>CM037457.1:18104086-19539494 GCA_021014325.1 Plazaster borealis | reverse complement strand
TTCCTTGCCTTCCACCTCTAGGACCCCAGTTCGAATCATGCCAGGGGCACTATGTGGATTGGGTTTTCAGTCCCTACCTGACTGCGTGGGTTTTCCCTGGAATAATTCTCGGGTTTTCCTCCCACATCTAAAACTGAAACTTCCTTCTTTGTCTTCTATCCATGGGGTTCTCGGCTAGTACAGTGATTAAGTTTGCTTTTCTGAGAGTCCTTGGCTTCACAACCAGAATAAATGCAATGAACTGAAATGACACTTTACTAGGGCAGTATTTGCTTTGGGTAAATTTGTCTGTATACACCCAAACCACAGTCCACCATATCCCAAAAAGGCTCATGGAAATAAGTCTGATACAAATGTGGACAAAATCTTTGATAAAGCAAAAACACTTTATTTTTATTTTTTATGTTGTCATATAAACCTGATTACTGAATTGGATGATATTTTCACATTATTACTTTCATCGTGGGCTTTATTAAAACAAGAGGATGTGAATGAATTTACTCTTCCAAAAAACAATTGTATTATACTTTAATGTTGGGCATCAGGTTAGCTCAGTGGTTTCTTTCTCTGCCTTTCACCTCTGTGGACTCCGGTTCGAATCCCACCTCAGACCCGGAGCCTTGTGGATTGGGTTTTCAGTCCCTACCCGACTGTGTGGGTTTCCCCCCATGTTGGGTTTTCCTCCCACGTCTAAAACTGGACATTTATTCTTGTTTCCTATTCACCATCCTGTTATTGGCACTCATATGGTCAGCCATATGCCCAATAATTCGATAAACACTGTTTATCACCGATAAACACTGTTTTTCGCCGATAAACACTGTTTTTCGACCAATAAACACTGTTTTTCGAGAAAAACTATGTTTATCACTTGATAAACAAAGTTTATCTTGATAAACACTGTTTTTCGCCGATAAACATAGTTTTTCGCCGATAAACAGAGTTTATCGAGATAAACATTGTTTATCAACTGATAAACACTGTTTATCGAAAAACTCTGTTTATCGCTTGATAAACAGAGTTTTTCGGGGTGATAAACAGAGTTTTTCGATAAACACTGTTTATCAACTGATAAACATAGTTTTTCGAAAAACTGTGTTTATCGGTCGATAAACAGAGTTTTTCGATAAACTCTGTTTATAAATTTATAAACACAGTTATTTTATAAACAAAGTTTATCGATAAACACAGTTTTTCGCCACGCCAAGTGCTCAATAATTCGATAAACTCTGTTTATCACTTGATAAAGAGTTTTTCGATAAACTCTGTTTATCACTCGATAAACACAGTTTTGGCGATAAACACAGTTTTTCGCCGACGCCAAATGCTCAATAATTCGATAAACAGTGTTTATCATTCGATAAACAGTGTTTATCATTCGATAAACATAGTTTTTCGATAAACATGGTTATAAAGTCTGCCTCGGGAGGGCGCTGTCCTGCAGATTTGCGCTCAAATTATTGGAGAGTTTGTTGTCGACACGGTGACAGTGTGTCCTATTTCATGAAATTAAAGGAACATTACAGAATTGGTTTTTGCTAACAAACCAGTTGCTGGCAGTGTAAGCACTTTATATAATCCACCATATACATAAACTGACAAACCTGTAGAAGTTTGAGATCGATCGGCCATCTGGGTCACATTTGCATGTGTTATACAATGCATGAATAAAACGCTCATGAGCGATAAACTCCAATCGGAAATTGGTTTTATTTATTTCTCATCAAATATGGCAAATATGGGTTTCCAGTTCCCCGTTTCGGGTTTTCCGTCCTCCTACATCTAAAACAACATTTCTTACCTAACGTTATTCATCCTGTTACTTTAGCGCTTGTACGCCGTTGTGTTGGATGTGTAAGGAAATAAATTTCATATCCATATGATTATATTAGTCTACGTTTTAGGGATGCTGGTAAAATCTGTTAACGATTTTTACCTCTCGAAAGCTCGAAGCAAACATGAAACAGGATGAAAAAAGGGGTAACAGGGTAGGATTTGCAGCCCGTTCGACTCTATTTGGTAGTGGGGCGATTAAAGGCTTCGATAAAGCCACCAAGCGTAGTGCATGTAACAGTAACTTCATGGTTTGCAAACCATTGAAGTTGTAGACAATTAAGATAATACGGGGGAAAATTAATGTTATAAACTGATCAATTTAAACTATTTCGCATGTGACATAGAAATAGTTACACCCGGCGCGGTATATACCTCGTAGGTACACGTGTATACCAGCTGCATTAGAGCGCACAGCTCTGCAAGAGCGGGCACTATGGCGCCCTCTTTAGACGGTGTACGAATAACCATGTTTATCGAAAAACTATGTATATCGAAAAACAGTGTTTATCAGTCGATAAACAGAGTTTTTTTCGCGATAAACTCTGTTTATCGGCGAAAAACAATGTTTATCGAGTGATAAACACAGTTATTCTCAAAAAACAGTGTTTATCGACTGATAAACACTGTGTATCGAATTATTGGGCATTTGGCGTCGGCGAAAAACTGTGTTTATCGAAAAACTATGTTTATCAGTTGATAAACAGTGTTTATCAAAAAACTCTGTTTATCAAGCGATAAACAGAGTTTTTCGATAAACAGTGTTTATCAGTTGATAAACAATGTTTATCTCGATAAACTCTGTTTATCGGCGAAAAACTTAGTTTATCGGCGAAAAACAGTGTTTATCAAGATAAACTGTGTTTATCAAGTGATAAACACAGTTTTTCTCGAAAAACAGTGTTTATCGGTCGAAAAATGTGTTTATCGGCGAAAAACAGTGTTTATCGGTGATAAACAGTGTTTATCGAATTATTGGGCATATGGCTTGCCATACACTCACGGTGCTGTCGGAGGAGAAATGAAATCAAAAATATAATGATAACATTTTAGATTGTTTATTACCAGGGAGCCTTGATCGGAACAAGTAAATCATTCTATAAAGTCATTCTATGAATGTGACAGTGAACCTCTATAGCAATCATTCAATTAAGAAAAGGACTGGTAAGATGATGACACATGCTGATCCACAAATAGAAATATTCATTATATAAAAGTTATTGATAGCATTGTATCTCCTTGACATTTATTTCTTTATCATAGAAACATTATAAAAGAGAGGAAGCTACTTTATATAAGGCCAAGCAAAAAACAAAACATGTTCAGCATCACGCCTTTTTGGAAAAAAGGAGGAGGCTCTTTTTTTTCTACTTTTTTTTCTTTTTTCTTTTCAAAATGGCTACCACACTCATTTTTCCGAGATGGTTGCCAACTCATTTAGTTATCCAAGGTGCAGGGAACCAGCAGAATTTGTCTAAACTACAGTCGTATTTTTTCAAAAACCAGAACTGGGAGGTTGAAATTGTTTATATTTCTGGAAATTGTTGATGAGGAGGAAAAAAAGGTATGCGGGCGGTGGGAAGTAATCATTCATGACAAGTTATCAAAATATTGCACTTTAATATTGTTGTTTTTTTGACATTTTGATTGATGTATTTTGACATTTTCTACGCGTCAAGAATCAGTTTTTAATCAGATATGGAATGAGTGATCCTGTTCAAACAGTAATAAGTCAATGCCAAACATTGTCTATTCTCTCTTAAATTGGTAAATCTCTAAACTAAACTTCAAGTTTGTCATCTAAACTGAAACAAAATTGAAAAACATATTGAAATAAATCAGTTCATTTGACCAGTCTTGTAACCAAATCATTTTTTCTCAAGTCAAGTCAAGTCTCAAGTCATTTTTGCTCAAGTCAAGTCAAGTCTCAAGTCATTTTTGCTCAAGTCAAGTCAAGTCACAAGTCAAATTTTCGCAAGTCAAGTCAAGTCACAAGTCAAATTTTTGCAAGTCAAGTCAAGTCACAAGTCACATAATGTCCCGAAATAAGCCCCCTCCCATGATGTTGCGACAAACTTAAGTACAATAAAAAAACCTGTTACAAGACCAGTTAATAAATTCAATCAGTAAATCAGAGCTCATTCACTCTGACCTTTTATTCACATGAAAACTGAATTAAAGCAACAGGCCAAAGTGGAAAAATACACACTTGTAATAAAGCACATCTTAGAAATTGCGCAAACTAGTACATGTACTGTATGCATGTGCATGTTACATACGTCCATAGGGAGGCGCGCATTGTGATAAACATCCAGCTCGTCAGCAGCGCAGCGGCATTGTCGCCGAAGACTCGATTATTGTAAACAATAATTTCGACTGATAATTTCATTGTCATAAAATCAAATTTATTCAAGTCAATTCTCAACTATCAAGTCATTTTTGCGCAAGTCAAGTCAAGTCTCAAGTCATTTTCCCTCAAGTCAAGTCAAGTCACAAGTCAATTTTCCCCAAGTCAAGTCAAGTCGCAAGTCAATGAAATTGGTGACTCGAGTCTGACTTGAGTCCAAGTCACCGACTCGAGTCAACAAGACTGCATTTGACACTTCCTAGAACTCTAGAACAGAATAATAAAGTCTGTAAACAGGTCATCATAATCTGAGGTACCTGTGTGTTCCTTTTTAAAGTCAAATTATTAGTAGCAAGAACCAGTGGCGTAGCAAGACATTTTATTTTATTTTAAAAATTTTTTGGGGGGGAGGGGGGCAAGAAGGAGACTTTTGATGCATCAACCCATTCATTTGTGCAGTTTTTTTATCGGGGGGGGGGGGGGGGACTCATCGTGTTCCCCCCTCGCCCCCTGTTGATTATGTTACTGGCGAGAATACAGGTGAGAGGTTCATGTAAACAGTTGCTGTATTGTTTAGGGATTTTTTTTACTTGATAGCGCCTGTACTTTTTCAGTGGTGGTTATGTTTGTCATTGTCATATATTGGTTGAACCTCCTATGAGAAGTACTTACTAGTACTTTAGAAATCAAACAAAAAAGTCCGCAAACAAGTTAAGGGCGGTCGAGTCGGCATAGTGGTATCCTCCCTCGCCTTCCACCTCTAGGACCACAGTTTGGGTTTTCAGTCCCTATCTGATTGCGTGGGTTTTCCCTGGAATAATTCTCCAGAGTTTTCCTCCCACATCTAAAACTGAAACTTACTTCCTTGTCTTCTCTCCATTGGGTTCTTGGCTAGTATAGTGAAGTTCCCTTTTCTGAGAATCCTTGGATTTACAACCAGTATTAGAGGCACTGTAGTTTGGTAATTGTCAAAGACCAGTGTTCTCACTTGGTGTATCCAAACATATGCATAAAATAACAAGTCTGTGGAAATTTGGGCTCAATTGGTCATCGAAGTTGCAAGAAAATGATGAAAGAAAAAACACCCTTGTTGTACAAATTTGTGTGCTTTCAGATAGGAATAAAAACTTCTTGCAAGAGAAGTTTTTATTATTTTAGTGAGAAATTACCTCTTTCTCAAAAACTACGTTACTTCAGAGGGAGTCGTTTCCTACAATGTTTTATACTATCAACAGCTCTCCGTTGCTTGTTACCAAGTAAGTTTTTATGCTAATATTTGTTTTGAGTCATTACCAAACGTGTACGATACCTTTAATATCCAATCAGCATGTTTGAGCGTGAAACCAGACACTCTTGCTTTGCTGAGATGTAGAACAAAGAGCCATTACAACCTCTCTCTGGAACTCCTTGCCTGGTGCATGTTTCCCTCCATCCTACAATCTAGACTGTTTTAAGAGGAATATTAATTCATACCTTCAGCTCCCCTGAGTTATTTTCATCTTAAATGTTCTTCTTCTTGTATCCCTTTACCATGAGTGGCTTTTAGCCTTGTTTGGGGCGAAAAAATTAATATTAATAAATAACATAAAATTATAAGGTATATGTGTACCTTTTGCCAGTAGTAAGCCAAATTATGAACAGCCATCAGTTCAAAGGATGTATGTACAAATTTAAAAAAAAATTGTTCCAGGAAATTTGGACTTGACGGCGACTTTGAAATACTCTTGACTAATTACCTTTGTCGTGTATTGGTTGAACATTATACCTCATCTATCAGAGATCAAGTTATTCTCATTAACACATACCGGTACCCTTGACTATCAAACAAAGATTTCATGTTCAGACATCCGTATGAGGGATTACCATCTAAGATGTCAGCGGGAGATAGAAGTATCTTCTCCTCATTGACTTTATAACGCCTCCACCTGACTCCTTAAGTCCTCTCCTCAGACCGGGGCCCAATTTCATGGCAACTACTAACCATAAGAATGCTGTACTTCGATCGTCCCGTAAAGCACGTACAGACCATAAAATTCCACAGTAAGCCGAGCTCTGACATTGTGACCTTATCAGAAACACCCTTTCAATTTCCCTCACACTCCCGACACACTCCCCCCACCCCTTTACTCTTATCTCCAGCTACTCTATGTGGGTTAATTAATCAACAAGCTTTAGTGTCATTGATGGTAGTGTAAACGATACCCACTTGAGATGGGAAGTAGGTATTTATAAACCTCTAAGGGGACTCCTCCACTAACCATACTGCTAATTGAACTGGATGATCATTTTTTTCAATTTTTATTCATGAAGATTGTGTTAATGTGGCTTAAGTGCTAGGAGAGGGTTAAGATGGGTTGATGACAGGAAACTCAATAGGAACGCTGTGCATCCGTCACGTTTGCAGTTTTTTCCCGATGGTTGTCATTTTTTTAAAGTACCTGACACCACCCTATAAGTGTATTAACATGTGAACAGACATGCAGGTCTATACTGAAAATAATTGGGGGGTTTTCAATAGCTCTTTTAATAACTCGCCCTCAAATTTCCATCAAAAATGGACAGAAAAAGTTATCTGCCTTTTCCTGTCCATTTTTTGTATTGAAATTTTAGATTAATTAAAAAGTAAATCATGACATTTATTTACACAAAAGTAAAAGAGAAAGTCATAAAAACAGGACGAGCTTTTAGGGTAAAAACAGTTATCTGATAAAACTACCGTTAAATCTATGGATGGCACTGGGTAGGAAGGAGTTTTCAAACCATTGTTTGTTTTAAGGCCTAGTTATCAACAGCGTTGTCTGAGACTAGCAGGGCACTCATACAGAAACATCAAAGAACCTGTCAGCTTATTACCTGGGCTCGATTTCACAAAGAGCTAAGATTGATCTTCCACGAATCACTCTTAATTGCTATTATAAAGTGTGATGTCACAATACAAATCACTATGGTGGTACTGACAACTCATCTTAAGATGAATCTTAGTGCTATGTGAAATCGGCCCATGGTCACCAAAACATGGAAGGAGAAATAGGGGAAGACAAAAGCTCAGCTTTACAGATGTAGTTGCCAGGGACATCATGGTGCTTCCAACTGATCTTCCTAACTTAATGAGGGATAGACAAGAATGGGCAAATCTCAACATGATTCTGACCTCTGTCGACTAGAGAGTAAGAGAGAGAGAGTTGTCAAATCCTATCTGATCTATTGGTTACAATCAATTCTGAAATAACAGTTACATTTTGTTCAATGTACCTGATTAATGGGTTCTTGATACCATTAATGCCTCTCTTCACCCAGGAGTACAAATGGGTACCGTCGAGAGCTGGGGAGTAACCTGCGATGGACTGGCAGCCTGTCCAGGGGGAATAGAAATATTCTCAGTTGTTTAATGCCAAGGAGACTGGATATAAACACCGGCCTGATGAGCTATATTGGCTCGGGACAGACTTTACTTTTACCTGATTAGTAATGGGCTTTACTTTCCTCTATTCTTTGTAGATTGCATGACGTTTCGAGTAAACACGGAACCTTAGAAGGTGAATTTGATTCAATGAAAGTGAAACAAGATGATCTGGAAAAACAGCTCCAAGAAAAGATGAGACTAGAAGAGGAGTTGGAGAAACTTCGAGATCAGATGGAAGGTAAGAAAACAAAAGAAGAAAACATCTGAAAGGAAAAATAGAGGTATTTAAGGAGTATGTTTACTTATAAAATATATAAAATTGGAATCAATGTTTACTTCTTCAAATATAATTTTTTTGTTTAAGTGGGAGTTATTTGTATGTGTATGTTTTACATTCACTCAAATTGAGTTTGTAAAACTATATTAATCAATACGATGTATTCTTTTAGATTGTCAAATTGTACTTTTGGCATGACAAGCGGTTAAGCGCACTGGCCTCAAACTTTGGTGTTTCTGATCAGCAGAGTGTGGGTTCGAGTCCCGGTCTTGACAATTGTATCCTTAAGCAAGACACTTAACCATTATTGCTTTGTCCTTCGGATGGGACGTAAAGCCATAGGTCCAGTGTGTTGTGTAGTTCACAGAAAAAGAACCCAGTTACACTTATCGTTAAGAGAAGGGGTTGCAGATTTCGCCACAGCACCTTGTAAACCATTACATGGTGCTATATAATACATGGGTCTTATGTTTCAAACATACCTCCACATACCTTGTATAAAAAATGCTTTGAGATGCCGTCCGGTGTGATAAAATGCAATATAAGAACTGCGTATTATTGCTATATAACAACTGTGTATATTATTACTTGCTAGTCAATCACTAAAAATCTTGGTGTTTTTTTTCATTGTCTATTTCACAGACAATAACTACTAATCGTACAGGTGATCAAAGCAATTCACTACAAGGATCCTTTTTATTTCAAAATTGCAGACGAATAAAAAGGAAATCTTAACAACTGACATATATGTTGAATTTTTGTTCAGCAGATACAGTGGACGGCACAGTACGCGATGGAGATAGTGTTGAAAATGAAGATGCCCAAGATGTAGAAGAGGAACTCGAGGAGGAGATTGTCTCGGAAGAAGCAGACGAAGATCAACCTGATAACGACGATGGCAGTCTTAAGGAGGATGAAGAGGAGATTGAAGAGGATGAAGTTGATCTTGTGAGGAGAATTGATATAGGAGATGAAGTCATAGCTCAGTCACCAGAGGATGGTTGGTTCTATAGAGGTAAGTAGAAATATTAGGAACTTGGACAACCAACTGCAAATAATTTAAAACATTTAAATATATATATATCTTATTATTCATGTTTTATTGTCGTTGTTTAAAATGATGACTCAACAGTACATAGATAATGGCTGGATTAATCCCATGGTATGAGTTCTGTCAAAGGTATCTTATTTCCAAGAAGAGTTTTGCTAGATTTTCAAAGAATCAAAACCTAGCAAAGATTTTGTCAGTAAAAATGTCAACAGAAATAACATGAAATCAGAAAATTTAGTTTTGTGTTTAGAAATTGGGATACTTTGTTGTCATACTACATTGGAAAATTTCATATCTGGACATGACCTTTACATTGACCTCTTTATGTGAATGGAAGTAGGTTAAACCTTGCGGCCATTTGCGGCCGCTATGGTCATTTTGGTATAAGCCGCTTGTGGCCGCTACAGTCTCTAAAGGGTTAAACCGATTTGAGCATTAGTTTCAACCGTGCATGAGAAGACTACTGAACTTGATCACCAGAACTCTCATTATGATAGAGCAGATTGTGAGTACAGTCATGCACCCTTCGTTGCTGACACCATTCATTCAAAGAGCTTAATAACAACACCTCATTGCGGTCCCCACTGACAACTCATTACCACACCTACATCAAACTTTAATGGTTCATGGAACATTGACAAACTTGGGTATACAATTATTCAGCGTAACAATGCCCAAAGGGATGGATGGAGTTCATGATTATTATTGATGATTTGGATTCCATGGAAAGAAAGTGAGTCAAAAATATGCCGAGAATTATTTATTTGAAATAACAAGCAATAAACCACAAGGGAGACCGCCAACATAGGGCTAGATAGCTCAGTTGGTAGAGTGCAAATCCGGAGGTCGTTGGTTCAAGTCCCACTCTAGTCAGGTTTTCTTTGTTCAACCCAAATTAATTATTTATTTGAAATATCAAGTAATTAGCCATAAGGGAGACCGCCAACATAGGGCTAGATAGCTCAGTTGGTAGAGTGCCGGCATGTTAATCCGGAGGTCGTTGGTTCAAGTCCCACTCTAGTCAATTTGTTCAACCTAAATTACTTTTGAAAATCTTAGCAAGTTTGCATCTTAACAAGCTTAGTGGGAGATGAGACCAGTGAGACCAGTTAAAGATGCTAGGTCCGATTTTGGGCCCAGTTACACCCGAAAATTGAGATTTAAATTTTAAATAGCTATTTTTATGGAAAGTTATGAGCTTTCATTTAAGATATTGCATGAACAAATCCATTTTGTGGTAGTTAATTATAAACTAAAAATTAATTATTGTTGGGTTCCCGACATTAAATCATGTACATCAGCCATGTACAAACAACTTCTCATGTTACATGTGTTTTGTGCACTGATCGCGGGGCATATGAAAAAGTTATTTGTCAAAATTCGTTCAAAGAATAAAACCTGACTAAAAGCAAATGGCGAAATTCAGGCAATGCAACCTTAAATTCTAAATGACCTACATTAGCATGTAGGAATAATGGTAGACTTCCAAAGACTTCTTATTCGGCTAGTTAGCTAATTTGAGGGTTTTTTTATGGAAGATACATAAACAACTCTCTTGAAGGGGTTGATTAATTCTGAAACTTACAGCATAGTCTGTTGGAAGGCTTTTTGGAGCAACATTAAAATGCTAAAAAAAGTCTTGGTTTTTGCAGAGCAGATTGATTATACAGCTCACAGTCTAAGTGGTTAGAAGTCACAGCGTCGATTTATCATTACACTTGTGTAACTTCTTAAAATTCAGACCGTAGATGCAGAAAACGGATGGAATGCTTTATTTCAAATGGCTTTTTTCAAAAAAATTCTGTAAAGGTGTTATTAACAGCACGCCTACCTTCTGAGGCTATTCCGTCTTTTCACACACATGGTTTCAAATTTTGCCAGTTTGTGGTGTGACAAAACAATACTTGCCGTCCAGCATAAAAAAGCCAACAAGGAATTATTTCATTCTTTACACACTGAAAACGTTTGCCATTCAGTATTCATGACAGGTTTACTGTCAGTACTCAACTCGCCGGCCAAGCGTGAATAACTCTCTGACCAGTGCGATTTTAACGGCTCAGGATTTTGTTGATAACAGACACGTTAGAAAGTGACTGACTTCTTCACCCTCCCCTTAGTCCCTTCTCCCTGATGACTTCGTCACTAGACACTTTCAGATCCCCATCTGTTATTTTATTCAAACCCCACAAACGATGCCATTAAATATTAATTTCATTCTCACACGTTGCTGACATTTTGTCTTTAAAGTTAAAGCATCCTTATTATGACACTTTCATTTATTGATTTTTGCGGGTGAGTTTAGGGAACAAAACAGTGGGGGGGGGAAGTCTAACACACAACTCTCAACTACAATTAAAGGAATTGTATACGTTTACGTAGTAATTGGAACCCACTGTTTGTTTCAATCTTATATAATTGTAGACATATACCATAAAACTAACCTGTTGAAATATCTTTTCAAAAAATATTTTGGGATATTGCCAAAAATCTGGAGCGGTTTGTCCACGCAGGAAGAATAATCTGCAATTGGAAGACACAATCTGAGAAAAATTCCTGTCAGTAACGCTTTTCAGATTCAAATTTTGGGGATAAAAAGTGATATATTTTTCCATAACCACAGTACTTCGAAGTGAAAAGTTTCTCAAAATGCATTATACTATCCAAAGCTGCTGTACTTCTTACCAAGTAAGTTTTTATTGCCATTACCAAACGTATACAGATCCTTTAAAGATGCTGTACACAGTACGTAGTTGTCAGCAACTATTCAGTACAGTCTTGCTATAGGTACTGTGTCGATACAACAGAAGCTAATGTTTCCTTGATCTGTATAAATCATTTACAGATCAGACCTACTTTCATTCAATAAAATTGTTTTTAATTTATCAAAAAAGTGACTTTGTATATTCCAGGGCCTTTCTGGCAGGCAAGATATTACACTGGTCAGATGGGAAATTTTCACATTTTGTGTCATACTTTCCACATAAATTTAAGAGTTATAAAAGTAACGGCCGATCATGTGCCTCCTTTCTTCAAATCAAAAGTTGATACAAATCAGAGAGTGCAATCTCCATTTTAAGATTTTATGTTTTCTTCCTTTGAGCTTTGTACAGATCATGCCTGCAGGAATTAAGTCCAGGCTCTGTGGCTCTTTTGGAGACATGTGATGTCACAGGTCACATGGGCTATAGACCATGTTACTCATGACATCAGTGGCCCGATTTCATTGCTCTGTTTACCACGGTATTCTGCACTTACGGCCCCATAGAATTGCGTGCTTTATGTGGTGCCGTAAGCCACTGGGCCTTGACTTCCTGCTAACACAAATTATACAAAGCTCAATGAAAGAAAACATCAAATCTTACATTATATTAAGATTGCTTGCTTTGATTTTTTATCCAGTCTTTCAACCATCACATAACATTTTCAGCAGTTATTTTTTGTTAAAAACTTGTGGTGTGTCATGGCCGAGCGGATAAGAACACTGGACTCAAGCTCTAGTGTTTCTGATCAGCAGAGTGTGGGCTCGAGTCCCGGTCATGACACTTGTGTTCTTATGCTAGACACTTAACCATTATTGCTGCGTCCTTCGGATGGGACATAAAGCCGTAGGTCCCGTGTGTTGTTTAATGCACGTAAAAGAAACCAGTGCACTTATCGTAAAGAGAAGGGGTTCGCCCCGGTGTTCCTGGTTTAATTGGCAGCATATTGTGCCACAGCACCTGGTGCTATAGATGAAAAGGTCTCATACTTCAAAACATAGCTCCACATACCTTGCAGGAAACAAATACTGAGCGCTTTGATACGCCCATCAGGTGTGATAAAGCGCTATAAAAGAACTCATTATTATTATCATTATTATTATTATTATTATTTTAAGCAAAATGGATACATAGAATTATGTGCTTTGCTCGGTGTGTATTTTGTATTGTTACGCATTGGGCACTAACGCATTAAGCACAACGAATGACAGACACATGGATTTCCGACCTTAGTCTTGCAACATTACCACAAGGATTGTGATTATATTTTGTCACAGTTTATTCATATTGAATTGAATTTATTGAAATATCGTTGACCATCAGGTACTGTTGAATCTAAGAGCGAGGAATCGGAATACTACGTAATGGATAGTAATAACACTCTACAGAAGGTTTCTGATAAATATATCTTGACTGATAAAGCTGATGGGAATAGAGCCATACAGGTATGTACAACAAGGAGTTGGAGGTTTTTTTCTTTTTTTCTCTAGCGCTATTTATTTTATTTATAAATTCTGGTTGTGAAGCCAATGATTCTTGGGAATTGCGATTTTATTCGCTTTACTAGCCAAGAACCGCCATGGAGGAAGTTTCAGTTGTTATCAAGATGTGGGAGGAAAGCCCCAGGGAAAACCCATGCAATCAGGACCCAATTTCATGGCTCTGCTTACTGCCGAATTATGCACTTGCAATCACCATTTTCTTGCTTACAGGGCAAGCGCCAAATTTCTGTGCTAGCTGTGAAGTGAAGATTGCCTACTAATGTGAAGTACGCACGCGCACAAGCAAAACTTTCCCTGCTACTGTGAAATACACTTGACGTAAGCCTGGAATTCTCAGCTTCCGTTGGCGTTGATTCTTTGCTAACAGTAAGCAAAGCCATGAAATTGGGACCAGGTGGGGGGGGGGGGGCTTCGCCCACAATTTGCCAGTGTTCCCCCATGAATAATTAAGACAAAAGTACCCTAAAAAACAAGGGAAAAACATGGCCCCTGCCCCCCCCAAATGGAAAGCAATGCCCCTCTCCCGTGCAAAAAATCCAGGATACGCCACTGTTATCATCAATTGTTCTTGCTCTGTGACAGCTATGTACTAATCTTTACTTGAAAGAACTGCCGGTTCTGGGAAGAACCAGAGGTGGGATTGGTCTGCTCTGCCCGTCTTCTCTTGCCAACTTGAAACTACCCCCACAGCCTGAGCAATGACCCGGAAGCAGTATAAAGCTCTTCTTAAGTCAAGCAGATCTCACTGATCAAAATGTAAAGCCTTGTCTCAGAACCCCCCCCCCCCCTCCATAATAAACAAATAAACAACAAAGAAGTAATTTGTTGTTGTCATCAATTCACTTACTCCCAGTTGAATCTTTCTCATTGTTTCAGGCTGGCAACAATGTCATTGCTCTTCATCCCAGTCAACCCTACCGTTACGGCCCAGCCACCGTCTCCAAGAATCTTCAAGATCTATGGTGCCAGGTAGAATTCTACGATGAGGAGTTTGCAGACATACCGAGGGAGGAGATGTACTTCATAACCCCAGAGTGTCATGCGGAGGTTAAAGAAGCAATCTTAGTTGGAGAGGATCGATGGGTGGGGCATGCTGCTGTTACTCGCAATGATATTGATGGAGTCTATTACTTAGGTAAGATACCATCCTTTTCTTCTTGTCTTCGTCTTCTTCTTCGTTTGGAGTGCAGCCTTCAAATCGTGATTGAAGATAAATGCACTGCCAGACACCCCGGGGCAAACCCCTTCTCTTAGCGAAAAGTGTGTACTGGGGTCTTTTACATGCATTGATAGTTTGATAACACACGGGACCTACAGCTTTATGTCCCATCCGAAGGCTGAAGCAATAAAGGTTAAGTGTTTTGCTTAAGGACACAAGCATCACGACCGGGACTTGAACCCACACTCTGCTGATCAGAAACACCAGAGCTTGAGTTCGGTGCTCTTAAACGCTCAACCATGACACGCCACTTCAAGACATAACAAAATCTTCAAATACTCCATTTTATTTATTGACCACTTCGCTTTGGGATTAAAAAATCTTTTTCCTGTTACCCCTATGAGATAATTTTTGACACTTCGGTCTTGTAAGTGTGAGGTAGAGTTTTTTATAAAGGAATTTAACATTTCTACTGGAACATTTGAAGGGGCACCGAGGCAATAGCCAAGGGGCATGACAGCAAATAGAGTCCATTCCCCCCAATGAAGTACTAGGCCTTAATAATGTGATGGTTGGTCTGGTGCAATGTCGGCAGAATCAAGTTCTTTCAGGAACTATCAATCCAGTGAGCAATGATGTGATGAGTACAAATGGCAATACATCATTCATTTGTTAACGACACAAACAGTGGGAAGGTCCAGCTAATTATCACAAAATGTTTTGTTGACGTTCAAGATCACATGCTGTGAATCACTTATATGAGCGTGCATGAGTGCATAGAACCTTTCAATTTATTCTGTATTTCAACATCATCGGTAAGTGCTGTTGCTGTTGGATTCAACATTCTTGATGATAAAAAACAAATCATATCAATCATATTATAATAGCTTATACTCAGCTACAAAGCCAGTGAAAACCTGATCCATTGCTAAGAATCATTGTTTTAAAGGAAGGGTCGTAAATTTGGGTTTTTTCAATGTAATGCTGATTTATAGCCAAAATTATCAAGAAAGATACAATAAAAGTCACCTGTGAACGTTTCAGTTGAATACAGTGTCTACTTGTTGAGAAAGCAGCAGAAAACTGTCGGTATTTTCATCAAGAATGTCAAATCCAACCACAAATAACGATGTGACAGCAGTTACCAATTGCAGAGATTCAATTTTTTTTTTCACATAGTTTTTTGATTTCTAAGCATGGGGGGTGGGCACTTCAGACAAAATAATTTCACCGGATGCTCTTTATAACAAGTAGGCTTTCAGATAAAATTACACCTTTGTTCGGGGGTCATCACCAAAGTACGACCCTACCTTTAAACCAAGCTGTTTCATAAGAAGACCAAAAAAATAATGCTGTGCTGCTTCCCTGAGGGTGATGTGATCCTTAACTTTGCACAACTTTCTCTGCTCTTAAAGGCACTGGACACGTTTGGTAATTGTCAAAGAGCAGTATTCTCACTTGGTGTATCCCAACATATGCATAAAATTACAAATCTGTAAAAATTTGGGCTCAAGTTGCAAGAAAATATTGAAAGAAAAAACACCCTTGTTGCACAAAGTTGTATACTTTCAGATGCCTGAGAAAGGCTTTAGGCCTTAAGTCTTTCTCAGATTCAAACATTTTAGTGAGAAATTACCTCTTTCTCAAAAACTACATTACTTCAGAGGGAGTCGTTTCTCACAATGTTTTATACTATCAATAGCTCTCCGTTGCTCGTTACCAAGTAACTTTTTATGCTAATATATATTTTGAGTAATTACCAAACATCATCATCATTACTACATGTTAGTTTTAAAATGTAGAGGTCTGAAATGTACGCACTCCGTTTCCAACAAAACAAAATCATTCCCAAAGACGGGGGAAATTTCCCCACGGGGAAAGATTAAAAATGTAAGCCCATTCTTTTTTAATAAAAAAACCCCCAAATTGGATAATTAAATTGAACACCAGGTTGAAAAATTGTTTCCGATTCATTAAATTTGGTGGTAGATTCAATTTGGAGTATTTGAAAACGGGGGTTTTAGTGGAGGGTTTAGATCGGATGAGTTGAAACTAGAAGATTGAATTGGTGTAATTGGCGAGAGACCAGTGGGTTTTTAATTTAGTCATTATGGATTAGGGCCATCGGGAAAGGCTGTATAAATATGCTTTACATAGGGTATGGTGTACCATCACCAGCATCAGTTCCCCACCCACCAATATCACCCTCTAACCTGGAAGGGAGAATGGGGGGAAAAAATGAATAAAAAATACGTCTGCTGAATTTGATGGAGTAAAAAACTTGTAGGGTTGAGATCTAGGGCTAGATATTCATTCAATATTCAACTTGTACCAAAAGGAGGTCAAGGTTGTTTTGTATTCTTCCAGCAAAATGTGAAGCCCCTTTCATTTTTCACGCGAATTGCGAAAGTGAAGCCAATTTTCCTTTGTGTCAGCGCTTACCTTGGTGTTCGCCTCAGGTAATTTACTTTGTATTCACTTTCATGTGAAGTACGAATCAGGGCTTAAAGCTGGAAATTTTCAATTATAAATTGGAAAGTTCAAACCAATCTTTTGTAACTAAAAACTACTAACAAAAATAAAGTTACTGAAAAGGAAGTCAAAATAAAGACGAATGCAGACTTTACTTTGCACAATAAAAGGCACTTTGCCCCTGTTTTAATAGCGTCTGAAAATATGCCTGAATGCTGCTGAGGCCAAAAATCCACATGTCATACTTTGTGCGTAATGCATAGTGCAAAATCCTTTAAAATGAAAGTACATGCCAAGCGACGCACATAATTCCATGTATCCGTATAGCGTACTGCTATAACTGTAAAACTAATTAATGTTCACTGCTTGGCCTGTATTTTCATTTTAAAGGATTACACACGATGTAGACATGGATTTCCCGCCTTAAACTAATATATTTGATAATCAAATTAAACGCCTATTGTTCCAAACTTTGAAACTGTCTTTCTCACAGCCACTATTAAGAGTCGCATCGGCCAAGGGCGTTACTTCGTTGTGGAGTGGCCAGATGATAGAGTAAGTCAACAGCATTGTAAACACATCTTTGGTGCTTTCTCAAGACGTCAACGTTTTGCTCTTGGAGACTACGTCTTGGCCATGGCTAGTATCGCTAAGATGACTTATCTACCAGGGAAGATCACCGGAGTTGACAGCAATCATTTGGTGGTAGAGTTCTCTGATGGAACAAGGTAAAGAAATCATTTTGTTACCACGGTGATCAGATTTTCTAGGATGAGGAATAAACTTAGGAAAAGAAGCAGATTGTGCGATGTCATGTTTTATCAATTTAAAGGCCCTGTACACTATTGGTAAGATCCCAAAACACAACTGTTCACAGATTCACACACAACTTACATGATTTAAAGAAAGTAACGGTTGAAAGGGTTCCTTAAAATATTTCTGCCTAAAATGCTATCGTTTCTGAGAAATGAGTAAAACAATAGTTTTTATCACGCGCGATATTTTGAAAAAACAGAAAACACATAAGGTCTCTTTTCACTATTTTCTCGTGATCTCGATGACCAATTGAGCTCAAACTTTCACAGGTTTGTTTGTTCATGCATATGTTGAATCACACCAATTGTTGACACTGATTTTGAGCCGTTACCAAAAGTGTACAATCGTTCCAGATAGTCAAATGTGACAATCTGTGATGAGTCAAGTTTCAAAATGTTTACATCATTGCTGAGTAGGATTTTTAAAAATAGTTTTTGGCAGTAAATGCTTCTCAATTATAGGTTTGGTGATTTACTAAGTATTGATGGTTTTTCTCTAAACCTTGTAGTTATTATACAGTAATTCAGTACAGCACTTGCAAACCCAAAGTGCGTCTCAAAGAACTAATAATTTTGTTTACAGGTATTCAGAGCTATGTTTGGAATAATAAGACCCATTTTACATGTCCTATTATGCATAGCACCTTGTAACGGTTTACAATGTGCTGTGGCGCAAACTTAATGCAGCCAACCATACTAGAAACATCGAGGCGAACCCTCTTCTCTTAGCGATAGGTGTAACTGGGTTCTTTTACATGCATTACACAACACAGCTTTATACGTTCCATCCGAAGGACGAAGCAATAATGGTTTTAGTATCTTGCTTAAGGATATGAGTGTCAGGACCGGGAACCCACACTCTGCTGATCAGAAACACCAGGGCCCAGTTTCATAGAGCTGCTTAAGCGCAAAAAATAGCTAAGCACAACAAAATTATGCTTACCAGAATAAGGTAACCAGCCAAACTACCATGTCACGTGTACAATTTGTGACTGGTATCCTGCTCATTTCTGCCAAGCAGAAACTTGTTAAGCAATATTTTCTATGAAATTGGGCCCAGAGCTTTAAGTCTGGTGTGGTTGACGGCTCAGCCACGACTCAGCAGATTCAGGCAGAGTGATCTTTATTAACTGACTTGATCAGATGTTTTTCTGCTACTTTTAGAGACTCTCGTGACAACTAACTGAATCCTAATGACTCCTTTGTTCTTACTCAGCTCTAACGATGTAGATCCCGTGCAATGCTTCTGGCTGTCTGAAGTGTACTACGAAAGCAGTCGGCTCTACCACATCCAGAAAAACCCCGAGTACGCACCTGTCCAACCGCAGATGTTACAACCAGCACCTCCAAGATCAAGACCTTCATCAGGATCTAGCTCTGGCTCAAGGTCAACCTTTGGGTCAAAGGTTAAGCAGAGGTCAAGTTCACCATCGCCAAGTGTTTTGAGCAAAGCCTCCAGCAAAGTCAAGTCCGTCTTTTCGGATGATGAGTGGTAGATTTCCTCCTAGTGGTCATTCAGTCGCTGAGTGTCTGCAAGGTAAAGGTTAAAGCTGTTAAAGAGGGGCGCTGAGTGTCTGCAAGGTAAAGTTTAAAGTCGTTCAAGAGGGTCTAGTACAGTTTCGGGATGCACTTATTTTCCAATAGATCGAGTCGTCATGGTAGAGGGGACAAATTTACAAGTCTCCAACCTCACGTTAAAATGGTTTTTAAAAATGCCATTTTATTTTATACTCATTCTTAGCGAAATTTGAAACGTGATGCATCGGACGTTAAAAACAAATGAGTCTGTACATTAAAGAGGAATTGTTTTTGAAATTGTCAAAAGTTCAAATTCAATGCTGAAAAATTCAGGAATGGACTAAACAATATCCTTTTCAAAAACATACAGAACATATATTTGAAATGTGACGTCACATTTTTGAACGTTTTGGGATTTTGACAAAAATTTCATTTGAAGGGAATCAAACACAGTGGCATTGTACATCGGTTTAAGTTGAGGCTAGAGACTTGTAATTTTGTTTTCATCTTCATATGGACTCTATCTATTGGAAAATGAGTTCACCAGAGAACTGAATTTGACCTTGGAGCCCATCTTTAACACATGGTTAAGATTGATATAAGGTCCTGATGAACAAACAAGGCCTGTTGAAGTCAGTTTGCTCAGATGATCAATGGTTGCTAAGGCCATCAGGGACTGACTGCAAGGTAAAGGTCAGAGTTTTAGGCAAGGAGGTAGTGGAGGTAATTGCCTCCGTTGCCCCCTGGTCAATGCCTTGGTGCCCCTTGAAATGTTCCAATGGGAGACTTTGGAACGCTACGTGGCGCAGACTTCCAGGTAAATTTCCATTGTTTACGTAGTTCTGAGCATGCGCACATTACCGATAACAATGGATTTACCTGGTAAGTCTGCTGCCACCTAGCGTCCCAAAAGTCCCCCATAGACAAGTACGAATTCTCATAGAGGTGCCCTTTAACCAAGGAGAAAGCGTCTTGGTGCCCTTGCCCATTCAACAACGAAGCGTTAGGCCTGTGAGTTATCAACAGACGGTTGAGGTTAACTTAGGATCCTGGTTGTAAACAAGGCCCAGTGTGAGTACTTTTGACTCCTGTTGTTTTAAAACCAAATGAAAAAGATTGATTTTGAATACTGATTTGTTCATATTGACAAATCGTCAAGTTAACCATGGTAAGGCCAGAACGATTGGTGGCACTGAAATAAACACTTGTTGAAACATTTAAACGGTTTCCTTGTACGGAATTTGTGTCACAAAATTATTCTTAAACAAGCTTCAGCGGTCAGTTTCCCTTGTGGTTTATAACTTGATATTTGAAATTAAAAAGTCGCATCCCCATAAGGTGATCCCTCTTCTGCCGCTTCCCAGGTTGTATCTTAAACTTGGGTGTGATCCCTGGCTACACGGCAGCTAATGGTTGTATGGCTTCTGACTGGCACCCCTGAACAAAGATATTGACAAAATAGGGAGACTGCCAACATACGGCTAGATAGCTCAGTTGGCACGTTAAACCGGAGGTCATTTGTTCAAATCCCGCTTTAGTCAATTTTTCTTTGTTCAACCCCAAATTATTATTATTAATGTTACAGCATCTTTTAATTTATTTGTTCATAAACCGTTTAGAGGATCAACTTTGATCAGACTTGAAATATAAAAAGCAGTTAAACAGTTGTTGGCTAGACACCAGAGCTATATAAGTCTGTATTATTATTATTTATCATAAATATACTAAGCTGATCTTAAAAGATTTCTTTGGTTTGTTTTCTTCCTTTATAACGTGCTAGGCATTATTTTATTTCAAGTTCCAATCAGCAGGGTATGTGCAGTGTATTCAGTCTTTGATAAATGAGATCGTTCTTTTTTTGGTGGATCTTTGACAACATAGACTGAGAAATGTTCATGAGAAAACTTTTGACTTTAGAAAATAGAAAAATATTTTTGTTCGAACAGCAACCACAAAAAAGGCGTGCCAAGTATATTTGCTACATGATTGGCAACCTGTTGATGTCAGTCAACTTGTAACGACTTTTGGAGTGAAATTTAAGCTGCAGCTGTCTAGATGCCCATGATTGATTCAGAAGAATTTGGTGTAATTTAACAATCTTGAAGTGTCAATTCTAGAATTATTAATGGGTAATTCCACAGACTGACTGTAGAACTTCTATGTAAAACTGTAAAGAGGTTCTGGAGAAAATTAGGTTTAATATTTATGGTTTTTTCGCACAATATATCTTCAGTGATGTTTAGATGGTGTATGAAGGGAACTTGATATCTGTAGCTGACAGATCGACTCATTAGCAAGCTGGAAGAAAACTCTGATCAGGAATAAATTTAGAATGATTGAAACTGAATCTTGATATGTGTCGGAATGGATGATGAGCTTTTAATGCAATAAGTCCATACAACTATAAACCACCGTCTTCAGTGTCAACTTTATGCAATGTGTATATAAAGCAAATGGTAAAAAAAAAGACTTTCAGTTGTAGTGTGTAAAATATTTATCCTTAGGCCATGTTCGAATGAGCGACTACGGCTACGGCTGGATTGCCACATCATCATGCGTTGAAGTATAGGACGTCCTTAGCAACACCCTTAGCAGGCAGTCGTAGCCATAGCCCAGGTCGCCAATGCAGACTGGGCCTTAATCATTGTTAAATTGCATGCGGATCAGACTATAAATAAGCGTAATCATATGGAAAGGCTGTGTTCAAATTTGCGGCTTTTGGCTATGGCTGTTGCTAAGGGTGTTGCTATGCTTCAAAAGCTTGTTGATGTGACGATCAAGCCACAGCCGCAGCCGCTAACTTGGACTAGGCCTCAGTTGGGGTGGGTTCTCCTGATGGGGGGGGGGGATCATTCATATCTTGATTGGGAGAATAGGTTTGGATTGAGGTATATCCTGATGCTAATAGTTTGGGTTGTATAAATGATGGACTGTAGAGAAAGGTTTGTTAAAGGAAGACACCAGTCTACCCTTAAAGGGTGTGCTCCTTAAAGGGTGTGCTCCTTAAAGGGTGTGCTCCTTAAAGGGTGTGCTCCTTAAAGGGTGTGCTCCTTAAAGGGTGTGCTCCTTAAAGGGTGTGCTCCTTAAAGGGTGTGCTCCTTAAAGGGTGTGCTCCTTAAAGGGTGTGCATAACATTGGTAAAAGTAAACATATAAATGTTCACAGATTTGCACAAAACTTGCATGGTATAAAGTTGGTTATGGTGGGAAACTTCCTTTGTAATATTTTTGCTTGAAATGCAATAGTTTTTGAGAAATGAGTAAAACAATTAGTTTTGATCTTGCAAGTCCAAAACTAAATGTTTGAATACAGTAAAAACATTTAAGGTGTTTTTTTTTTCAATTTTTTTCTTGTGACTCCACTGACCGATTGAGCTTAAAATTTCACAGGTTTGTTATTTCATCTGTATAAATGTTGAGTCACATCAAGTGTGGATACTGGTCTTTGACAAAATGTATCAATGTTACACATGTGCTTTAAAGAGTTATATTGGGTGTCACAACCCCCTCAACCCAACATCACGTTTGTGGTGATTAGCTTGTAAATATTTATTCAGCATTTGACTTGTAAAGTTGTATGATAGAATCAATGAATGTTTTGAACTGTGAGATGTTGAGATGGTGAAACTTTTGTATATTTAACCATTATGAAAAAGGGCTTTCAAGTAAACCCAAAGAAACGGATAATTTGATTATTATAAAACTCAATTCCCGTTAATAACTGGGAATGTATGATTGAGTAGTGAACGAAGACCTGCTTGATGTCATTGGAATATATTATTGAAGCATGGCCTTATGAAACCACACAGCCAAACTGTCCCAAGTGAGGTGACATTTAGTGTCAAGATTGAAACTTGACTTGCAGGTCCACGTCCTGATCTGTCTGTATTTCTCGGTGAGTCAAGTTGCAATTCTAATCCCTTCAGTGTAGAGTTGCAGTTGTACCATCTTAAACATGTTAAAGGTTTAAATAACGCTGTGTTACAGAAAAGGTACTGTTTGACTTGTATTTAACTTCATATAACTTTACACATGGTTTTTTGCTTGCAAGTAGGTCTGTACATGTAGGGGACTCGTTGATGTACATCAGGAGCCATTGTCAGTGGAGTAACCAGACATTGTCATCTTTTATATATATTTTTTATATTATTATTTGTTTTTTGGGGGGGTGGCAAAGACCTAAATTGGGAGGTGGATATTTAATGTATCGGACCATTCATTTGTGCATTTTTTAAAATCTCATTTGGCGGGGTGAGGTGACATAGAGTACTGAGCGCCCCCACCCCATTTTCTGGTTACGCCACTTGTCCATAAAGATCACTCTATGTACAGATATTCCATTCAGTAATGTAACTAGCCAAGTCATGGAAATCAACCCAAACATGGAAAGCAAAACACTATTGTAGATGTTGTAGATGTTATTTCAGTGGTCACACTAGCTTACAGGCTTTATGAAATTTGGCCCAGTGTTATATTTCAGTGGTCAATGTAACATTGGAAAGCAAAACACTAGATATTATTCCAGTGGTCGATTTCACATGGCCTTACAATGCATCAGGAAAACAAAGAATCTGGCCCAATTTCATAAAGAGTGTTTAACGGTTAGCAGATTTTTGCTTGCGTTAGCAAGAGTGTATGTCATAAACAATCAAGAAAATTTGATAGTGTTTGTGGGTGTCAATGGTAACTGTATGGTATTTTGGCTGGTAACCTATTTTTTCTAAGCACGAGCTTTCTGTGCTTAGCAAGTTTTTGTGCTTACATGATTTATGAAATTTGACCTTGAAACCGCTTTTGCCTTGCTTTACGGTTAGCAGCGTTTTTGAAATGGAAATTCTGCTAATGGCCGCTCCGTAAGCAGAAAACACCTGCTTACAGGCTTCATGAAATTGGGCTGAGTGTTATATTCCAGTGGTCAATGTAACATGACTTACAATGTATCAGAAAAGCAAAGGACCTATTCAGATGTTCTATTTCATTCTAGAGTATCCTAGATATTAGGTGTGTGTGTGTAAATAATGTAGAGAAGATTGCTGTGAAACCATAGCTTCAATGCAATAAATACTGATTGTCCGAAGTGCCTCTAAGAGCTGCTTCTGTTTGTAACTTCTTAGAATTTGTAAGCCTTGCATTTGAACCCTTAAAAAAATGGGCTGAAATTGGATAAAATCACAAGGGGTAAGCCTTGCATTTTTGTCAAAAGTGGGTCAAATTGGATAAGATCACAAGAGGTAAGCCTTGCATTTTTGTCAAAAATGGGTCGAAACTGGATAAAATCATAAGGGGTAAGCCTTGCATTTTTGTCAAAAATGGGTCGAAATTGGATAAAATCACAAGGGGTAAGCCTTGCATTTTTGTCAAAAATTGGCTGAAATTTTGATAAATTTTGATAAAATTTTGATAAATTTTGTAAAACATGGGTAGAAATTGGATAAAATTACAAGGGGTAAGCCTTACATTTTTGTCAAAAATGGGTCGAAACTGGATAAAATCACAATGGGTATGCAATTTTTGTCAAAAATAGGCTGAAATTTTGATAAAATCACACGGGGTAAGCCTTGCATATTTGTCAAAAATGGGTCGAAAGTGGATAAAATCACAAGGGGTAAGTCTTGCTGTTTTGTAAAACGGGTAGAAATTGGATAAAATTACAAGGGGTAAGCCTTACATTTTTGTCAAAAATGGGTCGAAATAAAATAACTAGGGATAAGCCTTGCATTTTTGTCAAAAGTGGGCTGAAATTTTGATAAAATCACAATGGGTAAGCCTTGCATTTTTGTCAAAAATGGGTAGAAATTGGATAAAATCACAATGGGTAAGCCTTGCATTTTTGTCAAAAATAGGCTGAAATTTTGATAAAATCACAAGGGGTAAGCCTTGCATATTTGTCAAAAATGGGTCGAAACTGGATGAAATCACCAGGGGTAGGCCTAAGCCTTGTATTTTTGTCAAAAATGAGCCGAAACTGGATTAAAATTACAAGGGGTAAGCCTTGCATTTTTGTCAAAAATGGGTCGAAACTGGATAAGATCACAAGAGGTAAGCCTTGCATTTTTGTCAAAAATGGGTCGAAACTGGATAAAATCACAAGTGGTATAAGCCTTGCATTTTGGTCAAAAATGGGTCGAAATTGGATAAAATCACAAGGGGGTAAGCCTTGCATTTTTGTCAAAAATGGGTCGAAACTGGATAAAATCACAAGGGGTAAGCCTTGCATTTTTGTCAAAAATAGGCTGAAATTTTGATAAAATCACTAAAGGGGTAAGCCTTGCATTTTTGTCAAAAGTGGGTCGAAACTGGATAAAATCACAAGGGGTATAAGCCTTGTATCTTTGTCAAAAATGAGCCGAACCTGGATTAAAATTACAAGGGGTAAGCCTTGCATTTTTGTCAAAAATGGGTCGAAACTGGATAAAATCACAAGGGGTAAGTCTTGCTGTTTTGTAAAACATGGGTAGAAATTGGATAAAATTACAAGGGGTAAGTAAGCCTTACATTTTTGTCAAAAATGGGTCGAAACTGGATAAAATCACAAGGGGTAAGCCTCGATTTTTGTCAAAAATGGGCTGAAATTTGATAAAATTACAAGGGGTAAGCCTTACATTTTTGTCAAAAATGGGTAGAAACTGGATAAAATCACAAGGAGTAAGCCTCGATGTTTGTCAAAAATGGGCTAAAATTTGATAAAATTACAAGGGGTAAGCCTTACATTTTTGTCAAAAATAGGCTGAAATTTTAAGTGATAAAATCACATTTTGGTCAAAAATGGGTCGAAACTGGATAAAATAACAAGGCCTAAGCTTTGTATTTTTGTCAAAAATGAGCCGAAACTGGATTAAAATTACAAGGGGTAAGCCTTACATTTTTGTCAAAAATGGGTCGAAACTGGATAAAATCACAAGGTGTAAGCCTTGCTGTTTTGTCAAAAATAGGCTAAAAATGTTGATAAAATCACAAGGGGTAAGCCTTGCATTTTTGTCAAAAATGGGTCGAAACTGGATAAAATAACAAAAGGTAAGCCTTGCATTTTTGTCAAAAGTGGGTTGAAATTTGATTAAATCACAAGGGGTAAGCCTTGCATTTTTGTAAAAATGGGTAGAAATTGGATAAAATCACAATGGGTGAGCCTTGCATTTTTGTCAAAAATAGGCTGAAATTTTGATAAAATCACAAGGGGTAGGCCTTGCATATTTGTCAAAAATGGGTCGAAACTGGATGAAATCACCAGGGGTAGGCCTAAGCCTTGTATTTTTGTCAAAAATGAGCCGAAACTGGATTAAAATTACAAGGGGTAAGCCTTGCATTTTTGTCAAAAATGGGTCGAAACTGGATAAAATTACATGGGATATAAGCCTTACATTTTTTTCAAAAATTAGCCAAAATTTGATAAAATCACAAGGGGTTATCCTTGCTGTTTTGTCAAAAATGGGTCGAAATTGGATAAAATCACAAGGGATAAGCCTCGATTTCTGTCAAAAATGGGCTGAAATTTGATAAAATCTTAAGGGGGTAAGCTTTGCATTTTTGTCAAAAATGGGCTGAAACTGTTTAAAATCACAAGGGGTAAGTCTTGCATTTTTGTCAAAAATGGGCTGAATTTGATAAAATCTTAAGGGGGCAAGCCTTGCCTTGTTGTCAAAAATGGGTCGAAATTCGATAACATCGAAATTCGATAACATCGCTAGGGGTAAGCCTTGCATTTTTACATCAAAAAAATGAAAGAAATTTCAAGGTGAAGCCTTACATTTGTACCAAAAGGGATTAATCGCAAGAGGGTAATGCTTGCATTTCTACCAAAAGGGAGAAAATAACAAGGTGTAATTTTTTTCACCTCTAAAATGAAATGTTACAAGGGGTAAACTTGCATTTGTACCCCCCTCCCGCCCCCCAAAAAGGGGGACAAATACAAGACGTAAGCATTAAAGTCTTAATAGGGAAAAATAAAGAGCCTTGTCCATTTATACAAATACTGAACAAAAATACAAATTGTGACGTGCAGCTCACCCAAACAAATGTTATAATTCCTTGCATTTTGGGAAATTTAGGGAAAACTCAAAATTTTATAAAATCACAAACTTATTGAAATGAAAACAAATTTCCGGGCATAACATATGCGAAGAGATCCACCTACCTTAATTTTTACTCTGATCATAATGGATTCACAACAAAGTCACAAAAGTGGAAGCCTTGAATTTCATCCGAGTTTGACGTCGAGTTGATTGTTTCTGCATTTTAAATGAGAAAATAAGCATTTATTAGGTTACCCCAAGGCTCAACAACAGTACCACGGAATAGTATGGGTTTATATAAATAGATTAAGAATTAAAGTAATTGTCAAGATTTGTTAATTTACTGCTCATTGTAGGCCCCCTATGTCCCAAAATTAAGTCTTAAGACTTAATTTTTGGGAAAATAATTTTGATAATTACGTTAACTCTAAATATATACCTGAACCTATGCGCTCTGAAAACTTGGCCCTGACCCATTTTGGGGTCAAGCTGACACGCAAAACTGTTTAAAATTTTATTTTTTTAACCCGGATTCTGCGTCTGTTTGACCCATTTCCGGGTAATTTTGAGACAGATTCCGGGTTCTACTCTCCCCGAAATGGACCAGGCCCCATCGGAATTCCGGTTCAATTTTGACCCTGGCTATTTAGAGTCTATGAAAGGTATCAGACTGCGGTAAATCTTCAAAGAAAACGGTAGATAAATATTTTATTTTAAAAATCCATATTCATCAAGGTAATTAAAGGCACGACACCAGCACAAAGCAATTATCTACATTGGTGCTTTATCGTTCCAAAAGTATTAATTATAGTTAGCATAATTTAATTAGTTTAAAGAATACAACAGAGATATGATTTGTACAGCCCCATTGACTAATAAATATGAAAATGTTGTCATTCTTGCACGCTCCGACGAGGCACCGTGGTCAACCATTGGTCGATAACTGCGCATGGTCACTAACAATCTAGTGAGAATGCGGCGAGTTCAAAATCTAGTGTCTAAACTTGTGTCTGTGATTTTGTTGAGAGAAGTATAGATTATTCCCACAGTTTCTTTTCATATGCGACTACACCGACGGAGCAGAACGACAAAAAAACCTGTAATATACGAAGCAACCGGGTTCATAGGCTGGTTAAAAATAGCCGACGATAAGAAAAGACTCCAGACTAGACCAGAAAGCGTTCGAGGCAAGACCATCCAACAATGGTCAATGAATGTCTTTATCCAAACCTGCTCCGGGTAGTGGCTTCAATCTCGTCATGTTCCTGATACGCATTTCATGACGTAGTTTATACAAGCAACATGTGAAACTTGCATTTTAAAATGTGGTAGCGTGATTTAGATATTGCCGAAAATCTGGAAGCGGTTATGTCTACGCAGGAAGAATAATCTGCAATTGGAATGCACTATCTGAGAAATAAAAATGGGGATAAAAAGTCATATCTCTTTCCATAACTTACTTCTTAGTGAAAAGTTTCTCAAAATGCATTATACTATCCAAAGCTGCTTTACTCCCTACCAAGTACGTTTTTATTGCCATTAATTTTCAGAGTCATTACGAAACGTATACAGACCCTTTAAATGTCACAATGCGCCAAAAGTCACGATAAAAAGCTCAAAAGCGCTTCTTTAGGACGAATTTAAATAATAATAATAGTAATAAAGAGTATTTGTATTTCGCTAAATCCACCAAAGCATTCGCGAACGGACACCAACCCTCAGAAATCTGATAAACGATTCATGCATGAATCGTTCCTCAGATTCAAACGCTTTGGGTGACAAATTATCAAACCATATTACTTCGAAGGGAATCCTTTTCTTAAAATAGTTTATACTCAATAACTGCAGTGCCTCTACCCAACAAGAAAGTTTTCATGGTCATTAGTATTTGGAGTAATTACCGAACTATAGCCCTACCCTCAAGATCATAAAAAGTACTATATTAAAAATGTATTAAAACATGAAGTGGGACCACACTGTTTCCCTTCCAGACACTCAGACCGATTAAAGTAAGAAGTAAAGCAGATGCTTAAGGTGATCAGAGTGTCCTCAACGACACCTTGATGTTCCAAGGCGCGGAAATGAGCTAACTGATCGGACCAGGCTGCAACCCTCACATCACCAAGAGAGACCAAACACAACCCTATAACCACCCCCCCTTTCATCATAAAGCGATTGATATCACCTCGGACATTACGGTCAAGTGATAATTCCTGTATGAATGATTTACCACAAATGGGAACATGAGATTTGAAAGCCAATCACGTTTTGATGACATGCGTCTCTCTCTCCCTGATGATATCAATTATTTATGGGAACAAACTAACCATGACGGTATCACAGTGCGAACCTTCCTAAAAAAAATTGCAATAATTTGTTCGTGTGCCTCAGGGGGGTCCCACCAACCTGGTTTTTCTTCTTCTGCAGATCAGAACATCCATGAAGCTACAAACCTCAGTTATGACTCGTCCTTTTTCTTAAAGGGTCTGTATACGTTTGCTAATGACTCTGAAAATGAATGGCAATAAAAACTTACTTGGGATAATGCATTTTGAGAAACTTTTCACTTCAAAGTACTGCAGTTATGGAAAAAGATATCACCTTTTATCCCCCAAAATTTGAATCTGAGAAGCGTTACTGACAGTAACGTTTCTCAGATTGTGTATTCCAATTGTAGATTATTCTTCCTGCGTAGACATAACCGCTCCAGATTTTCGGCAATTTCTCAAAAACGCTACCACCCTTTGAAATGAAATTTTTACAGGTTAGTTTTATGGTCTACAACTACAAACAGTGGGTTCCAATTACCAAACGTATACAAACCCTTTAATAAGGCATGGTACAATTTGTTTAATAGGATACCTAATAAAATCTTTAATTGAAATCAATTAAAAATACAGACACAAGAAGCTATGTTTATGTAGGGAATTACTGTAATTCATTTTGCAGTTTTTTAAGTTAACTTAATCCCACTTTTTATAAGATTGCTGCTGGAGTCTTACCAGTACTTGAACTTATTCAAAGCATCAACACAAATATTCAAGTTATTAAATGATAATTTGAACAAACTGATGTCAGCTTGTCAAGCAGGTTAAGTAGCCACAAACCTGCCAATAACAAAAATCATGTCAACAATATTATATGTATTGGTAACTATCTTATTTTACATTTTGTTACAAAAAACCCCAAACCTAACACGAAATATTTGGTAAATTTTGAATTAATGCATATAGCGGTATTGGTAACTTTCTTATTTTATAAATTGTTACAAAAAAAAAACAACCTAACACGAAATATTTGGTCATTATAAAATGAAGTTAGTACCCCCGTCCCATCTTTTCAAACTACATCAATCCATTATAGAACTGTATTAAAAAAGAAATTGTCTAGGATCTCTACTTGGCACGCATTCCGCAGACATTACTGGATAAAATCATGAAACAGATGTGGCACACCATGCTGGGAAGTTGAAAACCCACGCGGGATGTTATATCAAACGCCACGGTCAACTGTTTCTCTCGCAGTCGACTTCATTTACTGAACTCGAACCAAAGTCCACGGGTTCAGGGTTTTCTTGGCCATGTTGCAAATTGTCTTCTTGATTATGAAGCAGATGAGAGACCGCTTGCTGAGGAGTTTCAAAACAATCATCCGAGGAGGGAATAAGAATTGACCAAATGAAGACGACTATTGTCATCTTCGTTAAAGATTCGTATAGCGTTGGTAGTGCGAGCAAAATAGCAGATGTCAATGTCCCCTTTTACATCAAATAGATGGATTACACATGACGTCACTGACCGCCATCTTTGATGACAAACAATGGACAAGTGCACACGTGTACGCACTGCACACGACTCTCAGCCAATGATAGCCTTTCAAGCGTGCACGTTTCATCCACGATGGCGGACAATATAAGGCTAAGCATTAAAATCGCTACAGAGTTGTTTTTCTTAAACATTAGCAGCGCTGGGGAAGGTTGACTTTCCCCCACACCAGCTACTACAAACACATCACTGAGACTAAGTATTAAATAGATTAAATTTACAATCTTTGCAAGTATTTGGCCCATTATCATTATCTTCTTTTGGATTTTTAAACAAATTCTGCTGACAACGCTCTCCACTTTGCCGTTACTGTTTTTAGGTTTTGAGGTGAACGTATTTACGACATTGGAAATCAGAAATTCAATTGCGCCCCCATCCCCACAAATATTATTATTGTTATTTTTTTTAAATAAACGTAAATAAATAAATAAATACAAATAAAAAATACAAACAAAAAGAAAACAATAAAAAATAGAAACAAATAATAAATCACAGATAATCATAAATACAAATAAATCAATCAATATTAACAAATCAAAAACGCATTATACGAAACCTTTTCGAACGAAACTCATTCCTTTCATCGTTAAATGTTAATCTTAAAATCGTTAAGTATTCCGTCATTCTTGGTATTAAAAGGAGTCAGAATCATTTCTTACAATCATTTCTTACAAACTTCGTTTTCAGAGATCATAATACTTAACTACATTAAAGGCACTGTACACGTTTGGTAATTACTCAAAATATCTATTAGCAGCATAAAAACTTACTTGGTAACGAGCAACGGAGAGCTGTTGATAGTATAAAACATTGTGAGAAACGACTCCCTCTTAAGTAACGTAGTTTTTGAGAAAGAGGTAATTTCTAACTAAAATAATAAAAGACTTCTTGCAAGAAGTTTGATTCCTATCTGAAAGCACACAAATTTGTACAACAAAGGTTTTTTTTTTCTTTCATCATTTTCTTGCAACTTCGATGACCAATTGAGCCCAAATTTTCACAGGCTTGTTATTTTATGCATAATGTTGGGATACACCAAATGAGAACACTGGTCTTTGACAATTACCAAACGTGTTCAGTGCCTTTAACCTAAATACCAGAACTGTTTGTAAGTGAGTCATTAAATATTAAACCTTTGGAGATGGTATGCCTAGCCTAGCATCACGGTGAGTTGTCTATGTTGTTTAAATCATGTACAGACTTGCTTAGTACAAGGTAGAAGGATTTAACAGGTGCTGTGGTGTTTATACACTGTACTTTAGGGCGTGGTCTGATTAAACACCAAGTTCAATGTTCTATATACGCTGTACTTTTGGGCGTGGTCTGTCTGACCACAGAGCAAGCTCAATTTTCTATACGCTGTACTTTAGGGCGTGGTCTGACTACAGAGCAAGTTCACTTTTCTATACGCTGTACTGTAGGGCGTGGTCTGATCGAAGAGCAAGTTCAATGTTATGTATACGCTGTACTTTAGGGCGTGGTTTGACCACAGAGCAAGTTCAATTCTCTATGATCTGTCACCAAAAGGTGGCGTAATTGCCTCACACCGCCCCGCTCAGATTTCACGACGATCTACGTCAGTAATTTGAAATTCCTGCGTTTTGTAGGTTGGGGGCTGGACAACTCTAGACCTTATGCATATGACGTCATTTGAGTAGGGCGCCCTCGCCTAGAGGTCAAAAGGCCGTTGTTCATTGGCCAGTCCTGTGTGCGCAGCGCGTACAAATCTGTGCGTTTTCCATTGTTTCATCGTCGGTTTGCCTCTAAGATGGCGGCTGTATGCGTCAATGCATAAGTTCTATTCTTTCAATGATTTGATTTGAACATTAAAACAGTGCGGTATTCATGCTAAGCGTACCTCCACCACTGAACACCTCGAAGGTCAAATCGTTACATTCCAACCACTAACACTTTTAGCTTTAACCGAATAAAGGTGGAACATCGTTATAAAATATGAACAACTTGCGAATTATGTTGGCATTTTAAATTGTCTCACTTAGAGTAAAAAGGGATGAAAATAATTTCACTCGTAAAAGCACTCAACGAAAATTGATAGTTTAATTTTTCCAAAGACAAGATTGCGACGAACACGAACTAGGGTAACTGTTTAGGGGGCACAAGGGGGTACGGCCAATTAAAACTGTATTTTCCGTTTGCATTTCTCTTAAACAAGGCCCTTTTCAGCGCTCTTGTTGTGTCTGCCTGTTTGTTTATAAGATAATCTGACATGAAGGCAAACATAATTACATTGCCTGCATGTGTAAGTGGAAAAACAGTTTTAAAAACATTGAAATAACTACATAAAAGCTTAAACAATGTAACATTTTCTTATAGTAATGTTTAATCTCATAAGTCCAGATTTCAAATGGGGGCACAAGGGAGAGACACGTGCCCCTGAGACCCCCTCCCTCAATAACACCACAGAGACGAGACTATCGCTACGAATCACCGTGTATACATTTTTATACATGCCATTTTTCACAATGAACTATAAACAAGTTGCACTCGATCCTATAAAGCTCATTACCCTTTTATATAAACAAATATAGTCCAGACATTACAGAAGTAATCCACACTTCAAATAACCACATCTCAACTTGCAGAGGGGGCATCTTTGAGCAGATTATCCAAATTGTAAGCTCATCTTTAACAATCTGGACACAGAAAACGAGCTCTGGAATCCCCCTGAAGATGACAGAACTAAACAGGTGATGTCCGGGACCGAAATTGCTCGCGAAGGTGTCATCATTTTTACGCATAACCCCACCCGTCCCATAGACTGTCATCGCCCGTTGAATTCCTTGCAGCTGGCTCGGTCGTGTTGCATCAACACCATGCAAATTAAGAATGCAACTGCGCGTGCGACGGCGTAGGGCCGGTGCTAGTTTTAATTGAAGAGTGGGCTCTGGGAGGTCTTGCTTGATCGCAACTGTAATTTATTGTTTAAATTCCTCGTTCCAGAAAATTGTAACTGTATCTAGTGAATGGTGACGTGTCTGGTGTTAACGTGTGCCTCCTCTCCGACAACTTAATGAAGCTGCACGGAAGGAAATGTTTCCTTATATACTCATTATAAATCATTGTTAGATGTGACGTCACTATAATATGCAGCATGAAGAGGCCGGGCCCAATTTCATAGAGCTGCTTAACGGCGGATTTTGTGCTTACTGAGCGAGTTTCCATTTCATAGAGCTGCTTAACGGCGGATTTTGTGCTTACTGAGCGAGTTTCCATTTCATAGCGCTGCTAACCGTAAGCACACGAAAAGGCATGCTAACCTTCCGGTGCTTACTGTATGAAAATGAATGACGTAACATTGCAAATCCATGGTGAACGCGCAAGATGGCCGCCTAATTTTCTTGCTCACCTGTGAAATACGCTTATGAACAAGCAAATTTTTCCGCCTAAGTTAGCACGAAAATTTGCTTACCGTTAAGCAGCGCTATGAAATTGGGCCCTGGAGGTATATGGAATGGATATATATATATATATATATATTTATACTGGTCTTACGGATTTAGGACGCATGCGGCTTAGAGGCAGGGAAAAGATTATAAGTCTCTAACCTCACGTTAAAGGCACTGAACACGTTTGGTAATTGTCAAAGACCAGTGTTCTCACTTGGTGTATCACAACATATGCATAAAATAACAAGCCTGTGAAAATTTGGGCTCATTTGGTCATCGAAGTTGCAAGAAAATGATGAAAGAAAAAACACCCTTGTTGTACAAATTTGTGTGCTTTAAGATAGGAAGAAAAATTCTTGCAAGAAGTTTTTATTATTTTAGTGAGAAATTACCTCTTTCTCAAAAACTACGTTACTTCAGAGGGAGTCGTTTCTCACAATGTTTGATACTATCAACAGCTCTCTGTTGCTCGTTACCAAGTAATTACCAAACGTGTACAGTGCCTTTAAGTCTCTAACCTCACGTTAAAACGGTGTAACATTTTATTTAATACTCTTTCAGAGCAAAAATTTGAACATGACGTCATCGGACAGCAAAAACAAGTAGGTCTGTATACATTCCAAAGAGGAATTTTTTGCGCCAGTCAAAAGGTCAAATTCAATGTTATTTTGATTGAATATCATAAAAATCAGGAATGAACCGAAAGACCATAATATTTAAAATGTGACGTCAACGTTTTTGGATTTTGACAACAATTGCAATTGAAGAGTATCAAACACAGTGGTATTTTAACATGAGGTTATATACTTGAAATGTTTTCCCCTATAGTTTCATATAAGGACTATGAGTGCATCACAAAAAAAATGAATTCGACCTTGTGGAGTCCCTCTTTAAAATGTACAGACTTGGAACTCCTGACAATGTGACATCGTGACATTCTCCTCAATGAGTTGAAACATTTTTAGATTGATTATTTATATAGGAGGAACCTGGATGGTAAGTGCATCGTTATCCTCAGAAACATGAGCTTGTCCTACCTGGCAATTCTCGCCCTTGCTTCCTTCAATCAGAGGGTGTTACACCGTCCAGACCCCCCCCCCCCCAAAAAAAAAAAAAAAAAAAAATTGATCCACAGTACAGACAAAAAAGCAACAGACCGTCCGAGATGTTCATAAATTGACAAACGTGTAAAAGGCTTCCGGGACTCAGGTTGAGATCGCAGGATGGGGAGAAAAGATAACAAGTGTCGGGCTAGGAATGCTTGAAAGCATTCACTTATGAAATCAACGTGTTTTCCCGTTGATTGCGTTTGATATTTTGCTTAACAGTTTCACCAATTAATGTTGTGGTTTGGGGATGTGAAAAAAAGGGGGGTTTGCGCATTTCACACTTCCAAACAGTCAAAACCAAGAAGTCCTCGTTTATGACAAAATGATCATTTTGTGCCAACGTTATTTATGCGAACAACACAATTCTCCGTATAAGCCGGTTGGCTGGGGAGAATTTGTTTGTTTGTTTGTTTGTTTGCTATATTTCCATTTGTACAACAACAAAAGTACAAGAATTTTGATGACAAGTAAATATATAAATGTATACAATATATTAAGTACAAATAGGGGTTGCAACCAGAGGAGGTAAAACCCTTCATGTTGTTGAACACGCAAACTGCTGTGAAATGCTGCACTGGTTTAACAAAAATTACAAATGTTGATAATATGTAAGTAAGTTATAGTAACCCTAAAGATTATAAGTCTCTAACTTCACGTTAAAACGGTGTAACATGTCATTTTATTTGATACTCTTTCAGAGCGAAATTTGGAAAATGACTTTTATATAACCATATAAGTATTTCCTAAATTTTATGGTTTTATTTTTAAAGCATTTTTTTCAAATAACATTGTAATAAGCTTGTGTTCAATTTTGCTGTTTTATTTGTATTGTATCTCTGTACATGCTGGGACCCATGGGAGACCAGTGGTAACCACTGAATGGGCCACCCAGTTGAAATAATAAATAAATAAATAAATAAATAAGTATAATAAAAACGAAATTTTAAGAAGAAAATTAATGTAAACAAATAAATAAATAAAGATGTGAAATTAAGAAATTTTACAAAATGCTTCGATGCAGTCACACTCTATATATGAAAACTAGCCTGAACAAAGACAGCGAGTTTTATCAAATACATTTCCTCGCATTCGTTATCCACGCTCCGACTTTCCACGTTTAAGATTTCCAATTTTAAATTCACCATTTCTAATAAAATGTAATCCATTTTTTTGCTCCCAGTTTTATGTTTCCCTACTTAACCTGTTAAAGGTGTGCTCACATTGCACTTGACTATGATTTACTGAACATATCAATTCTTTACTTAGAGAGATGAAACGATTTCAATTCGAGATTTGTTCCTTAAGTTGACTGTAAGCTGATCACTTTAAGACTTCTCTGAAGGAATTCAACTCCCTCTCAATCGATAATTTAAAACCAACTTACTGGTGATTGTGAGTATGGTATTCCTTAAAGGTAGGGTCATAAAGATTGGTTTTTGTCAAAGTAAAGCTGATTTGGGGGGGGGGTACAATAAAAGTCACCTGTGAAAGTTTCAGCTGAATACGATGTCTAGTTTTTGAGAAAACATCAAACAACTATCACGGTATTTTCACTAAGATTGTATAATGTTTTATAGCGAGGTGACGGCGGGTACCAACCGCATCTCTGGCCGCACCACATGACGCACACCAAGGAAATTTAAATCTCCAAAACTCGCCTTGATGTGAGTTGTGGAGATTCAAATTTGTCGACATACTGTTATTGATTTCTAATCAACGGGGGTACTTCAGACGAAAATTTTTCGCAGGATGCTTACTACCATTACCATCTTTATAACAAGGAGGTATTCGGATAGAAATTACAATACATCCCCCAAGTATTACCCAACCAAAGTATGACCCTACCTTTAAACGCATGGATACATTAATTCTAGCTCACACTTATGTTCATACCTTAATGTAGAACATACAGTAAACAAAAGTACTAATAGGAAATTAACAAGAAACACATGATAGAAAACAAAATATGAACCGTGTGGGACACAATACTTGCAGCCGGACTTTGTTATGAAATGCTTAGTGGGCAGACAGGCACAAGACAAGAGCAAAACTAAAAACGAACAGTGGAACAAATACAAAAAAAAAAGCACAGACACATGACATAATGACCTCCAATTTCGACCAATTTGTCCAGACAAACGTGGACTCCATTGTTTTCCTTAATGTCAACCGTGGACCTATGTCCCTTCTGTTGTAAGTCCTCGGTTTGAATTTCACTAACACCACACACACACAAAACATCGTAGAGAAAACAAAAAGTATACGTCTGAAAACAAAGAAAGAATACATTTGCTGAATAAGAGTGGCGCGTCGTTATGTGGTTTTATGTATTTTGATATATACTTTTCACACCAGGAAAAGGAATTTCATGTATTTTTTATCGTGACTAATAGAATATTGAATTGATTTGAATTGGTTTGAAAAACAAAAAACACAAAAAATGATGTCCAACATTTGGAGATGAAAGCTTTTATATGTGCAATTTTAACTCGACAAACATATTGGTTGTAGTTTCAGCGTCGCCTTAAGTCTGCCTCGAGTTCGATTCTGTACTCTCGGTATAAGTCAACAAACCAAGTCCTCGAACAAATAGTCCGCCTTTTATCCACTGCAATAGATCCATTCTGGCCACCTTACAATAATGTTTTGCCAGATACTTCTTCACCAGCTAGATATTTAAATACTGTTGATACACCAAATATTTGTTCCTTTTTTGTGTGTGTGTGTGTGTGGAGAAGTGCTTGGGTAGAAAGAAAATTCAAATAGACAAGTTCAAGATTACTTGAATATCGTCAGACATTGTAGGAGGTTCAACTTGACTTAGTGAAATTGACTTTATGAAACCGAGCAGTCTTCAAGACGTATACACGCATCCCTCGAGAAATTATGCTTATTCTACATATTGTCTAGACTTGATTTAAAAAATTGTCCTCGGACATCCTTTGAATAACATGTGCTATAGGCCTAAATGAACAAAACTGTTAAGAGGTCAATAAGACGTCGGCACTGTGGATATGATTCTTGTAACCTATTACCGCATGAAAACACCTTTGCGCAAAATCCGTTAATGTTCACTTTCAGAACTTGTTAAACACGAAATTCAGTTTTTGTTTAAACAAATTACATATTATATATTAATATATTAACAAACGAAAAAGAAGAAGAAAAAATATCCAGCTGGCCAAGATCGTCAATTTCATTCCTGATTTAACTACAAAGTTGTTTGTTTAAGCCAGGAAAAACCATTGAAAACTACTGATGTTGGATACCTTTGATCTAAAATATCTGGTTTATTTGAAGCATTACTTTGTTCTTCGGTTTATGAAGCCATGCATTCAATATTTAAAAGTCGAAATTTGGGGTGGCTGGGTGTGTCAAAACAACTCAGTTCATGATAGGGCATACTGTAGCCCCGTTCCCGATAGTCGACATCTTTACGTGCAACTTTGGGTTTGGCTTTGAGCTGCGTCAAGCGTTCTAACTTTTCTACGCAGCCAAATGGTTCACCTCACCGACCAATCATGCAAGGAATTTGATAAAAACTCCCGCGTGCCGCGCGCGATATTTAAGCGTCACGCACAGTAGTGCGTTTAAAAGAAAGATAGATTGATTTGCCCATGAAGATGGTTGACGTTACACTTTGTGACGTCAAGTTGGAACTATCCTATTCATTCCTTTATGTTATATCACGTGACATGGCAGACATCCTGCTAAGGTCAACGATATTGACGACTTGTTCATACTTTTCTAGCAAATCAGGTATGCGGGCGAGCCCCATCAGCGTCTTTGGAGACATGTTGAGTTGCTTCTTCCAACTGATACAAAGCGGGTTCCTTTCAACTTATACTATCTCGAATCTGTCCTTGCCTAGAGACCGAGATGCTATACTCCCCGGATGCGGGCCGAGTTCAGTCGACCTCCGAGGATGCATCAAATCTATCCCCGCCAATTTGCCGCTTTGTATCAACCAGTAAATCTTCAAGGGATAGAGTTATGTCTGTGTGATCATCTCAGTAACTCCTCCAGGGGCAAGTCTTGTCTTTGTGGAGTTATTTCCCCCCTCCCTCTAGGCCATCTTGTCTTTGTGGACTTAAAGGAATCTGTAATTGAGGGCCACTGACCCTCTTTGAGAATATATTTCTCGTTTTTATCTTTACCCAGAGGGACTGTATATAGTTTTGTCAGCTTCCCATTATCTGTTTGACACTTGTCACGCATGAAATAAGACCCCCCCTTAATTTAACTTATGTAATGTCTCGTTAAATCAACAAGAGATGACGCAGACACTCATTCTGACAACACATCACAACGCATCACTTATTTTAACTGTTTACATTGCATCAACTTCTTGTCTAAACTTGAAATAATCAAATTCTCCAAATTGTACCAATCTCCCTAAAGGACATTGACATGCATTTTCAAAACATCTTTTTCAGATTATGTAGGTTTTAAGCTAGGCGTAGAGGCACTTTTTATAGTTTTGTCAGCTTCGTTTTGGTTTGATCATTCGTTGTGGTCCGTCTTGTGGTATGTGTCTTTGTTTGTTGGGGTGTTTGTTGGGGTGTTTGTTTATTTGCGTGTTTGTTTGTTGGGGTGCTGTTTGTTTGTTTGTTTGTTTGTTTGTTTGTTTGTCGTTTGGTTGGTTTTTGCGCTGGTTTACCCGTCACGTTTTGATCCTTCATGATCTGTTGCTAATATCAATTTTTTTATAATGATAATATCATATAATCACTTTCCATCTTTGTTTTGTTTTGAACAAGGCATCCCGGCCTGCAAGCTTTTGCTGTTATGGACAGTCTCAGTCTCTGCTAACTAATTAAGTTGTTTATTTTGATTTATGTATGGAAAAAACATTTTTTTTGATGATTGATTGATTGATTGAGGTAAAACAAAAAAGGAGCAAAGTATTTCTGAGTATGAAATGATGTTAGTTATCCCAGTAATTATAAAAAAAACTAGCCTGACATTCTCCCATCGCACGGGCGTCTGCCTAAGATAAAGACACCGATCTTCAAAAAGATACTATTAAGAGAACAGTCGATCTGTCGAGTACATGTGGGATCGGAACGAAGAGACAGTGACCTGCCGTGCATAGTCAAATCGATACGGTACGACCATGGGGTAGAGGTGTGGTAAAGCACGATCCTCCAGGGTCAACCTACTGCATAAAACCTAACAAACGTTTCAGACAAATCTCAGGTAATAAATCCACACTTGCATCATCATCTTAAGTGCAAAGTTCTTGTAATTTTCCACCTCAACAATCAGGCCAGAAATCTTCAAGGCGGACTCTTCTATATGTAACTAAAGAGGCGACAGCTTGGTGATTCGAATTGTCCCTATGCGATGGGACGGTCGTGTACTTTCAAAGTCATAATTTAGCTGACAGTTGGGACTTTTATCAGTTAGCAGCCATTTTGTCTTCGTCCACTCAAATCAGTGTAAAACCATGTTGAGGCTGGAGGGGGAAAATAGTCGGGCTCCTTTTTGTATAACACCAATATTCATTGTTGTAATGATACACAAGGATACCAGGTACTGCGATATTTGGTTTCATTACATATTACTGAAACTGAAATACACGAATTCCATCGACAATGTACACAAATAACTTTCCATATACGGTACTTACTTATTTCTAATAGCTTGCTGGGGTTTTTTTCATTTGTGATGTTCAAAAAAGTGGCGAAATAAGATTTTTATAATATTTTTTTTTGTTTAAATGGTGTGGTGTGATGATGGCTGCATCATCAAAGTGTGGGTTCGATTCCCGGTCATGACATTTGTGTCCTCGAGCAAGGTACTTAACCATAACTGCTGCTCTTAACCCAGGTGTATAAATGAGAACCTGGGAGGGGGACAGTATCGTGTTGGATTAACTCCCTTAGCGATTATATAAGCAGCTTGGATTGTATGCTCCCCAGGGAGTTGAGAAAGTTTGAGGAATGATCTAAGTATGCCAGATGAACAGGGATAACAATGTTGTAAAGCGCCTTGATCTATAGCTACTAGGATTATCTGCGCTATAATAATGTGGCCCCTCTGACTTCATAGATCTATACTTGACACGGCTTTTCTGATGTTTCCAGAGCTGGAACTTTATTTACAATCAATATCTGTTGACGAAGATAAACATGATGCTCTTAAGTCTTCCGTCTAAGGATAATATAAACGGAAGCCCGCGAAAATGAAATCACTGAGGGCGCTATTCTGGCGATATTACGTAAGATAGTTTCATGACCGTCACAATAATCAGGCCTATTATTATTATTTAAAACTACAAACTATCCCAGCAACAATCAAACATGCCTTTAGTGTTAAACTACAATGCGGGATAGACGATCGGACGCTGCAGATTTTCTGCCAAATATAAGACATTTTTGCGTGTAAAACCAAGCAGAAATGAACTACACAAATCCTCGCCAATGAGTCATTGTATAGTGGTTAGTGTTTTACCTTTCAAATCTGTCTTGTCCACTCATGATCATGTCAAAGCAATAACGTCAATTTGACGAGCTTGTTTATTTCATTCAACTCGCTCATCGTATAATACATAGACTCGTTAGCTAAAGCCGGTGCAGAAACTCAACTCACTCGTTATTATTAAAATAATGCTTTCAAGCCCGTTGACAGCTTAAACAAAGTGGTGTTTCTGCAAACTACAGACACCATTATCCAAGCTGTTTTCCAGGGCTGAGGCTGAGCTATTGTATAATTTCCACTCAGGTTGTTGTAACGACTGCTTACGTCATAACTAGTGACCTTTAATTTGTTGGTTTTACGTAACTATAATAATTTTGCGTTTAGGCGGTGTGTAGAGGTGGGAAAACACGCACAGTTTATCGACACAAATATCGATACTAGAGTGCAGAAGGCCTCCGAATTCAATGTGAATTATTTTTCTGAGAAAGCCATAAACGAATGAACTAAATGTTATTAATTTGAGATGTTCGTTTTAATTTTTTTGAATATTTTTATGTCAACATCGAAAAAGGTTCCTGCGCCATTCTTTATGCCTCAATAATTGCTCTGAAAACTGAACAAATTGTACACCATCGCTCTTTAAAATTCTGCAAGGTAATAATGTACACACGATCAATTTAATAGCCTACACGGACTGTATGGCCCTCGACTTTTAAAATGCTTTTTAATGTACAGTGTTTACTTACAGTGAGAACGTACAAAATAAATTATCTACTGTAAAAATAAAAAATAAAAGCTTAACCTTGAGCTTCAGTCGAAAGTTCTTCTTCAATATTCCGTAATTGGTAACCATGTGACATGGTCCGTGATGGCAGGAGGCTCTAAATGTTATAGCAAACATCGAATAGCAGTAACTGTCTATTAAGAGCTTTCATGATTGACTTTGAATTTACAATTTGCTCAATTTGACGTAATTAATGAGCAAAACAAAAAATCTGACCCTTGCAGGTTGAGATCTTTGAAAACAATAACTGAATGGGGTTTCTACCTCATTCAATAAATATAAAGTACACAGGGCTTTGTGCTTCATGTTAACCAAAGTCAAGACGATTCATTACTGATAATTTAGCGAATAAAGTAAGTAATTAAAGATCTTTGAATCAGTTCGTCTTTAAAATGTATCGTTCAAAGAGTTTTAAAGACTTTGTTCATCGAATTGATAAAACTCTTCCACCATTTTAATTATTTTATTAATATAATCCCAACCCCCTTTGTCTCCCTTTTCATTGTTCATCCCTTGTTTTTTTTGTGCTTTCTGCTCTTGTTGTTTTCATTTCTTTCCACTTACTGCTTCGGTTACACCAGCATTATATATATACCTGTTTATGTGTGTTGTGTTGTCATTTAGCCTTCGAGAAAGATTTGGGAGACATACGCCTTTTGGAGACAGATATTAATGTTTTGACGCTCTCTCACTGTTCCAAAAAAATTAAGTTGTAATGGTTGAACATGTAGATCTACTTGTGATTTTATGCCTTAATAAATATTATTATAAATAATATCAATGGTGGACACCGTTGTTTGGTTTTGGGTGTTATACAGACAAACTTACCCAAACCATATAGTGCCGTATCAAGGTGTCCACCATACCTCAAAATGGCTTCTTGAATCGGACGTAATACAATTAGCCCTTTTGAGATATGGTGGACACTATGGGAGTGCACGATTTGGTTTGGGTGTATACAGACAGTTGTGTCCACCATACCTCAAAATAGCTTTTAGAACGTATTGAAGATAGGTTTATTGTTGAAAAATACATAAAAGTTTAGGAAAATAATGATCGCAACTGTTCATTTCTCTCAGAACGGAGCAATAGCATTACGTATATAGCCTCTCATTTGGAAGGATTTAGCTCAGGCCAATGTAATACTCCACACTATATTAATTTGAGTCGGGTGGCGAATGACAGTAATACAGTACATCTATCAGCCGCTCATCAATTTATTTCACAGCTACACGATCATTGGTCGGTCCTGCCTCTAGTTTGGATGGAAAAGGCCCTCTCTGGCGGGAAAAAGCCAGCCGTGTTTATCCCATACGCTTTTTTTTGTGGTGAACGCGGCCTTGGGATGAGCGGGGGATGTTGCTGCTTGCGATAGAGGAAAATTGCCGTGTGGAATGCATCCTGCGACTGCTTGCAGCGGGACACCGTGCTACTAAATGACATGGAGGATAAGCCTAGAGATTAACACCACTCTAGGGGGACGGAATAAGAGTTACTGCTGGCGTATCAAGACTCCTGCCTGTGCATAATTCCGACCGATTTACAGAGACATCTCTTCGTTTCTTCTACTGTGTGTACATGTCTCCGGGACGATTTGTTCACCCGTGTGTTTTCTTGGGGCTGTATGCTGATTGCACTACGACAGGTACATTAGATACCAAAAAACAGTAAGACTATATTGCTGTATACAAAAAAAACTGGAGTCAAATTGCACTTGTATCGCACCTGGTGTTCGATAGCATTCAACATTTGACTATAATACGAGTGTTACTTGATGGTATGCATAATATTGACATCAGTTTCAATATACCGGTCTTCACGTCAGACGATGGGAGCGTAATGATGTCGTGGTCTACGTGTAAAACCATTGCCCGCTAGCATTGCACTGTCTACCTGTATGGCCAGTCAACGGCACTACCGTCACATATAACTAACATAGAACAAGGCGTTGATCTGTCACTCTAGAATAAGCCTGCTCAATCGACTAATCACCCGGACAAAGTTGGACCTCGCTAGAAAAAGAAAAAAAATTAGCTTTACTATATAACGGTAAACCACATGGGAACAGTGTTTTCTCTCTGTCATGGCGCTATTTCAGCTCGTTCCTGACTTCCGTCAAGCGTACACTATGAGCTCCGAATGGATGTGACATGGCAACTCGTGACTCTTGCAATTCAATTAAAGATACCGTTTAATCTTATCATCGCGTGGTGAACCAGGAGTGTATCCACACAACGCAAACAATTCCATACCATATACCGGTATTGCGCTCACGGAACCAGACTAGTTGATACCTTTTTTCGACACCTCCACGTTGATCTCCTCGCTCCTCATTTAATCATTTTCAGAGGGAGAAAAGGAAAACAACAAAACACCTCTTGATTCGAAAAAACAACTTGATCAGATTCAAACTTGTTAAAATGTGCAGCTATATGTCAGGTAAGTTCTCACCTAAGTCAAGTTCACCTGAGGATGATGAGAACGACCATGCGCTTAAACTTTCACCAAGTGAGGTATCATCAGCCTCATTTGCGTCTGTTGCTGGTGAGGCTGCTGAGTTAGACGAGCCATTAAGGAGGAGGCTAGATCTGAGAAGCCTCAGTGAAGGAGTTGCAGCACTCGTCTTCCCATCGGTAGGTAAACCCATCTTGGTTTCATTCAGAATGGAAATATTTAACAGAACATAAAAACCACCCCAAGGTTAAAAACAAAAGGGGTACCGGTATATTATATTCCTATAGTGTGGCGGGGTCATGAACGAGTGAATAGTTATGTGTTTTTACATTATTGGTTTAGTGCTGTTATTGATTATTATTACTTCCCTCATTGTATACTGTGGATGCCACTCGAACAAGTTTTGTATCCACTTTGTTATGTTTAAATTATCTCAAGTCAGGTTACACATGTCCTTTAATGTAACCATACATCGTGTACAGTTCACAGCTTGGTACCTCTTCAATCCGATTCAAATTGATTTGTTCCAGAGATGAGGAACACTGACCTCTTCGAGGTCATACCCCCTTCATATCATTCCAGTATAGGTCATAAGCGTACCCTATGACCTCTCCATATCATGTGCATCCCACTATGACCTCATGTGTGTACCCCACTATGACCTCTTAATATCATACCGGTAGGTCATGTGTACCCAACTATGACCTCTTCATATCAAGTGTAACCACCCAATATGACCTCTTCATATCAATTGTACCCCATCATGACCTCTTCATATCAAGTGCCCACTATGACCTCTTCATATCATACAGGTCATATCTGTACCCCACTAAAAAAGTATGACCTCTTCATATTAGACCGGTAGGTCATATCTGTACCCCACTATGACCTCTTCATATTAGACCGGTAGGTCATATCTGTACCCCACTATGACCTCTTCATATTAGACCGGTAGGTCATATCTGTACCCCACTATGACCTCTTCATATTAGAGCGGTAGGTCATATCTGTACTCCACTATGACCTCTTCATATCATTGTGTATCCCCACTATGACTTCTTCATATCATACCGGTAGGTCATAAGTACCCCACTGTGACCTCTTTATATCATGTGTATCCTCACTTTGACCTTTTCATAATATACCGGTAGGTCATATGTGTACCCCCACTATGACATCTTCATATTATACCGTTAGGTCTTAAGCACCCCACTATGACCTCTTCATAATAATACCGGTAGGTCATATCTGTACCCCTCAATGCCCTCATGACCTCTTCATATCAGACCGGTAGGTCATATCTGTACCCCACTATGACCTCTTCATATCATTGTGTATCCCAACTATGAAATCTTCATATTATACCGGTAGGTCATAAGCACCCCACTATGACCTCTTTATATCATACGGGTAGGTCAAGTATGACCTCATATCACGAGGTTCACTTCCCTTAACGTCAAACCTTGTCTGATAATAACAAATTGCTAACTAATACAACTTTCAGATAATTTTTAACCGATTAAGGTTGAATAGTTTACTTCTTTTTGGGTCAGATTTATCCATTTCAGGTCATCCTAAGATACTACGTGTCAATCTTGACCTTTAACCTTTTGCAGATCATTTTGAAGTCTTCCTTTCCATGTTGTATTTATTACTACTTTGTAAAATTTATATTAAAATGTCACATTTGTTAACACTCATAATGTACCAGTTCACCAGAGACAAAAGGTCAGTTTGCATCTTCAATCATTCCAAGGTTCCTGGGGTAGTAGTCCGGGGCATTACGCTCTCTTCAATTCAATACAATGACCATACAGCATAGAATAGATGGTGCTGAAAAATACACTGGCGCCCAAGGGACCGCACAGCATGTTTGGTCCGCTGTTAATTATGTCATATTTTCGGCATCACAATTGCCGGTGAAGCACGTAGCTCAGGGTAAACGGGAAGTACATTGAAGAAAGAAAAAAAAATGTGGTTCGCCGGTTTGGGTAAATAATGCGGTGTGAAGATGTTAAATAAGAGGTCGTGTAATGTCAGCGTGTCAGATGGCTAATATTAAGATTGGGTTCACTACACACGCGACGTACAGCTAAGACCTCGTTCACACTCAAAGCCTATCGCGTGGCCGACCACTATAAATGATTATTAAAATGTCATTCGATGGCTGTCACAGCGGTGCAAGCTCTTTGTCAGCAATTCTGTAAATGGACGCACGTCAAATCACCACGTACGTGTCACAATGCACTTTGGTACGGAAAACTCACCATAATAACGTATTTTAAGGGTCCACAGCGACTTCCTTAATTCGTTATGAAATTGCATTTACGAGACATGTGGTATCATTTTACAACACAGCTAAAATACAAATGTGGAAAGATGTATTAACGCGATGAGCGTGAATTCGTAATGAGTTGGCCCGGCAGACGGTGTGGCTATTTACCATATAAAGCCACGAAGCCTAGTTTTGTGGTATGGCGGGCCTTAACTCAAGCTAATTCTCAGCGTATTCCGAGTATTCGGCCCCTCACCATCACGCACCCAAAAAAAAAGGCGGGAATTCACCGCACGGCGGGAAAAACGCGAAAAGTAGACACAGGACGCCTTGAGGAAAATAGCTACATAGAGTGTGACTATCCTATCGGGTTACCAGTGATCCGGGTTACAACGTGTGTAACCTGTAATCACCACCCTTTCATCAATCTCGGGGAAATTACACCGGCTCAAGTCGGCCTGTTTACCCGCAGTTTTCACTTTCTTCTTACCTGCTCCTCAACAAAACACAGAAGAAGTCTTCGCGTATTTACTCTGAGACGCAAATTCCTGTATCCCCCTTTCCTACCGCATGCATATCGATGCCTTATTGCATATTTACTTATCGTCGTGAAATGCCAGACGGTGAGGCACTCAGACCTTTCTCTCAACATTGGGCCGACTGGAGAGCCTCGAATACGGGGCTTGAATTTTGAAACTTGCTTGTCAAATACTTGAATGTGTTATAGACTCCCGTGGAACAAACTAATAACCAATTATATACGCGAAATAAGCACTTTGCTCACCACATTTCAACGGCTAATTTCTTGTTTAAATAATTCTTGGTTTCAATAGCCGATCGGTTCTCTATTTTGTCGATTGTGCACACTTTTTGTTTTAAAGAGTGGTCTGAGAACCGCCATCTTATGTGCACCTTTCTGCAGATGCGAAGCTCTTCAAAATTGTGTATTATACACTATTGATATGACAATATTTACTGATTAAATGTAGACTGAAATTAGTGAATGTATGTAGGTCAAGTGCAAGGCAGGCATAAATAATGTGAGTTAAAACGGTTGGTCCGTCCTCTCCCCAGCAGTAAGTAGGCCTATAACGGGGCTTTATGCAGTAATTCTTAACACGAGCTTTACAACACATCAATAACTATGCAATAATGAATGCAATACACAAACGCAGCTTTAAAGGGTCTGTATACGTTTGGTAATTGGAACCCACTGTTTGTTTCAAACCTATATAGTTGTAGATACATCCCATAAAACTAACCTGTGAAAATTTCATTTCAAAAGGTGGTAGCGTTTTTGAGATATTGCCGAAAATCTGGAGCGGTTATGTCCACGCAGGAAGAATAATCTGCAATTGGAATAAACAATCTGAGAAACATTTCTGACAGAAACGCTTCTCAGATTCAAATTTTTTGGGATAAAAACTGCTATCTTTTTCCATTATCACATTACTTCAAAGTGAAATGTTTCTCAAAATGCTTTATACTATATCAGAAGCTGCTGTACTTCTTACCAAGTAAGTTTGTATTGCCATTAATTTTATGAGTAATTACCAAACGTATACAGACCCTTTTAAAGGGTATACCCGGTACCGTATTATGGTAGAGCTGACAAAATAGTCGCAGACAGTGTTCATGTATTGTGTGATCAACCGTATACATGAAAATAACAAACCTGTAAACATCTGGGCTTAATCCGTTGTGGGAGTCAGGAGAAAATAGTGAAAAACCATGCACAATTTTCAGCATGAAAATACATTGTCCTTAATTTTGGTTGTAAAAACCGAAATCAGCTGTTGCTTTAAAAAAAAAAGTTTGCAGATACAGTTTTCTCGAATATGACTTTATTTCAGAGGGAAATATTTCACAGAAAAAAATGATTCTGGTATTAACTTCATAATCAGTAAGCTTTCAGACTTTAATAAACAATGATGTCCTTTACCCTTACCAATCCTGAATAATACCTTTAACCATTGGTAATTCACCTAAAGGAAAGGAAACACGTTGCATCACTATTCACTACAAACTTGAAGTAGACATTGATTGGGTGCATTTATATATCCTATTTGTATCCAAAATGTTTACTCAAAGTATCAAATAACGTTTTTATCATCGTCAAAAACACAAGTTGTTTAAAACTTCTGTCCATTTTTTTCATCTAAACTAAACTAATCAATAGATCTTACCTGTATCGAATAATGATTATTCAGATTCTTAAAGTTGGAACTTTTAGAAACCAATCTTTCTTCTCCTACAAGGAATGTTCCACGCCAGGACATTGACTCTCTGTATATAAAACATTTCTGTCCAAACAACATTGTAACTAAAAGCTTTCTTGTAGCTTTTGATTGATTTTAGATTTTAGGTAAGTTTGTTGGATTTGTTTAGCTTTAAGTGCTTGGAAATACTTTGGTCACATTGGGTAATCAGATTTATCTTATGGCTCCATATTAATTAAACTGTACCGGACTTGATTGTTACTTATTTTCAAGTGCGCAATTTTTTTTTCTATGTAAAGATGTACAGCCAAGTTACATTATTATAATAAATGTGACATAAGTTTTGGTTTTTAATGTTGCAAAGCCATTTTGGGTAATTTATTACATTTTGTTTTCTTTTCTGCTAAAGCTGACCATGGAACCAATGTTTTGAATAATAGATCTCTTTGAATTGAACCGAACCAAACTAAACGTTAATTTGACCAACTTCTGGGTCAGTGTGACTCGGAATCTGTGTCCAGATGACCCAGGAATGGGTCAAACTGACGCAGAATCCAAGTCAAACTTCATTTTTGTTGACTAGTTCCCGGGTCAGCCTGACCCAGAAACGGCCCCCTGTGAACCTTGACCAGTTTCCGGGTCAGCCTGACCCAGAAGCGGCCCCCTGTGAACCTTGACTAGTTCCCGGGTCAGCCTGACCCAGAAGCGGCCCCCTGTGAACCTTGACTAGTTCCCGGGTCAGCCTGACCCAGAAGCGGCCCCCTGTGAACCTTGACTAGTTCCCGGGTCAGCCTGACCCAGAAGCGGCCCCCTGTGAACCTTGACTAGTTCCTGGGTCAGCCTGACCCAGAAGCGGCCCCCTGTGAACCTTGACTAGTTCCCGGGTCAGCCTGACCCAGAAGCGGCCCCCTGTGAACCTTGACTAGTTCCCGGGTCAGCCTGACCCAGAAGCGGCCCCCTGTGAACCTTGACTAGTTCCCGGGTCAGCCTGACCCAGAAGCGGCCCCCTGTGAACCTTGACTAGTTCCCGGGTCAGCCTGACCCAGAAGCGGCCCCCTGTGAACCTTGACTAGTTCCCGGGTCAGCCTGACCCAGAAGCGGCCCCCTGTGAACCTTGACTAGTTCCCGGGTCAGCCTGACCCAGAAGCGGCCCCCTGTGAACCTTGACCAGTTCCCGGGTCAGCCTGACCCAGAAGCGCCCCCCTGTGAACCTTGACTAGTTCCCGGGTCAGCCTGACCCAGAAGCGGCCCCCCTGTGAACCAGAATCCGGATCAATTCTGACCCAGGAGTGTACGAAGTTTTGATTTATTTTAAGAATCACTCAAGTATTAGTCATGGGATGTTTGAACGGACTTGTGAAAGCCCAAAAGACCGTGCAAGTCTCGTGCGTATTCGAACATGTTTGGGACAACTTTGGTCCCTCGTAATGCTTTAAAGGTATCGTACACGTTTGGTAATGACTCAAAACAAATATTAGCACAAAAACTTACTTGGTAACAAGCAACGGAGAGCTGTTTATAGTATAAAACATTGTAGGACACGACTCCCTCTGAAGTAACGTAGTTTTTTGAGAAAGAGGTAATTTCTCACTAAAATGATAAAAACTTCTTGCAAGAAGTTTTTATTCCTATGAAAGCACACAAATTTGTACAACAAGGGTGTTTTTTCTTTCATCATTTTCTTGCAACTTCGATGACCAATTGAGCCCAAATTTTCACAGGCTTGTTATTTTATGCATATGTTGGGATACACCAAGTGAGAACACTGGTCTTTGACAATTTCCAAACGTGTTCAGTGCCTCTAACACGTGAAGCAAACAAACTTGCGCACTTTAACGGGGTCCCAATGTTCGAATTGGCGCGAGACTTGCACAGTCTATTTGCCATCATGTTACAAAGTCCAATGTTCTGACTCTACACCTATTCCCCTTCAGAGAAGATACAACTCATGTGTAACAACAAGGAGTGACCATTGACCAATAATCATAGCGAAACATGTCGCTTGAACTAATCAAATCATCAATCAATCACACACGAGCCAAGGCAATAATGCAACTGCCACAAAAAACCCTCACCACACGTGCTTTTAAAATTAACGGAAATGATATTGGCAATTGGAGCAAATACACAACGCCTAATCTGTAATGAGCTAACCATACGGTCTTTAAGTTATCGCTAATCTTCACCAAATAATATTTCGAGGACTTCGTGAAAGGCTTGTTATGCAAGTGTGTATTGAGTACTTATAATATCTATTAAATAATGGCAAACCTGTGTGTGAAAATTATGTGGATATGGCGTGGAACACAGACTCAATATGATTATTTTCCTCACTGTGTATCTAGTGTAGAAAACCAAAAGGAACAAGTTAAACACCGTTTAACTTTAAGGGTTAAGGGTTAATGTTTAAATTTATTGATGTGTCTGTTTATGTTCAATTAATTTGGACACAAAGTGACATGGATAATTCTTTCAAAACATCAGTCTAGAATAACAAACAAAATGCCAAATCATTTTCTTGGTTCCTCACATTTTTTGGGAGCAAATCTAAAAGTTGTTTTGTTTACCAAGAAGAAGCAACACTATTTGGGGGCAATAATTTACAGACAGAACACACATTGTTTATTTCGGTATATTTGGTTAAAAAGGGATATTCCTTGATGGAAAGTTTGATGTTTAGTTGTTACCAACGCCCAAACCACTCATGTACATTTTGACGTCAGTCTTTAGTTTCTACTGCAAACGGTACAGTAGTTTTGGTTGGAGTGGTTTAACGCTAGTGTGGACCTGGGAACAAAAGAGGTCCACATAGTGTAGGGACTTGAAACACTATGTGGAATGACACACGTCCACAAAGTGTTTATGGACAGTGTTGAAGAATATGCTTAAGAATCCAGAACAAAGGAATGTCCACATAGTGACTGCAACACAGAGCTGTGTGTGAGCGTGTCCATTGAAACCGAGGACTTTAACAAAAGGGATCCGGGTGTTTGACAGAGCGAGGACGTCCTCGCTTCGTTTTCGTGTACAAACCCAATGGGGATGTCGCTAAAAAAAACTATGTCCAAACAATGGGAGAAAAAATAGAAGTCCTCGGTAAGCGGGATTTACAAACGTGTGTGTGTGTGCGTGGGGGGGGGGGGTAATAGACGAGCTTCTTATCTTTACCCAAGCGACCCAAGCACGATCGCTGACTAGATACCAGCAAAATTCAAACTCTTTCCCAGGGCACAACAGCTAACCACTAATAGAGCCTCCCCGGGCCGTCTTCAAACTTGTTGTGGAAGATGAAGTCGCAGATATAACGTTGAAGATGCTCACGATACCGCGGTTTGTACTCGGACCCCATCTGTGCTGCCAAAGAATAATGGATGGGGTATTTTTTTCTTTTTCTTCTACAGGATAAGTCATCGGGCGTGGGATGGAATTTAGTTGAGGATTTTGTTGGTTGGAGGGAATGCTGGAAGCCTTAGTACTCTTACAATGTGAAGTGCTCTAGGGGATAAATCTCCAGAGAGAAAACTAGAAGGGGAGAGGGCAGCTCGATTTAACGAGCTCCGACGTTGTTAATTCTGAATCTATCATATGAAGAACTGAAAAATGTGTAAAAATTTACACTCTTGAAGATCACATTAATTTGTCAAGCTAGATTATTGAAATAAGTTTATAACATTCAGTACATCTTCAAATATGGCTTATCTGGTCAATGTTAGCCTCAGTTATGTGTTTCCCTTGTTGATTAAGTATTTTTTTGAAAAAGAATATCTAAAATAATTTTTTCGATATAATCAGTTTCTCCTTCTTAAAGGCACTGAACACGTTTGGAAATTGTCAAAGACCAGTGTTCTCACTTGGTGTATCCCAACATATGCATACAATAACAAGCCTGTGAAAATTTGGGCTCAATTGGTCATCGAAGTTGCAAGAAAATGATGAAAGAAAAAACACCCTTGTTGTACAAATTTGTGTGATTTCAGATAGGAATAAAAGGCTTCTTGCAAGAAGTTTTTTATTATTTTAGTGAGAAATTACCTCTTTCTCAAAAACTACGTTACTTTAGAAGGAGTCGTTTCCTACAATGTTTTATACTATCAACAGCTCTCCGTTGCTTGTTACCAAGTAAGTGTTTATGCTAATATTTGTTTTGAGTCATTACCAAACGTGTACGATACCTTTAACACCAAAAAAACACCGACAAAATATCAATTCTCTTATATTTAAATCCTTGTCAATAGTTGTTGATCCAGAATTCCTTATTTGAAGCACTTTGAGGTTTGTTTAATCGCATAAGGCATGCCGATAAAAAAAGAAAATCTTATTTGGTACCAAATCGGTTTCGGTATCTTCAGAGACCCAGGATTACGGTCTGTGATGGAAATCTTCACAGCCGAGCTAAACGTTCACAGAAACGAAAAGTGATTGGACACCCAATGTAAACACATGACGTCAGGGCGAAGGTAAGCCAATTATAGTACGGCTTTGATTTCTCCCGAGAAAAGGCCACTCGATGGGATGGAAATAGCAAAATAATTCCTGCAAGTTTGGGGTTAAACCTTTTTTTCATTTAGCAAAGGTCTTTGACCGCCACACAACAGAGAGGGTTTGTATTCGTGAAACCATCAGCCTCCCGAGTCAGAAAGAGGAAGCGTGCCAAGTTTGCAGTTCATAACCTCACGCAATATACCAAGATCTAATAATATTAAAAGATAAACGCTCAAATTGGGTCACCGAAATGCCCTGCTGCAGAATTGAACAATGATTTAGACCTTGTGCCTTAGGCGCAGTGGTTTGGAACATAACGATGACCCTGTATAAGCAATTTGCAAGTCTCTCCAATCAGAAGATGTTGTCTTTAGCGGGCTTTCTCTTGCGGAAGTGGAAAATATTCAAGACATTGATATCTTTGGAATCAGTCTACTAGAGTCTTAAAGTGGTAGTCGGTGGCACGTTGGGAGATGGAGGCAGTCAAGTTTCGCTCCTTGTCCAGTAGATAAATGTATCAATTATTCCACTGTTTGAATGTATAGGTATCACAGTATACAGGTTGTTGAAGTAGGTATGAATGAACTACTAGGTTAATATTGTGCATAAACCTGGACTTCAAAGCATCAAGTTCCAATCAAAATAGTTAGTACAGTGTTTTTAAAATGCGAACGCACGATAACAACCCAGGCTTATTATTCAGAAAAAGCTGGACAGATTCCTCTCTAGCCCCGGGTTTTGGTCATAAATGGATAATAAAGAACTGCAAGATGGGTGTACTATTTTGAAGATGAACAGAGTTACCACAGTTATTACAGAACAGATGTACACCAATCTATTGATTATGGTGTGGGATGGCGTTGTCAGTGTGTGTTGCTTTAGCAAATCTAACACATACATTCTGAAATGGGGACGAGGTGGAGTCATTATTAGGGGAGGGGGGGGGGGACCGGGATCAGGCGATTGACCACTTTAGTCATTGACCCGATATCTCTGAAAGACACACTTCAGGAATGGTTGGCAAAATGACGTCATCACTCAGCTCTCACACCCAAGTAACACCAACACAAACTGTCTGTCTTGACGCGCCGTGGCGATACCATGGTACTCCCATTGGTATATGGATGCACTTTGCTGGAGCTGGGAGAACAAACTTGCAAAGTGCGCACCTGGCCCATACGGATGCTCCAATTGCAGCTAATACAAAATTCAACTCGGTGTGTTTATTTGCAAGTTTGAAATTCTAAAAGGCCGACATAAAAAAAAACCTCTGCACCTGCTAGCCGTCATGTGGGACCGTCGGCAGGCGACGGGGTAGCTCATACCGGGGAGTTTAAAGTCGTTTCACCGGCATGGGAACGGGGCAGATGGCCCAAAACTAGTCGATGGGGGGGATGTCAGTGATGGGGGAGTTTAGGACTGAAGTTTAATTAATATGTGCTTTGAGACAACTGACATCTCGGCTGATGAGGGAGCTGTCTCCAATCTTATTAACACGAGAGGAGGATCGTTTGTCACGTCTTGAAGTCGGCAGTTTTGACAATCACGCCACGATTCAGGGGGCGTGTATTGACTTAAAGACAAAGCATAAACAAAAACTATATCACATTCAACAATGTATTCAGTAAACTGATGAAATTGATGTACATATTTCATGTTCAGGGACTCCATTTCAAACAAGTTTCCTGCACTATGCGCAGAGACATTCTGTGTTTGTTGACATTATATGATGAATTTAAAGATACAATTGACTCTTAAAATACTGCCTATAAATTTAAACCTTAAACGCCACAGTACTTACTCCATAACTGCTGCAATTTAAGTCTAAATCTAAAACACTAAGGTGAAGACCTTAGCGCCAAATAGCACTGCTTTATTGTGAGGATATTTCTAAGTGGTGTGTGACGTCACGTCCACGCTTTTCGGCACAAGCATAAAACCCTTGAGGGGCAGAAAAATTTGGTCCCCATCAGAAAGTAAGATTCCACAGTCTTGATAAGAATAAAGAAACTCTGCCTCCGGTCATTTCAATACAGCGTGTACTCAGAATATTGCTTCGTGTATTAATTTTCGAGATGACTTGTTACAATAAACACTTATACTACAGGGCTGTGCGCGGGACATTCCTCCCCTGTGTGTAATAGCGATTGGGCTATTTACTTTTCCCGCGTAAAAATTGTGAATCTGAGCCCTGGCTGCTTGTTGTCGTCTGCGAGCTTGGTTTGCTAACCTCTACGCGATATCTATCCAATCAAACATTGTTCAGAATGTAGTCAGCTCATTTTGAGGTTAACATTTCTACATCTGTTTTCTTCGGGTTGTCCCATTAAATCAAACTAATGAAACGACACGCGTCAACGAGGCGCCATCTACCAATATGAAGCAATTTCGGGTTATTGGGTCCTCTCTAATAAAATTGGTTCTTCATCGTGAAAAATGTATACAATTTGTAAAGTTAATGCCGCCGTGAAATTTGGTGTTTAGAGTTTGCGTCATTGATCGCTGTAAGCATTTTGGCGTTTGGATTAAAATTCACGGGGAATTGTATGTGTACCTTATTGACGTAGTGACGTAACACTTTGAATGAAATATTTGTATGGATTGACGTCATGTAATCTATAATATCTCACTCTACAACATGCCATTCTTTAATTTAATTTTTTAAAAGTCTGTCTTGCAGAGTGGATTAAACAGTAGGATGATGTAAAGGTGATCGTTCCCAAAGTTTGTCAAACTGTTGGAGAATGTATTGGGAAGTCACATATATGAAAGGTTAATATATAATATCTTGGTAAGAGTGAAAATTAAAAACAAATCACCGATTTGCACGCAACTTACATGGTATGAAGATGGTCATGGTAGAAAATTCCCTTGAAATGTGTTTGCTTGGAATGCTATAGTTTTTGAGTTTTGAACTCGCGAGTCCAAAACCCGATGTTTGAAAAGAGTGAAAACATACAAGTTTTTTGCTTCACTTTTTTCTTGTGACTCCGATGGCCGATTGAGCTAAATCTTTCACAGGTTTGTTATTTCATGTATATGTTGGGTCACATAAAGTGTTGATACTGGTCTTCAACAATTACCATTGTTGTCATTGTACTCTAAAGCACGCTTATTTGGTCAGTGACTTAAGATTTTGCTTCCGACAATAACCTTTTATAAATTCAGTTGTGGCTATGGAAACAATGTTTGAAAAAGTGAAACATTATTCCTGAATGGAATCAGACGGCTATTTCTTGTTAAGTTTTCTCCAGCGTCATCATTTTGGCACTTACCCAGTCTGAAAAACAAACCCCACTGCAATCATTCGGCGTCTTCTACCCTCTTTCTGCATCTTCAACTTTAGGAACATTTTTGGACAACACAAACAGGGTATATTATAACAAACAGCAATTACATCGAGATAATCCAGAAAAGTCAACTTGAAAAAACCCTGCAGAAAACTATCTTCCAACGTTTGTAGGGCTTGTATTTCTGTTAGAGTTAATGACATGGGTATACGTACGTGTTGTTCTCAAAAGTATACTTGTATAATTTTAAAGTGGAAGGCCTACATGAGGTCTTTTTTCAATAATTCTTTTAGGCCGAAGTGTCCCTTTAAAGAACAAGAGCTATGAAATTATACACTCTTTCCCAAATCATGTTGCATTTCACATAATCGTCTACAAAGACGTTTACCCTGAAAACACCCAAACGATTCTCCGGTTTGCTTGGCTTCGACAACTTCGCAGTCTTTCCAGCGTCATATAAAAAAAAGGAGTCAAGGTACTAGACCTCAGGCCAAAGTAATGAATTGTGCGCAGCAGAGATGGGTGAAGCGTAATATAATGAAAATAGCTAACGGGGGGTTGAAGTAAACAGCACGAAATACAACTAAAGCGCTGCTGCCCTGCAACCAGTACATTTAATTAACAGCTTGACTTTCGATAAAGATGGCTTCGTAATAAGTACTATTTTTCATCGACATATTAAGTTTAACGAGGCGTGGGGTGGAAATGAAACATAATAAAGACTGTTTTTGTTTAAAATTATGAAAGTAAATTACCGGAAGGTTCGTCACTGTTTCCCATGTTGATAATTGGAATGAGGAAAAAACCCTAAATATACGTCTTGATCATAAATTTAAGACAGTGGGAGTGCTGTCTTAACTTTTAACCAAAAGGAAAATGTTGCTTTTTTAGTATACATTTCAAGGTAAACATGTACAGTCAGCAGCACACATCTTTTAACATGCTGTGCGTAGAGCAGTTAGACATACATTAAGAATAAATAATATATCTGACTGCAATACAAATACAAATAAATTCTCTGAATGGACTACTCTAGAAATATCGAATTTTATTTGTATTGATGACATCAGAGAATGACCTCATTATGACGAAACATAAATATTCCATTAGTCATCTTTCTAATTTTTTATTTCATTTTCTTTTGCCCCCTTTCCTCTTTTGTAACCCTCACCTTAAAGATGGCCTTTTTAGAGCCTTGTGATTGGCGACTCCTAATAAAAAAACAAAATATATTTTAAGTAAAACCCTCACATTTTAACGTATAATGAAGACTACCTTTAGTAACGGCACCATCACATACACACTATGGTCATGTTGTTTGATACAAACGACTGTAAATCAAAAATGGAGAGTTGAGGTATGCACACATTATAGGTCCTGCTAAATGTCATGGTATGTCTTAAAGGGTCTGTATACGTTTGGTAAAATAATAATAATAATACACAACATTTATTAGGCGCTTAATACGGATGTTTCTAAGCGCACCATTGTCCGACTACAAATTGTTTCCTGCAAGGTATGTGGAGCTACGTTTGAAGTATGAGGCCTATTCATTTATAGCACCATGCAATGGTTTACAAGGTACTTGGGTACATTGATTACATTTCATTTTAATTTTAATATTACCTCCTCATGGTACATCTGGGTAATGACGCTGATAATTAATGGCAATAACAACTTACTTGGTAAGAAGTACAGCAGCTTTGGATAGTATAATGCATTTTGAGAAACGGTTCACTTAGAAGTACTGCGGTTATGGAACAAGAAATCACTTTTTATCCCCGAAAGTTTGAATCTGAGAAGCGTTACTGACAGTAACGTTTCTCAGATTGTGTATTCCAATTGCAGATTATTCTTCCTCCGTGGACATAACCGCTCCAGATTTTCGGCAATATCTCAAAAACGCTACCACCTTTTGAAATGAAATTTTCACAGGTTAGTTTTATGGTAATCTACAACGATAGGTTTGAAACAAACAGTGGGTTCCAATTGCTAAACGTATACAATCCCTTTAAAGAGACAACATTGATTACATTTCATTTTAATATCTCCTATTGGAATACGTCCAGTTTACATCTCAGACAGTAACTTTTCCCCCGAAAGTCTCTTTTTGAACTTAATACTTCAACACATGGGCCTACATCAAGATGCTTTAATTTTGTTTCTCATTATTTTGTTTTACTCAATAGCTAAGTAATTAAGTTGGTGCACAATTTTCGTTAAGAGCTTGAGAATTCCACGACGTCAGTTTTGCCAGCAATAACAATGTTGTACCTTGTCTTGATTCATGGAGAATGAGCACCCCAAATGCAGAAAACTGCCAAAGGACACACAGCTCAACCTCAATTTATTTTTTAGAGTTTTAGAGCATATAACAAGACTTACGGCCTACACTGCAAAACTATGGTGTTAAATCGAGTCTTTTCGCGGTATCTATGACAACATCGAAACAGTGTTAGTTTTTACCAATACTATAGTACAGTATGGGGAAATTAACACCGTGTTCAGTGTTGTCACATAGAATTTTCCAGACAGAATCGATCGCACACCAAAGTTTTTGCAGTATATGCAAACAGCCGTCTCTGAAAAAGCTTACGACTTGATTTGATGGGATCATTAAGCTTTACATCAACGTGATAAGAGGGTTGGAAGACGTTAGCTATATCACCCTCGATCCCACTCTTCAACCTTCTCTTCGTGTCATTGATTCGGACGTCAATCACCAAGCACATTGTAATAAACTGCGAATATTTCAATTGGTGTCAGCCCTGTCCAACGCAGTCTTATTTTTTTGCTGTTACCGGAAAGGTCATCGACACGGTGCTTATAAACCAAGCGCTAATTAATATATTTTAATTGTTATTCATAAACAAATCATCATTTTGATTGTCCTTTATTTTGTCTCGTCATCTTTAGTCATAACATTTTGTGTAAGTAAGACCCTTCATGACCTTCTTGATCTGAATCTTCACACACCTTGATAGATCTGGCTTCTTTGAGAGTTTACAGTATAATATTTTAGCATCCCCAGCACTTAGTTTAGGCTAAGTATTTAAAACTCTCTATCATTTCTAACCACTGTATTGAGTGATTATTGCGCTCTATGAGATCGTTTATTCCCCTGACTGACCATCTCTACGGAGACTGGTCATCCATCCATCCCACTGGACATTAGGAACCTGGTGTTACTGGCAGTCATCCCTAGACGACCACAGAGAGACCGTTAAAACTCTCAAGACAAGAGGATGGCCTCGACCCGACTGACCATCCCTACGGAGACTGGTCATCCATCCATCCCACTGGACTTTAGGAACCTGGTGTTGAGGGCAGTCATCTCTAGATGAAAACAGAGAGACCGTTAAAACTCTCAAGACAAGAGGATGGCCTCAACCCGACTGACCTATGGAGACTGGTCACCCATCCATCCCACTGGACTTTAGGAACCTGGTGTTGAGGGTAGTTACCTCTGGGTGACCGAAGCGTGACATTATTCACCGGTGTCTCTTGCTCTTTCATGGTCGGAACACTCCAAGCAAGAACACCAATCAGGCAATTACATGCATCATTCCACATTGAAAAAACACTTGACTTCATTCAATCCTAATTAATTTGACTTTAAATTGATTTTTAGAAAAGACACTGTGTATTTGTTTATGGTTTTTTTTGTTTAACAGTCAGTAGTTTTGTATGGTATTATGAATGCAAAGTGGTAATTAATAGTGGTCATTTTCTGTTAATAAAGGTGCGTGCGATGATGCGATAATTAGACAGATTTAAAATGGGCTTCCATTTTAAATATTTGTTAGATTTATTAGCTTCACTTCATTTAACTTAAATCAAGCGATTAATGAGATTTCTTACATGAATGATTAATCACAGTCTACGTGTAGCAGGAGAGTCTTAAAGAAAGACATTTGGGCGGGAAAACTAAAAATGTGATTTTTCAAATGAGCAATTTATTTTTAAAACGAACAATTTACGCCATAATAAAACAAAAACATACACAACATTACGAAAATGAATATAAAATCAAAGCACCTTTTATATGTCTGCACTTCGAAGGCTCATGAATATTCATGAGAAAAAAACGAAGAAAAAAAAACCAAGATGGCGATTTTGTTCTTTGTTTAGTGATCAAAGTAGCACCAGCTATACCGGAACAAAACGCACAATTTTTTCAAAAGAATTACGACCCAGAATTTAATTAAATTAAGTTATTTGATACGCAGGTACTGCATCTATACCTCCGATCGATAACACCATTTATGATTTACAAATAGGACAATTTTGTTGTTGAGGGGACAGAGCGTTTCCAGGGTGTTTTTCCTGCCAAGGAAATTTGACCTGTCATCGTGAATCATGCAACGAAGACGTAATGTAATTTACCTTTTTAGGGAACGTTTGTTTATCAAATTCATAGAAGGGATTTCAATTTTCTTTTTATTAGTATGTTTGTTTGTCAACCACTTCGTTGCATGATTTAGTCTTACCCAGGTGTTTTTCCCGCCAAAGAAAATTAACCTACCGCAGTGGATCATGCAACGAAGTGGCTGACAAATAAACACACCAATAAAATAATTGGAAATCCCATTTAGGAATTTGAAAAAAACAAACGTGTACCTTAAAAAAAAATAATAAATTACATTATGATAGTTGCGAGAGATGCAAAGTTTATTTTGATGATTAAAAAAATAAATAATTGGATTGTAAATGGTTAATTTGATTGAATTATGGAAACCTGAACGCCTTTCTTGGACGTTAACCCCATTTTGACCGCAGTAAATTAATCAATTTTCAGTCTGATTAAATCTCTCTGACTCGGTTGGCAAGATTCACAATTATATAAAAAAAATAGAATAGGCCTACCCATACAGGACAGGAAAAGAGAAAAACAAAATATTTCTTTGCGGTAAGAAAATAAATGTTAGATATGGTTTTGACGTCACTTTTTAAATGAGATTATAGGATTGGTAGAATGTGTTAAAAATCAGGTTGAGTTTCTTTCTTAAAGAAAAGCAAGCTACAACCATTGCAATGACTTGTAACATTCGGAGGAAGGGTTGACAAAGGTTACTCTAATTTATATTCAGGCAGGAATACTTTATTACATCATCAACACGTCATCAGTTTTCAAGTAATTGGTTTTTTTTTTAAATCTAGAGTGATATAGGCCTATAGGTTGATATCAGTTCTGTATTATATACGGTATTTTGACGGTTTTTCCATCGTGACAATTACGTTCAGTTGACCCTTTGTCATTCAGAGCCAGTATCATTTGGTTTAATTTACTTTTTTCCAAAGTGCTTTTTCCACTCTCTTTCTCAGTCTTGAGTTTTAGTTTCTTTACTCTCTGTAACTTTAATATATTCTGGTTTATTATTAAAAACAAACACATGGTTGGCAGCCACTGGCTGAAATAACCTTGTTTACAAGTAATAATTCATTATTAGTAAAACAAATTGGTATAACATATTTAAAAACAAATACAAGTATGTACAAATTTATAAAATCATGGACAATGTTGGAATAGAGGATTTTCAATATCTGTCTGTTCTACAGAGTGGTGAAACTAACCTTTCAAAGTATTCTTTCTCAGATGTTTAAGTGTACAGTCAGTTCTAATAGGGGGATGTAACTATTTTATGATCCGTTTTACCTTTATGGAACGACTGTATATTTTCCCTAATTCAGCCCTTTACGGCCATGGAGAACACTGACTGACGATAATAAACCATGAATATATGGAACATTAATTATTCACGAAGTGAACCATTAAAACAAAAATGAAAACAAAAAATAACTAACTTCTTTTTGCGGCATGGAAAAAGTAGAGTAGAGCATAAGGAGTATAAAGACTAATGCGTGGATCAATTACAATCCAAATTTTAGTACGTCCACTCAATAAAACTTTAATGCTAACAGAAAAGACTTTGAAAGCCAAACTAATAAACAACCATAAACATACCTTCACTGACCACGTCACTGAACCTTTCCCTTAATCACTTGAAAGTCAAACCAATAAAATAAACGTACAAACAAATAAATGCTCTCACCGAACTATAAATAAACAAATATTTTCACCGATCTTTTAACCGCAAGTTTTCCTTTTGAAAGTCAACCGGGCACATGGAAAAACATAGATATTGTCACCGAGCCATAACCCTTTGTAATAGCAAATAAATCATGATAATGTCATGATTTATAACAACAGGTGCAAATGAACGTAATGAGCGCCAGACGTAATGTATAAGGCTGTTGAGGTATCTGACATGTAAATGATATTAGCTATCATCATAAGACTGGTAACCATCACCTATATAGCATACTCTTATGATCGGTTTCATGTGCGGAGCTTATATGCTTAACAGATAATATCTGCTTAGTATAGGGAGCCACTCACAGGGTGTGTACACCAGTGGGCCGAATTTCATATAGCTGCTTACGCACAAAATATTGCCAACAATTTTCTACTTATCAAAACTGCTGAGCAGGACACCAGTCACAGATGTTACATGTCACATATTATTTTAGCTTGTAACTTTATTCTGGTAAGCATGCTTTTTGTAGTGCTTTGCTACTTTTTGTATGCTCTATGAAATTTGCCATTTTGGCAGGTATTGGCTTCTTCTAGGAAAACCATTTCAAGTCAAGCAACAGTATCCTTAGAGTCATTGGCACCGAATCAACTTCTAAAAGTGTATCTGTTTGCGTGTATCAAGATGCAAGAAACTATTCCAGAACAAAATCTACCCATATTACACATGGGCTGGCACAGGCACAGCTGAATTATCAGTCCACTAAGCGTGTATGGTGTGTGTGTATGTTTAACAGTTTTATGTAGTTGACCTTAGACGTGATGAAACTTTGAAAATTTCAAGTACTTTCATGTGCGAGATAACTGCTCTTCAATTATAGGGCCATCGGTCTGGATGGTATTTTGATATCTGCGACACCGTTACCATAACATGACTACCAGACTACGACTGCTAGTATCTGGTAACACTTATCCATATTTGATGACCAACATTTAAAACTTTAAATGGTAGATCGGGTGATATATTACATCAGCAGGTGCATGACACCAGACTAAAGAGTGATACAGGGTACCCGAGTCCTTTCCGTGTACCCGAGTGCTAGCCGCTATTTTAGTCCTAACCTAGTCCTAACTTGATTGATATACAAGTAATTAATAAGACAATTGTTACAAACAAATAATATCCTTTAAAAATGAAAGATCTTGACCCCTTGCATTGGCCGCCATCGCTGAGGACAAACGAGTACGCGTGCACCACCTTGGTGAGGGCGCTGTTTTTTGGCTTATGACGTCACATACAAGAGGGTATAATTGGGAGGGGAGGCTGGCATAACGTAATAACGACAGAATATTTACACGGAGTATGGATTTTGGTCAAAGTTATCTTGCAAACTGGTTTAAAAATATCTGCTCTTTACACTTGTACACGAATTACCCCTAAACCAACGAGGGAACGTAATTTGTGCCGAAGAACAAGACAAAGGAGGATGCTGTATACGTCAAGAATGCAGACTGCTCCATGTACGATACCGTGATATTCCCGAAACAGTCAATACTCACTGCGCGACAAGAATCTGGAGGGAAAAGTACTATTGATTTTCCCCTGAATGGTGGGAAGTATGTCATTGCACAAAGCGGGTTAGATTTCACCCACCCGCCTATATTTAGTTACTGGAGGTGTTTCTGTGAGGGGAAAAAGAAGCTTTTAAAGGGGTCAGTTGAGGCCAATCTAAAGGAAGGGATTCCTTTGTGAGCGTTTATTTTTTCCCCAAATCATTATTTCGTTGGGGCTGTGTACTCTTGGTGCTATCTAAATGTCGTAAGGTTAAAGGTCTGAACGCTATATCTTGTCATACGGCAGCTGTACTTCAAAACAAGGTACATATTAGAGTATTAATATGAATAATCGAAAGTGACACTGTATATAATTTGATTTTTTTCTTCTTTTTGGAATATTATTTTGTATAATCAATCAAGAAAAATGTACACGGGATAGAATCAAAAGAATGGATTTGCCGTTGAGGTATAACTGATTTATTTTTTATTTTTTTATTTTTGTTACGGGGGGAGGGGGAATTGATTCGATATCCTTCCTGGAACGAGTCTGACCATGAATGAATTTCAACAACTAATTTGGGTGGGATCTACATCTGTCGGCATCCTTTTCATCTGTATAGGAAGCTTTCCACCGTCTACCTCTCCGTTTCCGATGTACTCATCACCAGCTTGGATTAGGAACCCCATCACTCATTCCATTCATCCCAAATCCCCAGCGAATTCACAGAAACCTATACGCTACTCATACGTGAACATGGACGAGATTTAAGATGGCCGCCGTGTTATAAGCAGATACCGAATAAATGCCCTTTGGGTATTCCATAAAATAGGCTGTATAGTTGGGTCCATGTTCGAATGGCCTATAGTCATCTCGAAGAATTGGCTAGTTCAAGTATCACTGTCAGTTCAGTTTAACAACTCTATCTTAGTCTGATAATAATATATTCATTATAGCATTGTATAGAATGTAATGATGATGACGACAATAATACGAGTAAACTTTGATTGTCTAACTGTTATAACCTGATGCAATTTAATAATACCAAAGCAGTATACATCGAAGACAAATTATTTCATCAGCAAACTCAGAAAAATAGTCCGAAGTAATCACAAAACTCCTTTACAATGGAAGACTTGTCACGCCAACCATGTAGGCAACTGTCAATAATTGCAGATCTTCAATAATTCAAAGGACTATATAAGTATGTACTAAAATGCCTTTTGTAAAAAAAAATGTTTTTTAAGTTGACAAGAATAATAAGTGATATAAGACTAATGTTACACGGAGCATCTTAACTATTTGAAACTTGCGGCTCCAACTCATTTGAATAGCATGACCTCCATTTTGTTTGACCCCAGTGCAACCTTTGAAAGGCTAATTTATGACGTCAATTAAAAAAAGGTGCGTTACAGGCACAGCGAGGACACCAAAATTGCAACACTGTTTTACAGTAAGAGAAGAAAAAGTTAAATCAATCTCCGTGTCCATTACTTGGTCAAGTTATATCCGTGTACGTGCTAGATCATGGTAAGTAAGGATTATCGTTGTATGGGGGGGGGGTGGTAAGATTGATGAATGGATTACGACTGGACTCTCCAGGATAATGGAGAAGCCTCTGCGAACATGCATTTGTTGTTTACATTTTGCCTTTTATTAGAGGGTTGTGTATAGTACGGTAGCCCTAAAATCTGCCACTCTTTGACCTGGTATCGTTCAAAATATAAAAAAAGTCAAGTCTGTCCGGAGCCAATATGGCTCACCAGGCCGGTGTTTATATGTGGTTTCCTTGGCATTAAACAACTAAGAATATTTCTATTCCCTTGCCAGTCCATCGCAGGTTACTCCCCATCTCTTTTCGGTACCCATTTGTACTCCTGGGTGAAGAGAAGCAATACTGGTTAAGTGTCTTGCTTAATAAGGACCCAAGTGTAACGACCGGGACTTGAACCCACACTCTGCTGATCGGAAACACCAGAGCTTGTTGAGTCCGGTGCTCTTATCCGCTCGGCCACGACACGCCACGATACATTAATCCTCGAAGGGAGAATAAGTTTTATCTGAGAGAAGTTACTGCCATGGTAACTTGAGAGGAGATTGTACATGGAGAGTATAAGTTGTTTGTAATTAGAAACTCTACATAGAAGTTGTCTCTTAAAATAACCCGGGGCTTTGTTATCTTTTGAGAAAATAACTTGAAGTTTTGTTATATCCGAGACAAGGGGTAACTTCAGCATATTTACGCTTTTAGGTAAAATGTCACGTTCACTTCATCGGATTGCGAATCAACCGCCAGCCAGGGCAACTTTAGGAATGGGCTACAGACTGTTTCTGATTGGTCAGTGAGTGACACTAATTTGATCGAAGGTCGGTGGCTTCTGATGAAGGCAAATTTTCATTCCTGTATAGTTAATCAAGAGGTGACGTCTGATTGGTCGATAGATGGCTTTGGGTCGGTCGAACGGCAACTTTTGATTGGAATATTAACTTAGTACATTCGAAAGGCGACCCTTTTCATTGGTAGACGGATGACTTTGGCTTGTCCAATGGTCAATTTCTGAACGATCGAATGTTCATTTGAGATTTAGCTAAAAGATTTTTTACCTCCGAATGGCCGAGGGGCGACTTTGAATTGATGGGAAGACGATCTGTAATTGACCGCTGAGTTGAGGACTTCCATACGGAGTGGTTCAACTCGACTGTCACGGGTCCCGCTAATTGTACGGTCAGTACACTCGGTATAAGGGTCAAGGGAAAAAGCTTTTAGGAAACCGTTCAAAGGACAAAGCCAGGAATTCGGCTATTATTACCCATGAAACTCGACCAGAAGAAGGTAAACACTCCAGCCATGATGGATATTTTTAAAGAATCATAATCCGTTAGACCTTGCTGACTCCAATGTCGCCTCGAAAAGGTATTTGAAAACTTCTGAATACCAAAATACCAAAGACAAATATAGAACCAATGAAGAAAGTCGGTAAATTTAATTGGTTGGGCGCCCATGAACCCACTCAGTGTCCTCATAACAAAAATGAGAAATTCAAGTGTTTCTTTGATCATTCAAATCCTGTTAATTTCTTTTATAGTCAAAGGGCAGTATTTCATGACTCTGCTTACCAGCTATGCGCCGTAAGCGCAGAATTCTGCGGTAAGCAGCGCCACTATGGTAATGACCACTATCTTGATCTATCTCTCACACGTGCGCACCCAGCGTGGGCCGGGATATCCAACTGAGCATCTCGCGTTTATTTTCAAGTCTCGCAAATTAAAGCAGTAAAATGCGTGACCCCGCGGTGACCTCGCAGTGTCATCACGCGAGGTGCATGTTGTCAATAGAAGATAGTTTATGGATATAGCACAGCCTTCAACTCGGATACTAAAAACATCTTTACGAGTCAAACCTCCATGAGTATTTCGAAGCGATGGTTCGAAGTAGTGCTTAGAAGAGACATTCGTGAGGGTGTTTCGTCTGAATCGATAACTGAACCATGAAACAAAGACAGGAGTCACTGTAACTGATTACAGTTGTTAAGTCTCTAAGTTTCATTGTCAATATTGTTTTGAACATCGGACTTACTTATAGTTTCATATACATTCAAGTAAACATTTTCTTCTTTCACTGCGTACTACTTAAAACCTATAAGAATGCTACCTTTACGAATAATATTCTCACTTTTCCTTAGTGTACAAAACTTAAACAACACTTTAAATTCCCCAAACGATAGTAAACATCCAATTCTATGTCAAAATCATGAAGTACTATTTGCCATGAGGCAATTGATGTGAAGTGAGCTCGTACCGGTCATTACACCTCGATCGGGGTAACCCAATACACGTGGCAGCTGACCATTTCAAAAGCAACCGCTTTATCCACACGCGCTTTTAACCCGAGGTGAGTCCTGTTCAGCGAAAACCAACAACCCACTCCAACACGTAACCGAAAACTTTCCGATTTAGCGAGATCGTGATCAAACTCGTAGTTTCTCGTCAGGTGGACCATTGCAGTAGCGTTTCACGGCTCTCTGTTAAATAGAGCTTACCAGTGGGATGGGAAGGCCTACAGGGAGCTTTTAACTACCATCCAGGGCTCGTGGTAAGCGATACTGTGTGCTACACACTCCCGGAGACTTGGTGAAAGACACACACAAAAAAATGGACTCTGAAAAAATTCTCAAGCGAACCCGAGAGAATGTAAACACTATCCACGAGTCCAAGGGCGTCTCACTTTCAAAAGTTAAGGGCTCTCTATGTGGGTGGAGAGTACAGTCGGGTACGGAATCATCTTCTTAGAGTTTATTAAGACAGCTGTCGAGCTGAGGTAGGGAGTTCCTTGATTCTTCTCATCCTTAAACACTTACGATGTAGAAGCCAATAAAAGCGATGGGTGCTTGGGGGGGGGGGGGTTGAACAGTGAGACAGTTGTGAGCAATTTGATTGATTTGTGGTTTAAAGTAACACCAGGATCCTTCACCTTTGTGGGGATACACGATTGTCCTTTGTATAACTTTTATATTTACTTTTGGTAATTTGCACAAACATCAAAATACAACGTGGTGCAAAAGGGAAACCCCGAAAAGGCACCCAGGCCCCCACTAAATGAGGACACTTGAAACACAACAACTTGAAGACAAACCGAGTAATCATACCGTTTGATACCATAGCATTTATCCAAGTCATTTTACAATACAACGTACAGTTTACGTCACATCCAGACAAGACCACCCGGACTTCTATTTGAGACAGGTTAATGTTTCATGAACATTATGATGTAACCCTTCATGACATAAATTAATGTTGAAACGATAATGACGATTCGTACATAATTTCATTAAAGGTCACGTCGATCAATGTTTTCTTCAATGTAGTCTCGCCAAGTTCTTACTAATGTATAACAATGTCATGTATATCATTGTTGTTACTCTCCTCTGATTGGAATAAAACAGTGAGTAATCTGCTTGACATTTCAATTAACGGATCGGGGTCAGTGGCGTCACCTTGGCTCCCCCTTGCCCCCCCCCCTCCCAAAACAAGAAAGAAAATGAGATTGAAACAAATAATGCACGAGTGAATGGTTCCATTCATTAAACAGACCTACCTCCAAATTATGTCTCTGCCCCCGCTTGCCCCCCCCCCCAATGAAAATGTCTGGTTAGGCCACTAATTAGGGTCATGACTGTCAAAAGGTGTTGAATACCTACTTATTACAGGCCTTAATATGGCTGATGAATTGCCCGTCATCAGTGTTTAGATTCCTATTCTACGTAGTCGTAGCTCTTATTTTACGGATACCAATGTATATATGGAAAATGTCTAGTCAACGTATTATACTCGGTGGTTTTGTGAGGTGAATGATTCATGTGAAGACATTTCCAGTTCCTAATCGTCGACAGAAATGGAAAATAATGCCCGTAAGCAAGCTCATCAGACACTCCGGAGTACAGCCGCAGGAAACCATGTGCAAAAGATTTGCCAACTTGGCAGGAAAAACAGGGGGAGAGAATGTGGCAGAAATCGTGGTGATCACACATTTCACATAAAAGTTGAACACAAAATCCTGAAAGACGTTCTGACGCTGTTAAAAAAAAAAATTAAAAAAAAATCTGATTGCTTGGTGGGGTAACGATGTATGCATTAGTGTTGGACAGATGGCCAGATAATTGCTATGTTTTTATGTATCGTCTTATAAAACGCAATTAGTGTGGTGGACAGTAGTGCCACTGAACCAGCACCCCAGGTGAAGCGATAAAGGCACAATCCGCCGACGACGTAAAAGGCTATAGTGCTAAAGTGATCCTCTCATCTCAACACGTGACCATGTTTACGTCTTATTGGCGGTTCTTGAAGTGCTACACCTTAAAATGAACAGATTTGGGGTAAGAAGAAACGAAGTTCTTTACCTTATTTGATGGGGTAAGACACCTCTATTCAACATGCTGGAGGAAAGTGACTTGCTCTTTTTAGCGTTCCCAAAAAGTTGACGTCATTGTGACGTTCCTTGTACGCCCTGTGGAAAAATAATAATAATAAATGTTGTTCGTCAATAGTTGTTTTACATGTCTTGGCTCACGTTTATGATACTAGAAACAAATGAACTAAGTGGGTTTCATGGTGAATGAGATTTTGACTTTAAGCATATCAGTACCATTTATATAAACGGAAGTATAGTCGAGGTAAATTCCGGTTGATGTACTGATTCCAGTTATCAGTCTGTTCACCAAAGTATTGATGGCTGTAGCCCCAAAAATGCCCCCCCCCCTCTGTATTTAAATTATACTTCTTAATTACGGTACCAACATTACACCTTAGAATAAGGACTTATTTAAAGTGTTTTGCTTCGTGAAAGTATCAATAAAAACACAATTAATGTCATCTTAAGAAAATGATAAACAACAAAATGTAATCCTCGTCTTGCTTCAATGTAACAGTAGTTTCTCACATTGGTATCGGTACTAATAATTCATAAACAACAACAACAACAAGAACAACAACAACAACAACAACAACAAGAACAACAACAATACAAGAACAACAACAACAACAAGAACAAGAACAACAACAACAACAACAACAACAACAGCAACAACAACAACAACAACACCAACACCAACACCAACAACAACAACAACAACAACAACAACACCAACAACAACAACAACAACAACAACAACAACAATAACAACAACATAACCAGAAAGCAAACCAGACCCTTATTCGGGAGCTCTGGAAGCCACAGAGTCTTCAAGATACCCCAAGATAAGGTCGATGCCGTCTGTAGTCAAGTTCGCAGCACTTTGGCTGTTCTATCTTGCACATTGTGTGCCCATCAAGGGAAAGAAAGCTGCAGCAGCCAGTAGGAAATCAGCCGACTAGCAATTCAATCTGAAGGTGGTATCACACCGATCGTCACTTTCCCGCCAAACTAGACGAACCAAATCGTATTATAACGTGTGGCGTGGCAATATCAGCGAATATTGTGATAACCGATTTAAAGATTGGAGTTTGCGACCAGTAAAGTTAACGGGGTATGATTAAAGCTACATCGCCGTGGTCAGGAACTGTATATATAAAAAAATCTGTGATTGGCGGGAAAGGACTTGGGTTGCATTGCGTGTGGTCAGGGACTGAAGTGTCTGAAATTTACAGGAAGGAAAAAGGCGATGGTCAGAGTCCACTCAAATGTGCCAGTGACAGTAAGGTGTGAACAGAGAGGCAATAATTAGGAAAAGCAGATCTCTTAAAAGTTACGTATAGGCCTATGTGTCAAATTGTGGTGTTTGTTTTTGTTTTGGGGTTTTTTTTTTGGGGGGGGGGCGGGACACACACACATATTCTTCCATGTTAGTGTCAGTTAGTTCCTCTAAGTGTTTAAAGCTTTTGGAAGTGATAGCTGGTAAAGGGTAATTCTAGTTACAATAAGATTGATAACACAACCAACCAGATCGGTTGTTGTTGGTCAATGTTGTACCCGTACCAAGCTGAAGAAGTACGCCATAACAAATTAACACTGTGCTGGACTAACATGGACTAGCAGAGAAGAACTGCTGCCTTTAACAAGGACGGGGTTAAACTGGGTCCTTTTCATTTGGCCATCGACAGCCTCCAACCCAATCTAATATTTGCCCCCTGCCCCTTCCCTTTCGCGAGATTGAAACCGCCGCTGGTTGCTACACACAATTATATTTATCTACTTTTTATCGTTAGGCCTAACTGTTATTGGTTCGGCATAACTTGATTTTGTTTGTAAAGGTATGTGCTTTTTACCGGTTGTATTATTTTCCCAACAAATCTTAAGGGGATTGTCTTGTGTCAATCCAAAAAAAATTTTTTATTTGGGTTTGTGTTCACTTTGTCAAGATCGCCTTAAGGGTGTTACACGGGAATGACTAAATGGTTGTTGATACTGGACAAGCTGTTTTAACTATTCAGGGAGAAGTTACTGCCAGTCAAATGCCGAAAGGAGAAACATATATTTCCCCAGCTGACCATTAATCAAATCCTCCCTTTAGGACTTTATCTCACTCCTTTAGAATCTTGAATCGTTCTCTCGTTCTAAAGCAATTTTTCAGATATAGGTTCACTGGAATTGGGACTCCTTAATCACCACCCAACGATATTGAGGGCATTACAACATGACACTGACTAAAAATATCGCTCAGCACTTTAACATTACTGGAAATCATCGGGCAATAACTTCTCGCCCAAAATATAACTTCCCGCCAAATATATCTAACAGCTTCAGGTCAATAGATAAGTTAAGGTCGTCCTGTGATTGGTTGGTGCGTTGCATTCCTGATGGTGAACGTCGTTTCATCATTGACGGTTTGATGTAAGTTCTGACTACCCCCCCCCCCCCCCCTACGGTGACGGGGAAATGGACATACACAAAAAATGGCGCCAAATTGAAGATAGGAATCGCCGAGTGTAATCACCAGGAGTGGATCCAAACAAACAGATAAAAGAAACTGTCGAACAAAAGGACATCTCAAGGATTACTGATTTCATAATTGAATCGATTTCTGAAATTGAATTACACGATGGGAGCTGGGATAACCGTAAGCCCGTTAAACAGTCAGCGCTTATTTGTAACAGAATATTCCCACGTGACGGTCAGTCAATATACAGTCTCCTGTTGAAAGGCCTGTTGACGTAATCACGATGACGTCACCAGGATTCCTTTTTTAGACCATCTTCCAAGAAACTTTGCAAACACTTGAATACCGTGCACTTTTAATAATGTATTCACAAGATTGGTTTATTAGCGGGTATTGGGTTGGAGACTGAGTTGACTGTACATTGAATGGTCTATACACTCCCCCCGCAAAATGTGTTTAAGTTGAATGCCTTGAACTGGAACTGAAAGAAATTTCATAGTAAAAACCCCCAAAACAAAAACAAAACGAATCTATGATTTATTTTGCAGAAACCTTGCATTAAATGTTTCAGCTTCATTTGTCGCTCTTGTGGTTCACAAATTTCGATGTAAAGAAAGTTGATCCAACGGAGAAGGATCCCCCGACATCCTAACGGAGCCAACAGCATTGCGCACCCCAGATACTTTCTTTACCCTAAAGTTTAACTTTCCGCTAAAGCTTTTTTTCTTCTTCTTCTTAACCGAGTGTTATTTTATCCGTTTACTCCATTAAAACTAGTCCACCCGATCTAAAGGGAACATCGTCGGCATGTTGCTAAGCACATGTAACACCTGCAACGTAATGTAATTGTGCGGGGAATATCTGAGAAACATACAGAGTGTGAACGATAACGTGGATACCACGATTCAAAGAGACTTGGTTTAACTAAAGATATCAATACTGGACCTTAATGCATGCACACTTTATTCCCCTTGGATGACCTTGTTTAAACAGCTTTTTTCCCCCGCTTTCACTTAAATAGAACCATTGATCGAGTGCTGTATTTTGTTTGCAAGTTAGACAAAATTAAGCATTATACGTGACTACAAAAAGAGTAGCAGTGGGGTTGGTCTGATGAGAAAAACTGAGTTATGATGAAATGTATATATTATGTATAGGCCTGTTTGTGCTGTGTTATACGTTTGATACAATCATCCTTTGCAGTTTGTGTTCAACTCTGATTTAATATTTCAAAGTAAAACAGATTGAAACTCTTAAATCGGCTTGTTAATCAAAAACCCAACAACTTATGATGGAGCACTGCCTGGAGTTTGTGAATGTTGATGTCTTGTCTCAAGGGAGGGGCGTGGAATTGCGGGAGTTTTTTTTAGGGCCGCTGAAAATTGTTCGCCGTGTTTTGAAGGCTTTTTTAATGATGTATTCCGTCAGACATTTGTGACACAGGAGCTTGGTGAAAGGGAATTCTGATACGGGGCTGGAAGGTACAGCTATTATAAGAAACCTGGGAATATAGAAATGCATTTCAATTCACTGCCCACATTCTTCAAATGTTGGCATAGATGTTTTGCTTGTTGGCGCATGTTTCCCATGCTCAACTATTGACGCAAAACAATTCTTCAAACCCCTCGAAACCTTGACCCGTCTTCTAAAGGCATTCGTTCTCTTGTGTTTGTGTGGCGGTGGATCGTGTTTTCAATATGTATCACAAATATCACGAAAATTCTTCTTGAGATATATATCGATCTTTTTAGTCGGCTGCCACTCAACAGAGTGTAACTGGACTTAAATATACAAAAAGCGAAAACACGCTGGCTACATTGTTGTCGAGGGGCATTATACCCTTCAAGAATACTTTGGAAATGTCATGTTTTAACAGCTAGCAATCCGCAAACCTACGTTCTACAAATACTTCTTGAAACGCATGTTGACATAAATCTTGACTTCTAGAGTTCTGTGGGTGTCTTGAACGATGATCCGCAGTTCCATGTGCTATAATACAAATATTAAAAAAAAGGACAGGGACATAAAGCAACACCGTAGCACCGCTCGTCTAGAATTCTCCAGGGTGTCACATTTCGGAGGGAATTGCTGGGGATATCTAATCCAAAGCTGGAACAGCGTTCGGTTAAGGTTGGATAAAGTTTCAGATAACGACATAGACTGCGCACCTCTTGTTCAAATCCCATGTACTGTTGTAGGTAGCCTACGTCATACGAACCTGCCTTGTCCCGTATAAATGGCGCATCTTTCTTGATGGCCTGCATTTCTGGGCTATGCAAAGTTCTCAGTGAGAGAAGTCAACCCATTGTCCATTGAATTTCTTCTTCCTTTTCGTCAGGGGCGATTTTTTGACAATGGAGGACAAAAGAGCAAGAGGGAATAGATACCGTTTCAACATGATTCCTGTCTCTGCGTTCCATTGATACACTTTTAGCCAGTGTTAGAGTGAATGACTCGTATGACATAAACGGATAGATGTTGACTATAACGCACGAACAGTTACACATTATCAGAATGTTTTCACCAAGTCTCGTCATTTAAGATTTGTCCTCCTAAAAAAATCACAGGTTGATTACTTGATATAAAGACAATATATAATCAGGAAGGATGCAAACCAACAACCTTCCACATCCTACTCCAATGCACACCATTAAAATGACATTATAGATTTTTTACGGTAAACATTTACCTCCGTAATCTACTGTGACTGACTTTTTTCCCAGTTAATCGATTTTGTTCTCTGTTTTGATATCTTCTCTGATAATACGAACGCCACACGACCAACCACATCCTAAAATGTCGAGTTAAGAATCACTTTAAAAGTGCTATCGTGGCAACAAGATACTGGTGGCAAATTCAGTTACAGATAGCACACTATATGTCAATTTACAAAAGCCGTGTACCCCTCCAGTAAAACTTGCCTCTTGTTCTTATCACTACGAAGGCCTCTGGCCTGACAAACCCTCAGCGTTTCCCCCTCAAGGAATACCTCTGGATTCCGAACCGTAAGTAACGCTCGTCAAATTAGATTACACACCGGCAAATTCACCGTCAAGTTTCAAAAGATCTCCCCTCAGATTTGCGTCTGCCTGAGCTGCAACGTCACACGGGTCAGGTGATATTCCTTATCCGATCCAAACGCAGGGTGTTAATTCATTAGAATCAAGTGGCCGGTCAGGCGAATAAGGAATCTGGTCCCATAGGAAAACTGACCGTTAGAAAGGGGGAATAAAAAAGCTAGAATTCCACCCTGACTCATCACTATCAACGAGGAAAGGGTTTTTAGTCAATGACACCAATACCCCACAGCTTGATGAAGAAAAAACCTTCATCACTAAAACTTTGATGGTTTGTCCCCTAAGGATGTCTGTATTATTAACACACAATTACATATAAGACAATGACACGGCCCATCAAAGACCAAGGGGGCCTAACTATATACATACACCGATATCGAGCATGCATGGAGATCGCTAAAGTTAAAAAGTAGTTTACCGTGAAAATCACCAACTTAAAGAACATTTATTACAGCTGAATGTTTGAATGAAAGTAAAGATTTCAGAAGACGTGTTGAGTTCTTGGAACCAGACTAACGGCAGGAACCTTCAATCTTTTTGTACCATTCAGTCCCGCTCGATGTTGCACTTGGTACAATGTCATCGTCCAATGCGAATATAAGATCCTCAAACAGTATTGCTTAACAAAACTTGAATGTTGGCCAAAATGTGACGTGGTTAAATACCTCGGCTCCACCCTATTATTGTTGCTGGATGTTTTAAGTACAAGACCAATTTTAATCCATCGTTTTAAAGCCACTGTACACGTTTGGTAATGACGCAAAACAAATATTAGCATAAAAACTTACTTGGTAACAATCAACGGAGAGCTGTTGATAGTACAAATCATTGTAGGAAACGACTCCCTCTGAAGTAACGTAGTTTTTGAGAAAGAGGTAATTTCTCACTAAAATAATAAAAACTTCTTGCAAGAAGTTTTTATTCCTATCTAAAGCACACAAATTTGTACAACAAGGGTGTTTTTTCTTGCATCATTTTCTTGCAACTTTGATGACCAATTAAGCCCAAATTTTCACAGGCTTGTTATTTTATGCATATGTTGGGATGATACACCAAGTGAGAACACTGGTCTTTGACAATTTCCAAACGTGTTCAGTGCCTTTAATTCATCGTGTTTGTTTAGATATAAACACCACTTCTCAAATGTTCTTCAAGTAAGTCTTTATAACAGTTCAATCCTATAAACCTTATGCATTGACGTCATCCAGCCGCCATCTTAGAGGCAAACAGGTGATGACAAAATAGAAAATGCACAGCTGATGTGTACGCGCGGCGCACAGGATCGTCCAATGAACAAACCCCTTTTGACCTCTAGGCGAGGGCGCCCAACTCAAAATGACGTCATGTGCATAAGGTCTATTACAGAGGCTTTCTCACCAAATCTAGATGAATTCCCCCCTCATCTGATTTTGTGAAAGATGAAAGCACTTTTACATCATTCCGTGTGAATGGTTCGCTTCATGTAACGATGCCATGTCTGATTTAAATTCAAATAAACATCTGCCCTGGAACTAAAATATTGACAATGAACTGTTGAAATGTGCACCTTATTCAAGGCTAATATTAATTTTAATTTTAATGAAGTTAGGTAAGCTATTCATGCAAAGATGAAAAGAAGAAAACAAACTCACTTATAGTCACTTTAATTGCAGAGTGGGGCTGTTTAAGGTAGACGGGTACAATACAATAGATGAACATGTATTTCTTAATCTTTTAATTTAATTTCAGAAGAGTTTTTTTCTCCAAATTAGGGCATTCTTTTTATAACTTCGGCATTTGCAGAGTGAATTATTAAAAAGATAGGTTGGTTTTGTTTGACATTATAGCATATTGAGGCTGCGTTCTGCGCTGCATAATTAGAAACTACTTTTTTGAAACACCACCCTTCTTTACGACCACTTTGATTATGGACGCTCGAAGGGAACTTAAAGGCACTGAACACGTTTGGTAGTATTCTTACTTGTATCCCAACATATGCATAAAATAACAAGCCTGTGGAAATTTGGGCCCAATTGGTCATCGAAGTTGCAAGAAAATGATGAAAGAAAAAACACCCTTGTTGTACAAATTTGTGTGCTTTCAGATAGGAATAAAAGGTTTCTTGCAAGAAGGCTTTTATTATTTTAGTGGGAAATTACCTCTTTCTCAAAAACTACGTTACTTCAGAGGGAGTCGTTTCTCACAATATTTTATACTATCAACAGCTCTCCGTTGCTCGTTACCAAGTAAGTTTTTAGGCTAATATATATTTTGAGTAATTACCAAACGTGTACAGTGCCTTTAAAGGAGCCTTCTGATCAAAATGGCCTTTTTGTTTTAATAGACATTCTTTTAATAAGAGTGATGTTCTCATCGTCAGCTTGCTGCCTCATTGCTCATGGGTCTAGCGTCTGACGTTTTCAAGAGTAAGATCAACACGGGTTTACTTTCTGGTTAATCGTTGGATTTAATGCATGCTACAGTTACAGGAACTGCAGAAATGTTAATTTAACGTGCACATGTGGGGTTTGGTTGGCAAATTGTAGGAATTCGATACAAGATGAAATTGTCGTCTTTTATCATTTTAACAATCACCGTGGTCTTCATAATATAACATCTCATTATGTGCTAAAATTGATCTTCACTTTTTACTTTAGTCTATTGTTCATTTGTTTTTTTTAACCCCACACAGTTTTCAGTCCACTTTCCACAACTATACATCTGTTTTGAGACGTAACTAAATTGACTTTCTTTTGTAGCCCAATATCAAGAATCGAAATACAATTAGGCTGGCCCATTGTTCGCATCATCTTAGTTATCATAGAAGCGCCTAGGGAACCTGACAATTGCCATGGTGTAATGCTAACTATCCCCGTAGTCTTTCTTCGTGTCGTTTTCTCAGCCTATACCAAGTTTTATTTATTGATCCCAACGCACTTTTCATCAATGAAGCATTCCACTCTATCAATATTTTACTATTTGTTGATTTGAGTTGGTGCCCAGACAATCAAGGGGTTGTATATCACACAAGGTTACCAACTCCCCCACCCGTTTTTGTTGTGTCTCCAACAACGATTTTCAAAGATACCAACTAATTCAACCACCAATGAAGAACACTAAATTAAAATACGATACACAAAATAATATTGTCTTGTTAAAGGCACTGTACACGTTTGGTAATTACTCAAAATATATATCAGCATAAAAACTTGGTAACGAGCAACAGAGAGCTGTTGATAGTATAAAACATTGTGAGAAACGACTCCCTCTGAAGTAACGTAGTTTTTGAGAAAGAGGTAATTTCTCACTAAAATAATAAAAACTTCTTGCAAGAAGTTTTTATTCCTATCTGAAAGCACACAAATTTGTACAACAAGGGTGTTTTTTCTTTCATCATTTTCTTGCAACTTCGATGACCAATTGAGCCCAAATTTTCACAGGCTTGTTATTTTATGCATAATTATGTTGGGATACACCAAGTGAGAACACTGGTCTGTGCTAATTACCAAACGTGTACAATGCCCTTAACAATACACTGCAACAAACATAGGCCCAGTCTTCTGTAATGTTAAACTGTACACGGATTGTGTCGAATGCAAGTATACCGGCATTTTTGTGTCATATCTTATCTTGAAAAATTACTTGGGGATGATTATTTGATACTTAAAATTTACAGTACAATCGTGTCCTATATGTACATGTTGACTAATAGATTGAGCTTTCACCTAAGATTATCGTATTCAACATCGATGGATTTAAAATAAATTTTTATCCAAAAGTGTTTCCTAACTAAGACCAGAACGCCACGTCATTCCCTTAACAAGATCTAGGGATGCTGATAATCGTAATGTCCGAGGCCAAACCACAATTTCACGGAGGCTAAACTTAAGTGTTTTCCTGACTGCTACAAGGTAGTCTTCAATTTGATGTAAAAGTAATTTAGGTAATGGTGGAAGGAAAAATGTAATCGGTTGGTTCTGTTTGTTTGTTTTGCAGATGTCCCTTGTTCGCCAAACATTACGGCGAGTGGTCTGTACGCAAGGAAGACCGGACACCGATGCATTAGTGTAAGTTAAAAATAACAATATTATATTTTTCAATTATTGATATTTTTAAAAATGTTCTCAGTTGAATTTAATCCCATGCCGTCTTGATAACTTAGATCCAAACTGGAAGTTACAGACGATCGCAAAAAAGAAGAAAAACTGCCCTTGCGCTTAAAAAAACCCAACACAAACAAACTCGGTTCAGACTTGACCCCGATTACGTGTCCCAGTGGGCCTGACCCATTTCTGGATCAGGCTGAATTGGAAAACTGGTTAACAAATTGGACGTTGACTTGGATTCTGCGTCAGTTAGACAAAGTTTCGGATAATTTTGACACAGATCCCAATTCAGCCTGACCCAGAAATAAGCCAAGCCCCTAGGACCCGGAATCCGGGTCAATAATTTTGACCCAGGAGTTTTTGTTTAGTGTGTTTAGGTAAAAAATCTCAACGAAAGAGGCAATAAAGAGGCAATAAATTCCAGAATTTATGAAACATTTAAACCGGAGTTAAAGGTTTCGAGTCACTCATTTAAAGGAACGTTACAGAACTGGTAATTAAAATGTTCTTTAAGATCACAGATTTACATAAAACTTACACGGTCTAATGATGATGATAGTAGAAAACATCCCTATAAATATTTCTGTCTGAAATGCTATATTTGTTGAGAAATAAATAAAACTAATTTCCGATTGGAGTTTATCGCTCATGAGCGTTTTATTCATGCATTGTATAACACATGCAAATGTGTAATCGGTTTTTCACTATTTTCTCGTGACCCAGATGGCCGATCGATCTCAAACTTCTACAGGTTTGTCAGTTTATGTATGGTGGATTATATAAAGTGCCTAACTGTTTTGTTAGCAAAAACCAATTCTGTAATGTTCCTTTAACTTTTTTAATTCCAGGCATGTGCCATTGCCTTATTGCCTTGTTGATATTGTATTGTTCTTTTTGTATTTTGTGTTGTTCTTTTTGAAATGCCGAATAAATAGTAATAATAATAATATTAACGAAACACGACAAAGCTAGGGTGAAATCCTCTATCAAAATGGAAATCTACAAGTATGGAAAGTTCACAGACACTCCGTACAATAGTGACGTGGTATTTCAATTTTATTCTTGAGTTAATAGTGGGAAACATTTGTGGGAATTGCACCTTTGATAATACAAACATTTCATGAAACGTTTCATGCATGAAACGATTCTCAGATTGAAATGTTTTTGAATCCCTCTCTCTCTCTAAAAACCACATTCCTTTGAAGGGAAATGCTTCTCAATTTGTTTTACATATTCAACAGCTGCAATGCTTCTTACCAAGTAAGTTGTGTTATGGTAATTAACTTTTGGAGTAATTACCAACGCTAAGACCTCCCTTTAAAGGTAGGATCATAGATTGGCAAGTACCCAAAAAAATAATGACCATAAATACTTACTTATTAAGAAGCGTCTTGAGAAAGGATTCCCTTCGAAGTAATATGGTTTCGATAATTTTTCACACACAAAAAACCCACTTGAGTCTGAGAAACGATTCCTACATGAATCGTTTCTCAGATGCGATTGGTACTCGCTGTCACCTCGCTAAACGTTGATGGACTCGACGTTCTTGTGAAAATACCATGACAGTTTTGTTGCTGTTTTCTTTAACAAGTAGACACTGTAATCAGCTGAAACTTTAGTATGTGACTTTTATTGTACCTTTCTGTAAAAATTGTCCTTAAAAATCAGCATTACATTGACAAAAACCAATCTACGACCCTACCTTTAAAGGCACTGTACACGTTTGGTAATTACTCAAAGTATATTAGCATAAAAACTGACTTGGTAACGAGCAACAGAGAGCTGTTGATATTATAAAACATTGTGAGAAACGACTCCCTCTGAAGTAACGTAGTTTTTGAGAAAGAGGTAATTTCTCACTAAAATAATAAAAGACTTCTTGCAAGAAGCCTTTTATTCCTATCTGAACGCACACAAATTTGTACAACAAGGGTGTTTTTTCTTTCATCATTTTCTTGCAACTTCGATGACCAATTGAGCCCAAATTTTCACAGGTTTGTTATTGTATGCATATGTTGCATGGGATACACCAAGTGAACACACTGGTCTTTGACAATTACCAAACGTGTTCAGTGCCTTTAAGACTCAATATTTATCATGAATTCAATAACTCATTGGAATTCGTTTCCCTCAACAGAAAATCCTTAGGATTACACGACTTCCAAATAGGTGATGATGAGGCAGAGTATGAACCATTTGATGAAGGTTATGTTTGCAAGATGTCACATAGAGCAGCTTCAATGTTAGGTGAGAGACGAACATCTTTAAGATTTGCTTCTCAACTTTTTTGAGATCTTTGTGGTAGTGTGCACGTTATTTATAGTTGGGATGATACCGGTATTCTTTTCCATGATTATAGGGAAGAAAGTCGTGTGTTTTTACGTGATATTGCCTCGGCCATTTTCAGACTTCAATCAATTACTTCCAATATAAATATTTTTGGTTTTCTATCTTTAACACAACCTGGTACCATACTGTGTACTACGGGCATCTACTTATCAACGAGTTATACAAAAGTGTTTTTGACATTAGCTATTGATATTGCGTTCAAGTTGACATCAAATATGCCATGATGTGTTCATCAACAGTTAAAAGTTTGGGCGTGGTATACATTACAATAAACCATTCAAGAAACACACACTGTATAAGTCAGACAGAGTTTTGAATTCTTGTGACGACCAGCGTTGGTCTTTGCCACTCAGTTTTTGCTCTCTGCTTAAAAGAAATCGTACTATGCATAATATGAACCCGTGTTGTCAGTTTGCAACGCGTAAGACCAGCCGTGGGCAGCAGGGTGTCGCATCGCCCGTATAATCTGGCGCCTACGCGGTGTGGGGAAGACTTGTCGTACAGTCCCCTAAGAACGCACGGAATGTATCACCACTGAGATGGCACGAGCGAAGGATATTTTATAACATATATGATTTGTTGGTATTTTTTGAAAGGGTTCATTTGTACAAAGATGCGCAGGGCATAAGCAAAGATACCAAGGTCATTTGCTCGTGACTATAGCGACAATAGTAAATAAATTGTGACTCTTTTTAAAGAAAAACTATGATTTCATATCAAACTCATTATTTTGATAACTTTGTTTTTATAATGACATTGGGGGCTAGTTCGCTCTGGACATCTTTCTAAATCATTAGGTTGCTCAAAGTTCTTTTCGGGTAAAGAAAACAAGGGGAAATATTTAAATCAATTTTAGGCCTATCACTAATAAAATTTAAAACAAAACAAATGATCTCTCACTGTAGTGGAATAATAACTATAGTAACTGTCTAAAGATGGCTATGTGTAAAATTAAACTTACACATTCATCTTTACTAACAAGATAGAAACGTAGAGTCTACCCTCTACATTGGCGTTATGCCAAATCATTTGGAACTTGTCAAAATCAAAAAATACTAAAATCCATTAACAAAAGGAGAGCAAAGAGTTAAAAAATATTTCTTCAAAGTCCGGATGAGATACAATGTAGAACATAAAAAGTAATAATATTAAGTCACCCTTTGAATATTTCATGGTGTTTGGAATGCGTGCAGTTAGCACCAAACCCAACCCAGGAAAATCGCAAATATAGATCAGTCTGAAATCTGACCTCAAATCGTTAAAAAGACCGAGATAAAAAGGCGGACATATCAATTTGATCGAATTAGACAACGCCAGTAGACCTGCAGATTTCATCTCCTTTCGGTTTATAAATCATACTCAATGCGTTTCTAGCTTCTGGTGACGTCAAAGAGGGAGAAATTGTACCCCATGGATTCTTTGCATTTAAAATAAACTCGTGTCCGTAACTGTACGTCTGCTATTTACAGTCGTAGTAAACCAAGCCTACTATGTTCTTAGTATCGATTGACAAGGTATGTTAATAAAATTTAAAACAGGAACGATCGAATCGTAAACCGAACAGTCTACTGATTCTCTCCTTTATACGATGATTTTTTTTCTACATTCGATCGTGTTAGCACACTTCATTTAGTCTGCCCTAAAACCCAGAACATACCGGCCCAGCCTATGGTAAAAAGCACTTTGTTTGCCATTAGCTCATTGAACAGTTTTCATTCAAGTGATAAAACGCCAGAGGGTGAAGATTTCAATATTGCCTGTCAGCCGTTCCATGAGTTTCAGCGCTCTATCTATGGTTTATCATTATATCGGCTGCACGCTTAACGGGGCGGTTAAACTGTACTGAAGGTGAAATGGCTCAAGAGCACAGCTAAAAAACGCGGGAAAACTAAACGTGTCTTTTCTCACCGTGTGGCAGGCACGTGTGCAGTGTGAATGCGTTTGCATATGAATATCAAGTTAGTTTGAAAACTCGAGCTGTATGTGGACTGAATATAGATTGGTTTTTCCACATACTTTGGGCTATTGCTTGCTAGACTGCTGAGAAGCAACAACATGCCTTTGCATAATTTGTTGATTTTGTGTCACAGCGCACCGTGGAAACTGTTTTTTGGGTCGAGATAATGTCATGCGTTTCATAAAGAGTGAACCCACTAAATCTCCTGACGTTTGTACGTATCTGCCCATTTGCTCGTAGTCCCATAAGAAATATACAACGAAATACTCTATTCCAATTTTTGCAATCTCCTTTGTAGACAACCAGAATTCAAGATATTTGGCAATGTAGTACGAAGTGTTTTGTTTTCTTTTTGTTCATCGTAGGTCCACACGGAAAACAGGTTCATTTGGAACAAGTTCCTGTGAAACTAGCTCCTTCAGAACGAGTCCTTGAGAATAGTTCCAAAAGATTTCTAAAGTTGTTTTTACTTATGGCATTGCATGGCGGTGAGATATTGCGTAGGTTTGGAAAAGAAATCTCCAGATTATGACGTTTGTCACCGAAATGGCCATGGTTAGATATGATGTACCCCCTCCCTCCCTGAAAACGGGACCCCTCCCCCTCCAGAGACCTATCAACTACTACTGTCTAACAAGATATAGTTTATTGTACTACTACTAATAAAACAACTTAAGATGATGGCAAGCAGATGCGTCTCGCTACAAGATACATTAAAAAAATATTATATAAAAATATTTTAAAAAACGCTCGGTACGAAAAGTACACACCTTTTGGCCTTAATTTAAACCATCTTAAAGGCACTGAACGCGTTTGGTAACTGTCAAAGACCAGTGTTCTCACTTGGTGTATCCCAACATATGCATAAAATAACAAGCCTGTGAAAATTTGGGCTCAATTGGTCATCGAAGTGGCAAGAAAATGATGAAAGAAAAAACACCCTGTTGTACAAATTTGTGTGCTTTCAGATAGGAATAAAAGGCTTCAGGCCTGAAGTATTTTATTATTTTAGTGAGAAATTACCTCTTTCTCAAAAACTACGTTACTTCAGAGAGAGTCGTTTCTCACAATGTTTTATATTATCAACAGCTCTCCGTTGCTCATTAGCAAGTCAGTTTTTATGCTAATATATATTTTGAGTAATTACCAAACGTGTACAGTGCCTTTAAGTAAACTTGAATAACCATGTTTTGTATTATTCCAACATGTATCGTGGGATAGTGGTAACGATAATAATTAATATATAACAATGTGGAGGGGGTGGGGCTCAACTACCTTACACAACACCTACACCTGAAAACGTAGGTGCAACAATTACACCACGGGGCGTCAAGTCATCTATAACCACGGTGTTTATAATGTTGATATAGATGACCGAGAAAGAAGAATCTCTCTTTAAAGATACTGACTGGTACTATCCTTCTGCTCAATCAATACTACCCGACCCTGAAGACGAGATAGGCTGAGGACACGATAATGAACACATAAGACTAAGAGCATTATCTCGCTCCCTTTACGCCATGGGGATAAAGAAAAGCAGCGACTTTAGAATTCAATTAAACACCCAGGTTTGACAGAAAATGATTTTCCCTTTCCTCAGTCACTATAACTCTTCGATCGAAATATTCTTCAGATGTTGCATCAAGGACGTTGCAGACGTGATCGGATGAGGGAGCAATGTGTGTTGGGGTTTGGAACCCTAATCCTCACAGTAACCGTCGATCTAAGATATAGCTTAGACGTCTTAAATCAAACATTTCATTTTGAAACTTGAAGGTGCACGGAGCTAGAATTGAACACTTGAGCAAAGAAGTTCAACTCACCGAGGTTTTATTTAACTGGGTCTATATTATGTGATTTCAGTTAAGGTTGCATTTAAATGTCAATGAAAAGTCAGTGAAAAAGTAATGCAAGTTTTCCATTACATTGAGCAACGGGCGACGCGATGTGGGATAATAAAGAAAGATAGCTATACCAACCAAAAGGACCTATATGCTATAAATGCAACAACAACAAAATACTTAATGGCCTGACGTTTCGACCCTTGCAGAGTCTCTCTCGAAGAAAGATCTTGAAGTTCAAAGTACGGCACGGGCTGATTCTTTCACAAGGAATTTGACTAGTGTCTCTATGCACTGGTAACTTCTTATTTTAGACCCCCTTGCAATGTGACGTCACAACCTCAAACAGCGCCCTCACTGAGTTCAATGGAGACCCATCATTGGCTGAGAGTTGAGCGTGGCGCGTAAGCACGCGTTGGCGTTTACACCGTTTGATTTCCACGATGGCAGCCAATGCAAGAGGGGTCTATTTTACTAAAGACTAGTGGGTTCGTACTAAAATACGTTTGTGCCGCGCTGATTACAACGTATAACTTATCCAAGTACATCTACAATAAAAATTGACAGTGAATTTGTCTCTTTTTGGAAGAATCAATTTGTCTAATTTCTTTTGAGGTAATTTCAGTATCTCCAAACTCGTATCTACGCAATTCCTAAAGATTAATCACAAAATGCGATAAGTCCGAATTGAATTAGTTCCTATACTCCACATCTAGCCTTGGGTTTTAATCAAGATAGAATCTCCATCCACTTAAGACAGACCTTATATCTGCCTTTTCAATCCAGACCAAATTGATATATATCCCCAACAGACATTGCAATAAATGTGTCTAGTCATCTAAATTATTAATTACAATTTGTAATACTGATGATTGTGTTCCACGGTTGTCCGCAGCAACGAAACTCAGACCAAAACCATTAACTTGTGCTCTGGTATTAATTCAGATACGCAAGCATAAAGTACAATGCAATTAGTGGGTTCTCGGGCAAGGCTACACTAATCAGGCGTAATGTTAATAATTAAAAACATTAAAGGGATTGTATAAGTTTGGTAATTGGAACCCACTGTTTGTTTCAATCCTATACAGTTGTAGATAGGCCTATATACCATAAAACTAACTTGTGAAAAATTTCATTTCAAAATGTGGTAGCGTTTTTGAGATATTGCCGGAAATCTGGAGCGGTTATGTCCACGTAGGAAGAATACACAATCTGAAAAACGTTACTGTCAGTAACGCTTCTCAGATTCAAATTTGTGGGGACAAAAAGTGATATCTTTTTCCATAACCACAATACTTCTAAGTGAAAACTTTCTCAAAACTGCATTATACTACCCAAAGCTGCTGTACTTCTTACCAGCAAGTAAGTTTTTCTTGCCATTAATTTTCAGAGTCATTATAACCAAACGTATACAGACCCTTTAAGTGTATGACTTTATGCCACATCCTGTGTTTATTCTCACTGATAGGATTGCAACAAATAAAATATTCCGATGACTAACTTCAGTGAGAGTTAATATTGAGGTTTTTTTTTAACTTGAGCCCCGTTCACACTAGTATTTCCCAGGAAATTCCCTGGGAAAATTTGGTCGACCTTTCCACACTGGAATTGCTAACCCTGGCAAACACCCGGGAAATTGACATTTCCCTTACTATCCCTGCTTGGGAGATAGGGTTCAGTGAAATATTAAACCCCGGGGTAAGCATCAAACCGAGTTCTCATTTTCCCCAGGAATATTGCATCAAGTGTGAAACGAACATATAGGTGGGCTTACAATTCCAAAGGAGCTTCCTGTGATTTGGCTCTGTAAAGTGAAAAAGTATAAAATCAATTGATCGGGCAGAAGTAACGAGACTTTCAGTACCGTTCTTATGTGCACCCCGTCTCAAGCTGTCCTGCAACGAGACACATTAAGAGGTATCGTACACGTTTGGTAATGACTCAGAACAAATATTAGCATAAAAACGGAGAGCTGTTGATAGTATAAAACATTGTAGGAAACGACTCCTTCTGAAGTAACGTAGTTTTTGAGAAAGAGGTAATTTCTCACTAAAATAATAAAAACTTCTTGCAAGAATTGTTTAATATTCCTATCTGAAAGCACACAAATTTGTACAACAAGGGTGTTTTTCTTTCATCATTTTCTTGCAACTTCGATGACAAATTGAGCCCAAATTTTCACAGGCTTGTTATTTTATGCATATGTTGGGATACACCAAGTGAGAACACTGGTATTTGACAATTTTCAAACGTGTTCAGTGCCTTTAAGGAACTCACTCTACTCAGTCAATGTGTTCATGCATTTTTATGCCTCAAAATTTCAAATGAGACACTTTGAAGAAAATGTCAATCCATTTACTCGAACAGTTCATACGAAGAAGAGCAAACACTGCTTTAAAATGATAAAGTTATAAGTAACCCAAGACGTTTCGGCTGGAGGTCGTTCAATTTAAGCAATATTTAAAGATGAAAATGATGGAATCTTATTAAAGCATCCACCTTTAATGTATATACGCATACTTAATATTGCAATGATTTTGCTATTTACTTCTCTTGTCTATATAACTCTGATTATTATGAAAAGATAACATGTACTTACAATTTCATGTACTTAACATGTACTTACAATTTCAACACCCAAAGGGTTTGGAGACTTAAGGTATGAATCTTAATTATCGTATAATTTGCTCAAAGACTACCCTTAGGCCTATCTGGAAGAGAATGCCAGACAGATATAACAAATCTGAACGATTAGATATGATTATTCTGTAGAACTTTGTATAACTTTCAAGGAAAAGGTCATGAAACTACACGGATGTAGGCTTCACCCGTTGTGATCGATGTTATAGAATGCTCAAGGACAAAATATCCATCGTCTATTTAATTAAAACAGCAATATTTTTACGACGAAAGTAAAATTATCGAAAAACTGTAACATGATTAGACACCGTATAGGCTAAACGAGACTGCTGCGTCAATATGAAACACCTGTGTTGGCGGCTATATAGTGTTCCTTATACGTTTCATCCACAAGGACAAACTGTGTCAGAAGTTTGCTTCTGACTTTTCGCTTTTCGACACAATGCTAACGGACAAGGGTGATCGATTTAGTAGTCATCTTGCCTTTCAAATGATTAAAGTCAACATGTCTATACCGAGGCCGGGATGGCAAAGGTCTGGTACCCCTTTTGTGGTGCATTGACAGTTATCATTCTTGCCTGCAGGACACTGACAAAAATATATCAAAATCAGATTTAGATTGTTCTAAAAAGCTTAGGGTAATGCCAACCTATCGTAGCTGAATCATCGGCAGCTGCTATAGCAAAACCATGTGCCCCAAGAAACAAAATAGTGTCAATCATAGCCCTATGGAAGTTCATAGATTGTTCATCTTTCTTTTGTGAAAACAAGACAAAGAACCAGGTTCTTGGAAACCGAAAGACAAAAATGAACAAAGTATAGTTAAACCATGATATGGCGTGTCTTGGCCGAGCGGTCAAGCGCACTGGACTCAAGCTCTGGTGTTTTTGATCAGCAGAATGTGGGTTCGAGTCCCGGTCTTGACACTAATGTGTGTCCTTAAGCAAGACACTTAACCATTATTGCTTCGTCCTTCGGATGGGACGTAAAGCCGTAGGTCCCCGTGTGTTGTGTAAAGCACGTAAAAGAAACAAGTTACACTAATCGCTATTAAAGAGAAGGGGTTTGCCCCCGGTGGTTCTTGCAGTGGCTGCTGAATGCGCCAAAGCACCTTGTAAACACTAAACAAGGTGTTACAATCATAATGGGTCACATAATTCAAAAACTTTAATTTAAAAAAAATGTCTGGAAATAAATGATGAGAAGCGCTTTGAGGCGCCCGTAGATAAAGCGCTAAACAAAAAAACAAGTCATTATTATTATTATTATTAATAATATTATTTCTTTGATTGCTTTAGGTTTAGAATACCGGAAACTAATGGACAGCTACGGGGAGGAATTTTTCTGTCTTTGTTTCGAGCGGTACGGGGCTGTCGTTGGAGCATTAGGCGGAACTTTGGCGGATTTCTACGGCAACATTGACGGGTTTTATGAGCATATTTTAGATCAAGGAGTTATTAACGAAGAACAGTTACAGGTATGTAAATCAAGTCTATCACAATGCTTTTTTTCTAGTTCAAGTTAAATCTTGGGGGGGGGGGTGGTGTGAATAAAAGACACAGTCAGCTTGTGTGAGTGATAGTATATACGGAATGGATGGAATTGATGATATGGGTTCAATGAGTTTACCACAGAAGTGCATGACCCAATGGCATTCAGAGCAGTTGTCATCCATTCGGAACGATCGAGCACAGAACGAAATCCGTCAACTAGGATAGGTGAACAGACAAGATGGTTCAGTCGTCTTATAAGTCTCGACTATAAAAGTCTGACAGGATCACGCGAGACTGGCGTCCCCTTAAATATTGTGTTTTTATTCAATTTGTATTTAACAAGAGAACTCGGAAGACACACAGATAACAATTATGACCGGGGTCTTTCAATGTAAATGTTAGTTTTGATTCACAACAATCTGTTCCAGTATAATATAACCGTAGAAGTTAATAATAATAATAATATAATAAAGAGAGATTTATAAAGCGCAAACAGTTACAGATCGGTTCCGCCCTAAGGCGCTGAATACAAGCAAAAATGGATTAAAAAGTTGCACTTTTAAGCCTTTTCCAAAGTGCAGTTGGTTTTAGTTGTCTTATACGATGTGCCTATTTTATTGTACTTATATTTGTCTGTCATTTTTGTCTTTAAAGGGGGACGTTCCTTCTTATCGATGTTCAATTGAAGCGGACGGTAAATTGTTATTACACTTCTACACGAGCAGCCATAGCCTAGAGCTAAGCATGCTGGGACAGATCCGCATGGCCTCCATCTTACTCTTTAATACATTCGTTGAAGTTGAACTCGTAAAACAACGAGGCCACGGCTGTGACCACTGCGTCTACGCAATCCAACCCCTTCTGGAAGACCAGAAGAACGGAACCAAAAACCTCCAAAATGGAACAATGGATAGGATGCTTTCGTCGGCACATAGAGATTCGAAGATCTCGGTGTCGGTTTTCTGTGCAGCGTTCCCGTTCCATGTTATGTTTAACCGACAGTTAGTCATACTTCAACTTGGAGATACCGTCATGAGAATGATGTCATCACGTGCCTCGAACAATGGGCTCAACTTTAACTCCTATTTTTCCGTACTTTCCCCTCTTGTTGAGCCAGTGACTTTTGATGGGATGTTGGGTCACATAAACAAATCCTTCATATTGCAACCAACAGGGATTGGCATGAACGCAAAATCATCTAAAGATGGAAAAGCACTGGTAAGTTTTGTATTAATTTGTTCTCCCTGTCCACTCAGGTCTTTCAAATACCAATGTAACGTATCAAGACTATACATCCTACATATTGAAAGATACGGTGATGAATACTAGAAATGAGAAAGAGAAAAAATGCCAGACACGATGTCTGTCTCAAGAAAATGAGAATTTTACGAAGAATCTAAAATTATTGACATCCGTCAACTGCGTTTAATTCAAAAGTTCTGGCAAAAGTTCTTGCAAAAAGTTCACAAGAACTGTCAATTTCTTTCTTGCTCCCGCTGTATTTATTGGACCTGTCAGCAGTTTTAGACCAAGCAAAAATAATATAATATAAAAATCATAATTAACCGAGACAGGCTTCTAAGATATATCCACAAATTTATGCTTAGCAAAGAAACTTGTTAAGCAACATTCCCCCCTTACTGCTCAAAGGTACTTGGTCGTGCAGTGAACGCTGGAATCTAGGGTAACGTTCTTCCGTATTGCAGTAGCTAATCCACAATCACTCAATGCCAAATAATTGCAAAGTTTTCTTGGGAATGATCTTTAAGAAGCTTGTGATGACAGACGGGCAAAGGGGATAAGTCTTGAAGGTACACAGACTCAACATTGTATATAGGTGACCCCGTTACAGCCACACAAATAACAACTTGATCTTTGGATGGGAATTATCGGTGATTATCTATTATACGGTTTATTTTAAAGGTATAGGGTCATTGATTGGTAAGTACTCAAAAATTAATGACGATAAAAAGTTACTTGGCGAGAAGCACTGCAGCTGTTGATAAGTATAAGCTTCAAAGGATTACCTTCAAAGTAATATGGTTTGGATCATTTTCGACCCAAAAACATTTGAATCTGAGAAACGATTCATGCATGAATCTTTTCCAAGATTTCTGAGGGTTGGTGTCCGTTCGCGAATGCTGTGGCCAGATGTGCAGTTGGTACCCGCTGTCGCCTCGCTAAACGTGGATGGATTCGGAGTTGGTTTGAAAATACCAGGACAGTTTTTTGCTGTTTCTCAGCAAAAAGACACTGTATTCAACTGAAGCTTTCATATGTGACTTTTATGGTATCTTTCTCTACAAATTTGCGTATAAATCAGCATTATGATGACCCAAAAAACCCCAATCTACGACCCTCCTTTAAAGAGAGAAGATTCTACTCTAGTTTGATTACTTAAATTTGTTTTTCCAAATTAAGTTTCATCAAATCAAGAGACAGGAATATGTGTATGTTCTTAGTTAGATGTTATAAAATTTATAATGTGGAAATGTTTGTGTATAGCCTACATCACTTTGTTTGAGAAAAGAAGTATGCTTCAAAATTGTTCTGTAAATCGGTATGCTTGGCCTCTGTGTGAAATACACATCCAAAATGATTGATGATTTCATTATACAATTCTAAAATCTTGCATATCGTTAAGTACGTCAACATTGTAGACTACTTTGATGAGTTCTCAATTAAAGGTGTGTGGTTTTTTTATCGAGTACATCTGCAATATACAACGTTCAAAAATAGCCCAATTTGGGCTATATAATTTTTTTTCAACCATTTTTTCTCTCGAAGATATAAACATTATTCACCGAGGAGGTTTAGGCTGATTGTCAAAAGTCAATAGACAGGTGTGTCTTATTGAATTGCAAAACAGTGAAAATGCACTAAGATCGAGGCGAGTCTAGATACGCATTAGTACACGGTTTATCTGTCCAGTTTGTAAGTCAAGGCTAAGCTACAGTGAAAAAGCGAACCGTAAATGAACTGTTTCCGCGTTTGTAATGCGATCGCAAGGTTTGTAATACTGTTGAATCAAACGCATGCATTCTGAGTGCAAGACAGTGGAAGATTTTGCCGCCACTGATGCGTTTTTCTCCATAAAAATCCAAAGTATTTCTTAAAGGTATCGTACACGTTTGGTAATGACTCAAAACAAATATTAGCATAAAAACTTACTTAGTAACAAGCAACGGAGAGCTGTTGACAGTATAAAACATTGTAGGAAACGACTCCCTCTGAAGTAACGTATAGTTTTTGAGAAAGAGGTAATTTCTCACTAAAATAATGAAAACTTCTTGCAAGAAGCCTTTTATGCCTATCTGAAATCACACAAATTTGTACAACAAGGGTGTTTTTTTCTTTCATCATTTTCTTGCAACTTCGATGACCAATTGAGCCCAAATTTTCACAGGCTTGTTATTTTATGCATATGTTGGGATACACCAAGTGAGAAAACTTGTCTTGGACAATTTCCAAACGTGTTCAGTGCCTTTAAGAGGGGTGTGAAACGACGTTGCTGTATGGACAATGATTTTGTCAATATTTTGAGAAAACGTTGGCAAGTCAAACCTTTATATATAGACTTGAACAAACTCAAGCTTTTTATTGTGCATAGTGTAACATAGGTTTTCAAAGTCGTTGTCGGCAGAAGAGTTTATATAGCATTTATCGTCAATTAAACTATAGGGCGATATTTTAAGTCATGCGAAATCAGCATTCAATTTAGCAGAGTATAGGCACAACTTCTGCGAAAAGCTGCTGCGAATTTGAATGCTGTTCGCCTGGATTGTTAAATTGAAAGGTTATCTTTTGTTGAAATGCATGACGCAAAAGAACATTTGCTTATACATAAAGTGAAATTGAACGACTGTTTTGAGGGACTTTTAATGTCTCGTGCGAAATAGAAAAACGCGACGTTTAAATTGGTCGCTTATTTGCCGAAAATGACCAGGAAAAACCTACACTGCAAAAAATGGGGTATTAAAATTAACACCTTGGGTGTTGTCACATATTATATACCAAAATAAGAATCAAAATTTATAACATAGGGTGTTAAAATAACACTTGTTTCTACCAACACAATTACATTAGTGTTATTTTAACACCCTATGGTGTTAATTTTGATTCTCTCTATGGTATCTACATGTGACAACACCCATGGTGTCAATTTTAACATCCCAGTTTTTACAGAGTATAAATGCCAAATTTGTCATGATCACAATAGCAAGTATTAGAGATATAAGCCTGGTTAAAGGGTCTGTATACGTTTGGTAATGACTCTACTTGGTAAGATGTACAGCAGCTTGGGATATAATGCATTTTGAGAAACTTTTCACTTAGAAGCACTGCGGTTATGGAAAAATATATCACTTTTTATCCCCCAAAAGTTTGAATCTGAGAAGCGTTACTGACAGTAAACGTTCCTCAGATTGTGTATTCCAATTGCAGATTATTCTTCCTGCGTGGACAATAACCGCTCCAGATTTTCGGCAATATCTCAACAACGCTACCACCTTTTGAAATGAAATTTTCACAGGTTAGTTTTATGGTATATATCTACAACTATGATTGAAACAAACAAACGATGGGTTCAAATTACCAAACATATACAATCCCTTTAAACATTCCTTCAAAACATTTTAGGTCTACCTTTGCACATTATTTATTGAGAGGGATGTCAAAAAAACATGGAAGTTAATCTGATCCATTGCAATGTTTACACACCAAGAGGATAAAGATGGACCTCATAATAAATGTCAAAACTTATCTGTTTGGATTTCTTAAACGCCCGAAGCGACAATATGAAATGACTCAAAACAGTATCTTATTATGGCAAGTGCATTTAAGTCAATAGGTAGTGCATGATATCCACCCGGTATTGACTTAAATTCATCTTGTTAAATCAAGTATCACTTTTGATGGGGACCCAGTCGTTCATTCAACTTTGAGCTGTTGATGGGGATAAAAATACACTTAAAGATGACATAATATGCTGGGTATTGAATACAAGCCTATATTTGACTTGCAAAACATTCTTGTTTTTGCGTCTACAACCAAATTATATTTTTATAGAATCCATGGACTTACTACCAGTTATGAGGGCATAAACAGTGAAATAAGTATAACTTAGCCATAACGGATGTTATGTATAAGATTTGAAACTTAAAGACAGTGTACACTATTGGTAATTGTCAAAGACCAGTCTTCTCACTTGGTGTATCTCAACATATGCATAAAATAACAAACCTGTGAAAATTTGAGCTCGATCGGTCGTCGGAGTTGCAAGATAACTATGAAAGAAAAAACACCCTTGTCACACGAAGTTGTGTGCTTTCAGATGCTTGATTTCGAGACCTCAAGTTCTAAACTTGAGGTCTCGAAATCAAATTCGTGGAAAATTACTTCTTTCTCGAAAGCTACTCCACTTCAGAGGGAGCCGTTTCTCACAATGTTTTATACTACCAACCTCTCCCCATTACTTGATACCAAGTAAGGTTTTGTGCTAATAATTATTTTGAGTAATTAACAATAGTGTCCACTGCCTTTAACATGAGGAGATATAACCTAGTAAGGTTTGCGGTAACAACCATGGAAACATCTCGTTACACTCTATGAACTTCCGGGTCAGAGTTGACTCGGATTCCGGGTCCCAGTGGGCCTGACCCATTTCTGGGTCAAGCTGACCCGGGAGTTGGTTAAAACAATGGGATTTGTAGCTCGGATTTTACGTCAGTTCGACCCATTTCTGAGTCATTTTGACACAGGATCCGGGTCGAACTGATATGGGTCAGGCTCCCCGGGACCCGGAACTGGGTCAGGTCTGACCGTGGAGTTTTTAAGGTTTTCTTTTAGAGTGTATGGGTTGTGGTGGTTCTGAAAGGTGGTTCTGAAAAAAAACCCATTGGTTTACTGCTCGACGTTTCGATCAGTATGCTATTGCCGTCTTCAGGAAAACCCCTTGAAACCCTCCGATGGCCTACCGGTCTGCAGCCAGTAGACCGAAAACACATTTTAGTTAATTACTCGTTCAGTTTTTAGCAAAAATAGTTAACCCTTTAAGTTCTATCCTCAGACAGGCCCGATTGACATAGTCTATGACCCTATAGACGATGCGACCTCTGACGTCATTCGAAAATCATAACATGATGCGCGCGCATGTCGCCGGGCAAAACCTTTGTGTACTGACAGCCAGCTATAAAGGACACGCAATGTTACCATGAGTACGCGTCTTCTTGCCCGGCGGAAACATGACTTTTGTCAACAGAGGGCGGTTTGAATGTAAACAGAGGTCACATCGTCTATAGGCAGTGCAACTCATGGGCTCGAAATCTCCAGTTAGAAAACACTTTCTACATGGGCTTGTGCACAAAAAATACTGCAGTTTTACAGTGTATATACTAATTAACACACACAAAATTAAAAATTTATATTTGTTAATTTTCTTTTGGTCAAACTGTCTCTCTACAACCTCTAGAAAGGTAATTAGCCTTGAAAAAAGTATGAAATCAACATTACAAAGGAGTTTACACGTTTCCCCAAGGTCAACTGGCTGCAGTGACCTATAGCAGTCGTGTAAATCTGACAGGGGCGGGGCATCGCAGGGTTTTAAGACGACCATAGCATCAAAACATCGAGTAGTACACCACTAGTTCTTTCCAGAACCAAAAAACTCATAGAGAGGGATTTTCCTGCGCATCGTGTTACCACAAACCGCACTAACGGGTGTTGTGTTTATATGCGATGCTATGTATCTTGTCCATCGAGGTGACAAACTATCTGAACTTTCTTTTGTCTAATACACCCCACCGTTCTTTACTCCACACCAAAGAAACACATCGAACTACGAGATAGAAATGCGCCAACACATCCAACAATCCGTCCATCTAGAAATCTTATCTTCTGTGTTTGGAGGTTCAAGGTCTAGACTGGATGGTCAGGTCCACTATCGTCTTTCATGCATACATATATATATGTACACGCACACACTGAGATAAATTTACGTCAGCGAATTTTTCATTTAATGTGGTGGAGCTAGGAGTCTCAGTGTGAAATTAGACGGGTATCGCCAGGTGCAATGCTCGTGAGAGCGATACCGGTTAAAATTGAGCGGGAAAAAGTAAATTACATCTCACTGCACGTGGTTTACCACTATACTTCAAACTGACGAGACCGTGCTCTTGAATGTCGAACTTTAGGATATTCGTTCCTTTAACAAAAAAAAAGCAATATCTGAAAGTTTAACCTTGACAAAGTCCGCGGAGGGGTCACGAATGGTTTCGATAGCAATCCTCGCAAGCCTATTGTAGAATGAATCTTGCAAACCAAACTATCGCATTGGGTGCTTATATCTATCTCTCTATTTTGTAGAGCTGATGTGTTCCTTTGGTTTAAGGAAGGAATAAAATACAGAAAACATACATTTCCAGCCACACTATACATTTTAAAGCACATTTATATAAATTAGGGTAAGAGATGCAGCTTTTAGTTTCTTTCGTAATAATAATTTGATATCGTTTACAATCTTGAAATTTCAATTTTGGATAAGTCGATTTTATGACCATTTCTGTCCAAAAAAATTGCTCGTTTGAAATGTTAGCATCTTTATAGAAAGATCGGTCATACTACATGTCAAGGTAAAAGAAAGCGTAAACTTTCATCAATCTTTTTTTCTAGAACGGCAAACGTCGTGGATTCGAATCCCACCCGAGTAATATGCCTGTGGATTTTTGTTCACAGGACTCGGGGAAAGTACTGAGTATTACAGTGCTTGACACACATCGGTGTGTTGGTAAAACATGAATAATACTGATCATACTCGTTTGTCTGTGGAACAAGCTCAAGGGAAATATTGTCACTCTTGATAAGATAACAGGTGGAGTCAAAAGAGTTTGATTGATACTGAATAAACCTTCCACAATGTGATTAAGTAGACCCTGAGATACAAACGCCTACTTCTCTACAACCTACTGAATATCAGCTCTATGTTTTACGTTGAATTCTAAGCTCAACCCCCCCCCCCCCAACAAACAAGAACCAAGAACAAGCTATCCACTCCGCTCATGGCCAATTTATCGCACACTGACAGAGATTGATGGTCTAACCGTGGAGGGTCTAACTCAAGCTACCCATATATCTTGAGCTACCTCAAGTGTTCAAACGCTTATGTGGTATACCCTTGCACCGATCGCCTCAGGCACGGTATCACCATTCATTACCAAGACCAAATAATAACTCTTATCACTCCGGGCATGACTGACTTAAATAGCGGACATTCTTGTAACGCCATGATGGTTAAATGTGTTTTGTGTTACTCTTACTGCATAAAAACGGACGGAACTGGTTTATTAGGCTGGTGTATGGAAGTATTTGGCTTCGTTTTTGTACTTCGTTTTGAAGTAATTGTTTTCAGTATGTCTCTGTTTGGAGACAGTTTTGATATTCCATTTATATGATTCAACAATTGACGAAAGAAACCTGACCGAATTTGATATGACCATGGCAATAAAGAAACATCTCGCTTTAAAAGACTCAAATTTTTAGGAGGTTTTTCTGTGGCACTAACACAAACTGCCTCTGTTGATTATATACCTGTATTTTAATAAATAATTATTTTCATATGGAAGTGGGCGATGAGAGTGACGTTGACCTTGAAGTTAATCATCGTTTTACGTCAGTCACTTCCATCCACTCAATATAAAGTGCATTTAGATCGCCGTTTATACGATGTAGGATATCTCTGCCTGGTATATATAAAGAAGATGCATCCAATGGTCCATCAAACTCTCGTAATCACAGAGTGAACGATATTTGAGACGATCGATTCCGGGGGGAAATATAAACGTGTATCTATTGCAAACAATGTTTTTACTTCCTTCTCATTTTACATCTTGAAATTTACCCCTCTCTGGTTTCCTTCGTAGATCCAACACAGTATACTGGGTTTAATAATACTTTTTTAAAGATGCAATTGTTGGACGATGCATTGGAATGAAGTGTCTGCGTTATCAACAATGCACTAGACGGACGGGTCTAAAGTCTGGGGGTTAAAATTTCACTCATACAGGCGATCTCGTTTTGGCGGGAAAAGAACACGTTTAAAGGCACTGAACACGTTTGGTAATTGTTAAAGACCAGTGTTCTCACTTGGTGTATCCCAACACGTGCATAAAATAACAAGCCTGTAACAATTTGGGCTCAATTGGTCATCGAAGTTGCAAGACACCCTTGTTGTATAAATTTGTGTGCTTTCAGATAGGAATAAAAATTTCTTGCAAGAAGACGTTACTTCAGAGGGAGTCATTTCCACAGTGTTTGATACTATCAACAGCTCTCTGTTGCTCGTTACCAAGTCAGTTTTTATGTTAATATATATATTTTGAGGTGCCTTTAAATATTTAATTGTTTGCGAGTGTTTCTAAAAACTGTGTTGCTTTATAGAAAACATTGCTCATGGTCTTTAGGTTGACAGTCAAGTTGGCTCAGTGGTTTCTTCCCATGCCAGCTTTTACCTGTGTACCCAAGTTCGATTCCTGGACTGGAGCCTTGCATGTGGATTTGGTTTACAGTCCCTATCTAACTGCGTGGGTTTTTCCCTCTTTAAGGTTTTCCACCCACGTTTAAAACTGAAATTTCTTTATTGTCTTCTTTAAAACAAGTTGTTGTGATGTTTCCATAGGATGCTTTACCGACTATTATAGTTCAGATTCAGACTCAAAGGGGAACTATTCCTAGCGTGGGCGGAGTCTGTTCTCTGAGTGGACCCAGTTCTTATTAATGATATAAGATCCCTTTAAATTCTGTGAGTAGCCCAAGTGATCTTGTAGAATCATCATAACAATCATAACTGACAACCTTTGCTATTGAAAGTAATTACTTAATGCATTTACCAGGGAATTTATTACAAACAACATTCCCCATCTTTAACGAAATGCAATCACTTCAACCTTCCACTGGAGTGTTCCCATAATTAAAGACGAGATTTATCAAAGCCAAAAACGAGATGAGGGCAAGAGCCCAAAGAAATCATTCATTGTGTTAAATGACAACTGATATTTGAACTAGAACTAGAGCAGTTTACATCTATTGACGATTAGTTGTCCAAGCCCAGAAGTACTCGAATAAATGATACAAGAATGATGGATGCAAGACACCTTTGAATGAAGAGGGTCAAGGGTGTGTATAAATGCATCGGAATTCAATAACAACCCATCTTGACATTACAGAAACCTAGATTTTGTAAATTTCAATCAGAATAAGGATCGAACATTTGGCTCGATTTCAATTTGGGTTTATAGGTTGTTATTATATTAAGACGTCAGGGTCCGCTGCAGGGTCTATACGTGCAGCATAAGGAGCAATTCAGATGCGGCAACAATTTGCACTGAAGTATACTTGGTTTTTTGTGTGTAATAAGCTCATCTAAACACAGACTTAACCCAGATTACGGGTAGCAGGGGGGGGGGTCCATCCCATTTCTAGGTCAATTTAACCCGGATTCTGTGTCAAACTTACCCAAAATGTGTCAAACTAACGCAGAATCCGAGTCAAAATCTCCATTTGTTTGACCAGTTTCCGGGTCAGGCTGACCCAGAAAAGGGTCAGGCCCAAACGACACGAAATTCGGTTCAATTCTGACCCGTGGGTTTTTAGAGTGTAGCTTAATTTAATGCTTTAAAGAAAGGTTTCTCTAAAACGTCAAATTACGTTTTCGTCAATTTTGAATTAAAATTTACGTACAAACGTGAATTTAAGATTATCTGAGACTGTCGCCACAATTCGATTAGACAAAACTGATCACATGGGATTAAGCTTCGTCCGATCAACGTCACGTCCGGACCTAGCATATCCAAACAACGTTTTACTTCACATTTTTTTAAGTTTCCCCCTGTGTTTATAATTGCAGTTAAATCAAGTTTATTTGAAGATGACATGCCGTTTCAATACAATCTTTAAGAAACTAGGGCAAGTGCATTGTGTTGGCTCCAAGGAATGAAAAGTAGTCAGGCAGAAGGGGGGACATAAGATGGTGTTATACCAGAGGAATTCAATGCTATGTGAAGAGAGAATTCTGCAGAGTAGTTTGGCTGTCCTGTTGAATGAATTCCTGAAAGAATTGAAAGAATTTTCGGTTGGCTCGAGGTACGTTATCACCACACGTGCCCCATACTGTCAAGGATTGCAACCCTGGTAGACGACAACGAGGTCCAAGCATCCGGTTATGACGCAACTACAGAAACTCGCTTCAACTTTGACTTTTAAAAAACATCCATGATCCTCCGTCGCAATGTTCCCCCTCAATATATTTATTTGTATTTCCCACTTGCAAAGGTGACCGAAGACTTCAATATTACATCAGGGAAAATCGAACATTACTACTGAGGTATAACAAGGTTTAGAAATGCATTATGAAAACATTAGTGAGTGACAGTGCATGGCCCAATACAACACTTTACACGCATGTTTTGAAAGTATCGGTATTCTTCTGAATGTCTTCTCATCACAAACCTCGACATCTCTGGCAAGTTAGGACAGACTAAACATCATTTATTTCTCTTTAAGGAATATGATCTGATTATCCTTCAGCGATAAGAGCTTGTTAAATAGACTGAGCTCATACTAATGTCTTATACTGTTGTATCGTAAAGGAGTCAGTGGATAATCTGGTCGTAGTTAAGTTTGTCATTGAGTTGCGTGTATTCGGGTTGCCTCTAGACAAACCATGTCTATAGACAACGCGTTTTATTAACTCCATGTATCCTGTTGTCTTAGGAAGATTGGAGATGATCTTAAGAAGCTTGCAGATTTAATTAACTAGAAATTATTTAAAGTAAAACTCTAGGAATATTTTGTATGGTGGATAAAACAATATCTCATTAATGTTTAAAATAACACCTTAAATTATTTCAAAGTAGTTTACTTCAGAAGAAGTATTGATTTTTGAGTTGTTACATTCCAATTAATTCCCGGTTGGTCTGAGGGGCAGGGAATCTGGGTCAGTTAACAATAGCTGCAGGTCAGAAATAGTATAACAGTGTTTATTTGTTGTTTTATTTACCTCTCCAGGCAAACACAGTCCGGGGCCAGATGATCCACATACCTGAAAGCGATACAATCTTATTCCTCGGATCACCCAAAGTAGGCAACCTAGAAGAGCTGACAGGAAGGGGATTATATCTATCCGATATCCCCATTCATGATGCGACTCGAGACCTCATCCTGGTCGGAGAACAAAACAAAGCCCAAGATGGCCTCAAGAAACGCATGGACAAACTCAATGCCAAGATCTTGCAGGCTAGCAACCAGGTTGCCGTGGAGAAAAAGAAGAATGTGGATCTCTTGAACCTCATCTTCCCAGCGGAGGTGGCTGCGAAGCTATGGGCAGGGGAGGTGCTGGCACCGAGCACAATGGACCATGTTTCCATGCTGTTTTCGGACATTGTAGGCTTTACAGCGATCTGCTCGAACTGCACACCATTTACCGTTATCAATATGCTCAACAGTCTCTATACACAATTCGACGATTTCTGTGGGATCTTAGACATTTACAAGGTATACTTGACTAACTTCAGATGGATAACTATGACTTTTTAAAGTAGCCATTTATCAATTAACTAGAACAGCAGAAGCTGCCAAGGCGAGCTGCCAAATGCCCGATAGAGAAACAATGAATAATAGAAAAACAAAAATTTGATCAACTGATGTTCAAAGAGGTGGGGAAAATTAACAAGTATGTAGTTGACCATTGCCTACTTGGTTTGACATGTGGGAAAGAGGCAAAAATGTTAACAAAAAGTCTTAATGCGGATGGCCGGACAGAAGCTGTTTAATTTCCAGAGGGTAATAATGTACCCTGAAAACTTTAACATTTTTAAACAATTTCCATTTGCACACTGTGGATCCAACCACATTTTGGCTGTAAGACAAATGAACTGCAATTGAGAGTGAAAACAATTATTTTTTCACAACAAACTATCTAACATCATGAGGCAAAAACTTTAACAAAAAGTCTCAATGCGGATGGCCGGATAGAAGCTGTTTAATTTCCAGAGGGTAATAATGAACCCTGAAAACTTTAACATATTTAAACAATAGAAAAACTTGACCACAATTTCCATTTTCACCTAGTGAATCTATTCACACAAAAACAATTACATATTACAACAAATTATCTAAGGCAAAAACTTTAACAAAAAGTCTCAATGCGGACGGCCCCACAAGTACAGATCCTACTTACAAGTAGCCCCTCAATGTAGCTCTTGTAAGCTCGGACAGACAGACGGACATGTTTAGGAGAGTGACATAGTGGGCATTCCACAGGTTGTGACTATGATCCCTTTTCTTTAATCTTTTCTGTTTTAAACATTGTGGGCATGAGCCCACAATGTAAGAAAAGCCCACAAGTACAGATCCTACTTACAAGTAGCCCCTCAATGTAGCTCTTGTAAGCACGGACGGACGGACGGGGTACGGACGGACAAAATCGGTATTACATAGGCTCGCATTCTGCTAAAGCAGCTCGCCAATAAAAAATGAGAGTTTACGAGAATCTCTTCCATCGCGTGTATAGAGAGCCAATGGGTTGACACAATGTAAACAATACGATCTGCTCATGCTTATAGACCATGTAAACCTGTTACATCACATGATTCCAAAATGGCCACAGAGACCGGACTTCCTGCATGCACAATTTGTACACAGCCCAAAGGAAGAAAACATCAAATCTTGCATTTCATGGTGATTGCACTGTAAACAAATTTGTTAATTAACTTTTGATATGAAGAAAGGGAGCAGATCTCAAAACTTGTACAGCTGTTATTTTTGATGAAATAGAATTAGCTGTTGCAAACTGGTTACCAACCAAAAAAGCTGTTATTTTTATAACTCTTTAATTTAGGTGGAACTAAAATTTTCCGTAATGACCAGTGCGGTATCTTGCCTGCCAAGAAATGCCCTGGAATATACAAGGTCATTTATTTTGTAAAAACTATATACCATGGTCTATTCAAGGTCGGTCATGGTTGGGTTGTAACAATTAATTAGTTGTGTTTCCATTTGGGCTTGATATACCTTGATAACCTATGGCCTTATCGTGGCATCTTCTCTAATACGAAGTGACATGAAACGTAGACCCTAGAGTGGCACATTACAAGGATTAAATAGTAACTTTATCGTGCATCTGGTATATAAAGTGGATATGACGAAGATTACATGCTGCGCGTCACAAAATAGTTGTCAGTTTTAAAAACAACTGAAACTGTTTTCCCAAAACGTCAACCCGTCTTTCGCATCTCCATTTCAATTCGGAGGCTTGCTGTTTTGATGCATATAGAATAAACACGTCTTTGGCTTTTTGTGATTTACTGGTAAGCTAGACCAGTATTTACTCCACATTTGTATCAACATTCCCCGGGGAGCATGGGTTCATATAAATCTAGGTATCATGATGAGATGGAGCGTTACGATACAGGCTTCGATCACGCATCTCCCCTCGGTACCAAAGGCCTGGTTTGAACCCTTGTCCTCTTTTGTTTTGAACTTTGAAAATCATGATTGCAAAGGATGAAGATCATTATCGATTTACTTCTTTTTGTATTTGGTCTATTTAACCGAATTAGTAACCTTATAAAGTTTAGCTCCTTGCGGCGTCGCTTTGATTAAAATTTCATCCGAAGTAAAACCGCAACAGCCGTAGAATTAAGGCAAATTAAAAAAAAAACGCGGGAAAACAACGTGGACGAAGAGGATTCCCTGCCAAGCGAAAACAAATCATTTAACTGTTAATATTATCCCAGCCAAAGGGGGTTGTCGTAGGTCGATAGGACTGACTTGGGATGCGACTGAAGAGAAAGGGACAAAATAAAGCTAACGGCAAAGCGGGGTTGGTATTATATATCAAGGGACACCTGTATCTATTAAGAACCAATGCGTTGCAAGGTACAGCAGGGACTTTGCGCGGGGAAAAAAAACCTCTGACGAGGCTAAAGGCTGCGCCATTGATTTTCGTTGCACGCTGGATCGTAACTCGGCACCGCGTCGTGTTACAACAGCTGTCATGCCTGCAGCCGTTAGGGGGGAAAAAGACAGTGGAAATCCCAATACCCTATCTCAGATTGACTATGTCTCAATATCACAAGCGCTGACAGAGAACAAGTTTTTTTTCAGGAAGTCGAACGCCTTTCGCGCTTCTTTAATAATGACATGACTCTGACTGTCTTATTGCATTGCGAGATGTTACGTTGGTTCTGCCATTAGTGTTTACTGTGACTGATGTTACTATACGCAATCTTAAGATTGTTTACATTGAGCGTAGTGATGTCAAATGGAAATTAAGGACAGGTTGACAGGTCATATGGGTGTAAAGGATAACAATGTCAATATGAAGGCTGAAGAGTCAATATTTAGAATTCCACAAGATTTATCTAATACGTAAGACTAATGGGACGTAAATTTGACAGTGACCTGTTCGGTGGAGATACCAAATATTTAGAAGTAATTTCTTTAAGTGCATGTTAATAAATAGGCACAATCAATCACAAAGTAAATAAATGACAAATGTCTGTGCGTACGAAGTGGTTAAAGATAACTTTACGGATGATTAAGATGTTTCTATTCTTTCACCAAACCTAATATACTTTGACGAATAACCGTTGTCCCAAACTCTCCACGTGAGATCAGGAGTTAAACCGCATTAGTATAAATTGTGCAGACAACAAGAGACACGCGGGAAGGTGGTTGCAAATCGTTCGTGTGCCCGGAAGAAAGGCACAATTTAATAAGGCTCTACCCCATTCCAGGCACACATTAAATACCTTCCTTATGTAAAAGGCTGTTTCTCCTGACAGAAAATTATGACATTACTGTTACATTTGTGTTGCTACATTGAACCCCAATACATGTTTTCCCATTCCCATGCTGAATTTAACCTTAATGACTTGTGAATGACAGAAAACCGATCAAACTTTCACGCTCGGTTTTCTTGAAAAACAATTTTGCACATCAGTTGCTTCGGTCCTTTCCCTTGAAGCTTTCGTCCTTCTTCTGGGCACACGACGGAAACCATATCTGTTGTAGAAGTTTGAAGAACAAAGCTCAAGCCATTTGTGTTTACTTCTTAAAGTTTTTTTAATTCAACTTTCTAGGTGGAAACCATTGGCGACGCCTATTGCGTTGCTGGTGGTCTGAACCAAGTCTCGGATACGCATGCGCAACGGGTTTCCAAAATGGCCCTGAAAATGATGGAGGCGGCTAGAACTGTGATGTCACATGACGGAACCCCACTCAAGGTATTCACTATATTCATCTTGACCTCTTTTCCCCCATTATGAAGTAGTTTTCTTCACTTAAGTGGACTCTTTATTACATACACAAAGTATTGACTATAGATTCGGATTTGATCTCAAGAGGTTTGAAGTTTTCAAAATGATACTTCATTTTCCGACTTCCGTTAGTGAGTTTGGTTAGTTCTTTCAACACGCCGCTACAAAATGTTAACAACTAAATGACAACATATCCTCGGGGCTATTTACTAACGAGGGATACCATTACGTCCTTATTGATAGACAATAAGATATCCAACTCGACTCGTTTTTCTTTGTTGTGTCCGTTATCAGTAAAAGTCAAGTCCAAATGAAATCCAGCATTTCATCGAGTGCACTCGTGGTAAGCACGCGCTGATCGTTTTGTGCGTCTCAATCCATTATGAAATGAAAATTGAATAGGACCGCCGAGATACGACACTCGGTTTGTGCATTTAAGACCTTTCTGCCGCCAAGTAGCGTGTAAGTGGCGGAAACACACAAACCCTATCGGCGACTCTGCTATTTAATTAGCGTATCATCGCCGAGACACTGCCTGTAGATGCTTCCACTTCAACGTCACACTTGATATCCTAAATTAACCTGTTGGAAACCCTTATCCCGTGTCAAGTTGTTGTGGACAACTCGAAAAATAAAATCCAAAACCGTCCGTCAAGTACCCAGCCAGACAATTACCGAGGATGCGTTTACAAGTGTTGGCAAAGTTGATTATTTTATTAGTGTCCTACTGGACTTTGTTAATGTCTGGAGAGTCAGTCTTAATGATACCTAAATTACCTCAGGTTTTTGTCCCCGACGTGGAATGACAGGAGTTAATTAGGTTCTGATTTGTGATCTTTGGGAATAAGTGATTAGGATATAGCTTGTACATCAAATTGATTATTCATGCTGATCGATAAAACGCCATCAGCCTATGGATGATGCTTTGCTGAAGTGAGTTTCATACCACGTCTTGAATCTCCCCAGCAGTAAAGACGTTAGGGTTTTTAAAATCACTGTCATCCGGGTGTCAGTCTAGACGCAGTGATCAAACCAACAAAAAAATGTTCGATTGATTCAAACATTTAGTGCTAAATATGGGGCATGGTGTAACCCCCCCCCCCATTTTGTCTTTATTGTGCTTGGAATCTCAGGAATTCTTTACAGGATTTTACGGGGGGGGGGGTAATTCTGCACTGCAAAAACTGGGGTGTTAAAATTGACACCATGGGTGTTGTCACATCATAGATACCACAGAGAAAATCTAAAATTACACCATAGGGTGTTAAAATAACACTTATTTCTGCCAAAACAATTATATTGGTGTTATTTTAACACCCTATGATGTTAATTTTGATTATTGTTTTGGTATATTTATGTGACAACACCCATGGTGTCAATTTTAAGACCCCAGTTTTTGCAGTTTGTACAAGAGGAAAAGAGCGTGCTAAAGTATGGGAACATTGTGGGATACCCTCTGCCCTATATCGGGCACGGTATAGATTCAAAAGTCTGAATAATTTGTTGATTATGGTTTGTTTTTTTTCTATTTGCAGATGAGAATAGGTTTACACACGGGTGCAATCGTAGCCGGTATTGTAGGCAAGCAGATGCCACGGTATTGTCTCTTCGGTAACAATGTGACATTAGCTAACAAATTCGAATCCCACAGCGAACCTCTACGGATCAACATCAGTCCTACAACACATGAGTATGTATTCAATAAATACTACTTCCTAAATATGTCAATATGTATGTGTAGTATCTCCTTGTCTCTTGTGATAGTTTTTAATCTTATTCAATTCCAGCTTTTAAGGTTTTCAGGTTTTTATAAACTTGTTTGTAAAAATGTTGGTCTGTCTTTGAAACCTTTTTTGTAATGAATATCTTGTTTATCTTCTTCTTTGTGATAACGTTTACCTTTGCTATGTTGTATTTTTATCGTATTTGTTATTTCTTCTATCTGGCTGATCTTGGTTTTTGATTCTTTATTGTCTGTGTAATACTTTTAGTGTTTTTTATTTTGCAAGCATGTCATTTTAAGCATTACCTTATGATGCTACCGACCATGTTTTGTGTTTCTAAACCGAAATTAATAAATACAAAAATTAAGATAATTATGAGCATTGGTAATTCAACTGTTTTGTTAGTAATTAAGTTAAAGATATTATACAGGATTGGTAAGTATAAACAAACATCATTGTTTAATTTTAGTCTGAAAGCTCACTGATTATGAAGTTCATACTAGATCCATTTCTTTCTGTAAAATATTACCCTCTGAAATTAAGTCATATTCGAGAATACTGTATCTTGATACTTAGACAAAAACGCAACAGCTGATTTCGGTTGTTACAACCAATTGTGTTTACATGCTGAAAATTGTGCGTGGTTTTCACTATTTTCTCCTGACTCACACAACGGATTAAGCCCAATTATTTCATGTATATTATTGAGATCACAAAACATTTTTATTATATCTTATTGAACACTGTCTGCGATTATTTTGTAACCTCTACCAATCCTGTATAATACCTTTAAACTTGATAACTTGGACAGTATTATAATTCTTTATATCATGTTCATAAACTGAAGTAAGAGCATCTGTTTAAAAATGTCCCAACATCAAATGAACAAACACTTATACATATAAAATCTCCACATAAAATAATTATAAAAGTGTGTTTAATTTCTAATAATGTTGGGCTGTAGTCGTATTGATTACTAAAAGTAATGATTCGCTCCGAAGTTATATAGATTTGGACAATTGTTCACCCAAAAACATTTGAATCTGAGAAACGATTCATGCATGATTCGTTTTCTTAGATTTATGAGGGGTTGGTGTCCGTTCGCGAATGCTGCGGCCAGAGATGCGGTTGGTACCCACTATCACCTCGCTAAACGTTGATGGATTCGACGTCCCTGTGAAAATACCATGACAGCTTGTTGCTGTTTTCTCAGCAAGTAGACACTGTTTTCAGCTGAAACTTTCACTTGTGACTTTTATTGTATCTTTCTTTATAATTTTGCCAATAAATCAGCATTACATGGACAAAAAACAATCTATGGTCGTACCTTTAAAGCCCTTTATATTGCAGCTATCATTTTGCTTCTCTTTATTTAAATGGTTTTGAATCAGTCGTTTCAATCGGAGGCACATGGTTTCTCTAATGCCGTAATTGGTTTGATATCTTAATACATAGCGCTAAGTTCCGTTTGTTTGTCTTTCTGCTCGGGATTGGTCGTTGTCATTGTCAATGTCATTGTCATTGTCATTGTCAATGTCATTGTTATTGTTTCTTTTCAGAAAATACTAGCGCAATTTAGGTTTCCATCCACAAGAAACTATATGCATTGTATCAAAACTGTCTCTTTGGAACAAAGATGTTTTGCAATACGTCTATACTTTCAATAAAAAAGAGAGACAAATGCGAGCAGATTGTCCTGTGAACTTGAATTCATGATTCTTAAAAATATGTCTAGTGCCGTCATACAATAAATAATGGGAAAATTGGAGTTCAGATTGTTTACACATATTGTAAAATGCAAATCGGATAATTTGATAGTTTGACATTTTCAGATAACATGATATCGTCAAACTGACAAATACATTGTAATATCTCCAACCTAATCTCAATGCATGAGAGATTATTTCAAAATTGTGAGATATTTGATATTCGCTCACATAATTTATAAGCACAATATGAGGGTCACATATCACACTACAAATGTGAAAACAACATGTAGTGCCATCAAATTAAATTGCCCCTCCAGCTTGAAAAATCTCATGCATTTTTATCGTCTGCATAACATATATTAACATATGGGACTACCTAGCATAGCAAAGGGTTTCTTTGTGTATTATTCCTAGGGCATATTTGACACACTCTACTCCGTCTGTGTGTCAGTAATCACTGATAGCTATGGGGTGATCTGAGAAGAAGAAAAAAATACTCGTGTGGATTGGACCCCCTTGCCGCATTTGGTCGTGGTTCCCTTTAAATGAAATAGTTCCTGATCGGGAAGAGTGTCCTAAAGTGTACTGAACAAATTGACCTGCCAGGGGCTTATATTGTGAAAGGATTACGAGATACCAACTAAGGGCACTGTATATTGATGATTCTAAATCAAGCAATACTTCAGGTATAACTTGTGGTCCGGAGGAACCCACAAAATACTGGGAATTTCGTCCAAATATAGCAAGTTCTTGAATATATGTCTTTTAATTGGTTTATGCATTGTTGCACCAATGGTAATCATGGTTTCTTGCTATGTCTGCCTCATCATTTTTTTCCCCAAATCGTATAATGTAATATTTAGAGTAATTTACAATAACTCATTAATCAATAATTAAACAAAATTAACTTGAATGTTTTCAAATGTACTTTAATTTATCATTTTTTATCCCCAGACTCCTTGAGAAATCGGGAAGATTTTCTTTCATTCCGAGGGGACGAGAGACACTTCCTGCGGGTTTCCCGGAGACTATTCCCGGAACATGCCACTTCCTCGACGGCTACACACCCGACCCAGAGAGTGAGATTGACCAAAAACTTTGGTAATCTCGCAATTGCTTCAAAACAAAATATTAAAAACTATTCAAAAAAAAAAGAAAAAAGACAATAGTAAATAAATAAAGAAATAAGTAATTAATCAAATGGATTCTTTGAGATAAGGTACAGCATTACGTTCCATTCTTAATGAAGTTACTCTGTATGGTAGTTCCAGCTCCTCATACATAAAACAGTTCGTTCTGAAAGCACTGTAAGTCAGTTTTCAATAAATATATTGAAAACCCACCCTTTAAATTTAGTAAAAGGATACACTCCTTAATTTTGACAACCCGTCGTTACAAACTTTATTTCCGTACAAAAGTCACATCGAATGGTGCTGTACGGGTTTATGTTTGGTAGCAGAACGTCCAGAGCTCATGCAATCGAAACCAATGCTTTACTTTATCTTAAAGCTTATTCCTCAGTACATCATGCACCGTTAGTTAGAATTAATAGTTACAATACATTTCAACTGACTGAAGAGATTAAAATAAACATGCTTAATGGCCAGATCCAAGGACCGACAAAGGGAATGAATAATAACTTCTAAGTACCTATTATTGTCATGGTAAGCATTTACACAGAAGTCCATTTCAAACTAAATATAATTGTGACGGGGAAAGGGTTCTTAGGTTTAATATGACCGCGTCCTCAATGAAATATTGAATTATGCGATATTAATGTAAATAACTTTCATCAGGTAAACAATTCAAAACAGGGATATCCGAAATAGAACGACAGACATAACTAACAGTATCTGACTCTATGACGCCAACTCGACTTGACAATTGACAGACTTTTGTAAAATCCTCACTGACCTTCAAAAGTTAAAAAGGTTGTTATAAATAACATGAATGTCATTCATGTCACGTGACAAGACTTCAGTTTGATTCATGATCACGTGCTCGCTTTGTGACCAGGCAGAGCAGAATATACAAAAAAGACGTGCCTCATCAGTTAAACTCAAAGCGTGTTCGGTGGATTAATATTATCTCTGAAAATCTCTGTTGATTTAAAATAGATTAATTTTCATTTGGATAAAAAGGAAGAGTATACTCCATTAGGTTTTCCATAACAGACGGAAACCTAATAATAAATAGGTCGATTTAATATGGTATCAGTATTGACATGAAGATACATTTTCAAGTATATATTGATAGATACAGAAAATCCTTCAGTATCATTCTATTTAAACTGCTTCGACGGTTAAGAATATTATTGTTAAGAGGGAGCAGTTTAGTAGCGTTTAAACACAAATCAGTCTACTTGAAAACATAATTCCCAACTATGGTTTAAACCGATTATTTTTGAGTTTGGAGAACTCCATATGTAAAAAAAAAACATGAATATCTTCCTCTTTAAAGGTATCGTACACGTTTGGTAATGACTCAAAACAAATATTAGCATAAAAACTGACTTGGTAACAAGCAACGGAGAGCTGTTGATAGTATAAAACATTGTAGGAAACGACTCCCTCTGAAGTAACATAGTTATTGAGAAAGAGGTAATTTCTCCCTAAAATAATAAAAACTTCATGCAAGAAGTTTTTATTCCTATCTGAAAGCACACAAATTTGTACAACAAGGGTGTTTTTCTTTCATCATTTTCTTGCAACTTCGATGACCAATAATTGAGCCCAAATTTCCACAGGCTTGTATATCACCAAGTGAGAACACTGGTCTTTGACAATTTCCAAACGTGTTCAGTGCCCGATTATTTTTGAGTTTGGACAACTCCATCTGTTAAAAAACTACACATGAATATTTTCCTCTTTAACGCCATGACACGATAAAACAGGTGCTGTGTACATAAATAGGCTCGTAAATGTTCACAAAGTATGTAATGAACATTTAAGAACGGGGCATGCCTTTACCATGCAGTCTCACGAAACTATTATAGTTCTTATTGGAAGCCGAAGGAGACAAAATAAAGTCAAATTTGATGACTATAAGCCAGACACATTCAACTTAAAGGCCTTAAGATGAAGTGGGATGAATTTAACTTGGAAAACCTTCTTCAATAATTTAATCAGAAGAAGATTATCTTCCACGAATGATCCGGCACACAATTCGATTTTCAATTTTGGGAACACTCAACTGACATAATTACATAAGGACAAGTTAACGGTGTGTATGTAAAAAGCACCATAAAGAGACGGTAGCATTGCTGACAAGGCTAATCGTAAAACTATCAAATAAAATCATTTATTTGTTTATTTATTTATTCTCTTTAATTGGCGAGCCAAACCAGTCAAAAAAGACAGATTTCCACTCAAGCCTAGTGTCTTAAATAAAATACAAACTATTCAAACGTGTATAAAAAATAGTGACACTATAATCAGTACGCTGATATACGTTTCCAACTTCAAGTTCTCTTGTAAGGATTTGATGAAATTGGTTGGAATTTCTTTAATGTCTGCACGTATTTTAATAAGAAAAATTTCATGACACATCTTAAACATCTACTTGAATAATTCTCTTTAAAAACGATGCTGGACAATCCCTTTAAACATCTTCCAACTTTAAAAGGAAGGTGACGGCTTTTCTTTAAGCCTTTTGGACAGCAATTATTCAATAAAGGGACTCCAATTTCCACAATGCCCCGGAGTTCTTGCAAGTTGACTGAGGTTAATTCCCACCTTTTTGAGTTGTCTTTATTTTGATGCCGAGAACAACTTGGTTACGGACAGACCACAAACGATGTCAAAAACTATTATCAGACAATAATTGCACACGGCTCTTAAAAAAACGCATTTCCCATTATCATATTTGATTTCATTTGACCCTTTTATGCGGTTTAATTCACAAGGTTTTCTTTTTTGTATATTAAATTGATGACGTCATCGCCTTTACAGTGAGGCGTGTTGTTTAATCACAACTAATAATCATCAATAATGATATAGTTTCACAGCGATAAACATCAAACACTAGTGACCCACCGGGAGGTAAAAACACCAAGAAAACGACCATTCAATTAGTTTAGAATAATTTTCCGGGTCATTTTCGGCAAATAAGCGGCCAGTTTAAGAGATTAGGCCTAAACGTCGCGTTGTTCTACTTCGTGCGAAATGGAAATTTACTCCAAACAGTCATTCAGTTTCACTTTATGTGTAAGCAATTTTTGTAAGCAATTCTTAAAAAGATTCGATTAAACAACAATCTAACCTATCAGCTTTCAAATTCGCAGCGGCTTTTCACAGAAATCTCTTGTTGCGCCTCTGCTCTGCTTAATTGCATGCAAATTTTGCATGGCTAAAATTAAATACCTTATGATGTAATCGTATAATGGTGTGTATATATATTCACATTTCTCAAAGGAAAATTGAATGACGGTTTCAATTGCACAGGCAAAATCGCATTAATACGAATGCATAAAAGTGAAGTAAGCTGTTTTTTTGCCGAAAACCTATATTATTGTCATTTATTTGTTTTATCTTTATTTTAATTTATTTTATTATTATTATTTTTTTGTTTTACATATCTTAAAGGAATAACTATCATTTAAACAACTTCGTTATCGAGACCGTGTTTATCAGTTTAAAAAAAAGATAGCGACACACAACAGCGGTAGACACAATACAGACATAACAGACAGACAACAAAACAACCATGCGACAGCAACTACAACAAACGTTTAATCGAGTTCGTACTGACAAGACGCACGGCCACACAGATAGACAAACAGACGGAACGACAGATAATAGCCCTTTGGTGAAGTGGTGGTTTGGTTGGCGTTTTACAATAAGGCGATTATGAACAGTATGTGTTTAAAAGAAACATGTTGACTGGGATTGAAATAAATAATAGCTAGTTCATGAGACACATTGAATGTGCAACATACATCGAACCCATTCTTCATCGGGTATTGTGACGACCTTGACAACATGATTACAAAGATGGACGAAGACAAGTCACCGACGAACATCAACAACTGAACAAAAGGTTCACATTAAAGTTATGACGTCAAACAGAGCACGCAATAATCCGCTGAATTCCTTTAAACCTGAACGACATGAATGAAGGTCTCCGAGGCCAGTGTTGGGGGACAATTTTGAATTTGATGAGAAAGAGGAACGTGCTTAATTGGCTTTTTATAAACGAATTTTTTGTTTACTTGTCTGATCCTTCACGCCTGGACCTCCTTCATGCCTGTTGATTTATATAAATGATAAATGGCTGGAAGACCGAGAACATCTTTGTCAATAGGGTGAAATACAAAATGCTGATTGCATAATACCGCCTGGTACTGTTAACACTGGATTCCAGAGTGTGTTTTGGGGTTGTTGTTTTTTTGCGAAATGGCGATCGCGTGGAGAAGGTAGAGTGAATAATAAGGTATTAACAATGACTTATTTGAGACTATAGTTGGTTATGCCGTGGAGTGGTCTATTTACAATGGTGTTGGTTTATCAAATTACAATAAACAAAATTAATAACATCTGTATCATTTAGATGATTGTAGAAAGAGTTATATGTGCAAAATTTGTTCTGATCAAAGAGTGTTTATTTCCGTGAGAAGCTGTAAAGGATTAGCATGAAGGACCAAAATGTACAAGACTGACGATTTCAGGACTTCATTGACACCCCCCCCCCCACATAATTGATTACAGAGCATACACGTAGAAACATTTCTACCTCCTTGTTTGTTTCTAGAATAGCAAATAGAGGTGTGGTAAAGGGATTTCAATTGGGCATATTATTCAGTTGAAAGGGCCTGGGCCCATTTTCAAAGAGCTGCTTAAGAAGAAAATATTACTTAAAATGTTTCTGCTAAGCAGAAATGAGCAAGATACCAGTCACAAATTGTACGTGTGACATGTTAGTTTGGCTGGTAACCTTGCCTACTTCTGTTGTGCTTATAGCTACTTGTTGTGCTTAAGCAGCTCTATGAAATTGGGCCCAGTGTTCCTTAATGTGCCATGACTGCTGTTAACAGACCGTGTCCGAATTGACGGCTTCAGAAGTGGCTAGGCTATGGCCGGATACCTCGCAAAAGTCAAATTTGTCAAGTTTGTCGCTGCAGCCAACGGCCGTAGCCGTAGCCTTAGCCGTAGCCAAACTTGATTGGCTCGGATGCGGCTTTGCATGCCGTATGGCAAAATAGCAACAGAATAAACGAAGCGAAAAGACACATTATACATCGTTGATGATTGATAATCAGCAAGTATGAACGGATACAATGGTCTGACAATATTCAATCGGGATTATGAAATCAAATAAATCTTAAAACTCATATTTGGCGTTGATCAATTAATGGTAATTTTCACAGACTTAATGTTCCATAATCTACAAAACACCCACAACAAATGGTCCCATCATGGAAATTATACGAACGTTAACGCTTCAAACATGCCCAAACAATAACTTTAGAAACTCATTCGTCAGAATTTACCCAGAGAGGGTCACGTTGAGCTTTACGTCACGAGGTCAAAGTTAACCTCCGGTTTCCCGTTTTGTGGTCGCTTGACATTAAAAAACGGTACCACTGGCTCAATCTAGGTCAGTTCTGACACGGGTTTTTTTCCTTCTCCAAGAATGTATAAGAAGTCAGCCTATAATGTAAATATATAGCTTCTATATTTGTAAATGAATACCAGGATATAATGGTGATATGTATGAAAATATAACATTACTCCTCTCAAGTTATAATGTAGTTAGACACTCAGATAGTTCGTGTATTTATAGTGTACAGGTTGAGAATGCCCCATTAGTGTTTATATAACGGGCATTTATGGACGACTTATGTTCTTTGTAAATTTGATCTTCGCCTATGCAAGACTGTAACAATGTTTGATGTGGTATATTTATTATAGAGTGGAATCATTTATCCAAAGTGTTATCCAAACACCAAAGCTCACCGATGTTTCGCTTTTGAAGACAATTTTATTAAGTGTTCGGGGTTTTTCTCTCAGTATTATAGTCGAATTTGACAATTTGGCGTTCCGTATCATGACACTATTTGTGCTAATCCACTCTAAAAAAAAATCCTGGGTCGAAATCGACCCGGATTCCGGGTCGCAGGGGGCCTGACCCACTCCTGGGTCACTGTGACCCAGAATCTTTGTCAAATTGATCCGAAAAAGTGTCAAACGGAGGCAGAATCCGAGTTTCCGGGTCAGCCTGACCCCGAAAAGGGGTGGGTCCCTCGGACCCGGAACCCAGTCAATTCTGACTAGGTTTTTTATGAGTGTGCTTGGCCACCATTGAGAACAACTCAATGAATTCGTCAGTCATAGAATTTAGATTTGTGTCCAAAGCGCAAACATTTTGCATACAAATTTGAAAACTTTGAAGTTGGTTCTAATAATTTATTCACATCAAACATTTTGGGGATACGTTCAGAGCACTGATTGTACTTCAAATTGCTATTCTAATGATCTTTTCATAAAAATCTTGACACATGAAACTTTTCACCTATGACCTACACTCCAAAAACTCTCGGGTCAGATTTGACCCGGATTCCGGTCCCAGGGGGCTTGACCCACAGGCTGATCCGGAAAGTGGTTTTAGAAAATGGAATTTTAATTCTGACACAGACTCCAAGTCATACTGACCCAGAAATGGGTCAGGCCCCATGGGACCCGGATCCGGGTCAATTCTGACCCGGAAGTGTTTAGAGTGTACTTGTGACTTATACAGTGGGTGCACAAGAGTGACTGTAGGGCAGGTCAGAGGTCAGATATAATTATACAAATTGTTTTAAGAAATGTGCAACATGGTATAGTCCCTTTAACGCATCGAGCATCACACTTTGGATTTCAGTGACATTCAAACATTTGATATCTTCATCTTATTTCCGAGGATTGTAATATTCAGTGGAGATATCATTTATCGGACTGACCCACAGTAGACCGAACGGACAAAGGACATTGGGATATCTTTTTAACTTTATACCGAAATGTATAACTTTGTCTTCCCCTTTTACTCTTTGGTAGCTTTTAGTTAAAATAATTTTAAAGTGTATTAGACAACCGAAAAAGTAGCAGTTTTATCAATATTGTATTGTCAAAAGGGTTGTAGTGGCTTTTTACCCAAGTTTAAACAGGTTAATATTTTTTTTTTTACTTCACACACACATCTCAAGTTGATTTTAAGGAATTCATTCATGCGATTTTGTTTGCATTCGAAGGGTTTTGAAATTCCTTACATTTTGACATAGAACCAAATGTTCAGAAGTTATTGAAGTGATTAGCAAGGCTTTTTATTCTTGTTTTGCGTGCTGTTGAATTACATTCCTGAACCAATAGATCTTTTGTCGGCCATTTTGGGTGAATTTCGGACTGCATTATATGGTTGGGCAACATTTACATTTAAATTTGGTTTGATCAAAAGCTTTCTCTAAGTGCTGTTCTGTTAATAAATGAATTATTCTGTTCATAACAAGTCTGATATACACGTCTACCGGAGAAGCTCTTTGTGGTGTAATTGCATTGATCAAATACTCATCAATCAGTTAAATAATAGAACAAAAGATGACGGGCGTGGGAAGGATAAATGGGCGTGAGAACCTTATGCATTATTCATCAACTGATGACAACCCAGGCCGTATCAGAATTAACGGCTACGGCTACGATTTTTTGCTATAATGACGTCATATTATGACGCACGATGACGCAGCGATCAAGCCGTTGACGTAGCCGTAGCCGCCGATTCCAACACGGCCCTATCATACAACGATTTCAACTCAGACGTCATGGTATACGAACAAATAGTCAGCTTAATGGTGAAAGAGAAACACTAAAAACTAGTTTTGTCTGAAGGTAGTAATGAATTAATGTATGAATGAGATCTTAACTCTAAAGACAAAAATCCCAAACCCAAGGTCTCCTTACTAATAAAAGCAATCAGTAATCGGTCTCAGATTCCATTCTCACATGCAACACTTAACTGAAAAGTGCATACACTTTTTTTATCTTTCTTTTGGACGTAGCAACTTCTGTTCTATATTCAGATGTGTTACTGAATGCAATTGAGGTGGGTTTTTTGTGTATATCCTAAGCCTTTCTATAACGCTGTATTACCCAATTCATTCTGAGCTAAGGATTGGTAAATATTAACGGATTTCTACGTCCTTAAGCGTGTACTTACAAGCTTTAAATCTCAATTGTTACCTTAACTCACAGCAAGACTTGATGCTATTTATTAATTCATATGTCACAACTGTAAATAGGTACGCGTTGAAGCCAATAGGCTGCTGACAACACTTGGCAGTGGATTCGTTAGTGACAGGTGTAAGCGGGTGAAACCATGAATTATTTCATTATTATTATTATACTTAGATTATTACTATACCTCTTACCCCTTTAAGATGACTTCATTTATTATAATGGAAAGTCAAATTGTAATAAAAATTGAACGAATGCAAAAAAAAAACGAAAAACAAAAAGAGCGTCTTCGTCTCAGGTTGTGTTGTAATAATGGTACACGCTTGCCTTATGGCGCATTTAGCGTGTACAGTAATAGTGTTTACACGCTTAGCTTATGGCATGGTAAATGAATGCATTAATATTTGTGTGGCTGGCAGTTGTTGGGGAACGCGCAGAAGCCTCTAATTTAATAATAGGTCACCTGGCAGAGAAAAAAAATACAAAAAATCATCTATAGACGCAAATGGAATTGAAAAGAATGCAGGGCCACACTAGCGAGGTGATTCAAGGTCAGAAGAACAAAATTGACATTTCGTAAAAGAGTCGCATTTAGGTGTGCATTGCAGCAGAGGTAATTTTAACACAAACTCATTTTCCGTACTAAATACTGTATCACTGCTCGGGATCTCAGATACGAATAACATTTTTGCTTTGATGTTATGTTTTCCGTTTTTCAGTTAGTGGGTTTGTATAAATAAATACAGCCTTATAACGATCATAGTTTATTCGTGTTGCTACCCACATGTTATTAAAGGGTCTGTATACGATTGGTAACTACTCATACAAGTAATGGCAATAAAAACTTACTTGGTAAGAAGTGCAGCAGCTTCTGGTAGTATAAAGCATATTGAGAAACATTTCACTTTGAAGTAATGTGGTTATGGAAAAAGATATAAGTTTTTATCGAACAAAAATTGAATCTGAGAAGCGTTTCTGTGAGAAACGTTTCTCAGATTGTGTATTCCAATTGCAGATTATTTTTCCTGCGTGGACGTAACCGCTCATGATTTTCGGCAATATCTCAAAAACGCTACCACCTTTTGAAATGAAATTTTCACAGGTTAGTTTTATGGTATATATCTACAACTATATAGGACTGAAACAAACAATGGGTTCCAATTACCAAACGTAAACAATCCCTATAACACTATGTAGAAATGTATGGCAGCACAGCAGCCATCAGCTCCTTAGCGGAATACACTGATACAATATTACACTCTTAAAACTCCGGGTCTTAAACAAAAATTTGTAATGAGCAGAGCTGCCAATATTTGCATCTTGCAATCAGGGAGATTTTGTACACCATTCAACATAATAGAGAACAAGTTTCCATAATCAGGGAGATTTTCAAATTTGTTCATCACAACTTGGAAAGATTGGTTTATTTTCAGGGAATTTTCTGCAGAATCAGGGAGAAAGGGCAGCTCTGACTGAGGTTATTGGACTATAAATGAAAAGTATAAAACGACAAAATGCATTCACTGCGTACTAACAGCTCAAAAGCTCATATAATCTATGGCATTTACAAATGCGGAGAAAAACAATAAGACTGAAAATAGAAAAAATCTAAGTCAAGTACAAGGCCGGCTTTTAAGAAACAACGTAAACACGTAATATGACAATTCTCAGACCATTATCTTTCTCCGATTGAGTATGATTTACTTATTCATTTACTTATTTTATATTCATTTATTTATTTATTTATTGTTTTTGTGTGTGTTTTGTGTCTTTAATTTATTTTATTTTTTTATTTTATTTTTATTTAAAAATATGAAAATTGCTTTCCAGTGGTCATTTACACAACTTAACAATAAATGCAGATAATGGTATGGTAATCAAAAGGGAAAAATCTAAATACAGGCACAATCAATAAAACAAATACTTTGACTTCAACAAAAATTAATGGACAGGCAACAAAAAATAAGCCAGGACAGGGCAAAATCTAACAATACGGGACTATCTATTGACATATCCATTTATATTTTAGTCATATCTGAAAGTATCTTCACATTTTGGAGAGGTGGTGAATTCTCAATCCCGGATTTAAAGGAAGATTAATCTCACAAAAACCCGATATGAAGCTTCAATTCTTAGTCTTACATGCCTCAGAAGATTGTCAAATTATTGCATTTGTCATATTATTTTAGTGATGTTGCTCGCAGCACTGCGGAGCAAAACAAAAAAGGCTTTCATTTACAAGAAACAAAATAGACGCGGTTTGCAGTTTCGATGGATCTTTGTAAAACAACAGAAAGAAAACCATGGAGAGATAACACGACAGAACATTAATGAATAATTTGAAATATGATAACATTGTGTACCGCAAGGAATCAGCTAATTTACAACTCGTTTTCATTTCAAGAAGAACTGCCGGTAAGATGCGAATCGTATGTCATTCGTCTGATTGGTTGGAATAAGATAAGAGATAGCATTACAACAGATAGTCACGGCATGCAAATGAAATCAGTCTGGAATTCATTTCGAGGCACTCCATCCAATTACAAATCTAATGTTGTTGCTCCATCAGTATTTTGTTATCTTGGCATCGTAATTTAATTTGATTTGGATGACGTCAGAAGATCATTTTTTTTGTCCTGTGTCCTGTCGTCACTGACCAATCGAGTTATGACTAAAGAGAAGACATATTTCAATCAACACGTTAATTCTGAAACACTAAGTTTCTTGGCTCTGAATCATCGCTCTGTTTATTTGCAACTCATATCGTGACAGCGGGCAAATTGAAAAAAATAAAAAATATTATCCGTATTTTATTGAAGCAGTCGCTAAAGATGACAAGCAGTCAAGTCGGCCTAAACTTGAGGAAACTATGTTACTAGGCCGTGGGAAAAAATCCAGTTCGTCGTCCAATGATTTCAGTTCGTCATGACAGACGGGATAAAGAAATACAAGAGTCGCGTTGTATTTCTTTGGATTATTACTAATCTCTGAAAGTACAGCCACAGCTAGTTCCGCACGTGGAATTACCAAAGTTCTTTCCGATAAACAAACCATACAAGGTACTGTACCAATGAATAATTCAAAAATCAAAGACCAATATAGATATTTGTCTCCTCTCATTATGTCTAACATGACTTCTGGTCAGTCTAAAATTGATCTATTTCAAAGCAAAAAATATTTGACCAAAAATTATCCGATCCGTTGAAAATGAGGCATGATGGAAACTACCCTGCAAAGTACTGCTATAGGTTGCTGTCTTCATTGATATGCAAGGGATGATAACAGAGTAGCCAAGACACAATTTAAGACAGTACACTTGACAATCAACCATCTTGAAAGGTCTCTGAGGACCCTAAGGAGTGGTTCATAATTGTAGCCTTAATAGGGGCGCCAAACTGCTCCATATTATACCCCTAGGTCTCTCAAGACAAGTCGCAGTCTAAGACAATCTTCTCGTTGAAAATTCTTCATTAATGTTACGCTTTGAATCATTCGGGATTATGTTGGGATCATATCTCAGGTATGTATTCGCCATGTTGGCTCTTGGTGATGACGTCAAGTATAAAGACCCATTGATGGAGTGGCGTAGTTGTGAAATTACTTCGTTACGCACTAGTAGTTTTTGTATTATTCTCCCGGGAACAGATGGTAAAGAATGAGGTTTTCCAAGTGTCATATGAATGAGTTGCTCATTTAAATATAAGAAAAGGAAACACAAACTTCTTAAAGAGGAAAGGACATGACCAACGGTGTAAATTGCCATTGTATTCGATAACCTTCCAGTGCACAATAATTTGTTAACATCCAAAACATCTGATGACATTCTGAGAAAAATGGGTCTGTACATTTTTCCCCACTCACATGAGGACTCTATCTTTTGAAAAATGAGTACATCACAAAATTGAATTTGTCATTTCCCTTCCTCTTAACTTCATTATACATGTGCATTGCAGTTTTTGTGATTAAATGAGCACTCAGATTGATGCAGCTTCTAACAGTATTTAAACCTAACCATGGTCGATAATTAACGTAAAAGACAGAAACTAAGTATTAACCATACACTGCCAAAACTGGGATGTTAAAATTGACACCGTGGGTCTTGTCACATATAGATACAAAAAAAAGAATACAAATTAACACCATATGGTATATAACACCATGTAATTGTGTTGGAAGAAATTAGTGTTATTTTAACACCATAATGTAATTGTTAATTCTTTTTGGTTTCTATATTTGACAACACCCACGGTGTCAATTTTAACTCCCCTGTTTTTGCAGTGTAAACATACGGTACATTTAGTATTAAGGTTAAAACTAAGACTGGGCACACCATGAGTAAAATAAAATACTCTCAAATTTTCCTGAAGTTAGATTAGATCAGTCGTTTTAAATTTTACGACAATACATCAAGATCAACGATGAGTTTGTCCAGTTTCGATAACACAAGTCTGTATATCTGAGATCTCAGTCAGAGCCTAAAAACCTTAACGGAAAATTGGAATGCTTCTTGCACACTTTGCAAAACTCACATTTCTTTTTGCGAGACTGATTAAAATCTGAAAGCTGACAGTGATGTGATGAAGGAATAATAAAACAAGAGCGTACTGTGAATGTGGAATGTTCTTTATATCAAACAAAAACATACAAAAAACTGAAGAACAAGATTTTAAAAAAAAAATGCCAGTTGAAATTTGAAAGAATACAGGCTTCTTTAATAATATCCAAAATACTTCAGCTCAATCGGTCTCTTGTATACCGACCCGTACATTCTAATTGACGCCTTTGGTATGATACACCATCAGACCATCAGGCACACAAGCCAAGCATTTCATTATTTTGACACGAGATTGGGATCAGTAATTTTCATATCAATGTTCAAGGAAATATCAATTGATTGACTCTTCACGCATGGATGACCACACCAATGAACCGAATTCGCGAAAATCTCGCATTTTAAGTTAGCAATGTAATGTCAGATATTACAAGATTGTAAATTTGCAAATTTGCCTAGGTTTTTTATCCATTAATTAGTTTCAGAAATATAAAACGTCAATTATCTACGGTTGAGTGAACACACATTAAATAAACAGTCATTACGCCAATGGACCTGAACTCATGATTTACAACATTTAAGCTGCATCGATCTATCACTGTAATTGCTTCAATACCAAACAGTATAGTGACTTCATGCATGTGGTGAAATACAAAAATACTTGGTTTTAACGTATGAGTTAACATTGATCAGATAAAATGGCGTACCGATAGAATCAGAGAACATTTGTAATCATCTTTATTTGATCATGCCAGAGTTTTTGTTACAAGCGGAAGTTACAAAGTGCATTCACAACATTCATTTCATTTATTCTTCATAGATGTTTGAACACTCTGATAATACAAGATGTACACAGGAAATATATTCATTTTTTGTGTGTATTCAACCTCGTCACCACAAGTCAAAGACTAAAGCTTCATCGTTGATTCAAGCGGAATTTCCCCTCTCGCCGCTTCACCTTTCATTTTTGGCGCCGAACAAACATATTCCACTTGATTCATGGTCAGCGATGCAGTCAAGTTGAAACAAAAACCCATGTCTCGTTCATATAAATTTATTTCTTGTGTCCAACGTTTGGAGAGGAGTTATCTTTACCCTTAAGTCACTGTCAAAATCATTCAAATACCTGAAGGCATGACACGACATCGTCAACTAACCAAAGGAATGTAACACGTAAATATGTGTACACATTTATACACGTGTATGAAGAATGAATGTCAAAATAGAACCGTTTGAATTCAATTCCGCGGCGAGGCATGCAGAGCAGACGTCTTCGAGACAGTTGAAGGGTTGGATCTCTGTTTACTGTGTATTATTTAAGTGTTAGAAAGCATTACTCTTCTTTTAACTTCCTGTTGACGACATCCCTGAAGAAAGAAGCGAATGAACTTTACCCTCTTCTACGATATAGGACCACTTGTGAAGTATCTGGTCGAAACTAATTAATTAAAGACACTGGACACCTTTGGTAATTGTCAAAGACCAGTCTTCTCACTTGGTGTATCCCATCTCACAAAATAACAAACCTGTGAAAATTTGAACTCAATTGGTCATCGAAGGTCTCGAAATGAATTCAAACATTTTACTGGGAAATTACTTTTTTCTCAAAAACGACGTTACTTCAGAGGGAGCCGTTTCTCACAATGTAGCTCTCCATTGATTGTTACCAAGTAAGTTTTTATGCTAACAATTATTTTGAATAATTACCAATAGTGTCCAGTGCCTTTAACGGAAATATAATAATTGTTTGTTTCATAGGCCTATGTTGAAAGCACGCGGACAACATTTGATAATTGTCAAAGGCCAGTATCCGCAAGATATGTGACCCAATTATACATGACACAAAAATAACAAACCTGTGAAAGTTTAAGCTCAACTGATCATCGGAGTCACGAGAAGAAGAAACAAGCTTGTTAAAAGCCTGAAAAGTTTTCACTGTTTGGGTTTTGGACTCGCAAAATCAAAACTGATTGTTGTACTCGTTTCTCAAGAACTACCGGTATCACTTCAAGAAAACATATAATTATCAAGGGAAGTTTCCGTCGTAACCATCTTTATACCGTGCAAATTATGTGCAAATTTGTGACACTTTATATTTTTAATCTCACCAACGTTGCACACATCCTTTAACCTGATTATCAGATGTGACGCACTTCCGGTTACTTTACAGTCTATCACCGCATTTTTGGGGGCTGCGTCACCATACGAAAGGACGGCAGTCGGATTGAAGCTTATTAGCCCTATCGCTTTCAATTTCTGGTCTTAAACCATGCATAATCCCAGGTGGAGAGTAGCACTAAATGAACACTAATGATGCCATTGATCGTTTCTACTTCTGATCTTCAAAACACTGATACATCATTTTGTACACTGTTGAAGGCAATAATTAAATTTGGGTGTTGATTACCAATATCCGGTGATGGGACACACCGAATATTTTAATAACCCATAGAAAATGATTCCGCTCGTATGACATTATTTATAATCGCGGGGAACCCACACCCAAGAAATGTGTCATCCTGACAAAAAAAATGTTTCCATGCAGTCGTATAACCTCAAAGACCTTGCACATAATAAAGTGACCATTTCGAAAAACCACACAAGAACAAATTCAAAGGATCTTAGAGTTCAAAGTAGTTTTACACTGAAACGCCTCCTGGAACCATCTTTCAACGATACCTTCAAGGGGGTGGCAAATTACTTTAACAGAAAGAAGGGAGTTCAAAGCTTCTTGAAGGAATCTATCTACCTTTCCCGGAAAAATCATTCTGGGATGATTGGACATTAGCGAATCTTGACACGGCGTCACGATGGTTGGCTAAACACCACAAGATGAATTGCATTGGTATATAGCCACTTTATATTTTGTTTTATCTCTCTGCTTTCCCGAATAAAAAACACCTGCTCTGAAACCACAATTTGTTGGGGCGTGCTTCAATTTGTCAGCAAGAAAATCGTCCGGTGCATCTATATTTATACCTTAGCATAAATACAGCCACGAGGTCTACAACACTGCCATCAAACACCCTCTAGTATTAGGGTGACTTCAGAGATGTTGTTTTTTTCCCCTTCTTTACCTAGAGGAATTTTTGCGATGGAAGATAAAAATGATTTTGACTTGATGTACATTTCATCAGGCGCAAGAATCTGGCGATGATGAGAGAGTGACTGTACTGTGGGGGGCTATTCCAATTGACCGCGGGAGACTGATGGGGGGGAAAATAACCGATGTTCAGTTTTATGCTGATCACAACTTTTTATCAAATTTCATGCGATTGAGCGCTTGTGCAAACATGAGATGGAGTCAAGACAAAAAAAACGCATCACAGCTGACTTGTCATTAATGATCGACTGTGTAGTGTTGTTCAAAACAGTGAGACATTCCTAGGGTTGTCATTAACAGTCATTTAAATCACATAAACCCATTATTGACTTACAGGCAATCACCCTGAAAAATATATATAATGGGATTCGATTTCATTTCACGAAACACAAAAACACAAACCATCGTGTTTTGACATTACTGCTCCGATGCTCATACTCCCACTTCCAAAGTTGTTTTAAGATTGCCATCCAACCATTTCTAATAAATTGTCATCAGAGGGGAAAGAAGAGTCCAAATCGAAGACGACATTTTCATAGTTGACGGAGCTGTGATAACTTTCCCTCTTATAGCGAAGCTTTGGGCCTAGGTTGGTAGATAAAACCCAGTAGGGCATTGGAATTGGCCATTGATGCAAGCAGTAACAGCATGAAGTCATTACGTAGTGTGCAACCAAACAGATCAAAGTTATATTAATATTGGTATCACATAGTGCCACGTAATCCAACCCATACTTCCTTTATTTTCTAGATTTGAATATAGGAGAGGTTTTGGGGCACTTGTATCAAACTTGTTTTCGAATTCGTAACATTCCATAATACGTATAGGCTACTCAACTGGTTATAGAGAAACTAGCTTTATGTACCGGTATAACACGAAAAATGCCAACAATATCTCTTCGTCAAACATGTTTTTACAAATATGAAGACAAAAAACAGAAAGGAGAGGTTGGGGCACTTGTGTCAAACTTGTTTTCGAATTCGTAACATTCCATAATAAGTACTCAACTGGTTCTAGAGAATTAACTAGCTTTCTGTGTATCACGAAATATGCCAAACATTAACGCTTCGTCAAACATTTTTTTACAAATATGAAGACAAAACCAAATTAATTTACGTATGATTAAGAAGGCAAGTTCCCATGGATCTGTAATGTACCCTTTTTGGTAATATTACCAAAATTGGAAATTATGACTCATCGTGAAAACAGTGTAGACATTTTGGGTTGCAAGAAGTTCGTCGTTTACAAAGAAAAATAGACATGTTAACCAACTTTGAGTTTTAATGGTTTAATGGCCGTCATTATTGCACTGCCGCATGACAATGTGCTTTGTTGAATTACATCACACAATAATATTATTCACTGTTTTTTTAAAGATCAGACATCATGAGAGGAGCTATTTTGTCGATAGGCCTTGTGCACATGACGTCATCGACCAGTGCAGTCTTTTTGGCGATCACTACCAGTGCATATTTGAGTCGAGTGTAACTGTTATAATTAAAACATTCCGCGTTACGCCTATGTGCGTAATGCAGTGGTGCATCAGACTGACATATCAGGATGACGTGTTGAGAATAAAAACTTCATTTCTTACTCAAATTACACAAATCTTTATTGACTTCAGGCCATTAACTATTTTTTGCATTTATACTAGGTCCTTGTGGTTGGTAAGCAGTTTGCAACAGCTAATTCTATTTTCTCAAAAATCTGTATTATGGAAGTAAGCTTGGAACATGCACTTATTAGGGGGACATAGGCCCCCTATAATAGTTTTAAGTTTTATGACATGATAACAAAGTTCCCGCTCAAAATCTGTCAAATATTTATGACAAACATCAACCACGTGTACTTTTGTTATGAAGACGTTATCCCCAAAATGGCAGTATGAAAAGCACTTGTGTGTGATCTGTGACGTTGATGCCTCAAGATCTATATAAAACTTCTCCCTTAAACTTTCCTTTGAAGTCTACAAAGTGCCGCCCTGGCTTTAAGGTTCGGTGTGAAATTTACAGGAAGGACTGGAAGACCCGTGAACTGATGACGGTATTACAGAAATAGTGTGAAGTCGGGAACGGGAAGCGCATTTTTAGTACTGATGCTTGACAGTTTGACCTGACGTGAGCGTATTGCTTGATGAGCCACACGGTCTGGTTTCAGCCGCGTCATCGGCCTTTCATGCTCCATATACTTTGGGTATAAAGATAGGAGAAGATGTGCACAATAATGAACGCGTCATGCACTGATGCACGGATGGATCGCATGGATGGTTTGATGTAGAGACAAGGTGTACGCGCTATTATGTGATTACCAGCCACGCTGTACAGGAATCTTAGAATGTGCGAAATTGACGAGTGTTCTGTGATGCTTTTCAAATTAAGTTGATACGGCTTTTTTTTTTTAGGACTGTACTTAGAACTGCTTAGCGCACTATTCGTGCTTAACAGAAATATAATGTCAGCTTCGAGCGATACAGACAATGCTTATGTCTTATGGCACCTTTTTAAATTTCACTCAACATTTTGTAAGAAAAGCAATAATTAAGAATGAATCCCTAAAGTGTCATGGCTCAACGGGAGCGTGACGTCATGTCAATCTGGCGGCGTGGTGGCTTCTCCTACAAAGTCTTTGCGTTGTTGTTGTGTTATTTTATAATATGATGAAACGTCATAGTTAAAGGTATCGTACACGTTTGGTAATGACTCAAAACAAATATTAGCATACAAACTTACTTGGTAACAAACAACGGAGAGCTGTTGATAGTATAAAACATTGTAGTAAACGACTCCCTCTGAAGTAACGTAGTTTTTGAGAAAGAGGTAATTTCTCACTAAAATAATAAAAACTTCTTGCAAGAAGTTTTTATTCCTATTTGAAACCACACAAATTTGTACAACAAGGGTGTTTTTTCTTTCATCATTTTCTTGCAACTTCGATGACCAATTGAGCCCAAATTTTCACAGGCTTGCTATTTTTTATGCATATGTTGGGATACACCAAGTGAGAATACTGGTCTTAGACAATTTCCAATCGTGTTCAGTGCCTTTAAAACACGTGAGGGCCATCCACGTGATTCACCTACAAGGTTTTGTTCCAAGATCACCTTTCCACACCTTATGTGACTCAAGATAAACCTGTGAAAGTTAAAGCTCAATCGGTCATCGGAGTCACGAGAAAATAGTTTAAAAAAACCCTTATATATATATATATATATATATATATATGTTTTCACTGTTTTTAATTATGGGGTTTTGGACTCACGAGATCAAAACTAATTGTTTTGCACATTTTTTCAAAAACTGCAGCATTTCAAGCCAAAATAATTCAAGGGAATTTTTCCACCTGGCCATCTTTAAACCATGTTCGTTATGTGAAAATCTGTGAATATTCAATCTTACCACTGTTGTGCACACCCTCTAAATGCACAATCGTTCCACATGTCCTTCTTATTTACACAAAGAGCTCCTATATTTTCATGAGTTTTAAGCTTAGTCCATCAATCACAATGAAAGTTACACGTCACTTTACCCGTCATTTTTTCTCATCAGCCCACGTTGTATAGAGTTGAGTGACTGAAAAGCCACGACGCTCGGCAACATGGCACCTTGCCCGAGCACATCTGAATGAAGTCTTTCAACTTTGTGTTCCTACATTACATGCCGACGTCTAACACCGACTAATCTAGAAACATGCTTTACTATGGGATCCAATCTACCCAGCAGTTAGTGATTGGGACATGGGTCCAATCTACCCAGCAATAAATGATTGGGACATCAGGTTGCCCGAGTGGTTTCAAGGTCGGCCCAGTGGTTTATGCCCCTTCCTTTCACAAGTGGTTAATTATTTCCCTGCCTTTCACCTCTGAGGACCCCGGTTCGAATCCCACATCGGACCTGGAGCCTTGCTGTGAATTAGGGTTTTCAGTCCCTACCTGATTGTGTGGGTTTCCCCATTGAGGTTTTTTCCTCTCACGTCTAAAAATTAACATTTTCTTCTCGTTTCCTATTCACAATCCTGCTATTGGCGCGTGCGCTGTTGTGTGTGTAATAAATTCAACAAATAAATATTACTATAGCTAGCTTTTGAGAAACCCTTGGTTTCGTAAAAAAGTAAAGTGAATATCTAAGATATATTATCTAAACAGAATAATTCACTAATTCATTGACTTTAGTTCTCATTTGTTAAATGCTTAGCAAATCCACATTCTGCCTACTTTTCAACACACTGTCAATCGCTTCCAATCCCTTTCCTACGGTTGAGTCAAGGCTAAACACAAGATCCTTCACTAAGTTTCCTGCACATGTCTCGCTGTTTTTGTCTGTAAACCTTTTTGTTCAGCTGGACAGTCTCTGTAGTAAACTAGAGCGATTTAACAATCAACTGCCTCGGGAATCATATACTTTCTATTAAACAGCCACTGGCCATAACAATATGATGACAAGATGGAAGTGCAAGCTTTATAAAACATGGTAAAACAAGATAAAGAAAAAGTACGACTTGTGACTGACGTTTGAATCAATCCAACTGACGTGACGTAAACATGTCGCTATACACTAAATTAATTTGTAGCAAGCTGTAACACTGGCACAAAAGACACTTTACTTTATATACTTATTCGGTTTTAAGTTATAGACAGCTACAGGTGCTATAAAAAAGGGGGTCTCTGATACAAACATAAAAAAAATGAATACAATAACACCTGACTGACAAGCTGAGTTCTATTGTTGCTATGGTTATCAGAATTTGTTTGGCTGGACACCAAACAAACAAGTCTCACAATCGATAGAATGACACAGTTAATCACTGGGGACTCATGCCTCAAAATACCAGTCTACGAACACCCCTCAACTCGTCTTTGTAAAATTGCACCTGATAGCCGCTAACGGTGAGAGACTATTGACTGATGCCGGATCTTTTCTGCCAAAAAGTTCCTTTGGTTTATTTTAGCAAACTTTGCCGGAAGGGATTGAATAATGAAAATTGTCAGTTTATCAAAATGTACTGACGGCTACTCACCTCTGGAAATGGCATGAACGTTTCACTGGAACATTGATAACAATTCTTAGCGAGTCATAGGATAAAGAAAGACATCTGTATTAGGCCTAAATCGTTTCTTTCTACAACCTTGAGGATTTATTTTAAAATATCTTCAAGAAACTTCGCTTCAGAGGAAACGGCTAAAATGGTTACCTTGAGTAATGTTTTGATTTTAAAAAAAAAGTCGAGCCATGGCAATATTAAAATCTATTTTTATGTACTCCTTGTTGTATTTGATAAAATAGAATTAGCTGTTGCAAACTGCTTACCAACCACAAGGACCTATGGTATAAATGCAAACAATAGTTAATGGCCTGACGTTTCGACCCTAGCAGAGTCTTTCTCGAAGGCTTTGTTGTATTTGAAACACAATTCAGCCTTTGGCTACGATGTTTGAATGTTTTTAATAAACCAATAATAATAATTAAATGGTTTGGTTATATTTGAACTGTTTTATCAAAACAAGTGGCTATTTCTGCATATAGCAAGTGAGTTCCGCACTCGCCTTCTTAAAATGTGTTTATAGAAAATCTGTAGAAAACGTTTGCATTTGGTTATTGGGCTACATGAAATCATAAAATTGTGCACAACTAAATTTTGAGATTATGAATTTCGGATGTCTGAAACTAGACCAACAGTTTAACAGCTGGGCCCAATTTCGCCAGTCTCATATAGGCAGAAATGATTGATTTACATTTTCTGCTAAGCAAAAAAGAGCAGGATACCCGTCACAGATAGTGCGTACATGTGACATGGTATGTTGGCTGGCAACCTTATTCTGGTATTAGCGTAATTTTATTGTGCTTGTCTACTTGTTTTTGTGCTGAAGCAGCTCTGTAAAATTGGGCCCTGCAGATTGATGCATGTAAAATTAGAAATATTGATTCTGTTAAAGGGTCATTGCGAAAAAATAACAGAAGGTCATAATTATGACTTATATTTCATAATGACTTATATCTAATAATATTATGAATTAGCATAAAAACAGATATAAGTTGATTAAAATAGCGGTGTAGGGTCATCGTTTGGTTTTGGTCAACGTAATGCTGATTTATAGGCAAAGTTATACACAGAGATACAGTAAAAGTCACCTGTGAAAGTTTCAGCTGAATCCAGTGTCTACGTCTTGAGAAAACAGCAAAAAACTGTAATGGTATTTTTGCAAGAACGTCAAATCCAATCTATAGGGAGGTGACAACGGATAGACTACCAACTGCATTCATACATTAATCGTTTCTCAGATTCAAATGTTTTGTGAAAAATTATCGAAGCCACATTACTTTGTCGGGAATCCTGTCTCAAAATATTTGTTACTATCAACAGCTGCCGTGCTTCTTAAAACAAGTAATTTTTTATGGTCATTAATTTTTGGAGTAGTTAGCAATCTGTGACCCATACCTATAAGTCATATTTCGTCTGCTCAGGACTATATTTAGGTCACTTAGTGCAATTTGTATGGGTTTCATAAAATTGCTTTCGCACATTTTTGAGCTACTGGTAAATGAGGTTTATTGATCAAAGAGTGGTCATCTTGTTTGGCAAAAAGAAACGTTAATTTTCTAAGTAAAACATTTATTTGTTGATTTGATTAAAAAAATTCAAATTTATGAGCATTTTTCCTTTAATGACCTTTTGATCATTACGAATATGAAATTGCAATTAATGACCTTATAGCATTGAGCCGTCGATTTATGAGATTTATAAGTAATAATTATTATTTATATCTGCTAACTATGATTTAACATAGGTCATAATTATGACATATCTCATAATTATCATTTAGCATAAAGTCAGTTATGACTTGTGTTAATTAAGATATATTTATGAGATATATATACAAGTCATCATTATGACTTGTACTAAATCATAATTATGAGTCGATCAGTCATAATTACGACTTTAATTTTCTTTCTCTCCCAATGTCCCTTTAACGCTTCCGCAGTAGACATCTTCTTTTTGAGATGATAAAGTAGCCTTCAGAAATAGAGCAGTTAGTTCACCTTTCACTGAATCATTCATTGAAATCAAAAACCCTCCCACATTATGCCCAATGTGTCGGATTTACAGATTCAAGGGGATTTATGCCGCTTACAGTGAACTGCCGTTGGAGGAACCATTAATTTGAACGACACTAAGATCAGTTTTCGTCATGGAGGCTCGTAGCCTCCTCCTCGTGGCGGTCTCGCAGGTTAGACTTTGAAGACAGAGGAATGTGCTGCAACAATTTTGGGGGAAATGTTCAGAATGTATTTTGCCTTGTCGTCATATGTATCGTGTATCCACGAAAACAGAAGAGTATGGCGTAACAATATTTTTTGTTTTAAAGATATAGCTACATTGCATACATGTTTTAGTATGTTGTATACGCACGACTTCACAAAGCGCTAAGATCCATCTTAAGACGTGTTGTCAATATTGCCATAGTGATTTGTATTGTGACTTCCCACTTTGCTTATAGCAATTAAGACTGGTACACAGCTAAGATCAATCTTAGCTCTTTGCGAAATCGGCCCGAGGAACATTTACTTTCACCTCATACAAAGTGTGTCTATATACTTGGGACATAGGCTGGTACCTTTTTACTCTAGAAGACTCAGTGACTTGGTCGAAAGAATAAACTTGTAATATGTTGGTCTATTGGATGCCAGTCTCATAAGACCTAGGCCCATAGCTTAAATAGCAAATACTGCCTAACAGTATTTTACAATGCAAAAATAAGCAGAATACCAGTCACAGATGGTACATGTGGAATGGTATTTTGGCTGGTAACTTATTCTTAAATGTGTTGCGCTTAGCTATTTTTTCTGCTTAAGCAGCTCAATGAAATTGGGTTCATAAAGCCTGTAAGCAGATGTTTGCTGCTTACGGGGCGGCCATTAGCAGAATTTATATTTCATAACCACTGCTAACCTTAAGCAAAGTCAAAGGCACGCTACCTTTTAAACAGACGAGTGACGCAACAATGCAAATCCAGTGTGAACGCGCACACGCGCTGTCAAATCTTCTCAAACGTTTATGAAATACAATTGCTTGCGCAGGTTTTTCTGCTATACTAAGCACAATAATCCGCTTACCGGTAAACACTATTTATGAAATTGGGCCATGGTTCTCAAAAAACCCATCAAAATGAAATCATCTGCAGGTCAGCTGAATATGAAAACATGATCAAGGTAAAATGAAAAACGCGGTTAACAAAGCAGTATTCATAGTTGTCCTCAACTACATGTCAAATATTCAATAAGGTTGACATAGAGTGGGCGTCCTGAATGACACCCGCTAATTAAATTCAACAAATTGGAAACCTCCAATCACCTGTAACCTACTGATCTACTTGTGCAAATCCTTCGATGATCCAGCATGCCATCGCAATACAGCATCCGCTTTTCAAGTAATAAGCACGAGACTTTATTTGAACTTGAGAAGTGACATACTGTCCCTGTCCAATTTCCCAGCGGAGCCCGACATGAGTCAGGGCACCATGCCCTTGACGTAGTAACCCTGACGTCATATCAGTAAGTTTAGTGTACAAAGGTAGACCTAGAACCTCAATGCCACCGTTGACAAACGGCAAAAAACAGATAATAATCTTCACACAACGATGTCGTTGGCGTCAAATTCAAAGCTGTTTTGAGAAACTCGACCGTGAGACAATTCAGTCGCTTGTTCTTCAGACAAGGTTTATTCTAATGTTCAAAGTATCACACAAAATAGCTGCTGTGTTCTATATTTAGCACCTGATCGAATAACCAGTTGAAATTCCACCAAAGTAAAATGGTTGGAATTCATGGAAATAACTCAACTTATAGAACGAGTTCTTCAACTCGAGGTTAGGAATATAATTCTGTCCACGCATGAACTTACACGATGATGAAACCTCAAATAAAGAAATCGCTTTCTTAAAAAAACTCAAGATTGTATAACTTTCTACACAGCAAGGTTTGTGGTTGGTCAATAGAAGTATTCCCTATAGTGTCAATGCGATAAACTACATCCCCCTTAGAAAATGGTTTTATGGTTCTATGGCGAACTTCAATCTTCACTATCGGTACGCTACATGACACTAACATTACCCAGTGCGTTACTTGTTTAAAGGTAGTGTCATCGTTTGGTTTTTGTCAATGCAACGCTGATTTATAGGCAACATTATCCAGAAAGATACAATAAACGTCACCTATAAAAGTTTCAGTTGAATACAGTGCCTACTTATTGAGAAAACTGCCAAAAAAGAATGCAAGGTAAATTTCATCAAGATTGTTGAATCCATCCACGTTTAGCGAGGTGACAGCGGGTACCAACCGCATCTCTGTCCGTGTTGAGGGCAGGATTCAAACCGAAACCACGGAAATTTCAAAAAGTCGCCTGCATGCGAACTTCAGACTTTCAAATTTGTCGACATGCTTTTTATTGATTTCTAATCAACGGAGGGAGTTCAGATGAAACACTATCGCAGGATGTTTACTACCATTACCGTCTTATAACAAGCAGGCTTTCGGATAGAAATTACACAACTCCTTTCCGGGGCCACTACCAAAGTATGACCCTATACCTTTAAAGGCACTGAACACGTTTGGTAATTGTCAAAGACCAGTATTCTCACTTTGTGTATCCCAACATATGCATAAAATAACAAGCCTGTGAAAATTTGGGCTCAATTGCTCATTGAAGTTGCAAGAAAATGATGAAAGAAAAAACACCCTTGTTGTACAAATTTGTGTGCTTTCTGATAGGAATAAAAGGCCTCCTGCAAGAAGTCTTTTATTATTTTAGTGAGAAATTACCTCTTTCTCCAAAACTGCGCTACTTCAGAGGGAGTCGTTTCTCACAATGTCTTATACTACCAACAGCTCTCCGTTGCTCGTTACCAAGTAAGTTTTTATGCTAATATATATTTTGAGTAATTACCAAACGTGTACATGTACAGTGCCTTTAACTCCATGACTCGAATGTGGACATTCCCCACACACAGTGACACATTAATAGCCATGGTTGTATATTTTTACTTGCATATTCACTGCCAGTTAACCACGTCATTTTCTATTGATATCCAATGAAGCGTTCCACTCCGTACACACCAAGATACAACCCCCATATCTAAACATAGTAGAGGAATAGTTTTAATATAACCAGCAAATTACAACTTCAACCCAATTCAGTAACCATGTCTCGTCGTGAAGCTACAATTCTAAATTAGAGTCTGTCCTAAGGGTATCCACTAAATTTAAATCAATGTTTCACGTGGCCGTATTTACCACTTAAATCGTGTTATAACAGTTGATGGAATACCAATACAGAAATGAGCTCGTGACATTTGAAAAGCTCTTTTGAAAACGCAACTTTAAGTGCAAAGTATCAATAGGTATAGAAATCCAAATAAAACATAGAGTTCTCGATTAAACCTACAATTAAATTGTTATTTAAGATATACACTACAAACATTATTCACCTTACGTCTTCATCAACATCTTTTAAAATCTCCTCAAAAATACATGTCCCGAAAAACACAGTGGGCATAGCCATTTTATCAAATACATTTCTTCTTGAAGGAGATTGGAAAGGGCATGATTGGAAAAAAGTAGGAACATTTTATTGAGTACAGGGGCTGACCTACATGTGCACATGGTATAGGGTTTAATCAACTTTTCAGGCTATTTAATCACAATCACTGATTTTTCCAAGGGCAATACAATCGGAACTCGACTTAAGTAGGAAGAATGTCATGTATGTGAAATTAATTTACAAATTGTAATTATACAAGAAAAGAAGGGAAAAAACAGGATTTGAAATGGAAATTCAAACAGAGCGAGGATATAGTTGGACTGATAATGCAAGACGGCGCAGCAGTAAGACGATCGACTACTAAACCATGGAGATATTCAGTAATGATACGCTGGCATTGGGTAGGATTATTCTAGTCCTCCCATGGCATGTTAACTCCCCCTGGTCCAGCCGGGAATGGAAATACCTCTTGGCTCCATCGAGGAGATGAAGAAACCATGGCGCCCATGAATATCCATCTCAATGCTGCATCAAATCGATTCAAGTTCTATTCCTAGATTACTGTCGTCCCGAGAGTCCACATTTTCCCCTTTTCATATAACCTGCTCTCCGTCGATGAACTCCTCGAGAATCTGGGGATTGTTTTTGTCTCTAGATTTTCTCAAAATGTTGTTAAAGGAAAAATCTACCATTGTTTCCAAAGTCCGCTTTGATTATGATTATTTCATCCCTTTCCATAGAATTCAATAAACTACACACTATACAATGAACACAAAATATAAATTAATCGCAGAGTAACAAAGAAAAGACTACAAACGTTATTAAAGATGAGGAGAAGGCTATAGCTATGATGAGGAAAATGATAAATAATTTTCCTAAAACGAAAAGGTTCGGTCTCTGCCAGTTGATGTATACTCATTTCTGTTCACTACATGCAAGCCTCTAACCTTCACCGATAAGGTGTTGTTTATAGGCAGCTACACTCTAAAAACTCACGGGTCAGAATTGACCCGGATTCCGGGTTCCATGGGCCATGACTCATTTCCAGGTTAGTATGTTCCTTAATCTGTTTAAAACCCAGACATGGATCAAACTGATGCAGAATACAGGTTTAAATACCATTGTTTTAACCAGTTTCGGAGTCAGCCTGACCCATAAATGGGTCAGGACCCTGGGACCCGAGAGTCTTTAGAAAGCTCAGCACTGGTGAGTTTTACAAAAGCCGCCAATAGTTTCAAAGAGTTTCTCGACCACGGGCTTACATTGTATGTAGACAGAGGGACTTTCTCCTTTTTAGCGATTATTTGGGTTAAACCATTCAGTTAAACAGGAAATACCAACTGTATAAAATAATTCAATAGTATTATCAGATACAATAACATCTGCACAATTTCAAACAATATTTGTTTATATTCATGTCACGATTTATGTCCTTATACCTTCAAACTTGTTAGTATACACAAATTTGTTGGTTTACATGTGTAAAATACAGTCTGTTCAAATAAATGGCCAGAATAAAATATTCACAATTCTGCGTGCCTGGTTCATCTCAAATTGCAGATGGTTGACTTAATTATGCCAAACCCATGGGGGGGGGGGCACTGCTAAATATCCTACGGAGTTTATGTACTAAAACTGTAACTTTATCACCCTTAAAACTTAAGTGCACACACTTCAAAGAGTGCGGTCATTGAAAACCTTATACAAGTTGGATTTAACAATATGAAAAAGTTAAATTAACATTGTCAAAGTTAAATCTAATAAACTAAACTGTTGTAACTCCTTTTTATTCAGATGAATTTAACTTTACAAAGTGTTGTCACTCACATCACTATTCAAAGTGTTGAATTTAACAATTAGTTGTTAGAGTGTGCCAGCTTTAAAACACGTCAAAATAACTGTCTTTATAGGGATATTTGTTTGTCACAAATTTGAAGTTCGCTTAAGTTCAACTGACGGAAGTCATTCTGCAAACCTCATTTATATATAATCGAATCATTTTAAAGTAGCATCAAAAGCACTCTGCTTCAGATCGAGTTTGTCTCTTTTGCTTATAATATTGTGAGCTACGAATTCCAGAAATATTTAGGTTTTTGACAAATATACACATGTTCACACGCACGTGACCTGTCCATCTGTTATTACAATCTACAAACTCGGGCAAACCGTCTTGTCACTGACCGTGTCTCCATCTCATCTAAGATGACATTGGTTTATTATTGTATGGCGGGCTGCGACTGTAACCCGCGGACAGCAGATGATATCATCTTAGACTATACAGGGGAGTATAAAAGTAACGTTATAAGGACGTCTTGAAATAACATTATTTATTGCAATTCTTCTATGTCCAAACTAACCTTCATCTCATACCGAGGTGTCCAATTCAAATCTCTATACAAGTCGCTCTAATATTTTGTTCCATTGAGTAAACTTTGAATCCATATTAAAGGGTGTGTACAACATTGGTATATGCCAAAGACCTGCATCCAAACTCGATGTGACCCAACATATACATGAAATAACAAACCTGTGAAAGTTTAAGCTAAATCAGTCTTCGGAGTCATGACAAAACAGTCAAAAACCCCCTTATGTGTTAGAACTTTTTTTCAAACATCGGAATTTATCCTGCAGGATAAATACTATTATTTTACTCATTTCGTAAAAACTATGGCATTTCAAGGAAAACAATTTCAAGGGAAGTTTTCTACCATGACCATCTTTATACCATGTAAGTTATGTGCAAATCTGTGAGCATTTATATTTTCATTCTTACCAATGTTGTACACACCCTTTCAGTGCTATATTTTGCGGGATTTTTTGAACACTTTCTTTCTTTCTTCTTTTTTTTCGAGGAGGCAAAGCTTGGTCGAATTCCAACTTCCTGTGGACATTCTGTATGGTGTCTCTGAGATCACTTCACTCATCAATCTTATAACAGGCGTGTTGTTCACCCCACCCCCTACCATTCCCTCTGATATGGCGTTCTATAGTGCCGGTAATTCTATCTTTTTATGGATGCCGGCAACTGCCCTGCGTGTAATGTCCAGGAGCAATTGCAGCGTCTATCTCATCCAATCCAAACCCAGTGCTATTTTTAGCCTGCTGCGACATCAAACGAAAGACAGCACAGCCGTGTGCACTTTTCCATCCACGGCTTGATACGAGAGTAAAGGGGGGAGTCTACATCGTCGAAGACAGTCACGAGAGGGAGCCCTAGCCCATTTGTATCATCACCAACAACACAGCGGTTAGTGTGAGCGAAGGCAGCGAATTACTCCTTTGCTCATTCCCGTGTTTAATACAGGGACAGCTTCCCGCCGAAATAAGTTTCGGTAAGAAGACAGGATTCGGCTTGGTTTTTTGGGGGGATATCGTGCGGCAGTAAGACCTTCACGTAAGCTCGCTTGGTTGAAGGCATTAGCTTCTTGTCCATGAATGCGTCTCCCAGTCCGTTCGAAAAATCGAGTTAAAAAAAGGTGATCCTTGGAGAAAAATTGTCCGCGATTAAAGCCACAGAAAAGGAGTGATCGGATCGTGACGACGTACCAACCAAAGATAGAGCCATGGTAAGTTATAGTCTTTAATTTCATGTGAACGAGTGATATTTATCTGTGTTATGTGTTAGCATTTATCAAAATTACAATTTGCCAAAACGTGCGTAGGCAATCATTTGGAAATCGCACTGTCAGTATGCATAGCAACTTGATTATTTCGGCCCAGAAACAAAGCAGCTTAAGTGGTAACCAATACACCTCCCATCACCCTGTAGTGAAAATCATGGATTAGCTCGAATAATACATGGAAATGGGACAGAAAATTGCTTTCGAGTTTATACATGTGTTGACCGTAACACACAAGGCTATGTAGCACGAACTGCCGCTATCAATAACCTGCTTCGGTCTGTCTCAAGAACGGACTTAATGTAGGGGCCGTTGATGTGTGTCAGTTAGACGGCATATAAAGTAGCTTTCGGTACGCCGAACCACTAAGGTACATCAACTCTTATCAGCTAACTCCCGGGGTGGAGTGTCTTCCTAGCGAATAACAAACCAAAAGCATTTCTCTACTCTCTCTTTTTATCCTGGAAGATGAAAAAAATCCTAGGAAAGGAGAGTTGAGGGTACGGTAATTGTATTCGTGGAGAACTGTTGAAAGGCGCAATCCGCTGACCCCTTGAGAAGGCAGTATATCTTGAAGAGTCATATCATTTTTGCACGCTTTTTAGCTTCGAGTTTCGCCGATATTTCCGAACGTCCTTGTAGTGGGAAGGAGCACCGCTTGATTTCACTTTGAGCCACACAACTAAAAATAGACCACTTTGTGTGAATGGATAAAGGGCCGTTGGGATAGCACAATGATGGTTTGGATATTGTAAATGTAGCCTATGTAAATTATTTGAAGTACTCTTCAGTCTCATTGTGTATAAATTAATCAACCTTTTTGTATGAAGAAAACAATTACTTCAGGCTATTCAAACGTTTACATAGTCTTATTCATTCACTAAAGATTTCGTGTTTACATAAAACTTTTTTTTTTCGAAATTCGGAGTCGTAATACCCATTTCAGACTCAGGAATTTTTTTTCCTTACAACAACTTTATTCTGTGTTATAAAATACTCATAAGTCGTCAACAACAAAATGAGTACATTTCACTACATGAAAATCGTAAAACAGTTCAAATGTTGATCCTTGTTCTGTTTTGTTATTCTTTTTACTGCACAGTATGGTTTCGTCAACCATGCCTTGGAGCTACTGGTGCTTCGCAAGTTCGGCCAGGAACAGTGGGAGGCCATTAAGTAAGTCTTGGTTCCATTCCTATCATACTATTATTCCATTTTTAATACCAGCTCCCCATGATGTAGTACACTGACATTTTCATGTCCTTTCTAAGCTAGCAGACCGGTCCACATCAAACTATAAGTTTATGCTAATTTGTGAAGTAGGCGTGATGCGGATTAGCATAATTTTACGCATGGGTGTTGCTTCTCAGCTAGCCATTGACAGTTAAAATGGTGGCTCGTAAAGTACTTGAGGCGTATGACCATTGAGTCGTGTACGTAAATAAGTACAGTGACCTTCTAGTAGTATTGGTAAAAGCAAAATATGATATGATACAAATATGGTTCGATTGTTAATTTATTTTCAAGCTTGGAACAGGGACAAGTAGGTTGCTTGCCATTTCCTTCCCACCGTATCCTACTTTGGCTTTATTTGTATGTGAATAAATCAAATTAAGTTAAACAGAAATTGTCATATGTTAGTATTGACACGATTCAGTGGTTTAGACCTTTCTTGATCGCGATAAATAATTGTTGTTAACCGCATGCATCCAGCACAGACAATTTGTGGCTTTTTACGGTTTGGATAATTTTGAACAGTAATACTCATGTTGCTGCTGCTGCCACACTGCTATTGGGCATGTTGCTGTTTTTGCTGCTGCCAGGCTGCTCTTGATCATGTTGCTGTTTTTGCTGCTGCGGGGCTGCTATTGATCATTGCTGTTGTTGCTGGTGTTGCTGCTGCCACGCTGCTATTGCTCATGTTGCTGTTTGTGCTGCTGCCGGGCTGCATTGCTCATGTTGCTGTTGTTGCTGCTGGGCTGCTGTTGTTGTTGCTGTTGTTGCTGCTGCCGTGCTGCTATTGCTCATGTTGCTGTTGTTGTTGCTGCCACGCTGCTATTGCTCATGTTGCTGTTTGTGCTGATGCCAGCTGCTATTGATCATGTTGCTGTTTTTGCTGCTGCCAGGCTGCTATTGAGCATGTTGCTGTTTTTGCTGCTGCGGGGCTGCTATTGCTCATGTTGCTGTTGTTGCTGCTGCCGTGCTGCTATTGCTCATGTTGCTGTTGTTGCTGCTACCGGGCTGCATTGCTCATGTTGCTGTTGTTGCTGCTGCCGCGCTGCTATTGCTCATGTTGCTGTTGTTGTTGCTGCCGGGCTGCATTGCTCATGTTGCTGTTGTTGCTGCTGGGCTGCTGTTGTTGTTGCTGTTGTTGCTGCTGCCGTGCTGCTATTGCTCATGTTGCTGTTGTTGCTGCTGCCACGCTGCTATTGCTCATGTTGCTGTTTGTGCTGATGCCAGCTGCTATTGATCATGTTGCTGTTTTTGCTGCTGCCAGGCTGCTATTGAGCATGTTGCTGTTTTTGCTGCTGCGGGGCTGCTATTGCTCATGTTGCTGTTGTTGCTGCTGCCGTGCTGCTATTGCTCATGTTGCTGTTGTTGCTGCTACCGGGCTGCATTGCTCATGTTGCTGTTGTTGCTGCTGCCAGGCTGCTATTGAGCATGTTGCTGTTGTTGCTGCTGCCGGGCTGCATTGCTCATGTTGCTGTTGTTGCTGCTGCCAGGCTGCTATTGAGCATGTTGCTGTTGTTGCTGCTGCCGGGCTGCATTGCTCATGTTGCTGTTGTTGCTGCTGCCGTGCTGCTATTGATCATGATGCTGTTGTTGCTGCTGCCGGCTGCATTGCTCATGTTACTGTTGTTGCTGCTGGGCTGCTGTTGTTGTTGCTGTTATTGCTGCTGCCGTGCTGCTATTGCTCATGTTGCTGTTGTTGCTGCTGCCGCGCTGCTATTGCTCATGTTGCTGCTGTTGCTGCTGCCGGGCTGCATTGCTCATGTTGCTGTTGTTGCTGCTGGGCTGCTGTTGTTGTTGCTGTTATTGCTGCTGCCGTGCTGCTATTGCTCATGTTGCTGTTGTTGCTGCTGCCGCGCTGCTATTGCTCATGTTGCTGTTGTTGCTGCTGCCGGGCTGCATTGCTCATGTTGCTGTTGTTGCTGCTGCCGTGCTGCTATTGATCATGATGCTGTTGTTGCTGCTGCCGGCTGCATTGCTCATGTTGCTGTTGTTGCTGCTGGGCTGCTGTTGTTGTTGCTGTTATTGCTGCTGCCGTGCTGCTATTGCTCATGTTGCTGTTGTTGCTGCTGCCGCGCTGCTATTGCTCATGTTGCTGTTGTTGTTGCTGCCGGGCTGCTATTGATCATGTTGCTGTTGTTGCTGCTGCCGTGCTGCTATTGCTCATGTTGATGTTGTTGCTGCTGTCAGGCTGATATTGAGCATGTTGCTGTTGTTGCTGCTGCCGTGCTGCTATTGCCCATGTTGCTGTTGTTGCTGCTGCCGTGCTGCTATTGATCATGATGCTGTTGTTGCTGCTGCCGGCTGCATTGCTCATGTTGCTGTTGTTGCTGCTGGGCTGCTGTTGTTGTTGCTGTTATTGCTGCTGCCGTGCTGCTATTGCTCATGTTGCTGTTGTTGCTGCTGCCGCGCTGCTATTGCTCATGTTGCTGTTGTTGTTGCTGCCGGGCTGCATTGCTCATGTTGCTGTTGTTGCTGCTGCCGTGCTGCTATTGCTCATGTTGCTGTTGTTGTTGCTGCCAGGCTGCATTGCTCATGTTGCTGTTGTTGCTGCTGCCGGGTTGCTATTGCTCATGTTGTTGATGTTGCTGTTGTTGTTGTTGTTATTGAGTGTTGCTGCTGCCGCAGTTTTGCTGTTGTTGTTGCTGCTGCGCTGCTGTTGTTGCTGATGCCGCGCTATTGTTGCTTCTGTTTTCGCTGTTGTTGCTGATGCCGCGCTATTGTTGCTTCTGTTTTCGCTGTTGCTGCTGCCGACACTGCTGTTTGTGTTATTTTGCTGTCACCTTTATTTTTAAGTACTTAAATGCATGCTCTGAATGCTATATAGGAAAACAGACATTATTAAGTCGAAACGAATAAAACGTACTCGTCCAAGTACTTCACCATACTCTCTAGGTTTTATATTGGGCAATAAACAGCGTTTTTCAAACGCATAATTGAACTCTTTTCATTATGGTAAAATTAACGGAAACCCATAAAACTGTTTTAGTACTTCCCTAATTGATCATACTGGAGATGAATTCCATTATGGCGTTCTTTATGACCTCCTCGAGATATCAATCATGTACAACATTAAACCCATCATATTACATAGATTGGCTGTTGCGCTTTACATGACGTCATTAACATGTTTGAATCAAAAAAAGAGCATTGAACCATGACATTGGATTAAGATTCATCTTGTGGCGTCCAATAGGAGTGGCAAAGACAGAAAGAGAAACGTCGAAGACACCGAGCCATATTTCCGCTTATTAGAGTCATGTAAGCTACCAAATCATGCACGGTCTAATAGAGATCAGTGTACATGTGCAAGTTCACTGCAGCCTCTTAAGTCTGTAATTGCAATGGGCATGTTGCCTCGGGCCGGGCACAGACTCCACGCACTAGCATGTCCCCAGGCTCACAAACTGCCATGAATTGAATGATTAATTTAGGGAGAAAAAAAATGGAGGGGGAAATGTTATTGGTGTATGGAAGTGAAAACGGTGTTTGGTTTCTGCGAGATATTTTTAAACCACTGACAGGGTAGCGTTGGTATTTCTATACGTGGAAATCCATGAAAGATTTGTAACCGAAAGTTGAGGGAAATACATTTTATCGAGTTTGGAAGAGGGTGTATTAAAGACGATGTTGGATTCCTTTGAACCCATTTACAAGACAGCATTGATGAAGGATCAATAACTAGGAGTAGGCCTACGCGCTCTGATCGACTGATGTAAAAAAAAAAAAAAAAAAAACCAGATACCGTCCTGCCATGTAATGATTACCGAAACAAGAAAAATCTAATCAAAAACTGTGCATCTCGTGGTAGCGAGAGATGTCACCTCTTAGCGCTGCATTAACACATCCTCCTTGTCTCATTGATTGAACATGCACATCAATATATGCATTACACACAAAAACAGATACTCCAAGATATCTCAGTTCACAGCATACCTCCATTGGACAAACATCCAGCAGTTTTGGAGTATTTTTTCAACAAGATAGCCAGAAACGGACATGTTTTCCTAACATTCAACGGGGGGGGGGGGTGTCAACAGTGTGGGATTGTGTGCAATCATTACTTAGCACTCAGTCGACCCCCCTACCTGCTGGGGGCACTGTTCGTGTATAGATGTATACGACACCTACAGCTTTGATAAAACATAATCATAAATTTATTCCATTACAACTCAAAGACCCAATTCTATAGTCACATAAATAAATAAAAAAGTGTTTCTTGATTTTTTCCCAAGGGTAATTCTCTATACACTGACCCGATTCTGTGTACGTCAAAGGCCCATTGTAGCAATGTGTAAATCTCCATAATTGTATTTATTTATTCCCCATCATAAGTCAGTTTTCCTAATGCTGTACCAGTGTCTGTATCTATAAATTTACTCTTTCTGCCAAAGAGCCGCTGCAACAAACTCGTTGATCAACGACATTTGGCGGCATAATTTTTGTCGTTGTAATAAAATATTCGGTTGAGTAATAACAGAGTAAAATACAATAATTCAATTAAAAATGTATTTGCTTTTAGAAATGGAACAAAAGCTCTCAAAGCTCACATCTGGAAAATTTTACCTCCGTGGTATTAAAGTATGCCAGCGTCCCACAAGCTCATTATTGCGATTAATACTGGCTTTCCCCTCACAGAGTCTTGTTCTCCACAATTGCACCTGGCAAACGATTTCTAATGTTTCAATGGCGGCCGAGTGACGCTATACGAGAAGAGAGAGCGAGATAGATAGCTCGCTGGAGGGAACAGTTGCCCAATGCTGGGGCATTTACTCTTCGAAATTAAACACAAACTCAAGTTGGCCGACGGCATAAAGAGTTGTAAATTGTGCCGGCAAGCGAGCATTGGAATCGCGTCCGAGTCACCGGTGGAAAAACAGCGTTTCTTTGCGGCTGGAGAAGGTTTTGATTGCTACCTTGCAATTTACGGGGCATGGGTTAAGACAGGCTGAAAGCAGGTTGAGAATGAAATCGATCGACTCAGCGAGGATCGAGTTCATCTTTTCAAGCGCAATCTATGTGAACATGGAATATACTTTAAGTGAACAGAGACATATAGGGGACGCATGGAGGAACAGAAAAAGGTATAGATGCAGAAAAGCAGTCAAGGATATAACACAATAAAAAAATGTGTTCGTGTTTACCTTGATTTCACCATTTTCTAGTAAGCTTGAAAATGTAAATTATCTATTATTAAATGTAAACATACCATAAAAGTTACGGGTTACTCATTACTCAATCGTGAGTTAGTAACTAAAGTTAATAAACGAGGAAAGTTTCCTCAGAGGTTAAGAGGAGTGTGTGTGTGCGTGTGTGTCTTTGCAAGTTCGCCTGAAGTGTGCACTTGGTATAAGTCAGGTAAGTCCATGGTATGTGGTGTAGCTACAGGCAAATCCCATACCAATCACGCATACCTTTAAGCAATGGATGGGATGATATAGCATTATAACGATGATGAAACCGCTACTTATGGACCCATTGAATCGATACTGTCATGACATATCTAACCTCATTCACTAACAAAGCACGGAAGCATTCAAGTCTACAATAATGCTTCGGTTATTCAACCTCCCCCAGGTATAGAAGAATACGAAACAAACTCAGCTCAACATAGAGGCTTATTGGTGGAAGAGACTAATCATTTGGGAGTGGACATTTCTTCCTTTATGTTAGCTCAACATTAAGGCTTATGGGGAAGAGACGAAACAGTTGAGAGTGGAAAATTATTTCTTTACAGCTTAACATTAAGGCTTATTGTGGAAGAGACGAATCATTTGGGAGGGGACATTTCTTCCTTTGTTTCAGCTCAACATTTAGGCTTAATAATGGGGAAGAAACGAAACATTTGCAGTGGACAACTCTTCCTTTATGTCAGCTAAACATTAAGGTTTATTATGGTAGAGACGAAGCATTTGGGAGTGGACAATTCTTCCTTTATGTCAGCTCAGCATTAATGGCTTATTGGGGAAGAGATGTAGTATTTAGGAGTGAAAAATATTGTTTCTCGAACTGCAGGGAATAGAATTAAACCTGAATTAATTTCGTATTACGCTGATAGTTATAAATAAACACCAAGCTAGTAAAGCTATACAGCTTAAAGGGTATGTATACGTTTGGTAATGACTCTGAAAATTAATGGCAATAAAAACTTACTCTGGTAAGAAGTACCGCAGCTTTGGATAGTAATGCATTTTGAGAAACCTTTCACGTCGAAGTACTGCGGTTATGGAAAAAGATATCACTTTTTATCCCCAAAAATTTGAATCTGAGAAGCGTTACTGCAGTAACGTTTCTCAGATTGTGTAGGAATTCCAATTGCAGATTATTCTTCCTGCATGGACTAGATTTTCGACAATATCTGAAAAAACGCTATACCACCTTTTGAAATAAAATTTTCACAGGTTAGTTCTATGGTATATATCTATAACTATATAGGATTGAAACAGTGGGTTCCAATTACCAAACGTATACAATCCCTTTAAGTAATGTCAGCAATATTATAATTACATTACGCGTCTCATTCACAGTGAAATTACTTCACCGTGCCTTTGACAGCACACAGTGGCCCAAAATAAATAAATTAATAAATCCGTGAACTGAGATGCTACATCATATAATTTCCAATCGACTTGAAATATCAAAATATAACGAATATAATAGTATGCCTGCCCATTTGCAAACGGTTTATGTTCATGCTGTAGTAAAGAATAGTCAACATATTCAATGCACTTAAATTAACAATATTGTTTCCGTTTAACACATTTCATTTAATGTTGCGATTCATAAAAATTCCCCGACAGGGAAAGGTTCGACTGTAATGTCATAATGTGCGAACCGCCAACGTCCAGGTATATTCCTTCTCAATCAGATATGAAACAATAAACATCAAATCCAGGCAAACATGTATTATTGCCGCGCGGATTTTGTAGGATTTGGCAAGTTATAAAGTCTGTGTTCCTTAGTGATCCTGTGTAAATAGTACAGGAACGAATCGCCCGTAGCTTCCCACCACAGAACACGCGGTCGAGGGAGAAAGAGTCAAACAGTACGCGGTCAATCAAGAGAATGCTTCAAAAATTCACGAGCGTTCAACTTCAGAAGATACTTTCTTAGCATCTACAGAATTTTGAAGCGTGATGTTGGCACAGTTTGATGGAAAAGTTCCAATGCCCTAAGGGCCCTCTTGTGAGAAGTTTGAGCTTTAACCGACACGCGGTTATTGACAGAAGGTCAACGGAAGTGGAAGAACTCCTTCCGTGTCTTATTTTTACTCAAGTAAATGTGAGGTAAAACGGGGTAACATTTGAGGTAAAATGTTTAAAATACTTTGAATACGAAATTAAGAATTTATGCCAAGAGAATTTTTTTTAAAGTTATTTACTAATGTTATTGGATAAATGTTGAGATTGGGGTTGTAAGACTAAATTACCACATCCTTTACTTTCTTGGCAGAGATGTTCAGAAATTTGTTCACTTATTCAATTCAAGTCAACATTTGTTTCATACTACTCTTGTCAAAATAAAACATATATACATAACGATAACATAGATAATATGAAATAAAAGGAAGGCAAATGAAGGAGAAAGATTAATCTATGTCGACCAGAATTAAAGAGAGTATGAGGCTGTCAGATTAAGCCAAGGCTTGTAGAGGACAGCCTGGACAGACAAACCACAAACGTGTATGAACACAAGACAAACAGGTGAGGCAAAACAAAACAAAAACAGACTGACTTAAAGTGATTTTATTTGATTGATTGATTGATTGATTTTTTTTAAATGAAAACTGCTGTTTTTGTAACTGTTAGTTGTTCGGTGTCTATTGGAATGCCTCTCCGAGTTTGGTAATTTCTCGTAAAATACAATCTGTTAAAGACAAACGCAACATATTAGTAGCCGACAGTAAGTCTAAAAAATGTTTGTGTCTTTCTTCGAATATTATCTGATATAAATTCCTTTCGACCATTTGCACCACGTTACAAATGGCAATAGATTAAAGGCAATAAAACCAGCCAGCCCCCACGACAAAATCATACATGAGTTGATAATTCGATGGGCGTTGTTAGCTGTTATGATATTCAGGCAGTGTTGATCACACCCGTCCAGAGAGAGTTAATTTTGAAGACGCGGGAGGGTAAAGCCACCCGCTCATTATTTACCAAGATGAGGAGACTTAGATCAAAAAAAGCATCGCTGTGGAGTTTGATATCCTACCCACTGACCTCCATGGTGTCTAAATATAGGCTGGTCCTACATTGAGATGATTGCCATATGGTACAGTAATGTTCAGATGTTTTCCTCCTTTGTAGATTTTTTTTTCATTAAAAAGAATCGCAGGGAGAAGATCCTTGCTATACAGAAGGTGAAAGAAGTAATCCCCAATAAATAACACAATGCCTGAAAACAATTTGCCTGGATACAAAACAAGAGTGTCCATAGATTATTTTTTGTCAACTGCCACGGTAATTTTCATGGTTAATAAAGCCAGACAACTTCAAGCATTCGCTCTGAAAATGCAAATAAATAATGTTTACATCTTCCAGAGAATCTGACGGTTTCATCCACAAAATTAAAAAAAAAAACCTTTCGCGTAAACATTAAGACCGCTATATGCCATCATACAAATTCAATTAGCTTCGTATTTTGACAACCACAAGGGTATAAGTTACCATGTTATTGAAAACTCAATCCTTGCTTTCTAATAAGTAAAATTCTATCCTCTTTTCTCCTCGAAAGAAATCCACAATTTCACTGAATCGAATATATATATCGGGTAACATTTTCATCGCATGACCAATCATAATATTAAAAGGGAGAAACAATCCTCTTCTCTTTGCCAGAGGGAAGTCAAGCTTACGATTTCTGATCTGTTAGCGATCATGAATAACTTCTCTGCGATACATTTTAGTGTTCTATAGTTAACCCGTGGATGTGTTTTTGATACCATCCCGGCAGTAGGAGCTGAATAGCAATAAAGGAATTATCCAGAATTGTTAGAGCTGACAAAATAGTCTCAGATACGGCTCATGTTGTGCGTGATCAATCATATACATGAAATAACAAACCTGTGAAAACTTGGGCTTAATCCGTTGTGTGAGTCAGGAGAAAATAGTGAAAAAACCATGTACAGTTTTCAGCATTTAAACACATTGTACTAGTTGTAACAACCGAAATCAGCTGTTGCGTGTTTTCTTTTAAGTTTTCAGATACAGTTTTCTCGAATATGACTTCATAGGGAAACATTTCACATTAAAAATGGTTCTAGATATGAACTTCATAGTCAGTAAGCTTTCAGGCTAAAATGACACAGTGATCTTTTTTATCCTTACCAATTCCTTTAATGTATTCCCAGTCCCAATGGTTGTACCGAATGATCACAATGTTTATATGGTCTCAAATTGTTGTATTTAACCCACATTCCTGCCTGGCCAACCAATCCACTTAACCTATTCCCATGCATCATTACAATCTGCTCAAGTGGTAAACATCAATACTGTAGAAGTAGATCTCTTAACAATCTAAACAGACCCTTCACCGACTATCCCTAATTGATTTCATGTATGCAATTTCTATATGAAATATGGTTCAGATTTCTAATTGATTCAACAAGTTAATTGCAACAATCAATCCATAGGCTGATTCTTCATTTTGTTTACTCATTGGAAATATTTACAAGCCTAGAAGGTTCAGTTGGGTTTTAAAATGGCAGCAGGTGTATAGTTCTTCTCAACCTCGTCCCCAAGGTGTGTCGAGCGGTACGAGGATGACCGCTCTCTCACGCTGGAATTGGATCATTTGCATATCCAAAATGGATATGTATGCAAATTAGAATAGTCTGGCTGTGAACATGGTGAATACTGAATGAGTACAACTTAACATGTTTACGTTAGACTTTTGTACACCAGTCGTTGTCCAATCAGGGTCCAAGTAAGGGGTTTCCCTCCCAGGGTTTACTATTGTAAACATGGTTGGAAATAAAGTAAACCATGGGGACGAGGTTGAGTTCTTCTGTTTTCATTTCATGTTATCTTTTGTGAAACAAATTTGTTTTAAATGTAAGATAAGCCTACTATTACGTCACAATTTTTTTTGTGTGAATACCTTGAAACGTGTGAATTTTTGAGCGTCTGAAAGTTGCAATTTCCACAATTAAAATAATTTGTTTAGAACATATGAAATAATTTGTATATCTCTGCTTTAAAAAATGTTGCTGGGTATTTTTGATGTGCTGCCAATTTGTTCTTCCTCCGTGCAAATCAAAATGTTACCAATCCAACAACTGAATACAGAAATAGTCGGATCACAAATGGGCATCATAACACACATTGCTTGCTGCAGTCAGGGAGCGGGACAAGATGCCTCCAGATTGAACCACATGCTCTTTTCGAAACTACGGTGTTGACTTGGGGCTCCGGCTTAGGCTTCGTTTGAAGCCCTGTACTGAAAGCACATGTTTTCAAATTAACTGATGGATTCAAAAGCCGGAGCCTAAGCACACAAGCCACGGTTTCGAAAAGCGACACAGTGAGACTAATTACCCAAAATAAACCTTCGCCGTAAGCTTGCTATGGTAATTTGCGACTGCAGACAAAAACAAATGCCGTGTGATAAGGAGCCATTGATGAGTGTTTATTTCCCATGGATGACTTATTTATGGCGATGGTATTTCAGATGTAAATACTTTACGGTCACACCATATTCATTTCTGGACAGAGGCTCTTCTTCGATGAATAACAGACATGCTCAATAATTTAGTCTGTCAAGTAAGCTGAAAGTATCCAAATTGTCTGGACATGTACCAAGGTGTTACATCGAAAACTACCGATTCACGAACCTTGGTTTGTTTTGTTTTATTGAACTTAGTTAAACAGATTACAAACAGTCAATAGAGCAAATAGCATCACAATAGACTTATTGGGGTTTAAGTACAGTATGAAAAACCTACTTGCTAATCTAGTCCAATAGACACTTAACTGAGTCTGAAACTAAAACTTAGTGTGGAACAGACGTTGTTGTCGCTGTTAAAAGCACTTACACAGACGTTGCTGTCACTGTCATTGGCGTTAACACAGACGTTGCTAACAGTCATTAGCATTAACACACACGTTATTGTTACTGTCATAAGCGTTAACACAGACGTCATTGTCAGTCAAGCGTTGACACAGACGTTGCTGTCACTATCATTAGCGTTAACACAAACGTTGGTGTTACTGTCATTAGCGTTAAAACAGACGTTATTGTCAGTCAAGCGTTGACACAGACGTTGCTGTCACTATCATTAGCGTTAACGCACACGTTGTTGTTACTGTCATTACCATTAAAACAGAAGTTGTTTTCAGTCAATAGCATTAACACAGACGTTACATTGTCACTGTCATTACTGTTGACACAGACGTGATATTGTCACTGTCATTTACTGTTGACTAAGACGTTATTGTCACTGTTATTAGTGTTGACACAAACGTTATTGTCACTGTTATTAGTGTTGACACATACGTAATTGTTACTGTCATAAGTCTTGACGCAGACGTTACACTCACTGCCATCAGAATTAACGTAAAAGCACAAGTTCGCGTCAAAAAGATAAACTAGTCTTTTAAAATGTGGATTTAAAGTAATCGCAGGCAGATATATCGTTCAAACAGACGTTAATGTTACGAGTTTTGGGGAAAGGCGTGTTGCCTTTTGTCTATTTGAGTTTACTCAGATTATAATAGAGAGTGTGATAGTTTTCTTGTGAACGTGTGCAAACATGTTTTATTGAATTGAAACACACATCTTGGCAGTTAAAAACACTATTGATACGAAGGGAAAAGAAAGTATATAATATTCCAATGTTGAACCACATACGCGTGTTATTGTAACAGTTACCGGTAATGCAACAAAACTAACTGCTTAAAAGCCAAATGTTTTAGAGTGTAAAATGCAGAATTTGTTATTGGACTCGCGCTTGATAGCAGAGATTTTCCTCCTCAAAAGCAAAAATACAACACAACACAAACTTACAAGAACATTGTGTGCAACAGAAGCAAGCAGTCATGTGGAAAAGAAGTAGATGGGAAAGTTGCACCTAGAATGCAGCCAGAAAACATTGTGAATTGAACCTGAATAACGATTAACATTTACATATAGGGCCTATACCAGCCATTGACTGTGTAGCTTGTCTATTTAATTGTCATTTTCACGCACATAAAGGGAGGACACAGGTTTAAAAAATATATATATATGATTTTTCTATCTCCATTATTTTGTTCTTGTAAGTTTGATTACTTTCTCCCGACATTTAATTATGCCTGGTACAAGGTCAACACGCGCCATGTCCAGCCTAAATAAATAAACGAATTTAACGAAGTTACCCTTGTACTCATTTCCTCCGTGTGGTTGTACAATCGATCTCTTCGTGCGGACATGGTCCCACGTCCAAGAACATCTCCTAATTCAAGCAAGCCCCAATCAAATCCTGGACTCGGCCAGCCAGCCACATGCCAAACCCATCAGTGGAAATATATGACACCGGGATTTTCAATCTGTCATCATATGATAGTTTAAGGTCAGAAGTAAAGAAACGAATTCCTGGGTTCCTGATGTTTGTATTCAAACTGGAACCCGTTCTATGTACGTCAAAGCGCGGGGGTAGATCGTATAGTGTGGACTGAGCCGATCTTTCGTTCCGCTACCAGCAGTGGGGACCTAGTTTGTGGGGATATTGACGTTACAACATCCACGTCGTGATGGAGTTGAGGGCTGGAGAAATTGTAGAGGATTGAAGACGCATGATTGCGCTCTTTATCATAGTGTGTTCTATTTACACATGACAGCAAGGAATGAGCTCACATTCACTGTTTCTTCTTCATCGCTATTGGCATATACGATCCTTCCTCACATGACAGCGATGGAAGCATCTTTTTTTATTTAAAATAGGGGAGGACTAGAGGCACTCGTATCTTCTTTTACTTCCGCTAATACTCAATCTTATTTGACAGCGAGGAAAATGAGGTCCCGTGATTTAAAAGAGTGCGGTGTGTTTTCATCTGGCATGTATAGTGTTTCAGCATAAACGTGACATACTGAAAGTAGGTCTGAATAAATTGGAAAGATAAAAGAGACACATTCCATGTATAAATCAAAAAGCATTGGAACATCTCTTAATAACTCTTTTTTTTGTTTAAGGCGTGTCGTCTCTCATTGAAAGAGACTGGATATCACAAAGGAATTTGTCCGTTTGTATAGGTCTTCCCTAACTCAATAAGATGCTGAAGTTCAATGGGAATTGTTGCAGAGGGGTCCGTTATTGAATATATTCTTCGGTATATAGATTTACTTTCACAGAAAAATAAAAATTTGGTTGTTAATATATGATCGATGGTGTGACTCTTTTCACAAAGGCATGGCTTGATAAAATGTGCTCTGTTATATTAAGTTCATTCAAATGTGTTTTAATTCAAAATAACACGAATTATTCATCCCACGTTAACAACACTGCAATGTGATAAAATAATTAGTCAGATGTGATATACATTGTTAGCTGTTTTCTAATGAAATAAAATGTTTAAAATGGCAAAGGTATCCTTTCCACATGATTGCGATTGAAATTAGTTCTACTGAGGTTGCAATGTCTAAGCGAACATTAATGGCAGTACCGTATGAAAAAAAAGGTGAAGATGTTATCTTTGAGTCAAGACCTTTACATGATCAGATTGTTTGGAATTGCATCATCTATAACCCGAAATAATAAATATCAGGAAGACAATTCTATAAATGAACGTTTATTTCATTCTGCTTAATGTTTTCTTCTAGTATAGCCACTAACCAAGAGTGGCTTTTTAGCCTTGTTTGTGGTAAACTTGTATAATTTTTATTAAAACAAATTTATTCCGTGTCATTGTTGATGATAGAGACAGAGAAACATCTCCGTATGTTTAATTCTGTCGATTCGGTCGATAATGAAAACACATTTAGCTTCAATACTCCACAAGATGTTTGGCATCCTCCTTCCACATCGTTCAAGTTGTGTTTACACTCTAAATACTTCTGGGTCACAATTGACCCAGATCCGGGTCCCGTATTGGGCTTGAGCCATTTTAAAGGTCAGTTCGACCCGGAACCTTTGTCAAAATGACCCCGGGTCCCGTATAGGGCTTGAGCCATTCGTAGGGTCAGTATGACCCGGAACCAGTGTCAAATTGATCCAGAAAGGAGCTCAAAACTGACGCAGAATCCGAGTTAAAATCACATTTTTACCACTCTCTGGGTCAGGCTGACCCGGAAATGGGTCAGGCTCCCTGGGACCCGGAATCCGGATCAATTCTGACCCGGTTGATTTTAGAGTGAACAAAATATTGCAGTGTTGACGTTCAACATTAAGGGCAGCAATCAAATGTATACTTTGCAGCACTGTGATGCGTTCACCGATGCGTGGCAAGCAATCAGCATCTTTAGGGTCTTTCCTCATTTATTCTAGAGTCACAATGTCCGAGATTGGTATTCAGTTTCCTCGTGTGATTACCAACGGTTCACCGAGTAAATCCGCGGAGATCAAGGAGATCCATGGTACCCGGAAACTTTGGTATCAATAAACGCGGAGAGAAAGCGGCCATACGTCATAGTGCCTGAATCAATCACACAGCGGCACATGGGATGATGCTGACAGAGCAACTAGTCAAACAGGAATAATGGAATACATGAATAACGCCCATTTTGAAACAATGAAGACATACACACTGACTTGATATTAACTTGCATCCTTTTCTAAAGACCAGAAGCAAAGTTCAGACCACAATATGGTGTTATTATTGCACTCACAAAATACAAGGGGATGCACCCATAATATATAACAAGTGGTACTATATCTTCTCCTTTCTATTGTACATGCCAAAGCGCTTATTAAACACACAAAGCCTTAACATGCCGGTCTCACTATTTAATTTCCACATTTTCTGCAGTGGAAAACTTCACAAAAGGCAATGAAAAAATGCTTAGAACGAGGTCTTCCATTCCCTATATCGATTGAATAAATAGCTGCACGTGTTAAGGCATTTCAGTTATGAAATAAGCACAAAGAGATATATATATTATCTTCAGCTGTCACGTGACCTTGATGACGCGTCAACCTTCACCTGATGAAAAGGTCAGCACACTCTCGACAGGAGACTACCAGCTGTGACGTATCAGCGTGACATGCATCAACTTCTTGAGATGCCACAACACATCTTAAGACTCTACACGCGTGGTATGAAAATGACAACATACCTGGGCTACTGCCAAAATAGCATCACACTGCTAATAACAGAAGCTGCATTTAAAGGGGAAGTGTTCTTCGAGTTTACAACAATGTTTACTCTCTTCCTGAATCAGGTTTATTATTCATCCAGAAAACCATTCCACAACATGTTTGCCTGAAAGTTACGTTTCGTCCAAGAGGAAAATGTACTAAAAACACTTTGACATTACACATTTGACATTAAAATTGTTTAGGACTCCTCTTAAATTGACACCCTTACACAAATAAAGATTGATATCAACAGAAAAGTTGCAGCAAGTGACTCAATATAAAGTGGGTTGGCGTATCACATAGGGTGAGGCAAGACAATTGGCCTTTTTTGAGATTATTGTGGACACTATAGGCGTGCACTGTTTGGTTTGGGTGTATACAGACAGAGTTATACCCAAACCTAATAGTGTCATAATATTGTGTCCACCATTACTCAAAAATGGCTTTAAAAAAAAAAATTGCGAACAAAACAAGTTTCAAATTTATTGTGCAATATTTCGTGTCGAGTATCCTGAATATGTTTTATCACACATGTCCACTCGCTGACAGCTGCTGTTACTGTTTTATAATGTTTTGAATATTAAGTCTCGGTCCCTTGGTGTTTCTCTGACATTACGTGACAAACGACTTCTTCTCCCTCAATTTTTCAATTCCACAAATGTAAAAATAAAAAAACACTTAGAGAATTCTCAGGTTGCATAAAAAACACTTCAATTTATTTGAGTAGGTGCACTTGTCCAAAGATATTTTTTTCCGCCCGACTCTTTGACCAGTGTCCCCGGCGCAGAATCTAGCCGTAAAAGGTAAATCCCCTGCTGTTTATGAATGTGTAAGTAAAGTAAATCGGAGGGAAAGGGCCGCGAGGTTTCTGTGTGCTGAACAGTGCATACCAGCGTCAGAGGATGCATGTACTTGGGTGAATGCTACGCCCCCCTCGGGGCTCCTCCACATCAAGGGACTCCTCCTCCACAGCGGGGGTGCAGACCGCTCCTCATATCCTACGTGGTCGGCAAAAACCCATTTGAGATTGATACTTGTTTGTATATATATGGTCATCCGACGGGAACCAGGATCTTTGCAAATTTACATCCTAAACAGGAAGTAATTTTTGTTTTACTTTGTTGTCTCAGGGGGCTGAATGAAATATGCTTTCAATATTATGTCAGGTTTGGATAAAATGGTTCCATATTTATGTTGAAGAAAAGGAATCAGCTTGCGAATGCGATTTTCATTGTGGAGCGTTGAGACAAACTGGTGTTCTCACACTGAAAGAATGAACATAGAAGCATCTCTCTCATTTGTGATTTATGTAAGATTACATCCTGAGTTTCATTAATGTTTGTGCCGTCTCCTCCCTCCTGCATACACTTCTTCTATTTACAAAAACAAAATGTGGGCTAACGCTGAACACTTTGCCTGTCTGTATTTGTACAGACAAATGACAATCCATTCATCACCGAGTCAAATAAATCATTCCACAATACAAATGATACTTATAAATACCCATTAACCAATGCACTCAATTTCCAGGCAGATATAAAAGGTTACACAAAAATCTACAATAAACAAATATTACCAGAAAGAAAATAAATATATGATGGTTTATCGTACCGCTTCACCCACCGCAGGTCATCTCAGGAAAGCAAACCAAAAAATGATCATCCCATCCGTGATTTGTTTTTGCGCGATTCTCAGAGACACCAAACATATAAATTAATTTTCTTAATGCCCGTCGTCTTTCTTAATGCTGTGCCTTCGGGGTTAGCGAACTGGATTGTCCAGTAATAATGCCGTGGAGAATTCCTAAGCTACTCGACAAGCTAGAGAGAGTTAGAGAGAAAGAGCGAGCGAGATACAGGCACTGAGAGAGCATAAGCTACGCCGAGTAAGACTTAGTTTTTACCCGGTAATTATTACAAACCCCTGGGTAGTCTTAGCATGGTCTTAGCTACAAATACCTGCCCCCCCCCCCCTCTCCAGCAGTCTCGGTGTTATGTATCTTGAGTAATAAATCTACATGTATTGCCGATAGGAGTCCGTGGTAAGTAAAAGGCAGCGGTTTGTAATTAATATGAACCATTTTTAAATGGCTGCAGGAATTTGGATTCGTAATTAACATATTGATAGGATGTTGTTGTGTTGTTTATGCAATAAAAAAAGGGATCAAATGGGCCTTTGTCAGAAATTTTATATTATTAAATGATACGGTTTGGGCAGCGGTTTGTAATTAATATGAACCATTTTTAAATGACTGCAGTAATTTGGATTCGTAATTAACATATTGATATGATGTTGTTGTGTTGTTTATGCCAAAAAAGGGAGCAGATTGGTTTTTGTCAGAAATATTATATTATTAAATGATACGCTTGGTGACTGGTGAAATATCGAATACATATTGTTTCAAGTGGTCAAATTTGTATGTAGATTGTACCAAGGATGTAGAAGTTTATGCAAGAGATCGTCCCGAAGTGGACAGATCTTGTATGGTCAACTGCTTCCTAAGTTAATAATCTGTCTCATCAAGGCACCTTTAAAGGGATGGTGCCAGAAAGCAACCATCAGAAACTATCTTTGGGAAAACTCTCGTAAAAAACTCTCGTAACAAGCTAAGTGGTCACCGGTGAGCTTTTGATTCACACGCCAAGAATCATGCATATTCATTAGCATTGTGGCGTCATATTAGACCAATTATTATTAGATGCATCCTATAGCTCACATTGTCTGCAAACATGTAGATTATAGCAGAAATTATAAGCTAAGGGTGCCATATCAAGTACACCCTGGAGGGAATATGCTAATTTCAGACAATTTGCAAAAACTATCTCCAGCCAAGTGGAAGAATGGTTGTCCGTTCGGAAGCAATCATCCGTCGTGTTATGAAGTGCAGAATACAAATCGTGATGCCCAAGACAAGCAAAACTTCAAAAAAATACCAAACAATAAGCATACTGTGGGTGCTTAGAATGGTACGGTACTTACTGGGATCACTAAAAACCAGTCACCTACGATCATCCTAAATGATACCGTGTCTGGTAAAAAACCTGCTTCATGTCAACTTGTCTGTGACTATAGAGCAGAGCTGCCAACATTTGCAGCTTGCATACCGGGAGATTTTGCACAACAATCAGGGAGATGTTTAGAATTAGTTTCCATAATCATATTTGCTCCAACCTCGTCCCCAAGGTGTGTCGAGCAGTACGAGGTTGACCGCTCTCTCACCCTGGTATTGGATCATTTGCATATCCAAAATTGTTGGATACGGATATGCAAATTAGAATAGTCTGGCTGTGAACATGGTGAATACTGAATGAGTACAACTTAACATGTTTACGTTAGACTTTTGTACACCATGTCGTTGTCCAATCAGGGTCCAAATAAGGAGTTTTCCTCCCAGGGTTTAATTATTGTAAACATGGTTGGAAATAAAGTAAACCGTGGGGACGAAGTTGTATTTGCTCATTTAGAACATGGACAGATTGGTTAATTTTCAGGGAACTTTCTGTAGAATCAGAGAGAGAGAGAGAGAGAGATGGCAGCTCTGCAAGAAATTTGTGTGCTAAGCACTAGCCTCTGGTAATACCTGAACCATGACATGACACGCATTTACGGCCCGTCGGACTGAGTCACACCGCGGCGTTTTTCCCAACTCCACAGTGAGTCTTTATCGATGAGCACAGCTATCCATCATACACACCTGAAGATGTACACACAGGAAGAAGAAGTCCCCTTTTCTCTGAGACTCCCGGGGTTTTCAATCAATGCCAAGATATTACCCAAGGAGCGTCATCATAGATGCGGACTAATCAAGTCTACCTCAATCAACCAGACGCCGTGGTAGACTGGCATTCATAACAGCTCAACTATTACGCTGCACTATATATACTGGAATAACGTGTAAATAGAGCGCCAGACTGCTGCAATTATAATTAGAGCTCTTGGTGGGGTTGGTTGTTCGTATAGAGTACAAAACAAAGTTCAATCTACATTTTTACAATCACACCACTGGAAGATATTGGACTGACCTCTTATTAGGAAAGAGGGTCAGGTGATTAAACCGGGGGTTATTGTGGCCTCTACCTGTTTGAATTCCAATTTGCCTTCAGCAATTTGTTGGGTTACGTCGGGCCAGAACTACAAATAAACCCTGCACCTTTAAAGGCACTGAACACGTTTGGTAATATTGTCAAAGACCAGTGTTCTCACTTGGTGTATCTCAACATGAGCATAAACTAACAAGCCTGTGAAAATTTGGGCTCAATTGGTCATCGAAGTTGCAAAAAAATATGATGAAAGAAAAAACACCCTTGTTGTACAAATGTGTGTGCTTTCAGGTAGGAATAAAAGGCTTCTTGCAAGAAGTCTTTTATTATTTTAGTGAGAAATTACCTCTTTCTCAAAAACTACGTTACTTCAGAGGGAGTTGTTTCCTACAATGTTTTATACTATCAACAGCTCTCCGTTGCTTGTTACCAAGTAAGTATTTGTGCTAATATTTGTTTTGAGTCGTTACCAAACGTGTAAGATACCTTTAAAGATATCTCCATGGACTCTGACAAAACTTCATAAAAGGTCAAAATGGTTTTGTTTTTTATTTATCGATTTGAAATACCACTCGACGCGTAATTATAATCTCACCATGTGCCCGGAAGGAGGTTTTAGCGAAAAAATACAGTAGAAAGGGCGTATGGAATTGATGTGCAAAATTGTATTTCAAGAAAACTAATCGTGAAAGTTTGATTGGTTTTCTGCCATTCAGAAAGTCATTATAGGAAGGTAAAATTCTGCATGGGAATGAGAAAAACTTGTCTTTTTGGAAAAGCAACGAAAATGTAACAGTAATGCCATATTTTTAGCCATTTTACTTATTACGGCATTTTGTTACTGGGACAAAAGGTACTTTGTGTGCCTGATGGACGCCCTTCTTCCGGGCACTTGACGATCTATCCCATAAAATCAATTACACTCCGGTATAAAAAGGTTCTTTCTTAATGAGTAAAATCGTTCATGATCTGACTAGGTGATGATTTGACTCTACACGTCTTACCTCCATGTAGTATCCATCAAATCACCAGGATTTCAGCAAGTTCAGCAGGGTCTTGTACGAATACACTGCAAAAACTGCACTGCGAAAAATAATAACACTTTTCGGTGTTACTAGAGGACTACACCAATCTGGTGTCATTTAAAAGTTTTGGTGTTATCATTTACACCCATGGGTGTGTCAGTGCACCATGGGTGTAAAGAATAACACCAATGTGTTAAAAATAACACCCACAATTTTAACACCAGTGAACATTCTTGGTGCTGTCCTCTAGTAACACCGGGGTTGTTAAATTTAACACCCCAGTTTTTGCTGTGTGGTTAAAATTGACACCGTGGGTGTTGTTCTATACAGATACCCAAGAGAGAATCAAAATGAACATCATAAGTTGTTAAAACAACACCAATGTAATTTTGTTGGCAGAAATTTGTTTTATTTTAAAACTCTATGGTGCAATTGGATTCTTTTTTCCGTATCTATATGTGACAACACCCATGGTGTCATTTTTAAAACCCCAATTTTTGCAGTTTATTAATACATCCATTGTGTTCTGAGTTTTCATCAAAGGCAGAGCCGAAACTGGGGTGAAATTTGAGGGGATACTTCTGGCTGAATAAAACTGTAGTTTCCGTTTGCATTTCACTTAAATAAGGTCCCTTTTCAGTGCCCATGTTGTGCCATTTACTATTGTTTGCAAGATAATCTGACTTGTAAATGGAAAACTATAGATTTAAAAAAATTGAAAGTATCACATTAAAGCTTATAAAATGTAACATTTAACTCTGGCAATATTTAATCTCAAAAGTCCAGATTTCAAACGGGGACACCCGGGGGACACGGACATCAATTGGGGACACGTGTGCCCCCGTGCCCCCCTCCACCCCCACCCCCACCTTAGTTACGCAACTGTTCATTGGTTGATTAGATGCAGACATAATAACAAAACTTCATGACGGTCAGTTTTAAGTTACTATTTGTGACAATTGTCACTTCACAGTTAAAACATATGAGTGCGTGAGGTTAGAAGCTATAGGCAGTAATTTAATGCCCTTGACATTTTCACATTGTTTGTTGGTGCTTTAAGAAACGACCTGAATAGAGTCTAAATTTATGACGGTGCCTTAACGCCATGATCTTGGCGGTTTGTTTAGGAGATCACTATTTGCACATCTGACCACTATTTTTAGGCCATTGAGAAGAGCTGAAAGGGATATTGGACAGAATTGAATTGGTCTTTGATTGAACACTTCATCAATGTAGGGCTGCCGTTGAACTACTAAGTCAACATTGTTACGAAAATACAAGTATTATTCACTTAATAGAAAAACTGCCAGTCAAAAATAGTTCATGCTTCTGCCCTGCTTTCTTGCTCAATCTCACCACACGAGAAGCATCCACAAAGCAATGGTTATTTTGGATCCGCCCCGAACATCTTTAAAAAAAGATTGTTAAGCAAGTGATGTTTTTAAATCATCAGTTTTATCACTGTGTACCATCGACCAACAAGTTCCATCAAAATATTGTATTAGTACTAGTAGTTTACAACACATGTGAACAAAGTTTAAAGGTTTATTCACGGATTTATCCTATTCGCATGACGTCATCACACGATAAATCTTGCTAGCGCCATTTTGGAGAGGCAGATTCCCCGTGTGTTAGTGTCCGAATTGGCGGCTACGGCTATACGGATACGGCTGAATCGCCGTGTCATTGTGCTTTGGATTATAAGGACGTCCTTGGCAACACCATTAGCTACAGTGGTAGTCGTAGACGTAGCCGCCAATTCGGATACGGCCTCACTGTGCTGTGCACATTTTTTAGGTAACGCACGAGCAGTTTAGCCTTGCACCACATCTTTACGTGCATTTTGTTTACTCCCAAAATGGCAGAACATGGGCAGACAGGGCTACGTTTTTGCGGTCATACACTGCAAAAACTGGGGTGTTAAATTTGACACCATGGGTGTTGTTACATATAGATACCGAAAACGTAATCCAACTTTACACCATGAGGGTGTTAAAATAACACTAATTTCTACCAACACAATTACATTGCTGTTATTTTAACACATTATGATGTTTTTGTTGATTCTCTCTTTGGTATCTATATGCATGGAGGAAGCCTTCCTTCCTCTATGCTATATGTGACAACACACTTGGTGTCAATTTTAACACCCCAGTGTTTGCAGTGTAACCAATAACTGTTTCGGTTCCGACCACTGATTAATCACTGGCCAATTACCAACATAGTTGTTGGTTACAGCCGCGAAAATGCGTATGACGTCAGTGCCAGGGGTCAATAGATGGGTCAATAGAGAGGAATTTGTTTTCTAACATGAGATTGGAGTAACAAAAACACAGTCTGGTCCCCTCAACATTGACAAAACAGTGGATTAACTTTTAGCTTTATATAGCTTTGAATCTGATAGATTATAAGTGTGTCTCAATTTAAAGCCTTCAATCTGATATCTCTCTATTTCGTATCTACAGAAAAGAGGCATCTGTAGTGGTTGATGGACATTTCCTAACTCGTATGGTATACGATGACATGAAGACATACGACCTGGTGACTGCTGCTGTTAATATCCTAGGTAATGTATATTGTATATTATGCACGGTTTTTTTCAAACCGGCGGCCGTTTTGAATCGCTACGCGGTTGGCACGCATCATGTGCTGTACATACACCAGCTGTAGGGACCGTCCAAAGTTTTCAACATTTGTTCATGTCGTACAGAGGGTACTACTTTTGAGGATCCCCCCCCCCAAGTCGAACAATTTCCTTCCAAAATTTATGCACATTATTTAAATATCAACATTGTAAACACCTTTGAAAGTCGTACGTAGTCTCTGACCAGCCCCTCCCCGTCAAACTCTCTATATGACCGTGAACATCCCCCCTGTACCGCTAAACCCACGCCCGATCTTTAGTTTGATATTTACTCTTATTTTCTCAACAGATGATTTTAAATATACATTTGAAAGGTTTATCTGTCCCTGGGGTTGCACAAAGAATAGATTACAATGACTGGCGCTGTTGCTTTCTTGGCATTTAGAAAAAATATGATGAACACAAATCGTTTGAATACACACCGATCGCCACAAGACTCGAGTATGCACGGTTTTAATTCATAGTCCATTTAATGGGAATCGCAGTAAATGTCAACCCGTTTGTTGCTTTGCATAACAAATAACGTTAAGATCACTACTAGAATAAAACTTTAAGAAAACATGAAATTTTCCGATTGCATGATCTTGGTCTATAGTTTCCCTCTATAGCCTGGTCAGTTGTGTTTTTTAATGCAAGGATGTAGGTCGCATGTTTGAAGTTAGTGCTTTTTATTTGCTGGACCATTTGACTTACTGATTGCAGCTTGGCTTTGAAAGTGGTTGTACAACTGTGACGTTTTAACTAGGTAAATATTGGAGGCAGGATCACCATCTACAATGAACACAATATTTTGACTTGTTTTGCTTGCTGCTCTACTTGCCTTGCTTGCTAATGGTATAATGGAGGCTGAGTGAGACTAAATTCAGACAGAATATTAATTTGACACAACTCATACCGAAACTGACCTAGGGAAAGAGATTGTTTACGATCAATCAATCAACACCTTTGCTCTGCATGTTGTATTAATAATAAGCATCTGGATTGTTTCTCTAATATATCAAGCCATGATGTTTTTATGGTAAATTTGGAAGGATATCCAAGAGGGTTTTATACGCCTCAATTCTTCAGTTTCACACTAGGGGATTAATACTGGCCATTAATATTGTAAACCTTATTATTGGGACATAAAGCAAATGTTTATCTTTTTATTTCATAATAATTACAATTTTATATATATATATATAGGATTTGAGGCATGCATGGTGAGGTATCAATATATATTTGGTTTGCGGTAACACCATGTGTATATCTACTTATACGTAGATTTTGTTCTTTGAGAACTATTTGTTTCTACTGCCGCAGAGTAGGATATTATAATTATTGTTTAATTTATTTTATTTATATATTTTTTTATTTAGTTATGATTTTTTATTTATTTTGTATGTTGTTATTTTATTTTATTTTTATTTTTTATTTTTTATTGTTTTACTTTTGTATTATTATTATTTTTTTTTTATAAGGGGGTATCACATTAGACTTGAAGCAGTCGTGGTTTGCAGCCAGTTTATTGTTTAATCGCATCAATAGATACAACTGGTTTCCCAAGGATCAAAAGGATATCAAAAACATTTCTTCAAAATTACAACTATTACTGAGCTTGGGAAAATGCCAAGTCAGCAAATCTTGAACTATGATCAAACCAAGGCATTTACATACCTCATCAATGCATTGAGAATTCCGTCCATATACAAACATGTCGGCTCTTGGAAGTGTGAAACCCTTCAGTCCATAAAAAAAGTCCAAATCCCCCAGAAAAGATTGACATGTACGAAGTTTAGATTCTAGAACACACTGACAGACAAATCCATTAAACATGCTTAAATAATACCACTCTTCATAAGCCAATTGCCGACCAAATTGGATCAAAAATTGTTCTTCCAAACCTCTAGGCTGCAGTGACCCGGAAAAAATGGATTGAATACTTCGCCCAAGGATAGGAAAATACCTATTGTGACCATCTTGAATTACGGGAATTCGGTTAAATATGACCCGGGGATGAAGGTTATTCACACGAACAATTAAACAAAACGGGGAAACAGAAGTGTACTTTTGGTCAAAAGTGCAAAACTTCATCCAAAACAATTTAAAAATAGAAAGTTGTATAGGATATTTATAAACCAGACTATTTATAAACTTTTTTTTATGGTTGGTAAATTGAGCCACGCAATCTGTGAGATTTAATCACGACATCGAAGCGATATCGTGCTCGCTGAACTGATCAAGCTATTTCATTGTGGTTTTGTTCATTTCACTGAACATTGTAATGCAAGAAATGGCTCGAAAATAACGAGATTTATTCATTAGTCGGGTTTCTTAAAGGGGGACTGTAGATCGAATCAGTTAACAGTTCATCGTGTTTAAGCCAAGGCCTTTTAAATCACGGGCGAATTCCTCTGACCATCAACTAATTGTTGATGCGCTAAAGACTCAAAATTTGTCCGGTTTGGTCGTATTGCAATGGCTAAGTCAATGCTACTAAAGGCACCACACACACCTTTTCACGGTAAGCTTCTGTGATAATTCTTCACTAGTTACGTATTCAAAGAGCCTATACAGCTATTAATTACTTATTAAATTAATACGACAGTATTTATCCAGTTACCACTTCGGTATTCATTTAGAAGACTTTAATCAAAGTTTTCTTACTTTGCATGTGAAGGCTCCGTCAGTAGTGTGCATAGCACAGTTATTAAGTCAGTATTTTTGGTTACCACTTTATAATTCATATAGAAAACTGTTTAATCAAAGTTTCTTTTATCTGTACGTGAAAGCTTTTTCAGTTGTGTGTATTGCAAAGAGTCCCAAAGGAACAAAGTAATTGAACGTGTCTATAGTGCCACACTGTCCATCACTTCATCGAACAAGTACGGACTTCAAAAGGAACCAAGCATAGTTCAATAAGTCTAGGTACCACACTGCCCACCTTCATCGCATATCATATATGCATACTTGTGTACATACTGAGTTGTTCCAAAAGAACCAAACAATTCAACAAGTCTAGGTGCCACACTGACCACCTTCATCGAACATCACGTATAAATTAATATGTATAAGTACGTAGTTCCAAAGGAACCAACTAATACAACACGTCTGGGTACCACACTGCCCAACTTCATGGCATATTATCTATACATATTATGTATGCATCATTGTGTATAGTACGGAGCTGTTCCAAAGGCATCAAGTCTACCACACTGCCCAACCTTCATCGCATATCATGTACATTATGCATGATTGTGTATAGTACGGAGTTGTACCAAAGAAACCAAATAGTTCAACACGTCTAGGTACCACACTGCCTAACTTTATCACATATTATGAGTGCATTATTGTGTTTAGTACGGAGTTACAAAGGAAACAAGTAATACAACACGTCTAGGTACCACACTGCTCACCTTCATTGCGTATCATGTATATTATACATGACTGTGTATAGTACGGAGTTGTACCAAAGGAACAAAATAATTCAACACGTCTAGGTACCACACTGCCTAACGTTATCGCATATTATGAGTGCATTATTGTGTTTAGTACGGAGTTACAAAGGAAACAAGTAATGCAACACGTCTAGGTACCAAACTGCCCACCTTCACCAAATATCATGTATGCATTATTGTACATAGTACGGAGTTGTTTCAAATGAACCAAATAATTCGACACGTCTAGGTGCTGAACTGCCCACCTTCATCGGTTATTATGTATGCATCATTGTGCATAGTACGGAGTTGTTCCAAAGGCAGCAAGTCTACCACACTGCCCACCTTCATCGAACATCACGTAAAAATTAATGCGCATAAGTACGGAGTTACGGAGTTCCAAAGGAACCAAGTAATACAATACGTCTGGGTACCACACTACCCACCTTCATTGCATATCTTGTTAGCCAATATGCATTAATATTGTGTATAGTCCGGAGTTCCATTGAAAACAAATAATTCAACAAGTCCAGGTACCACACTGCTCATCTTTATCGAAAATCTTGTATGCATTAATATTTATACCCGAGTCCCAAAAACGAATCAAAATTTAAACAAAGTCGTTACCAGACGTAAATTAAAAACACGAACCACGTCTTATTCGAACCAGCAAACACCGCATTCTGCCAGATAGATGTTCAGGTAACAGGTGATGCAATGTTCATGTTCATTTGACAGGACGGGAAACTATTCCGAAATCTACGGTCTCTCTGAGGCTGCTTCAACCTGCAAAATAAACTCACATGGAAACAAGCAAGAAAATGCCTCTTACCAAGACACACTTGTTCTGCTCATCAAGATGGTTATATATATATATTTATATGCATAGGCCCTCAATGACTGCCACTTTCACCACCTAAATTTAATTTACAATCCAATCAGACATGTCTTGCGTTTGTCGCGTCTAGCTTTCCTGATCAATCAACCTGCTGTTGGTCATCTCGTACCTATCAAGGACGGGACTAATTCAGCGACTGTTTCATCCAATGACTTGACTGATGTATCAAATCAAAATAAAGGGCTTGACAAGACGGAGAGTATACCGGTGGGGAAAAACAAACATTCTCAGGAGAAGAGACAGTGTTCGGAGCTGTATTATCAACTATGTGACTTCCTAGTTTAGATACCTAAATAGCTACCCCTCATTCCGTGCACTGAGATTCCATCCATTCGGAACTAACAAACAGATTTCCAGTGCCTACTACTCATGATAAATGCCACATGCCCCTCACTAACACACGCAACAAAAATGACCAGTTATTGTATATGCCTTGCTTAAAAAATCAAAAAGCTTCAAGAAACCAAATCTTGTAATATAATTAATCCTATCTCCCAACCCGTCTCTTCACAGAGACACACAGAAAACAATAACATGGTAATTGAGAATACTACTTAATCCAGTCATGAAGACAGAGTACCTGAAACGTCAAGTCTGGTATTAGAGCGTTTATGGCTACATACCAATAATCCAACATCATATACGAACTAATCTAAATGGTTTTATGCAATTTTTAATTCAGCAAAAAAATTGTCCATACACCTTTACAGCTAGCCAGCAACTACAGCAGCTGTATATACATAAGACAAACTAATGACATACTGAACTAATGGTTGTCAGGGTTTTGTGTTACTGTCATGTCAAGATACAAAGGATACCATAACGAGACGGACATTTCCTCGTCAATAGGTAAAGGGCTACGTCTTATTAAATGGGCACTTATCCGTCAAAGTCATCGTGTGCAATATGTAATCATTACGTAGCACAACGGCACACCTGCACGTCATTTGTCAGTTTATGCATTCCTTATACATGTATATATTACGGTATCTCGAATGTGACTTTGATCTTTAACAACACATGCTTGATACTGCGTTCGTGTAAGGGCAAGGAATAATTTATTTTTCTCCGTTAAAGTACTTTATGTGGATATAAATGTAAATTTCTACTAGAACACATCTAAGGGGCACCAAGGCATTCACCAGGCGCTTCGGGGCAATTGAAACATCAGGCCTAATAACGGGAGTAAGAATAAACCAACATTGTTAACCGAGTACTCTGTGTATTTATCTTATGTCAATCCGATCTAACCAATGCTACCAAAATAAAGACAAACACTTGTTTTGTTTCATTAACTTTTCCATCTTTTTATAAACAATTCTCAACCTGAAGGATATCAATCGTCCGATACAAAAGTTCACTGTTTTGTCCAGAAAAATAGTGTTTTTAAAGTGTTGTACAGTTTCCCCCTTGGTTGTCTTATCTGTTTGGCGCCCAATTCAGCTTATTTCAATGGTCGTCTGCCGGAGTATAGTTGGGATAATAAATTATGCACAATATTACCCCCCCCCCCCAATGGAACAGTTCATTCATATCACTCCAATTAAGGAGTTACACCATCTCGTTCCCTCGTGCTGCAACGATTTAGGGCATCTCCTGACAGTTCCTCACCTCATCCTTCCCGTCTTCTTCTTCAAGACGTGTTCTGAGGAGGTATTCGGAGGACGGAGGTAAATATAGCAGGCATTGATTGAGAGCGGCGTGGGGGTCGATCTGGGGATCTACCCAGGCGTGATGCTAACTCTCTTGTGCCTGTCACTTTTTCCCTTCTGCTTTGGTATGTCCCCCACGGGGATGCGTCCCGCTCTTATGGACTTCAAACGTTCGGTAAAGTGCTTGGTGTAGAGTGCACACTATTGAAATAAAACAGGGTGTTTTTTTCTCCTGCGAGCTTAGGCCTTAGGTTGTTTTATTAGTGTTTTTTTCGGGATAATTTACAGTATGAATTCTAAGGCGTGTTGATGCGGGGAGTTTTAAAGATGTCTTCTCACTTCGCAGACAATAATCGATATAGTTAGTGAGTTGATCGAGTATATTGTGTCACAACTAATCGATTATCCATGGCAGTTATTAAGTGTATATTGACGATTGATACAAAATGCTGACAGATTGGGTTAATTCTTGGCCTCATTTCAAAACTGCTGTATAGACTCCTGTCATACTATGACATCACACTCTCAAACAGCGCCCTCAATGAGGCAACAGGGCCCAATTTCATAGAGCTGCTTAACAGTCTATTCTGTGCTTACGTACGAGTTTCTATTTCATAGCGCTGTTAACCGTAAGCACACGAAAAGGCATGCTAACCTTCCGGTGCTTACTGCACGAAAATGAATGACGTAACAATGCAAAACCATTGTGAACGTGCAAGATGGCTGCCCTATTTTCTTGCTAACCTGTGAAATACGCTAATGCTTAAGCAAATTTTTCTGCTACAGTTAGCACGAAAATTTGCTTACCGTTAAGCAGCGCTATGAAATTGGGCCCAGGAGGCAGATCATTGGACGACAGCTGCTCTTGGTGCGCAAAAACATGCGCGTGACCTCAAGCGTACCAGTAGCGTTGTGCGTTATGCAATGGGGTCTATACATTGATCTCTATATTGTCAATATAGTAGAGATCACTGGGTCTATACTTGCCAATACTTCTGCGTTGTTGTTACGACGTACACAACGTCATTCCCAATAGATGGATTGCACATGACGTCATTGACCGCCATCTTTGATGACAAACAATGGGAAAAACGCACGCGTGTATACGCGCTGCGCACGACTCTCAGCTAATAGGGAGGTTTAGCTGCACGTTACGCGAGCAAAAACGTGAACGTGAACGTCAGAAAATTTTGTTGTAAAAATCTCACGTTTTAAGCATACGTGAAGTTACCATTTCTCACGTCAGGTACGTACGTGCAGTATAATGGAGATCAATGGGTCTATACACCAATCCGACGCGCACCGGGCGCGCATGTGTTGAGCACCGCGCGCCACTGCTGCGGTGTACATGTGCCTAGTTTTGTGCACAAAGACATGAGGACATCATGTTCCTTTTCACTCTTTATGGAAATTAAATGTTTTCCTCAACGACTTACGCGATTTCCTTTCCAGGACATCATGATATACTAATGTAGATCACTGACCACAGACATTTGCAACTAAATAGAAACCGAATCATCTTGAAAACGGTGCTTGCCTTAGGTGAGTTATGGGAAAAAGACGCGGAAACTGCATAATAGACCTTTATCATGGTGCCTCCATCTTGTTTCTCTTCCATACAATTCAGTGTAACCAAAATGAGTCTGGAAGAAAAATAGTCTGGCACCCTTTGGTGTTATGAGAATTAGAACTACTTTTCCAAATGGTGATCAGGGAACCTGACAAAGATTGCTGCAGAGTGATAGAGGTCTATAGTCGACATCGGCAGAGTATTTTGTCAGAATTTCAGTATTTTACTCTGTGCTTAATTTAAAAAAATTATCAAGAATGTAGTAAATCGTCATATCATGCAGCCATGTCAGAGAAATTTCATAGATTGTCGAGGAAGACATTAAATTTCCATAAAAAGTGAAAAGGGAAACGATTTTCTCGTATCTTTGTGCACAAAATTAGGCACAAGTACACCGCAGCAGTGGCGCGCGGCGCCCATGGCGGCGCCCAGCACTTGCGCGCCTGGATTGGTGTATACATTGATCTCTATAGACCTTATGCATTGACGTCATCCAGCCGCCATCTTAGAGGTAAAACGATGACGAAACAATCGAAACGCACAGATTAGTACGCGCGGCGCACAAGAATGGCCAATGAACAAGTGCCTTTTGACATCTAAACGAGGGCGCCCTACTGAAATGACGTCATGTGCATAAGGTCTATTATATTGTCAATATAGTAGAGATCACTGGGTCTATACTTGACAATACTTCTGCGTTGTTGTTACGACGTACACAACGTCATTCCCAATAGATGGATTGCACATGACGTCATTGACCGCCATCTTTGAAGACAAACAATGGGAAAAACGCACGCGTGTATACGCGCTGCGCACGACTGTCAGCTAATGATAGCCTTTCACGCGTGCACGTTTCATCAACGATGGTGGCCAATGCATTTGCATTGTTTGGGATCCTTATACGAGAAATCCTAACGTAAATACAAAATATTATTCTGAACACATGGAAAACCTGAAGCAGTTTATTTGCCGATGTGGGAATCTTGTGGCTCGGTATCGTAATGCGTTTTCCCGCTGGTATGAAGTATCATTAATACATATAGACACGACTGCTTGCCGAGCTCAATATAAAGTATCGGTACCCATTGCTGATAATTACAACAACAGCAATCTTTCGAAGTCCAAGCTATTAAGCAATACCTGTTAAGGAATACATCTAATATTGGTGCAACAAAAATGTCCCAAACAGCAACCCGACTGTTTTGACCCTTAAATCTATATTGCTTAATTATTACAACTTGTCAACTCACTATAGACCTTTATCACGGTGTGGTCATCTTGATTTTACTCCATTCCAACTCATTGTAACCAAACTGAGGCTGGACGAAATAATAGTCAGGTGCCATGTGCAATGAATGTTAGCATTCATTACTGTTATTGGAAACAGGGAACATGACCAAGATGGTGACGGTGTGATAAAGGTCTATACTCTAGGAAGATGAGCGGCTGATGACGTAGATATAGCGGTAAGGGGTTTCCGTGAACAAACATGGCGACTGTTTCTGCCGCTATTTTTAAGTGTCCTTTCCTCTCGAGGGAAAAAAAAATATGATCAGTGTGCCATCGAGTCTTTGCCGGTGTCTGCCGGTGTTTAAGCAGCTGGATGCCTCGTAGCAACTGAACAATTAATGGCAGGAGTATAAAATATTCACTGTTGTCATAAATATCGTTTTCAGTTTGAAGATGATGTCCTTGCAGATGATTTTTCTTCAAGGTGGTGTAAAGCACACCGTTCTAGTTCCTTCGTGCACTGGCAAAGGACCTGCTTAAAATATGCAAGATTTGCGCGATATACCAGCCTCAAAGGACGTGTACGGTAAACAAAATCCCCGTATTTCATGAAAAAGACCTGTACCATAAACATGTATAAAGACCTTCAAAGTGGTCGGGTTGACATTTTGTTTCCACAGTAAAACAACGCGGGTCGGAGAGGAACTGTTTAGATACTTTAAAGGCACTGAACACGTTTGGTAATTGTCAAAGACCAGTGTTCTCACTTGGTGTATCCCAACATGCATAAAATAACAAGCCTGTGAAAATGTGGGCTCAATGGGTCATTGAAGTTGCAAGAAAGTGATGAAAGAAAAAACACCCTTGATGTACGAATTTGTGTGCTTTCAGATAGGAATAAAAAGAAGTTTTTATTATTTTAGTGAGAAATTACCTCTTTCTCAAAAACTACGTTACTTCAGAGGGAGTCGTTTCCTACAATGTTTTATACTATCAACAGCTCTCCGTTGCTTGTTACCAAGTCAGTTTTTATGCTAATATTTGTTTTGAGTCATTACCAAACGTGTACGATACCTTTAACTTCCCCCTTTCTTAATGGTAACTGGTGATGTAAACAGTTTTTGTCAGAGTGACTCAACCTGTTTGAACTTAAGATCAAGCAAGCTTCTGAATCAATCCCAGTCAACGCAATGTTTACTCCTTCTTCACTTTTAATAAAAATTTACATTTTAGTTTCTTCACGTGAAACATAACCCAATAGATGGACATTTCCTGAGTGCAACTGGAAAAAAAACTTCCTTGGATTATAAAATGACGTCGATATCAATCAAACCAAGAAGGGTACACGATGCAGAACAGACAACTGTAAGGTGAACGGACGATCGTGGGGCAAAGACTTGTCAGCAAATACTGGTCCCAGAGTATCGCACCAAAGACCTTGTTATATTGCGGTAGTAAACTAGGCCGTGCCCTACAAACATCCACACGAAACATAATGCCAACGAATATTGATCAGGCTCGGAGATGATGTGCTATTTGGCCAAGAGGTATTTATCGATGACAGAAAAATCAAACAAAGGTGATAGACACAGATGAAAATGTATGCAGAGGGGTGTTCCCTTTCAGAACAAAGAGTAATACGAAGAATACTATGGGGTTCTTTCAGGTTAATTAACCAGTTGGTCATTTTAAGCTAATCAGAAAGGTGGTTCTTAGAAAAGTGTACCCGTCCCATCATTTTACATATTCGATTAGTGTCTAGCATGACCAGATAACCGTGTTACGCCTATGTCTATACGGCAGATTGTTTTACACAATTCAAAACATACGATTGAAACTGAAGACGTTTCCGTGAGCCAAAAACAGGTCAATCGTACAAACTGTCTTGATCCCGCATCGATCCTAAATTGCAGCGGTCACTTTGAAGGACATTTAAACGTGTCTTTCATCAAGGTCGAAACACAGTCTGCTATAATTTTGGACTCTTAACCATTTTGACCAAATCCACAATATTGTCACACACAAATGCTGCGGTAAAATATTGACTTATTTGGTTGCAAGGTAGAATTAAAGTGATTAAATTCAATATTAATAGATTCTCAACGTAAACATGAGAAGCCGAGGCAGAGTGTAAGAATAAACAAATATGTAATAAATCTTCCTGATGTGTTAATGACTGCAGTTGACTGTTCAGTTGTCGATTGGCAAGTCACAATGGAGTAGACGGTCTTCCGTATCTAATAAAATAGGATGTAAATTGACTTAACTAACCCGATGTTTACACCTGCTGGACACTATGAAACAACGATACTAGATATTCTACATTGGGCCTAAACTGGACACTTCTATCTGTAGCTGCTTCCTTCCTTGGGAAATATCTTATTCCCAGAAAGTGATAGCCCATTCTTCAACAGCTACCCTATCCACAAGGGCAGGTGGTATCTCCATATTTCTACTATGGGTGAACACACAAGTAACCTGTTTCCGTCGATGTGTTATGCAATGCGTCTCCATTTTATGAATTCAGCTGCAGCGATGGTCGTAGGACTGTTGCCGTTTTCTATTACCATGTGGCTTCCTTTGAGTGGCTGAGTACAGCGAAGCAAAAACCCCAGAAACCCCGGGATCTCAGTAAAGCACATTTTTCAAAAATCAAAAAACTAAAGCTCGGTTTTAAGATGAATTATTCTGGGTGTTCTTAATATTAATTTAACCCGTGGGATTACAATGGGAAGTATAGCAAACTCTATAGTAAAGTGGGACACATTTCACTTAATTGACAGATCCTCCTCACCTTCAACACAATACGAGTTGGTAAATACACAATTTCATTCTTGACATCTTTCTCTGTAACTGAGGTCAGTATTTGACTACGGTATAGGTTAAATTTCCAAAGGGACCGGTAGTTCATGCGCGCACCCGTACATTTACTCAAATACACGGTCCTGCCACGGGCCGTTTCTGATGTTTACCAATCGAAGATTCCTTCGACTTGATCAGTCAACAAACAACGGACATATAGTGCTAGATAAAAATAAAACACAAGTTGTATCTTTCTTGGGGAGCGTATTTTAACCTAATTTAAATGTTAAACTACGTGACTTTTGGCAGATTTGGCGTGCCACGTGACCGACATGGAATAAGGGATAACTGGAAGGAAAGAGTCAAAATCGTGTGTAAGTGTTTTTTTTTATATAAAGCCGCCATTACCTGATCGTGACGGGTTCAAACCACTAGAGCCGGAGGGATCCGGAAATTGTTTCTAGTATTTGAACGTGAAAGAAACCTCCGAATACACCGAACAATGGCGAAAAGGAATCGCGGCAAGAAAGAACAGGAAACAAATCGAAGAATACAAAAAAGTGTGAAAGGAACTGTCTCAATGACAAAACATGAAATGGATCTACCTTATTCTAAAGCAAGGGCAAATATATCCCCAAAATCTAGGTTGAATACATTAGAATGACTGTAGGGGTCGAATGAAGGAGACTAGTTAAATGTAACTCGCGAGTTTCCTCGCTGATGAGTAAACCTCTCAGGGTCGAGCGTTGAGTGTGCACAACTGCATTCTCCTGAAGACGATCAAAGCATACAGATCGAAGCGTCGAGTTGTTAATAATAATTATAACTAGTTCTTATTTAGCGCATTTTACAATAACGTATCAATGCGCTTTACATTAATGCCCTGGTCATTGGGCCAATAACATTCCTTGTTAATCTTTCTCAGTTCCCGTGGGGAGTATACAGCCCCGAGCTGCCGTGGCGCTCCGAAGGCTTTTCAAACACAATATCAACCTCTATCCTCGCAGGTACCCATTTATACCCCTGGGTGAAGAGAAGCAATTATAGTGAAGTATCTTTCTCAAGGATACAATTGTCATGACCGGGATTCGAAGATAACGAAGAAACCTTGATGTCTTGTTAAATAAAAAACTACTTGGATTTATTCCAAGGATCCATTAACTAATTGTTGTGAGTATTTTACAATGTTTAGTTGGTTTAATACCGGGTGGAATTTGGTCTTTTGTGGTAAATAAATTGTAACGTGAGCACCTCATCGCCGTCTTCTTTCCCAATAGTTTTCTTCAGGAACGAGAGCCTTTTATTATTATTATTAAAATATATTTCTGGTGTTAATGAAAACAAGGATGCCTCATAAATGAACTTAATCACTGAAGCTCGCAAGCCTGAGGAAACCTGTAAACAGGGGTGCTTGCTATGTGAACCAGAAACACTGGGGTAAACCCCTACTCTTCCACGATAAAGTGTTATGGGTTATTTTAAGTGCACTACCAATCCTAGCTCACAGGACCTACGGCTTTAATGCCCCACCCGAAGGACTAAGCAATTATGGTGAAGTATATCTTGCTCAAGGACACAAGTGCCACGACCGGGACTCGAACCCACTTTCTGCTGATCAGAAACACCAGAGTTCGAGTCTGGTGCTCTTAAACGCTCGGCCATGACACACTAGTATAGTCACTGCTGCAGATTTCCCCGAAAGATTATTTAAAGTAGTAGAGTAAACTAAGTTTGTAGCACATTGGAATACATGGAACTTATAACATACAGTGCTTGTATTGTACTTGAACCATTCTTTTGTCATTTGTGTTTCTCCTACTACAGGAGTCAGTGCAACGGATCTGTTGGAGGCATTCGGGCGGATGTTCTTCGACTTCTGCCAAGAATCAGGCTACGATACCATCTTGACGGTCCTTGGTTCCAACACACGAGACTTCCTCCAGAATCTAGATGCTCTCCACGATCACTTGCAGTCCATCTACCCCGGGATGAGGGCTCCTTCCTTCAGGTGCAGTAAGCGAGAGAGTGATGGTGCCCTCGTGCTTCATTACTACTCAGAGAGACCAGGGTTAGAGAGGATCGTAGTGGGTCTGGTCAAGTCTGTCTCAGAGAAGCTCCACAAGGGTGAGGTAGACGTGGAGATCATTAAGACCAAAGGAGATGACTGCGACCACGTGCAGTTTGCCATCATTGAAAAGAGTGAGGCTGAAGATAAGTCGGCTGTTCGTCAGGACTGTGGAACTATGGGACTGTTGTCCAAGGAGCCTCGCATCAGTCCGGCAACCTTCTGCCGTATCTTCCCCTTCCATATCATGTTCGATGAGAATATGGTTATCCATCAGTGTGGAAACTCTGTAGTCCGTTTGATACCCACGTTGGGGTCGGACCGCTGCGTCATCACGAACGCCTTCAACCTCGTACGCCCTCACATGGACTTTGCATTCAAGTCGATCCTTAGTCATCTCAACACCATCTTTGTCCTCCAGAGTAAGCAGGGGTTAGATGACGTGAGTGACGCGGTGGCACATCACAGACTCAAGCTTAAAGGGCAGATGCTTTACGTCTCAGCCTCCAACGAAATCCTCTTCCTCTGCTCACCGCACGTTGTCAACCTGGACGATCTGCGCAGGCGTGAGATGTACCTGAGTGACGTACCACTTCACGACGCAACACGAGATCTCGTACTGGAATCTGAGAAGTTTGAAGCTGAGTACAAGTTGACACAGCAGATGGAGATCCTAACGGACAAGCTTCAGATGACATACAGAGAGTTGGAGCTTGAGAAGAGTAAGACAGACAGGTAGGATGCATATCCTAAAACCAGACTGCAGCTATTTATGTCAGATAGGATGCATATCCTAAAACCAGACTGCAGCTATTTATGTCAGATTTAAGCCATTACACTCATTTTACAATGTTGTTGTTTCCTCTGCTCTGTCTCACTGTGTGGTTATTATTGTTTTAAATTGAGGACAGGCAAGATCATAGATGACACAAAACAATTAAGGTCATAGATCTTGAAAGTACTTCAACTAGCAGACGCCAATCAAATAATACAACACTCAAAGGCAGTATCCTCAAAATTAATCTGTTGTTGGTTACAGATCATAATAGCACTAAGGAAGGGACTTAGGGTTGTCATTATAAGCTATGGAGACTTTATCAGTTTTAGACGCAGGAATTTGTTGATACTTTTCTCCATGGAACAAACGGCTTTTTCGATCAAAATGTTCCCTTCTAAGTATAAGAGCTGATCTAAAAAGCAGCCTTATATTCGTTTGCAGATTACTCTATTCAGTTCTCCCGCCATCCGTCGCTCAGGAGTTGCGCCACCAACGGCCAGTCCCAGCCAAGAAACATGAGAAAGTGACCATCATGTTCAGTGGTATCGCGGGATTTGCTGATTTCTGTCATCGCAAGTCCGGAGATGCCATGACTATTGTCAACCTGTTGAATATGGTGTACACCAAGTATGACACATTGACGGATAAAAACCCAAATGTATATAAGGTAAACATTATTATTGAACATGTGAATCAACACCTTTCTTTAAGGTCAATGGCAAGGCTTCTGGGCCCAATTTCACAGAGCTGCTTAAGCACAACAATTATAGCTAAGCACAATCAAATTATGCTTAGCAGAATAAGGTTACCAGCAAGAAACACCATGTCGCATGTGCAATCTGTGACTGGCATCCTGTTTATTATTGCTAAGCAGAAAATGCAGTTCAAACATTATTTTTTACTTTAGTCTATGAAATTGGGCCCCTGGCTGTAAGAGTGCAAGAAGTGGCTGTGGTTGCAGCTGTGGCTTGATCGTGACGTCATCATGCGTTGAAGCATAGGATGCCCATAGCAACACCCTTAGCAACAGCCGCAGCCATTGTGGCATGATCGTGACGTCAACATGCGTTGAAGCAAATGATACCCATAGCAACACCCTTAGCAACAGCCCCAGCCGCAGACATTGTGGCTAGATCGTGACGTCAACATGCGTTGAGCCTTAGGATGCCCATAGAAACACCCTTAGCAACAGCCGCAGCCATTATGGCTTGATCGTGACGTCAACATGCGTTGAAGCATAGGATACCCATAGCAACACTCTCAGCAACAGCCGCAGCCGCAACCATTGTGGCTTGAACGTGACGTCAACATGCGTTGAGCATAGGATACCCATAGAGACACCCTTAGCAACAGCCGCAGCCATTGTGGCTTGATCGTGACGTAAACATGCGTTGAGCCTTAGGATGCCCATAGAAACACCCTTAGCAACAGCCGCAGCCACAACCGCCAAATTGGACTCGGCTTTGGGTCTCAGTACTCCTTGTTATTCATGTCTAAATCAATATCAAATAGTTCTAGAGTTCAAATAGTTCCTCTTGCTGCCAGTTTACAGCAATGATTATTGACAGGCTGATCAAAACAGGATTAAATTGATAACCCTGTTAGCAACGGTATCACGTGTTGTATTCCAGACTATTATGATTCCACCGTTTTAAACTGTATTTTGTATTACGCGAGTGCCAACATGGCGGCAGATAGTGGCTTCAAGAAAATGTCAACAGGGCTGTATTCTCAATTAAGTATCCCACGGTCTCGAATCCGAATGTTGACATTTCGGATTTAATGCACCAGTCTATAGACATTAATAACTGAATAACCTTCCTCTATGGACACACTTGATTCGAGAGAAAAAAAAATTGCGTAGGTAAGGTTTTACATTGAAGGCTACTTCACTTGCCGAAAACTACTGCCACCAACATTTTTTCTTCAAGCCAAACAGGATATTGACCCTCATTATCACAAACAAAAACAATGTATTATTTTCAAAATACACGGGGAATAGCTGAGCTCAAAATCTGTTAAAATGTCTTTGTGCTCGCCGTTTTTTTATCCTTTTTGATCTACGTAAAGTGTTCGTTTTGACCGTATAGCTTTTAATATTAAGTCAATAGCTTTATGCCACCATACAGTGAACCTGCATAGAAACCCAAGTCATTGACACTGTAATACAGGCACGCTACAGAAAGGCTTGAACAAATAGCAGGGGATTGTTCCTCAAGCTGCGAAGAAGAAACATCCAAAACCCAAAAAAGGAGTAAGTCCATTGATTGAAATCAGTATTATCCTGATGGTAGCAAGCACCATGTGTATTGACAACCCGTATAGCTGCCCAGAGCGATGCTGTACAGTCAGACGCAAGATACAATCCTTTTTAGATATATTTGAATCGCTCGGGGGTCATCGTCCGCGGAAGTTAGTTGGAGATTGATAACAAACTGAGATATTGCTTTAATCATTGGTTCATTGCCCTGAATCCCCTGTGGTTTAATGCCAGAGATATGGTAGGGTTTCTCGCAGCACAATCCCAGGGCACTACGGGGGAGCTATACACCAGTTCACCCCCACTGTGGACCCGTGCTGACATTGCTCTGATCGGGCTTATTTCTCTCATTCAAGCGAGAAGTATTTAAGTCCCTACGTCCAACCGAGAAAACATGACTTCTCATCAAAGGTCGGTACATGAAATTACTCCAGACTGGTGGGTTGTTTTACTCAAGGATATTTTCGTGCTCTCCTATCTTAATGCACAAATAATTGGACATTCGGACTTAACTATTGACAGGGAGGGCAGACAATTTGCACATTTGGCATGGCAGGAGGGAAAATAGGACACAGCCAAAAGCAAACATCCAATTAAAAGACAAGACTGCTCGACATTTAAAACAAAGGGAGATAATGAGCATCATCACCTGAGGACGACCGTCTAGTCTTCGGTCATACTTCTTCTAATCGATATTAATTACATGAGGTATGGATTGAATTTTGAGAAGGGGAAAACAAAACTAATATAAGAAATATGATAACATTAATTTGACATAAAACTACACGAGGGGAAATTTTGAGACATGTGTCATAGTCACTAGATACCTTTGCCTTTTTCCAAGAGTCCACTTAAAGGCACTGAACACGTTTGTCAAAGACCAGTGTTCTCACTTGGTTTGTCCCAACATATGCATTAAATAACAAGCCTGTGAAAATTTGGGCTCAATTGGTCATCGAAGTTGCAAGAAAATGATGAAAGAAAAAACACCCTTGTTGTACAAATTTGTGTGCTTTCAGATAGGAATAAAAGGCTTCATGCAAGAAGTCTTTTATTATTTTAGTGAGAAATTATCTCTTTCTCAAAAACTACGTTACTTCAGTTGGAGTCGTTTCTCACAATGTTTGATACTATCAACAGCTCTCTGTTGCTCGTTACCAAGTCAGTTTTTATGCTAATATATATTTTGAGTAATTACCAAACGTGTACATTGCCTTTAAAGGGTCTGTATACTTTTGGCAATGACTCTGAAAATTAATGGCAATACAAACTTCCTTGGTAAGAAGTACCGCAGCTGTGGATAGTAATGCATTTTGAGAAACTTTTCACTTCGAAGTACTGCGGTTATGGAAAAAGATATCACTTTTTATCCCAAAAAATTTGAATCTGAGAAGCGTTACTGTAGTAACGCTTTTCAGATTGTGTATTCCAATTGCAGAATACTCATCTTGCGTGGACAAACCGCTCCAGATTTTCAGCAATATCTCAAAAAAGCTACCACCTTTTGAGATGAAATTTTCACAGGTTAGTTTTATGGTATAAATCTACAACTGTATAGGATTGAAACAAACAGTGGGTTCCAATTTACCAAACGTATACAATCCACTTAAACCGTTCATCTTAAAGGAACATTACAGAATTCGTTTTGCTAACAAAACACTGTAAGCACTTTATGTAATCCACCATATACATAAGCTGACAAACCTGTGGAAGTTTGAGATCGATCGGCCATCTGGGTCACGAGAAAATAGTGAAAAACCGATTACACATTTGCATGTGTTATACAATGCATGAATAAAACGCTCATGAGCGATAAACTCCAATCGGAAATTAGTTTTATTTATTTCTCATCAAATATAGCATTTCAGACAAAAATATTTATAGGGATGTTTTCTACTATCATCATTAGACCGTGTAAGTTTTATGTAAATCTGTGATCTTAAAGAAAATTTTAATTACCGGTTCTGTAACGTTCCTTTAAGTTTCTAATGTAATCTTGACTACCACTCAATCCCATGCTCGTGTTCATGCTTCATTGTCTTCGTGATTCTATAAATATCCGCGGCGAGTGTCATGTTTTGGAAAAGAAAATCGTCTTTCGAGGGTTTTCAGTTTTCGTTTCATAACAATTTCTCGGTAAACAACTATACGACAAAACACTGAACGCAAAATGTGATAGGAGCTTAATCGCCGCTTCAACCCAAACCGGAAGCTTCGATCGATTGCTTTATTTTGATGTAAAACGTCTGGAAAATTCAATGCAGTCATTAAGAATTGTTGTTGCGACCCTTATCAGTAAGACAAATCATGAGAATTGATGTCTGAACCCAATGAGTAATATTGTTCGTAAAAACCAACGAACTTCACAATTGGACAGTGAACTGATGTGCACTAATTAGCGATCATCTCTCACATACAACTCTATACGTAGTAGATTACTAACATGTCATACTGGGCAGGGGTATACCATCAGCACGAAACTACGAGATTAAAAGGTGAGACTTCCATCAACTGCATCCAATCCAGCAAACGAAACACTGAACGTGTTTGCAGAATTCATTTGCATGTACCGCCCGTGGCTGCCATTAGTCTAAGCATACCCAACGGCCGATTGTATAACTTTCATTCTCTTTCCCTTCAAGCTGAGAGCGATAGAAAAAAAAAACACCAAATCTAGGTCAAAATGATTACAGGTCCTTGGAGTTTTCTCTCAGTGGAATTAATTTCATTGGAAGATCTCAAGCATTCTCTTTTCTTTTATCCCATTTTCCGAACGGATGACGCTTTTAACTATGGGCAGTGAAATGGTCTCGCCCGGCCATGGTTATTGTTTATTTTATAAGTCTTTTGTGGGAAGCCAAGCCAAAATCCTTCTCAATTTTAACGAGAAGTTTATTTTATTGTGAGAGATAGATCTGTCGGGTTTATCGTCATGGAAAGACTCACATATTTACAAAGGAATAAGAAGCATGGTAATAAACGTTGGACAAATAATGAATGTTCCTTTAAAAAAACAAATCTAATTTGCAAAAAGAAAATAGTGAACATAAAAGGATAAAACACTTTAAAAAAACTATTATTAAGGGTCGTAGAATAAATTGTTTGGGTTTAATTTTATCTGCACATTTTTATCAGAATAAAGACTGTTCAAATACTATATACTTTACTATATTTTGTTTTAAGAGGTGAACTTAGTAATTATTAACGGTTTATTTCGCGACTAACTGCCAACCTTAACAAGGGTACAATGGGCAGGTGCCTTGACAAACATTTATCATGTCACCTTGGAACTATTTTAACCCTTATAATGCCACAACGGAGTCTGGTCGCCAGACTGTACTCTCTGTTACATCGCCCATCAGGCAAATAGCGTGTTCAAGGTATTGTACACTTTTGGTAACAGCTCAAAATCAGTGTCCATATTTTATGTGATTCAACATATGCATGAACAAACAAACCTGTGAAATTTTGAGCTCAATTGGTCATCGAGATCACGAGAAAATAGTGAAAAGAGACCTTATGTGTTTTCTGTTTTTTCAAAATATCGCGCGTGATAAAAGCTATTGTTTTTACTCATTTCTCAGAAACGATAGCATTTTAGGCAGAAATATTTTAAGGAACCCTTCCAACCATTACTTACTTTAAATCATGTAAGTTGTGTGTGAATCTGTGAACATTTGCCTTTAAGATACGTCAATGATTGCAGTTGTGATTTGATGACGTCACTTTATTTACATGTTTGACTAACAGGTTGAAACGGTTGGAGACAAGTACATGGCTGTGAGTGGCTTACCCGAACCGTGTGACACGCATGCGGGTTGCATCGCAAGGATGGCTTTACAGATGATGAAATTAGCTGCTGAGATCGAAGTAGATGGTCAGAATATAATAGTGAGTTGAAACCAATCGATACATCGGTGAAATGGCAATCTATTCGATGGATCAAACCAATGCATATTCAGTGAGCGGCTCCATCGATCCTTCGGGTATCAATAATGTATTGGAAGAAATTACCATGCAGACACGTTATTTGGGAAGATTGATTGACTGTAAATAAAAAACATTTATAAGAAACGCCACTTACTTATTCCTTAGAAGTGAAACTTTGGAAGGCTCCTTAGAAGACTTCTTTTTGCCTCATGGGCTAATTCCAGAATAAAAACCCCAAGTCTATAGATGTTCTTAGAACCAGTTGAATAATTACATTATATTCTCGTTGCATTTGAAGCACTTTAACTTAATAACAAAATATACTAATATTTAGACTGAAGGTACACATTTAAACGGGTTGTCCCTGATGAGGATCGGTTGTTTTTTTTACAGAACTGTAAATATCAAATTCCCTCGTTTCTTACCCTAGAATATGATAATTTTGCTAAATCGAAAAGGTTGGAGTAATAGTGCAAACATTGGTCGGTATGGACTCTTACTCCTATAAGGGATCGAGTTTCAGTTATCATATCACCGTCTGATACTCTACACATGGGCACAATCAATAATGGTACGGACCAAGATGTCGGCTGGGTGTGTTTTCATTCAACACAGCGATTCCTTGGCAATATTTTCCTTTTCCAAACGGCAAGCTATAGGAGCTTGGTAAGACGTTATTATTGTCTCTTTTTTTCCCGAAGGAAAGCTGCATCGAAATGGATCAATATTTTTTTAAGGAAAAGGGTTCCGAAAGGGTCGTGCACCTTTTAGCAGGTTTTTAGAAGTACTGGAACGATTACAAGTTTGTGAGATTGCAATGTTGGTAGCCATCTTTGTTTTCGGTTACATCAATGTCTAGGGGTCAATGTCATTCTAAGCATGGATATAATGATATCACATAAACAATACTAAGTTCTTAATATAGCGCTTTATCACACCGGATGGGCGTATCAAAGCGCTCAGTATTTTTTTCCTGCAAGGTATTATATACGGAGATACGTTTTTGTAGTATGAGACCTATTCATTTACATAGCACCAAGTAATGGTTTACAAGGTGCTGTGGCGCAAAATGCAACCAATCAAACCAGGAACACCGGGGCGATAAGTGCACGATAAGTGCACTGGCCGGTAGGACGCAGCAATAGTGGCTAAGTGTCTTGTTTAAGGACACAAGTGTCACGACCAGGACTCGAACCCACACTCTGCTGATCAGAAACACTAGAGCTTGAGTCCAGTGTTCTTATCCGCTCGGCCACGACACAATTCAGACACAGGTTATTAACTAATAATATCACGTGACGTATCTTTCTCGTGACAGGCTCCCAATACCTTATTGTGCCCAAGTTCAAACCAAAATTATTTTTAAATGTACCCAGTCAGTTTCCCTTGTGGTATTTTACTTGATACTTTCTACAACAACCGACAAACCGAGCTGGTGCCAATACACATTATCAAAAGCTATTTTAATAAAATTATGATTTATTCTAAACACTTCATCTTCTCTTTACGAGATTGAAAATTGACCACTTGAATGTGACGTCACAAGCTATAAAGAACCGCCCTCACTGAGGTCAATGAAGACCTATCATTGGCCGAGAGTTGTGCGTGGCTTGTGCAGGCGTGCACACTACCACTGTTTAACCTCAGCGATGGAGACCAATGCAAGGGGTCTTTTAGAACCTTTTTTTTTAAACCAGAAAAAAAAGTTTATCGCAAGTGTTTTCTTTCAGTTACCCTTTCAAACACGTAAAAGTCACGAACATGTACATGTTTATAGTCACTCAGTGAAACAAAACTTCAAGATGTTTTAAACCCACTAGGAAAACTTATAGGTAACTCTAATTCAATTTTAGACTGAACAAAGACAAATTTGCTGTAACGGGATTTGAACGTGCCGCCGCTCTACCAACTAAACTATCTAGCCCTCACGATAGCGGTCTCCCCATTTGGTCTACATCCTTGTTTTAAAACATAACTTGTGCATTTTGTACTTGTAGTTGGTGATTCTAAATCCCTGGTACCCCTCTCTCCACACAGATCACCATTGGTATCCATAGCGGCGAGGTCGTGACAGGTGTCATTGGTACCCGAATGCCACGGTATTGCCTGTTTGGAAACACGGTTAACTTGACCAGCAGGACGGAGACCACAGGAAAAACAGGACAAATCAATGTGTCTGAGTTTGCATACAGGTTAGAACACTTGAATGTTACTTTTACTTCTATTTAAAAAAAACAATCGAATAGTACTGGAAAAGTTTCTGCTTCTTTACGATGCTAAAGAAACACACAAGAATGCCAGAAGGCTATATGACCAATGCACGCGTGCTCCATTTCAAGCAATCCTGACAATGATTGTAAAATCTCTTTGCATCATCAAGGTACGATTGCTTTGGACTTTTCCTCACTGTATCTTAATCGTTCATTTAGTTAAGGTTCGCAAAATAGCGGCAGCCATCAGAAATTCAAATTAACTATTTCTATAATCGCACAACTTTTCATTTTTTACAAAAGTTGCCTGCAGTAACACTGGTAATTCAATAGATACTCATTTTATGAGCAACACATCGAAGGGCAATCCGGGCCTGATATTTCACGGAGGCAATTGCCTCCGTTGCCCCTGGTCATTGCCCTGGTGCCCCTTGAAATGTTCCGATAGAAATTTACAAATTTCCTCATAGAGGTGCCCTTTACCAAGGAGACAACGACTTGATGCCCTTGCAATTTTAAAAACCAAGCATCAAGGCTTGCAAAGAACTAACAATGACGCATAATCAATTGGTTCCATACAACACAACGCCCAATGTTTGTTATAGTTTACCTATAATGGGGATTTGTCTTTGAGAAAAACAAGTGTTAAGGCTAAAAATAATTCGATTTGTTAGAACTGTTAATACTATACATTGTATACATGTTTTGCTGCTTGCCTTCCCTCACATACTAAACTATTCTTATGTATGAAACAGAAGGTGACGTACGGTGGCCTTAAAATAAAATAAATTATTCCAAAAATGGATCAAATTTCGCTACAGGGATCGATTCAGCATTAAATTTCATCTCAGTGCGAAAAAAACAAAAACAGGATTCCACGATTTCTACGTGTCGTAGGCTGTGGGAAAACACACCTTGATTTCAAACCTTCTTACTGTCCACGTTCAACCTCGGCTATTCATTCATTGCTCTGTCATAAATCTATAGAGGTAAAAATAGTGCATTGAAATCGGGGGCACAGTTGTTTGATAGACTTCGCCCACGGCGTGCAGGGGTAAAAACATAATTTTATAAAGACTTGTGGATCGGGTATCATTGTAGCGATTGATCATTTAATAAGCAGAGAATTCAATAAACTGTAGCGGATGTCGTGATGTTCATATATACGTGACAACGCTACCTCTGGGAGAGCGATCCTCATTGATATATTCAGCTCCACGGGCTTGCCACATCAACACTGTGTTTCAAAAGATGTTTTGCTTACGTTGGTTTCAGTCTAATGGCATTGAAGCCAAAGAAAATGTTGCGCCATTTTTGTTTTGTGAAACCTGTCGCGAGCCGCCCACAAATCAAAAACAACAGCGGGTGACCACAACCGCAAAACAAAAAAACAATTCAATTGCAGTCACCGCCGTGGAAACAATCCGCATAGAAGGAATCACAATAATGTAAATTGTGTTGAGAAGAAGGAACAGTCATCCTCACGAAAACATTCATTTTGCTTAAGCCGACAATCAAAATAGTTAAGACAATGAAACAAGTATTTTGTACTGGAGGCCTTTGTATAATGATTACTCGTCCTGTACTGTAAAAGTGGCGCGCACTTCTTCGTCTAACCATGTTTTCATAAATATCGCTGAAACTCCACCAAATGTTCAATTGAGTCCCTTCACACCGACTCCATCCATCCATTTGCTTGATTTAGACCAGACTTAATCTTAACTTGCCCCGGGCGCCTTTACAACGACGCGATGAAGGACTCCAGCCAGCCGTGGTTTCAACCGCTTTCACACCACGTGGAATTGTTTCTGCTTCGTTGGAAATTCCCGCCAATCCGGTTTACTGCGGGAGATTCGCGCCAAATTATGCCCCTCCGCAGTCTATATAACCCGACTGACGTTTGTACATTGTTTTTTAGCGACTGTAGTTGGCTGAAGGAGAGCCAAGATGCTTGGTGTCCCAGAGGGGACAGTGTATATCACCAGACAATGATCTTACAGTAGTTTATCTTCCGTTCTTAAGATAAGGCAAGGAGGGGTGTTTTGTACACGTAGTAGTGAGGTACATAAACTGTGAGGTTCAGTGTTTACGGTAGTGTTACCTGTCGAGTCAATTAGTCAGGAATCTATATCTGAGGATTTAAACTTTCAACATCCAAGAGGGAAGTAATCAGCGTTTACACAGAGACACTTTCCTTGTTTTGATCTCTGACGTGTACAATCCAGATTGCATATTAATGCAGACTCCGTAATATTAAAATTCCAATTTAGATTAAGGGATAAGTTATTCTAAAGGTTATGTCGGTTATAAGCGCTACTGCAATCTCACTCTCATTTTCAGCAATATCAGAAGTAAATCATTCCTAAATAACTTAATTGAATTGATTTGAATCGAATGAATTGAACTGATTTGAATGTATTGAACAGAACCCTGGCCGGTTCTGGTTTCAAATGCCTTTCAAGTAAAAAAAATTAAAAAAATAAGAGCTATAGACTGTTTTGATAATACACCATGATTTTTGTTCAAGATTGTTTTGGGCATTCATTTGAGTCTATAATTGATTCTATACACAACTTGACTTTACATCAGAGGAATACAAAGCAATGATGTATCAGATTGATTTAATGCTGGATAAATTATCATCAAGTCCTGACTAAAACTACTCGGCTCTAATAGGCAGCAGGATAAGATCAGTGTATATGTAACTCAACACTAGAGTACTTATGTCCCAAGATCTCACTCATGCTAAGTGACAAGACGAAGACGTAAAATCCATCCCAAAGTAAAAAAAATCAAAAATCGTTAGCTTAAGGATTTATAAAAATCACACGGGCTTTGCATTAAAGGGGCATCCATTCTTGAATTCGAGAATCACAATCTTTCAATAAAGAAACAATGGGTCTTTTACATCACAATAATGTGTCTTTATTTGGTTGACATGGTTTGTTCTTAATTACTTTCTCAAAGAAAATTTCTTTCACGTTGGATTGTTTTTATTGCCAATTTAACATCGAGCTTTGAATAAAATTTGGTTGACTTAGAGTGAAGTTTCTTCCAAAATCATGTTGACATTTACATGGCAGTGAAGTTTCACCTTGATCGTGTTGTTATTAAGGGTTATTATGAAAATGCACGAAAATGTTTTGTTTCGAAGAATTAAAAAAGAAAAAATGTTGTTACCTCAAAACGAGATGGATACTATTAGAATTGTTCCAAATACAAATACCCCATCTAAAACAATTCATAAATCGGCTAAAATCTTGGTTTGGTTATTCTCGAACTGCACTTATCCTTTAAAACAAAAATGGGCACGGCCATATTTACTTAATTTCAGGATATACAACATGCACGCAAAACACTTAGCGATTTACTAATTAAATTATATTCACATTGCGGGTATGCCAGATTGATGCTGAACTAAACACAATTATGCTACATGGGATTTCCTGTAGCAGGCTTTCCTTGTGGCTACATTATTCCACAGCGTAGAAACCAATCGCATATAGATATCATTTACATGTATACACTTCTGGTTTATTAGAAATACACATGGAGACCCAAGTGTATGTTGGAAATATGGCACGGGGGTGGGGGTGCAGGCCTGGAATTTAATCTCTGAGAGAGAAAGGCCATTTCGGTTTTTTGCAAAGGGCACTTCCTTTGGGAAATCTTAAAGTCTTTTGGATCCTGTTGACTGGGCACCAAGGCCATGACCAGGGGCAGCAGAGTCCATGACCCCCGTAGCCTCCGTGTTATTCCAGGATACGGGTGTTCTTGAAATCAATCTTACAAGATTCTTATGATAAGATCGTTCATTACGACTGGTCTCAAAATGTCATGACTTGTTTAGGGACAAAAAGGCTTGAATTTAAGGATAGGCTATTTACAATGGATTCCCGAAACAACTAAAAAAAAACTCATTCCAATTATTGTCATGGCACACTCAGTTAGTTAGCCTACATGGTCAGCATCTACATTGTTTTTCTTCAGATTTTAATGTTAAATTTTCTTTAACATAATTTAATTAACAAGTTGCGTGTTTTTCAATTAAACTCGATTTCTGTATTTTGTTACCTTTTTATTGTAAATTGTAGCAATTCAGCATGTGGCTGCTTGTGACAAGTTTGTAAATAAACCATTCTATATATAGATTCACGGTGAGGGATAAAAAACACAAATAAGTACCGCTGTATACAACAATTCCATTTCCGTCTACTTTATCTTGAAATGTTTTAGTCTCCGAGGACTATGCTGTTTGTTTACATCTCCGGCACACTGCATTCGGGTGTGAGCTAACAGTTTACGGGGAGTTGTGTGTCCTAAATGGATTTACATTTCCTATTAAAGTCTCCCAAACGGCAACGATGCTTATCGCTTTCAAAGCTCCTCAAAATTAATTTAAAATCTTGTTTTGCTTAAGAGGGTGCAGTGTCCAGCATATGTGGGTTGGTGACATGTAATGACATTTTTCTTCCCCCCCCCCCCCCGTTTACACCGATGGATGTGCATTCGAAGCAACTGTTTCCGTCATTCATGTTACAGCGATATAATTTGTGACAGCGGCTACATTCATTTTCAGTTGATAATGGTTTCTTGACATATTATAGAGCGCGGACGCCAAAAACGATATATTATTGATTTGGTATCTAACACGAAGCCAGCACATCTAGAGCATTATTCAGTGAGACACTATACTAAAATAAAAAGCCAACATATCTTGAGCATTACTCAGTGAGATACTAGATTGAGTACAAAGCCAACATATCTCGCGCATTACTCAGTGATATGCTAGATTGAGTACAAAGCCAACATATCTTGAGCATTACTCAGTGAGATGCTAGATTGAGTACAAAGCCAACACATCTTGAGCATTACTCAGTGAGATGCTAGATTGAGTACAAAGCCAACACATCTCGAGTATTACACAGTGAGATGCTAGATTGAGTACAAAGCCAACATATCTTGAGCATTACTCAGTGAGATGCTAGATTGAGTACAAAGCCAACACATCTTGAGCATTACCCAGTGAGATGCTAGATTGAGTACAAAGCCAACATATCTTGAGCATTACTCAGTGAGATGCTAGATTGAGTACAAAGCCAACATATCTTGAGCATTACTCAGTGAGATGCTAGATTGAGTACAAAGCCAACACATCTTGAGCATTACTCAGTGAGATGCTAGATTGAGTACAAAGCCAACACATCTCGAGTATTACACAGTGAGATGCTAAATTGAGTACAAAGCCAACACATCTCGAGTATTACTCAGTGAGATGCTAGATTGAGTACAAAGCCAACACATCTCGAGTATTACACAGTGAGATGCTAAATTGAGTACAAAGCCAACACATATTGAGCGTTACAAAATGAGATGCTAGATTGAGTACAAAGCCAACACATCTTGAGCATTACTCATTGAGACGCTAGATTGAGTACAAAGCCAACACTTCTTGAACATTATACAGTGAGATGCTAAATTAAGTACAAAGCCAACACATCTTGAGCATTACCCAGTGAGATGCTAGATTGAGTACGAAGCCAACACATCTTGAGCATTACCAAGTGAGATGCTAGATTGAGTACAAGGCCAACACATCTTGAGCATTACTCATTGAGACGCTAGATTGAGTACAAAGCCAACACTTCTTGAACATTACACAGTGAGATGCTAAATTGAGTACAAAGCCAACACATATTGAGCGTTACAAAATGAGATGCTAGATTGAGTACAAAGCCAACACATCTTGAGCATTACTCATTGAGACGCTAGATTGAGTACAAAGCCAACACTTCTTGAACATTACACAGTGAGATGCTAAATTAAGTACAAAGCCAACACATCTTGAGCATTACCCAGTGAGATGCTAAATTGAATACAAAGCCAACACATATTGAGCGTTACTAAATGAGATGCTAGATTGAGTACAAAGCCAACACATCTTGAGCATTACCAAGTGAGATGCTAGACTGAGTACAAGGCCAACACATCTTGAGCATTACTCATTGAGACGCTAGATTGAGTACAAAGCCAACACTTCTTGAACATTACACAGTGAGATGCTAAATTGAATACAAAGCCAACACATATTGAGCGTTACTAAATGAGATGCTAGATTGAGTACAAAGCCAACACATCTTGAGCATTACCCAGTGAGATGCTAGATTGAGTACAAAGCCAACACATCTTGAGCATTACTCAGTGATATACTAGATTGAGTACAAAGCCAACACATCTTGAGCATTATTCAGTGAGATGCTAGATTGAGTACAAAGCCAACACATCTTGAGCATTACTCAGTGAGATGCTAGATTGAGTACAAAGTCAACACATCTTGAGCATTATTCAGTGAGATGCTAGATTGAGTACAAAGCCAACACATCTTGAGCATTACTCAGTGAGATACTAGATTGAGTACCAAGCCAACACATCTTGAGCATTACCCAGTGAGATGCTAGATTGAGTACAAAGCCAACACATCTTGAGCATTACTCAGTGAGATGCTAGATTGAGGATTGAGTACAAAGCCAACACATCTTGAGCATTACTCAGTGAGATGCTTGATAGAGTACAAAGTCAACACATCTTGAGCATTATTCAGTGAGATGATATATTAAGTACCATACTGTATTTCGGTAAAAATTGTTCTGTTTTGTGGGAAAATGGGTGGTTCACATAAGGTAATTTGCTGGAGTTCAGCCAGAAGAAGTGCATAAACAAATGTTTATTTGGAGTTCTGTAATTAGCATTGTGTCGCCATGGTATGTACTCCACAATACAGACCTGATGGGTAAAACACAAATAATATAGTACAGACCAGAGCCGTATATAGAGTAACTCTCGAAAGAGTAATCTTCATTTACCCCTAATCCTATGCAGTTTCTAATAAGCATTGCATTGGACGAGACGTTTTAGATAACACTTTCTGATACCAATGTTTCTGATAAAACAGCGTATTATTATAACAGTACAGTTTGAGTAATTGGTGATTGCTCCAACTCAAAATTATAAACAAGTTTTTCATTTGTACTCCTTTTTTTTCAAAATGCCCTTTGAAAACCATACCACACTGTTAATACTATTAAGGCCTGATGACATAAACTTCAATAAATAACCATAATTTGATTAAGTCTTTCACTACGGAATTTAATTTGCAGCTTGTACACAGACAGAAATTCCCAACACTCCTTCATTCTAAGCCTGGTATCTATTCATATAGGAGACCTCACTGGTTCCTTTCAGAACCAACATTCATCCAAAGAGATCTACACATGGTTGTACCCGCAAGTTTACTAGTTAGTATAGTTACTCCTTTTTTCCTCATTAGTGCAACTATAAGCAGTTTGATCACACTATGCAATGTACTCATTATAAATATTGATACTATTTTGGGGGTATTTTTTTTTTTTTTTTTTACGCCATCATAAACACAAAAAGTGATCTGCAAATATGAGTTGATTGCCTTCATCATTATAATACTAGCTCTTGATATGTTTGATAACATTTGAGGCTATCATACTAAATAACTGGATTGATACGCTTGCAGTGCAGCTCCATTGATTGACCATGAACTCCAGTATACTTTCGTGTGTGACGCCTTTAGTTCTGAATATAAGAATGAACCAGTAAGTGCACTAGGGTAAATGCTGACCACTGTAATGAAGGGAACTATAATGACATCTTACGCACCAGCATCATCATCATCATAACAAACATTCAATTTGTGCATGCATGGCGACCTCAACTAACTCATACGTAAGCAGCATTTTTAAAGCGAAACTACGAGCTTTTAACCGTCACAAAACGTACACAACCTTTTTGTTTGCTTCTACAAAATGTGAACTGTACTTATCAAGAATGACTTGAAGAACAAAATGGCCGACAATCAGCTGTGTAATTGAGAAGGGAATCACCCTAAGGAAGGTCAACAAAATTTAATAAGTTAAGGTATCCGGGTTTTCCGCGTCTGTGTCAGTATACTATGATACCTTCTATCAGCATTTTACCTGGGTTCGGGCGACATGGGCTTCAACTTGACAAAATCAAAGCGAATGTATAGTGAAATTTCTAGTGTAAGTCTTTGGTATTTTTCAGCCTGATTTTATAAATTATGAGCGATCTGATGATCTTAGGGGACCATTAATGACCTTTTGTTACGGCGACCCCGCAAGTTATGACGTCAGTATAAAGTAGCCGTAACTCCACGTTCATACATGGGTGTTACTGTAACCAATATTTATATATAAAAAAACATTACTCGTTGATTGAAAACCAACATGATACAAAATAGGATGCTATATCCATAGCTACGCCTGACATAAGTCCATATAGTGCCTTTAACGAATGCTGCAATTCTCGGTCCAATTACCTGGCGGTTTTCTGCGTGAAAAAAACATTCAATTAACTTTTTCTTTTCTATGTCACTGAAACGAAAATGGCGTTGCAGTTTTATCATCAATCGTACTGCCGCAAGAATCAAGTGAGCAAAATGTTTCCTACAGTGTTTGTATGTCGAGGGGGTAAATAATTTAAAGTGCATACAAGATGGTACCATTGGGAACAGCGATAAAATTCAGCCAAACCGGCTACGGACATTACTGTATTATATCCCAGAGGTGGTTTGATTGCTGATTGCGAATTACGTTAACTGCCGCAACGATTCCAAATTTAACATTGCATATAGGCACGTCCAATATGGATAAATAATGGACGCCTCGCAGCGTCGTTTCCAAAGTAGTCGTTCCCCGTCTATGGGTTTTGGAAATGATACTAACGGTCCTAATTTTCAAGACATATTCTGTACGGCAAACAGTATAATTTACTTTATATTATTATAAACCACACACAGTAGAGAGATCCTTGACATTTGATTGGTTTAACACACGTCACGTGTCATCCGTTATTTTGCCATATATTTACTGCCGCCACGCTTCAAAATTGAACATTGCATAAAGGCACGTCCAATATGGATAAATAATGGACGCCTTGCAGCGTCGTTTCCAAAGCAATCGTTCCCCGTCTGTTAGTCCAAATGAGGCAAGGTCGTTTCACGGCGGATAAGGTTGGTGTCTACATGAAGTCACCACGTTGTTTGGAAGGGGGGTTCAGAGTATGGGGTGGATGAGTTTCCCTGTCTATTTTGTGTTTATTGTGAAAACAAATTTCAAATGACAATGATTTACTTGTGAGCGATACACATTCTGACTCGGTGAAATCTCCATTTCAGCTTGCTTTGCCTCGTGGTTATATTCTGCGAAAATGCACTCATTATGAATCAAATATTTGTATGCTTTTGGCTAGACATTGTTTTGAACATACATGCGGTATTTGATTTCATTATTGGGAAGACAAGAACAGCCGTGTGCGGGTTTTGTGTGGCATCGATATGTTTCTACCATTAAATAATAAAACTGTATTACTTCCCCAGAGGAGGGTCTTTTAAAACAAATGCCTCAGAATTTCCTCTCTTTTTTTGCCTCAGTCTCTTGAATCAAAATGTCATAAAAGTTGTACATCCCCTTTAAAATGAAATTAATGCGTATCATTTTAAGAAGTCATAAATGTCAGAAATAAAAAAGCTACCTGGACAAACACACGGTGAAATTATTTTTAAAACCTCCTGACGTCAATGTGGAGTTTGCGCACAACTATTGACATTGAGGTTACACAGATCACCTGATTTGTCATGTGGTATGAAAGCCAGTTTGAACTATTAAAGGGTGTGGTGCACAAGAACGGTTCACCTGTGCTTGTCGCATCAATCGCAACACGATTATTGTAAGGTGATCCTATGTGCCCTCACTGAATGGGTTCCGCTTCTTTTGGGTGTTTGGTCTTACCCTATAGGGGTCTGATGGAACCACACCCGGTGCCCTTTATGAATAGGTTCCGCCTCTTTTAACAGGGTGTCTTTAGGGAACCCTTTGTCTGGTGAAACCACACCCTGTGCCCCTATCGAATGGGTGTATCTCTTATGGGTGTAATTACTTTTACCCTACTCAGCAGACTGATGAAACCACACCCTGTTCCCATATCGAATGGGTACCATCTCTTTTATTAACTGGGTTCGTTTACTTTTACCCTATACTCAGGTGCCTGATGGAACCACAGAACCACGACCCCACGTTTAATTTTGAGTACAGGGGACCTATCGTCATGAAAGGCAAGAAGGAACCAATGCAGTGCTGGTACCTGACGGAAGCATTCAATGGAGAACAGAACCAAGCAGAACAATAGAGGTTATTCTTTGAAGAGAAACCAAAACCCCCACCATAAAACCCAACACGAAAGCAATCCCACAATAATGAATAGCCAAGGCTGGAATTACACGTAGGCCACGGAGGCCACGGAGGCCACTGCCTCTGTTACCCCTGGTCTTGGCCTTGATGCCCCTTCAAAAGTTCCCCATGGACATTAAGATTTTCCATTGGAAGTGCCCTTTGCAAAATGAAAATGGCATTGCCCTCTCAAAGATGAGATTACAGGCCTGAATAGCGCCCTGTGCCCAAATTCATGGAACAGGAAAGATAACTTAACAATTTTCCGCTAAGCAAAAATGAGCAGGAAACTAGTCATAGATTGTACATGATTGTATCTTGGCCGGCATCTTTATTCTGGTAAGCATAATTTTGTTTTGCTTACCTACTTTTGTGCTTAAGCAGCTCCATGAAATTCGGCCCTGTTTGTAATAAATATGACCCTTTTTACCTATAATCCCAGCACTTTTAACGTCATCCGAAGATCCGTTTACTCGAATCTCCTGCAACCTTGTCTTATCTTTCTTATACCATCCTACGGTACCAATAATTTCCTCCTTATTCTTCCAAGCACTTTCCAAATCTTCAGTTTATATCCAGGTTTTCATTTCTCGCAAATCAGTACTTTTGTTATCAAGTTTTAAATTATTAAGTAATACACCACAAGGGAAACTGACTGGGTAAATTTTAATTAATTGTGGGTTGAACAAAGACTCGAGCGGGATTAGAACCTGCAACATCCGGTTTTCCTTTGATAACAATAAATTTTCGCCTACATTAAGCTCTACTTTTAAAAAACTGATCCTGTTCACGATGACTACTAATTCCGATAATGAATCACCATGTCATCACCGTCATCACCATCCCAATTATCACAATCATCATTATTGTTCCCATCACAACCATTTGTGAAAATCACACTCACAATATTATCTTTTCAACATAATCACCGTTGTCAGTGCGATTGCTTTCACCATCACCCTCACATTTTAATCATCCTTGCTCCCATCACCAAAGCCACTGTAACCTTCATCACCACCCTGTCGTCATTACCACCATTCCACTTACAACTAATCTACATTACCACCAAATCATCATCAACACAACCATGCTCATCATCGCAATCACTATCATCACCATGGCCCTCACCTTTAACTATCACCACCCAATCACCACCGTTGTGTTCACCGTTAACACGATCACCATCACCAATACCACAATCACTTATCATTAACATCACATTTACTCTAACCATTCCGTAATCATCATATTAACTGACACCACCGTAATCATCACCATCTTATATCATCACCATCTTAACCGGCACCACAATAATCATCACCATCTTAACCATCATCACCGTAATCATTACCATCTAAACCGTCATCCCATAATCATCACCGTCTTAACCATCATCACCATATTCATCACCATCTTAACCATCATCATCACCATCTTAACCGTCACCACCATATTCATCACCATCTTAACCATCACCACCATAATCATCACCATCTTAACCATCATCATCACCATCTTAACCGTTACCACTATAATCATCACCATCTTAACAGTCATCCCGTAATCATCACCATATTAACCGTCACCACCATAATCATCACCATCTTAACAGTCATCCCGTAATCATCACCATCTTAACCATCATCACATAATCATCACCATCTTAACCATCACCACTATAATCATCACCACTATCATCACCACCATCTTAACCATCACCACCACACTCATCACCATCTTAACCCTCACCACCATATTCATCACCATCTTAACCCTCACCACCCTAATCATAACCATTTTAAAATCACCACCATAATGATCACCACCTTAACCATCATCACCGTAATCATTACCATCTATCAACACCATACTCTTCCCCATTTGATCATCAATCTCCGTCATCATAAAAACCCACCCTAGTAATCATCATCACCATCATCTCCCGTCATCACCATCATCCTGATGTCAATTGTCAACAATGGGAAACACTTTTGCGTCATCAAATTTAAGTAAGGAAGAAAAATATGAAATTTTGGAAACATTGCACTCTCCCCTTCATACGATTTCCTCTTATTTCTAGAAACAATGTCATTCTCAAACGACGTTAATCGATACATTGGTCTGGTTTGTAGGAATGTCTCTCTTTGGTACCATCGCCAAAACTCTTAACATCATCGAAATCACCACCATAAAGGGGCCAGTCTACTTCCAATTGAACCTCGCTTTTGGCATTAATTTCAATTTTAAAAAATAATTTATTCATGCACAACTTTGTTACTTCAATCACAAAGTTGTTTTGACTTAACATCACGTGATAAAGGTCAGTAACATCTATCTGCACTGTGTAAGTTGCCATTTTGTTATTGCAACGTTAGGGTCTATGACGATATAAGCACATGCAAGTACCGGTACTCCCGGATCTAATTACTAAATTTCATACTTGAAAAGTCATTCCCTTGTCGCTTTTATCTAACAGCCTTTTATCTAAACCAATTGTAAGTCCAACACCTACGTAGTGAACGTGATTTAGAAGTTCTATAAGTAGTAGTATATACCAAGTCCGTGTGACCCTACATACGCTCAGGCGTCACGGTGGAAAACAAAACGTATCCGTGCGTATGAAATTCATTTTTCTGAAATCCTATCAGGGAGAAATGAGATGACTGTCCGTCAAATGTCAATGAATTCCCCAGGGCGAATCCTACTGATGAGCCAACCTCGATGGATCATAGCTTGTTAATAAGAATTATAGGATTTAGAGGATGAGCTGCGAGCTGACTCCATTTGAGATTAAATGGCAGGTGGTTGTTATGGTTGGGAAGCCGGCGGGATGTCAGTTGTAAAGGAGATGGTCTTACAAGGGGAGTGTCCTTGCCGGGGGAGTGGTCTTGCCGGGGGAATAGTCTTACAAGGGGAGTGGTCTTACAAGGGGAGTAGTCTTACAAGGAGAGTGGTCTTACAAGGGGAGTTGTCTTACAAGGGAGTGGTCTTTCAAGGGAATGGTCTTGCCGGGGAGTGGTCTAACAAGGGGTGGTCTTACAAGGGAGTGGTCTTACAAGGGGAGAAGTCTTACAAGGGGAGTGGTCTTACAAGGGGAGTAGTCTTACAAGGGGAGTTGTCTTACAAGAGAGTGGTCTTTCAAGGGAGTGGTCTTGCCGGGGAGTGGTCTTACAAAGGGAGTGGTCTTACAAGGGAGTGGTCTTACAAGGGACTGGTCTTACAAGGGACTGGTCTTACAAGGGAGTGGTCTTACAAGGGACTGGTCTTACAAGGGACTGGTCTTACAAGGGACTGGTTTTGCCGGGGGAGTGGTCCTACAAGGGGAGTGGTCTTGTAGGGGATATCTATACACGGGGAGTGGTCTGACAGAGAGAGTGATCTCAAAGGGGGAGTGGTCTTGCGGTAGGAGTGGGCTTACGCATGCCAATTTATTGGATACTTTACACAATGGAACAATTCTACCCCACAAGGTTGCCTTTGTTTTAGTAAAACTCCAGAGGATTTCTTCAGAAAAAGGGAATAACAGAACAGCACTGGCAGGACCCCATATCTGCTATTTGTAAGGATGCGTCTTACAAGGAGAGTGGTCTTAGAAGGGTATTGGTCTTGCAGGGGAGTTAACTTACACAGTGAGTGGTCTTACAATGGGAGTGGTTTTATAGGGAATTGGATCAGGTCATGTAAAAATTGGTACTGAAATAAAACTGATTCTGGTTGTAAATCGAAAACTTTTAGTTTTGCTTGAAAGGTGATTAATTGATAAAGGTTAATTCATGAATAGAACAATAATGTAACTTATGTAATAAATGTATCGGGGAAAATAATAATAAATTATATTTGGGGCCCAGCTTCACGTTGAGGCACAAATATATCCAAACAATGTCACGAGGTAGAACTGTGGTTCTTTTAAAGGGATTGTATACGTTTGGTAATTGGAACCCACTGTTTGTTTCAATCCTATATAGTTGTAGTTATACCATAAAACATGTGAAAAATTGATATCAAAAGGTGGTGGCGTTTTTGAGATATTGCCGAAAATCTGGAGCGGTTATGTCCACGCAGTAAGAATAATCTGCAATTGGAATACACAATCTGAGAAACGTTATACTGCAGTAACACTTCTCAGATTCACATTTTTGGGGGATAAAAAGTAATATCTTTTTTCCATTACAGCAGTACTTCGAAGTGAAAAGTTTCTCAAAATGCATTATACTATCCAAAGCTGCTGTACTTCTTACCAAGTAAGTTTGTATTGCCATTAATGTTTAATCATTACCAAACGTATACACATCCTTTAAAGCAGCTAAAGTTGTCATGGAACAAACATAATTAACAAATGAAATATTACTGAGAATGATTAGTTGTGGGTTTTTTTATTGAATTAATATTGATTCAAGTAACATCAAGATGAGTTGGAAAAGTCCTGACCCCTAAAAACAACTAAATTAAAATTAACAACTAAAACAATTAAAAGTATACAGTCTAGCGAATTGATAATAAATTTGAAAATAAACTATTCAGGGATGCTCCCAGAAAGTTGTCAATACTTGTACTATTACTTAAAAACAAATACTGTTTTATATTTTAAACATACAATAAATAATAATTTCCGCTTTAACAAAGGCTTTGAGTAAAATAACGAAAACTTTGCGTACTTCAAGTACTATAATGTACAAAATTTGAACTATTTATTAAATGTAAAAAGTGTATGAATTTTCCAAAAGGTTGTCACAATAGAACAGAGTATATTGTTAAAATCAGCTTTGGGTCATACGATAAATGTAGTCAGAAATTTCATATTATGATGTTAATAATGAAGAAAAATGCATTTACTGTTTTATGTATAAGGGAAATTGTGACATATGAGAAAATGACGCACGAAATGTGTTTAGTTCCGATGGGTTTTGCTAACCCAAAATGGCAACTTGCTAAACTACCGACTAACACATGTATTATTATACGAGACAGTTACCAGGCAAATTGCTTAAAAACCAAATTAGCGGTAAGCAATCTGCTGAGCAGCTAGACTTGATGTAGTCTCTCATGTGTTCCGTGATGCATCTCTGGTGCTGGAGCACGACAATATTTTTTAACAAGGAACTATGAATTCATAAATTAACATCAAAGAGATAATATTGTATATATCACAACCGATTGCTATTTATTTTAACAATCAATTACGATTGCTATTGATTATTACAGAAATCCTTTTGAATAATAAAGACTCTTCAAATATATTTATTAATTATCGAAATAGTTTTCTTCACATATTAAAGAAATTTAAAAAAACAGAACCTAGATTCCGTGACCTCGTTTTTAATCCATCTGTGTGTCTTCCTCCAAGTGTTTACGTTTCTAATAAAGATGCCTGAAATAAATCTGCGTAACCTCTGCTATTTGCCTACAAATGAACGGAGGCATGAAGAGTCTTAGATTAAATGAAGACATTGATACGAGATGTCCCATCTTAGAGGTACACTAGGTTGGTGATTGATGGGTGACAGAAAAACGGCTTGCCTGATTTCAATAAAGACCCATAAAACAAATGAATACAGTTATGGTAACTATTAATGATGAAAGTATAATAATAATAATGTCTTCTTATATAGCGCTCATATTCGTCACTCAGTGACGCTCAAGGCGCTTCGACAGCCACTATTTTCCTGCTAGGTATGTGGAGCTACGTTTCTGAAGCATGAGATCTACTCCTTCACATAGCACCATGTAATGGTTTACAAGGTGCTGTGGCGCAATATGCTGCCAATCAAACCAGGAACACCGGGGCGAACCCCTTCTCTTTTCGATAAGTGCACCGGGTTCTTATTACACAACACAAAGGACCAACGGCTTAACGTCCAAGTATGTATGGAGCCCGAGAGGTGTTGGTCCTTAGCTAAAAGGAACCAAGACTTCATGACAAGATGTTCCTGAAATAAACCATGTCACATGGGAAGCTGCAGTTTGAAAGTTCTTATGACAATGAGTTCCATTAATAACTATAACTGGGACCTTTAGGGAGCTGCAATTAAAAAGGAAAAGGGAACTTCAAAAAAATTATTTTAGTTTTTCAGTTTCTATACCTGTGTCGTTATATGTCGTTCAAAAAAAAGATGGTTGTTTTGTTGTTGTTTGTGTTGTTGTTGTTTGGGGTTTTTGGGTGTGTTTTTTGTTGTTGTTTTTTTTTTTGGGGGGGGGGTTCTTTCTTACCTTTTAATATTATTATTGTTGTTATACATATATATATATATTAATTATTTATTTATTTTTTTGGGGGGGGGGGAGTAAAATCATCCGGTATGAAACTTAATTGCCAAAATAATAATTTGTTTGATGTTCACGGTAAGAATTATTTTCATATGCCATCCAGGATGGCAAGTCATCAGTTTCTATTCCTTGTCAAAACTAATTCCATTGTCAGAGATAAGCTAAACCGAAATCAGCAAAGTCCATTAAGTTTTTATAACCATCAAATTTAAGTCCATTAAAGTCTGACTTCGACCTTGACACTTCGAGACAGGAAGATGACACATTAATCCATTATTTCTTATCATGACCCTTGGGTCTTTCTTCCTTCTTATTAAACGTCTCCCAGTACGATGCATCTTCTGGCAATAACGACTCCGCTGAGGAAACCAGTTCCGGGAACACTAACTCCTTAAAGACGGTCGGAGGAACAGTGATGTCATCCGACACCTGCAACGAATGGCAAAAAATAATGATGTCAGAGGTGGAAGACGGTCCGGAGGAAGAACGCATGCAGGAAGGAAAGAAGATGATTCCACGAGGAATGTAGCGATTATAATGTTAGCGAGGATAGAGGCCTTGTAATTGCAGAGGCTAAAGAATAAAGCATGCAGGACAGACCTCCTAATATAGGTCCAAGAAAATATTTAATGAAGATGGGGAATTGTGACTTGAGATGTAAAAGGAGGAGAGAACAACCTCTGTAGAGAGTTCGATTCTCAGGAAGAAATTGGGCACTGGAGGATTATCATCTGAATAATGGGGGAGTTATGAGGTTACAGAATGAAAATGTTGGGAGGAGGTTCGGTAAAGAGAAGAATAACCTTCGAAAGAAAATTGAAACTGTGATAGCATCTCAACAGGATGGGGGAGATAAATCATGATGCCGAAGACGAGGGCAAAGAAGGAGCGGCAGTTGGATCTCAATAATTTATGAGGATAGGTAATGTGTCGTTAGATTATTAAGGACGGTAAGAGAAGGCGGATGGAAAGAATCGAGATAGGACAGAATGATGGTTAACTCTAATCGAGACTGTAAGGTTTTGAGAAGAAAGGAAAATATGACGTCAAACTTAAGACAGATGCAGCGGTTGCTCTTTAAAAATAGAAGCTGCATGAGAACTCCGCAATAGAATTATAAGCCCGTACAATGTATATCGTTATTGCGAGAAGACGATAACAAGATGTCAGCAACTATCTTCATTCTAAAATCTCTCGGGTCAGAATTAACCTGGCTTCCGGGTCCAGTGGGGCCTGACCCATTTCTGTGTCAACTCAAAATGACCCAGAAATGGGTCAAACTGACGCAGAATTCCAATTTTTTAAAACAGGTTTCTGGTTCTTCAGCCTAAACAGAAATGGTCAGGTACCCACTGGGACCCGGAATCAGGGTCAAATCTGACCCAGGAGTTGTTGGAGTTTTTGTTAAAACTAGAAACGCGGAAACCAACTGAAGATTGCTTCTTGAAATGAAGCAGAGCAAACTAAACACTTCTCTTATGAGGATCTGGATTAGAGAAGAAGATCGACTTGAAGTTCGTGATAACTGTAAACACTCTTGAGTCAGAATTGACCCGGTTCTGAGTCCCAGGGAGCCTGACCCATTTCAGGGTCAGTGTGACCCGGAATGTGTGTCAAAATGACCACAAAAAGGGTCAACCTGGGTCAGGTCTCGGAATCCGAGTCAGTTTTGTAACAGAGTGCAGTGATCTTGCATTCTCGTGGCATCACGAACAATAAAGAGGTCTTTTCCGATTCAGCAAAACTTATTTATAAACTTAGCAAAACATAGCAGACACAGTAAAAACGTGTTGCAGTTAATCTTAGTCAATCCCAACCACAACACCAACACCGATTGGGAGCATTAAAACAACTTAAGGAACACTCAAGACAGTCAAGGAAAAGACGAGGATTATAAGGAGGTTGGCATCATTTCTCAGCAAGGCCCCCTATGTCTTCAACCTCTGAAACGCCTCTTCTTGTCTTTACCTTTAAAGGAAGTTATTAGTTTGTAACCAAAGCTCAGAAGACTTAATAAGGATCTAGAATTAAAATCCAAAGGGGCATATTGCATGTCTTATAAGGTTCACATTTCAGAGGGGTAAGCATACACAAATCAGGGCCTGAAAGTTTCGTTTCGGTTGTCAAGACTTTAAAAAGTTGTTAACGACTTCTCATTCATGGGTGGAGGACCCCTGGGGTACTCTCACTTTCACAGAAGGTGGAGGAGTACTGCTACACCGTGGGATACTTTCTATTGTGTCTTCAGATGACAAAATGCAACATGTCCTTAAAGGACAAGCCACAACGAGGTGTCTCAAAGTAAGAAGCTTTGAAGGGATCGTACACGTTTCGTAATGACTCAAAACAAATATTAGCATAACAACTTACTTGGTAACAAGCAACGGAGAGCTGTTGATAGTATAAACATTGTAGGAAACGACTCCCTCTGAAGTAACGTAGTTTTTGAGAAAGAGGTAATTTCTCACTAAAATAATAAAAACTTATTGCAAGAAGTTTTTATTCTTATCTGAAAGCACACAAATTTGTACAACAAGGGTGTTTTTTCTGTCATCATTTTCTTGCAACTTCGATGACCAATTGAGCCCAAATTTTCACAGGCTTGTTATTTTATGCATATGTTGGGATACACCAAGTGAGAACACTGGTCTTTAACAATTACCAAACGTGTTCAGTGCCTTTGAAGGACAAGCCACAACGGGGTGTCTCAAAGTAAGAAGCTTTAAACGTCCACGAGAAACCAAAAACAATCTACAAAAACTGAAGTCTGATCAGTTAAGAGCTTACGACACCAAATCCATTTATCAGCCTCAGTCCTGGTGGGATTTGAACCAAAGTCCATCGGGGTTGGGGCTGAGTCACATAGCGGGGTATACAATAATCCGAACTTTCGGAAGATTTTATTATTAAAGCGAGTTTGTAGAGTTTTTTTGACAGACACGTGACATGTAAGTCAGTTGTTTTAAAATCATGAATGTTTTCAACCTTGACTTCGCCCATTTTTAATCCGTATATAAATGTGTTGAATCTGATTTTATCAAAAAGAAAAATCAAAAGTTTCACGAACCAAAAATCGCAATCTTTATAAAGGTGTGCAGTGCTGTTTTCGTTTACAAATTCACAGCTGCACATTAATTGGATCAAATCGACTGGACATTACCATTCTTGCATGGGGTTTTCCTAAACAAAACAAACCCATAAGAAGAAAACATTAAATCAGCCCGTATAACATGGAGAAAACGAAGCTATGGAAAATTACATATGCCCTGTATAGGAAACAAAGTGCAATGCATATGTTAAAAAAGTGCATATGACAAATCCATGATCAAGCATTAAGCACACAGTCAATCGAATGTTTTAATCCTGCCAGCCATCCATCTGATGTTTGATCATGCACGATGAATTAGGACCACAGTTTATGCCCCGGAATGTTATTCTGCAATATTATCAAGACTGATTGATCGTTCTAAAAATACAAATCCTGTACGAGACATTACTCCAGATCTGTTCAATCTTGTGAAACGTTTACTAATGCTTTCCAATTCAGGCCCACTGGGCAGAGTTCTTTAAGAACGAAAGGCAAGAGACCAATATCTTTAGAAAGTTAATTGAAAATCTCACTGGCACCAAGGAACGTTAGATTCTACCGAATTCCCACATCCTGTTACCAGACGGTTTGGTAGTAATTTCTAATTAAATGGGGCGACAAAGGAGGCGATATCTACACTTGGTGTCTCTTTTATCACTTACTTCTTTAACTTGCCTTGATTTTAAGCCTCTAGGTGACCCTTTGGATCGAGAGTACACATAATAAATAAAAATCTTTGCCACCGGACAGTATCTGGAGATAATGTCAAACTTAAGTTAATCTGATTCCGAGACAAAGATCTCGACGAAACATATAAAGAGATTAAAACATGAATTATCTTAAAACTCAATTTGAAGACAGGTTTTATTTTGGATATCCCCTTGTGGTGAGATATCCTAGAGAAACGCTTCGGGATAGTTTGGTTTACTGCCAGATTTTGTTGAGAGGATGAGTTTCTTAGAGCAGCGGTTAATCAAGTGATACCGTCTTAAAGATGAGGTACTGGTGAAGTCTTAGTGAATTCCGTAACCATTTTGTCGTGGTTTGTATTTACGCTTGTTTACTTCATAGTAAGTAAAAATACAGGTACAAGAAGTACAGTAACTTTAATCCGGTAAACTATCGGGTTCAACACTCTAAAATCTTTCGGGTCAGAATTGACTCAAATCCGGATCATATATGCCTGACCTATAACAGGGATGACCCGGAATCTGTGTTAAAATGACTCAGAAATTAGTCAAACTGACGAAGAATCCAAGTCAAAATCCCATTTTTTTAAACCACTTTCCGGGTCAGCCTGACCCAGAAACGGGTCAGGTGCCCTGGATTCCGGATCAATTCTTTCCAGGGAATTGTTTAGAGTGAACCGTGTGTAAATCTCTTTTGGTAGAGTGTTGGCTGAAAAGAGCGGTTGGTATGTTCTCACGACGTTTCGAAAAGTACCCGGTAAACTCTGGTTGTCTTCGGGAGTAGATTGGGGGATCTTTTATCTTAATTTGACGTCATTCTGCTATAGGGTATGTTCTCACGACGTTTCGAACAGTACCCGGTAAACTCTGCTGGTCTTCAGGAGTAGATTGGGGTAACTTTGATTTTAATTTGACCGTCATTCTGCTATACAGGGTATAATACGTAAACGCATCAATTTTGAGAGTAAATACGGTCCATGGTTATTCGTACGGCGACACTCTAAAAACTCCCGGGTCAGACTTGACCCGCATATCGGATCCCGGGGGACCCGGGGCCGATTTCACAAAGATCTAAGATTGATCGTAACTGCAAATCAATCGTAGTTGCTTAGTAAATAAAGTGTGATGTCACAATACAAATCACTATGGTGATACTGAAAATTTGTCTTGCAATGAATTTTATTGCTTTGTGAAATCGGCTCCTGACCCATTTCTGAGTCAGGCTGTCCCCGAACCTGATTATAAGATGGTATTTTAACTTGGATCCTGCGTCATTTTGACCAATTGCTGGGTCATTTTGAAACAGATTCCGGGTCATATTGACCCAGAAATGGGTCAATTCTGAACCGGGAACTTTTTGTTTAGTGTATCCCAACATAATGCACGCATGACGACATCAATAATTTATTTAATTGTATAAAACGGGAAAAGGTGAAAGCATCGTCAGCAACCAATCGTTATTATCATGAAACCATAGGAACGCCTCGTCACGAATTCTGCAGGAATAATGTCAAGCACTTCTTGAAACTATGCAGTTTTTGCTACTCTGTTTGTTATGTATGTCATGGTCTATATTAAGATGTCCCAGCAGTCGGTCGAAATGACGCAGAATCTGAGTTAAAATTCCATTTTGTAACCAGGTTCCGGGACACCCTGACACAGAAATGGGTCAGACCCCCTTGGGATCCGAAATGGCTGGATGATAAATTGCTAAATAACAACCTCGTGGTGTGTAATGTAAATTGAAAATAAACCTAACCCATGACAAATTTATCAATAATCCCTGTAGATCGATTACGGGTCAACAGCTCTAAATTTAACCTCTTTGATGTATGTTTACTTACTCGGTAAATAAAACACATATAAAAAAAATCACCTTTTTTATTTGCAATGCGTATCGAATCACAATGTGACATTAACTAAAAGGATTTAAATAAATACGAGTAAAGTGAGCCAGTGAGACCAAACCAATTCTTGGCACTCTGATTGGACTCTGTACTCCCTTGGGCACGTACACATTACACGAATCAAATACTGGAAAATGAAGTATCAAATACTGGAATATAGAGTATCAAATAAAGGCAATGTGTTTAGAGAAACTGCACACAAAGTGTTATCAAACAAAGTTATTTAATGCTTACTATATAAACAGAGGTATAAAAACAAGTCAAAGAATCTAAGACATATTACTGTTTGAAATTAATCTCCCTTTGCACAAAAATGATAACTGATAAAAAAACTGGATTGCATATAAAGCAAAGCTGGCAACATTTGCATCTTGCAATCGGGGAGATTTTGAACAACAATCAGGAAGATATTTAGAATTGCATTTATCATATTAGGGAAAAAGCTTCCATAATCAGGGAGATTTTCATATTTGTTCATCAGAACATGGAAAGATTGGTTTGTTTTCAGGGAACTTTCTGCAGAATCAGGGAGAGTTGGCAGCTCTGATAAACGGTACATGCCAAACGTACCTTTCCACTTTGCAATCGAAAACCCTTTTATAAAACTTGCTTTTTATAAATATCACAGGCTTAGTTCGACTGGTTTTCAATGAAGATTGAAAAGAATATGAAATTTGTAAAACCTTTTTGAAACTTCCAATCTATAAGAGTTAACATGCCGTAAGATATACATACTTTGTGGGCTATGCGTGAGAATATCCTAGGATATTTTGCAGCTTGTAATTGACAATGACCTTCCAGGGTATGTTGCAGCTTGGACGTGATGATGTCCTGGGATATTGCGCACCTTTTGCATGACCATATCCAATGATCCTTTGCAGCTTATGCACGACAGTGCCCTAGGATATATTGCAGCTTACGCGTGAATTAAATGTTCTAGGATATTTTGCAACTTATGCGTGATAATGTCCTATGATACCAAGCAGTCTACCAGACAGACTAAATATAATTGTCTCTACCTCGTTACACTCAACCCTGCACCCTTCTTACTATCAGCATTATTTGACCATACAATATTTACCGGTACATCTGAAAACAATTGGCATTACTAAGCCATCCGTATTGAAACAAACCCTCAGTAATGGATCGTAATTACACTGCATTCATTAGTGGTTAATCTATCTTTACTAATACACTAAAAGGTCTATTAAAAAGATACTCCAATTATGTTCTATTGTTTTATAGAAACAACCCTTCGGTTATGGGGTAGTTCATTATTATTCAAACATTTCTTCTTCTTTTTTACTTCTGACGTGGGGACCTTTTACTGACAAACAGCCTCAAGGAATTACAACAAAAGACAAAATTCAATCAACCCAGACAAAAGGGACATAAAAAATAAAATATTAAAAGGACATCAAATTTCAGAGAAGTACATAGAATATTCTCTCGCAAATATGCAGCTAGCGAGTGTGTATATATACACGAGTGCTTCTTTTGGCAAATAAAAGGAAGAAGAAAAAAAAAGTCAAACCAATTTTTGTGTTTTGTTTGTTTGTTTGTTTATTTATTGTTGTTTTTTATTGTTGCTGTTGCTGTTGTTGGTGTTTGTTTTGGTTTGGTGTGGTTTTTTTAATCCCTTTAAAAACAAAACTGTAGCGAAGTAATGTATACGAATACAAAGTAATTTTTAAATAACATCAAATCCCTGGAAACCATTCAAGGTTTTTATTGTTAGAACCTCAGATAAATATACACACGAAATACACAGGCCAAGTTCCATTAAAATATGAAACAAACTAAAATCTTTGTGAATATAAGAATATATTCACAGAGTGACATGCTGGGATGACTGCTTGTCACCAAAATGTTGGAACATCTTGGAACATAACAACGAACATCTTCTCTCGGGTAAAAAAAAACTGAACTTCAAAAAATGCTGTACACTCCTTTGCATTACATTAATGTTAAATGGAAAATTAAATTACACGGTGATGAAAGATTAAATAATGAAACATCTACGTAATGGCTGCTCGCCGTGACATTCACCCACATTATACAATTAGAACGTGATAGACACAAGTTGAGGAAGAAAGTGCTTCATGCGTTTTGGTTGTTGGCAGACAGTGAAACAATAATTAATGGGGATTGCTCTTTGCTGTTCAGCTCAAGTCAGACCTCCCGCTGAACTGAATGAAAAGGATTCAACCACAAAACAAGCTTTGTTTTTGTAATTTTTCAAAATAGTTTGTCTGTTTTGTTGGGTTTTGGGTAAAATTGTGGGCTTGCTCATATCAAATACTTGACCTTGTCTATAGTTTCGTTCTTCAAAATGTCTGTGTATCCGAGTCGAAAGCTAAACACTCAGATAAAGTTGGTCTCGTTTATTTGCATAAAGCACCTACTTTCCCCTCAAGGTTAAACATTAGTGAGGGCAATACAAAATAAAACTGTTTTAAAGGGTCTGTATACCTTTGGTATGACAACTTACTTGGTAAGAAGTACAGCAGCTTTGGATAGTATAATGCATTTGGAGAAACTTTTCAATTCGAAGTACTGCGGTTATGGAAAAAGACATCACTTTGTATCGACCAAAATTTGAATCTGAGAAGCGTTACTGACAGTAACGTTTCTCAGATTGTGTATTTCAATTGCAGATTATCCTTCCTGCGTGGACATAACCGCTCCAGATTTTCGTCAATATCTAAAAAACGCTACCACTTTTTGAAATGAAATTTTCACAGGTTAGTTTTATCATCTACAACGATATAAGATTAAAATAAACAGTGGGTTCCAATTACCGAACGGTAACGTATACAATCCCTTAAAGCAATTTGGAGATACCATGACAGAAAGTATTTAGGCACGCTATTAATATTTGTCTTAAATTTTTTGAATATTTTTCTTTATAGAAGGACTCGACATGCATTGGCGTATGTAGTCGCGTATTTCTTTTTTATTTGCTTGCTATGTCAACACAACAATTAATTTGTTGGGACGTATAGGGCACTCAGTGACTCCACTCATCATCGTTAACAAGTGGGTTCAGGTATCTGATATATTATAACTACAGTGTTCTATGCTCATTTGAAGTCACTGTTTGTCTGTTTGAGTTTACATCCAATAATGTTAATTGCAATCACTAATTAACGAAGCTTCCTGGGTAATACAATCAACTTTCTCGTTTGGGTCCAGCTTTGAAAAGGGGACAATTAACGAAAAAAGCTCCCGGTCGGAACACGTCATACTCCATTTTCATTAGTTTCGACCAAGAAGGACTCATTGTCAATCAAAGGGAAAAAAGGAATGAGTTTATGAACATAGTTCAACGTGAATGTTAATTTCCAGTAAGTGCACAAGGCAACCTCAAATGTATTAACATCTACCCGTGAAATAGGTTGAACATTAATAGACTGATTTGTAAAAATAGCTGACAAAACTGCTCGGGTAGTTCTTCTACATTATTCAGTTGGTTACCGGTACATTTTTGAAGTAAGTTGTGAATCAACTGAAATAATGATGAGGTAAAAGCACTCAATATTGATCCGAACGGGGTGTTGTTTGACAACGGGATGAAAACTTCAAAGATCCCAAGACGGTGTAGGAGCAGGCCTGGAATTTCATCTTTGAGAGGGCAAGGATATTTTCATTTTGCAAAGAGCACTTCCATTGGGAAAATCTTAAAGGCTGTGGGGAACTTTTGAAGGGGCGCCAAGGCCAAAACTAGGGGAAACAGAGGCAATGGCCTCCGTGCTCTCAGTGTAAATCCAGGTCTGTGGGAGGCCAGGGTAACGATCCAGTGAATGAAGCTTCCTGAACAATCCCGGGTGGTTATATTCTGTGAACTTACTCCCTTGATGAATTACCACAAATAATAAAATGAAGGTTGGAATAATTTGATATGAACATTCCAGATGGAAGTTTTCAGCATTGGGGCTTCTCAAATTCATCATTGGCTGCTGAGTGATCAATCATTTTTAGACAGTAATGACCGGCTTTCGTAATTAGTTTTAAATACAAGTCAGTTGGTTTTGTTCAATTGTCACTAACGGGTTAAAATATCATGATCTTTACCTACTGGAAGCTGTATTCCACTTGTGAAAACAATTAAACAAACCTCTTGAGACAATGGCATAACGATCGTTACTTTTTAAAATTGACACAAATATGTATCTGTAACAGCTTGAACAGAATCAAGGTGTTCTTAAGAAAAAAACACGATGGGGCATTAAACTCATCAATAAAAGACACCTGCTGGTACCAGTACAAAAGAAGTGTCATCCTTTGAACTCCCGCAAGACAAACGGGGGCATTGTCATCAACATCATCATCTTTGCACCAATTACATCCAATTCTTATCTATTTGTCTGACCACATTTTGTTGTGTTGTGTTAATGAATAGATGTCATTTACAGATTGTTAAATCCACCTGCGACCGCATCATACTAGCAAGATGACATTGACAAGGGCTTGCGCGGGAATATTTTACAGCGGTCCAAACTGATCAAGAGCAATGCGTTTATAATAATATACCTCTGCTACACATCAAAGATGCCAGTGTCTAATTGCCCATAAAAAACCAGCTGGTTTTCAAAGGAGAGCACTCCAAAGGAATTTCATAATGCAGTGTTTGTCAATTTCATCGGTAACGCCACATATGTTTCAATGATTAAAACAAATTACCCTTAACTTAAGCTTATAAGTAATAACGGTGGAGAGATATTACCAATTTGGCGCTGGTCTTCTCGAGGAGCAGTATAGGACGAGTGACTATTTTGTTTATTTCATGTTAAGCGTTTTAAGTGGCGAGGTTGCCCGACCTTGAGAGATGAAGAGCGCTTTATAACTCTCGCCCCCTCTTTCTCTGTCTCTCTATCACAATCCTAACCAAAGGACTAATTAAAAACAAAGAGGAGGCCATCCTCTGTATAGATCATTGCCGCATATAATTGCTGAAATCAAAAAGCTTTTAAGATTTGACATTTCAAGCTTTTGTGTCTAGAGATGCACTCATCTATGACACGTGATTCATTAATGTCATTGCATAAATAAACGCCAGACATCAGAAATTGTATCGTTCATTTGTAATGTTTTCTCCTTCATTGACTGGTATGTTAAAATTATACCAGAGATTGTTTCAGACGATTTTTACAAATTCATCGGGCGTTGATCCTCAGGAAATGTATAATTTCTGCTGGTATTTGTTGCTCTTTGATTCTATAATGAAACTGGCAAAAAGGTTGAAATAGCATCAGCGAATTTAAACAGACTTAAAATGCTGGTAGAGCCTTTAAAAGACTGCATCAATGACCCGATTGCAAATTCTACTGGGTGAACTTCAGAATCAGTATTAATTAGGAGTAACTTTACATAGTAAAGTTGCGGGTCCCAACCATGTGTAACATCTATTTTGGAGCAGAATGTTGGCTCTGTTTCCTTCACACTGCAAAACTTCCTCTGGAAACTAAATATCTTCATGTAACAACATGGTTAACTCAATCTCCCCCCCCCCCACAAAAATCTAAATATAGTATTTGATGGTTCACGCCCACCCCCTGCCAGAATCAATTCATTAAGTACTTGATGGTTCACGCCCACCCCCTGACAGAATCAATGCATTATGTACTTGATGGTTCACACCCACCCCCTCCCAGAATCAATTCATTAAGTACTTGATGGTTCACACCCACCCCCTCCCAGAATCAATTCATTAAGTACTTGATGGTTCACGCCCACCCCATCCCAGAATAAATGCATTAAGTATTTAATGGTTCACACCCACCCCCTCCCAGAATCAATGCATTATGTACTTGATGGTTCACACCCACCCCCTCCCAGAATCAATTCATTAAGTACTTGATGGTTCACGCCCACCCCATCCCAGAATAAATGCATTAAGTATTTAATGGTTCACACCCACCCCCTCACAGAATCAATGCATTATGTACTTGATGGTACACACCCACCCCCTGCCAGAATCAATGCATTATGTACTTGATGGTTCACGCCCACCCCCTCCCAGAATCAATGCATTATGTACTTGATGGTTCACACCCACCCCTCACAGAATCAATGCATTAAGTACTTGATGGTTCACACCCACCCCCTCCCAGAATCAATGCATTATGTATTTGATGGTTCACACCCACCCCTGACAGAATCAATGCATTATGTACTTGATGGTTCACGGCAACCCCCTCACAGAATCAATGCATTATGTACTTGATGGTTCACACCCACCCCCTCCCAGAATCAATGCATTATGTACTTGATGGTTCACACCCACCCCCTGACAGAATCAATGCATTATGTACTTGATGGTTCACGCCCACCCCCTCACAGAATCAATGCATTATGTACTTGATGGTTCACACCCACCTCCTCCCAGAATCAATGCATTATGTACTTGATGGTTCACGCCCACCCCTCACAGTCAGTGCATTATGTATTTAATGGATCTCCAAGAAACATACTCAAGCTAACCCCAAGATATCACTTACTGATAAATACCGACAGTCTGGCGAAGGTTACAGATTCATTTTTAACCACATTTATCTCAGTCTGACACTGTTTATTTACATGTACAGTTCCTACAACGTCTGCCCCCCCCCCACCACATCAACCTTTTTATGTAAAAAATAAATAAATAGAGAGTACACATTTTTTAGCAATGTTTGGTTATCTTAATAATAAGACTGTCTTAAAGATGAGACTCTACTTCTACAAAACCAAGGTACATCTAATTTGAATTTTAGAGACAATAAAAACAAACCATGAAATAAAACAGCACAGGATGATCCATTGGGGAATGTATCAGTCAGTGGACCAGTTAGTGGACCAGTTAGTGGACCAGTTAGTGGACCAGTCAGTGGACCAATTAGTGGACCAGTCAGTGGACCAATTAGTGGACCAGTTAGTGGACCAGTCAGTGGACCAGTTAGTGGACCAGTTAGTGGACCAGTTAGTGGACCAGTCAGTGGACCAATTAGTGGACCAGTCAGTGGACCAGTTAGTGGACCAATTAGTGGACCAGTCAGTGGACCAGTTAGTGGACCAGTCAGTGGACCAGTTAGTGGGCCAGTTAGTGGACCAGTCAGTGGACCAGTTAGTGGTCATCATAGTGGAATAACTGCCTCGCTAAACTGAGAGAGATGACCAATCCTTGACAATGGAATAACTCCCTGTGGCACAGTCAAACTATAGAGAAAGGACTAGTATTACGCTCTATAACCAAACCAGCTTGAGATTCCAAGCCCACAATTAAGACACAAAAGAGGGGGGGAGTACAACCATGCCCCATATCGCGCACCAAATGCTCAGCAGTATCTAACACTGTCAGACAGAGCCTCATCAAGCTAACCGATCTCCAAGACACAACAGCATAAAGTTTCATTATGGATTGAGACTAACACAAAATGAAGAAGATTACAAACACAGAGTACAACTATCTGTTGTCTGTTTTGGATGGCCAGCCCGAATTCAATGTATTTGTGGTGGAGGTAAAGTGCGCCCTCAGTGGTATTGACTACAGCACTTCTTGATAGTCTTACCACCTGAGGGCAGCAGATCTAAGTAGAGGACGGATGAAATTACAGATATGTATGAAGATGATGTTACTCATGACATCACGGTGTACAAAAGAGCCACAGGGTGAAAAGTTGGCAGGCACAATGTGTGCACTGATTTACGGAAAACAAATATAAAATCTGACATTGTTTAAAGGTGACTATGTAAGATTGCATCACTATTTAATATGTAAGAAAGGCGTTCATCTCAAATTGTATTAAACTCTTACTTTTCCCAACTCTGTGGGAATACCATGGCAAATTACAAGGTATTTTTTTGTAAACATTATGATAGCATAATAGATAAAAAGTATAATGGATGATGAATGAATACTATCTTTAAATTTGATACGAAACAGTTTAAAAGCATCGGATATTAAGCAATAATACCACAAGCAGGCAAAAGAATTGTTTATATCAACACAAATTAAACAGAACGGTTCAAAATTCCCCTATTCAGAAAGTTGTCTGACTTTGTCGGGTTTGGGACTTCTGGCCCAAATTACAACTGCTGATCACTGAAACAGGCACACCAATCTTATCCAAGTCCAAACACTTGGTTAATATCGAGTTATCACAGAGTGGAGTATTTTTGAGGATTATGGGAGGGTCTCTCGCCAAAGACACTTGGTGGGGTTAGGGTTAATCATGAGTGTATGGGGACCCTTTGGTTAAGGGGGGGTGGGGGCAGAGGGGCTGATTTGCCCAAAATGTTGCAAAGTTAAAAATATAAGGACCAATTTCTAATAATGGGGCCCAATCTCTTAGAGCTGCTTCAGCACAATAAGTAGCTAAGCCAAAAATAATTTTGCTTAGCAGACTATGGTTAGCAGCCAAAACACCATGTCACATGTTCCATTTTGTGATCGGTACCCTGCTCATTTTTTGCTAAGCAGAAAATTGTTGAGCAATATATCCTGCTTAAGCAGCTCTATGAAATTGGGGGGCCTGGTCAAAAGTCTTTGTTGCTTTCTCTGTGCAAATTTTTCTTCTTCTTGCTGTGCGCGAATTTTCTGCACTATTTTGCCTGAATTTGGGTGGGCAGTTGCCCCCCCCCCCGCCCCCTGGGTCATACATCTGGGGGTAATAATAAATCTGGGCTTACCCCATATGGTTTCTTGAGAGCAACACAAACAAAGTGCAGATCGTCCAACTTGGATTCATGATAAGCCCATGTGCTATCAAGTTTGCCGTCCAGATAAAACTCTGTATCTGTTGTGACAACTCCTTGCTGAAGACCCAGCGTCTTCGGATGGAATTCAATCCTCTGCAGATTAAATCCCAAACCGATTCCAATGGCTTTGATGTAACTTTCTTTCAAGCACTGGAATGATTACAAGTTAAAAATGATAACGATAATTAAAACTTTTTCTCGGTTCAATTTGTGCATGTATCAAAATTATTAAGATAATGTTGGGTTGAACAAATAAAAATTTACTAGAGCAGGACTTGAACTTGTGACCTTAGGATTAGTGTACCACCGCTCTACCAACTAGGCTGTCTAGCCCTATGTTGATGGTCTCCTTATTTTATCAATATCTTTTGTTAGGGGTGCCAGTCAAAACCATACAACCTGTAACTGCCGTTATCGCCTGGGATCACACCCAAGCTTACTCAGTTTACTCAACTTTAGTAAGTTGATAGCTTAGTTGGTAGAGCACCGGCAGGTAAATCTGGAGGTTTCAGGTTCAAGTCCCGCTCTAGTCAATTTTCTTTGTTTAATTATTTAAATTTACCAAGTCAGTTTCCCTTGTGGTCTATCACTAAAATTATACGACTAGAAACAACTTATAAGATGCACAGATGGGGCTTCACATCAAGTCCAACATGCAACTGTGAAGCAGACGAACAAACAGCGAATCACATCACCAGGGAGTGCTCTCTCCTGGAAATTAGGTTGGCTCAATGGTTTCTTTCCCTGCCTTTCACCTCTGTGGACCCCAGTTCGAATCCAACCTCAGAACGGAGCCTTGCATGTGGATTGGGTTTCCAGTCCCTACCTGATTGCGTGGGTTTTCCCCATTGGGGTTTTCATCCCACATCTCAAACTGAACATTTCTTCTTGTTTCCTATTCACCATCCTGTTAATGGCGCTTGCGGTGTTGGATGACGTGTAATCAAATAAATTAAACCAATTAAACAACCACCCAATGGAGCCAAAGGTTTGGCTGATGTTGATGTTCCTACACATGATTAGCTGCTCAATACCAAGCTTGAGAAAATGAGATCCAAGTCCACACCCCCGTTTGCAGCATACGAAAGAAGAAGACAACTTATACGATTTGTTTGTTTGATCTACATGTATAAAAACAATTCCATGGTGACTCAATTTGACTTGACCACAAGTATCAGAAATCTGCTTTTATGAACGATTATCATGACTTGACATATGCTACTGCTACTATTAGTCCCTTAAAACGAATCTTAACGACTCTAAAGCCTGGTTTATACTGCGAATGCTTCGTGCGAAGTGAATTTGACGTCACAGCTCTGTTTTCGTTGTGAATGTTTCGCAAGAGTTGCCCACAGCTCAACTCTTCCGAATTGTTCGTTGTGAATTTGTGACGTCAAAATTCACATCGCATTCGCATTCGCAGGAAGTATGAACCAGGCTTTACTTGTCAAGTCAAGATAACCAGGGCTAGATTTCACTAAGAGCTGAACTGCGAATTGATCTTAACTGCTAAGCAGAAGTGTGATGTCATAATATAAATCACTGTGTTAATACTGACAACTCATCTTAAGATGAATATTAGTGCTTAGTGAAATCGAGCTCAGCTCTTTGATTCCTGCGATCGGTGTGATCCATCCTGGTCCAAATTTCATAGAGCTGCCTAAAGCAGAAAATATTGCTTAACAAATATCTGCGAAGCAAAAAGCAGCAGGAAACCAGTCAAACATTGTACATATGAAATAGCATTTTGGCTGGTACCCTATTTCTGGTAAGCACAATTATGTTTTGGTCAGGTAGCTTTTGTGCTTTAGCAGCTCCATGAAATTTGGCCCTGGAATTTCCCATCTCTTACCCAGAATCTGTAAAACATTTCTAGTTGTTTCCACTCCGTGCTCTCTGCCTTAACAACAGTCCATTCATGTGGAGTAAACTGCTTCGTCATGATACGGAAAAACTCCGGAATATCTGGTGTTCCTTTGATTTATAAAATAAAAACAACTCAAGATAAATTGATATCGGTGCAGAGAGAAGACTAAACAATGAAATCTCTGCAATTGTTCTTTATATAACATCACACTTATTCTGGAGGCACATCTCTGTGGAATAAGTTAGAAGCAAAGATTTGTTGGCTACCCTACAAGTCTGTGTGTTAAATGATAAATAATTATTTGGACTTGAACCTACAAGTACAGTTACAGAGTGATGGAACACAGAAATCAAAATCAAAATGAGTTGAGCAAGCACTAAGAGAAAATCTTTCTTACTTGTCTCATGTGTGTAGGCCCTACTTCAATAATCAACATAATAGATATTTTTCAGACTCATAGGCAACTGTTTTTTCTCAAAGATATTACACAATGAGGTAGCCTCTTATTTATTCAATGGAAAAACACAAGACCATTGGACTTGTCCAGTCATGAGTTTACTGGCCCGACGCTAAAATTACTGGCCTGGGGCCTGTGGTCAAATGTTAATTTTGAGCCTTATGAGCCAATCTAAATGACAATTCTTCATTTCAGCAATTTTGTTAAAAGAAAAGAGAACATTTTTCTTTCTGTTTTTGTATAACTATTGAAAAATACCTCTTACTATACCAGGTTCTTATGGTCTTCATGGTAAAACAAAAAGAAGGTTTTTAAGATTTGATAGTCATTATTTGTTCATGTTTGATTAAATTTATTTATATGTACCCAGTTATTTTCCCTGGTGGTTTATTACTTGATACTTAAGAAAAAGTTGTATCCCCTTATGGTGATCCCCTTACTGCCACTTCCCTCGTTGTATCATAACCATGGTTTAATTCCTGGCTATACAGCAGTATAAGGTTGTATGACTTTTAACTGCATCCCCCCAGAAAGATATTGACAAAATAGGGTGACCACCAACATAGGGCTTGTCAGCTCTGTTGGTAGCACCCTGGCACCTAAACCAGAGGTTGCAGATTCAAATCCCTTCTAGTCAATATATATATTTTTTCAATCAAATTGATTTATGTGTACCCAGTCAGTTTCTCTTGTGGTTTACAATTTCATTTAAATTAAATTTTCAAACCTCTCTACTCACCTCTGCTTTCAACCTTCATGACATCAACTCCACATGAGAACTCCGGCTCGGCAGCCAAGACAGTAAAATCTCCCTGATGAGATGCATTGAAGTTAAAATTAGGAAAGAACTCGGGATCTGCGATGAATTCATTGCACAGGTAAGGCTTGCCTTTCTCTGTCCGAGCTAGACTAATGTCTTTCCATGGGAAGTTTAGGGTATCTGTAATCACTTTCCGCAACAACAGTCTTCCAGCCTAGAAATTTATTTTTAAAATGTAAAACAACATTAAATTAACAGATGTTCATTTTGTATCGGGGATAAAGAATTTCATTTGTTTTTTACCCTTACACTGATGTGTATAAAGCACTGTAAACTCAGTACTTTCCCCGAGTTCTGTGAAAAAAATCCACAGGCAAATCACACGACCTGTGGATTTTGTTCACAGAACTCGGGGAAAATACTGAGTATACAGTGTAAGGGTAAAAACAAATGAAACATTAAATTAGGTAAGGCAATAATGACATTTTATAAGGAATGGTTCCCAAAAGTTTCATGAGCACAAAGTGTTGTGACGATGGCTACCTACTCTGGTGCCTTATCAGTCAGGAAGGTCAGGGACCAGAGGGTGTCAGGGACCACAAGGAGTCAACATTTTCAAATCCATTTCATTTATGAAGATTCAGGAGCTAGATCTTGAAATCAATATAAAAACACCATCAAGATTTTAAATGGAATATATGTTTTTGAACTGTAAATTTTTAGCAAATTTTCTGAAACAAATACATTTCGGTTACGTCAGTGCGAAAGTATTTTTAAAAACATTTGTTTAACAACACTAGTCATGCATCTTGCATTGGTGTACTCTCCTTAAAAAAAACCATTGATGCTGTCCTTGATGAAGAGGGCGAGTTGCAATTCCATGCTTGCTCTGTGTTTGTGCTGCTAGGGCGCTTAATATCAGATGGGTTGTCCTGAGAGAGATTGGTAGCTCCATCCCTATATTCGCCCTTTGCACGGTCAGCCATTTGCGTGTAGAGCCTCGACTTGGGGACAGCAGTGAATAGAAGCATTATATAACTCTGTATTGTCACGGTAATGTAATGACCCTTTCATCCAAACTCATGCATAAATACAATACAAATGAAGCATGAAGTCGAGGCTCTACACACACATGGCGGATCCGTGCAAAGGGCGAATAACTGGCAGTGCTTAGTGCTAGCAACCAAAACCCTAGACTAAACATTCCAAAACCAAGCATGCCAAGTCATGCGCACATGTGTAAATATGCAAGATACAATGATACATCACAAAAATATATTTATCTCAAAACTGTGCTTGTAATAATAGCATCTCATCTCACCATGGAAGCTTTTCCATCTTTTTTGAATACAAACTTTCCAATCCTCTCTTTTTCCTCCTGTTGAATACACCTTGATGCGAGAGTCCACTCAGCCTGAGTGGGATTCCAGGCACCGAATCTGAAGGCCCAGCGAACACTCCCCATTTTTATAAATTAATGAATGTTGTTAGAAAAAAGTAGCCAATAATATATCAACTCTCTGAATTGTCCGTTTATTTTAAGGCTAGATAGGCTTAATTTGTGTAGTTAAAGATGAAGGCACACCGGTCTTGCGACTGGAATATCAACTGTTTTTGTCAACGTACTAGACGCAGTCAGTCATTCAGTACGGCGACCTCAGTGAGTTATCACGGTCGTCAGAAACCATCCAAAATCCTCCAAAACAGTGAGTTCGCACTGTCTGTTTGTTGTGTTAATTCCCTTTGTGCCTTATCCCCGAGCCCTGCCTAAGTAAAATTTATGGATTATGGAGAGTATAATGTGCTCCAAAACGATGCAGTCCGAGAACAAGTTGCTGCCCACACTAGGCTTGGAGTCACTACACAGTTGTGGGAGACACAGTTCTGAGAATGTGACAACAAAACTTTTTGACTAATCTAAAAATCCGGTTCAGAGCAATCAAACATCCGTGTTCTGGGCGCAGACATCTTTATTTAGAAAATAGCGCCACCTGTTGAATTGAAAGGGATTGAACATCGAATAGCAAATGAGGGCGCTCATTAGGTCCTCCGTAAAAATTGTATTAAAGAAGGACTCTTAGTTTTAATTAGGTTGTGTAAAAGTCAATCTTTGTCAGGATTACTAAAAGCGATCCTGGGTCATCATTGAGCAAAACTGGGCCAGAATATCGTCATGGGAAATTAATTGAAAATTCATCCCGAAAATATGGATGGTTCGTAGATTCCACCATTTTAAATAAAGTGGGTTTTTTTTCTATCAATACAGACAACTTTGTTCACTTGTCTATGGAACACTGGTATCGGAACTTTATCACACTTCAGTAAGCAGAAGTTTGATGCTAAATCATAAAGTTAACCATGCGTAAAGTCAAATAACATTAGATCCAAAACGCGTGGCCATACCAATATTTTAATACATCTCTAAGTGATGTTTGAAGCTTTGCATGGTGTGGACTATGTATATAACTCTTTTTGAGAAAAGTGTTGGTTCTGAAGAACCGGTGTGGTATCTCGAAGTTTCGAACAGGGATATTCTCCTGAAGAGGAGCAGAGTATACTGTCGAGACCTCACCGCCCTTCTTAGAACCAACACTTCCAAAAGAGTTTTATACATGCTGTACCCGTAAAAAATTACTACTATAGTTTTTCTCAGTACATCTCTTTTGTACTGGTTGTTGTTTTATTGATCGAGGGGTTGGGAAACTGACACCTGCCGGAAAATAATTCTTATTGAACAGCGGATCAAACTGACTAAAGACTTCTAGGTAAATCGATCAGATGCAAACACACCACACTGCCCCCATCGATCTCAGTAGTGTTTAGCACAGGACGTGATGTAACGCAAACAATGGAAAATAATGGGCTATCATAGGTCAAACATTCAGAGCGAAGAAGTACACCTTCGCAAAATGGAACTTTTCTGTAGCAGAAATGACTGCAGAAATATTCGTTTTGCAAAGAACCAATTCTATGCTGGCAATTATAGAATCCTTTGCCGCAACGATACACAATTTCGTCATGGTCATTGAAAGAAGGTACATTAAGTCTAGTTTTCTCATAAAACAATGCACTGCCAATACACGTATGTTTTCATTTCTTATGCCTAATTGGTTTTTAAAAATAAATTCTATATAGTCATTTGGAAGAAGACCTTTTTTTCATGAACGAGATACTTTCGTATTCTCCATTATTCTCTCGAAAGAGGAAGCAAAGGAAATACATTACACAGTCGTTGCTTTTCATAAGAATTCCTCTCGTGTACATCTTCCGCTGTAATTTCATCCTCGACTCGCGGAAGGATAAAATTAAATTATGTTGCTTTTGCGGTGGCCATAACAAGCAAGGCCCATTCTTCCCTGCAGCGTAGATGTGATGATGATCAACGCACGAGGGGATCGAAAAGAACATTTTTTTAGGTATAGCTTTGCTCTCTATAAGACAACATTAATCCAAGAAGAAAGGCATAGAAGACTCGCAATTATTATACCATGTGATCTTTGGTGTTCGTTCTTTTTCTTCTTCTTCTTTTTTCTTTTTTAATTGGTTATTCAAATGCTTATATCTACACTGCAAAAAATGGGGTGTTAAAATTGACACCATGGATGTTTCCACACAATATATATACGGAACAGAGAATCGAAATTAACATTAGGGGCCTACAGGGTGTTAAAATAACACCATTGCAATTGTTTATGCAGAAAATAGTGTTATTTTAACACCCTATGGTGTAATTTTTTATATATTTTTTTATTTGATATATCATGTGACAACACCCATAGCGTCAATTTAACACACCAGGTTAATCTCCAGAAGACGATCAGAGCATACTGATCGAAACGTCGAGTTGAAACCAACGGTTCTTTTCAGAACCACCCCAACTCATTTAGAGATATTACATGGTGTTACCGCAAACCTTTCCATATCGTATTTCACCATGCAAAGTTTCAAATCCTACTTAAATTTACTTGTTTCCTGTTTTAATTAAAGTGAACACACGTCTTTTTTTCTTTTTTCTTTTTTGAAAAAGTGTTTTACATCGCCATTTTAAAATCAACAAATTTTACAGCAAGCAATCTGTGAAACTTAATCAAATTCTGTGTCCAACGTCTTACTTAATGAAAACATTACATGGTATCGACAATTTTAATGTAAATTATATTATGTACTTTATTGTCCGAAGATAAAAAAAAGTATACTTCAAATTACCATGACATTCTTGAGGTTCTGTATACGTTTGGTAATGACTCTGAAAATTAATGGCAATACAATTGACTCTGAGAAGCGTTACTGCAGTGACGCTTCTCAGACTGTGTATTCCAATTGCAGATTATTCTTCCTACGTGGACAAACCGCTCCAGATTTTCGGCAATATCTCAAAAACGCTACCACCTTTTGAAATGAAATTTGCACAGGTTTTTTTATGGTATATATCTACAACTATACAGGATTGAAACAAACAGTGGGTTCCAATTACCAAACGTATACAATCCCTTTCAGGAAAAGTATATTCCTGTCATCTTTCCACCAGAGTGAGTCGGACTGTTTTTAGTAGCTTTCTCAAACCTCATGACAGTCATACACGTAGAACATTTCCTGCACTGCAAAAACTGGGGTGTTAAAATGACACCATGGGTGTTGTCATATAGATACCCCAAAAGTATCCAAACCTACATAGGGTGTTAAAATAACACTACTTTCTCCCAACACAATTACATTGGTGTTATTTAACACCCTCTGGTTTAAATTTTGATTCTTTTTATTTGTTTTGGTATCTATGTGACAACACCCATGGTGTCAATTTTAACACCCCAGTGTGTGCAGTGTGAGGAAAGAATGAACACTCGGTTTTCTCATCCTGGGGTTACCTCACTCAACCCTATCTCTTATACAGGGGTTAGCTAATTCCCGGGAAATGGCCATTTCCCGGGAATTTGCCAGGGTTAGCAATTCATAATGGAGAAATGTCATCAAAATTGTCCAAGATTTTTTTAATTGAGTGTTCAGGGAATGTAAGATCTGGGCCTAATTTCATAGAGCTGCAAAGCAGAAAATATTACTTAACAATTTTCTGCTAAGCAGAAATGAGCAGGATACCAGTCACAAATTGTATACATGTGACCTGGTAGTTTGGCTGGTAACCTTATTTTGGTAAGCATAATTTTGTTGTGCTTAGCTACTTTCTGTGCTTAAGCAGCTCTATGAAATTGGGCCCTGGTGCAGACTTGGTGAGCCGATCGAACTACGATAAGACAGGTTCTTAGTTATACATCTGCGCGGATCGGTGTTGCAAAAAAAAAAAGACTCAAATTTTCAGCTGAGGGCTTTCTCATCGAGCTAGGGAATACATCCTTGAAAGAAAATTCATGTCTAAGAATTATTGCCATTTTGATGTGGATTGCAGGAAATGACCAGAAGCTAGTTTCCTGGCGGTCGACCGCGGTCCTTCCTCCTACTGTGGATCGGGAGGCAGGTAGCGGCTAATAACAGCGCCGTCTCCCTTGGGTTTCCGCACTTCGTTATTACTCCTTCAGGAGGATTCTGTTAAACCATAGAGCACGCTGATAATACGGATTTAATTTTATTTAAGGTGCTAGGCCTTTGAAATTCTGAATAATATCGTTTCTCAACACATTTAAGGTGCTAGCCTTGGAAAAAATGAATAATATCGTCGTTTCTCAACACACGTACAACATAATAGGAACATAGACTATCTGTGTATGAGAGGGTGAATATACATTAAATTTAGTGATCTTGCATTCCCGTGAAGCTAAAATTAAGTTTTGGTTTTTTTCTTGCGAGATGAAGAATGCATTTTCCTAATTTCCATGGGAAGGGTTAAAATAAATCCAAAACAGTCCTGAAAATTGTCGTAGCAGACATGACTGTACGAGCGTTCGGGTTCATTTGTTAGTAATATTGTCACTATCATCATTATCATTTTCTGAACCAAAGCAAAACAAAAAGTTTAATTCGTCCTCAACTTATTTGGGAATCGTGAACAACAGGTGCATGATTATGGACCGATCAATTAGAACAGACCCAATTAGGAATTAACAGGGCTGGGGGTTATTGAGATCTATTCGGAATGCCGATAGGGTTTTATTTTCTCTAGTTTTTGATAAGAATAAAGCAACAAAGATGGCGGCTACTTTAACCATTCGGCCGGATCCGAATTGATGGCTTTGACCCGAATGCCGAAAATCCTATATAGTATGTCGTTGCAGCCATCGGTCGTAGCCGTAGCCGTAGCCGTAGCCGTAGCCGTAGCCGTAGTCACTTGAGGCGGACACGGCCCTACTTTACTGTTGCAATCATGTTGAGCAGCCATTTTGTTTGATATGAGAATTTTGGTTTGTCCTGCAGTTGAACTTAGATCAGTGGAACAAGTCTATATATAATTTCATATTATTACCCTAACTGTCTCTACAATGTAATGATCGATATGCAATCAGAGATAGGCCTACCCTCCAGTGGCGTAACTAGACAATTTTTTTTCTTGGGGGGGTGCTTTTAATGTATCAACATTAATTTGAGCACGATCTTATTTGGGGCAGGTGAAGCAATAGACCCATTTCATGGTGCGGCCATCTTGATTTTCTCTTATTGAAATCAGTGTAACCAAACCGAGGCTGGAAGGATAAATAGTCTGGTTCCTTTTTGTACAAAAGTATGCATTATATAATAACCAGCTTTCAAGAGAGTCCCATTTATAACTCAATACTAATAAAAGGAGAATTTTACTTGTTTGTCCAAAATTAAACTAAAATAAATATATTTGCTTTAGCATTAAGTACAAACAAATGTTGCTTTTGAGGTGAAGGTTTACCAGCCAACATAGTACGCATGTAAATAGTTTGTGACTGGTTCCCCACTGCTTTCACTTTTGAGCAATAATTTGTGTACACCCATAATTGATTTTGACCAACGTCAAGCGCTGAAGGTCAATCGATCTTTCTTGAAAATTGAACAATAAATTCCAAGGAAAACTTTATACAATATATCAATATGACTTGCAAGAAGCCATACAGCAGAACAGCACCGACTGCAGTCAGCCATCCTATAAGATAATAATGTTAGGTGGGTGAATTGCAGAACTGACAAGACGCACTGAAAAACATTAGAATAATATGTGCAAGTCTCGCCCGTATTCGAACATCCGGGACCGAGTTGGTCCCAACCATTATCGAGTTTTACGTGTGGTGCGATTCTGTTTCTTCAAATACTTTAACGTAGCTAAGGCTTAGTGCTGTAAAGATAATATCATATTGTTGGGAAAGTAAAATTTAGCCGTGTAATTTATCAAAGTTAAATAAATTTAACAAAATATCAACAAAGAAAACCTGATAATAAGTCTTGACCTCCGTTGAAATAAGAATTTTGCCCATCTGACGTTTATGACTGTTATCATTATCTTATGCACACAGAGACTGCACACATAGTTCGGTCGGGTAGCACAATAGCGCAATAGCACAAAGGGGAAACAAATAAATAAACGGAAATAAAACTCCAACGCCTTGGTCAAGGCATGGGGGCTTCCTCCATGGTCAAGGCATGGAGGTAGAATGGTCAAGGCTGGTCACTGACCGGACAATGGTGGTGGTCAGTGCATGGTCCACGTGCATACCACAGGGGTGATTTATGGGTTTGAGTGCGCGGTAGGAAAGGATGTTGGACGGAAGCTTGACAATTAGAGATTAATTGGGTTAAAGGGATAGTACCTTTGGTACAATTACTCTAAAAATTATGACCATTCTACCTCCACGGTAAGAAGCACTGCAGCTGTTGATAATGAACAACATTTTGAGAAACAATTTCCTTCAAAGGAATGTGGTTTTAGAGATAAGGATTCCAAAACATTTCAATCTGAGAGACGTTTTATGCATGAAACGTTTCTCAGAATGTGTGTTCCAATTACGGATTATTCTTCCATAGAGAAAGGACCCATAGAGAAAGATCCTTTCTCTATATGATTCTTCTAACGCGGACATAACCGCTCCAGATTGTCGGCGATATCTCAAAAAACGCTACCATCACCTTATGGAACGAAATCTTCACAGGTTAGTGTCCTTTCTCTATGGTTTTATCATAGAGCTAGGGTTTTATTGTATATACCTACCTTTATATAGGATTACAAAACAATCGAACGGTTCCCAAAAAACAAGGGTATACTTGCCTTAAGTTTAAGGTTGAAAAGTGTCTCTGGGAACTTTAAAAATAAACACCTGTAAAAGTTGGAGTTATAAAATAGGGCTTAATACACAACTAAGAAACCCCTGTGTCTTGTTATCAGTCATGCTGTACGTTCACTCGGGTATACAATTTTCATTACTACTAGCTCGGCTACACACTGATGCCAGCTGACCTTGACAAGAACATGTCGATACCATGACTACCAAAATAACGAACAATTGTGTTCTGAAAATCTAATTATTTAGTCCGGTTTCTTAGGAGTAGCTGGATGTTTGTGACCGCCTGTTGATTGGGAAAATCCCAGTGTTTAGTTTTTCTTTTACTTTAGTGAACTAACACGGTCTGTCACTTTGTAGAACCAAGTTTTTGACTCCAGAAATTACGGACCGTGTAAGTTCACGAAGTAAAAGGAGAACCACAGAATTCCGAGGGATATTTGTTTGAATCATTATATTATACTTTTAAAACATATTTCCAACTATATTAAAGGTTAGGTATACGTTTGATAATCACTCTTAAAATTAATGGTCAGAAGTAGGCCTACAGCAGCTTTCGATAGCAAAAAGTATTTTGAGAATCATTTCACTTCGAAGTAATGTGGTTATGGAAAAGGATATCAGTTTTTACGCCCCAAAATTTGAATCTGAGAAACGTTACTGTCGGATACGTTTTTCAGATTGTGTTTTTCAAATTACGGATTATTCTTCCTGCGTGGACATAGCCGCTCTGGATTTTCGACGATATCTCAAAAACGCGACCACCTTTTGAAATGAAGTTTTCACTGGTTAGTTTTATTGTATATCTACATTTATATATAGGATTAAAACAATCAAACGATTCCAAAAACCAAAGGTACACTTCCCCTTTAATGTCACAACAAACGCTTTTGTGTAGCCCAAAGCGCCCAATCCGAAGGCAATGTGTTCCTTTAAGTTCTTGAACTCAAAACTATATATGGCCAGTTATTACCTCCACGATGAACAAACAATGACTACGATACAAGTAATAATAAAAACCAATGAAATCAAAACATTGGCCTGTCGATCACTTTGTGCATGTTTCGCCCATTGTTTACATTCGACCATACACTGCAAGCCAGTTTGTATTATGACATGTTTGTCTTTATGGTGGATTGTAAAGAATTGTGATAGTCTGTTGGAATCTCCACACGACGACATTAACAATAGCCGTCGTTATAATTTATTATTGAGGAAAATCTGAATTCAAGATTTTTAAATTAGACTACCTTTTTTTAGTGACTGCCATTTCAAAAACACCTCACACAAAATATTGTCCATTATAAATTTGAGCGTCAATTGACCTTGTGACCGTTGTTTACAAAAGAGTGACCTTGTATATTTCAGGGCATTTCACGGCAGGCAAAATACTACACTGGTCATATGGGAAATTTTACATTTTGTGTCATAATTTCTACATAAATTCAAGAGTTCTAAAAATAAAAGCCGAACAAGTGCTGAGATTTGCCTCCTTTCTTCATATCAAAAGTGGATAAAAAGCAGACAGTGTAATCTCCATAAAATATAAGATTTTACGTTTTCCTCCGTTGAGCTGTGTACAAATCGTGCCTGCAGGAAGTCCAGGCTCTGTGGCTCTTTTGTAAACATGTGATGTCAATGGTTACATCATGGTTACATCATGGAGGTAGAATTCTACCTGGTCTATAGATTGCAATAATTTCTGCCTGACTTACGTGACTTTACGCTGTGGAAATTTTGATTATGTTTTGTTTTATTATCATAAAACGGGTAAACTTGGTTCATATGTAGGACGATAGGCTGACGTCAAGATGACATAGAACGTTGGATCAAATCTAAATGTATAAACAAACAAAATCCGACTGAAAGTTTCATCATTATTCTGAACGTAGGCCCTACATGTGGCTGTAAATTCTCATTAACATGATCTCTGAACGGAACAAAAAACGTGATAAGGACAATACTCACATCTTAACAAGTTGAAGTTTATGAAAGATCTCATGTTTAACTAATAATCGGTTAAACCCTGCGATTTTACACTACTAATCTACAGGGTAGCTGTTGCTGAAGTCAAAAGGAAAACGTGCCGTTTGCACTAATCAAAAACATATTTTTAACATATTTTTGAACTAATTTTCTCATGAGGATATGCAGATATCAATCATTTAAAAATTATTAAAACCGTTTTCTTTCTTAAACCCCCCCCCCAACAACAACATTTTATATTATACTGTTTTTACAGTATGTGACCCCAGGGGTTTGCAAACAAAGGCATTGGGGTGAAGTATTCACACAGCTGCACAGGCTGGACGACGTTTCTCGGACAACTGAAAATTGTCCTCCTTGTTTGCGTTGAAATGAGGATGGACTATACAAAAAAGTGAGAATATCTTATTAGAATTTTTTTAGTTATTAACTATAATTAACATCTGGGGCTGCCTATACCCGCAAGGTTAAGGGTTTCCTTCGGGATGAATTATTCGTGGTTATCACTAGCCCTCAATCCAACGTGTTACACATCATCAGTCATTGCATTTATACAGAACTACCCAACCACGTTCGCTGGTGCTTATACATCGGAATCCAATCCAAGAGCACTCATTTGAGTAGAACATTTGTCTTTGAGATTTACCGTTCTTATACCTCGATGTTGAGATGTATATTTTATAAGCTTTATTATCCATAAAGTAGCCAACTATCTTGGTGCAGTAGAGAGCTAGAACAGTGGTTAAAGGTATAATTTTAAAAAAAGGTATAATTTTGAACAATTTTACCTTACGAAATAACACAATGACATCACAAACACTACATCATTTAATGATTGTGTATGATCAATTTTTTAGCCCAACTGGCTAAAAGGGCCATTCAAATGGTTTATAAAAAATAGGCTGATTTACTGGCGTTCTCAATTTGTCCATGTGTATTTGTCATTAATTGACTGTTTGGGCAACGTTCACCGGTACACCACAACCCTACCCCCTCCTCCCCGCTCCACTGCACTCAACTCGATTAAATCAACATGTCAGGAGGAAAAACAAACAAACGATTATTTCTTTTCGTAAAATGTACACGTTGATAAAAGCACATACACCCTGTTGGTTTATATTATTCCCACTTGGTTGGGGCCGCAGCTCTGCCGGTTCCCATCTCTGCTCTCTCCCGAATGCCTCAAACTCCGTACTTAGCACTTCACTCTTCGGACCCAAACGCCACCCAGTCCAGGCTAGTCTGCTAATGATGTTTGTCATTTCTCTGCCAGGATGTTCCCATGCACGGTATTTTCACGGGTGATAATGTTGGCGTTATTTCCCGTGTATGCAACAACCACGTGCTGGAGTGGTTGTCACAATAAATCATCCGTCAACATTTTCTGCTCCTTTTTTTTCTTTCATCACAACAACCAAAACACAATACGCCAAATTGCACAAAATGATAACGAGACGTTAAAAAACATTGCCAGAACTCCAAAGCCAGCGGTGTGCAATTGATTAAGTTGCTTTCAATATGTCAGACCCGCTCTGACCAATCATCGATCGCCTCGTCCTGACAAATAAACGCAGCCTACTCATTCATGAACGGGTAATAATGAAGGGCGCGAGTGACTTTCACCGAGCTGTCGTCTGCTACTACTGAACTTCAAACCAAAAGTGTATCCTCTCCCGTTCCCCACTCGACACGATTAAAAAGCCATGGTCTTCATTGATAAGAAAGAGGGTTCGTATTCAGCAGCGCTTCCATCAAGTTTGGCAATAAGGAGACGCTAGGGCAGCGGTTTGCGTCTCTCTCTGCCTGCAGGGATTTTGAGGGGTTTTTTTTCTAGACGGGAGTGCGACGTAATCGATTGTGGGTGTCGTTGCCAACTGGAGTAGTGTGCACGTGTGTGCAATCTCATCTACGTTGCGCCTTGAGACTGTTTGCGTTCTTTCAACTGATAGCCAACTCACTTCGTAGACAGAATTGTTTTTAGAATAGCTCAGTGGACGAGACTTCTTGATCTATCCGCGTGGTGCCACTGACAGCGTGGTCGATCCTAGACCGTTTGACGGCAATTGTGTTTGATTGCACGGGCGAAGTATTGGCTGTGGATGCTCGACAGGTTGAATTCACTGTGCTGGTGGCTGGGCTGAAGAAAACTTCGTCTTGTAAATTCATCAAGCAAAGTTTCACAGGAAATAAATGTAATATTTTGAACGACATCTCAACGGTAAGTAACTCTAACGCATTGTATTAACCTTTTACCGCCAACCGAAGGCCTTTGTATATTTATCTTGTTTTCCTTCCTCCATGTTGTATCTAGGAAATTTAAATCCATCGGCAACAATCTCCTGACGATGACTAGAGCAAGCTGGTCGAAACGTTGAGACCTATTTAGACCATGGAGGTAGAATTAGTCTACCTCCATGTTAAGACTCACTCCGCGGCAGTGTAGTTATTAAAGAGAAGTCCCCCGATCCACATATCATAGCGATTTCCTTCAGAACTGAGAATTCGGGAGACTTATCAGTCGAAGGACAGTTCTTTTCAGAACTGAGCTCTGAAAAGAACTGTCCTTCGTTCGAAGGATCAGACAGTTCTTTTCAGAACTGATAAGTCTCACAAAATTCTACCCTGCGGCAGTATAAAAAAAAAGCAAGACAAGTTCTTAAAGAACAAAATCTACCTAGCAAGTAGATATACACAATCGCATGGTGTTACCGCATTTTGAAGAAGTCAATAGAGCATTCCTTCATTTACAAGACCCTTTGTACTCCTATTTTCACTTCGTACACATCTGCCACTTACAACGATGGTCTCTTTGCCCGTTAAATTCACATACGGTGAATATTACTACATAAACACCTGCCATACATAACTAGGGAGGCTGACTAATTGTACGGTTGTTTATCTATCAATCTTCCTAAGAAACCGGACTTAATAGACGATTATAATTGTTGAAAAGAGATTCTTCGCTTATTGGTTGATGGATCGACCATGCCATGGATCCACGCTACGGAGTCAATTCCCAGGAAATAAAACCAGAGAAAATTCCTGGGGAATTTTAACCCACACGCCATGTTCGTTTTATGCAACTTTCCTGGAAATAATTAACACTCGGTACGCTAGCTCCCGGGGTAGTCTCGCCTTAAATGCACTGGACACGTTTGGTAATTGTCAAAGACCAGTGTTCTCACTTGGTGTATCCCAACATACGCATAAAATAACAAGTCTGCAAAAATTTGGGCTCAACTGGTCATCGAAGTTGCAAGAAAATGATGAAAGAAAAAACACCCTTGTTGCACAAATTTGTGTGCTTCCAGATGCCTGAAAAAGGCTTCAGGCCTGAAGTCTTTTAATATTTTTGTGAGAAATTACCTCTTTCTCAAAAACTACGTTACTTCAGAGGGAGTCGTTTCTCACAATGTTTTATACTATCAACAGCTCTCCGTTGCTCGTTACCAAGTAAGTTTTTATGCTAATATATAGTTTGAGTAATTACCAAACGTGTACAGTGCCTTTAAAAACTACACTCCAAAGCAGAGGGTATAGCTATAGCTATTGGTAGCTTCGACCATAGCTTCGACTCGCTGCAGTCTGCGCGCAATATACGATCAATATTTCCATTTCCATTTAAATGCATCGTCGTTTGGTAATTGGAGCATATTGTTCGTTTCAAACCTATGTAGTTGTAGATATTATATACCATAAAACTAACCTGTGAAAATTTCATTTCAAAAGGTGGTAGTGTTTTTTGAGATATTGCCGAAAATCTGGAGCGGTTATGTCCACGCAGGAAGAATAATCTGCATTGGGATACACGCTCTGAGAAGCGTGATTCAAATGTTTTGGGGATAAAAAGTGATATATTTTCCATAACCGCAGTACTTCGAAGTGAGAAAGTTTCTCGAAATACAATATGCCATCCAAAGCTGCTGTACTTCTTACCAAGTAAGTTTTTATTGCCATTAATTATCAGAGTCATTACCAAACGTGTACGATGCATTTAACAACAGATCAATTGTTTCACAATGCGACGCTAGCTGATCTTTTCAGAATTTGGACAAATGTAGCTCATCTTTAAACCATCCATAGTTGTCCTTTAAGCCTCAAACAGATTTATCAATGTCAGTTACTCATCATACACCAATCAACGTATCATATATCTTTCCCTTTCTCGTACACGTTTGGTATTTTAAACTACATCTTGAAAACAATTTGCTTAGCAATGCTTCACACTGTTTGTTGACTGTCAAATCGACGCCAAGATGAGGTCCGGTTCAAAACGATAGATTTCAACGTGACTTCACTACAGATTAGACATTATCTTGTGATCAGAGATTCCGTTCAATAACATAACGGCTGTTCGTATTATTTTAAGGTTAGCGGTTTAAGGCCTATTTTGACTGTGATGATTCTAGAATCTACAAATCTCTTTAGGAAATGTTTTTGAAGATGTCAAAATAAACTGCCTCCACATGCGGTCGTCATATGTTATGGACCAAGCGGCACCTGTTGAAACGCATTAGAAAGATCACAGAAGGTTAGCGAGGTGAAAACAAATAAATCCTGTCCAATTGAGAAATTTCAACTGACGGATAAAGTTAACAAAATTTGCAGAGAGCTTGTCGATTAAGTTTAGTTGGATAAGCGAGTGGTCAAATTGGCTGTCCATACAGTGACGGTGAATGACTTAAAGATATGACTAACTCAATAGTGATTGCATGGATGAGATCCCATGCTGTCTAAAGAGTAGACAATCAATACAGTGCGGCTATCTGCTTGCAGCCAGCTCATTTTTGACATTGAACTGGGTGGAGTTGCTATGAAAAACCTAAAGGGAAATTTATGGAAGTGTAGTTATAGGACATTGTAAAAATAAAATCCCGTACGTAAGAATTAGTCATTCGTACGTACGAAAAAGTAATCCGTACGTACAAAATACTATTCCGTACGTACGGATTACGTTGGAATTATTGGCAGTAATCCGTACGTACAGATTACTAATCCGTACGTGTGGATTCCTAATTCGTACGTCTGGAACAGTAATCCCTGCGTACGGAATATTAATCAGTACTTAAGAATTACTATTCCGTACGTACGGATTACGTTCGAATTATTGGCAGTAATCCGTAAGTACGGATTCCTTATCCGTATATACGGATTTCTAATCCGTACGTACGAATTCTTTATCAGTATATACGGATTCCTAATCCGTACATACGGATTCCTAATTCGTACGTCTAGAAAAATAATCCATGCGTACGAAATAGAAATTCGTACTTACGAATTACTAATTCGTACGTACGGAATAGGATTTTTTTTTTCAATCTCATAAATACACTTCCATAGAATTTACCTCATTGGTTGTATTTTCCGAAAAAATGTGGATTTGTGCATGATTTGTGGGGTAGGATTTAATATGAAATATCGTTCCACCGACCTGTTTTAAATTTGTGCGTCTGTGACTGCCGAGAAAAAAGAGAGCAATAGTGGTGACGATTTTAAGCTGTCAGACAGACCTTGTTGTTGTATATCAATTCACACGTTCAAACAATGGTCGGCCGACAATCTTTTCAAAATAATACAAATTTGAATTTTCTTTAAAGTGACATAACACCTTTCAAACAACTTCACTGGATACTTGGGGAAAATATGTACTTTTACTTTCAGTCAAGTAAGTTATTTTATAGTAACTTGGAAGTACATTTTGTCATTTCTGCAAATGATGTAATCTAACTTTAATATCATTGAAAACCTTCTGTAAGCAAAGCTTTAATGTTTTCATAACCGTCAGGCCATTGCAGTGTGCAGCAGCTATGTTTTTTCGATGTTTTTTCATAAATTGGAACATTCTTCTTTCGAATGATGAAAAAACACATTCCACACACGTACATCCTTCGGCTGTGTAAAAAGACACAACACGCATGCTAGCTTCAAAGTAACATTTTTAACGAGTTCTATACTCAATCAAATCTAAGTTTTCAAACCCACATCGTACAACCATGCGGCTGAAGGATTCCATGTACAGTATGCCTACAACCTACCATTTCAGACATCGTGCACAATGAGTGGTTGCGTTTGTAAGCAAAGCAGCTAATGTGTTGTGCACATTTACATAAGTTTAGTTCAGCTTACCTTTAAAAAATGAAATAAGAACTGAGTTTTAACGGATAATTTCTCTTATTTTGGACAAGAACTTTACCCAATGAGTTTGTTTGTTTGTCTATCAATTGTGAAAGAAGTAATACTTAGGTTATATACAGTATACTATGTGCTCCTGATCGTAAAAATGTACTCATGACCTTTAAAATCTGCTTGACGTTTTCCCCGAAGAGAAAAACGGAAGATAGGCAAACAGACCCAATTATAAGGAATATTTTTGCAGAAAGATTCCATGAAAATATGTTCCGACTGAAAGAAAACCTGGTGTGATAAGATGCACATTTATCGCCGAGTCATTTAACCAGTTTGGCACCTTTTTCTAAAATAAATAAATGGACGAGCACAGGGGAAATAAACGCCACCCGCCTATCAGATTCTGATTGATTTGTATATTATGTACCCACAGTGTGGATAAGGAAATAGACGAGTGATGAACGTCTTGCAAAAATTTGAGACAAACTTTTCAAGAAGGCAGGCAGGGCCTTGACCCAACCAAGAACCTCACTGTTTTGGGCACATGTTTCGTACTCCGCATTGACCCCACTAACCCTGTTTGCCATCCCCTAAGTTCCAATGCAGAACCCAGAACAGCTTGATTCCAATTCGGTTTGCCTCAAATTTCATTACACACACACATAGTACATCAAAAGGTCTCGTTCCCTGTAGACTGCAAAGAGACCTGTATGCTAGTCTCAGGAAATTATGACAATGATATCAAATCTGAAATATGGGAGTTTTGATGGTGTCACGGGGGCATGGCTCAGCGGTGTGCGTCGGGCGATATTTTGCCAGATTTCCTACATCGTTAGTTGACAAGAAAGTAGACCCTATGGTATGACCCCGTATCGCCCAACCTGGAGGTGAAATATTACCTTGCATACTGTGCGACCATCAAATCATTGGGGAGCTTCGTGAAGCCAAGTTGGTTAGAATAACAGATAATATTACAGGCGGTAAATTAATATTTTATTCAACCTTATAATATAGTTTGCCTTAAGCAGTGCGTGTACCTTGAATTACTCTAATTAAACAAAATAACAATAATACCAAATATAAACCAAGTGGTTACAAACGGCTTGACTAATCTGGTCGTCTGGAAAACATAAACAGCATAGACTTCCACACTTTGATCCACCTGCCCACGGATGCAACAAACTACAAATAAAAAGACGAGCAGAGTATACTGTTCCAAACGTCGAGACCACACCGGCTCTTTTTATTTAGAGTCAACACTCCACCCAAAAGAGATTCACACATGATTGTACCCGCAAGTTTACTAGTTATGATTACTTCTTACTTTCCACACCATGCAAAGCTTCAAACATCACTTGTAATACAATAATGCAAAGTTTAATATTGCTAACAAACATGTAGGCCTATATCTTTACAAACTCCGAAATCAACACGTGTGGGTAACGCATCACTACCGTATAAGCTTCGATGCTGAGTAGAGAGCAGTTTAAATGGCAGTGATATTTCCGTGATACTTGAGTCCGAAGTGTTTGGTATCATTAAGCAACGTTTTATCTTGTGATGCCAGTGTCGTCGTGTGGAATTTACCAACTGACTCACCTCAACATGTTTTAAACACAGTTATATTAAAGGGGTATGTAACATTCACACCTTATGAACTAAACACCGACATTTAATCCTCATCATTTAGTTAGAGTATATACAGGCTGACTGCAGAACACCTCGGCAGTTTCGATCTTAAAAAAATGTGCATAAATTTGCATTTGATTAATCAAACAGGCTCATAATTCCATTGTTATTGTAGATAGATGGATAGATAGATAAAAGGTTTATCCACAATGACCATCACATCATTAAAAAGTGAGTTGCAACTACGTTGGGGTGTTTGAGGTGGACAGGGCGGGTGGAGTGGTGCTTGTGGGTGTATTTTAGTACAATTGCTTGGGTATGCGTATTTTCCTAAGTAGGTGTAGCCTTTTGTTTCCCTTTTTACTCGATTGACTTTTTAGATAGATATTATTTTGTGTAGACATGCACGAGCAAAGCGTGCTTACACATTGTAACTTGTTCAGAAGTCCTTGCTGTATATATATAGACATACATGTGTATGTACAGTACATGACAGATGTAGAGTTGTATAATTCGGATTCCTCGTAAAGAAACCACAGTCTGACTGTTTACGCCAAATGAAGATATCCAAGAGACTTGATAACGATTTCCTGTAGGTGACACGTCATAGCCTATCAGTACTATTTGTATCAATATTACTTATATGTTTAACAATAAAGCAACCTTGTAATAAATAACATAAATCTGTAATTTTACGACTTCTTAAATGTATTGAAACACGCAAATTAGGGCCCTGTGTTTGCGCGGGAACAGAGCAAAGATTTCTCTGCTCAGGACGTCTGGTAGTCCCTCCGACCCATCCCCCACCCCCAAAGTATGAGAGTATTTCGTGTCATGCTTCCTTTTTTAAAAACGGTTAACCAACTTCCACAAACCTACCCCAGAGCCTTTTCCCTTGTTGTCCTCTGCGTTCCTTTGGATCGTATGAACAAGATGCATCGCAACTAGACCCCCCCCCCCAAAAAAAAGTATTTTTATTTCGTCCCATACAATGTCTGCCTCATTCGGTCTTTGAGCATTGTATACCGTCGATAAATTCCAAGCTGTGTGTACTTTTCAGAAGTTTATCTAAAATGAAAGCGTGTCAGGCGGTAAAACATTTCCAGATGTGTTCAACCATTTATTTGATTCACGTGAACTTCAAGATAGCAACCCTACTCTGGTTCACATTATAGCACCACATGTGTGCAGACCCTTAAATATTTGTCTATCTTGTCAAGCGTAACGATATGCTTTATTTAGCAATATCAAACACTCCTTTGTTAGATACCGTGTAATATGCAGTAATAGATCACATGGGAGTTCCGAATCGTACAGGAGAATGCACTTTTAAGGTCATGTGGATTTATTTGATTACCAAAATGTGAGAAATAAAGGTTGAACATGAGTTGGCAATTACCATTCATGTGGAATTGGCGATCAATGGTTGACATAGATAAATTTATCTTACAAAAACAAACGCCCCGAGTGTCATACATCAATAGTCTCGATTGTTAACGGGTCGCAGAGGTGGAGTAGTAAGTATAGTAGCCAGAATGGAAATTTCATTATTCACTATTTTAACTTTTTTTAACAAACGTCGAGTCCGAGTCGAAAGTCTGAGTCCAGCAGATGGTAGAGTCCTAGATTGGTCCCCTGTATTTATCCGGAAGGATAACTGGTTTTACAGACCCAATGATTTCATTGGATAAACGTGCAGTGACGTATTAGCTTTCCACATCTGTGTTATGAACTTTTCGATCGTCTGCTGCATCCTGCGATTGTGTACATAATGTTTGTATGTAATGTTGTTCATACCATGGAGGAAGGAAGATACACAATTTAATGCATGTACCACGTGTGTGTGACTACGAATCTAAGGTACTGGTTTTACAGACCCAATGATTTCATGGATACAAGGATTTCATGTTCTTCCTCCATGGATAAACGTGCAGTGACGTAAGCTTTCCACATCTGTGTCAGCTCCACCACATACAGCATGAACTTTTCGATCGTCTGCTGCATCCTGTGCTTGTGTACATAATGTTTGTATGTAATGTTGTTTATACAATGGAGGAAGGAAGGTAATGCCTGTACCACGTGTGTGTGACTACGAATCTAAGGTACTGGTTTTACCATGGATTTTCTTCCTCCATGGTTTTACAGACCCAAATGATTTCATGGATACAAGAATTTCATTGGATAAACGTGCAGTGACGTAAGCTTTCCACATCTGTGTTATGGTTTGTCAGCACCATACAGCATGAACTTTTCGATCATCTGCTGTAATGTTGCGCGCGCGTGTACATAATGTTTGCGCGTAATGTTGTTTATACACAATGTAATGCCTGTACCACGTGTATGTGACTACGAATCTCTGTGTGAATGGATGCGAGGTCAAAGGTACATCTACCAGGATCCCTTGGCTCAATGCCGCTATATCTGGCGTTATTCACGAGCCTCGAAGTGTGAAGTCCGAGTCCGAGTCATTGCACATTCGTCACTTGAGGGCGGATTCAAAGTCATCGAAAATGTGACTCGAATCGGACTCAAGTCACCACTCATTTGTCATAAACGGCCACCCCAAACGCTCACCGGAAGGGAACGCACTTCTGGTTTGGTTATGAAACGCACACACAGGTGTACTTCTCTTGTTCAGTCAGTCTGAGTTTGTTATATGATTGACTAGCGGGATGCCGCGTTTCGCGCGGCACCCGCTAGGTGGGCGCAATTTTTGCGTTCGGAAAGTGGGGTAAGGGGGGTAATTGGAGAGGGTATCAGAGTCTATCATTTTCTGAATTAGTTTGGTAAAGATATTTAAATTCAGTACGCATGAAGCTAATTATGATGAAATGTTGGGCATGCAAAAGGTGTTGAGTGGGTTCGAAATATAGATTCCCATGATGGACCTCGGAAGAAATACTCATGATTATAGAATGATAAAGAAAATCCAATAATTAGGGAACTCCACATTATGATGCAGACCATACCAGTGTTTTGCTCTCGGTTTTAGAAAAAAAGGACACTGCCGAACTTCGTTAAACAACTGTCGTCGTCATTTTCAAAAGCAAATTAAAGTCTCTTTTTTGAAGAAAAGAATCATGTTTTAAATTAATACTTCAATTATTACTTATTAGTGATTTCACTATTCTGTTATCCCATGTAAGCGTCTTGGTTTTTATTTGTTTGCTTTACATTTATTTTGTGTTTTTGTAGTGCGCATTCTTTGCTTTGTTATCGTTGTATCATTGGCTGAAACTGTATGAATTGAGTCCATATCCAAGACTGAATTCGAACTTGGTTCTACTGAGCTGCAAGCAAAGCCAAGAACTTTAACGGTGACCCAATATCTGTATGGGTTCCTCCACAATTACCACTGTTACTCATACATTGATGATATGTTCGGATTTTTTTTTTGTAACTTGATGAAAGTTGAAATTTGATATTGGTAACATTTGGTAACATTTTAATTGATGTAATAAATTTCATCGCTGATGAAGATAATTATTTATATTGTTACGCATTGGTGGAAGGGTAATCATCTTAATAACACAAATGTCCAACGCCAAAATTTCCACCATCTACATTCACAAGAAATCATCATTAAAATAACGCAATTTCTGATCCACTGTGATAAATGTAACATGGGTCACACCTGAGTTGCCCTTGTGGTTTCACACGAACAAAATACCCGATTAGATTTCTATGGTAGGCTTCAACTGCAAGGCAGTGTAAAAAAAAAAAAATGATGTGATGAGAAATCTCCGATAATCTACGACTCTATAGTCACAGCTGTCGTGCAGGAGGATCCGAAATACAATTATATGTCAGCTGGGACGTCAGAAGATCAATCGCTCACCTGAATCAATTAAAGTTACATCTCGGCAAACAGGTACATACTATTTCTTGAATTTACATTGCAGCGTCGAGTCTCTTGTGCATTAGTAAAATAGTTGATTTTTGTAGCTGCGCTTATTTTTGTTTTCTTACCGTGTTTATTTTATATATTCCGTGAGGTTGAATATGCTTTCATTTTTATTATTATAATTTGTATTATAATTCTATTAGTTCCCGCCGCACTTTATAGACAAATTTACACATTATAACAATTCACACGGAACAGTAAATCCGAAGAAGGAAAGCTATTGTTTCTGTATAAAGAATTATACGGTGGGGGTGCTTATTAAATAGGGGAACAATAGGGGAAGGGAATACATTTTAGTTAAAGGTCCACACAGTCATTGTAAAAACAATAAATTATATACATTAACCTGTCATTCCAAAACAACTTTCTCTTTAAAATGATTGGAGAAAAAACACAATTGACACAATGATCAAACCGCAGGTAAAAGACAGATACATTTGTGCCTCATGTGAAACATATGCAAATAATAATTATTATAATTTATTGATTGCGACCATTCAATTCAATGTACACATACATGGAATGAATAAAGTAATCTAAAAGAGACACTGTGGTAAATTGCTAAAAAATATATAAAAAGTATGCTACTCCAAAAAGCAGCTCAACAACTCGAACTGATCAATAATGTTGGGCTGTCAATCATTTCAATATTACACGGGAAGCCCTAAGGGGGAATACATATAAAGTTGATATCTTCTCTTTCTCTATATAGGCCTATATATTTCTAATTTACGATCAATTACTGCACACCCGCCCGTCTTGTAACTTGGCCATGATAACCAAAAAATCCATCTTCTGTGCTATAACAAGTTAAACATGGCAGAACGTGGTTTATATATTGAATAAATAACAAATTCGCAGCTGCTCATTGCTATATTGACACCTGGACAGACCTTGCTCTATCCCCTTTGATAAATATAAGAACCTTGCATAATTAATTTCTGTGGCACGATACTAAATAATAACCCAGCGATGGCTATGCAAGGTGCGTCTATGAGAAGCATGCTAGGCGTCAAACAGTTATTGATTTATAAGTTAAATTATGAATCGCTCGACTTAAAATGTTCAGTAAATGTTGAGATATGCACATGATGTGTTCAGATTATACATGAGAAAATAAGAAACATAAAATGTCGTCATGATGGTATCGACAATTATACCATGTGACCTGTGACATCACATGTTTACAAAATAGCCGGCCACAGAGCCTGGACTTCCTGCAGGCAAGATTTGTACACAGCTCAGTGGAAGAAAACAAATATTATATTTTATGGAGATTGCACTGTCTATTTGTTATCAACTTTTTATATGAACTTTTTATATCTCACAACTTATTCAGACTGTTAGTTTTATAACTCTTGAATTGATATGGAAAATATAACACAAAATGTACAATTTCCCATGCGACCAGTTTAGTATCTTGCCTGACAGAAAGGCCCTAGAATGTACAAGGTCAACCTTTGAAGGTCAGAGTCATGTATGACGCGCACTTGTACTTGCGCCGGTTTAAATATTCTAAAAGATATTAAACAAATACTGCAGCTTGTAATACCGGTAGAGGATGGGAAAGTGGTTGCAGATGAGTTTGGTTTTTGTCTCTAATTCGTGGAATGTTAAATCGTCATGATGGTATTGACAAGGGGTGGGGCTTGGGGGTCATTCATTACGTTTGCTTTCACAGGTTTGTCAGATTTTATACCGTATCGTGGGAAAGTGGTTCGGTCAAGCTCGTAGAATAGTATACAAATATTGACTGCTTCGAGTGCTATAGTTAAAACTACGACTCCCGAGGTGATCCCCGGGGGAAAATGGAACGGTCCGGGGATCACCGAGGGAGTCGGAGTTTTAATAGCACGAGTAAAAGCAGTCAATATTTGTTTTATAACACCCCAACAGACTATTTATCATCCTCGTACACGTAACGTTCGTACGCGCATTTCAGATACACGGATGCACAACTGATTGGGTTCGAGGTGGGTAAAAAACACGTCTAGGTACCGCGCGCGCCATGTAATAGTCTTTTGACTATTGCATGGCAAACGACTATTACACGGCCACCGGGTTTCTAGTAAAACTAAGACATATCATGTGACGCGCTCTAAACCAATGAAAAGGCAGAATTTTTGTAAGGGGTGTTATAATAAATGTTATTGCCGGCTATGATAACGATATAGGCCTATGTGCATAAATGAATAAATAAATATTCAGGGCGATGGAGTTTGTATAGTATCTTTAGCTAAACTCAAAAGGACCTTCAAGTTTGGAGTATTATTTACTGGGGAAAAAACTGTTCCGAAAGAGAAAAGTACACATGTTTCACAACAAATATCAGCGTTCTCCCTAGTTAAAACACATGAGGACCAGTCAAAATTCACTCCAAGTGGTCCAGCTGGCTAGTTCAGTGTTAACAAGCATCCTTATTTAAAATGAAATATGGACTAGTGAGAGAGCTGATGTACTAATAAAATGACGAGCTATTTAGTCCTATACAGGCCAGTCAGTAAGGGTAAACCGTGAATATATTTAGAAAATGCTGTGTTTTAAGTTTTTGTTCCGGTTTAACAGTCATTGAAATAAATAAGACAGTCGATTACATATGAATATTTGATGGGGTTAAAAACCCATCTGTAATTTCTCACTACTCCCAATTTCATAACCCACCTAATATAATACGTAGATGAATATATAGGCCAACATAATTTCAGATCAGTTCTTTGGCTACTTCGAACAGAGTTTCTAGACAACTGCCAGCTTCTACGGTCAAATCAATATGTTTAAATATTTGAACATTCGGTGTTTGCTGTTCCGATCGCTCTGACATCATTCAAATGGTATAACTAATGCATACTCATGGCTTGTAAACTTCTAAAGTCTATACAAGTGACTGTGGATCGAGAATGATTAAGACTTATTGTCAGAAACTAAGCAATGTAATGAAGGCAAGGGTTCATGTTAAAAGGAAGCCCTCTATATAATTCTTAGCTATTGTTTGAAAGCGAACAATAAGTCCAATCTTCGAGCTTTACAAGAACGTTGACTTTGAGCGTAGTCATTTTATAAATTATTCTTCTCTTCAAATAAGAAGAAACCTATACCCATGCTTGGAAGGGTATCCAGGCATGATATACTGCTCTTGTACGATACCGTATCTGAAGTTCGGCATGAGATTCATCTTGAGTCTCTCCCCTATCTTTGGATTATAAGCCTACATAAACAAATAAAACTACAGAAAGTTGGGAACAAGATCAAAAAGATCCACTTCACATAAATCTCTTGGCCTGTAGTTCGAACCTCTCCTATACTGCTAAAACATGGAATACAGGCCTAGACGGGTACTTTCTCTCCTAAAAAAAAACACTTTAAAACTCCCGGGTCAGAGTTGAAACTGCTTCCGGGTCCCAGGAGGCCATTGCTGGGTCAGGCAGAACCGGAAAACTGGTTTGAAACAAAATGGGATTTTGACTCTGATTCTGCGTCAGTTTGACACAGGTTCCAGTCAGTTTGACCTTGGAGGAAGGTTATTCCTCCATGGTTTGACACAGTTTCCAGTCAGTTTGACCTTGGAGGAAGGTTATTCCTCCATGGTTTGACACAGTTTCCAGTCAGTTTGACCTTGGAGGAAGGTTATTCCTCCATGGTTTGACACAGTTTCCAGTCAGTTTGACCTTGGAGGAAGGATTTTCCTCCATGGTTTGACACAGTTTCCAGTCAGTTTGACCTTGGAGGAAGGATTTTCCTCCATGGTTTGACACAGTTTCCAGTCAGTTTGACCTTGGAGGAAGGTTATTCCTCCATGGTTTGACACAGTTTCCAGTCAGTTTGACCTTGGAGAAAGGATTTTCCTCCATGGTTTGACACAGTTTCCGGGTCAGGCTGACCCAGAAATGGTTCAAGGCCCCATGGAACCCAGAACTAATCCAGTTAGTTCATGACCCGGTAGTTTTTAGCGTGTAAGGTTGAGCGGCGTTTAATTATTTGCATGGGAGTTTGTGCCGCCCCCCCATACATCTGAATATTTCGCCATTGAATATATTTTGTGTTCATGGGGTTTTTTGCGGTGTTCAATGTCTACGGTTTACCCACTGAAGAGCTCATTAGTTTTATTAACATAAATTATTAACATAAAATTACAGTTCAAAACAGTCTGTCATTTGGGAGACTGTTCCTCTTCCATTCTCATCCCAATAGAGGTGGGTTTTGGAATAATTAAAACCCTTAAACGAGGCACGTTGTCTTATTTAAATATTTGACTTCATTAAATATTTCCATTGTCTTAACCACATCGTACATACTGGTCAGCTCTTATGCCATAAGCCGGGCCATGCAGCACATCCTAGAGTGATGTCAATCAACATTGGACAGCGATTTGGTTAGAAATGGCAGGACAAAAATCTGCCATTATCTTTTGTGTATAAAATCGGTCTGTCAATTATCTGTCAATTGTCAATGGTAGATGAACCAAATTATAAAAATTAATTATTTAGGCAAGCAATTAAGCTTAAATTTACCCAGGCAATACCTGGACATGTAAACAGCACACTTAGAGAAGAAATCGTTGAACAAAAATGCAAAACAAACCCTTTTAACCTACGGGGAAAACTTGTCAGATGTGCTGACAACCTAACTAAGGGAGTCACGTTTGTCCCAATTAGGCTCCTCGTTTGAGGGTTTTAAGTGGTGTTTACATCATATTGCCATAGTAGCAACTGTGTTCAAATGAGCAGTATGTACGGACAGATAAAAAAAAACCGGGCACATGGCCAGCAATATTGCGTCTAACAGTTCGCAATAATAAAAACCCTCTTTGGAGTTTGGGGGAGGGGGGTTACAAACTCTCATGCGAATAATTAAACGCCGTCCAATCTTAACACCCCTCCCCCTCCCCGCCCAATCTAGATTTGGAACGATTTTCTTCTCGTTTCATTCAGTTTAAGTGAACGAGAGACTACAGTTCGAGGTAGAATGTATGCAAATTAATAGTCCCTCTAGTTAGGGAGGAAAACTAACCCCCTTTTCGTGTTGGAAGCTGCCCGGAATTGCTTATTTGTGTGCACAAACTCAAGGTCAATGTGAACGTAATTGAGGTACAGGGCATGAACGTGAACTGAAACACTGTTAACCAACACCTTGCTTGTCATTCTGTATCAGTTCAGAAATCGTTTTTCATACCTTTGGTGAAAGACTGTTTAGATGATGTACACGTGTCACATATCTCCTGTTCATTTATTTATTGATCATTTCGTTTAAAATCCTGTTTTGATTTAATGTTATACGCTTGTTTTAAAGGGTCTCTGTATACGTTTGGTAATTACTCTGAAAATTAATGGCAATACAAACTTACTTGGAAGAAGTACAGCAGCTTATGATAGTATAAAATATGTAGAGAAACATTTCACTTTGAAGTAATGTGGTTATGGAAAAATATATCATTTTTTTATCCCCAAAGATTTGAATCCGAGAAGCGTTAACGTTTCTCAGATTGTGTATTCCAATTGCAGATTATTCTCTCTGCGTGGACATAACCACTCCAGATTTTCGGCAATATCTCAAAAAAGCTATCACCTTTTGAAATGAAATTTTCATAGGTTAGTTTTATGGTATATATCCACAACTATATAAGATTGAAACAAACAGTGGGTTCCAATTACCAAACGTATACAATCTCTTTAATAAAGTGAATATAGTTTACAGACGAGCAAATAGGAATAGATGTAATGTAAGCTATTTTTGCGTTCGCTCTTTTCTCTCTATCTGACTCGATATAAGTCTTGCTTTTATTATTAGTTCGTTCGTGTTAGGAAAAATGTAAAGGAAATTATTTTATTATATGTTGGAATTTTTTCTCATCGGACAATTTTTGGCCAAAGTAATTGACACAATAAATCTGTAAGTAAAATTTGTACTGATAAAAAAACACGACAACCCGCTTCATATAAGTCAACAAAGAACCGACCAAGCAAATAAATAAAACTACGCTTCAAATAGCCAAACGCATGATATTATTTTTTTTTACTATGCTAAACAAAGCCTCTCCTTTTAGTTTGACCGCAAGAAATTTAGTTTAATCAATCCAGCTGACCCGAACAACAAAAGAATCCCAAGTTGTTCTCTGTCCATTAATTGGTGGTGAAGTAATGTAATTAAGGCGACAACACACGTATGATTTTATGTCCCTATTCGTGTTGTTTGCCTGCCCGATGCCTCGGCGAATGCATCAAAAATCATCGCTCGTCATGCATCTTGTTGTTTGGCGCCAAATTAAATTCTGGCGCGAAAAGGGAAAGAAGAACTGATCAAGTTATTAAAGGCCACCGTTCCTCCTAATGCAATATTGTTGCGATCAAGGATGGAGGCAAACATGTGCCCGTCCGTCGTGGTGTGATGATGCGTTTACATAGGCACTGCATCACCGTTGGTTTTTTTTGCTGCGACTGTGAAACTGTTACACGTTTCAATATCAAACTCATGACTGACATGTGATGGACAAGCCAAGTTGTTTGGAGGCGATGAACGTCTTAAGAAAACAACGTGCTTTCCTCTTTCATGTATCAGGTGTTATGCGCGTGAACCAAATGGTGAGAGGTTTCACCTTCAAATCAGTTCAATATAATTTTTGTACACAAACTTTACGGAGGGTCATAGAAATATCAGATAAATTCACGAGAGCTTTCAAGAGGGTCTTCGAGGTCAAATTAAGTGTTGTGTTGCACTCGATATCTAATATAGATAGAGTCCTTGTGAAAGTGGAGAATTTCAAAGTCTCTAACCTCACATTAAAACGGTGTATAATGTCATTTTATTTGATACTCTTTCAGAGTGAAATTCGAATCATGGAGTCACTGGATATCAACAAATGGGTGTGTACATTCCAAAGGGGAAATTTTTGCGCAAGTCAAAAAGGCATCGTAAAAATTCAGGAATGGACTAAAGCATTTCCTGTACAAAAATGTACAGACCCATTATATTTGAAATGTGACATCATTGAACGTTGTTGGATGTTGACAAAACTCGCACTGAAAGGGTATCAAGTATAGGCCACAATGGTATTTAATTTTCCGCAATCTAAAGTACTCTAACTAATGGAAAAGGAGTGCATCACACAACTGAATTCTACCTTGGAGCCCCCCTCTTGGAGCCCCCCTCTTTCAAAATAATCGAGAGGGTCTTCAGAAACCCCAAAACGCCGGAACTGGTAAAAAATCATCCCCAATAATTACGTAGGCGTATGATGAAGAGTTTTGTGTTGCATGCACGTGCCGCCGAACGACGTTGGCGTCGGAAAACAAAAGACAAATAATCGTCCAACAGTCGTTCTCGTTTTTTATTGAATTAGTATGATTTTATGCACGATAATAATAGTTAACCTAAAAATGCCCACGTAATTTTTCAGCGCAACTTCACACTTCCACCCATCTGAAATTGGTATCGCCGAATCGCTTTACTTTACTGGGCTTCGCCCCTGTTCTTAAGTGGTATTACGGAAATTATCATTCCGCTCATTTGCATAATAGTGACGTGGATGTAGAGCTAAGTATCAACCCACGCCAAAATAAAAAGCGTCCAAGTATAACATTTGAAGAAAAAAAATTAAACTCAGGTAAAGTAATAACTGTTTTATAATTCAACATCGGTAATTAATTTAGCGCAATGTTTACATCGGTACCGTAGTCGTCGTGTTGCTCTGTTTCCATGGTTATGTTTAATCAAGAAGACAACAGAAAGGAAATATAATTTATGAACATGAATGAGAATGTGCACTTAACTTTTTTATTTCATTACTTTTATTAGAGTCTGTTTGTTTTCCCGATAAAGTGAAAACTCGCACTGACAATATGAGGATATTTGATAAAATCATATTGCATTGAAGTGGCCTTGAGCTTGAGTGGTTCTGTATTTTAATGGATTCAGATGCAATGGTTGGGTACATTTTGTGTAGTTTTTACATTTGGGATGAATACACAACAAGAATTAAACATTTTTTTGTAAACCTCCAATATCAAATTCGGTTACTTAACAACGTTTTCATTGACATTTAAAATATATTATTTAAACTTGGGTTAAAAATCTCGTTGGTGACTAAGGTTTTTCAGATCACTTTTGTAACATTGGCTTTTAATTCATGGTGAACGAGTTCTTGGACTGACGTTCAGTTTGTAGGCAAACTCTTTCGTCAATCCGAGCTGAACGCGTAAACGCATACGGGTTCTCTGATTGGCTGATAGACCCATGAGTCAAGCCAATTAAAGTTGGAGTTGATTAATTAAGTTGCAGTACATCGGTGATTATTTTAGACTAAGTCATTCATGTGCCGGCAACAAGTTGAGATTATTGCTTGATTTCTCAATTGAAATTAACTTAAGCCCGCGGGCGATTTTTTTTATTGGCTTTATCCGCGACATGAAGTAGTACATTTGCCGTGACGCCATGCAGTAAAAGTACATATCAACTTTCATTGGCTTTTATTAACAATTATATATAATTACAGATCGCCAGTTGAATATCACCAGAGTTGCTTCAATACATGTATAATGATAAATCCTGCCTTCGGGCGAGATGGTTGAATATATCAAATGTTAGTTATTGCGCACCATGTTGATGAGGTATATCACCGTATAGTGGTCAAGTCGAACACACGCAATCTGTTTAAGCTAATAACACTGAGACTACAGTTGTCATCCTCGTATTACTGAAATTCAATACGCCAAGTCAATACAAGTCAATAAACTCACTACTATAACAACTTGGTATTGTAAATGAGAAGATGGAGATAAACGTGAAAAAACGTAAAAACAAAAAGGTTATTTAGCGTTAATTAAAACTGTATGGCGGTGAGGTTCAAATGATGCCCTCTTTAATGCGACTATTGTGTTGGTTCAGGTGGAATGAACAATTATAGAGATGATTGTTGGGTTTATTAAAACAAAAACCTCTTTCTCAGAGTGTTCGCTCCCGCTACAGGGGCCACACTGGTCATTGGATGTGTTATATTAGTAGCGAGTGACAATTTGTTCTGTCCGTGTGAGAAAGAGTCTTGCATCAAAACCGGGTACAACGAACTTTAATCGATTGAAGAATTATAGAGGCAGTCACGTTTCAACAATGTAAAATCGTTTATTTTTCTAAATAAACCATAGCAACAAAGAAATGGATTGTGAATAATCAGGGGAAAAAGTATTACTTCCACTATTATTATATAATTCCACAACAGTACAAAATCTCCAGAGAAATGTTTCCATTTTAAATTATAGGTTTCCCCGGTCATTTTCGGCAAAAAGTAGCCGAATTTGTCATGCATTCGTATTAAAGTGATTTTGCATCTTCAATTGGAACATTTATTCAAGTTCACTTGAGGCATGCGAATTTTATAGCATTTACATTCAATTGAACTTATAAGGTGTTCTTTTCAGCCATGAAATCGGTATTCATTTTAGCAGAGTAGGCGCAGCGAAAGATTTCTTAGAAAAGCTGCTGCGAATTTGAATGCTGTTCGAGTGGATTGTTGAATTGAATGGTTATCTGGGGGTTTTTCAATCGCATGACGAAAAAAAAAAACAATTGCTTACACCTTAAGTGAAATTGAACGACTGTTATGAGGAGCTTTCAATTTCGCGCGAAATGAGAATAACGTGACGTTTAAATTGGCCGCTTGTTTGGCGAAAATAACCTGGGAAAAAATATACTATCACTCCGGGAAACAGATGAGTTAGGGTAGGGTTAGGGTTAGGTTTTGTCAGGGATTTTGATGTCGGTCGTATTTCGGATCCAATATTTATGAGCAATGGTGATTTTGTTTTCTTCTTCTTCTTGTTGTGGGGGGGGGGGGGAGTTGTTATCCAATTTTCTGAGGTTGATTTCATTATTGATTAACTACATGGTATGACCATATTTGCTCTTCCAAGAAGTGATATACTTTTCCTGTGAAGTTGGTTTTTCCAAATTTTTGCGTGTTTTTATTTTTTAAGTGTGTTTTTTTCTGGAGAAATTTTGACAGATGATGCTGTTTCAAAACGAAAAACATACAAAACTGTTTGCATGTCACGGACAATCACGGACAATGCACAAAGTACAAGCAACATGCAAGATGTTTTGTACATGATGGACTGATGGTGATGGACGTGAGATAGTGACGGGGTCCCGGCAATAGTTCATTTTTAATTTTTAATTAATAAACTACCACCTATCAGTGGCGGAGTTTTTGTCCGCAATACCTCAAATGAATGCTTACAACATTCTCGAATCTATAAAAATATCTATTTGAAACTTACATTTAAAAATTTGGGTCAAATTGCTAAAAGAAACGGACGTAGGATCTTTGAGGGTTCCAAATAAATACTTACATCTAAACCTTATGGGGTTTTAACACTGAAAACGGTCTTTGACTTTGCATCGCGGTGAGTAGACTACGGAAACTGGTAGAACTCTCTATTTGTACAAACATAAGCGTAAAGGTACAGTTCGTGTCTTTAGGACACATTTTTTTCACTACAAACTCTCTACACAAACAGCCCTCAACTCGCTGTGTCGGTTATTTAATAACAGCACCGTTCATAAACGGAAATGTTGTAAGGCAATAGTGTGAACAATTTTACTGCTTGGGGGTGATTTGCTTAATGTTGTACTCTTTTCTAAACATTTATTTACTAGCTATACACGGACACGGACCCTCTCGTGGAATTAAGTATCTTTCTTGGTTTGTTGATCCAAAAAATAACTGTCTACTTCACTTGACCATCTGCTGTATACTCCTGAGCTCCATATTCAAATTTGCTAATGGATATTCAACAACGTAGTTGGCATAATTTGAATAATTATTCACAAATGCCAGAGTATAGTATTTTACACTTTATCTGCTTGTAGGGTAATAGGGTATGGCAGTGGTGGACAGGATTCTACACAAATCGCAATAGACATTCAAAGTTTGTCACTTAAAATGATCGTTCATTCGGAGCGGGATGGGGGGGGGGGGCAGCGACTGACAGTACAATTATGACCATAAAAACAGACATGTCTGTGTTATACATTGCTCTATGGTTATACATATAGAGCTCTATGGTTATACCTCGTTGGTTGAAATTCTGACCGCGTAATAACCCTAATGATTAGGGTTATTACGCGGTCAGAATTTCAACCAACGACGTATAACCATAGAGCTCTATATGTATAACCATAGAGCAATGTATAACACAGACATGTCTGTTTTTATGGTCATAATTGTACTAACATAGGCCCTAATTGCATTACGTCATAATGTTCCATGTACGACTAACTCCTTTGGAACTCCTTTGATTACCACTGTTAGCTTTTATCACTACCTCTCTTATGGACCGTACCACTGAGCTATGCAGACATTTCTTAAGAATTTTAAGTGTTTGTTCTTTCAACTTGCGGCAATCTTAAATATGTAGATTTAATTGCCGCTTTCGTGGAACACATTTTGCAGATGATTTTCAGTGGACGAATCGGGTTGGCTCAGTGATTTCTTTCCCTGCCTTTTACGTCTGTGGACCCCGGTTCGAATCCCACCTCAGACCAGGATCCTTGCATTTGGATTGGGTTTTCAGTCCCTACCTGATTGCGTGGGTTTTCCCTATTTTGGGGTTTCCTAAACACTGAACATTTCTTCTCGTTTCCCATATTGAAGTGCAGGAAACAACCAGACATATGTCTATAATTATCACTGTGGGTGGTTAACGCAATCACACCTCGATTGAAGGTAAACCTTACTGTTGACAATACACCCTGAGCTTGATACATCGTATCTTTATTAGCTTTTAAAACCGAGGGCACTTCTGGCCCTATGCTGTATTTCTCCAAAATTGAATTAAAATCTGGCTGTTCCACGTGGTACGCGAAATTGCTTCTTGTGGTATTCACAATGGGTCAAGGTGGGGTTAGGTTGTTCCCATTAGAGTTTTAACAAGGTTGACCCATGTCAAACCAATCATGAATCAACTCAAGATGGATACGGTAATTTTTCCAAATAACCAGGCAGAGATAGCCCAAACAACATAGTCAAAGACTATATCTCAATAAATGTCTTCAATACTCGAATTAAGCCAATTAAGATTCAATATTGGTTGATTATTGTTTTACAAAAGTTGTTTTTCAATTGGTGTGTTGCATAAATACATCTCAAAACTGAAAAATACACGGAGTAAAATAGGAAATACAGTCCTCGTTTTTAATCGAATTTGTCTCAATATCTTTATACTACCGACTTGCAAAACATTCTCAGTCAGTCTTTAACACTTTTTTTACATTCGAGAAAGAAGCAAACTAAAATTTGTCAGGCTCGACAATTATAAAACCTGGTCAAACTTCCTATTTAGAAGCTATGAATAAGGATGTTTTGCTAATAAGTTAAGCTGGCTTTCAAAGAGCCTCCGTGTGCCAACACTCCGAATGAAGGAAGTATCTTGTTATACAAAATTATTATGTACAAGCAATAACAAAAACAGTTGGATCTTTTGATCCTATACATAGAAACGAAAATACGTTTCCTATCTCTTAAAAAAAAAATCTGGAGGCACTACAAATACCAACATCAGATGTATGGCTATGTGTTGTTTGTGCGTTCAATATTCAAACCTTTTGCCAATTTCTGAGAGGCTGAGGCATAGTAGGCTGAACTTTTCCGGTCCAGGAGGGAAGAAGTAGCAGTTTCTAAGGTCCTTCTATGGCAGCCCAAACATGGAAAGAGAGCTAGAGGTCCCCCTAGAAGAAATCACACCAAACCCCTATCAGCAGGCTTAAAGGGATTATCAAACGTACTATACGTTTGGTAATTGGAACCCACTGTTTGTTTCAATCCTGTATAGTTGTAGATATATACCATAAAACTAACCTGTAAAAATTTCATTTCAAAAGGTGGTAGCGTTTTTGAGATATTGCCGAAAATCTGGAGCAGTTATTGGGGATAAAAAGTGATATCTTTTTCCATAACATTTTTGGGGGGATAAAAAGTTATATCGTTTTCCCATAACAGCAGTACTTCGAAGTGAAAAGTTTTCCAAACGCATTATACTATCAAAAGTTGCTGTACTTCTTAGCAAGTAAGTTTGTATTGTCATTGGTTTTCAGAGTCATTACTGTGGAGGGCCATCTCGGAAGTCTGACCCTTCCGGATAACTGTGTATTCTGTTCTTCACAAAAATAGAAAGACTAATGAAAAAGTGATATACAAACTCATGTGACCATTTAAAGAAAGATACTTTCAAAACTGAATCCTACTTCTCATGAATGTTCCGCAAGAAAACACTTCCCGGAAGTAACTTTTACTTCTTGAGGTATTGAGTAGGCCTTCAGACAGAATCAAAACAAAGTAAGACAATCCACAGGACAAGGTAATAATGCGTTCCGGATTGAGATTCAGAACGTCCGATTTTTCCGCCCACACAAGCACCTAACTGCTCTGACTTTGAATGTGGACGCTACAATTTAAATGGCCATACCCCCCTTTAATAAAGGCTTCAAATTTCCATCAATTAATTTAACGCGCTCGTGAAAAATCACATCACTCCCGTTATTGAGTGCGGATAAAATGATGTCACTTCCGCTTTATAACGTCATTTCCGCCACTTCAAGTGTCCACTACTCATTCAGCGAGCCGGAAGAGTGCATTAATTTTCTCCTTTGATGGTTGAGGTATAGTCAACAAGGTTGACTCTACTTTTTTTCTCTGCCCCTGACTTTTAGTCTCCCTCAACCAGGGGAATAATTGATTCGCTGAATTAGCCGATACAAACGAGGTTGTCAGCTTTGATTGTGTGGTTTTGCGTCTTCTTTGATTACTGCAAATATCGTGTTCACGGTCGTAGCGTAATATTCGATCAGTGTTTCTGTACCTGTGTGGGAGGGTTATGCAATCTAACCCTGTTGGTGTTTTAAAGAAAGCAGTTGAAGGAATATTGTATGATTGAGTTGTCTTTCCCTGATGAATGTTCTCTCTTTCTTGTTAAGTACGAACTGCGGAGACGTGTCAACAAGATGGTTTGTCTCGCATGTGTGGGTCAGTTAATTTTACGGGCTTCATTTTGTGACAGCTAATACAAACCAACTTGGTTCTTAGTCAAGGTTATGGACAGTCTTCTCCGGACTTTCTGTAAGTCGTAACCTTGGGTTCCATTCCTAATGCTTCGATTAACTGAGGTTTACCTATAGGGTGATGAACCCTCGAGTTAAAGGGAACAAGGTGAACAATTACTAGTGACCACAGAAGAGTTCAGGAGAAGTAGGGGTGTCCTCAGCCCTTAGGTGACCCCGCACTCGCAGGTGCAACTGGGTACCGTAAACTTGATATTGTAAGGCAGAGATTTAGCTTCAAACACTTGCTTTAGTTTCACTGGTTAAAACCCTGTTGTGACGGCTGCTGACAGCACATACTGACACATTTTAATATTTGTATTGTCTTAACCACATCGCTGGTCAGTTCATAATGCCGTGGTATCCTAAGCTGGACTATGCCACACGTCCTATAGAGGGGGTGTCAAGCAACAGGGGTCGGTGATTTGGTTAGAAGGGGGCAGGCCAAACACCCTAAGTATAATTGCTATTTTAACACCCTAAGGTGATCATTTTGATTCTCTCTTCGGTATATGTGACAACACCCATCATGTTGTCAATTTAAACACCCCACTTTTAGCAGTGTACGATTATGTTATTGTTTGGGATCACAAAATCTCCTTAATTGACTTGAAATGAAATCTTAATTGAAATACCTTGGACTTGATCTTTTAAAAGTCCATTATGATCCCCAACTGTCAGTTGGATCACCCTGTATTCTCAATGCTTCTACACCCCGTTTAAAGGTATCGTATACACGTTTGGTAATGACTCTGATAATAATGGCAACAAAAACTCACTTGGTTGGAAGTACAGCAGCTTTTGGTATAGTAGAATGAATTTTGAAATATTTTCACTTCGAAGTACAGCGGTTATGAAAAAAAATATTACCTTTTATCCCCCAAAAATTGAATATGAGAAGCGTTTCGGCCGTAACGCTTCTCAGAGTGTGTATTCCAATGCAGATTATTCTTCCTGCGTGGACATAACCGCTCCAGATTTTTTACAATGTCACAAAAACGCTACCACCTTGTGAAATAAAATTTTAACAGGTTAGTTTCATGGTCTACAACTTTATAGGATTGAAACAAACAGTGGATTCCAATTACCAAACGTGTACAGACCCTTTAATGCTAGCCTAGTTGAAGGTTCTGCAGTTCATGGAACATTACTAGAAACTGTGCCGAATGTAAAGCCTTTATTCTTTTCAATTCATAGACACAGATAAAGTATTCGTGAATAGTGAATCAGACAAATCAAAACAGTCACATGAGGAATTCGAAATTCCCGTCCGGTAGAGCGAGTATTTTAATCAACGAGTCAAATCTTTCTGTTCTGTTGCGGTTTACGACGAGTTAAGAGTTTGAAGAGCAAAGCCATTCTGTTGTGGATCCGAAGGTATAGAGGGGGAAATGATTTGGGAGGAAGGGATAATTGATGGATTGGGTGAGTGTAAGTGCACTAGGTTGAAGGAGACGACACATGGATGGATGACTGGCCTTAGGAATCCAGGCGGTAGCGTAAAAGAACTGATGCCCCGATGGGCTGCCGGCTAAAAAATAGTCCACTGAGTCAATGAAACCGCTGCTGCAGCCTGTATAGTTGACAACCAAACGTTGGCATGTTACTTGCGAGGGTAGATCGTCCCATATATCTCATGAGTTCTTTTGGTGTGTTTTGTTATCTCTTCACGTTTTCGTATTAACTAGCTCGTTAATTAGCTCTAGAGGCCGATGTGTACTGATGATAACATTGTATCACTATTTTATAGGCCTACACATAATTATCTGTGGCCACCCTTATAATAAGCAAACCAAACCAATATAATTATCTGCATGCCACTATTGTGAGCCATACAAATAGTATACACACCGTTGATTTTTAATGCAGCCTTTTTTTTTCAAAATTTATATAATTATTTTTTAATCAATCTCCATCAAGTGGAGAGAAGCAATACCTGCAACATTTTGTGAAGTCTGTTTAAAATTATATTCATAAATAAATTATTTGTTTGCTGCTGTTTTATAGAAAGATAGATATATAGAATAGATAAAACTGGTTAAATGGTTATTAAAAACACTCTCATATAAACAGCACAAGGCTGAATTTCAAAAGATAAACCTAAACCCCCCAAAAAGGAAAACAAAATTATATGCCAAGGGAGCAAGAACAATGCACAATTTGAACAGATGGACCGACTATCTACAAACAATTAACAGTTCAACAAACGAAACTATAAACACTTTTTTATGTCCTTTATATTGTCTGTTTCTTAAATTGTGGCATCAGAAGATTAACGTGATAGTAATTTAGTTTACTTTTTTTTTAAATCCATCAGGGGTGCTACTTTTTTTCTCTCTCTCTCCTATGTGTATGTACATGTTTTCTTTTATCGTTCTTATTTTTGTACTTTGCATTTTTACCTGTGAAATTAATAACTGAAGAAAAAAAAATGAAATGGAATGAAAGTAAAAGTATAACAAATTGTCACAAGAGTGGCAGCAGCAAGGAAATTTGTTATCCCTTTACTTTGTTGATGGTTGTAAGTTTTAGTTTTTTTGAACTGTTGTTGAACTGTTTATTGTTTGTTTGTAGTCGGTCCATCTGTTAAAACTGTTAATTTTTCCTGCTCCCTTGGCCTACTTTTGTGAACCGCTGGGCACACTTTTTGGAAGTGGCTCTTTCGGCTCACAAGCTGTTAGAGCAGCGCCGTAACTAGGGTACCATTTTAGGGGGGCACAAGGGGGCACTTCTGGCCAAGTTTCCGTTTGCCTTTTTCTTAAAGGCACTGAACACGTTTGGTAGTTGTCAAAGACCAGTGTTCTCACTTGGTGTATCCCAACATATGCATAAAATAACAAGCTTGTGAAAATTTGGGCTCAATTGGTCATCGAAGTTGCAAGAAAATTATGAAAGACAAAACACCCTTGTTGTACAAATGTGTGTGCTTTCAGATAGGAATAAAAACTTTTTGCAAAAAGTTTTTATTATTTTAGTGAGAAATTACCTCTTTCTCAAAAACTACGTTACTTCAGAGGGAGTCGTTTCCTACAATGTTTTATACTACCAACAGCTCTCCGTTGCTTGTTACCAAGTAAGTTGTTATGCTAATATTTGTTTTGCGTCATTACCAAACGTGTACGATACCTTTAAAACACATTGAATAAGCAATGTCCCATCTTCCCCTACTGATCAAAACGTCGTGTTGTCAAACCACTGAGTCTTTTTAAAACCACAACAATTCATTATAACCTACCGAGTATTTGTGGAACCACAACAATGTATTATTAAAGCCACCAAGTCTTTTTAGAACCACACAAATTCATTATAACTCGGCTTTGGAACCAAAACAATTCATTATAACCCACCGAGTCTTTTTGGAACCACAACAATTCGTCATACAAAGACTTTAGAACCACAACAAGTAATATAGAGATTACAATGTGATGATGTTACCGAAAAACCTTCGTTTCGTGATGTTTTTCTCTCTGCCGCAAAATGAACACAGCATGTCCGTGGTAGACATACCCTTTTAAAATGAAGAGTTGTACGTGGAATTGTTTCTTGTTGATGAAATCGTAATAAATACATCAAAACGTTACTTAAAGTGCAATCAGGCATGTAACGTGTTATTCTGTTAAGGGGGACTCCAAGGTCAAATTCATTTTTGTGATGTATTCATTTTCCAATAGATAGAGTCCTCATGAAAGTGTGGGGGATTACGTCTCTAACCTCACGTTAAAATGTTCTAAAATGCCACTTTGTTTTATACGCATTAAGTGCAATTTTTTTCAAATCCAAAAACATCAAAAACAAAGGTCACATTTCATTCAAATATATTGGCTGTACATGTACATTTTGTACGGGAAGTTTTTAGTTCATTCCGGAATGTTGATGATATTAAATCAAAAACGGCATTGGATTTAAACTTTTGACAGACTCAAAAATTCCTCTTTTGAATGTACAGACACATTTAATGTTGATGTCCGATGACGGCATGTTTCAAATTTCACTCTGAAAGACATTACGTATATGGTCGGAGACTTGTGATGTCTTCTCATTGGAAAATGGGTGCATCACAAGACTGAATTTGACCTTGGAGACCCTCTTTAAGAATAAAGGAGCCCTTCCCCTTCAGATTTCTGTTTGTTCTTTCTTACGGACGAAACAGAAACAATGAACTTAATTTAGATGACACTGTACAACCCGGCAGTACTGAATTCAAATAACAGAAATTTAAAATTCAGCTCTCCCGTATCAATCAAGTTTTGCAATATTGCGAGAGAGTTAACCCGGCATATATATCGTCAGTTCCGATGCACCCCAATGCAAGTACATCATGGAGCCTGGGGGCGGTGATAACGCTCAAGCACAAATATCATTCTGGGGTATAATTTGCGTTGTTTTATTTGCCAGCCTCAAGTGTTTGATATTCAGGGAGAGGTCGCGCATGGATATCAAGACAGAAATTGAGCCTCCAAAGGCTTCGCCAAAACGTTCCCCTCCCTTAAGTTACTTTTGATGTGGAGCACTGATGTAGGAAGGAGGTCAGTTCGACAACTGAAACCAGAAACTTAATTATTTTATAAAACCTCCTGGTAATGATGAATTGAAGGTGCAGAGGCAGTGCATCTTTCTGGTCAAACACCCACACAAACAATATTCTTGAATCCAAATCATTTGGATCTAAGAGCCCCCCTGTAGGACACGAACTCATGTTCGGGGATGATTTACTACATAGCGTGGCGGCAATAGTCGCGCCAAGGAACGCTTGTGAACATCCAGCATTATGCCAACTTCTGTCCTGTCATCTGTAAATTCAATTCCCGACTTTTCCCCAAGTCTTCACTTTTTGTTTACCTTCCCCCTGCCGCTTCACGGCAAAAGGAGGCGTCTTGGTGACGTCATCGCTAATGAAGTTAGACGCTGGGGCTAGTCATTTTGATCGTACCTGAGGCGACGCACGATCAAAGGACTAGCCAAGAGCACTGCCAAGATGGTGGTAATTCTTAACGGTTGCAGGATCAAGAAGTTAGAAAACGTTGACACAAAAACTAAGACGTTGGATATGATGAGGCAGTAGAAGAATGGAGTTGATGTTTTTTATCTTATGATTGACAAATCATGCAGTAAATATGACCGTAGATAATTTAGATCTTTTAATGTGATTACAGTTATAACCCCATGGGCGTAAGTCAGCGTGCGTATACTCAACAGCATCAACAGGAAGTGTTAAAACCATATTTGTCATGTAATACATCTGCCGAGTGGATCGTGGAGTAAAGGTGGATGTCGTAATGTCTTTGAGAAAGAAAAAACAAGGCAAAGGTCACAATCATTTTAAATTGAAGGTACCTTCTGTTTGAATGATTTTTTTGTACTTTCATATAGGGGGCCTATAGTTTGGTTTGGCAGTGTTCTCCCTTAACAGTGGTCCGCTGGCCAAATGCCAGTTAAAAATACACAAGGAGTAAAAATTCTGTCCAACTGGCCCTGCTGGCTAGTTCATTCCTGGGGCCGATTTCACTAACGCTTATCGATTATCGCAAACGCCGAAACCGATCGCTAAAATCCAAATCCATCGCAACTTTTCACTAAATCTTTGCGACGAATTTACTCATCGCAAAAATATTATTAGCGATGATAATCTTGCGATGACTCGTTAGTGGCCGCAAAGTATAAGTTCATCGCAAATTTCTGACAAATTGCGCCATTTTGTGTTTAGATTTTATTAGCAGTGTACGTCTTGACGTGGTTTGTCTGTTAGTTAAAGGTATCGTACACGTTTGGTAATGACTCAAAACAAATATTAGCATAAAAACTTACTTGGTAACAAGCAACGGAGAGCTGTTGATAGTATAAAACATTGTGAGAAACGACTCCCTCTGAAGTAACGTAGTTTTTGAGAAAGAGGTAATTTCTCACTAAAATAATAAAAACTTCTTGCAAGAAGTTTTTATTTTTATCTGAAAGCACATTGTACAACAAGGGTGTTTTTTCTTTCATCTTGTTATATTATGCATATGTTGGAATACACCAAGTGAGAACACTGGACTTTGACAATTACCAAACGTGTACGATACCTTTAAAGAGTAAAATTGCGTTTTATTTACTCTTCGCGGTCTTTTGCTGATGGGATACTCACTTAGGATACACTCGCAGTTTGCTGATGACACCTTTCAGTGCAGACACAGCGACTGCTGCCGAGAGAGCTTACAATCGGCAAAAAGGGAGACCTCCATCTATTGTGGTCAGTTATTTAAACCAGCATTTGACCTTAAATTGATGTAGTGATTATGCATCCACAAATCGTCCTTTCCGATTTAATATGTTCCACTGGTTCAACATTTTCGGCGACAATTCGACGAATATTTCGGGCATTTAAAAAATTAATTCTTTTTGCAAATAATTATGCCCAATTAGGCATTTTTATGGGGGTAAAAACTGTAGCAAGCGGTTTCCCCCTAAGTTTGACATTGAAAGTATAATATCAGACGGAAATTAATTAGGCTTACGAAAATAATTTGTGTCTGGTAAGCTTAGAAAAGTAATGAGATTCTATTTTTTATGATGACAACTCTTTAGGATTATTTCAAACGACTCGTCATTTTGACAGTGTCAGACTTTTACATATATCAGAATTAAAAACTCTCATTAACCCTCCATTAAGTCACCACTGGGACAGCTGTCCCCAACCAATTGGTTTTTAAAAATCTGCCACCCCTGGAAAAAAACACTGGACCTGCAATTTCAGTTTATCCTGTAATGGGGCATCTGTCAACACCTCAAGGTTGAATTGCAGACATTGCCGCCCAGTTTAGCATGGGGTGAGGGAAAAACCAGCTGGTTAGTCCATCAGCGCCTGTCTTGGGGATTGCTTTCCCAATACAGTATTTATGGTTAATTAAGTGTGAACAATATTTTCTTCCAAAATTAAATAAATACTATCGACATCTCCTCAGGATAATTATAGCGTCCATAGAAAGTTAGAAAAAGCATAAAGAAAGTAATTTATCCACATTCTGAACTCAATTATAATATGCAAGAACATAATAGGGACTGCAATCCCCAAGCACCGAGTCAATGTGCGCGAAATGTAGGGGGCGCTTTCCCTACATAAATTTAACCAGTATTTAACTAACTTTTGTCAATGTTACAACGTATTTACAAAGTTTTATAAAATTCATAAAGTACAAGTTGAATATGATTTCATGTGGACTTTTGTTTAAATGAATGCCTAGAATTTAAAAGTTGATATGATCCTCCTGTTGTTATTTTTGATGCACCAGCATGAAACCGATTTACATTTATACTGCAATATTTTTTAATCGAACCGTGCGGCAACAAAATCTTGACATAGGCCTTGGCCTACCACGCCCACCACGCACGTGACGACTGACGATTTTCCTGTCGGGTTATGTCAAAGGTCACTACTTTTAGCCTCGAACAAAACGTTTATTTTTCTTTTGATATCATCGCAACTGCGATGACTTTAGTGAAACGCAAAATCAGCGACGTCGCAAGAGCGACGGATTTGCAGTTTGCAATCTCATCGCAAGTGTGATAGAAATGATCGCAAATGGGGACTTTATTGAAATTGTCCCATCGCTACTTATCGTAACAAGACCCATGCTAATGACGATGTTGAAAGAAAACCTTCAAATATGGACCAGTGAAAAAGCTGGTGGACTAGTGAAATGACAAGCTAACTGGCCCTGCTGGCTACTCACTGAAAAGGTTAAGGGCAAACTCTGTATGGGTAAAAGTGGAAAGCCCGCAGACTTTTAGACAACAGTTTTATTACAGCGGCTTAACTGGAAACCAACCCAACTCCCATTTTTAGCGTGAGGTAAAATCAGAACAACAAATGCGTGTTTTCATACAGGATTCATAATCAATTTAAGCAAATCGATTCATCAAGTACGCGTATTTGGTAGTTATTCACAGAAGTTGCCCAACGGCTGTTGGGATTGTCTTATTTTGATGCCGTGATTCGCTTCGCTTTTGGACTTGTTTTCTTAATTGTGACTCCATCGTTTCGCAGTCAAGGCCTTATATTATGTTTGTGTGCAGCTATAGCAACTGAAACAAGTGAACGTGCTCAAATGTCACCTTGCAAGATCACTGACCTCTTCAGCAGGGAAAAGCTGCCGAAGAATAGAGTTGGCTGAGATTGACCGCGTCTGACTACGATGGTTACGTCTGCGGCTACGGCTCAACAGTGTAAATGACTGGCAAATGCCCATAGCCAGAGCCAAAAGACGCTTGAAAGCTCGCAGACAGGGATATTGAGTCATTGCTCAACTTTGTTCTGATGTTGAACCCTGTTCTCTACCCGGTTTAATAAGATGATGAAAGGAGAGCGGCGGAATTGCCGAGAGCGTTTTGTCTACCGAGACTATAAACCATGCCTTGTTCACTTTCTACACTGGAAAAGGATTTTGGAAAGTGAAATCCAAGTAGCATTGTGGATTTAAAAAGTATACAAATCTGCCGGGACTCTTTCGTTTGGTTTTGTCCTCCGATTTCTCAAAGTAATACTTTCTCAGTGATACTATCTGTTGATTGACAATGGTTTGCAGCAGGAGTAAAGAATTGTTAAAGTGTTTTGTGCTTGTACCATGTACATTTTCTTCTTGACATCTTTAAGATACTAGTGTGATGAATAAAGGAGTTGAATAGAAACAGTTCCCTTAAAACAATCAAACATCTCAGCAACAATGAGAAAGTTCTGTCAAGGATCATAGTTAACCCATAGTTCGACTGTACTAGGCTGATTGAACGCACACTACTAGTCAACGATAGTTGGACCAGCGACCAGCCTGTCAAGTGTCAAGGTTGGTCGCATCGCTGGTTACCGATAGCTCGCTGGTTACCGATAGCCGTTTCAATAGCACAGTGCAGTTAGGACCAGTTATCAGAGAGAAAAAAAATACGTTGATTCGACTTTTTATGACAACAATCACGCAGACGTGATTTTACCAACGTTGGGAACAATATTACTCAATTAATTAATTTATTTATAATAAAAAGCTTGCCATTGTTGTTGTTGGATAATGTTTTGCCACATTGTCTTGGGCACACGGTACCCGTTTATAGATTGTGTAAGTTGACCTCGAGAGCGTACGAGCTTTCGCGAGAATATGAACTTCCGGGCACCTCGAACAGCAGCTATAAAAGAACGTGTATTGCGATGTTTTTAATTAATTCCACCCATTGAATATGTTTGAATAAAATAAATTAAATAATAGAAGTTGCAAATTGTAAACTATTTCGCAAATTATGGAAAAATATTATTTTTTTAAAAGCTGACCTTAATTTCCCCTTTACGTTTGACCATAAATAACATGCAATACAAAGGCGATCGTCGTGATCCTTGACGTACACGCATGCAAATTAGAGCAAGCTGCTACATTAAATTTTAGTAGTAGACGGTACCAAAACCGCGCGAAACTAAGACGTTGTGGTCCCTAACTGACGCCATGCAACATCAATTTCTCTTTAAGTTTCCAGATTTCATTTTATTTTCAGTGATAACATGGTTAGTTTAAAAGGTAATCATTCTACCTATATGTTTTTGGGGGTTGAAAAAAGTGATGTGACAGAAATAAAAATCACACAAAATTGCACCCACGTTAATCTGCCAAAGCTGATGGCCCAGAAGTGCCCGGAAGCTCAATGGTGACCTTATCGTCGCGAGACTTTACACGGTCTATCGTGGACGTTCAAAAACGTAAACAAACTGGCCACCGCCACTTTATGGTCGCGTTGACATGACATGACAAAAATTGTTCGCACTTCAACGTTAGTGCGCATGCGTTACCTTCGTCACTAACAAACCACTAGTTAACCAATGATCCTCGATCGAACTTGCTCAAATAAGTGGTGAAACATCGTTCGGTCAAATCGGCAAGAAATAGACTGAACTCAAAGTTTGCGATAAATAGATAACAAGTAAACAAACATAATATAACTGAAGAGTGTTTACAGGTCGTGTATAGTATAAACACCCTGTTTACAAAGGACTGGTGGAGATCAAAGAGGTAGAGAGTGGGTCTTGAAAATTCACATGGAGGCCCTAATCGTTTGAAAGAATGTGTCCCCCCTTCATAATCCGCAGTCACTCAAGAATGTCCTGTCTTTGCATTTCAGTAAATCATTTTTATTGAAACGACCTATAATGAAGTGTAAATCAGTCATTTTGATTGACCCAACTTGATAAAATATGTTAACAAACGTACAACTCGATATAGCTCTGCAGCGTTGAACCGGAATGTGTCGTGCGTCATTCTGGAAGCGGTCGGTAACTATTCTTTGGCAGGTATTGGGGGAATACGGTGGGTAACTATTTGTTGGCAGGTATAGTGCGGGAAACGAACTATTTTTTGGCAGGTATTGGGGAAAACGAACTATTCTTTGGCAGGTATATTGATGGAAGCGGTGGGTAACTATTTGTTGGCATCTATATTGGGGAAACGAACTATTTTTTGGCAGGTATTATTATTGAGGGAAACGTTGGGTAACTATTTGTTGGCAGTTATAGTGAGGGAAACGAACTATTCTTTGGCAGGTATTGGGGGAAACGGTGGGTAACTATTTGTTGGCAGGTTATTGAGGGAAATGAACTATTCTTTGGCAGGTATATTGAGGGAAACGAACTATTCTTTGGCAGGTATATTGATGGAAGCGGTGGGTAACTATTTGTTGGCATCTATATTGGGGGAAACGAACTATTCTTTGGCAGGTATATTGAGGGAAACGAACTATTCTTTGGCAGGTATATTGAGGGAAGCGGTGGGTAACTATTTGTTGGCAGGTATATTGAGGGAAACGAACTATTCTTTGGCAGATATATTGAGGGAAACGAAATATTCTTTGGCAGGCATATTGAGGGAAACGAACGATTCTTTGGCAGATATATTGAGGGAAACGAACTTTTCTTTGGCAGGTATATTGAGGGAAGCGGTGGGTAACTATTTGTTGGCAGGTATATTGAGGGAAACGAACTATTCTTTGGCAGATATATTGAGGGAAACAAACTATTCTTTGGCAGGTATATTGCGGGAAACGAAGTATTTTTTGGCAGCTATATTGAGGGAAACGACCTATTCTTTGGCAGGTATTATTATTGAGGGAAACGGTGCTGGGTAACTATTTTGGGGCAGGTATAGTGAGGGAAACGAACTATTCTTTGGCAGGTATTATTACTGAAGGAAGCGGTGGGTAACTATTTTGGAAGGAATGTTGAGGGCTGGTACTTAGACGGATTAGTTCTCGGAGGGGTCCACCAGGGAAGTGAAGTTGGCTATTTGGGGGCATTTCAAGGTTGAAAATTATGGCCTTCGCTTACCCTGTCAATCCATACTTAAGTCAGCTGTTTGGTAATAACTTGTTGTAAATAATATATCACCATACACATTGATTGGGTGGGGGTGGCTTGGTATCTACATTAGTGTATCCCAGTTACAGAGGCATACATTTCTCTGCGAGGTACCGTTTCAGGGGATCCTAACAAAAGACTCTTGGATTGTTGTGGAGGCAGTGTATTGGTCTCCATGATGACTCGATAATCGAGTCGACCTAACAACACCAAAATCAATAAAACGACACCAACTTCTATTGCCGAAGTGTCCTTGACGAGTATTTAAGTGATCAATCGAATGGTAAATCATTGATTTCCCTGTGTGAATTCTATAACAAAATCGTTTTCCAAACGGGGCCGTTCTCTGTGCCCTGTGTTTGTTAACCGTGCTTGGCTGTTAGTGTCAATAAGGAATAAATAAATTTGCTAACGACTTGGACAACATCGATGAAGAACCGTGGGAGCCACTTCACAGTTGATGTTTGAGACAGAATTGAGACGGTGGTGTGTAAACCAAGAAGATTTCCTTAAAGATGAGTGAAGTTGTTGAAGATATCAAGCTGGTTGGCGAAGAAGGTGAGGATGCAATCCCCAACAAAGATTGGGAAACTTCTGAGAAATCGAGCGGAATTTCTGAAGGAACCGATCAAGAAGAGCTCGCAATGGACGGGGCAATAAACGAAGCCTTCAGCGAAGTGTTCGGCGAGGAAACAGTTCCACCAGACCCGATGGATGTGCCGGAAATAATGGTGGATTTGGAGCCTCAATCCCGTAGAAAGTCCACTCTGAACGGATCCGTTGAGAGCCTATTGGAGAAATCGGGATTGGGCGAGCACGCGGAGAAGTTTGAATCCAACGGATACGAAAGCATGAAAACCTTGAGTCTGGCGAGCAAAGAAGACCTGATAGAGAGCGGTTTGAAACGGGGACACGCTAGCCTTGTGGTTCACCTCACTGCTGGAAGGAAGATTAGGAAGGAAAGAGAGAATTCAGAGGAGTGAGTATTGAATTAATTCACCAGGAAGAACTTAAGCGAGCAATTCAGTGATGTGTGGGATGTTTCTTCGTGGGGGAAAGTACGGGTGAATATTGTTTGGAAACCGCGAAACGTCTTCCATTTTTCTGTCACAGTATCTCTCTTAATTGTTACGATACTGTTTGTTTGTTCAAAAAATGGCTTTGAGAAAGACTCGGCTATAGGGTCAAAACGTGCAGCCATTAACCATTTTTTAATGTACATGTATACCATGTGGTCATTGTGGATGGTAATTTTCTGGAAAGTGTATTTTTGAAAAAGGTTCATTGATGTTGAACTGTTGGCAAGCAATATGTGTGGTTATGTTCATAATTGAACTTAACAGGTCTATTCTATAATACATGTAAACAGCGACAATACCGCAGTCTTAGATGGCGCACTTATCTATCAATAAGGTACTCAAGGCGCTGGAATAAAGAGACAGAAGCAGGTGAGGCACTTAATAACAAGGAATTATTATGTGAAAATATCGAAGCGCTTACTATAGGGAAACGCGGTAACGTAATTTGCTGCCAAATATACCACAAAAACCGTGTAGACAACATAATTTAAAAATCACGTAGAGCATTTATTCTTTTTACCGAGAAATTCAAAGTACTCGATTCAAATGTTGACAAACATATTTCCTTCGAGATACAACGAACACAAGTGTATGCCACTAACTAAAAGTGGGATACTTCTTTCATCTCATAGAATACACCTGTTAACAGTCAATGTAATCATTTTTGTATGAGTATTTAATTTCATGATAGATTTTGTTTCTAATGATTTCAGAAGAAACTTGTTTTACGTGATACAAACAGTCACCTTTAATACTAGAATAGCTAGAAGCTCTATTGAGCAAGTAGTCTGACCCGACCTGTTTTAAATAGGCCACCGCCTCCCACGATTGCACACAGAGACCTAGATACCTGACTGTCACTTCATCGCCATCGTCAATCTTGAAAGGTTTTTTTCCAGAGCAGAAAAAATAAATCATCAAATTAATGGGGATTTTATTGACGGTAAATCACGGCTAGTCAAAGGAAAGCTTGCTGTAAAAACTCTGCAATCGTCAGGCCTTAACCTTCAACAACGTGAATCGGAATAGATATAGTCAAAGACACTTAACAGAACGACATTACTGTACGGATTTTCGTGTTTGTAAACAATATAGCATTTGTAATTGCACAGCAACAGAGCAATTACGAAAAAAAACACCATTTTGAAACAATTTAAAGAAAAAATATTATGTTGTGGAAATGAGAATGCCCTCCGTTAAAAATCGTGTAGACCATCAAATCATACAGATCGAAACGTAGAGTAGTCACACGCCTGTACTTTTCTGAAGCACTGCAGCTCGTAAGGAATATCATTACGTCACCGCAAAACTTAGGTTCAGTGTTGTTTACCAGCATGCAAAGTTTCAAATCAAACTTAATAAGAATATTTTAATTATTTACGATTATTTAGATATAGCGTGGGTGACACGCTAATACATTACCGGTATTATAGCCAAAAATTAAGGACTCGCTATTTCATTCATAAAAATACAAACCTTTGACGCCACGGTTGGTGCACGGCAACACAGGCCTATAATTGCACCCAGTTACAATTAATTAACAACATTTGCCATGAGAAAGTACAGTTACTTGCCCAATGGCGTGGCGTACGTCATTGATTTTTCAAGCCAACGGTGTAATTGTACGTGTTCCGACGTCAAAGAGCTGAGACTAACTAGATCGATATAATGAACTGTTTGTGGCGTGGCTATGGAGCGTTCCGTTGGCGTCATGAGCCTCGACGCCATGTTGTATACTAAGTGTTGTCAATGAGGTAATACACGGAGTGATGTCAGCACAACCAATGGGGGAAGCGGGCTGGTTTAAAGGCAGGGTTGGTAATTGTCAAAGACCAGTATCCTCACTTGGTGTATCCCAAGATATGCATAAAATAACGAACCTGTAAATATTTTGGCTCAATTTGTCATATAAGTTGCAAGAAAATAAGGAACAAAAGAGACCCCTGTTACATGAGGTTGTGTGCTTTCAGATGCCGGAGAAAGGCTTCATGCCTGAAGCCTTCAAAATGGTGGGTGAAAAATTACCTCTTTCTCTAACAATGTTTTATAATATCAACAGTTCTCCAGTGCACTTTACCAAGTAAGTTTTAACTTCTGGAGCAATTACCAAAAGTACACCCTGCCTTTAACAGTACTTTTCTTTATCATCTGTGTGGGACACGGTTCGAATCCCCACCTTGGTTCAGGCATATACCTTAGTATTCGGATTGGCCTCTCATAGTCCGTAAACGTATATTACAGCCTCACAAAACAGGGCTACTAAATCTTTGTAACAGGTATCATCATAAACTATTCAGTTTTTTGTTGTTGTTTTTGGGTTTTTTTTTTTTTTTTTTTTTTTTTTTTTATTTTTTTTTTTTGTAGGCAAATTTAATGAATTACTGAAACTATGAGATCATGTTTCTTAACGGGATTGTATACGTTTGGTAATTGGAACCCACTGTTTGTTTCAATCCTTATAGTTGTATATATACCATAAATCTAACCTGTGAACATTTCATTTCAAAAGGTGGTAACGTTTTTGAGATATTGCCGAAAATCTGGAGCGGTTATGTCCACGCAGGAATAATAATCTGCAATTGGAATACAGTGTCTGAGAAACGTTACTGTCAGTAACTTCTCAGATTCAAATTTGGGGGGATAAAAAGTGATATCTTTTCCCATAACCGCAGTACTTCTAAGTGAAAAGTATTTCAAAATGCATTATACTATCCAAAGCTGCTGTACTTCTTATGTATTTTTTTAATGCCATTAATTTGCAGAGTCATCAAACGTATAAAACAGACCCTTTAAAATGCATTTGTAATCAGGGCCCAATTTCATAAAGCTGCTTAAGCAGCAAGTGCTCAATAAATTTCTGCTGAAGAGAACGATCAGGATACCAGTCACAGATGATACATGTGAAATGGTATTTTGGCTGGTAACCCTATTCTAGTAAGCACAATTTTGTTGTGTTTAGCTTCTTTTCTTGCTTCTCATGAGAGTGACTCTCGTTACACTGCAAAAGCTGGGTGTTAAAATTTACACCATGAGTGTTGTCACATATATAGATACCGAAGAGAGAATCAAAGTTAACACCATGGGGTGTTAAATTAACACTAATTTCGGCAAAAACAATTACATTGGTGTTATTTTAACACCCCAAGGTGTTAATTTTGATTCTCTCTTCGGTATCTATAATGTGACAACACCCATGGTGTCAATTTTAACACCCCAGTTTTTGCAAAGTAGGGATGCCTTTCTGACGGACATCAGTTTCACTCCCACTTTATCGGATTTAGAAAATCGAGATACTTTGGGAAGTAGGTCTATATAATAATAGTGGCTTCTTGAATAGCGCTCATTATTATCCGTTACTCAGTGAAGCTCAAGGCGCTTCAACATTCAATATTTTCCTGCAATGTATTGTGGAGCTCCGTTTTTGAAGTATGATACCTATTCCTTTACATAGCACCATGTAATGGTTTACAAGGTACTGTGGCGCAATATGCAGCCAATCAAACCAGGAACACCAGGGCAAACCCCTTCTCTTTGCGATAAGTGCATTGGGTTCTTTTTACGTCCATTACACAGCACACAAGTTGTATTTCATTGCATCTCATCTCACTTAAGACAACAGGAAATTAAAAAGGATTCTTGGTTTATTTGACGTCAGACGTAATTTTACACGTCACACTATGTCAAGAGGGAGTAGACTTTGGGGAAAACACGGTGGCGAGTTACACAAATATTATTAGGTTGTGGTTTTGTTCGTCACTACTATGAGCGTACATGTGACGTAATTCAGTTGTTTTTTAAGGTGCGTAAATGAGGACTACTTTGATCTTTGCTTTCATGAGAAAGCTCATGCGGGCTGTGGTTAAGATTTCTTGTTAACATGAACAAGGACATTAATTCATACTATAGGTACACCCTGTGAAGAATCAAGCACCTACAGCACACCCCTCAACCCCGAAGTCAGTGTTTTGTTTTGGTTTGAATATTCATAAACCCAATTTGCATTTAAACTCCTGAGTCGTATTAAACGAAGCCCATATAGAGAGGTTTGCTACACGTTTCTCTATAACACGTATACGTGTTTCAACATACATGAAAAAGCAACCGACTTCAAAACTTTCTCCCAATCAGTCATCAGACATGAAAGAGCCGCTGGGGGAGGGGGGTGGCATCAGAGCTACACATTGTGTAGACACACTATACCCAGTCAGCGCACACCCGGTCGTTCTTCGACGGCTTGTACACTTTGTATATTTTACCGTTAAAAACTGTTGTTGTGATACGCTTTTTGTGTGTCAATATTTGCTTGGTTATTATAAATGACATATTTCGCAGATAAACCACATTGTCAGTCGTAATCTACTGTACAACTTGTTCCTCAACCAAAGTCCATATGATCATGGCCTTGGGGTAGACAACCTTTGCGACTTTAACTGTTTGACAATGAGTATGTACTTCGCGCATGTTGGTCCTCAACGCTTCACTGAAGACATAACTATTTGTGAAGTTGCACAATTTCAACCTTTTTCTTCCATTATTGCAGAACCTCTGATCAGACAGCTGGGATTGTGCAAAAGAACTCTGCGGATGAAGTAGACATGGACAAATCCAAGAAGGTAAGAAATGAACTTTTTGTTGCACAAACTGTTCTTACTGTAACACTTGGAATATGAGGGTGCCACAGAGCTGGCCGATAAAGATAAACAATTACAACTTTTTACAGGTTGTTCTCTTTGGGCTAAGGTACTGGAGTTTTATTTTCACAACTGTAGGGCTATACAAAGAGTACAACTCATCATTGAGTAGAAGCCAAGTGTTGGAAGGCAAGAATAGAAAGAGAATGAAAATGGAAATAAGACATTTGTATACTGGTTATTTGGTCACTGCATACAGAGCAAGGATTGGTCATTGACATGGTGGTCAGTGCATGGGGGAAGGGTCAGTGTGACATGGCCAGTGGGGGAGGGGACAAGGTGTTCCATAGGGGGTCGCACTAAAAGCCAACAACTGACAAATCCTGACGACAGCTGCCGACAACGAGTTCTATAATATGCACCAAAAAATCCTGTTATAACATTAATAAACCACTAATTATATGTAAAAGAGTCATAAAAATCCAGATCACCTTTAATCTGTTGAAAAATGTGTATTATTAACTAAGGGAAAAACATTATTTTCCATGAAGTAGTAACAACTAGTATCGTCCACCATCTTGCCATGGAACAAACTTGGACGATACCATTGTCCTGCAGGGATAGCCAAAATGGCAAGTACTATGTTTGCAACGACCATGGTGTTAATGGCATCAGGTGACACCCGCGATTTGAACATTCTTTTAGAAAAATAAATTCATCAAAGATCATTATTTATCATGAAAAAACGGGGGGGGGGCAGCATTAAATACTTTTAAAAATACAACTAAGGGCTGACATGTTAACCCTGCAGGATAATGGTATCGTTCAAGAACGGTCTAAGGCAACATGGCGGACGATAAAAGTTTGTACAACTTCGTGGAAAAACAATGGTTTTTTTCTAAGTTTAAAATACAAATTTGTTAATTAGATTGAAGGTGATGTGGATATTTATGACTCTATTATTATGTTCAATGGTTTATTTATGTTCTAACGTGTTTTTTGGTGCATTTAAAATATATTGTCGGCAGTTTTCAAAAAATTACCAAAATAAAGTTTACATTTTGATAAGCTTTAATGTGATAATTTCGATGTTTTTCTTATTTTTCCATTTACACGCAGACAATGTATTTGTTTTTACACTCACATCAGATTATCTCATTAAAAATATAGTAAATGGCATAACAAGACCGCTGAAAGGGGCTTGTTTAAAGGCATGGACACGTTTGGTAATTGTCAAAGACCAGTATTCTCACTTGGTGTATCCCAACATATGCATAAAATAACAAACCTGTGAAAATTTAGGCTCAATTGGTCATCGATTTTGCAAGAAAATGATGAAAGAAAAAAATACCCTTGTTGTACAAATTTGTGTGCTTTCAGATGCCTAAAAAAGGCTTCTGGCTGAAGTCTTTTGATATTTTAGTGAGAAATTACCTCTTTCTCAAAAACTACGTTACTTCAGAGGGAGTCGTTTCTCACAATGTTGTATACCATCAATAGCTCTTCGTTGCTCGGAGTTAGTTTGTATGCTAATGTATATTTTGAGTAATTACCAAACGTGTCCACTGCCTTTAAAGAGAAATTCAACAGGAAAATACAGTTTTAATTGCCCACTAAACCCTATAGTTTCGGCGCTCAATACTTATAACTGCACCACTATTGCATTGTCCGTTTCGCTCAGAGCCTTTACCCATCCATTTCATTCGTCAGTGGTTGTCAACAAAATTGGGAATAATTCATCTTCCACGAACCCACACGAAGCGTTTCAGAGTGGCATTCCTGCTTAAAGGCAGTGGACACTATTGGTAATTACTCAAAATAATTATTAGCACAAAACCTTACTTGGTATCAAGTAATGGGGAGAGGTTGGTAGTATAAAACATTGTGAAAAACGGCTCCCTCTGAAGTGGAGTAGTTTTCGAGAAAGAAGTAATTTTCCACGAATTTGATTTCGAGACCTCAAGTTTAGAACTTGAGGTCTCGAAATCAAGCATATGAAAGCACACAACTTCGTGTGACAAGGGTGTTTTTTCTTTCATAGTTATCTTGCAACTCCGACGACCGATCGAGCTCAAATTTTCACAGGTTTGTTATTTTATGCATATGTTGAGATACACCAAGTGAGAAGACTGGTCTTTGACAATTACCAATAGTGTACACTGTCTTTAATGCTTGATACTTATTCAACTCTAAATTCAAAAGATCATCCGGGCCTTGCTTTTTCTCCCTTTTCTCTTTACCCTGGTTTCCTGACATCCACTCACGATTGTTGAATGCCTCCTTTGTACTTGTGTTTTTAACTGTTCTTTTACTTTCGATGGACGGTTCACCCTTAATTTTAATTTTCGATGGTTGTAAACAAAAACTGTGTCACTGTGTATTTTTCCCGTTAATCTAGTAGAAACAGTGATTTCGTTTAAGACAATGCTAAAAACACTTTTCTTTTTTTGCAAAAGCTCTCAATTTTTTTCTTCAGACAGACAATAAATCTTTCTTCAAAGGATTACTTCTGGTATTAACTTAAGAAATCATTGATTATTTTTTCACAATATAAATTTGTCCCTAGTAACTATCAATCCGGTACTTTATCATTGACAGCTAAATGGGAATGGATACGAGGTGGTTGGCGTTGAGACAGTAACTACCAGTAATCCAGTAACTGAAAGAGGAAACTGGGGTCGTCAACTGGATTACATTTTATCCTGTATTGGATATGCTGTAGGACTTGGTAATATTTGGCGCTTCCCATACCTCTGTTACAGACATGGTGGTGGTAAGTTTTTTGCATTTATTGAACTTTTCGCAATTTTCAGAATTTTGAACCATTTCTTTATTCCTTTATAGCCGTGTGCGAGCAACCATAAGCTGTGACCATGGCCCAATTTCATAGAGCTGCTTAAGCAGAAAAATATTGCTTAACAATATTCTGCTTAGCAGAATTGAGCAGGATACCAGTCACACATGGTACATGTGACATGGTGTTTTGGCTGGTAACCTTATTCTGGTAAGCATAATTTTGTTGTGCTTAGCTACTTTTTGTGCTTAAGCAGCTCTATGAAATTGGGCCATGTGTGACCACGAAAAACATTTTGATGGTATTCGATATATATGCATCATATAGAGACAGTTTTGTTAGGGACATGCAGAGAAAAATAGTAATAGGACCGGAAACGCACTCAAATTTTTCAAAAAGCTTAAAGTTTTGTCATATGGAACTTCTCCCCGTTTCGAGTGAGAATCATTTAAAAATTGACCGGAACGCACTCAAAATGTTCAAAAAGCTTAAAGTTTTGTTCGAACTAGTTCCCCGCATGTTTCGAGTGAAAATCTTTTATTGAAAGGCAAGCTTTAAAAACGTTTAAGGCGTCATGTACAGTTCTTATAGAAAAGGGGGGTGGAGAGGAATAAACAAAGGCAAAGCCACAAGAAGAACAGGTGGGGGGCTGGGGGCAGGATGGAAAGGCGGGGGGGGGGGTTGTGAGAACAAAGGGAGACTGTGTGCCTAGACACTGTTCTGCCCAACTAGTCTTTAGCGAATTAGCGATGTGTTTATGGGAGTACAGGAATTGTTTATACAGGGAAGAGAAGAGGAAAACACAGACAGATAATAGATTATTCTCTTGAAATGTAAACCCAGCTATTGACGTTCACACAACGTTGTAATGAAGTCAGACTTTGGTGTAAGTAGCGTTATGAATAAAACGTTGTAACATTGGAACTTTGTCAACTCCCCTTTACTTCTTTCGAACCTAAGGACGCAATGTAACAACCAAGTTGTTGGCAGGGGCGTCAATCCGTCTTGAAATGTGGGGGGGACATCAGGATCATTTACGGCGTGGGGTCCAGGGGCCAGCTGTTGGGCTTTAGCATGTTTGAACGACCTAGAAAAGCTCTCCTTGCTAATTATTTACATATCAAACTTGGACTTGGTTCAGAGAGAGATAGAACAAGCGACACTTAAATAAAAGACCAACATACATGATATAGGCCTATTATTCTTATGGGCAATTCCACTGTGACTCGTGCTCCAATTCAAGGTGTCTTTCTACATACTATATGCTCCAGGTATTAAACAACCAACATTCAAGGCTAGATCCTCATAGTATTTTGACATTTTTGTTGTTTTACTTTTGTATGCATGGGACAGCGGCGAACATCGGTAACTCGTGCTACACGCAGAGGACATGCCAAATTTGTTTACTCATTTTCATTTTGATGGTGTCCTATTTAGAACAAAAAACAATAAACTCTCCAGTGGCGGATCCAGGATTTTCCAAACGGGGGGCGTGAAAATGTACCAAGCAGCAAAATTAAGGGTGAATGCAATTTGTGGCGCCTGAGAACGCGTAACTCGAAGCCCTAACGGCATGGGTTCAGGGGCCCGCCTACATGCTCCGAAACAGTTAGGATTCTAGATGCTCTGTGGTGCGATCTCATGCAGGATCTGACCACTTTAACCAATTTTGTTTTTGCAAGATCATTATTTAATCATCATTTTCGAGTCATTGGGAGTCATCGAATCAGCCATCCTGAGTTATAAAATAATGCAGTCTACAATTAATATTTATTCAGGGACAAAAAGTGTTGGGTGAGGAGGATCCTTCCTCCATGGTGAGACAAACGATATGATGGTGCAATTTTCAATATAATTAACCAAAAACAGAATAGAAACACTTTTTAAGCACTTCTGATCCATTTCACTCTTCTAAATTTACTGGAAAATGTTACTGTAACATTAATGGTGGGGTCTAGGGTGAAGCCCTGATGGGGGTCCAGGGCGAAGCCCCCTGGGAAGCTCTGAGCTTTTGGCCTTTTGAGGGTGAAAAATCAAGCCTCTGTTTGCCTAAAACAGAGAAATAGACACACTTTTTATAAGCACTTTCGATCCATATCAATCTTCTAATTTTACTCAAAGAAAATTGTAATACCACAAATTTCACGTTTGGATCTGGTCGCTGCATTATCTGGTTTCATGCATATTTACATATTCACTAGTGGGTAAGATCGTTTTTTCAAATTCAAGCTAACTGTCGTATTATCCCGGACAAATTGGCACATCAGGTTTCGAATGTTACTTTACTGTTGCAAATCTAAACAATTACAAGTGACATATCATGAAAGATTCATTTTGGCAGAAAGAAAAAATGTGAATGGTATAGTATGACTAAGAAATCCATCCTGCCTCTGGGGGTAAATTAACACCACACACACTTGTGGCTAATTTTTAAACAGGCAGTCCTAAAAAAGAAAATAGAAAAGGGGTTTTTTTTGGGGGGGGGGGACTGACGCCCACGCCCGCCCCCCTGTATCCTCCCCTGCTCTCATGGATTGTAAAATTAAAATTTTTGCTTTGGTTCAGGAAACTTGTAAAGTCCATGGTTGTTTATGATAGGTTCTTTCGCTTTTGTCATCTTTTGATTTTCAGATAGAAAGTTTTATCATCCTTTTTTAAGGCCACTTCCAGTAACATACATTTCCACCTTTGTGCGTAACAATACAGTAAGCGATGAAAAGAAAAAGAAAGGATGTTGATTAAAATTTGATGAATATTTCTTGTAGGGCCTATGCCATATTATTTCAAAGATATAAAATGTATCAAATTTTAAGGACAACTGCTTAAGCTTAAAACAATGGGCCGATTTATAGAATATCTAAGTTATACAGGATGTTTCTACTTTAAAATACTCTATCAGAACAAATACAAATCTTTTACTAACAAACTGTTAAGCAAACTCAGAAAAAAATTAATGAGTTGTGATCCTGGCATGTGTTTGGAATAATATTGCTATTATTGTTGTTAATTATTCGACCTCAACAACACAAGAACAACAAATACAACACAAGGCAATAAAAGGAACAAAAACAACAAAAAAACAGACAAAAACATAGCACCAAAAAAAATAATAAATAAATAAACAATCAAACAAACAAACAAACAAACAAACAAGCGTCTTGCTGAAAATATCAATCCGGTCTTGTTGTAAGAGACACGATGTAGGCCATGTAATCATCCTAGCAGATGACTAAATATAAAAATTTATCATGGAGTAGACTGCTTGCAATGTCCAGGGCAGTGTATACGCCCATTGCTTTGTGCTGATATTCATCGTTCAAGTACATCCAGGAAATGGCAAAATTACGTTAGAGGGTAGAGCGCTCAGCGTGTAAAGAGTGGGAGGGTCGGCGTACAAATTACAGAATTAATCTAAGGTCGATCTGAGCACTTTGAAAAATGTTCGTCTCCAATCACGCTGAGATTCAAAGTAGCAGGAGATATAGTATGCGTTTTAGTCCACTTGTCCGGCTTTTACACTAATGTAATAACGGCATGGGCGAAAAACATGGGGGGACATTTGATATTGTGTCCCCCACCCTTGAAAACTTGGGGGACATGTCCCCCTGCCCCCCTATCTGACGCCCATGATGACAACTTATATAAACGTTATGAAAACGTTGCCTGAGCGTGTTTGTTTGGTTGTTATAACGTAATCTAAGTAACATTGTAGCAAAGACACTTTGTTCGACTCACCTACGTCCTTAGAACGTAATGATGCAACGAAATAACCACATTATTTGCACGTATACACAACGTTGCCATGTTTTATAAAATCGTTTTCGAAAAAATGCCACAGTAGCGTAACTTTGTCCAGTAAACGTTGTCTCAACGTTGCCACAACGTCAGCCCGATCTTATGTTATTGTATGCCATATCAGTTAAATATATTATAGTTTCATTATTGTTAATTGATATGTCAACATAATCAAAGATTTACTTTCAATAATGTAAACTTAACAGTACTACACGTTGACGTTGCCTGATTTCACTGCAATTAATTAATAGTACTTTTAAGATTGATCTTTAGGCCAAAATGGCCATTTTGATGGCAACGCTCCTCGAGTGGCTATTTTAATTATGAAAAACGACAGAAAATTAAATTTAGAGCTAATTGTTTGTGATGTCAAACATTATGCTAATAGTTGTCAGCTTCTCAATGACAATAAAAACCATCCCAACCAGCTGTTTGAACTATTCAACATGACTGTTATGGTCTAAACGTGAATAATTTGCCGATACAAACTAAAATACAACGTGTACGATGTGATGGCCAAAACATTTAAACTATATAATTTATATTCCATTGCTTATGTGTTCTGGGGCATTGGCGTGGCCACTAGGTGGCCTGGGGCTCGCCCCCTCCCCCATTTTCCAGTGCCTCCAGATGCCCCCACGAGACAAAAATACACGTATTGCCTTCAAAAAAGGAAAAATTACAAGTCTCTAACCTTCTAACGGTGTAAAATGTCACTCCATTGTTTGATACCCTCCAAAAAAGTTCATGTACGTCAAATTTCAAATTAATGGTCTGAACATTTTCGTGCAGAGAATTTTTAGTTCATTCCTGAATTTTGACCTTATAACTTGCGCAAAAAACATCATCTTTGGAATGTACAGACACGTTTATTTTTAATGTCCGATGACGTCATGTTTCAAATTTCGCTCTGAAAGAGTATCAAATAAAGTGGCATTTACACCATTTTAATGTGAGGTTGGGAGACAAGTAATTTTACCCAAATTTTCAAGAGGACGCTATCTTTTGAAAAATGAGTGCATCACAAAACTCAATTTGACCTTTGAGCCCCTTTATACTAATGTTCTTATATTTTGTATTGTTGTTGTGGTTTTTTTACAGGCGTGTTTCTCATCCCATATATAATTATGCTGTTCTTGGCTGGGATGCCGTTGTTCTTCCTTGAGACGGCTTTTGGTCAGTATGCTAGTCAAGGCCCAGTCACAATATGGAAAGCTTGTCCACTCTTCACAGGTAAAACAACAAACTCTTTAAAGGCACTGAACACGTTTGGTAATTGTCAACGACTAGTGTTCTCACTTGGTGTATCCCAACATATGCATAAAATAACAAGCCTGTGAAAATTTGGGCTCAAATTGTCATCGAAGTTGCAAGAAAATGATAAAAGAAAAAACACCCTTGTTGTACAAATTGGTGTGCTTTCAGATAGGAATAAATGGCTTCTTGCAAGAAGTCTTTTGTTATTTTAGCGAGAAATTACCTCTTTCTCAAAAACTACGTTACTTCAGAGGGAGTCGTATCTCACAATGTTTTATACTATCAACAGCTCGCTCTCTGTTGCTCGTTACCAAGTCAGTTTTTATGTTAATATATATTTTGAGTAATTACCAAACGTGTACAGTGCCTTTAAGTTCATTCCTGCATTTTGGCTGACGCAAACATTTCTCTTTGGAATGTATAGACCCATTTTGTTGTTGATATCCAATGATGTTATTATTTCAAATTTCGCTCTGAAAGACCATGAAATAAAATGTCAATTTGTACCATTTTAACGCGAGGCTAGAGACTTGTAATTTTGCTCTACATTCACAAAGACTCTCTCTATTAAAAAAATTATAACAAATAATAAATAAATAAAAAAGTAAAAAATCAAAATATTTTTTTTTATGATAATAAAGTAAATTGATTGGAAATTGTGTACACAAATTGTTGTAAATATAAGTGAAACCTAATTTATATTTACAAATAGTGAATAATTGTAAAGGAGACAACCTACAACATATTCATCGAAGTAATGAGCAACCAGTGAACCCAACAGCAAAACAGACTACAATGAAAGCATGCAAAATTTAATATGCAGTCTACACCCGCTCCCGCTATAGAAAACTGCATTACTCACACCTTATGATTCCTTTTATCACTTCTATATGTAATAATCTATAATTTACACCAAACCTGCGTCCTTTTAGTCATGTTTTTTTTAATGTTTTTTTACTCCTTTTTGCACACTGCTGCCAGACCTATTTTTAGCTCCGGTATCACTATGGAAAAACAAGTTCCACGTTGCTTATGATAAACAAATATGACGATCTCATGTCATTGTTGTCAAGCTGTCGTTCATATGACATTTTGATGTCTTAATTTGAAAGTTTTGTACAGGATTGGTAAGGATAAAAATCATATTAAATTTTAGTCTGATAGCTTAGTGATTACGAAATTCATAAGAGAACCAATTTTTTCTGTGAAATAATTCCCTCTGAAATGAAGTCATATTCTGAAAACCTAAAAAACAAAACGCAACAGCTGGTTTCGGTTGTTACAACCAAAATTAAGTACTGCTGGAAAATGTGCATGGTTTTTCACAATTTTTTCCCTGACTCGCCCAACGGATTAAGCTCAATTTTTCATAGTTTTGTTATTTCGTGTATATGGTTGATTACACAAAACATGAACCTTGTCTGCGACTATTTTGTCAGCTCTACCTTTCTTTAAAGGTGACTGTGAAATCTGTTTTTCTACGTGTGCATTTTTAACATTCAAACCTTTCTTTTTCAATATTCAATTTGTTTAAAGAAATTAAACCTGCCACTTTTGTATTTTCTGGCACCACATAAAGAATTGTTCACTGAATTGGCAAAGAGGTAATCGTCAAAACATAATAATAATTTTAATGAATCTAACTTCATACACAATGTTCTTTTATGCTAGAATATTTTGTCACGATAATTTTTTCTATAAATACTGATTCTGAACTGTACACTGTCACTGTACTCCCAATGCCCTGTATCATCTGTGGTACATATCTGACATCTTCTATTATCTATCAGTGTGTAGCTATGCAGAAAATGATGTGACTTCCCTCAAAAAATTGTATAAAATTATTAATTTGAATCCTATTCGAGATGTTTCCGCTTGCTAGAGGCCCCAACCCTGACCCGCTATTTCATCTAAAAGGTTTCCCACTTTCATCTCAGTGTAATTGGACATTTTTTCTTAACTTGCCTTTTTTTCCCTCTAATGCACGTAATTTTCTAATAAACATCTTTTATCACATCTGTATTATACTTCAGGCAATGGAGGAATAAATTGGGTGCAACTTATTAAGAATGTTAGTATCCTAATTAAATTTGTGATGGGGTTTCATTGTGTACTTCGCTATGTTGCAGGAAATGTACAACCGTCCTTGCTCTATAGTACAACTCGCATTGGTTCTTGGAAATAGACGTTCAAGTTTGAGATTTTAACTCTGCATGATGCCATCGGACTGTGGTCAACAGTCCGTTTTTAATTAAATAATCAGTACTCCGCCACTTGTTTTTGTTTAACTCTAAAAAAAATCAACATTCCCCATCTACACCTAGCCAAATAGTATGGTAAATGTCTTGTCACCATCCGGGGTCTTTTTCACACACACAAAATCCATAAATGACCAGTTCTCCCGGAATTCCCATAGGAATTGTTACAGCAGTTTCTTGACCTTGGGGTCAATAGCCACTACTGGGTGAAATGAACCATATAGTTTCCAGATGTTTTTTCTGTATACTTGTACAATGGCTGTAATTAGTGACATGGTTGTTTATTTGGATGAATTGAGTAGGGTCCATATCTAATGGTTTGGGCCATTTGAAAGTGATTGGGTTCTCCACAAAAAAGGAATTACACGCTAATACAAACGGACATAGCCTACTGTCCGATGGCGTAAACGTGTGATTTTTTTTTTATGGTGTCACCCATTAATCTCTTTGTTTAAAGAATGCCATATACAACTAAGCTGTGATGTTCATTCGGTTTTGCTTCTCCCTTGGCCTTTTTGCCAGCAGGTGAACTCAATCCTCAATCACTCAATCACTAGACATGTATCATGCTGCCACCATCTTGTTCATATTTCCTGTATCCAATAACGGTCCTGAATGCTAATATTCATTGTACAATAAGGAACCAGACTATTTGTCCTTCCAGCCTCGGTTTGGTTACATTGATTTGAATGAGAGAAAATCAAGATGGCCACACCATGATAAAGGTTTATTAGAATATATTAAAATGTCTGACCCAATGATAAGCAATTGTTACTTGGGCCTAAGACCCTCAGTCCTTCTGAATCCTTCATCCTTCAAGAGGAAATAGAAGGATTTGGGAGGATAAGGGTCAAGATAAAAATCACTACTCAGTGTGCCTTCTTCATGCTTCCAATTCCTTCTATTGGGATTCGAACCCGACACCCGTGCATTCTAGACAAGTTGTCTCAAACCGCACTAGCATTACATGCATTGTCTCAAACAATCATAAAAAAAAACCTTTTCAATGATATTTTTGGTCAAATTTGGCTCCACACTGCACCGCACGCACAGTAACATCTACGCCGACACCGGTGTGATACGAAACAACAATATTGCTGGCCGTGGTTGGTCCCCTGTCGTGTAATTCCATGTGCACTGCACTATTCGAGTTAATTCACTAGTTTGTGCGAGGCAGGGAACCAGACTAGCACACAGAACTTTGTACTGCTCGCTGTCGTGTGGATTTTCTCGCGCAAAATGCCTGTTGTAGTCGCATCAATAGCCGTGAGGGCTCCAGCCAACGCGCAAGACACGTTTCGATCTTGCGGCGCGCAATTTTGTTTCCTACCACATGTTGGCTATGTGTTCTTTTATTTTTCCCATGTCTGGATATCTCTTTATACTTTTACTGCCCACATTTTTCAGCTGATATTTTTTTCAAAATGTACAGGTTTGAAAAGATGTTTTAAGAAGGTTTTTATTCATGTTGGCAAAGCAAGAACAATTCTTCAAATATTTACTTGGGCTACACTGTGCTTAGTTGTTTGAAAAAAATTACAGAAAATGTCATCTACGAGTTAAATTTGTTTGACAAAACTATTGAAAACATCAAAAATACACAAACCCTCCCGCCCCCATCCGCAAAAAAAGGACGATCAACAATTTTTTTTTTTTATGTGGCCTTACTCGTTGATTGGAATCTAGAGTAGCAGTGATTCTATCCCCTGCTTACTGCTTACTAAGTATTACTTCATTCCTATAACATGGCCAACAGACGCGTAATTGTATCTATCCAAGGTCCAATTTCATAAGTCTGCTTAAGCAGATAATATTGCTTAACAATTTTCTGCTAAGCAAACATAAGCAGGATACCAGTCACAAATGGTACGTTACATTTGAAATGGTATTTTGGCTGTAACCTTATTCTGGTATTATAGTATAATTCTCTTGTGCTGAGCTGTTTTTCTGCTGAGGCACCTCTATGAAATAGGGCCCAGATTAAAATAAGACCTCTTATTATTTCTTTGTCTGTATGTGCTCTTTTTAGAACAAAAGCGACGTCTATAATCTGATCTTCATGATAACCCTGATACACATTTTGTTTGTTATAAAGGCCATCTTTTCATGTTTCCCTCACCAGGAATCGGTTGGGCCATGGTCATCATCTCGTCAATGGTGGTCATCTATTACAATATCATCATGGCTTGGACCACTTTCTTCATTTTCAAGTCGTTTACCTTGGAGTTACCCTGGAAGACTTGTGACAATGAGTGGAACTCCGAAAACTGTGGCTACGCATCGCCACCCAATGGGACTATGCTGAATGGCACGTGGGTCAACCAGACGATGGTGGGAGTCTGGAATATTAGTGTGCCAGAAGTCAAGAGAATAACACCGGCACAGGAATACTGGAGGTGAATTTGGGTGTTATTTTTCTAAATAGATGTTCTGTTAAATTTAGGGATGAAGAATATTATTTATGTTTTCCCCGAGTCCTGTGACAAACAAAAATCCACTGGCAATATTACTTGGGTGGGATTCTTACATCAATATATTATGTGTCTTCCCTCACAAAATAAATAACAGCAAGACATGTTTTATTGTTTCTTATTTTAGCATCTGTGCTTCTAACTTTTATTAGTTCATTGTCAAAAATAATCGATCAAAACACAAAGCAGAGCCTCAGTTTGTGTGTTTTCTGAGTCAACTGAAGTTACAAGTTAACAGCGGTGTGACTCGGGGTCGAATTTAAGCAAGTCGTAGACAGAGTCAACAAATCTTGAATGGTATCAACCACGGACAATACTATAGGCTTCAAGATTGAAGGACAAACTTAATGCTCACGTTCATCGGCGCATAGATAGATCGTGATTCAAGGGGGGAGATGGAAAATAATTAAATTTATTTATTCATGTAAAGGACTCTAAAAAGCTCTCGGACAACATTGGTAATTGTCAAAGACCAGTATCCGCACTTGATGTGACCGCACACTATACATGAAATAACAAACCTGTGAAAGTTTAAACTCAATCACTCGTTGGAGTCACAAGAAAATAGTAAAACAAATTATACATTTTCACTGTTTTTGAACATCGATTTTTTTGGATCTCGCGGGATCAAAACCAATTGTTTTACTAATTTTACTCAAAAACTGTAGCATTTCAGGCACAAATATTTCGAGGGAAGTTTTCCACCAAGAACATCTTGTTAGTATTTGTAAATCTGTAAACATTTATTGTTTCAATCTTACAAATGTTGTGCACACCCTTTAAGTGTATAAGGTTTCTTATTTTGTGTGACTCTAAAATAATGCAATTGTCTACCATTTCATCTTCAATACTCTTCATTGCTTGTTTGTGTTCAGAAGTAAAACTAATAGATAACCCTTATCATCCTTTCAAATTAAAATACCGAGGCTGAAGGTTAGAAAAACTAGCAATTTTCCTTTGGGCATGAATTTTAAATCTTTTCTCGATATCAATCCAAGGGTTCTCAAAAGTCACTAGCTCTGTAACCTTAAGACCTGAAGATACCCATGTAGAGAAGATGATGAAGAAATTTTCACTTTAAGATGCGGGAGCAAAACAATAGGGGGGAAACAGTATTTCGGTAGGGACTGAAAACCCAAGCAAAATGCGAGAACCAGGTCTAAAGTGGGATTTGAACCAGGCTTCACTGAGGTGATACTTAGGGACACCAGCAATCTGGTAGTTACTGAAAACCCAATCAACATGTGAGAATCCAGTTTGATGCGGGATTCGAACCAGGGTCAAACAGAGGTAAAACTTAAGCAATCAGGTAGGGACTGAGAACCCAATCAACATGTGAGAACCCAGTACGAGGTGAGATTCGAGCCAGGTAAAATTCGAGTGAGGTAAAATTTAATTAGGGAAACCCAGTAATCAGGTAGGGACTGAAAACCCAATCAAAATGTAAGAACCCAGTCTGAGGTGAGATTTGAACCAGGGTTCACTGTGAGGTAAAATTTAAATAGGGAACCCAATAATTAGGTAGGAACTGAACCAATCAAAATGTGAGAGCCCAATCTAAGGTGGAATTTGAACCAGGGTTCACAGAAGTGAAACTTAAATATGGAAACCCATAGGTAGGGACTGAAAACCCAATCAAAATGTGTATGAGGTGCATGGGATTCGAACCAGGGTCTGCAGATGCAAAAGCAACCTGATTTGTTGTTAAGAACTGGTACCTGTGATTGCAGTTTTAAACAGGGTAAGGACAGGAAAGAGGCAACAATACAAACCACCAAATTTATCTGTTAAACAAATACAGTTTTGGTCGTATTTTTTTTTCAGTTATCAAAGTGGCGCGTTCAACATCCTTGGCTTTATCGGTAATTGTCTGACAGCCCATGTACTGTTGTTAGATCAGCAGATCCAACCATTTTTTGTTAACAGAATTCCATGAAGATAACAAACTATTTACAACAATTATAAATACATACATGTCTATCAGCTCTGAAATAGTCTCTGTTAGATTACAATGTATAGTTTGTGATCAGCTGATACAGTTGTGACGGTCGTGTCGTAGTACAACGTTGATGGACAAAACACATGTGTATGGTACTTGCTAATTGATTAAGTGCCTTCATTCATAATATTTCCTCGCTTGGCAACTCGCATGATTTGTTCCGATCTTTCAGTGTGTCATTGCAATAATTAGTGAAAAAGTGAGAAAACCCTCCACTATTCAACAATGTGATGGTTTTGTTAATTGTTTTTATATAAAGAATAAACATTACAAAATGAATGTTTCCCAACACCAGCATTAAAGAGGGGGCTGAATTTAACCTTGGAACCAAAAGATGACTAAAAACATGGTAATTGAAACAAAGCAAATATCCATGGGTACAGTTCTTGGTATAGAGCCAAAACGAAATGAGTCTCCACTCAACAATCTACTGAAGTTGCCCAACTATGATGAGCTGTAAACCCAACATCATCAATACTGAATACAAGACTATATACCTGACCTGTATCATTTTGGGGGGGGGGGGTAATCAAAGGAGAGCCTTGATTACCTTGATTTGCCTCAGCCAATCGCTCGATTGAAATAAATGTAGACCTAGCAGATGTAAAGACTTCAACAGTGATGTAGGGTGGGGCGAGGGTTCTAAGCGGGGCTACCGTCCCCCAACCACACCCCAACCCACCCCCTCCCCCACCCCAACCCCCACCCCTGGTTATGCCACTGAACTTCAAGCAATGCTCATTGATTTTAAGATATGTTTTATCCTGACTTGTAGTTTAAAAGAAACCACTGACCCAAAGCTCAGAAGTTTCTGAAATACCTTGGAGAAATGTTTTGGTTTAACTTAAATTTGGTCTTACTTTCTTGAAGATACAAATACTTCTAACGAGTTATTTCGAATTATTTGTTATTGTGTGCTTGTGAATACTTCATTATGTCAATATTTGTGTGTCGTTGGTGAATATTCCTCATAATACAATATTTTTGTTTTGATCCTGCAGTAAAGTTGTTTTGGATGAGAGTGAAGGTATCGAAAACTTGGGACCAATCAGATGGGAAATGGCTTTGTGCCTTCTCCTAGCCTGGTCTGTTGTCTTCCTCTGTATCTGCAAAGGTGTCAAGTCATCAGGGAAGGTACAGGCTATTTTATACTTCTATTTTATAGTTCTAGCAAATTCGTATATGCATGGTCTTCGTGGCCCAATGTTATTGAGATGCGTATGCACATCAATAAGCTAAACACGATACAATTGTGCTTACCAGAATTGGGTTACCAGCCAAAATTACCATGTCACATATGCCATCTGTGACTGGTATCCTGCTCATTTTTTGCTCAGCAGAAAATTGTAAAATTGTTAAGCACTGCTGTCTGCCTAAGCAGCTCTATGAATTAGGCCCTGTTCTGTCATACTGGATGGAATTATTGTTTCGTCTTTCTCGGCCACACCACAGCACCCACACCGCTTCAGAAAACTTGACACTACGATGTACCCTGGACTCGGGGGGGGGGTGCTATCAATGTAAACATCATAATTCTGGGCCTGTTTATTTAACTTCAGACATTATAAAAAGGACAGGCGGGGTTATCATTTTTCTGTGGTCGTTCACAATGCATTATAATTGTTTGTTCATCATAATTTGACAATGATGGATTTTGGAAAGAATTTAATTAGGTGGAAGAGAATTTCTTTGGATGTTTCGACCATTCTGAGTCTTTGTATTAGCGGCAATTTTCATCGTCAATTTCCTTCCAGATGAAAAGCCTCTTTGAATGGTTTGTAAGCTCCCAATGAAAACAGAAGAGGATGAACTTAATCAAAAATCCATTCCCTTTACGAGATTTTCAAGACATCCGAACTGGAGGCAGACCAAACAAATATCATTATTTTACATACAAAGAAATAAATACCGCTACACAATGTTTTGCAGGCCAATGTGCAAGAAATTTGGCATGGTACAATCTTATCTTGTTGTTGTTGTTTATTTTGATTAATATTTAGTAAATTGATTCTACTTTCTTGCATATTATTACTGAAATGCCTGATCATAAAACATACATTTACATGTCTGTCATACCAGTGGTGGCACCAAACCAGTTCATCAAGAAGGCAAAGGGGCAGCGTTATTCTTGAGCTGGTGTAATGCTTACAATAGCAATGTGCAATGGTTAGGGATTCAGTTAAATGTTTGCCATTGGGGGGAAATATCGAAATGGGAATTCGGGAGAGGCAAATGTGAGGGTGGGGCATTTCCCCCGCCCCTTCCTTAGCGCCACCGATGTGTCATACCATGGTTATACTGACTGATATATAAGACATGTCACTTATAGCTGGCCACATAGACCAGATGCTGGCCACGGTCTAATGAACTTCTATATAATAAAACATATTAAGGAAAACAATCTCTCTCTTTTTAGGGAACTGAAGTGGGTTATTTTTACCATTTAAAGTATTTAAAGGCACTGTACACGTTTGGTAATTACTCAAAATATATATTAGCATAAAAACTTACTTGGTAACAAGCAACGGAGAGCTGTTGATAGTATAAAACATTGTAGGAAACGATTCCCTCTGAAGTAACGTAGTTTTTGAGAAAGAGGTAATTTCTCACTAAAATATTAAAAACTTCTTGCAAGAAGTTTTTTCCTATCTGAAAGCACACAAATTTGTACAACAAGGGTGTTTTTTCTTTCATCATTCTTGCAACTTCGATGACCAATTAAGCCCAAATTTTCACAGGCTCGTTATTTTATGCATATGTTGGGATACACCAAGTGAGAACACTGGTCTTTGACAATTACCAAACGTGTTCAGTGCCTTTAAGAGTGTAATTATTTTGCCGCTAAACAAAGCGCTACACTGCAAAATCTGGGTGTTAAAATTGACACTCAATCAGTGGAGACTCTAAATAAATTAAGATTCAACAATTTAAAGAAAGATAGTGCCAGATTCCTGACAATAGTTTTTTTTTTTTTTTTTTTTTTTTTTTTTTTAACTACCACTTAGCATTTGTGGATTTGTTCATGCAATACCTTAATTTAAAGCTCATAACTTTCTTTAATCTACATAGGCCTAAGTCACTCTTTAAAATCTCTCAAAACGATAAATCAGACGACACTTGAAATAAATTTAGATTTCAAAAAATTGAAAAGGATAATTCCTGCCTGTTTTTATGAATTGGCAGTCAACTTGTCATTATGATTGCTTTGTCTCAAAAATGAAGGTCGTGTAGAACTCTTTAAATTGTGACAAATTTAATTTTAAAATATTTTGGTACACATTATTTGCATTTTGACGTCAGAGTTCAAACGATTAGAGATCCTTGGTGGAAACGGGTATAGTTCTTTTTAGGTTAGCTTAATTTTATCCAGTGCAAAGTTCCCGATTGTATGTTATCTATTGTTGTTTTTAACTACCATAACATATCATCTTAACTGTTCTCACATAGAGGGTCATTTGTCAACCTGTTTTAGTTAAATAATCATTCATGAAACATTCAGAACCCATACACAATGTTTGCAGGTCTCCAAACACATACACCACTTTGACAAAATAAATATTAGCAGACTACGACTATAACACAATGTAATTCAAACGATTGGTTAGATATTAACGAGGACTGTTGTTTCCAGGGCAGATTTTCTCACCTTTAAAAAAAAAATAGATTCGGGAAAAGACCCGGTTATATTATTTTATAAGACCACTGTTGGTTCAAGTTTTCTGTTTCTTCACAATGATTGCAGAGTATATTCTATGTACTTTGTGAGTCTACTGACTTCGTGTTCATATTTGTTTACTCTAGAGCCCCAATTCCACTTGACTAATGCAATAAAAATACACTCAAATATAGATATAGGGTAGGTTGGGTTTAAGTTAAACACACTGTGCATCACAAAGTTAAAAAAAACACATTTGGGTTCAATGACAAGCAATTGCAACCATTTAGAAAATATTATAATGTTGTTTGGCCCTATAGCCAAATATCCTTCTCATGACATACTCTGACTGTGTGTCAAATTCTATGCTTGTTTCATCAAAGGCACAATTCTACCAAATAGTCCCCTGTCTGCCCTACTCACATGGCATTTTGGTTTGTCATGTACGCATGCTGGTAATAAAATACGTTCTGACGCCGGTGGTGAGCTTGTACCCTCAAAGCTACTCTATTAAAATGGCCATAATTTGATTGTGTTCAAAATCAGTTACATGTATGCTACCAAGCAGATGTTTGACACCATCTTGTTGTCAATTCCCCCCCCCTCCATTTGAATATAGCACTGGGCAATGTCAGTGATATATTAATGCTACCATGATTGACTGACTGTGCTGCGTTTGTATAGGGACACGTTGCCTTGGATTGGGCGCTTTGGGCTATACTAAGCATTTGTTATGAAATGTATATGGTTGGAAAGATGTTTTCAAAGTTGGGTATAATGATCCACACAAATATGCCTCGAAATTGTGTGGTTTTCCTTGAACTTCGTGACCTAACACGGTCAGCCATTTTGTGGGAGTCAACAATTTGGTTCTATACAAATTGGCGGACCGTGTTTGTTCACGAAGGAGGAAAACCACACAGTTTCGAGGCATATTTATGTGGATCATTATATTCTACTTTTAAAAGGTCTTTCCAACCTTACTCATTTCATAACAAACGCTTTTTAAAGCTCAAATTACCCAATCCAAGGCAACGTGTCCCTTTAAAGTAACCTATCATTGCTAGCTAAACCCCCCCCCCCCCCACTTCACAGAAACGAACTAATATTTAATTATGATTTGTTTATATTCAACTTTTGGTTGGAAAGAAATCAACACAGGAAAACAAACATGGATTTGTGATTAACCCTCTGCCTATTGGAAACATTTGTTGAATGGGAACAGACTTCATGGCACCTGAATAACAAAAAGTTTGAAGAGTTGAAACTCTTACCAATGCGGTGACACAACCTACTTCCATATTCACTCAAGTATGATTTGATGTTCGGGGTTTTGTTTTGCAGGTTCTTTCTCAAATGCTAAAAGAATCTACGTAGGTCAAACTTCAACGTTTATATATTTTGCATTTATACCAAAGGGTTTTTTGTCCTATTTTATTTGTAAAAATTGTTTGTATTTTGTTTGCATCAAATGCACTTAAATTTACTTCATTCAGTTTGTGACTTTTGTCAATGTCTGTTTCTGTATGGGTTTTTTCTTCTTCTTTAAGCAATAAAACTATTTGAAAATTACAAACAAATTATAATAAAATAAATTTAATATGTACAATCCTTCCCCTTACGACTTTCAAAAGAATAACATAAAAGTCAGCATGTTTTTACAGTTGCCAATATTTTTAATATTAGAAAGTGGTATGATTCCCTCATTCCTAACCTAATAGCCCTACGAAAAAAAGGCAGAATGTTTGTCATGTCGATAGTATGTTTCTTCTTTTACAAAGCTGTTTACATATGTCATAAATAATGTGACAATACATCTTCATCTACGTGTTGTAGAGTATTTATGGAATTTATAATGAATCGTATTTATATCGAATCTTAGGAGTCAACAGCAAAAATGTTATTAAGATTCTGTCAAGATAGTCACGGAGCAGTAATCATCAACGAACCAGAGGGGGGGAACAAATCATATAGAAACTCAGGAGGCAAAACAAAAAAAGCTATTCCGCTGTAATTTCTATTGCAAGTAATGTGACCAATCAAGCGTTTTTCAGGTGATCTGGACATACTGTGTTTGGTCACTTGTTTCCCAAACGATAGAGCAGAGGTAATTTAATCAACTGGCAGACCCCACATCTAAGACTATTTGTTAGGATGCCGGAGAGTATTGGATGAGGGAGGGAAAACACATTCATCACGTCTAGCGTGATGCTAACATGGTTCAGCGTCCTCAATGTGAAGCTATGCAAGATTGTTGTCTCAAGTGTCTGGAAAACATTTCTCAGACAAGGAAATTAAGAGAAAGTAGAAATAGGGGTTTATAGTCGTGGAGGGAAGAGCTCTGGAAAAAAGAGGGGTTGGATAGTTACTGAGGTGGAAGACTCTCAGAGACAAAGATAGATTTGAAGAGTGATGAATTTAGATTGGGAGGAAAGCGAAGGAGGTTTCCTTTAGTGAGAAGAGGCATTATAGTTATTTAATTTGCAGAGAATAAGATTTGAGGTTGTAAAGAGGATCAAACAATGGCTGTTCTTGGTAAGATTGGGGATGCAGAAGGATTTAGATTCAGTTAAACATAGAAATGCCCTGATCAGTCCTAAAAGATACAGAATGACCTCGCCTTTTAGTCCTTATACATTTTCACTATTTAAAGTTGCATGGGACGATTTTCGCGGAAAGAGTTGTTTTCGCTTTGTTTTTGTTTTTGTTTTGATTTTTCTCTGAACGAATTTTGGCAGATGATGCTGTATAATGCCCCCAGACAATGCAAAAATACATATAACATGCAAAACATTTTGTACATTCCTGATGGACGCGAGATAATGCCAGGATCCTGACAATAGTTAATTTTTTTCTTTTTAATTAACAACATTTTATCATTGGTAAAAAAAATTCACGCAATACCTTAAATGAAAGCTTATAACTTTCTTGAATATATCAAAGTCGCTATTAAAAATTCAAATCAAATTTCTGGGTTCAAATCTGCCAAAAAACAGATCTAGCATCTTACAGCCTTTTTTGTATTTTATATTTGTTATTGTTCAGGTATACTATGTACCTCAAAAATAAGATAAAATAATTTATCTTTTGCCTCTCTCTCTCTTCCCTTTCATTAATATTGATTAGATAAGTCTACCTTAGTTTCACTCATGTCATTCCAAATCCTGGTCAGGCTTCTTGTTTAAAATTTCTTTTTCTAATAAGAATGTCTTGAAGACACAGCTATTAAGATCCTGGTAGTTTATACACTACAGAATAAAGATAAAACTGTTTGCTGGGGAGTAGGCAGGCCTATGTTGTGTGAAAAGGTTTTTTTTATAGGGGGTTGGGGGGTTGTAACCTGTTTACTTCTCTTTCTACGTAAAGTGACATTGAGAAAAGAAAGATAGTCATAATTATAAGTCATAACTTGTATATCATATTGTTAATTGCATAAATCCTTACTATGACTTATATATCATAGTTATTAATTAGCATAAGTCAAAATTATGATTTGTGCTAATTTAGTCATGTTTAGGAGATAATCTCATATTCATATGAGATATGTGGCTCATATTCAACTGAGCTTTTTCTTATATTCTTATGAAATATATCTCATATTTAAATGAGATATTTAAATGAGATACATCTCATATTCATATGAGATGTATCTCATATTTAAAGGAACATTACAGAATTGGTTTTTGCTAACAAAACAGTTGCTGGCAGTGTAAGCACTTTATATAATCCACCATATACATAAACTGACAAACCTGTAGAAGTTTGAGATCGATCGGCCATCTGGGTCACAAGAAATTAGTGAAAAACCGATTACACATTTGCATGTGTTATACAATGCATGAACAAAACGCTCATGAGCGATAAACTCCAATCGGAAATTAGTTTTATTTATTTCTCATCAAATATGGCATTTCAGACAGAAATATTTCGAGGGATGTTTTCTACTATCATCATCATTAGACCGTGTAAGTTTTATGTAAATCTGTGATCTTAAAGAAAAGTTTAAATACCAGTTCTGTGACGTTCCTTTAAACGAGATATCTCATTTAAATATAAGATATATCTCACATTTAAATGAGAGATATTTCATATTCACATGGGATATATCTCATATTCACGCCCCGCAGTCTTTGCAGTATCAGTCGTGGTCTGAGGTCTGCAGGATCTCACTTGTTAGTTGAACCAAGATCAAGAACAATTCGATATGGAGACCGTGCTTTTGCCAAGGCTGCTCAGCTGCCCTGTGGAATAAGCTCCCTGTCACACTTCACAAAATAACATCACAGTCACACTCCACAACTTCAAGAGGGAACTGAAGTGACACTTGTTTACTTAGACTTACATAGGTTTAATTAAACTACAATAATATCCATTTTGTATAGTATTTTTCTTTCTGTGTACTGTAGGCGCCTTGATCGATTTTCTGGAGAAGTGCGCATTATAAATCCATATTATTAATTTGTCACAAAAATGACTTGTACTAAGTCATAATTATGAGATATAAGTCATAATTTGTGAATTTGTTTTTTCTCTCCAATGTCCCTTTAACATTTCCATGTCTTTTCCTTTTCCATGGGAGTAATGTGTGAAAGGGGTTTGTTCTACATTTCAATAACTGATTTACCCTCTTTATTTGCAGGTTGTCTATTTCACAGCAACATTTCCGTACATCATTCTGGTGTGCTTACTTGTCCGCGGACTAACACTAGAGGGCGCCAGTAAGGGAATTGGTTACTATATGAATGCTGACTGGGCACGCTTGAAAAATTCTAAGGTAAATAAATAAAGATGGAAATATGCTTTACAAAATGATAATTTTCTCTTCCAAGTTCAGTTTGTCTTTCCTTTCTTGTTTTTTCCTTTTTAAAAGATCAACATTCTCTGGTCTCTCATTGTCTTCTCTCTTTACTTTTTTCAATATTTTTGTTTACAATGAGATGTTTTTATGAGGTGTGAAGGTGTTAAAGAAAACTATATTCAATTCATGTCAAGTCAAAATTTATTTATTTCTCAAAATATAACATATACAGAATATTACATAGATAAGCGAAATAATAAGCACAGAAGATGGAAGGGAAGAGTTAATATATGTTTACCAAAATAAAAGAGAGTATGAGGCTGTCAGATTAAGCCGAGGCTTGTAGAAGACAGCCTAGACAGACAAACTACAAACGTGGAGACGGGACAAACAGGTAACGCAAAAAACCCACCAAAAAACAGACTGGGTTGCATGAGAAAAATAGGTATATACTAGCAGGGCTATTCAGTAAATGGCTGATGATGGAAGTTAAACTAACTATAACAGAGTGCTGTGCCACATAATGGGAGAGGAGAAATCATTTGTATGAAGGAAAGTAAGGTCGACAATCTTACATTGGTTTTAAACATTAATTTCGGTTATATATTTTCCATGAACAACCTCACACACCTGCAAGGTATGTCTTTAACTTGTTTTAGTGACTAGCCGGCAGGACCAGTCAGCTTGTCATTTCACTAATACTACAGTCCATCAGCCTTTTCACTTACAATCCATACTAAACACTGAACCAGCCAGCCGGACCAATTGGAGTGAATTTTGACTTGCCCTTAGGTGTTTCACTGGCATTTGGCCAGCGGATCATGTGTTAAGGGAGCATGCTGACCTGCCTTTGACCCTTCAAACAATCACAAATATGTTGTTGTTGACTTTATCTTGATGCCAAGTTTCTTTTAAGAGAACATTACCAGATGTTTTAACTGCCTTTTTTCCTTTAAAATGGCAGAGACACAACTCTGAATACGTTATGTGTTATGATCATTAGTATTATTACAAAGAAAACATTATTTGAAATTGAATAACGGCCGAGACTTACGGTGACCCTCTGATGGAAGAAACATCTTTGACCATTTTGAGGAGTTGGAGCATGAGAGAGGAGAGAGTCAAGGGCTTGAGGAAAAAGGTGTCTGACGTCTACGCTCAACAGTGGAAAGATTGTACCTCTCAATAAGTCATGGTGAAAGATTTCATACCTTAAGGCAAACACCCTCGTCGTGCTCTACTCAAATAGGGACGATTGGATATGTTAGAGTGTGTTAAGTACGCTTGAAATATGTTGACATAATCTCAGTTCAAATCGATATGACCATTAAATGCGTTCTACTTCTTCTTTCTTCTTCTTTTGGGGGATGTTTTTGTTCAGGTGTGGAATGACGCTGCATCTCAGATCTTCTATTCGTTGGGCCCAGCGTGGGGAGGGATTCTGACCTTCTCAAGTTATAATAAATTTCATCATAATTGTTTCAGGTATGTCCCTAGAGGAATAGTTCATAAAAGTGACTCGCAACGAAATGGAACGAGACAGTATCAACAGTTTACATTTTGGCAAATTTGTGTAGTTGAGGATTTATTAAAAACAAACTAAATGTGAAAGTGAATTTTAGGGTTTTGAAATGTCAAATCAGAACATGTGTTTGTTTTAGACTTCTTTTCATTAAGCTAAAGCAACTGAATTTGTATCCTTCCTGAGGATTGTAATAAATGGAGACTTCTTATAAGATGATATAGGTCCCATTATTGGCCGATTTTGCCCCAAAATTGAGATTTAAATTTAAAATAGCTATTTGTATAGATTCGAGAAAGTTACAAGCTTCCATTTAATTACTGCACGAACAAATTCCGCCAGGGATTAGTGGACTTTTATTAAAAACTAAAAATTAATTATTGTCGGGATCCCATTGTTATGTCACGTGCATCAGCCATGTCCAAATAATAATTTGCATGTTACATGTATTTGGTGCATTGTTCGTGAAAGGGAATTTATATAATAACATGATTTATAAAAAAATATGCGGAACGGGAAAAATTATATCAGGAATAAAACAAAACAAGAAAGAAGGGAAAATAATTCAAAAAGAGGGTAAACCTGCTGCTTGGAGGTCACTTTATATGTGACAACACCCATGGTTTCAATTTTAACACTCCAGTTTTTGAGTGTAGAGACTTGAAAGTAATCTTAGAATTTACTTACAAGCAGGGACGTAATATTAAGGTCACCCTGCTTGTAAGTAAATTCTTAGATTACTTTCAATTCTCTACACTGCAAAAACTGGTGTGTTAAAATTGACACCATGGGTGTTGACACATACATACCCAAGATAGAATCAAAGTTAACGCCACGGGGTGTGAAAATAACACCAATATATTTGTGTTGGCAGAAATTAGTGTTATTTTAACACCCTGTGTTGTAAATTTGTCTTCTTTTTGGGTATCTATAATATGTGACAACACCTATGGTGTAAATTTTAAAACCCCATTTGCAGTGTAGAGACTACAGTGATCACTCTTATTTCAGTTGAGTTGTAGAGAAAGTGTCAATGTGAGTTTGCATTTCTATCAATGGCAGGGATGCATTAATGGTTCCACTCATCAACTGCGGCACTAGCATCTTTGCCGGCTTTGTTGTTTTCGCAACGCTTGGCTTCATGTCGGAAAAGACGGGAATGGCCATTGAAGATGTGGCAATACAAGGTAAGGATGTTACCACTTCAATATTTGATTATAATAGAGTTTGGCTGTCCTGCCGGCTTGGCTTTTTGATACCACCTCAATTTAATTTGGGTCGACTGCTGGCTTCAGAAGAGTTGACACAAAATGTGCAAAGTATTTGTTTTTGCTTTTTACAATCTAATGACAAGTATAGGCCTATTAAAGTATCTACAATCAACTGGCTATTGATTTAGATATTTGTTTCTCTTTTTTCAATGGAGTTTTAAAGTACCGGTACTTAATCACCGGTAATTTGGTTTATTTTCACAACTTCAATATGCAAGATGAATAGCTTAGACTGTAACAGGTAATAATTATGATAAACTTGAATACAAAAATAAATGACAAATAAAAAGTAGAAGTTATGAAGAAGAACAAACCCTTTAAATATCCTGGATTGACCCAATTCATCTGACGTCATCATCACAATAATCTCGGTTGTGCCATAGGAGTCAATGTACCAGTGTGTTCTAGAGTGTAGTGCAAATTTTGGGCGACACAGCATTTACACATTACCTGTTGACTCCCAATACAAACACCATGCTCATCAACATCCCTCGTTCTAAACACACTTGGGGAGACTGTTCTTTTTCATATGCTGGACCCTCTCTTTGGAATGCTCTTCTACTGAACCTCAGACCAGTAGACACTCTTTTCAGCTTCAAAACTAACTTAAAAACTCACTTGTTCAGTCTTGGCTTTAAATACCGTCATTAGCAGAGTTCTTTTTCTATGCGCCAGGAGTGTCTTTCTGACAGATATGGCGCACTACAAAATGTCCATTATTATTATTATGGTACCGTAGCATGGCACAGTGGCACATGTGGAAACCAATCCAATGTTCAAGACTTTATTTTTCATGCTCATACAATCTTACCCCTCCTTTGCTATCAGCCCTGTTCCATCCCACAAACCCTTTTTTAGATGTAGGCCTACAAGCTGACCATTTATACTTATATATACTATAATATATTTTGTATTTTTGATAAGGTCCTGGTCTAGTATTCGTCACATACCCAGAAGCCATTGCACAAATGCCGTTGGCTCCACTCTGGTCCTTCCTCTTCTTCTTTATGCTCTTCCTTGTTGGATTGGATACACAGGTAAGCCAATCAAAATACAGGATATGCATCACGTGGTCTTTATTGACCAATGAAATAAGCATAAACTTATTCTTTGCGATGACAGCTTTCTATTGCCCAGAAGTTTTAATTATGGCAATAATAGAATTTTGCACTCACTAAATCTAAAACCTGTCTACTGTATTTTTTCTTAATTGACCCCAAAAGTAAATCAAAATGCACCCAGTCAATTTCCCTTGTGGTTTATTACTTGATATTGTAAAAACCACCCGACATTCACTCTGATAATAATCCAAGGTAATAATATGACGACTCAATCTAATCGCCTCCCACACTTCCTGACCTTGGTTTTATTATATTACTGTTGAATGGAAGTGTATTAATTTTAATGCTCTTTCATATTTTACATGAACTCAATCTGACAATCCTTTTATAAGTAAATCATTTACGCGTCTAAAGCCAAGAATAATGTTAATGCTGCTAATCAAGTGAAAGGGGAAGATTCCAGCTATAGATTGATCAGACTTTATATTTAAATACCCTCTCCGTAGGTTCCTGATAAATTATGCAAACCATTGGTACATATGCTGCAAATGCTGCACGCCGAGCCGTAAATTGCGGGGACGATGGTAGACTAGTTCCCTGTCTTTATCCGCAAGGATTAAAGGCAGTCACTGGTCTTACAGGCCCAATGATTTCATTGGATACAATGATTTCATTGGATAAACGTGCAATGACGTAAGCTGTCCATGTGCGTTATGATTGGTCCGAGGTGATGTAGTTTGTCAGCTTGCACTTTCGGTCGGCTGCATGCAACGTGTGCATAATGTTTGAAGTGTTTCAGGTTGAATGCATTTCATAATGTAGAATGTGAAGCTTTGCATGGTGTTTGTTGAATATTATCATAATTCAATCAGGTACATGATGCTAATCTCTTCATACAAGTAATTGCTATATGGTTAACCCCAATTAATAATTATATATTTCAAATCTTCTTCAAATTGATAAAAGCAATTTTAATTCTTAGAACATTTAGCTCCACTTCATCATTTATCTCTAATTAAAGTCAACATTGAGATGGTAATCCGAGCGGACATGAACTAGCCCATGGGTTTGGTTCATTAAGTGCGCTGTTCTGTTGTCTGTTGTTTAATAGCAAAGTTTAGCACCTGTAATGGACGTTGTTTACACTAAGAATTTCAACACATCTTTGAAGATAAAAGGTTGCTCCCCACAACCCTTTCTCCTACGAGTTATTTATTTTCCTACAAATAAATTCCTTATCACCCTCTTGCAGGAGCAGTTAATTAAAGCAGCATTCCGAATTGAATTGTTTATTTACCCATCACCTTGGATCTGACATTGTACAATCTATAATATCCGCCTTACTCCCCTGTCCACACAGAGAACCAACACTCTACTGCTTTGCCCCACATGTCCACTGACACTATGCTGATATATTCTTCTTGTTCTAGTTTGGTATGACAGAGACTGTCATCAGTGGAATCATTGACCAGTTTCCAGACAAGTTGCGTAAAAGGAAAACTCTTTTTTCGTTTGGTGTTTGTTGTCTGTTCTTCCTCCTGGGACTACCTCTTGTTACTAGGGTAAGGTGTTCTTTTGTTTACAAAACATTCAGTGATTGTGTATAAAAAATTCTCTGCTGAGTGTAGATTGTGGAACTGTTGTAAATTTAAAAAAAACCTCCACAGCTTGTTTTAATTAGAGGAGCCACCAAGATATATTTTACAAACTTATATTTCAGTCTCTATAAATCTTATGTCTGAGTATTATCTGTAGATGATAAATCTGGTTTAAGATTTTAAGTTAAATGAAAAATTAATAGATTTCCAGCATTAATCAGTAAAGAAAGAGGTCTCTTAAAGGCATCGTACACGTTTGGTAATTACTCAAAATATATATTAGCATAAAAACTGACTTGGTAACGAGCAACGGAGAGCTGTTGATAGTATAAAACATTGTGAGAAACGACTCCCTCTGAAGTAACGTAGTTTTTGAGAAAGATGTAATTTCTCACTAAAATAATAAAAACTTCTTGCAAGAAGTTTTTATTCCTTATCTGAAAGCACACAAAAGTGTACAACAAGGGTGTCTTTTCTTTCATCATTTTCTTGCAACTTCGATGACCAATTGAGCCCAAATTTTCACAGGCTTGTTATTTTATGCATATGTTGGGATACACCAAGTGAGAACACTGGTCTACCGTCTTTGACAATTACCAAACGTGTACGATGCCTTTAAGATTAATAATAATTTATGAATTGGTCAGTTTACCTGCGACCACAATGTGTCAATGAAATGAAATATAAATCTGTTTTTTTTTATTTTGCTTGCAGGGTGGTATTTATGTTTTTGAGTTAATCAACTGGTACAGTGCTTGGTTATCGTTGATGATAGTTGGCATGACGGAATGTATCGCAATCGCATACTTCTATGGTAAGTATACAAAATGCATTCAATAAATCAGATTTATCACATCAAATAAATTAATTAAATTTAACAACTTTGTATAATTAAGACAAAAAGGAATTATCAACTACTAAGAATTACTTGAAATATTTAGACATACAATCTGATAAGACCTATAACAGACAAGATTTTAGAGAACTACTAAAAGCAATTGCATTCATTAACTACACAAAAATAGTATGAGCTCCATGGGGGGTAAATAAAATTACTTGTGGCAAAGATTTGTGTTATTTTCACATTCATCTAGATTTTGGTCAATGTGTAAAAATATTTTTAAAACCCAAACGTCCTTATAAAACAATGTTAAGCACCTATTTATTTTAACTGAATTGACTGAAATGAAACTAGATGGAGAGACACTGTACTCTTTCTCAATTTTACTTTCTTGATACTACTTTCTCAATTTTACTTTCTTAATTTGGCTTTCTCAATTTTACCTTCTTGATTTGACTTTCTCAATTTTACTTTCTTGATTTGGCTTTCGCAATTCTACTTTCTTGATTTGACTTTCGCAATTTTACTTTCTTGATTTGACTTTCTCAATTTTACTTTCTCAATTTTGCTTTCTTGATTTGACTTTCATGATTTGGCTTTCTCAATTTTACTTTCTTGATTTGGCTTTCACAATTTTACATTCTTGATTTGACTTTCTGAATTTGACTTTCTCAATTTTACTTTCTTGATTTGACTTTCGCAATTCTACTTTCTTGATTTGACTTTCTCAATTTAACTTTCTCATTTTTACTTTCTTGATTTGACTTTCTCAATTTTACTTTCTCAATTTGGCTTTCTCAATTTGACTTTCTTGATTTGACTTTCTCAATTTTACTTTCTTGACTTGACTGTCTTCAATTTTACTTTCTTGTTTTGGCTTTCTCAATTTGGCTTTCTCAATTTTACTTTCTTGATTTGACTTTCTCAATTTGGCTTTCTCAATTTTACCTTCTTGATTTGACTTTCTCAATTTGGCTTTCTCAATTTTACCTTCTTGATTTGACTTTCTCAATTTTACTTTCTTGATGTGGCTTTCTCAATTTTACTTTCTTGATTTGACTTTCTCAATTTTACTTTCTTGACTTGACTGTCTTCAATTTTACTTTCTTGTTTTGGCTTTCTCAATTTGGCTTTCTCAATTTTACTTTCTTGATTTGACTTTCTCAATTTGGCTTTCTCAATTTTACCTTCTTGATTTGACTTTCTCAATTTTACCTTCTTGATTTGACTTTCTCAATTTTACTTTCTTGATTTGACTTTCTCAATTTGGCTTTCTCAATTTTACCTTCTTGATTTGACTTTCTCAATTTTACTTTCTTGATTTGGCTTTCTCAATTTTACTTTCTTGATTTGACTTTCTCAATTTTACTTTCTTGACTTGACTGTCTTCAATTTTACTTTCTTGTTTTGGCTGTCTCAATTTGGCTTTCTCAATTTTACCTTCTTGATTTGACTTTCTCAATTTTACTTTTTTCTTGATTTGACTTTTTTGTTCACAGGTGTAAAAAGGTTCCTTGCTGATATCAAACAAATGCTTGGTTATGACATCATCATTTGGTGGTGGTATTGCTTCTGTTGGCTCTTCATGACGCCAGCTATCATTATTGTAAGTAATTAAGCGTTTCTGGTAAGCGAAATTGTATTGTGCTTAGGTACTTAAGCAGGTACTTAATTTACTTAATAATAATACTTTATACTTGGTTTATATAACGCTCACATATTCTAGATCAAGGCACTTTACAACATTATTATCCCTGTTCATCAGGCATACTTAGACCATTCCTCAAACTTTTTCAACTCCCTGGGGAGCATACAACCTCAAGCTGCTTGTATTAGCGCTAAGGGTTAGTCCAACACGATACCGTCTCAGCCCTCTCAGGTTCCAATTTATACATCTGGTTTAAGAGAAGATGGTTAAGTGCCAAGGACATAAGTATCATGAACGGGAATTGAACACACACTCCAATAATTCCACCCTAAATGAGATTGAAATGTACAATGAAAGTTCGATTTAGAATCCCCCCAATTATGTCTTATGCCCTTTTACCTCCCCCCCCCCCCCCGTGATAATGTCCGGTTACGTCTGGTTATAAGATGGTACAGGATTTCATTCTAACATTCTGAATTTCTCTTCCACAGTTCATCATAGTGTTTGGAGTCTATGAGTATGTCCCAGTCTACTACGGTACTTACAAATACCCAGCATGGAGTGAAGCATTAGGATGGCTCATGGCCTTCATTGCACCTGCCATGATACCACTCTGTATGGTCTTTAACTACTTCTTTATATCAGAGGGAGCCACCGTTGCAGAGGTAATAAATAGGGCAGTTGTTAATCATGATTGGAATTGCCATATAGTCTTTAAACAAAAATCCATTTCCCAAATTGGCAGTTTACTACGGTGACAATTATACCTCCATTCCTAATTTCATGAATTATATATTACTGCAAAAACACTGGCATGTTTCTTTAGTGACAATTCGTTGTTTCGTCAGTGCAAAAAAGGTTGTAATCTCCTAAAATAGCATTTACGTTACGCGCAAGCTTGAAAGTGTCAAACGTTGTACACTGGCTTTAAAACCCGGATGTACTCACAAAACCAATAGGTGCCGAGATAATACGGTTTCGTGGGGACTGGGATTTTGTCCCCCGGTGTTTTTACGGCTACATACGAAGTGTGGACCTGAAAACAAAAGCGGTCCACATAATGTAGGGACTTGAAACACTATGTGGACTTACACACGTCCACATAGTGTTTTTCAATGTATGTTGAAGAATAGGATTTTCTTCAAGTGTACAGAACAAAAGAATGTCCACAGAGTGACTGCAACACAGAGATGTGCCCTTGCACACGCCAACTTGGGGGCCATTCAGAATAGTCAATGTTAAACAATTTCGAATGGCTTCATAATATAATCTATACACTGAAGAACAAAGTAATGCCTCAAATGAACCAGATATTTTAGATCAAAGGTATCCAACATCAGTAGTTTGCCACCAATGCGACAATTATTATACCGTACCTTCAATCTTTATTTTGAACTATTGGAACAAAAACAACGTCCTTTAATCCCTTTCACTCTGTAACAGGGATGGAGTAGGAAAGTACAGTAGGCCGAACCTATTTTTTAAGTCAAATCATGGAGGAAGTGACTCCAATTTTTTTTTACAGGGGATTATTTAAACTACTGTTGCCCCTAACCCTTACACTTTAACCCATTGGGATGTATTTTACCCCCTAGTGGGGGTAGGCCTATAGCTTGGTCCTCCATTGGGGAAAACTTTGTAACACAATAAAGCCTCATGCTAAGAACCCTAAATTACCACCGTCTTGAGCATGCATTTAAATTAAACACTGCCCTCTATAGACAGTTTGCTTTATTATTCTACCCATATTTTTTTAAAGGTTTTTTCAACGGACAAATTAATCTGCGATGGCTCTATAGACCTTTATCACGGTGCGGCCATCTTGATTTTCTCCCATTCAAACCAATGTAAACAAACTTACGCTGGAATGGAAAAATAGTCTGGTTCCTTTTTGTACAATGAATATTAGCATTCATTACTATTATTGGATACAGGGAACATGACCAAGATGGCGGCAGTGTGATAAAGGTCAATAGCCAGATATCTTTCTTATGACATATACTCTGACTGTGTGCCAAATTCCATGTTGGGCCCAATTTCATAGAGCTGCTTAAAGTAGCTCGGCACAACAAAATTATGCTTACCAGAATAAGGTTACCAGCCAAACTATCATGTCACGTGTACAATTTGTGAATGGTATCCTGCTCATTTCTGCTTAGCAGAAATTTTTAAGCAATATTTTCTGCTTAGCAGCTCTATGAAATTGGGCCCTGGTATCAACAAAGGCACAATCCCAGCACCTGATAGTATAACACCAAACTAGATAAACAGCGTTAAGTTAAAGGCACTGAACACGTTTGGAAATTGTCAAAGACCAGTATTCTCACTTGGTGTATCCCAACATATATGCATAAAATAACAAACCTGTGAAAATTTGGGCTCAATTGGTCATCGAAGTTGCAAGAAAATGATGAAAGAAAAAACACCCTTGTTGTACAAATTTGTTTGCTTTCAGATAGGAATAAAAGGCTTCTTGCAAGAAGTCTTTTATTATTTTAGTGAGAAATTACCTCTTTCTCAAAAACTACGTTACTCCAGAGGGAGTCGTTTCTCACAATGTTGTATACTATCAACAGCTCTCTGTTGCTCGTTACCAAGTAAGTTTTTTATGCTAATATATATTTTGAGTAATTACCAAACGTGTACAGTGCCTTTAACGCACATCTTCCCTGATAACAGATTTAGTTCTCAAACTTCTTTAGACTGCATATTCCACAAGTCAAAACTTAATTTTTTAAATCCTTGCCTTTTTTCCATCTGTCCCAAATCATTGATAACTCTTATCCTCTTCTTCTCTTTGTCCCCAAACAGAGACTTTCCTCTTTGGTCAGACCGACTAGTGAATGGGAGTTGATCCATGCTGAGAGACCAGAAAACAACGACGGTCATCTAGCTATGACTAAAATTGAATCCAGTCTCACAATGAATGGAAATACTAAACCAGGTCAAGCTGTATGAAAACTGCCCAATCGTCATAAAACGTCAGACAGTGGAAACAAGTACACCGAGGAGAAGTTTAACTTGCGATGGGTAACCGGACGTCTTCATTTAGGGGTGGGGGGGGGGGCAAGCGGGGGCAAAGACATAATATTTGGGGTTATTTAATGCATTGAACCATTCATTTGTGCATTTCTGTTGACTTCATATGGAGAGGCAAGGGGAAAGGGTTCGGGGGGCTCCCACCCCAGAATCCCCACTGACTGTAGGTCAATTTTATAACTACCTAGCTGGTTGGATTTAGGTTTGAAATGTTTGTTTGTTTGTTTGGGTTTTTTTTTTTGCAGCAGGATTGGTTGGAATTGTGAGTTTCATAAACTAAAAACACATGTATTATACATAGATGTGACATTGCGTGTGTGTGTTGTTGTTGTGTGTGTGTTTTTATTCATTGACCTGCAATACTCCAAGACATTTGTAAAATAACTGTATGTACATTGACAGCATTGAGTTTCAAGAAACTGACAATGGTCTTAAAAATATAATTGTGAAAGTAAAGGAATACAAGAAAACTGAAATAAAGAGTCCCAAGTTCATACAAAGATGATAAGATGCCCGGACTAGAAGTCTAACTTTCAATAATTTATCAGAGGTATGAGTGAAGACACACAAATGTTTTTTAATTAAAGACCAGCTTGAATGAAAACTGGACATGTGATATTTGCTGAAATTCATTTAAAATGTGTTGAATCACTAAGGAAATTGAGTTCACATGAGAGTAAACAGATTTTAATTGTAAAACAATAATAACTGTTGAATACCCTTCTCCTGTGCTTTTCAGAAAGATTTGCGAAAAGCCCCTCATGTTATGTCATCTGTGGGAGCTCCGTTTTGTATAGCCACTTTGTTGCAATAACAAAGCAACATCCCACAGATGACGTCAAAGTATTGTCATTTTAATGCACGCCGTCAACGGCAGAAGTGTAGCTAGTTTTTTAAAACATTGAGGTTGGGGCCTAATTTTTCGAGCGATAATAATTATTACGAAAAATTCAGAAATGTACAAAAATATAAAAATTACAAATAAATGAAAAACAAACACATTATAAACAAGTTTAAGTAGCATTTCCCTTTAACAATTGTGTACTCTCAAGTAGGTGTTTAATTTGATCACACATGTATTTTTTATGGCAGGTTACACCAGTCAAAATTTGCATCTATGATCGAGTACCCAGACTGCCGAGTACCCATACTGCAGTAAACAAATCAAAGATTACAAAGGCATCAATCTAATTAGCACCAAATGATTGAGAGAAAGTAATTCTAAGATCATTTTCTTTCGGATGTCGTCCAAACAAAATTTAATCTTCTCGGAAGGAACAGGGGCCATCTCAAGAACTTCAAAGAGTTGAATTCTGTTTTAACCACCAAGTTAATGTTGATTTTAAATGCAGCACCCACATGCAAGTTCACTCTACAAATAATTGAAACTGTAATGATAGTTTTCCCAGGGACCTTATTGTAAATAATTATAAATTCATAAATTTGCTTCAGAGAGGTTCACTACCACTTTTTCCCTCACTTAAATCTTCTAAACATATTAACTGCATTCTGAATTGTCCAGATTCAAATCCCAAACTATGCATATACGATTCATTGCAGCTGATATTTGACATGGTGTTACCATGGTGACTGTGTCCAAAACACTGGTTTTGACTGTGATTACTACATTTCTTTCACAACACTTCATGGTTGCTGTGGTTATTGGAATGTAGTTTGTTTAATAATCATGACCCACAAAATTTGCATAACTGAATGGAAGACATTTTTGCGGGAAATAAGCATTTTGCTTGTAAAACATCATTGGCATAGTAGTTAACTAATAAGAGATCTATTTCCCACAATGAATGCATTTTCTTATCAGACAATGAGTGTAAGACTCAAGTGTTACACACCAAGTGTAAGACTCAAGTGTTAGACACTAAGTGTAAGACTAAGGTGTTAGACACTAAGTGTAAGAGTGAAGTGTTAGACACTAAGTGTAAGACTCAAGTGTTAGACACTAAGTGTAAGACTCAAGTGTTAGACATTAAGTGTTAGACTCAAGTGTCCGACACTAAGTGTAAGACTCAAGTGTCAGACACCAAGTTTAAGACTCAAGTGTCTGACACTAAGTGTAAGACTCAAGTGTCCGACACTTAGTGTAAGACTCAAGTGTCCAACACAAAGTGTAAGACTCAAGTGTTAGACACTAAGTGTAAGACTCGAGTGTTAGACACTAAGTGTAAGACTCGAGTGTTAGACACTAAGTGTAAGACTCAAGTGTTACACACCAAGTGTAAGCCGCAAGAGTTATACACCAAGTGTAAGACTCAAGTGTAAGACACTAAGTGTAAGTCGAAAGTGTTAGACACTAAGTGTAAGACTCAAGTGTTAGACACTAAGTGTAAGACTCGAGTGTTAGACACTAAGTGTAAGACTCAAGTGTTAGACACTAAGTGTAAGACTCAAGTGTTAGACACTAGGTGTAAGACCCAAGTAATGGAAACCAAATGTTAGACTCGGGTTAGGCACCAAGTATAAGTATCATGTTAAGCAAGTCAAACTTTAAATTCACTACAATGTTAACACTGACTAGTTTCCTGGATCAGGCAAGTCAGTTTACCAATTTGACGATAGAAGCCCTTTTTAATTGTCCTTAGGAATCAGGTTTATAACTTAAATTAACATACGGGAAAAGTTTCTTTCTGTTCCAATAATGTGGGTACAACTAATACTCCACTGACATGCTGCTAATATTATATACCCGTCCCTTTTATAAAACAAAACTTTGATAGAGTAAAACTTTTTTTACTGGTAACGAGTGACTACGTCAACTTATATTATTATATAAAACCAGGGTCTGCATTCATGAGGGTGTTGAAAGGAAGGTACTATTTTATATAAAACAAAATAATAAACACTTCATCACTTTGAAATCTGGTAGAGTCTTTGTTTTTGATATTGAACGATTGTTGAATTTGATGAAAGATGAGAAAATTATTCATCACTAATACGATATTTTAGCAAATGGCACTTTCCAGTTAATAAATTATAATATTAAGTTCAACATATGTTTAATATTTGTATTTCCTCTGAAATTGATTTTCTCTAAACAAACCTGAAACCAGAAATGATCAAGAATTCAGGTAAATAACTATTCTGATCCTTAAAATTAATAATCCAGTCAACATCAGGAGAAAACCTAATATTGTACTTAATAATGTGTTCTGAAACTTTATTCAAAAGCTGCTCAAAAAACCTTTAACAGAATACAAAAACATTTAACGGATACAAAAGTATTATTATGAATCTATGTAAAGGATTCAATTACTGTACAAAGCAATAGTTACATTTTGAATGTAAAAGGGTGTGTAAATGTGTTATGTTGTATGGTAGTGCGCTGTAAAGAAGGTTACAACGGTGAATTTGTTTTAAAAATTAAGATTAAATATTGCCATCATGATGCAAAATGGCTTCATTTTGACCATGTTTCCTAACCAGGAAATCTTGAGTGATCGTTGATTAGATTCAAACTATTCTGATGGGTCATAGTATTTTTGTTAAGGTTTTTTTTTAAAGAATAAGTTAGCCCTGAAAACAAATCACCTTGGAATTTGAAAATGATTCTTTTTATTCAGGGACCTGCTCACGAGGTGGTGATCCAATTTTTAGAAGTCTTGCGAATTTCTCATATTCATTTTTCGTGAGTAGTTATCACTACAAAAATCTCTTACCAAATTAGAAAGATTACTTTTTGTTGTCCCAATAGTGTGGGTTCAACTAACACTGCACTAACCTGCTGCTTACATTATCTACCCATCCCTCTCTAAAAACAAAACTTGTGTGACTAATGGGGTTATCATAGGGGTTATATAAACTTCTGTCTTCAAATTAGTTGAATAACTTGTGTTTAGGAGAACAAAGGGGGGAACACGTCAATATGTTGATTGGAGATTGTTGAAACACGTTTTCTTCTTCTTCACTTCTCACAAACCTGCTGGAGATGGTTACATTGGGGAGGGGGCTGGTATTGTCTAACTCCTTGTAAGGGGTCTCCGGAAGGGACAATACACTTGGAAGTAGTAGTCCAATATTATATTCAAATAACTACTACAGTTTTTTAACAATTTTATTTTATTTAGTTCTTCAAGGTAGGCCTATGCAATATTTTTCCACTCATGTTATCCCCGTTTATAACTGGAATACGTCGTGTGTGTGAGTGTGTGTGTGTCGTTTGTGTGAGAACATTTTATGACGTCTGTGTCAGGTTAGGTTGTTGTCGTAATCAGATTCAAGAGATTTATGTAACGGTAGATAAAGTGTAATAGTGAGTTGGGAGTGTGGGAAAGAATTCGTTTCAGTCGCTATCATAGTCGAGCCGTTAAGATGAAAACCCACCCCCTTGGAAATCTCACCGTTAACAAACAATACTTGAATATGTATTGGAAGTTCACATAGTGCTGCGTTGATATCACTGAAACATTGAAATGCACCTGGAAATATATCGGCAAATAAAGTTTATTTCCCCTCCATGAAAAATGTTAATATTTGTACACTTTGTGCTGCGTTGATATCATTGAAACATTTAAATGCACCTGGAAATATTTATCGGCAAAATAAAGTTTATTTCCCCTTCATTAAAAAATGATGTTTGTGTACAGCAAAAAAGTGTGAAAATCACAAACAAAAGGATTTAATGTCAATAATGCCTTCATCACAAAAAGTGTGTTCTTTAAAGCAAAGGGAAAATACTTTTTCGTTAGATATAACAATACAAAATTATCTCAATCAGTTCATTTTTTCGTAAGAAATTAATAAAATCCTTGTGGCTTTCTTAAATGAATTCTTCCTCGCAACGGTTGACTTGCATCTTATAATATTGTAAAATAATGTACATTAACAAATATATTGCTTTTGTTTCATGAATAACAATAATGTAAAACAAAGTTGATAAAAAATGTTAACTGTGTAAAAAAAAACCGAAGCACACCTTGAAGTGGGTTGTAGTCCCTCATCCGGACTGTTTTATCTTATTTTATGTAGGTAGATAAAGGTTGCTTAACAGATCTTAATAATCAATAATTAATGTATAATGGTTTGACTCACTATAGAGCCACCTTGGTTTAAACTGCAAGTAAACACATTTTATGTAGTCTATGTGTATATAAACAAATAAATCTATGCCATATATGAACACGAAATTGGGTTGTTTGTGTCTTAACTTACTCCCTAGGCCCACTTCAGGCAACTTAAAGACCTACTTGAACGAAAACAGCAACAAGTGATCTTTGCTGAAATTCATCTGAAATGTTTTCATTAATAAGGAAATTGGGTTCACATGAGATTAAACATATTTGAATTGTGTAAAAAAAACAATCATTTTGAATACCCATCTCCTTTTCAGAAAGATTCGCGAAAAGCTCCGTTACGTCTTCACGTCACAAATCATTCATTCACTCTTCACATCAACTAAGAACCATCAGTCAGGGAATCAAGTTTGAAATTCTACAACACAATTTTATTAATCAAGGAATGTAATTTCTGTACAAAAATCTAATACAAAATGTTCAATTAAAACATTCAAAAAGCTTCTATAAATTACCCTGTGGTAACGCTCCGTCCTCACAATTTCTATCATGAATTAAATTAATAAATAAACCTTTACTATTGAGAAAACTTCACGTTCCCAAATCCTGCTGGATCAGTATCAGAGCTGTATGTTGAGAGAGTTGCGACATGGGGGGACCAATTTTCTTTGGCCACGTGTTTGCTGGACGCCATTTTTGATCCAAATGTAATGTCTAGTCTGGCACCCTGTGTGCGCACATGCATTTATTTGGACCGAAAATGCCTTCTAATCGCAAGTTGTCGCAACTCTCTCAGCACACAGTTCTGGCTCAGTATGGTACCTTTTTTAAAGGGTAATCTGTCACGGTTATGTTAATTTGGAAGTCTTGGTTTTAGACAAAATACAAATGTACGGAACTTGTGATGAATTAACTGCAAAAAGGTAATTGTTCGGTTACCGAAAACTCTTGATCATTATATTGTTGTGCAGCCATGCATCAGAAGAAAACCCCCAGACATTTCCAAAAACAGCCAGTTTTTTACACTGTGTTTTACTTGTTCAATTTCCACCCCAGCTGAGAAACCCAAAACGGGAAAATCGGCTGAAAACTTTTATGCCTTGATTGTGAGGGTTACATTGATATACATTTGAACCACATCTTCACCCTGTGCATCTGCAAAATGTGACATCGAACTCAGAGTAACTTTATCTCGATGAACAAGTACAAGCACCAAGTATGCATCCTAATAATATAACACTTCAAAGTTGTCACCTTTTTTAAAAAACAGTTTAATCTGATTGCTCGTCAAAAAGCTCCTGTACAGCATAATGCATTTTGAAGACTCAGTTAAAGTTTGGTCTAGAAATGGATACGTATATTGTACGATCATGTACATACATTCGAGAAAGTGGTTTACGATCCACTATAGCTTGCGACGATCGTGACTCTCCATCCTCCCGGCCGCAAGGAGGGTTACGATTATCGCAATTAACGACCAACATACTCGACTGTGCAAGGCCCAATTTCTTAGACCTGCTCAAGCACAAAGAGTAGCTAAGCATACTACCAACATGCTTACCAGAATAAGGTTACCAGCCAAAATAGCATTCCACAATGTACCATTGATTTATGACTTTTTATCCTGCTTCGTTCTGCTTAGCAGACAATTTCTAAGCAATGTTTGCTGCTTAAGCAGCTCTATGAAATTTGGGCCCAGATTATCGTAATGCTGCAAGGTGCAATGATGTGGAATAAAATAAACTAAATCAACCGCGTTTACAATTCTAAACTCTAATTGCAATCACATTACCAAAATAACTGTCGATGCAATTTGTTTCTCAGAGCACCACAAACTCTGTTAAATTGCCGTCTAACTGCATACCATGCAAAATAACACTTGTTTAAATACACCATAATTTGATAACATTTCTGACAATCTTCCTAGATCTGTTCAATTTAAAATGTTCTCCGATCTTTAAAATTCCATGTAGGCCTATTCCTTTAAAACAACAAACTCTTAAGAAAAACACCCTTCAATGATTCCTTATATTCTCAGTAATTAACCAAGTAGAATGCTACTCGTAGTCTAACCTTACCAAACTCTTTCAAAATTTTACACAGAAGTAGTTGAGAAAAAATCTTTTATTTTTTTATTACAGCTTAAAGAAATTGTTTGTTTCTATACAAAAAAGAAGAAGACAATAACAAGAGTTTTTAAAACAAGAGACAGCAAAAGAAACTATACAATTAAGCAGTTAAATTTACAACATATATGGTTAGGGACGGCCAATGTGCGTTTTGAACCATGGATAAAGAGTCAAATAAAATATGCAAATTCCATATTTTGGGGATTATTGACTAATGATAGCTCAAACCATAAAAAAAGATTGAACCCAAAAGTGCAACTTATTTGCTGTCATACCGACACTGACTGTGAACTTTGACCCCTCATGATGGACTACGGCCGTATCCGAACTGGCGGCTACGGCTACGGCTACGGCTAAGGACGCCCATACTTCAGCGCATGGCGCAGCGATCCAGCCGTAGCCGTAGACATAGCCGCCAATTCGTACACGGCCTAACTTTCTTACTGAGCTTTTCTTAAATCTTCACAAAACAGCTTCAAATCAGTCCACGTACATTTTAGTCATCTTTGTGCCAATGCACACAAATAATTCACTGCAAACTCCATAATGAACGAGTAAAGGAGACGGTGAAAATGTTTCAAACCAATGTACAAAATATGGTATACAGTTATTAATCAGAAATGTTAATGACAGTCTAATGTTTGATGACAGAATTTGCCCAAAATATTAAAATTGTATGCATGGTTGTTCACAAAACCAAAAATGGTATCCATGTATACACATAAATTGTGAGAACTTGTTATAAAAATGTTGACATTTCTGTAGATGAATATTTTTCTTGGGAAAAAATGGTTAAGAGCATACTTTTAAAAACCCAGCAATCAACTATCACTTTGAAGCACAAAGCAAAGACTGAGGTTTTATTAAAATGTGGTTTTCTGGAGATGACTCAATATCCTGTGGTTCAATGCACTTTCTGATAATGTCTTTTTCTTATTATTTGTATCGATGGCAGGACGGTTTAAAAAAATTGATCTCAAACATGACTCATCCCAAATAGAGTTTCTCCAACGAGAAACTGGATGTGGATTCTGAAAGAATGAGAGTCGTCGGTTAATCTGTGCGATTACACAGGAAGAACCCAGATGGTGGTGCTTGTTGCCATCGATTGTTAACGAGGGGACGGTAAGCCTGCAAGGCTGCGAATCAAGATCTTTGTCTTGTCACAGAAAATGCCTGTTTCCAGAACATAGTATCAATTTATATACAAACATACACACAGAAAACAACAAACAAATTCTCAATGAAACAGCTTACATTGTGTTGATACATACTTCAAAAATAATCCTCATATTACTTCTGATATAATAATGGGCTCATTATTTGGCATCATTGATTCTTAGTTTCATCTTTATCGATCTTGTTAATTAATTATTTTGAGATTGTTCAAAATTTTGCAATTTTCAAAATTTCAAATTTTTACAATTAATTTTCAAAATTTTTCAAATTTTCAAAATTTCTACCATTGTTATGAGTTCAAAATCATTGGATAATGTCACCAACAAAAATACAGGAATTTCATAACTGAGGAACCCTGTATACACACATGTAAATATAACTACTAAGCCCTACTACTCTATGGGGGGATCTGTGCCTGATTCTCTACCAAATGCTGCGTACATTTTACTCCGAGTAACATCAAATGACATTAGAGATAGAATGAAACAATAGGAATAGCCCATACGCACGTCCCAACGCGCATGATCTGCTTGCAAAGGATTCTGGGTGAAATCCGAGTTCAAGGAACTCCATCAACCATCATGGCGCGCTGATTTTGAAGCAATGCGGTACACAACTGTAGCACATGCCATAGTTACACGTCAACTAAAGCATGGCGTAAAACTTGGCAGCTTGATGTATTTGTAAGACTGTACTCAGTTTCCCACGATGCATTGCGGTGTTTTGTTTTTTAAAAGATGGCGCTTGTGCATATGGGCTATTGATCAGGGACAACGAGTAAACAAGTAAACAAGTACTTCAGTATCTTCAAAATGACAAATATATTCAACAAGAAATTATGTATAAAGTCATTTTGAAGTTTGTGGATTGTAAGCTGCAATAAATCTGAGGTATGAAAAAATATATATTATAACTTTTTTAACATCTACATGGTAACATCTCACTACCAGAAGCTGAGAAGAAAACATTACTAAAGATCTGAGGTAAAAATACGTCTTTCCAAAACATGTACACATTCCGATAACTCCAACCCTCAACCAACTCTTCCAGAAATGACAGGCAAGTTGCACAAAATGTTTCAACTTGTACAGCCGCAGAGATAAGCATCTTTTAAATTCATCAACTTTATAATACAATTTCAGGTCATTTCCACCTCCATGTTGCTTTTTAATATATCTTTTTTTTTTGGAGCAGGTTTATATTTGCTCATTGAATGTATTCAACCATTTTAATATAGAGCATTTTATGCGAGCTCTGTGACAAAGTTGTCGAGTATAATTTTTTACTTATACATATGTAAAGAGCGATATTCCTGGCACTCAATTTCAAAATTTCTAGAATTCATGGCACATATTTAACAAAAACGCTGAAACACAATATAATTTTTGAAAAATTGGTAATTAATATAAAACATCTAATCCAGCTTAAAATCATAATGCTATGAATATTAATTAATGCACATGCTTCTATTTCAAATAAATTTGTTAACCAAGCTTTTTTAAAGGCAATTCATGATTGTAAAAAAAAATAAATAACTAAGTAAAGCTGCCCATTCACTTTCAACATTCTGCCGTTGTACAAAGAGTATTAATGGAAGCTGAGCTTGAAATCTTGTAAGCATTGATGTTGAACTGTTATCATGTACTCAAGAAGCCTACAGTAAGTGTGATTGATTCAAAAGTTATAGTCCAGCCTCGTTTTAAAAAGCCTAGTTATAAAGATCCTCGTTTAATGAGCCTCGTTATAAAAAGCCTAGTTATAAAGATCCTCGTTATAAAGAGCCTCGTTATAAAGATCCTCATTATAAAGATCCTCGTTATAAAGAGCCTCGTTATAAAGAGCCTAGCTATAAAGAGCATCTATAAAGAGCATCTATAAAGAGCATCTATAAAGAGCCTCGTTATAAAGAGCCTCGTTATAAAGAAGTCTGCTTATAAAGCATTTTCTGCTTTGAGTTTCTTTGTTTTGCTGTCCTCTTGTAACAACGTTGTTGTTATAAAGAGGTTGACCAGTCCAAGCATCTTATTATAACGAGGGTCGACTTTACTTCAAAACGAGGGGAGCTTGGGATTGAACTGTAATTGCTTCTGTACATTGTATGCTGAAAGTACTAGAACTACAACCTCTGGACTACTTTTAGGTGACACAGCAACTACAAATATTCGTAATACAACTTCAAAACTATTTTAAATATATTCCTCTAGAAGTAAAATATACATCCTCTTTTTCCAAACTACTTTCATGCGAAGATTCTGAAAAATTAAAAAGACGAACTACCAGCATTCAACTACATTTCAGGAATTCTCAAGATAAATCTTATAATTTAAACATTGTGGAGATAAAAAAACAACCGAAATGTACCATTTGGATGCATCTTCCAGAATGGTTTTTTAAACAAATATTCACAGCAAACAAATCTAAATATATTCAGCAAACAGTGGCAGCACAGCTAATTTACAAAATACTCTTTAAGATTATTGTATAAAAAGCAAAAAACTAAATGCATAATTCTAATTAAATCATAATATTGAATCATTTGGTTTCGATTTGTTTGTTTCATTATTTAACAAAAGTTGATGCAGCATTTGCAAAAAACCCTCACAAAACATCAGTTATTTAGACTTTCTAATTAAAACAAATATGGTTCAAACAAAAGTTTAAATGGGAGTACCTGTTTAACAGCACCATAAATTAAATTTAAACTTACTATGCAGGAGAGGAAAAACAAAGGGTAATCTGAGTAAAGTTGCCAAATCTCATGTTACAATTATCATTTTTCTTTGAATGTACCCTGAACTGAAGATCACACTATTCATGAAAATACATTTCGTGAAGCAAATTATAACACCAATACTTGCGAGATTTGTAGAGAAATCTTCCAAACTGTTTAAAACGTAAATGTATACTTTGCCATGAATTACAAAGCCAATGGTGAGTACGAAACATACTTATCTTCATCGGGTAATTTAAAATCTATTTCATCAAAACCGTTTTAAATTAAAGACGAGGCTGAGAATTTTAATGAACTCATTCAAGAACAGAGGACAAAAAATGAGTTAAAATTCAGCTTTGCTTTATCAATTTTATCTTTTTTTAGTAATGAGGACTGATTATTACCAGACCATTCCAGCCCCTAAACCCTAAATATAAAATAAACAACCTTCTTTGCTCAATTGCACCATTTCCTTCCAAGTCATTTATCAATCTGTCCACACGTCAACTTCACTATTCCAAGGTTCTCTTTTGAAAATAACTCTTTCATGATGTGTTGCTTGGTAACCAGGTTGCCACAGCAACCACACTGTGTGAACCTTATAGTATCCAGGTAACCAGATATTAGACCTCTGGCTAAATATAACACAATTGGTGTTGATCTTGGGATCAAAAGAAATGGCAGTAGTTGACGGTGGTGTAGATTGAATCATATAGTCTGTTATAGTCTACTTCCTGATCTACTGTAGCATTGTGCTCCAGCTCACTCCCTGAGAGGGCCCTTTGTCCGTTAACAACACCACTATGATGAACCGATGAGAGGTCAATCTTAGTTGAATGACCATTCTCTTGACCGTTATCTGTTTCCATTCTACAACCCTCATTGTGCTGACATTCCATCAGTCCTAAATCTGCTTCAGTGTGCAAAGGGACAATCTCACTTGCCTGTAATGTCCTACTGGGGGTAGTTTCTTGTGGGTGGGGTGGGTTCATGCAAGGAGTGGGCGTGTCTTGGGCGCCATTGCTGCAGTTGGGGTGATGAGGGGCGGGGCAATCTACAGATAAACCGTTCTGAGATGGAGAATCTGTAAGGAAATTGGGAGAGCCAATAAGTTCTGTGATGAGAATGTTGTGTCGCAAGATTGGATATACGTAGCATTCGAACAATTATCAAAGTGTATGTTATGTACAGGAATCATTTTGTTCAAGCACGAGCTTGAAAAACAAATTAATGAATATAAATGAGGTGCAGGAAAGGATCATGTAGGATCATGGATTAGTTAATGCATGGAGTACATGGCCAATGTCATTTGCTACAGTGAAACAATGACCTGACCTTTGCTAGTAACCTATATATTGCAATGATAAACACAGTTATAAACAGAGGTGCTTAAATGAAAAAAATTAACAATTTTATGCGAGGGGAATTCCAACTGCAGCAACGTTTACCAACACAACAATTTAAACTCCTTACAGGCAGTTTACTTGGTTTTATATAAGGAGTAAGCCAAATCACCAGATTCTCAAAACTGACTACGAATGTTTGAAACAATCTTCTTTTCTTTTTTTTTAATGGAACATGAAGAAAATCACGCCACGTTTTAACCCATTGATGCAGAGGTGCCACTGACCATTGGCCCAAGTACACTTGTAGTTTATCAAGGCTAACCCTTCCAATGACCATTGACAATGATGACCATTGACAATGATGACCATTGACGATGACCATTGACAATGATGACCATTGACTATGATGACCATTGAACCCATTGACTATGATGACCATTGACTATGATGACCATTGACTATGATGACCATTGACAATGATGACCATTGACAATGATGACCATTGACAATGATGACCATTGACAATGATGACCATTGACTATGATGACCATTGACAATGATGACCATTGACAATGATGACCATTGACTATGATGACCATTGACAATGATGACCATTGACAATGATGACCATTGACGATGACCATTGACTATGATGACCATTGACTATGATGACCATTGACAATGATGACCATTGACAATGATGACCATTGACTATGATGACCATTGACCCCATTGACTATGATGACCATTGACTATGATGACCATTGACTATGATGACCATTGACTATGATGACCATTGACTATAAAGACCATTGAATAGACAAGGTTGATCTGATCCTTCTTAGAGGTAATGTCCCATGAGAGCTCGACATTTTGCAGATTTCAGCTGCTTGGGAATGTAACATTGAGTGAGATAGTCCCCTGCTTCTGACCTCACTTGACCTTTGCTAGTACCACTTATAGCCCCATTAAGAGGATCCACAGAGGCCTGCTGACCAAAATAAGACTGTTGGCTGGTGCTAGATTGATGACCAATGATAGGTTGATGGCAAATGTTGGCTTGTTGACCAATGTTGAATTGTTGATCCATGCAAGACTGTTGACCATTGTGGGACTGTTGACCATTGTGGGACTGTTGACCATTGTGGGACTGTTGACCAAATCCTAGTCGCTGACCAACACACAGTTCTTGACCAGAGCTGGATACTTGACCAAAGCTTGACTGTTGACCACTGCGGGAATGTTGACCATGTTTGTAACTTTCTTCAACAGAGCCGTGATTCATTTCCATATCTGGTGGCAAAGACAATGCGACAAAATTTAAAGATACAAATCAGGATTTGATGCAAAAAGACAACTTTCCTCAAGTGCGTCTTTCTTCATCACTAGCTGATATTTTACAAGACAAAATTTTGAGTAAAAAGCACAATGGTAATGTCTTAATAAATGTTACTTTCTTTAAAAGCCCATGAACTTCTCTCAAAATGCCTAACAGTTTTAGCTGATATTTTACAAGACAAAATTTTGAGTAAAAAGCACAATGGTAATGTCTTAATAAATGTTACTTTCTTTAAAAGCCCATGAACTTCTCTCAAAATGCCTAACAGTTTGCTCCTCACAAAAGGCGTCCTGTCCTGGCAATCAAACTTTCTTTAAGGTTATATCTAGGGGCAGAGAGAGGCAACCCTAAAGCCAAGGAGGCGATTAACGGTACTTCTTATAAAAAGTTCATGGCCTGAAACAATTTCTTATAGAATACAAATCACACATTAAAGATCTTACTCTGCGATATACAATGAACCATTACAATTCACACCATTCTAGCATTGTATTGTCTGTTGTATCAAAGAGTTGGAATAAGTTTTTCCAAATTACAATGTTTGAATCAACGTACAATGTTGATATTAAACAGGTATTTGATCTGGTAATATTTGCAGCAATACCACATACATACATCTCTCTGACGAAAAAATAAACCTTTCTCCTGAAGACAATCCAAGCATACTGATCGAAACGTCGAGTTGACCCACCAGCGGTTCTTTTCAGAACCACAACTCATCAGATAAAATGATGTACATGGTGTTACCACAAACCTTACTATAAGTACAGTCAACCCTCGTTATAAAGAGCATGCTATAAAAAGGTTTTGCTTATAAAGAGTAAGTACATGTACATTCTGAAGTCCCGATTGTCATTTCTGCTTTGTGTTTCTTTGTTTTGCTGTTCTCTTATAAAGTTCCTGTTGCAAAGAGGTATTTTGGCCAGTCTCTGCGATCTTGCTATAACGAGAGTCAACTGTTATTTACTTCATTATTTGTATTCATCATCATGGTTAAATATTCCATTTATAATATCTTACAAATCACAACCCAAGGCTGGTTTTACACACTAAGTTCAGGGGATATCAAGGGATGCATTTTTTCACTCAACATCTCAACAACGTTTGTGTTTGGTCCTGCCAAATGTCTTCATTTATCAATAACTCACAGACATGACAGAGTGTTTGGCAGCCAATGGTGGTGTTTTAGAGTTGATGTCTTCATTTATCAATCAATCACAAAGTGGTTGGCAACCAATGGTGGTGTTTTAGAGTTGACACAAATGTTTTCATCTATCAATCAATCACAGAGTGTTTGGCAGCCAATGATGGAGTTCTAGATTTGACATCTTCAATTATCAATCAATCACAAAGTGTTTGGCAGCCAATGATGGTGTTTTAGAGTTGACACAAATGTTTTCATCTATCAATCAATCACAGAGTGTTTGGCAGCCAATGATGGAGTTCTAGATTTGACATCTTCAATTATCAATCAATCACAAAGTGTTTGGCAGCCAATGATGGTGTTTTAGAGTTGACACAAATGTTTTCATCTATCAATCAATCACAAAGTGTATGGCAGCCAATGATGGAGTTCTAGATTTGACACAAACATCTTCAATTATCAATCAATCGAAGAGTGTTTGGCAGCCAAATGATGGTGTTCTAGAGTTGACACAAATGTTTTCATACATCAATTTATCACAGAGTGTTTTGCTGCCTCACCGAGTATTTTGATGCAAATGGTGGCGTTCTAGAGTTGTCACAAATATCTTCAATTATCAATCAATCGGAGAGTGTTTGGCAGCCAAATGATGGTTTTCTAGAGTTGACACAATTTTTTTCATACATCAATCAATCACAGAGTGTTTTGCTGCCTCACCGAGTGTTTTGCTGCAAATGGCGGCATTCTAGAGTTAACGTCTTCATTTATCAACCAATCACAAAGTGTTTGGCAGCCAAATGATGGTGTTCTAGAGTTGACACAAATGTTTTCATACATCAATCAATCACAGAGTGTTTTGCTGCCAATGGTGGCGTTTTAGTGTTGACGTCTTCATTTATCAATAAATCATAAACGAGTGTTGTTCTAGAGATAACACCCATCAAATTCTTATTTGTTCCCTGTATGAGTCAACCACTCAAAAACTTTCCAAACAAAATATACTTGGACTTTCACAGATAGCAGTTGATTAATTTTAAAAATACAATTATTAAAGTTTTCCATATTCACATGTGTGTTCATTTAAAGTTAAACCTTTACATTCTGAAAATTCAGGCCTGGAATTTCATCTTTCAGGCCATTTCCATTTTGCAAAGGGCACTTTCATAGGAAAATTTGAGATATAAGTCTATGCACAACTTTTAAGGGGGCATCAAGGCCAGAACTAGGACTTGTGGCCTCTATGTAATTCCAGGAATGAAAACTAAACATGTGATCTCACAGGTTACATGGTCTATGCATTTTACAGTAAGCGTATCAATGCCCATTACATTAGTGCCTCGGTCATTGGCCAATAAAATTTGTTTTTTTTTCCTCAGCTCCCCGGGACCGCTACTCTCACAGGTACCCATTTATAACTCTGGGTGAGGAGAAGCAATTATGGTAAAGCACAGTGGTTAGGACCAAGGACACCAGGGTTTGGACCGCTAGAAAGCTCGGCCATGACTCACTACAATGATGACCTGCAAAGCTATGACTAGAGTACACTCCTCTAATTAACCAACCAGAGATTATTCATTTTGAACAAGCGCAATATCAATATTACTGGAGATACATGTAAATATGAAACACCAACTTGACAATGACAACATTTGGCCACTAGGTGGCAGCAGACATGGCTGGATTTCACAAAGAGCTAAGATTGATTTTAACTGCAAATCACTTTAATTGCTAAGCAAAGTGTGCTATCACAACACAAATCACTTTAGCCATACTGACAACTCATCTTTTCCCAAGAACAATTCGCTTGGTCCCTGTCGGTCTCATCCAAGACTGCAGGGATGGGCTGATGAGCTTCTAAAAAATTCTTGTTCAGAATGTAGTGATTCATGATGGGACCGATTGTACTGCTGATCGGCGCAATGCGCTCAATCGCAACACACACGGTATGAAAATGTAAACAAGTAATTAGCACTCTTCTTTTTAAACAAAAATTACAAAAGGAATACAACTATTCAGGTAAATTATTAATGTTGTGATCGAGCCCTATGTCAGCAGGCGAATAATGCCAATAATTGTTTCCAATGGATTTACACATAGAGCTACATGTACATTATTATTGATAGAGGTCAAATCTTTTGAAACAGGAAGAGGTGACCGGGCGTTATTTGTTCAGGGGAAATGGTCCTATGAGCATGCGTATATGTCAGGCACCTTTGGTTCAGGCGTCGGGACCGAGCGCACAAGAACAATGAGTTTACCCGTTAAGTCTGCTGCCACCTAGTGTCCTTAAAAGTCTACCGTTGCACACCTGTCTGATTGCAGGTCCATAACTCCACCTATATCTGGGCCCAATTCCATAGAGCTGCAAAGCACAAAAAATGAGCCAAGCACAACAAAATTATGCTTACCAGAGTAAGGTCACCAGCCAAAATACTTTGTCAGATGTGCCATTTGTGACTGGCATCCTGCTCATTTCTGCTAAAGCAGGAAATTGTTAAGCAATATTTTCTGCTTTAGAAACAGCTCTATGAAATCAGGCCAAGTTGATGACAATTGTTCCTGTGTACTATGAAGTCAATCTAGGTCAATCAATTAAGGAGACAGTAGGAGAGGGATGATTTCCACCTGTGCCAATCAGTGATGTCCTGTGTATTCCGACTGTACCTTCACTGGATATTGAGACCTTTTGCTTGTTTACCCTTAGTGACTGGAAATTATAGCACTGGTGGTAAAGGGTATGTTGAAGGCCAATGAGGTGTGAAGATTTCCATCAATATATTGGATTTGTCACCGTTGTTCCTGCAGTGCATACATCTATAAGACCTTGGCATTCCTCCATCTTCCTCAAGTCAGTATCGATGTTCCAAGCATTCAATCAAACCAAATGTTTCATTTTGCATCAACATTAAAAAAACAGCGGATATCGCCACCCATCCTCAAGCGATGACTTATTTGCTAATGCTGCACCGGGGTCAACCGGTGAACGTCTTCCCTCCATTTGATCTTCCTCTTTTCCGTCTTGGGAATCTTTCCCAATATTAATGTCTTCCATTTCTATGGTAACGCTTTCATCAATGTCCATTTTATCAGCTGCTGAGGTTGATGCCAACGCTTTCATTGGGGTTAGATCTTTCGGAACAGTCCACTGGCGAGCTTGTTGGGATTAAAAGTCGAGGTAAAGCCGTTTGACTTTTTTTAATCACACACCATACCGGGTTGTATCGCACAGCAAACTCAGATTGTTATAAAATACAAACATGCAAGCTAACACAAAACAAGAAAACTATCAACAAAATGGAGCTACATAAATGTAGCTTTCAAAACTGCAAGTTACGGAGAAAACAAAAATAATCAGCAGCCTCCATTTTTCAAATGAAAGAAACTCGGTGTTTAGCTTTCTATGACCAGACTGTGTAAATCGCACTTAGAGCTATGAGTTTCATAGAAAATGGATTGTTTTAACTCCATGATAAAAAACGGGCTGGCAGATTGACGAGTTTAAATTCACAAGTTAAATTGATGAAGCATGTGAGTGAAAAAAAAGAAACAAAGGGGGATTTCATGAAAGATTGGTTTTCTTTGCACCTTGAGATTTTCAAGAGTTCTGCTACATGCGAATTGCGGGCAGATACACGTGAATTGCGTCTGATACACAAAGCAAACACACACAAAAAAAAATTCTTTCTTTTGTTGCTTCAGATCAAATTTACAGAAATGATTTCTGTAAATTTGATCTGAAGCAACAAAAGAAAGAATTTTCTTTTTCAAATCAAAAAGATAAAACCATTCAGAATGCCCCAGATTTTGCACAGTAGGGCTTTTAAAACCAACCAAAGATAAACACCAAGTATAAAACATTCAGAGGACCTTGTTTCAACTTTCAATTCAGCATGCTTAGGCCAAACTTCCAAAATCTGGGTGCAAAATGCCTCACATTTTGAACAAATTCTTGGGAGAACCCTGTTTTCTATGGATTGAGGGATCATTTTGGGGATAAACACGTCTGCAGTGTACTTCAAAAATGCACCCAGGCGACAAGGCTTTGGCCTTAAGTGCTTATGTTGCCTCTATGAAGAAAAGAGGACAGGACAATAAGCAGCCCATGGCCTCATTCTTAACAAGGTTTACAAGTATTTTATCTGTTAGCAAGGGTTTTGTTTACCATGAACCACAATACTACATTTATACCTGACAGCCTCATTCAAGGTTAAAGTCTATCAGTGAAGTTAGGGGTTAAGGCTTTTCAGTCTCAAACATGCAAGAAAAGTCTTGGAACCTTACTCTCTGTTCCGTTGCGGTCTTCCTCAAATGACGTTGAGCCATTTTCCGTCCTGGCCTTTTTCAAGTCCCCATTGGTGGTATCATCCGTGCCTCTTTTTCTGCCCAGATGACCGGATGAATAACCATTAGGGGTGCGTGGGACGCCGTCTACCTGCTGGATGTAGTGGGCACATAGCTCATGGCTACAGGATAAGGCAAGATCCTTCGGCAGATGGCCATTGTTGTTGGTTGTTCTATATAAAGTCAACAACAAAAATGTATATTTTGTTAATTACTTGTAAGTATTTACTCAACTGTAATTTTAAAATCTTGTTCAGTAAAATTGTTGAGGTTTTTCTTAATGGAATTTGCCACCACTCGTTAGCATGATATATTGCCTTTTCAATAGATAAAATTTGTTGTAAGGAGCTATGGTGTTTTTGCTGGCTAACTGTGATGGGAGACTTGGGCTGTCTTCGATCTGGCGGCTACAGCTACGGCTACGGCTACATTTCCGCATCATCATGCCTGGAAGTATAGTACGCCCCTCGCAACACACTTAGCAACAGTCGTAGCCGTAGCTGTATTCGACAATCCGGATCAGCCTAAAATACAAACTGGTAGTTTGCAGTTTAGCCACAAAAGCTACAACCAAGAAAGTAGCTGTCATGGTTCACATGACGTCCTCCATGACAGGCCTGGAAGAACACGGAGGCCATGGCCTCTATTGCCCGTGGTCTTGGCCTTGGTGCCCCTTCAAAGGTTTCCCATACACTTTAAGATTTTCCAACGGAAGTGCCCTTTGCAAAAGGAATATGACCTTGCCCTCTCAAAGATGAAATTCCATGCCTGTCATGATCAATGTTGCCAAGACACACTTAATCTGGCAAATTAGCCAAGACAGGGTTTTTTTCATCATCCAACCTAACACATCCGACCTAACACAAAAGATCTTGCATGAACTTTGGGATCCAGTGGCACACTTTCAATCAAAAGCAAATACTTCTGCTCTTTAAAAAGTAAAATTACCTGAAAATGGCCCCATTAGCTTTGAGTATTCCGAGGCATTCAATGCCCCCACACCTGGCCGCTTTGTGAGTTGGTGTTTCACCAAGGTAATCCTGAAACAATAGATGGTTAAGACGCAATCGTCAATTGTTCTAGTGGTAATAATCATAAAACAATAGAAATACATATAGCGCTAAACCTTCTACTTAAAAATGCCCTCAAGCACTTTACATTTATGTAAAACTAGAAATTATAACTAAACTAAAGCAATTGTTTGTAGTGGTAATAATCATAAAACAATAAAAATACATAAATCACTAAACCCTCTACTTAAAAATGCCCTCAAGCACTTCACATTTATGTAAAACTAGAAATTAAAACTAAATTAAAGCATGAATTATCAACCAAGTATTAACAAAGGAAATGAAGTGATACACTATTATTATACTAAGTTAAACTAGACTATCATGCAAGTATGCGCCTATTCGAACATTGGGACCCGTTAAAGGACGCAAGTTTGTTTCTTTCACGCGTTAAAGCAAAGTGGTCCCAAAAATGTTTGAATATGCACAAGACTTGCACAGTTTATAGCAACGTAGGCCAACTGCACTGAAGTGCAAGCGGAGGGCAAAACAATTATACACTTGTTATGTTTGTACTTTGACACGGCAGTGGGGATGACACACTTGATTTATCACGTAGATAAATCACCATCACCACAAAACCGTCCCGACCTTTCTGCACCTGTACGTACTTGATGAGAACAGACTAAACTAAACTAAAAAGTGCAACAAATGGTATGGAATTAAAAAGAGGAGTAGATCACTAATCAATGACATCCCCACTCCATGACAGACTAAAAAAAGATAACACTAACGCATTCTGCTCTCATCCAGTGTGTCACTACAACATAATAAAATACATAAACAATGACAGAGGTGTACAGCGGAAGTTGTCAATTCATGGGATTAACCAAAGTATGCACAGAATACCCACGTCCATGCCATGTGAGGGTGACATTGACGTACATATGTACAACATTTGCTGATATCACCACCATACACATACATGAGTAACCTTTCAAGAACTAAAGTTTTATGCAATAAGAAAACACAGGGTTTATACAATGAAAAAGATGTGCCACTCAAATGTACAAAGAAGAAAACAAACGGTCTTCAAAAGTAGTTAAATGACAACAAGAAAACAAGAAAACAATTTACAGTTTATTCTGTGATCAATTACTCAATAATTAATCAACAAGCGATTGTCTTTAAAAGCAATCTTTGAATCATCAGACAAATAAGTCAGAATTATAGTGAATGTTTATAAGAAATAAATTAACATAAAAATCAAAACTGAAGTGATAATGACAAGAGAATTTGTTCAAGTTGGTTGACTAGACCAACCTGACATGCACCTTCATAGGCCAAATAACTACAAACAACTATATATACAGGGTCAAGAAATTGACCCTGCAGTTGTGTATGTTCATTTGGCCCATGCGTGTAAGGACGCTGCTTTTCGTGAAACTGGTCAAGACTACTAGGCCTAGTCAGGGCTCAAATTTGGGAGGAAAATCCACAAGACTGCAGGGCTTGTAGCTCAAACCTTTTACTGGGCCAGAAGTTATTTTACAAGACCAGAATCAAAATGAGTTGAACAAGTGCTAAAAGAAGATCTATCTCATTTGTCTTATGTTTATGGGTACTTAAATACGCAACAGAATTGAAAGATATTTATCAGATTCATAGTCGACATTTTTTCACAAAGATAATTACACATTGAGGTATTGTTATTCAATTGATAAACACAAGATCACCGGACTTGGGGTCCTTCTAGAGCCCTTCTAGTAGTATTGACCCATTTCACAATGCGCAGCACCCTGACACGCACCACTCCTGTCCGCCATCTTGGTAGCCGAAATGTACTCAAAGGAATTGAAAACCAAAATGGCGGTAAATGGTTGGCGCGCATTGTACAGAGGTGCGTTCCATGTCGTGCAAGGGGGTCAATACAATCAAAGTAATCCCTTGCTGTTCTCCTTACCTGTGCATTTACACTGGCCCCTGATCGGATCAACCACATCAGGCAATGGGGCTGATTACCAAAAGCAGCAACATGAGCTGGTGTTTGATGGAAACGTTGAGTTGCAACGTCAAAGTTCACCCCAGCAGTGACCAGCAACTGCAAACATCCCAACTGTTCAAACGGAAAAAAATAAAACAATGCTGTATTTTACTATGGAACTGTAACAAAGCAAATCATGCCCATAGTCTAGAAACAAATCTACCCGACTACCACTACCACTGTGGCATGTCGTGGCGCACTGGACTCAAACTCTGGTGTTTCTGATCAGCAGAGTGTGGGTGTGATTCCCGGTCTTGACACTTGTGTTCAATTATTGCTTCGTCCTTCGGATGGGACGTAAAGCCGAAGGTCTCTTCACTGTGTTGTGTAATGCTATTTCGGGGAAAATATTCCTCAGAAAAAATGTTTACCGGGCAGGGAAGAAAATTGCCTGTGTGGCACGGCCAAATATTGGCTGCACACGCTCTTAAAAGAACCAGTTACACTATCGTTAAGAGAAGGGGTTTGCCCTGGTGTTTCTGGCAGGGGCTGAGTGGGCCGCAGCACCTTGCAAATTGGGTTAAATCTTGTGTTTAGACAAAGACATGTTCTGGTGAAAATTTAGATGCCGCATGAGTAGGTACATCACTACATGATTTATACAAAATTTTAAGTTTTGACCACTCAGTTTCACTACAAACACGCTTTAATTAATACACAAAACCACATGGCGCCGCATGCCATCGTAAACGCAAATGCGAGGTACAGTCACACGCTATACACATACGGTTCAAAGTACATGCTATTACCAACAGTGAGCACGCTGTGACTGGCAACTGGTAGTTAATAAGCCTGTGCGGGTTACACGGTTGACTGACCCGATCGTCCAGTTACACATCGACATTTTTACGGTATAATGAGGATAACCAAAGTTCGCCCTTAACTTTTTCCGAGACTAGCCAGCAGGACCAGTTAGCTTGTCAGTTCACTAGTACCCCAGCTTTTTCACTGGTCCGTATTTTAAAGTTTTCTTTCAACATTGTCATTAGCATGGGACTTTAAACTAATAAGAAGTGGTTTACGTGTAGCGATGGGATGAATAATTTAGCCAGCACTGTTTTAACTGGCATTTGGCCAGAGGACCAGCCACTGTTAAGGGAGAACACTGTAAACTTCCCTCAAAAGTGCCGCGAAATGCAGACAGCAGAACACATTGCAATCACGATGTTCACAACACACAATACACATCCGTGCGATACACAAGCAGTCACATCGTTTCCAATAATTTACAGGCTTGAGCATACACAATGGATCGTTACAATCCGCCCTCTAGTGACAAGTTAAAAAATGTTGAGCTTTATCAAATGAACATGTACAAATCATGCGGGTACCGGACTGCAGGATTGAATACTTATGAATTTTTCTCTTTTTTTTCAACCCAAAATTAAATAAAATTTACCCCCATCAGGCATCAGTTTCCCTTGAGGTTTATTACTTCATGAATTAAAAAGTCACATCCCCTTAAGGTGATCCCTCTTCTGACGCTTCCCAATTTGTATCGTAAACTTGGGTTGTGATTCCTGGTTTAAATACAGCTGTTTAACGATTGAATGGCTTCTGACTGGCACCCCTAAATAAAGATATTGACAAAATAGGGAGACTGCTAATATTAGGGCTAGATACATGTGATGTAGCTCAGTTGGTAGAGTGCCGGCACACTTAACCGTAGCGTATCTGTCTATGAAACCACGCGTGCGAGGTTTGAGCCATGTGTGGCGATTATCCCAAATTTTTGTTTCTTCATGCCAAAAAATAAGAATACTCTTTTTTATAATATTAATATTAATACATAAATGGATAGTACTACTTTCAATTTTTCTGATTTTTGGCTCCCAATGATTTTTTATAAAAAGGAAATAAGTCAAAAATTCCTTATGGTCCGATTCCAATCTCATGATGTGATTACAATTAAGTCACAACAACAATGTTGGCGCGGAACCAGACTAAAATATCACAGTAAAATTTCAAAGGAAGTCCCCAAAAAACAGTCACTGCGCATGTTCACTGCCAGTCATGCCAGTCCGGCTTTAAAGACACTGGACACTATTGGTAATTGTCAAAGACCAGTCTTCTCACTTGGTGTATCTCAACATATGCATAAAATAACAAACCTGTGAAAATTTGAGCTCAATTGGTCGTCGAAGTTGCGAGATAATAATGCAAGGAAAAACACCCTTGTCACACGAAGTTGTGTGCTTTCAGATGCTTGATTTCGAGACCTCAAAATCTAATTCCGAGGTCTCAAAATCAAATTCGTGGAAAATTACTTCTTTCTCGAAAACTACGTTACTTCAGAGGGAGCAGTTTCTCATAATGTTTTATACTATCAACAGCTGCCCATTACTTGTTACCAAGTAAGGTTTTATGCCAATAATTATTTTGAGTAATTACCAATATAGTGTCCACTGCCTTTAAGCGTTAACTAAAAAATAGCCGGGGCCAATTGTCTGAATAGTATCCGATCGACTGCCACTTTTTTACATACAAAGCAAAAGCAATGTCTCTTTTCGACTCATTTGAGTAAATAAAATACTAGCTTATTTCATAATGAATTAACAAGTTGCAGTCAGATACGAAAATGTTACCAAAATTAATTTAAGTGAGTGACAATTCTACACTCAAATGTGTACTGTAGTACAGTGTAGTCAAATTTGTAATGCTTTTCCTTTACTCTTTAGGCTTTACAATCAAATACTAGGCCTAAATAGAATACAATAATTTTAATTTTTTCGAAATATGGAAATTTGAAAGGTTGTTTTGTTTTGTTAGTTTTAATTCAAATTGTTGATTAACTGATTGAATTTATTTGTCATGACTTTGGACTGGTTGGTTGTACCTACCTTGCCGTGATAAGCCGACCAGTGCGCCGGGGTCCAACCGTAGAATTGATCTTCCGTGTACAGGTCATACTCCCCGTGCGCGAGCAGTGCAGACAAAGCCCCCGTGTCACCATCACGACATGCACGGTGAACAGGAAACCGACTTCGGAGATGGTCTTCATATGATTTGTCCCAATATCCCGGGGCTGGAGACTGCTCCATCATCCTCCTAATGCCCTCCAAGGCAAGCTTCTGGAATTTAGAGAGATTCCTCAACGAAATGGAATCATTTTGAGCCTCCAGCTTGACGGGGATTATATACAAACAAAGACAAAGTCGCAGTCACATTTTCAGCAGTGCAGTTTTTGGAGAGGGACAATGGCGCCTTTTCCCTATTCAATTCGTTTAGTCTGGTTCATGCATGTGACGTCAACAAAATTTATTTTCCAGGCCATCCAAAGTCTGGGTACTATACTGGGACTGTAGAAAAAAAATCCTCAATACAAACAAACCAAAATAAGTCAAAAACAGATGCCGACTGCTACTTAGTACTAATATATTACTAAAAAAAAAACACTTTGTTGTAAATAAACGGACAAAGGGAAAAATGCAGTTGATAAAAGAACTTTAAAGTCATGTTTCTTATATCCTGGCCATCACATCAAGGTTGTTTTGTAAATGTCATGTGCTTTCTATGGTTTATTTTGTTCTCCTTTTGTTTACTTACTAAAATTGTTTGTGACGGTGTAAAGAATGAATAAGAATATGTGATTCCAAGCATGTTATAGTTGTAGGGGTTTCAACAAGTGTGTATAATGAGTGAGATGTTGTTTATTTAACTATCATTCATAAATACCCCAGACAGTTTCGCTACTCCTATTGGTGGAGAACGCGTCACGTGGGGGTGTTTAAACGGTTGATAAAGACACAGCTGAAGCTGTTTAAGACCGGCTGGCTTCGCGTGTTGGGCGCGCAAGCTCATGTACACCAATTTAAATTACGCAGAACGCAATTCATAGCTATTAGTAACAGCGCGTGATATGTGTGTACACGCGCGTATACACACCGACCGACGCGCACAAAACATTTTTACAAAAGTTTTTGGAAATTTGCAAACTTCGAAAAATTCGCAAAAGAAACAGTGTGACATTGTCTATAATTGTGATATTATATATTGCTTTTTAACATAAGGGCATTTATGAATGGGAATAAAAGAGTAGTGACTCGTTCTTAAACGGCCGTTTAAAACCGGCAGGGTCGTGGCCGTGTGATAAAGGCCCGAGCCGAAATCATTAACTAATTTTAAAAGAAAGTCTTTTGCCTTTTACTGAAGCAATTCTGGTCCTTGCTGTTTGCACTGCATATAACTGTCAAGGAGTTATCTGTGGTGGTCCTGAAGGTACATCAAACGTATATATTTACGTGAACGTAAATATATACGTTTTTTGCCTCAATCGCAAATATTTACGTGAATATTTACGATAATAAATTGCGAATTGGGGCAAAAAACGTGAATATTTAGGTAAATAATATTCACGTAAATATATAATGTTTGATGTCCCTTCAGGGCTACCATAGTTATATCTGGTCTCACTGTAGACAATTTCGTGCGGGGGAGACTTAAAGGCATCGTACACGCTGGTAATTGGAGCCTACTGTTTGTTTCAAACCTATATAGTTGGAGATATATACCATAAAACTAACCTGTAAAAATTTCATTTCAAAAGGTGGTAGTGTTTTTGAGATATTGCCGAAAATCTGGAGCGGTTATGTCCACGCAGGAAGAAATCTGCATTGGAGTACACACTCTGAGAACCGTTACGCGTAAAACGCTCCTCAGATTCAAATGTTTTGGGGATAAAAAGTGATATATTTTTCCATAACCGCAGTATACTTCGAAGTGAAAAGATTCTCAAAATGCACTACTGCTGTACTTCTTACCAAGTAAATTTTCATTGTCATTAATTATCAGAGTTATTACTTAAAGGCCCTGTACACTATTGGTAAAGATCGAAAAACACAATGTTCACAGATTCACACATAACTTACATGATTTAAAGTAAGTAATGATAGAAAGGGTTCCTTAAAATATTTCTGCCTAAAATGCTATCGTTTCTAAGAAATGAGTAAAACAACAGTTTTTATCACGCGCGACAATTTGAAAAAACAGAAAACACATAAGGTCTCTTTTCACTATTTTCTCGTGACCTCGATGACCAATTAAGCTCAAACTTTCACAGGTTTGTTTGTTCATGCATATGTTAAATCACAAAAAATGTGGACACTGATTTTGAGCTGTTACCAAAAGTGTACAATACCTTTAACGTGTACGGAGGGGGCGGGCAGAGGGTTCCCACCCGCCACTGCACTGTCTGTCCAATAGAAAGTGTAAAAGCAGCTTTGCTTTACCTTTTCCTATACGTGTACTGTAGACCATCACCTGCTTCCGACGGGTTAAAAACAGCAAATGATTAGTCCTCATTGATATTTATAGGACGCTTCGCAGCGTCATTTCCAAAACTCCCGCCCTTTTTTCCAAACGAGGCAAGGTCGTCTGCTTGGTCTGAGTCGTCGAAGTTGTTTGGATGTTTTATTTAAAGAATTTTCAGAGTGTGGGGTGAACGAGTTTTTATGTCTATATTTTGTGTTTATTGTAAACAAATTTCAAATGACAAGGATCTACTATGTGTGAGTTGAGCAGACCTTTTATTTATTTATTTCTTGTTTTCTATTCAATGTAAACCCCATATAATATATAGTTCAATACTATAAAATAAGACTTAGCCATTACATGTATAACATTTATTGCAAAGAAAATGAACTATATCATAATATGAGATAACGTATCGGTAGGTATTTGGTGCAACAGGGTGCAACTGGAGTTTTACAGAGAAATATGGATATTGAACTTTTCAAAGAGTGTAAAATACATAATATCTCTGCCAGAACGCGGGGGGGGGGGCACAATGTGATAAAGTGCCCCACCATATTTTTGCCCGTATCAATTGTTAACAGTGCATCCGATCACCGCCAAAGGTTTTTTCCCAAGTGTCATATTGTAAACAACTTTTCAACAACATTGTCCACTTGTACTTGTTTTCCCCCGAATAAAAAATGGTAGTGGTGTGTCCATATCCGGCAGCCATCTTGGATTTTGTGTTTTCAGCCCGTATTCGGGGTCCTACACTGTTAAAAATGTCCGTAAATTTACGGAATCCGTAAAGTGAAATATTCCGTATTTTCGCCGTAATTTTACGGACTTTCCGTAAATGTAAATATTAATTATGCTAATAAGCGTAATTACAATCAACCACATTTGCCCAAACACCTACACATAATATAGTACATGTAAGTACAAACTGTTATTTCACCCACAACCGTGTACAAATGTACGAACTCATGTTAAGGGTTTTTTTATTTTACGGAATAAAAAAAAACCGGTAATAGAGCTGCAGGAATACGGAACTATATTTTTTGTTCCGGCAGCTCTGTTACCGGAAAAGTTTTTTAATTCCGTAAAATAAAAAACCCTTAACATGAGTTTGTACATGTGTACACGGTTGTGGTGTGAAACAAAGATGTACTTACATGTACTATATTATGTGTAGAGTGTTTGGGCAAATGTGGTTGATTGTAATACGCTTATTAGCATAATTAATATTTACATTTACGGAAAGTCCGTAAAATTACGGGAAATATCGGAATTTTCTTTACGGAGAGTCCGTAAATTTAACTTTTTTAGTGTAAAAAACTCAACTTTAGTCATGCCAAGAAATACCATAGAATCGTTACTGAACCTGAACCAAGGCCTAATCATTGTAACCTTAGTAGAAAAACTATAAAAATTCTATAATTTCCCCCAGAATGAGATAAACCTACGATTATAGCGTAGCATCCCCAACAGTGACCCCGGTATAGGCCTCTAAATACAATGTCATGTTATTGATTATGTCAATTAAAATAAAATAAAAATTGCAAAAAGGTTTTATAGCATCGGACAACAAATAATGAAATTGTGGGAAAAGTACAATTTCTGAGCAAAAATCTAAAGAACAAACAATTCCCTTTAATGGCAAACTTTAAAATGTGTTCATGTCATCAAGTAGAACTTGGTCAAATGAACATAGTTGCGAGTTTCCGAACACATAAACAAAAGAGTTAATTTGTTTTATGGATTTTGTTTAAGGTTTCTATACCCTGTTTAATGGTAACGCAACGCGGCCTTGGAAACAATCCTTTTAATTTGTTGCCGTGGCCAACATTATATTTTTGATGCACCACAGTAAGGGAAGCTAAGTGATCGAGCAAGGCATTCTGGGGAAAATGGTGCGGCGAGAACGTTTTACTAAGGACTAGCGGGATCGCGCGGCACCCGCTAGATGGGAGCGATTCTTGTGTAAATGTACTGTGGGGTAACGGGGGAGGGGAGGGGGAGGGGTGGTACGGAGGGACACTCAGAGGTAATCATTTTGTAGTAGTGGCTCGGCAACGGTAGTTGAAATTGGTACGCAATGTTGTTTTGTCTTTTGATAAAATTTTGAGCATGCAAAAGATGTTGAGTGGGGTCGCAACGTCGCCTGCCCTCCTAACCCCTTTCGTCCCCTTGTGGCGAAACGACGGCCAGTGAGATTATTGATTAAATTACTTACCTTAAGATTAATGGTACAGTCCAGCAGAGCAGTAGGCTGGAGTACGGCATGCGAGAATGCAGCGTGCTTGCGCTGTCTGACGGCCGCCGCAAGCCAAGTGCGTGCAGCGAAAGTGCATGAGTAGCGCGGCGTGCGGGAGAAAGTTTTTGGGGAGTTCATGTCAAGCCTTGGAAGTGGTGAGTACACTTTTAGTTTAGCGCTGTGTGTGCAGTGCGGAATTGTGTGAGGGTTGTTTCATTCACTGTAGAGTATATGGTGAGGTGCCTTTTGAGGAACCTTGGGTTGTACTCAGTGTGTTGAATGTGAGGTAGCAGATTGGAATTGTGGGCCTGTGAACCCGTTGTTGCGTGGTTACGCACGGTTTTAGTGCGAGAACGGCCCCGGGTATTTCTGCTCGGACCCCCTGGGAAACTACCGGTAGTCTTGGAAAGACTAGCCGTGCTCACGGTGGTGTTTAGGACCGTGTAGTTGAGTGTACACGAAAGCGATCACCTGAGGTAGCCCGCCTCACGGAGGAATTGCTTGGGAACAGTCACGTTGTATTTTGGGGTAGTTGTTTAATAATATCAGAGTGAAGTTGTTTATTAAGTACTGGCCCTACCTCGTAGGTGGAGGTTATTATAAAAGTGATTTAGTGTGTGATTTATATTGTGATTTGTAAGTGTTCTGATCATTTGCCAGGGACAGAGAGCCTCCGTTGAGGGAGGAAGTTATTAAATAAACCATTTGATTTGCTGCATTTAGTTTGTCGACTATTTCTTATTTCATTTCGGATCCTGTGTAGTTGTTATCAAATCGGGACGGTACAATTCAGTCCCAACGGATCATTCCCTAGCCGCTCAGGGTTTTTCCGGTCAGGCCGTCCGAAGCCAGCGCCTCCCTAGGTAGCTGCCTATAGTCAAGCAACTTCTTGCTAAAGGGGGCGTTGCGCGACAAAATGGTGTCAGAAGTGGGATTATGATTTGATGCAACTACAAGGACCGATTCCATGTAAATTAGTCAATGTCAGTGGGAGTTTCCCATGAAAGAAGTACTCGGTTTTCTAGCACTAAGTCTAGTTCTTATTTGTCTGGTTTTGGTAATTATCATAGTCTGCCTGCTGGCAATTAAAAGTCACCGACAACGGAGACAATTTCTGAGGCAGAGGCGTATTGTTATTGCTCGCAGTGAGCAGGTCACCTCACTATGAGTGAGACCAAACAATTAAATCCCAGCTATCAAGAGGACCTTAGTAGGTCCAGAATGGAACTGCAGTTACTGCAGTGGGAGAAGGCCCAACAGGCGAGGCGGATTGAGGAGCTTGAGGCTGCCTTAAAGCAGGCAAAGACGTCCGAGGAACCAGTTAGTCGAGCTGGAGGACGCCAGCAAAAGCGTGTGAGAATAGATGGGGACATTGATTTTAAATTTCCGAGTCAATGTTTAAACGACTTAGGGGAGGAGTCCTCAGGCTTCGCCTCATTTGAGGCACGAACACCATCTAGTACAAAGAAAATTGCCGAGATCCCTTTGTTGGATGGACATGGAGAGCATAATTTGAGTGATTGGATTACTCCTCGGAGGAGCAATGAGGTATCCACTCCTGTTACCGCTAAGGTACGTGAGGAGGAGGGTTTGAGGAGTACAAATCCTTTTGTGGATATGAAGGACAAACAAGTCCATTGTGAGTTGTTAAGTTTTGCAACAAGATCACCAAGTATTTCTGACAGTGTGTCAGCTGAACAAACAGGCACTGAAAAGGCAGGGCCTTGGAACCTGAAGAGAGAAACGAGAGTTGTTGGGGGAGAGGGGGTGAAAGATAGAGGTACCCCTCGTCGCCCTTATATTGTCCCCGATCGTTACAGTGGGAGAATTCAATGGAATGAGTACCATAAACATTTTGAGAGTTGTCGGTTAGTTAACCGTTGGGACAAAGAGCAGTCGGCAGAGTATTTGGCAGCCAGTCTACAAGGTGATGCTGTCCGTATCCTTGGTAACAGTACACAACAGCACAAATACTCGTATGACGAGTTGGTAAAGCTTTTGTCCAGGAGGTTTGGCCTTGGCCGCCAGGCAGAGAACTTCCTAGTGGAACTTAGACATAGGCGTCAGAAACCCAAAGAATCTCTTCAAGAACTGGGCCAAGTGATACATGAATTGGCGTTAAAGGCATATCCTGAAATCACAGAGGATTCGAGAGATCGTCTGGAACGGAACCATTTTATGGATGCCGTGGCGGGTCAGTCCGTGAGGCAAGGCATATTTCGTGCCAGGCCTAAGACTTTGGCTGAAGCCATACAGGCAGCCCTCGAAACGCAGAGTTTTGAGGAGGTTGAGTCTCAGAGGAGGGAGGAGAGACCGTTTAAGCTAGTGAGGGCGGTGGACCGTGACACTGAGGAACGGTTAATGTCTGTAGAAAGGGCCCTTGGTGAACAGTCGAGGTGTGTTGGTGACTTGACAAAACAGCTAGATGTTATGGTAAAGCTGTTAGCGTCGCAACCATCAAAAGAGGCCCCTGTGAGGGTGCCTGAGGTTCCCAAAGTCCAGATGGACGGCGTTTTCAGAGTAGGGGACCAGGTCTGACATGAAGTGTTTTAACTGCGGTGAGAGGGGCATTTTGCAGCAAGGTGCAAGAAACCCAGACACCAGCAGGGAAACGACGAGCAGTCTTCCGGCGGGTCCGCGGAAAGGCTGAAGTGAGCAATGGGCCCATGGAAAGAGAACCAGATACATCAAGTAGAAAAAGGAAACTTGAGTGTGACAATAAAGTACGGGTTGTTTCAGTCCCGAGGTATGGTTTATTTGTGGATGGATGCGTGAGGTCGACAAAATTTCGAATGTTGATAGACACAGGTGCAACTGACACGTTAATTAGTTCTACAGTGTATTACCAAATTCCACCAGGTCAGAGGCCAACCCTGGAGAGTTGTGACGTTGGGCTACGCCAAGTGGATGGTACGCCATTGCAAATATTGGGCACGGCGTGGGTTGAGCTTACAGTCGGTAAGACAACTACACCTGTAAAGGTAATAGTCGTAGACATTTCACTTCCTGCAATGTTGGGAATGGACTGGCTATTGTCCACTGGTGGTAATTTAGATTTTAGAAATATGGAATTGAATGTGAATGGCCAAAGGGTCAAGTGTACGAATAGTTCAGGTGAAGCGTTTGTCGGCAGAGTGGTGGTAACTGAGACAACTGTGATACCAGCCGGTCATGAGGGCATTGTAAGGGGAGCCATCATCAACCGTGGCGAGGGGCTCAAGGGTCCATTTATTGTTGAGCCAATCGAGGGAGGTGGCGAGCTGGCCCAGAGGGGCCTCGTGCTAGCTAGGTCTGTTGTCGAGGTACCCACTGAGGTGGTACCTGTTAGGGTGTTTAACCCTAGCAAGGAAAAGCGAGTACTCCACGCGGGAACTACAGCCGCAAGGGTATTCCCTGTTGAGGTGGAGACCGTGCCAAATGCACACGATAGTCAAAACCATGAGGCTCTTCCGGTGCACCTACGGAATTTGTATGAGAGGGGCATTGCGGATTTGAGTCCATCACACCATCTGGAAGTGATGAGGTGCTTGATTGAATATCAGGATATATTTTCGAAGGGTGACGGTGACATTGGACGCACAAATCTTGTTAAGCATTCTATTAACACTGGGGATGCTAGGCCACAGAAGCAGAGGCCTAGAAGGCATCCTGCTTGTCACCAGCAAGAGATACTGAGGCAAGTTGAGGGACTCAGACAACAGGGTCTAATAGAGGAGTCCGATAGTCCATGGGCGGCTAACATTGTGTTGGTCAAGAAAAAGGATGGATCAAAACGTCTGTGTGTGGATTATAGGGGTTTGAATTTCGCTACTATCAAGGACGCATATCCAGTACCCCGTATCGATGAGACGCTTGATGCCCTCGAGGGGGCAAAGTGGTTTTCAACCTTGGATATGGCGTCAGGGTATTGGCAGGTACCTTTAGATGAGGACGCCCAACTAAAATCATCGTTCTTGGTACGCAACGGGTTGTATAAATGGAAGGTAATGCCGTTTGGTTTGGCGAATGCGCCGGCAACATTCGAACGCCTAATGGAAAAGGTTATGTCTGGCCTCCAATGGGAAGTTCTGTTGATTTATCTCGATGACATTATCGTTTTTGGCAAGACAGTGAGTGAGGAGGTGGAGCGTCTTCGAGTAGTGTTTTCAAGGCTAAGAAAGGCCGGGTTGAAACTGAAGCCCAGCAAATGCCACCTCTTCCAAAGGTCCGTGACCTACCTAGGTCACATAGTCTCGGGTGAGGGATAGAAACTGATCCTGCAAAGATCAAAGTAGTCGCCGAATGGCCAGTCCCGAAGTCAGTAAAAGAATTGAGAAGTTTCTTAGGGCTGGCATCTTACTATCGCCGTTTTATCCGTGGGTTTGCGGATATTGCAAGCCCTTTGCATGCCCTGACTGGGAAGTCAAAGGTCTTTGATTGGAACAATGCCTGTCAAGAGGCATTTGAGCAATTGAAGAAAGAACTGCAAACTTCTCCGGTGTTGGCTTATCCTTCGCCGGATGGGAAGTTTGTATTGGACACTGATGCAAGTGCTGAAGGTATTGGGGCGGTGCTGTCGCAGGTGTGTGAGGGCGAAGAGAAGGTTGTTGCTTACGCAAGCAGAAAGCTTGGCAAAGCAGAGAAAACTACTGTGTGACTCGGCAGGAGTTACTGGCAATAGTGGTTTACCTAAGGTACTTCAGGCAGTATCTCTATGGGCAAAAGGTGACGGTCAGAACAGATCACTCAGCACTCCGCTGGTTGCTCAATTTCAAAGATCCTGAGGGCAGCTGGCGAGGTGGTTAGAAGTGATTTCTGAATATGATATGACAATCCAACATAGACCAGGCAGGAAACATACCAATGCGGACAGTCTATCACGGAAACCGTGCAAGCAATGTGGGCAAGGTGATAAAGAAAAGGACAGTGAGGTGTCCGTACCATCCGTTAGCTCAGTGGTTGAGGCTAACCAGGCCGTAGTGAGGGTGTGGTAGCGGAACCTTCAATTAGTCACATGAATCTTCGTGAGGCGCAGTTGGCAGATAAAACCATGAGTTGGTTGTTAACCACGAAGAGTGAGGGGTTAGGACGTCCTGATTGGAAGGATGTTTCCCACTTGCCTCCAGCGAGTAAGATGTATTGGGCCTATTGGGAGCAAATGTCTTTACGTGATGGCGTGTTGTACAAGCGCTGGGATTCGGACGATGGTATATCGTTCCGATGGTTGTTAGTTGTACCGGCACAGTTTCGATCTAAGTTTGTGTGTGAACTTCATGGAGGACCATTGGGTGGTCATCTTGGTCTAAAGAAGACCATGGCCAGAGTCAAACAACGGTACTTTTGGTCTGGTATTACTACCGATGTACGGTCTTGTATCCGGAGTTGTAATCAGTGTGCGAGGAAGAAGTCTCCTCCGAAGAAACGAGTTGCGCCACTACGGCAGTACCATGTGGGAGGTACCATGGAGAGGGTCGCAATGGACCTCATGGGCCCCTTGCCTGTGACCGACGATGGGAATCGATGGATCCTTGTTGTTGCAGATTACAATACAAGGTGGATGGAGGCTTATGCGCTTCCCGATGCCCATGCTGACTCAGTAGCGGCTAAGTTTGTGAGTGAGTTTGTGTGTAGATTTGGGGTTCCAAACGAACTCCATACTGATCAAGGTTCAAATTTTGAGTCTAAGGTTTTCCAAGAGATGTGCAGTATATTGGGGATTGCAAAGACGAGAACAACTGCGTATAACCCCAAATCAGATGGGCTCGTGGAACGTTTTAATCGTACCCTCATTTCCATTGTGTCTATGATGGTAGACCCCGTAGAGGACAACGTGACTGGGATAAGTGTCTGTCCTTTGCGACGAGCGCTTACCGCTCCACACCCCAAGAAACAACCGGTGAATCGCCGAATATGATGATGCTTGGGAGAGAGGTAATGCAACCGATTGATTTGTGTACTGAACAACCAAGTATTAGTGCTGAGGGCCGACCACTGATTTCGCAGAGGAGTTGAGGTGTCGTATTCAGCAGGCACATGATAAGGCACATGAGTGTCTTAAGAAGAACTCAAGGCGGCAGAAACGTAACTACGATAGAAGAGCCACTGATCCATGCCTACAGGAAGGTGCCTTTGTATGGCTCTATAATCCAGCAAAGAAGAAAGGTGTGTGCCCGAAACTTCAGCTAAAGTGGGATGGGCCGTACCTGGTATTGCGAAAACTTTCAGACGTAGTCCTTAGAATACAGCTGCGGAAAGGGGCCAAGCCACGTGTTGTGCATGTAGATAGGCTCAAGCCATATACAGGGGATCCCATAAAGGCATGGAACCACACTAGTGAGGTTCCTGTGGAGGAGTCTCTGGAACGAGTAGAATCGACTCCAGACACTAATGAGGTTGCAGATGAGGTTTCTATGTGTATTGTACCTAAAGATAATTGTGAGGTACCTAAGGCTAAGGGCAAGGTACCTGAGGATGAGAGTGTTAGTGTGACTGAGAATGAGGGGAGCAACCCCCCGATTGAGGATGATTGTTTGATTGAGGTGGGTGGTCGAAATCAGGTGTCGACACCTGAGCCTAATGTAGCGAAGAGGTACCCAGTGAGGCAACACAAGTTACCTAAACGGTATCGTTAATTTATTTTTATCATTTGAGTCTGGTTTGCTTTGTTTCAGAAAAATTATGCCACCTATAAGTTGTCAGAAGTTATGGAGGTGCAGTATTTGCAGGAAAGCATTTACGCAAGCGAAAGGCCTGGCTCGTCACCGCAAATTTGAGCATGGACCTGACATGAGGCTGTACTGCAAGAGATGTGATTTTGGTACGAAACGCCGAGATAACCTACGGCGTCATTATAAATTCCAGCATTCTTCGAGCAACATGGCTGATTTGGATAACATTAGGAGTGAGTCAGTGCGCGTTTTGGGCCCTGAAGGAAGGGCAAGAGGTGTCTTCCGTGATGAGAGGTTGCCAGTGAGGGTACCACTAAGTGAGGTGTCCCTTCAAAGTGGAGGTCAAGCCTCGCCCCCAGCTACTACCACAAAAGATAGTCAGGAGGCCGGGAGACGGGAGGTAAGCTCCCCGGTGTTGAGCTTGTCCCCTGGACGCATCTCACCCCTGTACCAGACACCAGTGACAAGAAATATCGCGGTGTCGGGGAAGCCGAGGAGAATGTTCCGGAAAGAGAGCGACTCTTCATCAGATAGCTCATCGACCTCCTCGTTTGACACATCGACAGACACGTTGGAAGCAGACGCGCAAGAGGAACCAGCAGGGCCACCCCAACCCATGCAAGAGGAGCCAGCCGGGCCACCCCAATCCATGCAAGAGGAGCCAGCCATGAGGGAGGAAGTTGCCAAGCCACCCGCTGCCACTACACGCGCCACTATCATCAGGAAAACCTTCACGTTCACTGTGGTAAACGGAGCCGTGGTACGAAGAGAAGAACATAATGATATGTTCTACCGGCAAGTTGAAGTCAACTGGGACCGGCCACAAGAACACTAACTCTTTGGGCCTCATGGTCACGTTTGCGCGAACTGTTGTCGTTTTGGACTGAAAATAATCATCTGATCAGAACTGAAATTATTGCCGAATTGCTTGTTAACATTTAATTATTCCAGTAATTGATCCATAATTAGTGCATTATCAAGAGTTCTTTAGCTATGACCGATGGAGATGTGCAGGGTATTGTATGATTCTTATTTCAGAGAGCGGTGCAAATTTTGTGATTGTTGTTAAATTTGTATATGATTGCTTAATTATGTAAAAAGTGCCTAAATGATGTGTGAATTATCTGTAATCTTGCCAAACCAATCAAACCTCCTAATGTTTTACACGTGCTACCTTTTGTACTTTTGTATTCCTGTTTGCAGCTTTTGATAAAGTTCAGGGTTTTCTCTAAACATGTTGAAATATTGTTGAGGAGGATGTGATGAGGTGTAGTATCGAGATGAGGGTACCTCGTGACTTACTTGTCGGAGGGGAGGCTCCCGAGGACCTTGTAGGACCTTGGGGTTTTGAGTAAAATTTTGTATTGTAATGAGGGCAGAATGGCCGCCGTTACTTTGTTTGATGGTTTTATTCGGCTTGTCTGTACGGGGACGTCCAGGCCTGTCAGGAGGCTATGTGGCGAAACGACGGCCAGTGAGATTATTGATTAAATTACTTACCTTAAGATTAATGGTACAGTCCAGCAGAGCAGTAGGCTGGAGTACGGCATGCGAGAATGCAGCGTGCTTGCGCTGTCTGACGGCCGCCGCAAGCCAAGTGCGTGCAGCGAAAGTGCATGAGTAGCGCGGCGTGCGGGAGAAAGTTTTAGGAGTTCATGTCAAGCCTTGGAAGTGGTGAGTACACTTTTAGTTTAGCGCTGTGTGTGCAGTGCGGAATTGTGTGAGGGTTGTTTCATTCACTGTAGAGTATATGGTGAGGTGCCTTTTGAGGAACCTTGGGTTGTACTCAGTGTGTTGAATGTGAGGTAGCAGATTGGAATTGTGGGCCTGTGAACCCGTTGTTGCGTGGTTACGCACGGTTTTAGTGCGAGAACGGCCCGGGTATTTCTGCTCGGACCCCCTGGGAAACTACCGGTAGTCTTGGAAAGACTAGCCGTGCTCACGGTGGTGTTTAGGACCGTGTTGTTGAGTGTACACGAAAGCGATCACCTGAGGTAGCCCGCCTCACGGAGGAATTGCTTGGGAACAGTCACGTTGTATTTTGTGGTAGTTGTTTAATAATATCAGAGTGAAGTTGTTTATTAAGTACTGGCCCTACCTCGTAGGTGGAGGTTATTATAAAAGTGATTTAGTGTGTGATTTATATTGTGATTTGTAAGTGTTCTGATCATTTGCCAGGGACAGAGAGCCTCCGTTGAGGGAGGAAGTTATTAAATAAACCATTTGATTTGCTGCATTTAGTTTGTCGACTATTTCTTATTTCATTTCGGATCCTGTGTAGTGTTATCAAATCTTTGGGGTAGTTGTTTAATAATATCAGAGTGAAGTTGTTTATTAAGTACTGGCCCTACCTCGTAGGTGGAGGTTATTATAAAAGTGATTTAGTGTGTGATTTATATTGTGATTTGTAAGTGTTCTGATCATTTGCCAGGGACAGAGAGCCTCCGTTGAGGGAGGAAGTTATTAAATAAACCATTTGATTTGCTGCATTTAGTTTGTCGACTATTTCTTATTTCATTTCGGATCCTGTGTAGTTGTTATCAAATCGGGACGGTACAATTCAGTCCCAACGGATCATTCCCTAGCCGCTCAGGGTTTTTCCGGTCAGGCCGTCCGAAGCCAGCGCCTCCCTAGGTAGCTGCCTATAGTCAAGCAACTTCTTGCTAAAGGGGGCGTTGCGCGACACCCTTTCTCCAACTATGAAGCATAATTTGGGGTGGGTACGGCTGAAGTTTAATATTGTGGAAGGTGTAGTTGCGCGGCAAACAGCTAGGGGCCTAAGGGGGATGGCTAAGGAAAAAATGAGACACGATGGGGTAAAACAGTACAGGAAACAAAAGTGTTGTGTACTAATGTGTTGGGGCCACTATAGTTTTGTGCTGGTTTTGTGGGGAAAAACTGTAAAATACATACAATCATGTACATATACATTTCGAGGCATTGTATAGTGGTAGTTAAGGGAATGTAAAAGAGTTTGCAAGTGGTTTGTTACTGCGGGTACTGAATACAAAAAGTACATTTAAAAGGAAGTATATATACGTTTGGTTTTTGAAACCGTTTGTATGAAGAATAATCTGCAATTGAATAACACAATCTGAGAAGTGGTTCTGACAGAAACGCTTCTCAGATTCAAATTTTGGGTGATACAAACTGATATCTTTTTCCATAAACCACACGTATACTCCGAAGTAAATTGATTCTCAAAATGTTTTATACTATCGAAAGCTACCAAGTAGGCCTAAGTTTGTATTGCCATTAATAATTGTTAACAGTTTAAAAATATGAACTTTAAAGACTTGCAGTTAAACCCTCACGCAAGCTCCGCTATACAGACATACCCTGCCGCACTGGGAAAAAAAACATGCCTGACGGGTATGAAACACGCAAGGGCCGACCAATGCGGGTGTCTACCATTGATGCACGCTTTTCGCGGAGAGACGTCGGAACACCAACGCAGACCCCACGGGTTCCCCGAAATTGACCCCAGTACGCATCAATTCGGTTATGGGTCAACTCGGTCCGTAGTCAACTCGGTCCGAAGTCAACTCGGTCCGAAATTGTCAACAAGTATCATAATTGTGTGCTTACTATGTAATCTCATAAATTAAAAGGGCCTAATAATCAGCGTTTAAAAAAGAAATCTTAATTGCAGTTAGTGTATGATTTTTTTTATTCCGAAAATAGGAGATAAATGTTCTACTCAAGTAAATTAAAACACATAAAATCAATGTAGGACAATTAAAGGAACGTTACAGAACTGGTAATTAAAATTTTCTTTATGATCACAGACTTACATAAAACTTAAACGGTCTAATGATGATGATAGTAGAAAACATCCCTAGAAATATTTCTGTCTGAAATGCCATATTTGATGAGAAATAAATAAAACTAATTTCCGATTGGAGTTTATCGCATGAGCGTTTTATTCATGCATTGTATATAACACATGCAAATGTGTAATCGGTTTTTTTGACTATTTTCTCGTGACCCAGATGGCCGATCGATCTCAAACTTCTACAGGCTTGTCAGTTTATGTATATTGTGGATGATAAAGTGCTTACACTGCCAGTTAGCAAAAACCAATTCTGTAATGTTCCTTTAAGGAAAATGTTTGATTGAAAGTATATCATGGTAGGCCTAATATAAACAAACTTTCAAGTAAAATTTCACTCATGAATGCCAAATCTATTCTAATGAGAAATATTCCATAACAATTTAGAACCATAAAGAGTAGGCCTATGTTTGGTTGTCCAATTTAACTGAAATTAATTAGGCCTATCATTATATAATTTTTAAAAAGGCCGGTATAATGTAAAAGATACAAGGAAAATTCCCCTTTATAATAAATAGTAGAAATTTTCAACCATACAAAAGAAAAAAATGTCTTGAACAAACTGCAAAGGAAAGTTCATTTTCAAACATTTTGTTTAACTTCAGTTACCTAAATTATGCTTTAAAAAGTTGTCTTTTTTTGTACGCTGAATATTATTAATTTCTGAGATACAGCGTCCGTCAACCACTTTATTTAACTTTTCGGACCGAGTTGACCTCGGACCGAGTTGACCGGTACCCATCAATTCAGCACAAGCAGGGTGTGGGATCGAAAGTAATTGTTTATTGCGTGCATTAATGAGAAATTACCTTAGACCTTAGACTATAGGCATCACAATGAAGGCGATTTTGAAGTGGTTGTTTGTTGGTTGTTTTTGTTTAATTGAAGGAATGGGTAAGTTAACAATGTGGAAAGTATAGAGTTGATAATATGACTGAGTAGAACTAGATTATAACATTTTAATTTTTATTGATTGTACGCGTGCTCCACCCCCCTGTGAAGTGTGTGTATGTTCCGACAACCCCCTCGTGATTTACATAGGGTTGGGGTTAGGGTTAGGGTTAGGGTTAGGGTTAGGAATAGGAAAATACACCAGGGTTGTCGGAACATAGGGGTGTCGGAACATAGGGTTGTCGGAACATAGGGGTGTAACCGATCTGTACTACCTTTCATTGTAATGTAGATTCATAACAAAGGTTTGCAAAAAAAGCGCGCTGACGACGATGTGACACGAACTACACGGTTTAATTTCGCATCGGCATCAGCAACATCGCGCGCGCCTCTCTCTCTAGTCTCAAAAGTAGGCCTACAGGGCGCTTTTTCAGAAGAAATTCAGAACAGCACAGCTGGGCCCAATTTCACAGCAAACTGTTCTTGTGAAACCCAGTTTTATGTTTACGGGGAAAACTCTGTTGGAGTTTTTAAAATAAAATATCACTTAAAACTGAAGTTAAGATCCAGAAAAACGCTATTACAAACTTACCCTTTTCTTGCCTTGAACCTTTGGTTTGGAGGTATTAAATCTGTTCCTGCAACATGTATAGATTGCGCGCTTTTGAAAGATTGCGCCCAGCTCTAATTGCGCAAATTTCAAGTCTATGCGAGCAAGCAAAGTTAAGTTTGCGTCGACAACAAAAGCAGACCGCGCAATTTAAAAGAATGCGCGCCTTACTAGCCACTTCCTAGCCCCACTAGTGTGGCCCTCCCCGACCATCTTCCTCCATGGATCAATTAAATTAAACAACAAATGTATGTCATGGCCTCTGTAGTGTTTTTGTGCCCCTGGGGTGCGTTTTCGCGGCTGTAACCAATAACTGTTTCAGTCATTGGCCAGTGATGGTCGAAACAGTTATTGGTTACGACCGCGAAAACGAACCGCAGGTCATAGGTGACCGGTCTTACTCAGTCTAGTGTTACCATGGAGGTGGAATTATCTTATTCTACCTCCAGAGTCCATGGGTTTACTAGACTCACTTAGCCTTGGTGCCCCTTCACGGCTTCAGAAGTTTCCCATAGTATTACATTAGTATACTTAAAGATTTTCCAATGGAAGTGCCCTTTTCAAAATGAAAATGGCCTTGCCCTTTCAAAGATGAAATTCCAGGCCTGCTGTGTGGCTGCACTTAAGCAGGGGTTAACAGTTAACACTTAAGAAAAATCATATTCTTCAACATTATAAAAAACCACTGTGTGGACGTGTGTAAGTCCACATTGTGTTTCAAGTCCCTACACTGTGTAGACCTCTTTTTTTCTCAGGTCTACACTTATTATGTAACGCTTATACACATGTACACATTTTTTTAATTTCAAAAAATGACTTTTGCTTTCTCTGTCCAATTTTCCTTCTAATTCTTCCTGTGCTCGAAATTCCTGTTTTGCCCGAAGTTGGGAGGGCAGTTGTTCCCACCCCCCTAACTGGCACTTGGCCAGCGGACGACTGTTTAAGGGAGAACCCTGGCTAATCATTTGACTTTTATTATCTACTTGCAGGGGACAGTGAGAGCAACCGACCTAATGTTCTATTCCTAGTTGTTGATGATTTGGCTCCGGTCCTTAGTTCTTATGATGGTAGAGCACTTACTCCTAATATTGATCAACTAGCAGATCAGTCAATTAGGTTCACTCATGCCTACTCACAGGTAGGTCATTCCTATATTTTTATTTATTTTCACATGTTTATTGTCTACGTATTGATACGTCGGTGCAAAAATGTCTTCATTCAAGTTGGTTTGTACCTCAAACAATTCACATGCACTTGATAATCTTCTTTTTTTGGGGGGGGGACGGCCTTGTCACATGTTTTTTATATAATCGTCCTACTGTCTGACCATTTAACATCAACCACTGTGGTTTTGAATGATAGGTAAACTATGCCAGCCTGCAATACGCAGTACACAGTAAACCCTAATTCTACTGTCTGACCATTAAATATCAACCACTGTCATTTTGATTAATAGTTATACTATGCCAGCCAGCAAATAATAATATTATGTTGGTGAATGCACGCAGTACATAGTCAACCCTCCTACTGCCGGTTCATTCAATGTCAACCACTGTGGTTTTTCGAAAGACAGATAAACCATTCCAGCCTTCAATGTTGGTGAATGCATGTAATACACAGTCAACCCTAATTCCACTGTCTGACCATTCAATATCAACCACATGATTATCATGTTGGTGATGCACACAGTACACAGTCAACCCTCCTACTGCCCGACCATTCAATGTCAACCACTGTGGTTTTTGAAAGACAGATAAACTATGCCAGCCTGCAATGTAACCATGTGGTGAATGGGATCTACACAGTTCACACATTGTACAAAAACTACATAGTATAATAGTTGTGTGCACTACATGTAACACAACCCGTACAGTTGAATTGTCTCAAATGGTTCGTCAACTCACTGGCAAATGTTACCATAAGTAGGAAGGAAAAAGATGGACTTTAAATGAAGGAACTTTTGTGTGTGAACCATCTGAGAAGGTATTCAAAGTTCCAGTTCAACATCAATGTATCATTTTGCCCATCTCAAAGTCACATACTGAATACAAGTTTATCTTTTACAAACACACAGACATCCATCTTAGGATGAGTTAGATAAGGAACCAATCAAGTAATTATTGCTCAACTAAATACACAGATCACTATGGCAACTCATCTTAAGATGAACCTTTGTGTTCCTAATCATTGCTATCATTTCTCTGAATTGCAGCAACCAGTATGTGCTCCGTCCAGAGTTTCATTCCTGACAGGTCGACGCCCTGATACCACCAAGGTATACTACAATAAAGGGTTGTATTGGCGTACTAATGTTGCTAACTTCACAACTTTGCCGCAGTTCATGAAAGAAGCTGGTTACTTTACAGCCAGCATTGGCAAGGTGTTTCACAATGGTTAGTAGCAATAACAAGACTTCTTGGTTTGTATTAGTGTCATTCTAATTTTAAAACATGCGAGTGGTTTGGGTCTCTGATGATTTCAAAGCCTTGGAAATTGCTGCTGAAAACCGAACTCAAGTGTTTGTGAAGCTTTGTATGAAACACTCTGTATTGGTCATCTGGTCTGGTGACCTTTTTGTTTGCCAGGTCTTCTCAGGGCTGTGACTGCAAAGATGCAATAAATCTTGAAAAATGGGGACCAGTCCTCTTGGTCAAGAGATTAAACTTCCGAAACTTCCAGGGTGATACAGTAATGGATTTACAGACTGTCTTCAAATGAAAAACAAAAGGCTTGGGATAACATCCTCAAGAAAGTTTGAAGTCAAAAGTAGATATATAAAAGAATTCCTGAAATTAGGAAAAATCCTGAAAAATAACAGGCCTGCTTGTATCTAATTTAAACCCAGGTGGATCAGATCTTCACAATAAGATCAAACCTTGGACAAGACTTTGCATTTGTTCAGGTGTCTTGATGTTTTTTTAATTGTTTTATTTATTTCAGGACCAGTCAGTGGTGAGAAGGATGATTATCCCTATAGTTGGTCTGTACTGCCATACAAGGCACCGACTTTAAAGTTTGATTACGATCCGGTAAGTTTCATACTTCGATCTTGACCTTTTTATTGCATTATGCTTGAAGCTAACCTTGGCCTGGAGATAATTATTGATGAAAGAGTACATTTTTGGATTTTAACAATAAGTATGTAACAATAATAACTTGTTCTTAAGTTATATAGCGCATTGTATCAATGTGCTTTACAATGGTGTCCAGGTCATAAACCTTTTTAATGGTGCGGCCATCTTAATTATCCCCCACTCAGATCAATGTAACCAAACCGAGGCTGGAAGGGAAAATAGTCTGGTTCCTTTTTATACAACGAGTATTAGCATCACTTACCATTATTGGATATAGGGAACAGGACCAAGATGATGGCAGCATGATAAAGTTCTAATGGGCCAATAACATTCCTTTAATCTTCTCAGCTACACGGTTAGTGTATAGCCTGGGCTTCCATGGTGTTCTGAAAGCTTTTTCAAACAAAACTTCTACCCTCACAGGAACCCATTTATACCCCTGGGTGAGGAGAAGAATTTATAGTACCGGTAAAGCATCTTGCTTAAGGACACATACGTCTTGAGTGGGATTCGAACCCACACCCCCGATGACTTAACCACCAGAACTTGAGTCCGGTGCACTAGACCGATCGGTCATGAAAATGACAAGATACAATACTGTATCATATGCATGTATCTCAAGTAATAATATTGACTAATACAGTTTTTTAGTATTCACATCTAATAGCGTGAGCACATAGAACAAGGACATAATAGAAAGAGTGGCTTTTAGACAAGTCTTCAAAACATCTGTAATTAAGTATTTTTTAGTAACATCGAAATTCATCTAACATATTGACAAAAGATATTAATTTCATGTTCTCTCTTTTATTTAATTTTCTTTTTTAAAGGTCTGTCCAGGCATGGATGGGAAGTTACATTTCAACCTGTTGTGTCCAGTGAATATCTCCACTCAACCCCTAGGCTCCCTACCTGATATTCAGAATACGGATCACATCTTGGAGATTTTCCAGAACCTCTCCAGAGCAAGGACAAATGCAAAATCATCATCGGATTCTCAACCGTTCTTCCTTGCAATGGGTTTTCATAAACCACACATCTCACTGAGGTAATTACACTGTTTTAAATCTGCAAATGCCTTGACGAACTTCATGATTAATTCAAGCTTAAAAAGATTTTAGCAGATCCAAACATCTCGAGACTTGGCGCTGGTTTTTGGGGAGATGGTTTTAATGGTTGCAAGTGTGAAATTTTGAATATACATCTCTCAGACATACAACTTCATAGTTGACAAAATAAGAAACGGCAACAAACGACACTCAATTTTCTATTTTCTCTGACACTGAAAAAAACAATTACAAAAAGAACAAATCAGCCGATCAGCTGAAACAGGTTCATGCCCGATCTGTGATTCTCTCCTTGTTAGGTACCCAGAAGAATACCTTGGGTTGTATCCACTAGAGTCTATTGACATTGCACCAAATGCCTTCTACTCCAAGACGCAACCTCCGGTAGCATGGAATCCTTTCATGGATATAAGAAGAAGAGAAGATATATCTGCCCTTCAGTTATCATTCCCATACGGCCCTGTACCAGAGAAGTACCATGTAAGTTTGTGTGTCGCATTCAAACCAGCATAAACGATTGCGGGTTGGAATTAGGGGCTAGGAGGAGGGTACCGGCCTACCGTCTGGTTTAACAGTGCCAAAGATACATCGACCCATGTATTCTTAAATATGTTATTAACATGTTGACAAACAGCTATGTTATTTACATGTTGACAAACAGTTATGTTATTAACATATTGACACGCAGCTATTATTATTATTATTATAATATATTTCTGGTAATGAAACCAATGATGCCTCATAAGTGAACTTGATCACTGTAGCTCGCAAGCCTGAGGAAACCTGTAAACAAGGGTGCTTGCTTTGTGAACCAGAAACACCGGGGTTAACTCTTCCACAAAAAGTGTTCTGGGTTCTCCTATTACACGGGACCTACGGCTTAATGTCCAATCCAAAAGACAAAGCAATTATGGTAAAGCATCTTGCTCAAGGATACATGACCGGTCCTCAAACCCACACTCTGCTGATCAGAAACACCAGAGCTTGAGTCGGAGCTTGAATTAACTGCTCGGCCACGGCACAACACCAGTTGTCAAGAATAGTTGCAATGCTCTCCCCCCAACCCTACTCCCCACCCCCTCCTTAATAAGATATATTGATTTACAAATTCTCATGAGAATTTCTGATTGGATTCTTGACTGACCACAGTATCTGATCAGGCAATCCTACTATGCAGCCACTACATTTATGGACTATGAACTCGGACGTGTACTTGCAGGATTAGAGAAAGCTGGGTTTGCTGAAAATACAATCATTACTTTCATTTCAGATCACGGTGAGTCTAACTTTAAAGGAACATTACAGAATTGGTTTTTGCTAACTGGCAGTGTAAGCACTTTATATAATCCACCATATACATAAACTGACAAACCTGTAGAAGTTTGAGATCAATCGGCCATCTGGGTCACGAGAAAATAGTGAAAAACCGATTACACATTTGCATGTGTTATACAATGCATGAATAAAACGCTCATGAGCGATAAACTCCGATCGGAAATTAGTTTTATTTATTTCTCCTCAATATGGCATTTCAGACAGAAGTATTTCTAGGGATGTTTTCTACTATCATCATTAGACCGTGTAAGTTTTATGTAAATCTGTGATCATAAAGAAAACTTTAATTACCAGTTCTGTAACGTTCCTTTAACCCTTGCAGTGCCCGCCTTTTTTTTTTTCATTTTGAACATAAAATGCCCAGTTTTCTGAAGTTTTTTAAAATTCTGTGTAAAGGTTAAATAAATAAGGTTTCTCACCAAACAAAATGTATCTTGCTGATTTGTGTTGCCTTGGTACACCCCAAAGTCAATAGTATTTTTTGAGTGATAGTGCCCTCTCATGATAACATGTATAATATGGGTAATACATGTACGATTGATGACACTTTTTGCATTAAAACAAATTTAAGGAAGTGTTATTTTTTTAATGTATCTACATGTATGTCAATTAAAGTTCTTCACTATAAACATTAAATAAACTGGGGAGTTTTATGGTCAAACTACATTGATTTCCAAGCTTATAAACATGAAGCAATAGTCAATTGTTGGTAACTCATCCAATCCCACGTTAAGTGGTAGGCACGTATTCATCCAATCCCAGGTTAAGTGGTAGGCACATATTCATCCAATCCAGGTTAAGTGGTAGGCACATATTCCAAAGTACAAAAGTAATAAATATTTACGTTATTTTATTTGTCAGACAAGTTGTGCAAAACACTCATTCAGGAAAGTTTCTGATCTACCTTCAGTTGATTAGTTTTGACAAATTACAGCTCGGTGGTCTAGTGTAAGACATCTGCTCTAGCAGTGCAAAGGTCTTGGGTTCAAATCCCACCCGAGTGATTTGCCTGTGGATTTTTTTCACAGAACTCAGAAAAGTACTGCTTAATATATACACATCGGTGTAAGGGTAAAAAAAATATATATTCTTTATCCCCGATGCAAAGTTAACATCTATTAAAATACATTTTGTCATTGATTTTTGCATTGGCTTATAATTGGTGTGCAGGATGGCAACTTGGTGAACATCAAGAATGGTCGAAATACAGCAACTATGCCACAGCAACCCATGTTCCTGTGATGATTCACGTCCCAGGAGTGACCAACTCAAGGAGAAATCACGGTCAACGGTCAACTAAGTTTCCTCTAAGAGATCCGTTTCAGTTGGTCAAGGAACATCCTGGAGAAACCACCATTCAGGACAAGCCAGCGAGCGAGGGGCTAGTTAACGATGCTTTAGTAGAACTCGTTGACCTGTTTCCAACAGTGGTAGACTTAGTGGATCTACCTGTTCCACCCCTATGCCCAGAGGGGAAGACACTGGATACATGCGTGGAAGGTGTCAGTCTTTCCCCCCTCATTGCAGACTCTGTAAAGGGTTCTGGGAATGGAGGTCAAGGGATTGGAAGTTGGAAGAAAGCAGCGTTCACTCAGTACCCTCGTCCATCCGATAAGCCCCGTCCTGACAGTGATCAACCCACATTAGCTAATATCACCATTATGGGTTATTCAATGATCAATAACAGCTATCATTATACAGAATGGATAGGATTTAATAACGTCACATGTAAGGGGAATTGGACGGATGTCCATGCCAGGGAACTCTATATTCTACTATCGGATCCTCTGGAGGATAACAGCGTGGCGGACGAACCCAGCTATAGCAATATTGTGCAGGTGCTATCCAATGAATTGCAAAATGGTTGGAGACATGCTTTACCTACTCACATTAAACAATAATATTGGTTTATTTTCGTTTTTTGCATACAACTCTTGACAAAATCCATTTTAAGAAAAGTATTTGCATGATATGTTATGTAATACAAATTCTGTATTTGTCAAAATGTTTTAATTTTATTGTGGACAAAAAGTGCATTTATATTAATAGGCCAACTTTTTAACTGTTTACCTTTTTAAGCTAAAACACTTTTATATTGGGTTGGGGTTTTCTCATGTTATTGAATATAAAGCATTGTTTATCTAATCACGAAGGGTTTATATGTAAACTGTAAAATCAACTTGTTTCTTTAGAACACTGGTGTGCTGTTTAAATGAAGAAGAAAAAAATGTTTAAGGCAAAAATTAAAATATTTATTTTTTATATAGTATAACAAATATTTAAAGGTAGGGTCATTGTTTGATTTTTGTCAACGAAATGCTAACTTATAGGCAAAATTATGCAATAAAAGTTGCTTGTGAAAGTTTAAGTTGAATGCAGTGTCTACTTGTTGAGAAAACAGCAAAAAACTGTCATGATAGTTTCATCAAGATCGTCAAATCCATCCCTGTTTAGAATGGTGACAGCAGGTACCAATCTCTGGCCAAGTTGAGGGCAGCATTCAAACAGACATCATGGACATTTCCAAAGTCCCCTGTAGGCTATCTTAAGAGATTCAAATATGTTTACATACTTTCATTCATTTCTAATCAACGGGGGCACTTCAGACCAACTAATAAATTCGCAAGATGCTTACTACTGTTATAACCTTCTATACAACAAGTAGGCTTTTGGATAAAAATTACAATATTGTTTTTGTCTAATACCTTTAAAGGTAGGGTCATTCTTTGGTAACGACCTTGACAAAAGATTTGTGTAATTGTCCTCCAAAAGATGGTAATGGTAGTTCGCATCCTGCAAAATTATTTCGTCTGAAGAAGTTGATTAAATGATTAGAAATCCATGAAAGTATGTGTACAAATTTGAATCTCCAACAGTCGCCTTGAGGCGACCTTTGGAGAATCAGATTTCCCTGGTGGTGTCTGTTTGTAAATGCTGCAGCCAGAGATGCGGTTGGTACCCACTGTCACCTCTCTAAACCGGATGGATTCAAGATTCTAGGTGTTGTGACAGTTGTTTGCTTTTTTCTCAGACAATGTATTCGGCTGAAACTTTCACAGGCGACTTTTATTGTCAAGAAAGATACATATTTCTTGATAATTTGGCCAATAAATTAGCATAACGTTGACAAAAAAAAATCTATGACCCTACCTTTAAAGACAGCTATGTCATTATCTTTCTAAGTTAACAACAGTCCAACTCATTTTTATTTTATAAACTAGTTATTATTTATGTTTTTGTGCTTTGATTGGCTCAATGGCTTATCAATGTATAAGCGAAGGTGCTTAGTTTTTTACAACTGTCATGTCAACAAATAAGTCTCCAAATAATCGTGTAACAACATGACAGGGATTTCTTTAAACTAATCAGAAATTCTGGAGATGTAGACAAGATGAACTATTTATCAAACAGATTAAAGTCTAAACCTGATGGTGAAGAATTTGCTTGTAGAGTATGAAGTGTAAAATAAATATTATCAATGGCCACATATTGTGTGGTAGTCTTTAGTTTTCAACTCATACAGACTTGTTTATTTATAACTATTCCCATCATGTTGACCTTCCTGTTTCCCCTCAAAACCTCCCTGTAAACTTAAAACATTTTCTTATAAAACACTCCTTTATAAGAGAAAAACAACTGTTATATGGAGTGTTTTAAAGGTAGAGTCATGGATTGTTTTTTGTCAATGTAATGCTGATTTATAGGCAAAATTATATAGAAAGATACAATAAAAGTCACATGTGAAAGTTACAGCTGAACACAGTGTCTACTTATTGAGAAAACAGCAAAAAACTGTCTCTGTATTTTCACAAGAACGTGAAATCCATCCACATTTAGCGAGGTGACAGCAAGTACCAACCGCATCTCTGGCTTCAGCGTTCGTGTAAGGACCCAACCCTCAGAATTGTGAGAAATGATCCATGCATAAATCGTTTCTCAGATTCACATGTTTTGAGGTGAAAAATTATTCAAACCATATTACCTTGAAGGGAATCCTTTCTCAAAATGATTCAGAATATCAACAGCTGCAGTGCTTCTCACAAAGTAAGTTTTTATGGTCATTAATTTTTTGAGAATTTACCAATCTGTGACCCTACCCTTTTCTTTGTCCACTGCACTCAAACACCCTCTTCTTTACCATTGCTCAAACCCCCTCTTCTTTACCATTGGCAACTTTTGTGGCCCAAGCTTGCACACAAAAACAAACACTCGTCCATGTTTACCCTGCATACCCGAGCTTACAATGGTTGGAAAGAGAAAGATCAGATCTTTATAAAATAAGGTTCCTATTATGCAATCTCTTCAAATTGGAGTGGAAAGACCTACGGAGGGCCATATGGTTGTGTACAAAAAAGTGTTTGAGTTTACAGATAACGGTCAGGAAACAAAGACCAATTTATAGGCCGATCCAATTATTTTTTGATTATATGAAAGGGAATTCAATAAGTACAAGACTTTTTTACTATTTATTTTGCCGTGAAACAAGATCTTCAAGGTGATAGTAGAGTTTGTGAAATAAGGCTTCATGCTTGAGTGGTCAAGAAATGCGGTCACCAGCAGTTGTTTACCTCAAAACAATTCGGTAACGAGGGTTATTACATTGACAACAATGTTCTGAATATTACTTGGTTTTTACCCATACACCTACTGAGTCATGTATGTGTGTAAAGCACTGTGTACTTAGTACTTTCCCCCCAGTCCTGTGAAAAAAAATTCACAGGAATATTACTCGGTTGGGTACAACCTTTGCCATTCCATAGCAGATGTCTTACCACTAACCCACCGAGATTGCCCGGTAGCTAGAGGCAGTTCGAATCCTATATTTTAACATCTAAAAAAACAATCTTCTGCTTTTCATGGCAAGGGTAGTAATGGTAAGAAATAACTATAAATAAATCGTAAACTTGCAAGTACAACCATGTGTATATCTCTTTGTGGGAGTGTTGGCTCTGAAAAGAGCCGGTGTGGTCTCGACGTTTCAAACAGTATACTCTGCTCGTCTTCGGGAGAATGCTGGAATGCTGGTAATGGTGTTAATAACATGGGTTGTTGTACCAAGGACAGGGATGGGGTGGGGGTGTTATAGCACCAACTTGATTTCATTATGATCAATAAAGTGTATACAAAAGCAAATTTGAAGAAAGTTTATAGATGTTTCAAACCTTCAGATAAAACAATTTTAAGTATCCCAAGTTCATATGGAATGACGGGTCTTGCTACATCAAGAGCAGTACACAACTTACTGACCAAAACGCATTTAAAAGTAAGACTGAAGCTAAATTCCAGAGGTCTCAGCTCAACCACCAAAGATTATAGAGTGCCAAAGAACTTAACCTTGAACCTTGATTGGAATGTGAAATACGCAGTTCAGCAAGCAAATGTTTTGTTATCATTGAGAGCAATGGTCATTATCTGCACTGGTCTATTGTTGCATCAAAGGAGTTGCTTGCTGAAAAGACGTCCAGTGCACACTTCACATTTCAGCCAGAGTTCCCCCATCTTGCGCCTTCGGCACTCTTATGTTTGATTGATCACCACCCACCTAAAGCCTGGTATGCCTAGCCTTCTGCTCGTGTCATCATCTTGTCTTAGGAATTTCATCTGGCTTGAGGGTTTGATCGACTCCTTGCAGTGGCGTGTCATCAAATGGAGATTGAGTGTAGCCATTCTGGAACAAGTAACTCTTCTTGCAGGCCTCAAATGTCATGAACATCAACCCTGCATAGGGAACAATCTACAAAAGAAAATAAGACAAAATTAATGAGTAATTACCTTGGCTAAGAGTTGCAAGCATTTGCTGAAAACTAGCTTTATAAAAGAATGTTACCGTCAGAATCAACCTGTGCTCATTTGTTATTTAAATTTACTGATTATGTAATGATCCACTTCCTGTAAAACCCTTGACTTTTGAATAATAAATCTAGCTATAAGCCCTTTTCACAAGACAGCAATTTAGCAAGGGTCCCTTGCTTAATTTTAGCAAGTTTGCGAAATTGCACCTCGTGTAAAAGGACTTCAATGTTTATACTGTCGGCAAAATTGAGAAGATCTCACTAGGAACCTTGGACAGTCCAAACATTCTTGTCCTTTCACACGACTTAGTGCATCTTGTACAATTGCAAAACCATGCTCAAATTAAGCAAGGAACCCCTGCTAAATTGCTGTCGAATGAAAAGGCCCAACTGGCAATTCAGCACCAGAAACAATAAGAGCAAGACGTGACTTATTCTAAGCTTTGAGGATCGTGATAAAGAAATATCATAATTATTAGTCAAATCTGTGTCAAGTTGAAAAACACATTTAAACACATATCACATGTACATGTAATAACATGGAGTTGATATAAACTTGTATTATTGTTTATGGTGCTTAATTAAATCGATTTTTAACCACTCTTGTTTAATATTTGGAGATAATGAAAAAAATAAAATTGACATCATTTAAAAGCAGAAAACAAGACATACCTTACAAAGATTGGCTAGGTTGCCCCTCCATAGCCCTTTGTTACCATACATAGCAGTCGTCTTGCGAAATGCTTGTAGCATCCCCCTAAATGGATGGATGTCTACGCCCCCTCCATTCTTCATCACAAAACTTTGAGCCTGTTAATTCATAAGAAAAAATAATCTGTTAACAAACATTTTCAAAACAAGTCAGGTTTCGAGGTTCATGTTGTGTTTAGGCCTTGTCACATGAGAAAATGTTTACAGGCAACTTGGAAGCAACCAACTGCACTGCATGCAAAAGGAACACTTCGGTAGTACAACATACATTTTTCTACATCACTGTAGCTCGCAAGTCCGAGGAAACCTGCAAACAAAGGTGTTTGATATGTGAACCAGAAACACAGGGGTTAACCCCTACTATTCCAAGATAAGTGTTCCGGGTACTTTTACACGTACTACCAATCCTAGTAGAGGGACCTACGTCTTAATGTCCCATCTGAAGGACAAAGCGATTATGGTAAAGTATCTTGCTCAAGAACACAAGTGCCACTACCGGGACTCGAACCCACACTCTGCTGATCAGAAACACCAGAATCCTGTGCTCTAAACTGCTCGGCCACAACACTTTTGTGGAAATTGACATGTGAATGTTTTTTCTTCTCAGAGATTCCCTTGAACTGGGTCCTGTAAGTTGCATCTTGTGACATGATTGATTCTCCTTGACGAATGTTCATAATTTACCTGAAGCTTTTTCCTGATGGTGTCGAAGGGGAAGGATAACGTCTGTGCAGATGCGGCTGCTAGGCAACCACTACAGAAATGATGCAGGGGGCTCAGCATATAGCGTGGTGTATCCCATAAGGAGTCTATCAGCTCGTAAAATAAGAAAGTACATGCACTGAAAGGTACGGCACCTGAGGAAAAATTGTAATAAAAACAATTGTGTTTAAAGAAGATCATCTCAAGCCTAATGTGATAGGCCCTATTAGTCGCTTACAAAACAGTAGGAGCATTTTATTTAACAAGGACTGACCTTAACCCTAACCACCCCCGGTATAGGCTTCATAAATTTTGAAACATTTTTTCTGAATTTTCTTTGGGCAAAAAAATCAGAACTCAGACTTATAAGTAGGAAGAATATCATGCCCAGATCATCTAAACCTATGGTAATTTTATCTGACCATCATAGACTACAAATTATGTACATTAAATTACAGCTCTCTGCATTTAAATTCTGAAATCATTTTCATCATCTGATCAATTGGGATAATCTTAACCCTCAACACTCCTTAGGTCTATGGGATACAGTTGGTGTAAACGATCATATTCAATTGGGGGGGGGGGCGAGCAGGGGCAAAGACAGGGCTATTTAATGTATCGAACCATTCATTTGCGTGTGTTTTTTCTTGTTCGGGGTGCAAGAGGGGGGGCCAAGGGTTCGGGGGAGGGGAAGCAATGGTTTGGGGGGGGGCTACTTCCCCATTCTGGTTAAACCACTGATGGGCCAAGAGCTAGGATTATTACATCAACTACTTGGTCATCAATATTATACAACTAACAAGTATTTCATTGAATTTTACACCTGTAGGTTTTTATGTTGTTTTAGAATTAGACAGTGGGAGTAAACTCCACCAGAGACCAATAAGTAATGTACCATTCTGGCAATCAAGAATAATTTTTACAATAACTTTTTAAATTAAACAATTTCAAAAGGTAATGCAACAGAGAACATGTAAAATTTTCAACTTAATTTTAAACAAACACCAATGGAGAACTTCTTTACAGCAAACAACAATCTTGATATTAAATAGACCCCTTGCAAGCGTGTATGCGCCACACTCAATCTCAGCCAATGATAGGTCTTCATTGACCTCAGTGAGGACAATAAGGGCTCGAATTTGGGGGGGCAAATCCACAAGCTCAAAATGTTTACTGGACCAGAATTTATTTCACAAGACCAGAATCAACATGAGTTGAACAAGCACTCAGAGAAGATCTATTTCTTTTGTGTTTATGTGTAAAAGTGTACTTTGATACTCTTGTAAGAGAATTGAAAGATAATTATCACATTCACCGTCAACATTTTTTCACAAAGATATTACACAATGAGGTATTTTATTCAATTGAAAAACACAAGACCGTTGGGGCTTGTCCCAATGTGAGTTTACTGGCCTGATGCTAAAATCACAGGCCTGCAATCCAGTGTTAATTTCGAGCGCTGGCGTTTTGTGAGCTTGTGACGTTGTTCCGTCCCAACTTGACAATCGTCCCAACTATAGTTGGGGCTGGTCCCAACTTGTGTGTTTAAGTTGGGGCGTCCCAACTGTAGTTGGGATCGCCCATAGAACTCACAGTGTAATAATACTGTAGAGTTCTATGGGCGATCCAGGCTGTACAGGATAGCATCCGCAAAAGGAACCGTTCATCGATTGTGGCATGGAATAAACTAATTTATTGCTCCATGATTGTGGGGACTGCAACATTGTTCATTAATTATGTGGGTGTTGGGCCCAGTTTTGGCTTTAGAATAGTAGATGAGTGTGAAATTTGTCATTTATGTGCCTGTGGCTACTGTCCCAATTACAGTTGGGAAGCCCCAACTTGAACACTCAAGTAGGGACCAGTCCCAATTATAGTTGGTGTTAGACCCACGACGATAATGTCAAAATTCGAAAAAAAACGAGTACAGCGCCCCAGTTACTGGGTCTTAAGTTGGTGCGATTGTCAAGTTGGGGCGGAACAACGTCATATGCAAGGGGTTTATTATTAATGACAGATCTGAAGACGGGATGGAATCCCACCTAGGAGTGATACGAAGAGCCCCCTGTAGAAAGCTAGAAGTCCTTCCTCCTTCAAGATTAACTTAAATGCATGCATGATTCCTTTATATCGTCTCCTCCTTCTGTCTGTAGTCTGCACAATCATCCGTGTTTTAACCATGTCCGTCGGGTATGTCACAATTGTAGCAACCATCCCACCAAGGCTCCCAGCTAACAGTGCCTTGGGTGGATTCATTCGTCCGTCCTTATCTGCAAGCAATGTTTTGATTTTGTAGAATGCAGAATACTGTATCGTGCTGAACGGTGAAAGGCGAAGACATCCTAAGACATTCCCCTTCCAGAATGCTCTCAAACCCTGAGTCTTGTATAAATTCACAAATGTCTTGAAGAAACCTTCATGGGTTTCCCGAACTCCGACCTGCGAGAGGATTTTTACAACATCGAGGGGAGCGGTGAGGGTTCGGCTGGTCACGCCCGCGATGGTCGTGCAGGAGAATGTCTGCAGGTATGTAAGCCTGTTGTCCCTTGTGGCACTTCCCATGTCAACACACAATTGTTGGAAGACCTTACCCAATTACATACAAAGAAGTAAACACTTTAACCGGTGAAGACAAAAGGAATTTTGGTTCACTTTTCGGCGAGCTTTTTCGTGGTCATGTTTGTTAGACGTCTGCTGTCATGCCTGGTTTTTGCTAGCACGACCACACAACACTGCGGATTGATATATTGTTACAAGTAAGGCTTCTTTTAACCCATTTTTGCTGAAAGATAATACAAAGGAAAAGTATCAAGGAATTTTTAAACATTTCATATCAATCCCGAATTTAAAAAAAATCAAAATATTTGTGTGTTTTTTAAACAAATTGCGAACTATTTAACTTTGGGTAAAACTTGTACACCGCCGGAAAAGTATTGCACTCTGGGAAAATCGAGACATAATTCCAAGATGGCGGCGCCCATGGTGTTAGTTTCGCAAGGTGGTGTAGTGAAGGTAAGCATGATCATTTGTTTACTGGCACTACTTCTGGATTAAAGTAATCGTGTAACTGGTAACAAACCATGTAATATTTTGTTTAAATGACATTACTTCGTTTGATAAAGGACGTGAAACTGACCATCATAAGAACCACATGCACTGACTGAGTCAGCTGTGAGCTGGTCATGGTCTGGTGACAGCTGTTTCTGTTTTGTGAGCTAGATCGCTGTGCGTGCTGTGTGGTGGTGGTCATGGTGGTGGTTTCCGTTTATTGACTCAATACAATACTCAGCGATGTTATCCCTTTTTCAAGCAAAACTTGAATCATTGATTTTGATTGGTCGAAACATGGCAACAACAGTGTGATAACTGATAAACCATATTGAACAGTCCATATCATCACACACTCACGCACCCTGCCTGTCGCAGCTGCACTACTCCTGCAGCTAGCCGTGCGACCCCTATATTGCGCTGTTCCAACTCCATTTTAAGCTGTGCTTCAAGTTTGCTTTAAAATAATTTAGTAGCACAATACTCATTTTGGTCTGGCCTGTTTTATCAATGATTATTAATATTGGTCATGTCAAATGTCAATTTATTTTTGTACTATTTTTATTATTATTTTTTTACACAGCCACTTAATCGTCTTCTTCATGAATCATCAAAGCCTTCCGTTGGGTTTTTATTGGGGACAGTCAAGGAGGGACTTGCCACCATACTTCAGTGCTCTGCTATTGATATCAATTCAGCTGATAGTGATAGGATAGGATCAGCAGAAATAAACACTCAACTGAAAACACTGCAATGTCAAATTCCTGTTGGTAAGTTTGTTATTTACAGAAGAAACAGTTTATTACTAATCAGGGCTCGATTTTTACACTGGACCGCAGGCCCGAGGCCAGTGGTTTTAGTGTCGGGCCTGTAAACCTTTGACCAGACAAGTCCAGCAGTCTTGTGTTTTACAATTGAATAACAATACATCACTGTGTAATATCTTTAACAGAAACAAATTATGTTCAAATGTTGACCATGAGTCTGGAAAATACCTTTCAATTATGTTGAGTAATGAAGTATACTAACCCAAAAGACAGATGAGATCAATCTTCTCTTACATGTCTTTGTGCTTAATTGTTCAAATAAAAACAGTTAAATGCATATAATAAACTGCATTAGGACTTAGTTTTTTCTCATTTCGATTCTGGTCTTGTTCACAAATTTCTGGTCCAGTAAAAATGTTGAGCTACAAGCCCTGCAGTCTTGTGGATTTTTCTCCCAAACTCGAGCCCTGCTAATTATTAATATTTCTTGTAATGAAACCAATGATGCCTCATTATATAAGTGAACTTAATCACTGTAGATCACAAGCCTGAGGAAACCTGTAATCAATTGTGCTTACTATGTCACATGTGAACCAGAAACACTGGGATTAACCCATGCTACTCTTCCACGATAGGTGTTCTGGGTTCTTTTATGTGCACTAGCAATCCTAGTACGCCTACGGCTTATATGTCCCATCCGACAAAGCAATCACGATAAAGTTTATTTCCCAAGGACACAAGTGCCATGGCCGGGACTCGAACCTACACTCTGCTGATCAGAGACACCAGAGCTTGAGTCTGGTGCTCATAACCGCTCGGCCACGACACGCCACTAGACTCTTAATTTCAAGTAAAGTTTACCATTAGTCAATTAGAGCTAAAAGATTGAATATTCACAGATTAAGGCATAAATATGAACTTCTGAAAATAACCAACTTTTAACCCTAATTGTTGTTGCTCTTTGGCAGGACTGAGTGTGACTGGACTTTATTTTGTTTCATCTGAACCATCCAACTCAAAAAATTCCACTAAATGTTGTCAAAAAGTTGTCGATGAAACAGTGAAGGTAAATACTGTAGAGTAGAAGTTAGAAACATGTCTTGAAATAGATTGTGAATTACTAGCTCAGGCCTGGAATTTCTTCTTTGATGAGGCCAGGCCATTTTTATTTTGCATAGGGCACTTTCTTTGAAAATCTTAAAGTTTATAGGAAACTTTTGAAAGGGGCACCAAGGCCAAGACTAGTGCCGGCAACAGAGGCCATGGCCTCCGTGCTCTCGGTGTAATTCCAGGCATGCTGGCTGGAAAGTGAATGAATGATCCAGTAATAAACCACAAGGGTAAATTTTTAAATAATTTTGGGTTGAACAAAGAAAACTTGACCAGAGCGGGACTTGAACCTGCGACCTCCAGCTTAAAGTGCCAGCATTCTACCAACTGAGCTATGTAGCCCAATGTTGGCGGTCTCCCTAGTTTGTCAATATCTTTCTTCAGGGGTTGCCAGTCAGAAGTCACTCAACCTGTAATGTACTGATCCGTCAACTTGTCTTTGTTTTTTACAGACTACCTTTGGTGTGGACAGTTTGATTGTTGCTCAAATCCACATGAAGGATTCAGCTTTAATTGAAGATCATTTTTATCTCTATGATGTGAACTCTTGTGAAACTGCACGATGTGATGTGAAGATTGACAGTGACACTGTAACACAGGAGATGGACTTGATTACATTTAGAGTACAGGCAAACTTGGCACTTAACATCACATACTATGATGACAATGGTAAATGTGATCAGCAATTTTTTCATTGATTTATTGTGAGATAAAAAGTCCTTTATTCTTTTAGTTTAAAGAGAGGCTCCAGGGTCAAATTCATTTTTGTGATGCACTCATTTTCCAATAGATAGCCTTATGAAAATGGGGTCAAAATTACAAGTCTCTAACCTCATATTAAAAAGGTGTAAAATGCCATTTTATTTCAATTCAAGTTAACATTTATTTCATACCTCTCTTCTCAAAATATAACATATACAGAATAATACATAGATACGCGAAATAATAAGCACAGAAGATCAGGGAAAGAGTTAATCTATGTATCTTAAAAAAGGAGAGTATGAGGCTGTCAAATTAAGCCGGGGATTGTACTTATTCAGAGCAAACTTTGAAACATAACATCATTTGATATCAAAAACAAGGGGGTCTGTACATTCCAAACAGGAGTAAAGAATGTACAGATCATGTATTTGAAATGTGACATCATCAAACGTTTCTGGATGTTGACAAAAAACTGCTCTTGAAGATATCAAACACTTTGTCATTTTATACCATTTTAACGTGAGGTAGAGACTTCTATTTTGTTTTCTGTTTTCATAAGGACTCTCTATGGGAGAGTGGATATCAAAACTGAATTTGACCTTGGAGCCCCTCTTTAAAAAGTGTCAGATGATGTGTTAATTGGTTAATTGTAATATTTGTTACATTTGACTCGGTTGTGGCTTTACAAATGTAGCAATTTGTCATACTTTTTTTTCTTGATCCTCCCCTTGCTAAAGTAAAGTTGTAAAACAAATGTTGGAGATTTGTCCTAACGTGCCAACCATTGTAAGACTCTAACAAATGTGACACATTTTGTTTTATTTTTCTAGGATTGCAAGAATCTCTAACTCAGAAGTTCAACAGTCTCAACAACAAGGTCCAATCATTTACAACCTTATATCATGTCCAAAAGAGCAATGTTCTGATTGGTCAGAGTGACAGTGACATCACATCAGGGCCCCTGAACAGGGATAGTAAAGCAGAAGATATAAGTCAGCATATAAGAGATGACGATGATGGATTTAATGCACTACCGATCAAAGGAGGGAAGAAACCTAAAAAGAACAACAAGAATTCTAATCAGGTAGGAAACACTCGTCTCTTAAAGGGTCTGTATACGTTTGGTAATTACTCATAAAATTAATGGCAATAAAAACTTACTTACTTAAGAAGTACAGCAGCTTCTGATAGTATAAAGCAATTTTGAGTCTAAACATTTTACTTTGAAGTAATGTGCTTATGGAAAAAGGTATCAGTTTTTATCCAAACAAATTTGAATCTGAAGCGTTTCTGTCAGAAACGTTTCTCAGATTGTGTATTCCAATTGCAGATTATTCTTCCTGTGTGGACAAAACAGCTCTAGATTTTTGGCAATATCTCAAAAATGCTACCACCTTTTGAAATGAAATTTTCACAGGTTAGTTTTATGGTATGTATCTACAACTATTTAGCATTGAAACAAACAGTGGGTTCCAATTACCAAACGCATACAATCCCTTTAAGAAGTACACCCCAAAACGAGACCCATCAGTTTATTATCTTGAGGTAGCCCAAAACATCTCTATTTTGTTGACGGTGGTTATATAGTGGATTTGAATTTTTTGTTTAATACTGTTTTCATCCATGTAACTAGTCTTTGTGCAAGACGTTCATTGTCAATCGACTATCGTGGTTTTATTATTTAACTCTATGCATGGATACAAGAACCATCGGACGATAGCGGGCACTGTTCCGACAAGCTGACCTATTCCTTTACCCACCCAAGGCCCACCACGCTGACGGGATTGTGGCTTCCAGAGAACGCCCTCTGGAATTGTCGCGACGTGTATGTAGTGTTGAACATGCAAGGTTTTACCGACAACAACATAAGAACGTCTTGCACCAAGACTACCATGTAACAGGATAAGAGTCTACCTTTCTGTATTTATCAAAATTAGGTAGAATATATTTGGAATAATTTGGGATCATAGATATATTTTGTTTCTTCAACCATTTTAACTTGGGAGGCTAATCATCCTTACTGGCAGCTGAGAAGCTGAATTGCGAAGGATGCAGCTACATCGTGTTCGAGTCGCAGGCATGCAAGGGCGCCTTTTGGCAGCCGGTCACATTGACCCACATATGACCAAAGAGCACCGCCACAGATCCAAGTGTTTGATTTTTTCTTGAGGGAGAAAAACCAGAGAGCCCGGAGAAAAAACCCTTGTGGCATAGGCGAGAACCAAAGCACAACTCTACTCACATGGCCTAAGCCGGGAATCGAACCAGGGCCACAGTGGTGAGAGGCAAGCACTTCACACACGAGCCACCCATGTCACCCTGAATTAGAGAGATACAACGAAGGAGACTTGCCCACTGGTTTTATTTACAGGATTAACCTCCTAGAGACTGCTTGTCAGGCTGGAAAAAACAAAGACTGTACAAACTCAGGAACAGTATTTGTTGCACTTAGTAACTGATTGAATTTGTTTTTTCTTCTTGTACTTCAACAAGGTTGTAGATGTGAATGTGTTGTTCAGACTAAGCATTGATGAAGACAAAGAAGAATCACTTGGATTGGTTCCTGTTTTACACTATCAATTATGTGAGTTGACTTTAGGCTTCTGTAACAATTGTTTACTGGTTTTTAAGGTTCTAAATCAATGTTACATTTATTTAGTTTGTTTTAATAAGACTTACACAAAAGTTATTTTTATATGAACTAGTGTCTATAGTATTTATGTTCTTTTGTTTTGATTCAGGGTTCTCCCCATGTGTGAATTGCGTGCCAATATGTGCAAAAATCGACCGATACGCCCCCCAAAAAACCATAACATTACTTTGTTTTTCTTGTTATCTTTTTTCACAAAAATCATCAAGAGAAAACCATATAGAATGCTCCATATTTCACAGTAGGGCTTTTAAAACCAAGATAAACACCAAGTAGAAAACATTCCGATAACCTTGTTTCATTTCAGCGTGCTTCGGCCAAACATCCACAAATTTGGGTCCAGAATGCCCCACAGTTTTGACAAATCCTAGGGATAACCCTGTGATTGCATATAAAATTCACAAAAATGAAAATAAATTGCTTCAAAAGATGCAGTGGTGCCTCCTCATTCCTTCTTGATGATTAACAAAAAGTGTTGTACTGAACTTCTTTTTTCTATCATGTAGTTGATGATGGTTGTAAACGTTCCAGTCTGAAGCTTCCCATTGACGTGCCTGTAATGGTTCATAAAAACTCACCAACTAAAAACTTAGGGAAAGTCTTCTCTGACGCAATATGCCGCCAACTACGTGCAATGGAACAATGTTTGAAGGAGTATTATAAGGTACAAGTAGTTGATGCTCCTGCAAGACAGATTTATTACAATGTAATAAATGCACAGTCAAATAAAGTCAACCTCCCCCAAAAAAACAATAGAAATTAATCTTTATGTTTTCATTTCTGTATATTTGCATGGTCCTAAAGATGGTATTTTCCAATGTCTAGACATTCTGAGGTGTAAGATTTCAAATAAGTTTGCAGAATTAATTAATTATTTAAAATCCACAAAAAAGGGCATTGCTTTTTTATCTTATGATTCTATAATTTTATGTCTTATGTCTTATGTTGATATTTATTTCAGGAAATTGGTTTAAGTGTCCCAAGGCCGTACCACTTTAAGTTGCCTCAAGTTCCATATCTATTGACTGTTTTATATCCAGTAGACTTGCCAGACGATAAATTAGGTAAGCTTCTAAATGGTACATGCCTTAAACAAACCTGTTGCCAGTATTTTATATACTAATGATTGTAGCATTAACACATTCTCTCTGTTTGTTCTGATTTACAAATTGTGTGTGACTTTCTTTTAATTTTGGGGTGAACAAAGAAAAAATGACCAGAACGGGATTTGAACCTGCTGCTTCCTGATTAACGTCCTGACCAACTGAGCTATCTAACCCTAATATTGACATTTTTGTTGTCAAACTGCCTGCATCTTAAAAAGTACTATTTTTATACAGCAATGATACCTTCTGTTATTCTATTTCTATTTCTATTCTATTTTCTCGTTTTAGAAAATATCGTCTAAAGGAACAAGTATTCAGGTCAAAATCAATCATGTGTTTGTTGGTAATCTTACCTAAGTTTCAATAACTTTGTATTTATTACAGAATCCAAGAGGAGAGGTCTTCACAGTCAATTCCTTCTCCCATTGGACAGACCTATATTTAGGAGAGCTAATGCATATTCATATCCTGGTAGTGATAAAGACGGTGGTTATCTTATCAATACTCACATTGGTCTGGCACCGTCAGGAGGTATGTCTTATCTGATCTTCAGTTAAAAGTTGGGTCAAAATAGATTGGTAAATACTCCAAAATTAATTATCATAAACACTTTGTGAGAAGCATTGCAGCTGTTGATAGTATAAACTATATTTAGAAAGGATTCCCTTCAAAATAATATGGTTGGGATAATTTTTTTCCCCAAAACATTTGAATCTGAGAAACGATTTATGCATGAATCGTTTTTCTCTGATTTCTGAGGGTTGGTGTCCATTCGGTTATGCTGCAGCCAGAGATGCGGTTGGTACCCGCTATCACCTCGCTTAAAACGTGGATTGATTTGACATTCGTGTGAAAATGCCGTGACAGTTTTTTGCTGTTTTCTCAGTTAAGTAGACACTGCATTCAGCTGAAATTTTCACATGTGACTTTTATTGTAAAATACATGCAAAATGAAAATTGTTTATACATGGCTGATGGACTTGAGAGAATGTCGGGATCCAGATAGTAATTCATTTTTAGTTTTTAACTCATTCACACGCCAACAGGTCGCTAGTGACTGGTTTAAATCCCTTCAAACAAATAGTTGTAACATGAAAAATACAAATCGCACGGCCACACATTTTTCAAAATGGGAAAGAGGACTCTTGAGGGTGCTATTGTGACCTGTTTTTGGGGAGGATCGCCATTTGCAAAAAACAAGTAAACAAATAAAGTGTCCATATGATCAATTTATCACTAAAATAAATGGTGCATAAAAAGGTTAATTAACTACCACTTATCATTGGCTGATTCTTTCATGCAATACCTTAAATGAAATTTCATAAATTTCTGGAATCTATAAAAATAGCTATTTTAAATTTTTAATTTAAAGTTTTAGGTCAAATCGGCCAAAAATCCTAGCATCTTTTAGTGTTTCCTTGTGTTAAGTTACCTTAACCCTTTAGAGACCATTCATTTCTGTATAATCATCACCATACGCTTAGACATTGCTTAGTTGTAGTTTTTCTGAAACAAATTTGTATTGTAATAGTGTCTGGAAAAAAAACCCATAAAAAGTAAATTTTGTTTTGTTTTAGATACTATGTCAACATTGGAAACGTTGATAAATATCAATTCATGACCTTTACTTTGACCTTTTTGGTTGAGTGGAAGTAGGTCAGATCTTGCAGCCGTTGGCAGCCGCTATGGGTATTTTCTTACAAGCCAATTTCGGCCGCCATGGTCTCCAAAGGGTTAAAAATTTACATTTCTGCCAGGTTTGATACATTGTTTTGAAACGTTCTGTTTTGTTTTGAAACGTTTTAATAAAGTGGAGAGCGGTCAGCCGTCCATCGTTCAAGGAAGCTATACATACCACCACTACATGCAAGATCACTTCAACGATGATAAATGGGGATGTGCCTACCGCTCCCTCCAAACACTAAGCTCTTGGTTCAGGCATCAAGGCTATACACAGAAGCCTGTACCCACCCATCAAGAGATTCAGCAGGCTTTAGTAGATGTGGGTGATAAGAAATCCTCATTTGTTGGCTCGAAGCAGTGGATTGGATCATTTGAAGTCAGCACGGTGTTGAATCAACTGTTTGGGGTGTGTTAATTTTTCATTGATTAACAGCTTCGGGTCGGTATTCCAAGTAAATGTTTTAAATAAAAAGTGATAACTATGGGAGTAAACAAAAGGGTCTTTTGATACAAGCCCTTGGTGCTTCTAGTTGGGTATTCACTCACTGTTACCGCAAAAAAGAGGTCATGTGGGAATAGACCCCTTGCATTGGCCGCCATCGCTGAGGTCAAACTATGCAAACGTGTATGGCTGCGCACAAGTCTCAGCCATTGATAGGTCTTTGTTTGACCTTAGTGAGGGCGCTGTTTGGGCCTGTTATGCATATGCAAGGGGTCTATAGAAACAAACCAACAGTTCACATGAACAATTCATGACATCCAGACTTCATGAACAATTCATGACATCCTGACTTCATGAACAATTCATGACATCCCAACATAATTTTGCAAGTCTTAGCAAATGGTAGGTCTTTGTTTGACCTTAGTGAGGGCGCTGTTTGGGCCTGTTACGACATATGTAAGGGGTCTATAGAAACAAACCAACTCTTCACATGAAAAATTTATGACATCCCAACATCATTTTTGCAGGTAACATGTAAACTGATGTACGTGAGCTCGGGAGCAGACATGGCAGAGAAAGGAAGAGAGTTATCTATCCATTTCCAAACACAAGGCACGCCTGTCATGATAGGTAAGAGGAGTCCACAACTACAGTGTCTTTAAGATTACTTGGTAATAATAACTCTTGGTTCTTATATAGCACACATTATCCTAGTAGCTAGATCAAGGCGCTTTATAACATTAATATCCCTGTTCATTAGGCATCCTTAGATCATTCCTCAAACTTTCTCAACTCCCTGAGAAGCATACAATCCAAGCTGCTATACATTAGCGCTTAGGGTTAATCCAACATAATACCGTCTCAGACTCTCAGCCCTCTTATGTTCCCATTTATACACCTGGTATAAGAGAATCAATTATGGTTAAGTGTCTTGCTCAAGGACATAAGCTTCATAATAATAACTGTATTTATAAAGCGCCAAATTGCCAAAGGATACAAGGCGCTGAAGAAAAAAGACAGTACAAAGACGCTGTCAACCAGCTACAGACTAGGGGAAAAGATGGGTCTTGAGAGCCAGTTTGAAGGCTGAGACACTGTTGGAGTTTCTGGTTTGGGTGGGTAGACTATTTCATAATCGGGGAGCGGCAATGGAAAAGGCCCTGTCATGAATACAGACCCTGGAATCGAACCCCTACTCCGATGATTCAGCCATCAGAGCTTTAGTCTGATGCACTAGACCGCTCTACTGTCCATGACACACGACTCTGTTTTACCAGTGTACAGTCCATCAAAACCTCTATGGTAAACGGGTTGAAATATAGATTTTCATGGTAGCAAAACTGTAGGGTAAACATGTACATTAATCCTAACTGGATTTAGGTCCGTATTGAGATTATGGCTATTATAATGTGAAGGCGCAAGTTTAACGTTTACAACAGGAAAATAATATGAATTTTATTTGGTTTTACCCATACACCAATGCGTGTAAAGCACTTGTATGTGTGTACTTTCCCGGGTCCTGTGAAAATAAAATCCACAGGCATATTACTCGGGTGGGATTCGAACCCACGACCTGTGCCATTCTAGAGCAGATATCTTACCACTAAACCACCGGGATTGCCCAGTACAGCGGGTACCACAACAATTTAATATATGTTAAAAATATTGTAAAATATGGTACGTATAGGAAAAATATGGTAAAAAGATAAGAAAAATCGTTGAGAGCAGGGAGGGTTTCAGACCTCCTGGACCCAACCTCTGGATCTGCGCCAGACTGCTAACTTTCTGGAAAAGTTATAACGTACAGAAGCGATTTCTTGATCTCATTGTGGTTTTTGATTTGCAGGAGGGGGTGTGTTGGCTCATACCATTCTTGGTGTCGACTTCAGCGAGTCTTCTGGTGATGTCAAGTTTCTTATTTTAGATCCTCATTTTACCGGCAGTGAAGACTTGAAGGTCATTCAAGACAAGGTGAGGTCTTCTTAGATTTAAATAATCAATTTGACAATCGACTGTATTATTTCTTTGCATTTTTTAAAAGACTGAAACCTGTGAATCAAATCTGTGAATGTTTGACAAACAGCACAGTTTCAAAGTTATATAATAATAAAGCCGGAAATCCATATGTTCGTCATGCATAGTGTGCAGTCCTTTAAAATGAAAATACCTGCCAAGCGTTATACATAATTTGTACGGATAACGCTGTACGCAAAACGGATAACGCTGTACGCAATACGGATACATGGAATTATGTGCATTGCTTGGGTCGTATTTCCATTGTTACGCAATGCGCACTACGCATATACGCACAACGCATGACGGATACATGGATTTCCAGCCTACTTAATATTAATTATTTTCAAAAAGCTTTCCATGTCACATAGATATCACGAAGCGCTGTACAATTTTTAAAAAGCCAGAGGTTGTTAAGAAATACAGATTGAAGCAGTCGTTGAACAAAAAACAATTCATTACAAATAAACAATGAACAATTATGTGATAACAAAAGTGATGCTAAAAAAGGTGGGTTTTCAAGTGGGTTTTAAACATTTTAAGGTATCAGACTATCAGATTGCTGCCGCCTATTCCACAAGGGGGGGGCACATATTGTGAATGATCAATCACCATATAGTATTTTATCCTAAGGGATATGTCACAAGAGGCAATCCAGGCAACCAGTTCCAGGCAATCTCCAAGAAGAAAACACATTCTGATTTCGCTTTTTTACTTGATTATCTTGGGGATTTTTAAAAAGTTGTTTTTCAAAATAACTTGTGCTATCGAGGTGTTCCTTTTGCATGCAGTACAGTTGGTTGCCTCAGAGTTGCCTGTAAAGATTGCCCTGTGTGACATGCCCTTATAATCCTGGAAAGAATTCCTTGTACCCACACATAAATCAAATTTAGAAGGGAAAATATGTCAGTGTTGGGAGAAATGTTTGACTTGTCATATGCTTATTATTGAGTGAAGTGAGTAATATAGATGGATTGCACATGTGGTCATTGACCGCCATCTTTGATGACAAACAATGGAAACGTGCATGCTTGCAAGCGCTGCACACGAATCTTGGCGAGTTATTATTGGTTTATTTCATACAAATAAAACCTTGAAAAATTGTACAGTATGGCAACCGATAGGTTGAACTGCACTATACAGTGATAGGGTCATTAATAAGGGTTATAAAAAAAGAAAGGAATAGAGTACAACAAAAAGTAATATATAAACATAATCAAACAAAAATCTAAAAATAGACAACAAACAAGAAAAAAAACATTGATAGCCTTTCATGCATGCACGTTTCATCAACGATGGTGGCCAATGCAAGAGGGTCAATTGTGTCATTAAAGGCACTGAACACGTTTGGAAATTGTCAAAGACCAGTGTTCTCACTTGGTGTATCCCAACATATGCATAAAATAACAAGCCTGTGAAAATTTGGGCTCACTTGGTCATCGAAGTTGCAGGAAAATGATGAAAGAAAAAACACCCTTGTTGTACAATTGTGTGCTTTCAGATTGGAATAAAAACTTCTTGCAAGAAGTTTTTATTATTTTAGTCAGAAATTACCTCTTTCTCAAAAACTACGTTACTCCAGAGGGAGTCGTTTCCTACAATGTTTTATACTATCAACAGCTGTCTGTTGCTTGTTACCAAGTAAGTTTTTATGCTAATATTTGTTTTGAGTCATTACCAAACGTGTACGATACCTTTAACAAGATGATTGTGTTTATTCTACAGGGCTGGTGTGGATGGAAAGGTGTTGACTTCTGGGACCAGACTGCATATTATAACATGTGTTTGCCTCAAAGATCGATAGAGATTTGATTTATCTGGACGGCTCCTCAGTCAGACTTTTTATTTCTGAGACCACTCTCTGAGGAACCCTTCACAAATCACTTTTCCGGTTTATTTAGACTTAAGGTAGGGTCATAGATTGGTTTTTGTCAATGTGATGCTGATTTATAGGCAAAGTTATAAAGAAAGTTACAATGCAATCCATCAAAGCTTTGCAAGGTCACGGCGAATTCCAACCGTAACTCTGGCAGCAGCATTCGCGAACGGACTCCAAACCCTCAGATGTCAGAAATCTGAGAAATGATTCATGCATGAATTCCTTTCTCAGAGTGAAAAATTATCCAAACAATTTCTTTAAGGGAATCCTTTCTCAAAATAGTTTATACTATCAACAGCTAGCTACAGTCCTCTTACCAAGTAAGTTTTTATGGTCATTAATTTTTTAAGTATTTACAAATCTATGACCCTACCTTTAAATTGAATAATATCAATAAAGGCCAAAAAAGGAATCTAGAAGGAACAGATTTTAACTTGCACTCAGTGTAATCATATTAACTGAAAAACCAATCAGGAATAATGGTTGGTCATTTCAGAGCGTGGTGACAGGGATTGTGGTACGTAAGCCAAAAAGAATGCAAATTGGGCTCAATTTCATGCCAAAAAATTAGCAGAAATGAGCAGGATACCAGTCAACAATTGTACACGTGACATGGTAGCTTGGGTGATAATCTTATTCTGGTAAGCATAATTTTTTTGTGCTGAGCTACTTTTTGTGCTTATTAAGCAGCTCTATGAAATTTGGTCCTGTTTGTGAAAGTATGTAGGTGTTTGTCTGTTAAATTATGGACTGCATACTAGAATGTGTTTATGACACTGATATGACCTAGAATGCCATTGTTGATAAGCATCTTGTAAACCGTCAAAAGGTGCTACGAAAGAAGGGCGTCAAAAGTAAGGCTCGACTCCCTTCTTCCAGGCCCACAAAGTACTTTTTGCCAGTCCGGTAACAAAAGGCCATAATCAATAAAATGGCTCTTATATTTTTGTTGCTAGAATTAACCCCCAAAGACAAGGTCAGGATTACCACAAGACAAGTAAGACATCTGCTCTAGCATGGCAAATGTCGTGGGTTCTAATCTGACCAAGTGATATCCTTTGGATTTTTTTTCACAGGACTCTGGTAATTACCGAGTATACAGTGCTTAATGCACATCGATGTAAGGGCAAAAACCAAATCATATTCTTGAGAACATGTTACGCATAATACATATTAATTATTTATCCTGGGCCCGATTTCATAAACCTGTTATGCAGAAAATACTTCATAGCCATTTTTCTTAAAGCAAAAAAAATGGGAAGGGCACCATTCGCCACAGAGTCAACTTCACGGGATGTTGGCTGGTAACCTGTTTCTGCTAAGCAATATATCTCTGTGCTTAGCAAGTTTTTTGTGCTTACAGGCATTATGAAATTGGGCCCCGTACTTAGGACTGACAAATTAAGCCTCAAAAAGCAACAACTCATTTGTTACATGTTAGAGTTTTGTTGAAATGTTTATTTCATAATTACAAGTTGATGCCTACATACATGAGATAGTATAGATATTTAATTGTCTATAAAACCTCCTCCTTCACATACACTGGGATAAATATCTTCAAACACCCTCCACTTATTTGTTTGTTTGTTTAGATGATCTTCCCAACAAGGGAACTCGGCAAAGCTCCCACAAGGAGATATAAACGCCAAGCTGGCAACAGCCAATTTCACTCATAATACAAACATTGGTTTTACGTCTTTGATTATGAATTGCACAAATCAATAAATTGTGATTCAGTGAACTAGACGACAATACTTATGGCAGTCATTGTGAAATCAGCGGTTAGCTTGGCCGGATTTGAACCCAACAACCTTGTGATTGCAAGTCCTGCAGTCTAACCACTTGACCACGGTGACAATCTTATCAGTAAAATCAAAGAAAAAATTTCACTTTACAAAATTGTTTAACTTTTACACTTATGCTTCACTGAATCAAATACTTTTGACACATTTCGATTTGAATCCTTCAGCTCAATTAAAATAAAATAATAAAATAAAAATGATTTTTAGGGGTCTGGGTAGCTCTCTCTCTCTCAAATAAATGTCCAATGGGAAACAGCGACAAAGTCTGCTATTGGCCCAATTCACAGGACTGCTTACCACCGAAGTCTGCACTTATGGCGCTATCTACAGCTTGTGAATCTTGGGCTGCAAGTCTAGCACAAGATTTGATGAATGTAAAAAGTCTTCAAAATGGCTTGCAGGCATGAATTCCAGACCCAGAACCTCCCAGATGTTACAATTCAGGAGGTTTACAGACTCTGTGCATCACCAGAAATACAAAACTAACGGTTAGGACACAATGTGGACAATTTCTTTCTCCTTTTGGTGACCGTTTCACTTTCTTCCAAAAAAACTTGAAGGCTCGAGGAGATTTTGAGAAAATCCTGAAACCAGGAAACATTCTGAGAAATCACACGCCTAGTAAATGCAGAATTCCGTGGTAGGCAGTGCCATGAAATTGGGCCATTGTTATCATCACAATGGGAGTCAAGTCCCTGGATGGTATATGTAGTGTGCATTTTAGACCACGCGGCGTCTACACACTTACCAACATTTTTTCCGTTAAAGTTGACGTAAAAATGTCGAGCGTGGCAGACAGTAGCTGGGTGTGACATTGGTGCATGGGGTCAACCATAAGTGATGAGCAAAACTCAAGGCAACAAATGCATTACTTTCACACAATGTAGTCATTTAGATTGGAGGTAAAGCGTTAATGATTACTGGCTTCGCAAGTTAAGAAACCCAGGCTCCCTAGACTGCTTTGCAAATACTTGGTATGCGCACGTTAGCCGTGAAATGAGGTGCATGCTGGGGTAGTTAGTGATAAATTTGGTCGCTAAATAGACAAGGATGCACCTCATTCCATGGCTTACATGTACGCATGCACACTGAGTATTTGCAAAGTAGTCTATGTTGGTGGGAAAATACATGAAGGTCTAATTCCTACCTCCATGGTCTAAGTGCTTAAATTATGAAAGCATGAGGGAAAAAACAAGTCATGAATAAAGTCACTTAAATTTCAACTGTATAAAGACATGAAATAAACTTGATGTAATGCAAGCTGCGTTTGTGGATATTTAAAAAAATGTTTTCTTCTTATTTCGAAAAAAGCTTTTGTAGCAATTACGGAGCATCTCAAAAAGTCAGGCACGTACTAGGCGCCAAAGAACAATTCCGTTGGCACACACCCGCATCAATGTGCCGAAGTACAGGAGCAATCCTACACGAGTGAATAAGGGGGATAAGTATTTTGAACGTTACAGTGGAACGTTCCGGTGGTCCAACAGAATACTTATTAGATCCAATTAGAACATTCCTACCGTTCCGACTTTTGAGCCACTCCCTATGTCTAAATAATCTCAAATTTAAACACAAGCTCAAGTCAAATAAATAATATCTTATTTTGATTAAATGATTTGAATGGACAATTGCAAGATATTTGATGGTGCTTTTGTAGTAAATGTATAGACCCAGAGACAATGCAACCATTCAACCATCTGACTGAGTACAAGACACCCAGTTTCGCATGAAAGTAAAATAAACAGAGCACACTGTCCCACCATGAATAGACCTAGCACTCCGAAGTAGACATTCATTGATGGTACAATCCTGACACAATCTTCGATAATACTTTCAAAGAATTTTAAAAGGAAACAATTTCTATTGGATGTTCTTGTGATTAAAAAGTCTTTCAAGTACCTTTGGAGCATCCAAACAATGTGTTAAAATAAGAAAGCATAATCTACCGGTACGATCTTTGTGTTGTAAATCAGATTTTCCTATCATGATGCGCAAACAAAACTGTGGCAGTATTAAAGCAGTAATTGCAACTTGGAGCCAGAACAAAATAAAAAACGCAATCAGTAAATCCAATGTTTTCCTTGTAAAAATAGCCAAATGAACAAAGTTGTTTCAAATAAAGGTAAACTGTCACTGGCTTATTTTGAAAGAAAATTTTTATTTAGTCAAACACTTCAAATGGTATGGTTTGACTGCATTAGAATCTGTGTGAACAGTCTCGTGATTTTCTGTGTTTATTAGATGTTGAAAAGACGACTGTCAAAAATATGGGTTTTTTGTGTTTACAAGTTGGTGAAAACACAGCCGTTAACAGTATGTGTGTAAAAACGGCTGTTACGGTTTGTGTGTTTCTGAGATCACAAGTTGGTCAACCACCCCTACGAGTAACCGTTATATTTCACCAATGTAATGACCTGACCAATTATTGTGGAGGTATATGTATGATTTACAAAGTTCTCTGGTTATTATGCCTGCTAAAGGCAAATATTTTCTAGGTTCTGGTAAAAACAGGCAAACGAAATCAAATGCATCCCAAATGGTGTCTCAAACAGCTATTGAATCAAGCAAAGAAGTAAAAACAAAAATTTAAGGTGACTAGAACAAAAAATTAATGCCGTGCACAAATTTATACAATCACATTGCTTACAAAGATGCTACACAAACTTGTGCAGATTCCCTTTTCATATACCAGTTTGGAGATCAGACATTTTGCTCAAATTATCTCAAAATGAATTAAATGTTATTTCATTTTCATGGCAAAACTTTGCAGCAACGTGGTGATCTTAGCAAAAAAAATGCTTACAAAGACAGAGGGCTCCATCGCATTCCAGTAACTTTCACATCTTAACACTCTAGGCTTCATTCTATCCCTGCAGACCTCAAACTACTTGACTTGCAAGTTAAAGGGGAGGGTATACTTTTGGTAATTACTCAACAAAATAATTACCATAAAAACTTACTTGGTAAGAAGCACTGCAGCTGCTGATAATGTATAGCATTTTGAGAAACAATTCCGTTCTAAGGTATGTGGTTTTAGAGAAAGGGATTCAAAAACATTCAATATGAGAACGTTTCTCAGATTGAGCATTCCAATTACGGAATATTCTTCCTGCGTGGACAAAACCGCTCCAGAGTTTCGGCGATATCTCAAAAATGCTACCTTTTGAAATGAAATTTCCACAGGTAAGTTTTATTGTATATATCTACATTAATATAGAATTAAAACAAAAACAAAAGGTATACTTTGCCTTTAAACTTAGATGATTTGTTGCCATTTCAAATAAATTAAATAAAGAAACAAAAAACCATTGCCTTAAAAAAACAACCTTTTACTTTCAAGTTACTTCTCCAATACATTATCCTTTTGTTTTATAAGTTACTGTGGACGTGCACATTATTCTCTGCAGCTACATCTTGCGCACTATCAATGCGCACTGTTTCAATACTAGACAGTAATAAACTCCCACACATAAATAAAACACAAGGGTATATATTACATAATAAAACAGTTCTTTTGAAAAACGAAGACCGCACATCAAAAGTACCCCTTGGATAGTAAGTGACTAGCGCCCTCCTTGTTCAACCACTGATCTCTGACACTTGGACCGTAGCTACTCCAAAACAATTGACTCGCACCATTATGGTGACAAGGGTCCAACCCCAGTTCATCAATTAGAACGGCTCCAATTCTCCTTTTTGAATGACACAAACCCTCTTGAGATGAGACTAAGACAACATTCTCTTGATGGTTTTATAAATGTCTTTTTTTTTACTCCTTGAGGAAATGAGGAAGATGTGTTGACTTTCAGGAGAGGGTTTAGGTAGTGGCCTAAGGAGAGAAGAGGGAGGGGGGCGGGTTGGAGACCAATCTACTATTTCTTTATGGGGATAGTTGTGAGACGGGTCAAAGGTCATTTAACCAGCTTTGTTCAACTATCGCCGAGACTTTCTTCTCGTACTCTCGTCTGTTCTCTTGATAGAGTTGAGCTGCCAGGCTGTTTGCGGGACTATTAGGGTTGGGCTCGTCAAGTAATGACTGGGGATGAGAGAAAAAATATCAAAAGATATCAGAGAAAATCATCCATTAAAATCATAAATATCCAACACTAAACTGGGCCCAATTTCATAAAGCCTGTAAGCACACAAAAACTTGCTAAGCACAGAAAAAATATTGCTTACCAGAAACAGTATACCAGACAACATTCCAGAAAGTTTACATTGTTTCAACTCGTGTCCCACTCAAAGAAATTTTTTAAGCAGTGTTTTCTGCTAGACAGCTTGATGAATTTACGCCCTGGTTTTACAAAAAATTAATTATCATCTCAATCCAGTCAATCCAAACAATCATATAGGAAAAGTTGCACCTATTTTCTGTCCCCGGTTAAAACACGAATTAAGACATTTGATTTCAGTAGAAAGCCTACCTGTATAGAGGTTAATATTGCAGACACATCATAGGTTGGACTCCAGCGATTCTGTAGAATATCCAGACAGATTCCACCGTCGGCATATACTGCAAAAGAATCAAGTGAAATCAGTCAAACAGAGACTGAGTGTTTGTGTTCCTTAAAGGCACTGGACACGTTTGGTAATTGTCTAAGACCAGTGTTCTCACTTGGTGTATCCCAACATATGCATAACATAACAAACCTGTGAAAATTTGGGCTCAATTGGTCATCGAAGTTGCAAGACAATACTGAAAGAAAAAACACCCTTGTTGCACAAATTTGTGTACTTTCAGATGCCTGAGAAAGGCTTCAGGCCTGAAGTCTTTCTCGGATTCAAATATTTTAGTGCGAAATTACCTCTTTCTCAAAAGCTACGTTACTTCAGAGGGAGTCGTTTCTCACAATGTTTTATACTATCAACAGCTCTCCGTTGCTTGTTACCAAGTAAGTTTTTATGCTAATATATATTTTGAGTAATTACCAAACGTGTCCAGTTCCTTTAAACTACACCAACAATCTTCTTCTTTTTTCAATACAGTTTATGTAGATTTTTTTTCCGTAAGAGAAATCCAAATGAGTCTTACCATTTGGATGAAACATCCTTGACACAAATCTGACTGTTGGAGGTTTATTTGGGTATTCTTCTGTGAATTCAATTGTCAACTTAAAAGTACCTGGAAATAATCACAATAGCAAAAAGATTCACGTTAACATATTACTCTTCCTGCAAATCAACAGGCTATAAAAACATTCCCACAAAATGTTTAAAAGGTAATACATTTTTAAAGAGCAAAATGACAACAGTCAAACAATAAAATAATTAATTGTCCACAAGAAACATTTGAATACATCTTATTCTAAAATGTAAACTAAGTCCGATACAAGGGTAGGGCATTTTAAAAGACACTGAGCAGGATTTTACTTATTTATTTATATATTTATACATATGGAGAGAAAACAAGGAAGGAAGTTTCAGTTTTAGATGTGGGAGGAAAACCCTAGAGAATTGTTCCAGGGAAAACCCATGCAATCGGGTAGGAACTGAAAACCCAATCCACATAGTGCCCCCGGTGGGATTCTAGCCGGGTTCCTAGAGGTAGAAGGCAAGGAAAAAGACCACTACGCCAACCCGACCGACCAAATGGATGGAAATTAGGGGGAAATAGTAGAAAGGAGTGTATGAAAACAAAACAAAAACACGATGATAAATAGGAAACATCATGCAGGAAGTTCACTGGTTAAAGTTACAAAGCCCGAATTTTACAGAAAGCAATTTTTTTAAAGAATGCTTTTCTCTGAAGGTTAACAATAACAACATGAAGATATACATTCTGAAATAAACCATTTACACAATATACTAGTTTCTATTTATGTTATCCTGTGAACAGATACGAACACAGGCGTGTACCATTACCACACAATACAAACACAGGAGTATGGAAAAAGTATTCATTGCGTCACACAAAAATTACAAAATGTAAATATATATGTTGATGTAATAGCATCATACGTGATGATGTATGCGTTATGGTAGCCTTGATCAAGGCGTTGGAGTTTTTTCTCAATTTTATTATATTGTTTTCATTTTTATTTTATTTGCGCCGCGCTACACACCCGAGCTACCAACCCGAGCTACCAACCCGCCCGAGCTGTGCGCATGGTGTCTGTGTGTGCAGTATACGGTGCGCGCGTGGTCGTGTGAGCTGTATGCGACACTCACCGATCAACGCCTTGACGTTTCTGTCTCCCCGCCGATGACTCATTACTATAATGCGCGCGAAAGGCGAGACCCCATTGGTCAGTGGCGGAAGTCTTGTTTACTCATTCTTATGAATATGCATGCAGAATCCAGATGTGGCTACACTGGCGCACCGGTTTGAATTTGGGAATACTTTGTTATAATAATATCTATCTGAAAATGTTGCGTATTCTCCTCAGCTGAGCGAGACAATGAGGGCATGGAATTAAACAAATGAGGTTGCATGGATCGATTTGTTACATACATTACATACACCATTTTCCAGCAGGAAGACGCTTTCTGATGTATTTTTCGTAGTGACGTAAGGCCCGATTGACCATCTACTGTCTCCATCTTGCATCATTAAACAGTGATTTAATCATTGTTGGTGCATTCATTGGAGGTAGAATATACAAAACAAAGACCTCAATAAACTACCATTATTGATTGTTTCATCATGAAGGCATATAGCTCATTGCACTTTTTATATCATTTGGGCCGCCCCACTAAAAAAGAGCTGCCTAACCAAATTTCCCAAGTACATTCACTAGAATAGGGTAGCTAAAAATCTATTTCACATGTATCATGTGTGGCTGTATCCTGTCAATTTTTGTTTGGCAGTAAATTCTTATAAGACCCTGTCTGAGAACAATTCAAAAGTATGAAGACGGTGTGGCTGCACAGAGTCGGATTTCGAGAGGACATGTCAGGAAAAGACAGATGCAGAAACTACATCAACTCCAGAATTAATAACCAAAAGAATGGCGAGTGATCAGGGTAGTCCAATGAGGGAACTTGAGTGCAGCGCAAAAAGCTCCAGGGGCCGCGCCCGGGTTCAGCACTTGTGAGCTGACTGACCAGCCTCGTAGATTACCGGTCAAAAATGGCTGAGACAATGCTACACACAAACGCCATTAAGTCGGTAACTACTCACATCGCATCACATACAGCAAGCATGATATTGATATGGTACAAAGATCATAGTGAGAGAAGCTCGTGATTGGACGTCAAAATGAATAATTCATTTGCTTCCCATCCTGTGTTGTCTGCAATAGGTCTGACGAAAGATTTAAATATTCATGAGCTGCATACTAGCATATCCGAGAGCCCCCCCCCATTTTCGTCCAATATTGGACGAAAATATCAAGAAACACATTAAACCCGGAAGTTACAGACCCGTCAAGGCTGTCGGCCTGACGGCCTCCGCATGCGGAGAGTGGTACGAGTGCGGATGACCTGCGCACAGTGTGTGTACGGGCGTCGTACGACGTGATACACACACAGTGTATACGGGTGGGTCGTGCGATGCGATACACACCTTACGCACACACATACGGGTGTGTTTACGGCGTCTTTTTTGGAGTGAAAAATGCGACTGCCTTGATCAAGGCTAGCGTTATGGCAAAATGATACCAATAATTATGGCAAAATATACCAGAAAGACCAATAGGAAAGCTGACAAAATGCCAAAGTTGGCTGCCCAACGGTATTTCAGATAATGACTCAATTCTGGCTTATATACATTGGAATATCAAAAGCAAGTGTTATTAAATTGTAGAGGTTATTAAATATTATTCCAACATTCAAATAAACTAGATATAGTCAACCCTCGTTATAAAGAGCACTGTTATAAAGAGGTTCTGCTTATAAAGAGTACATTCCGAAGTTCCAAATCTCATTTCTGCTTTGTGGTTCCTTGTTTTGCTGTCCTCTTATAACATTGTTCCTGTTATAAAGAGGTAATTTGGCCAGTCCCAGCGATCTTGTTATAACGAGAGTCAACTGTATTTAATATCTTAATAACATACAATTAAAACAACTATGACATGAATCTGAAATAGTTAGGACTTTTTCATTTCACAAGACCACATGAAGTACACTTTTGTTTTACTTACCATCTTCGAAGGGTGTTTCTGCTGGCCTGTTTACATAAAAACAAAAAATGTATGTCAATATCTCAAATGATGAAAGCTATCTAACAAATAGGCAAGCCAAACAAATGGCAGAATGACAATCATGCGTACACACAAAACCATTGAGCTACAAATTTTAAAGGGATTGTATACGTTTGGTAATTGGAACCCACTGTTTGTTTCAATCCTATATAGTTGTAGGTATATACCATAAAACTAACTAGTGAAAATTTCATTTCAAAAGGTGGTAGCGTTTTTGAGATATTGCCGAAAATCTGGAGCGGTTTGTCCACGCAGGCAGAATAATCTGCAATTGGAATACACAATCTGAGGAACGTTACTGTCAGTAACGCTTCTCAGATTCAAATTTTTCCATAACCGCAGTACTTCGAGGTGAAAAGTTTCTCAAAATGTATTTTACTATTCACAGCTGCTGTACTTCTTACCAAGTAAGTTTGTATCGCCATTAATTTTCAAAGTTATTACCAAACATATACAGACCCTTCAAACACAATTTAAAACTTGTTCACAATTAATAGTACTGTCTTTTTTTGGCTAAGGCTAGGGCCTTTGACTGCAAGAGGCCATAGCAGCGACTGGAAGAATATGCCTTTTCAGTGATCTGGCCACGGCCACTGCGGAAGCAATCAATTCAGACTGGGACAAACAAATGAGGGAAAAGAATGAAGCATTTACATGAACAAGCAGGTCAAACCATTGTACACACAAATAAACAAGTACAATGAGAGGGAATATAAAGGTTAAAGAACATTTTTTGTAAATTGATAGAGGGGAAATTTGAGGGGAAATTTGAGGGGAAAATCCTCATTTGGAAAAACAATACCAGAATCAAAATGAGATTAAACTTTCTACACATTTGATTAAATAAAGCAATTTTATTTGAATAAGAAGGTTTATCTCATTTCTCTCATTACTCCCACACTGAACAGAGCTGACAGACATTTGTCAGATTAAAAAATCAAACATTTCAACAATATTGTATAATTAGTAATCTACACAATGAGGTATTATTGAAATTATTCAACTGAAAAAACAAAGACCGCAGGACTTGTTTTGGTCGTGAGTTTACTGGCCCATCACTACAATCACTGGCCTCAGACCTGCGGTCCAGTATAAACTGCAAGCCCTGCTGTAGTACAGTCAAGTTACGGAAGAAAACATACATTTATAGCCTGTGAGAATAACAAAAGAGCACCAAATGGACAGATAGCACAAATAAAAACCATGCAAGAACTTGTACCCTAAAATTAGAGTTGAATTTAACAAGATGCTTATTTTGAACTTACCCAAATATGACAGCATTCCATAGCATGATATTATTTTCTGAGGGTGCTCCACTGACACCTGCCGGAGGGTCTTCTTGTAGTCTAAATTGGAGAACAAAATAAAAATAAATAAATAAAAGCTGTTATGTAATAGGGTAAAAAATCAAACACATCACCGACTGTAAAGTACTCTTTTCTCTTTTCTTTTATCTCTTCTTCTGTCTCCCACCACCTTAGAGTGATCCTTTTCTAGTGTTATATGAGAAAATACTCACTAAAGCCCAAAACTAATGCTTCGTGCGAAGCAAATTTGATGTCACAGCTCTGTTTTCGCTGCGAATGTTTCGGAAGAGTTGACAAGGGCGAATTGTTCGTTGCGAATTTGCGACGTCAAAATTCACATCGCATTCGCATTCACAGGAAGTGTGAACCGGGCTGTAATATACAGGCATGATATTTGGCCCTGTATGTACATAATAAGGAATAGGCTTTTCTGTATTTTGTATGACCTTTTGCTGACCTTTCTGAGGGCAAAAAAACCAAACCAGAAATCAGACTTTAGTAGGGAAAATATCATGCCTGAATATACATGTAGATGATTCCCTTCTTGGTTCTAAAACAAAATTCCTATTTAATTGGAAAGATATATTTCCCCTATTTTAATTAATTAGATAAAGGAATGTTTACTACCCAAGCAGAGTCTTTCTAAAAGGCTAAAAAAAGGAACACTTGTTTATTAATAACACTAGGCTTATTTCATCAATCACTACGGTAAACATTGCATTGTTATGGGTAGTCCGGGAAGACTACCGGAAAACAACTTGAAAACAGTGTGACTGGCAGGATCGAGGGCTTATTCTCCAACATTGGCTGCATTATCATGAATAAGTATCCGATCAAACAAATTCACTCTGGTTTGGGCTGTTTTCAACTTCTGTAGTCTTCCCTTTAGTTCGTTCTGGTACAAGCTCAAATTATTAAGCATGTTTTGTGTTCACCCACGTCTTGAAATTGACATAAGACAAGCATAAAATAAATGAATTCTCTTTGTCTGGTCAGATAGGATGAAGAAGAAACAGTTTGTAAAGAAACTGACATGAGAATCTTAGGCCGGAAATCCATATGTGACACCTACAGTATCGCGGGTGTTAAAATAACGTTGCATAGTCGCCATAAAACATCCGTTGAACTGTTCACACCCTCGCTCCGCCCACAGCTCGGACGATGACATCATGATTTGATTGGCATGATTGGGATCGTTCCAAAATGGCCGCGCTCAGTACATCGAGGGAAGTCATTCGAAGGAAATTGTTTTTATTTGAAATATCTTTTTAAAATGTTATTTATTTAAACATACAAAGCACTCAGGGCAAGCTAAGACTTAAGTGAACACATTTAGTTGGTTTAAACCCCACCACCTGTAGTAGGTAATGCGCGCCTTGGATCGCCGACCGCTTAGCTTTTTTTAAAATGGGGCCGGACGTGTGTCCAAGGATTCAGATCTTGGCCACAGAAATGGGGCTATAATTACAACCAAAAGCAGTATCTTATTTACCAAATTAAAAAGAATTATATTTTTGGTTTGTTACACTTAAAAGTTACAGTTAATAAAATGTATTAATTTGTAAACCAAACAAAAATTTAAAAGGCAGTTGGCATGGATTACCATTCTTATCAAGTTATCTTATTCTTACCCCCATTTTAAATACACACAAATGATTAATTTCAACTCAAACTCAACTGTCTGATCTGAGGAATTACTCTTCAATCGATTCTGTTTAGTTACAATTATAAAGATACAGTTATATCGTATCTTCTAAATTCCTAAAATAGTGGGTGGATAAAACTGCACACTCATTGAAATGACGGCTTGACGCCATGTTTAACACAATAATATCGATGACATAAATAATGTGGGTCACCACCATTCACCGAAAAGTCCCGTATATTTACATGCGAAGGGTAATTTCATGAGTTCTCAAAATAAAACTTGGCGCACTTACTTTCTGAAATCTCTCATTAAACGTCTCCTAGCCGGAGTAGACATAATGTTGGTACACTACCACTAACAATGAAGTAATTCTTTACTCACAAACAAGTTCAATTCGACATAAAAACGTAGAAATTGTCGGGATATCAAGGTGAAACAACTGCCAAATATCCCGACCTAAACTGGACCAGTGTTGTCAAAGCTGACGTCACATGATTTATCAACGACGTCATAGTTTGGAATTGCGCCCTCTCTTGTTCAATTATTATGCTATAGTGGCAGGCATACCCGGTTGCATGTGTATTATAATAGTGTTTGTTTATACATGAAACTTTCTCACAGTTACCCTGCTTTTAGTTCATAAATAATAACAACTGGACCAGTGAGTTACTGGTGAGTTATTGTTACTAGTGAATTATTATATTATTTTATGAACTAAGAACAGAAATTATCAAAGTTCTTTAATTTGTATGAATTTCGATGAAACGAATTAAAAAGGATAAGGTTTCTTTTGAAACTCGAATTATTGTGTTACTTACTTACTTACTTACTTAGATTGATGGGAATGAATAGGATAAATCTTTATGACCCCATATCCAATTTCTTTCCAGTATTTATCAATTCGGTTTTTGAACAGATTAGTTGAGGCTGCGTTCACTACATGTGAAGGGAGGCCTGTTCCATTCGGAAATAACTCTGATGGAGAAGAAGTTTTTCCTGCAGTTCAGCCCTTTCTTAAGTCCTGGTTTGTAAAGTTGTTGGTTATGACCCCTGACTTGGAATAGGCTTTCATGTCTCTGGAAAAGTTTGCTCTCCTCAATTCCTTCCAAGCCGTTTAAGATTCTGAATACCTCAATCAAGTCCCCTCGAAGTCTTCGTGCTTCCAGTCTGTACAAGTTTAAATCTTGCAGTCTTTCTGTGTATATTTTGTTTTTCAAGCTTGTGATGATCTTAGTTGCCCTGCGCTGTAGGCCTACCTTTTCTAACACTGTCACGTCTTTCTTGAGACTTGGGCTCCATGTTTGGATACAATACTCAAGTTGTGGGCGGATATAATTATGTCTTGTAGAGGGTGGTGAAGCATTTTTTTATCAAAGTGTTGTTGTTGATGTTGTTGTTGCTTTGGGGTTGGGGTTGGTGGGGGGGGGGGTTGAGGGTGGGGGTCCACTGAATGCCTGGCCTCACAAACATTTACTTGCATCCAATCCCTTTTAGGAGAAAACTGTTTCCAGATTCCCTTTGGCCCATTATCCTGACCAACATTTCTTCTTTCTTCGTAAAGCAAATAGGACGGTGCAAATCATATCCCTTTTTTGCGGATTGCGAGTATGGTAGGATCCCGGGGTGCAATGGCTCCCCTCAGAAGGTTGCGTGTTCGAATTACGTTAGGATCAATAAATTATTATTTCCTTTAAGTTAAAGCAATCCAACATAATCTTATTTAGAAATTATATAAGCTCGTTTTCATTGATCTCGTGGCGCTAGCGCGTCTGACTCCAGATCAGAAGGTTGCGTGTTCGAATCACGTCGGGATCAAGAAACTATTATTTACTTTAGTTAAAGCAATCCAACAGAATCTTATTAAACAATTATTGAAGTACGTTTTCATTGATCTCGTGGCGCAATGGTAGCGCGTCTGACTCCAGATCAGAAGGTTGCGTGTTCGAATCACGTCGGGATCAAGAAATTATTATTTTACTTTAGGTAAAGCAATCCAAATAGGCCTAAACCTTACGTTTTTGTCTCCAAAATAATCTTCTTGTTTCCATGCTAAGATTTTATGTTATATTGTCTTTTATTACAACAGACCAGGTACTTTACAGCAGGTAATGAGGCATGTGTAACTGTGTTGGCCATCGGTTTCCATGGCAACATTTCATCATCACCGCACACAATCGGCTGGTGTAATCATCTGCAAGGGCCATCAGTGAAATGAAGCCATCACATCATATCAAATAAAATTGTTTATAAAAGCAAGAAAAGTAATTGTGACTCCGTGGCGCAATGGTAGCGCGTCTGACTCCAGATCAGAAGGCTGCGTGTTCGAATCACGTCGGGGTCAAAAAGTAACATTTTTTTTACCATTATTGTCTGCCAGGCATTGATTTGATGTTTTTACATAACAGCCGTCAATAAAGGAGTAACATTTCAAGACTTCTCAGCGTGAATCATGACAGAAAAGTAACTCTCATTTTTGTTGTCACTGACTTTTGTCGGAATCAAGAAATAACTTACTTTTAGTTAAATGAATCAACCAGAATCTTATTCACAAAAAGTAAAAGTTCGTTTTCATTGATCTCGTGGCGCAATGGTAGCGCGTCTGACTCCAGATCAGAAGGTTGCGTGTTCGAATCACGTCGGGGTCATTATATTTTAATGTTTTTCTTTCGGTAGGCCTATATAACAAATAGACCTGGTGTAGCGCATCTGACTCAAGATCAAAAGATTGTGTACGAATTCGAATCCTGTTGGGATCATCCTTTGGATGAGACTTTTTTCAAAGATAAAAGAATAAAATGTCACATATAATATGTAAAGAAGGCTAGTGAAGCCTATTTTTTGTTAAATAACATTTGGTCATTGTTTTACAAAAGTCCTTTGGGTGTTAATTCAAAATTGTCATGTAAAAGAGAAAAAAAATAGGCCTAAACCTCACGTTTTTGTCTCAAAAACAATCTTCTTGTTTTCATGCTAAGATTTTATGTTATATTGTGGTTCATCTTTTATTACAACAGACCAGGTACTGCGGCATGTGTAACTGTGTTGGCCATCGGTTTCCATGGCAACATTTCATCATCACTGCACACAATTAATCGGCTGGTGTAATCATCTGCAAGGGCCATGCAGAACCAGTGACTAGATGCACAGTGAAATGAAGTCATCACATCATATCAAATAAAATTGTTTATAAAAGCAAGAAAAGTAATTGTGACTCCGTGGCGCAATGGTAGCGCGTCTGACTCCAGATCAGAAGGCTGCGTGTTCGAATCACGTCGGGGTCAAAAAGTAACCTTTTTTTTACCATTATTGTCTGCCAGGCATTTATTTCATGTTTTTACATAACAGTCGTCAATAAAGGAGTAACATCTCAAGACCTCTCAGCGTGAATCGTGACAGCAAAGTAACTCTAATTTTTGTTGTCACACTTTCTTAATCTCTATCTCGCAGTAGGATTTTGTACCATGCCTTTAGGAGTGTCAGGCCTAACTGCGTGATTCTGGAGGGCATCGAATTCTCTCGTGTTAAACTCACAGTTCCAACGGTTACTGAAAATAGTTTTAGTTTTTCGCCATTTCACTGCATCTTGCGGGAAACAACTCGAAACTTGTCTGCATTGATTTAGTTCATTTTCCCACAGATACTTTGAGAATGCAATGGTATGAATGAAAAAGAAAAGTAATTATTTATAAGAGAGTAAAAGTATAAGCCATTTTGAGATATGGCGGACACATTACTGTAACACTGTTTGATTTGGGTAAATTTGTCTGTATTCACCCAAATCCTACAGTGCACTCCTATAGTGTCCACCATATCTCAAAAAGGCTAATGGCGGTCTACCTCTATGGTAAGTCACAGAAAATCCCCCAACTTAACCAGAGCAAAGAAAACCATACAAGTTCCACCTATTACATATTTGTTGCTATGATTACATCATTAAAAAACTCAAACTCACACTCCGCGGCATATCTAAATGATGGTGACTCAATGTGAACTCAAAAAGTGACTCAAATGAAGCTGTAGTGGGCTACCAATAAGTGATCTTTCTCTATAACAAAGAACTTATTATCAGCGGCGTAGCTAGTTTTTTTTCACTGATTGGGGCCCAGGGGCGTGTCCTTTTTTTGATGGCACTTACATCATACATGTGTTTGAATTTTTTCGTCGTGTGGCACCTGGGGGGGGGGGGCTTTCTTTTCACTTGTGGGGGCCAAGCTTGGGCCATGTTCTTTGTCCCTTTTTGAGGGCACTGAGTATTTCTGGATTTGTTTTTTTTGTGGGGATGGGAGGGGGAGGGGGCCCCCTGGAAAATTGTGGGGGAATTTGCCCTCCCCACCAGCAGCTAGCCCACCTCCCCGTGGCTACGCTGCTGCTTGTGATGAAGCATGGATGAAGCACCTGCATAAAATAACGCAGGACAGTAAGGATAACAATTAAACACAAGTGTGTTATGTGTCCAGCCTAGCTCATTAATGAGAACCCCCTAGTTTGCAATGGGATGCAAGATCCTAGACAGAAATTATATGACATGAGTAAAATTATTTACATCATAATTCTTACAAAGATGAGTCAGTATTTCCCGTGTTTACAATTCTCTATGTTTCCGATTGTTATGGGGAAAAAAAGTTACTTCCCACCCCCCATTGTTGATTTCGCATGCAGAGAGCGTTTAATGAGCTCATTAAGTAGTATAGCGCCCTCAAGAGCTAGCTACATTATTAAAGGGCATCTCCTCTGTCGTCGTTCACGGATTTCCGTGCATTATGGTTTTTAATTTTAACAATCTAAGTTGGTTTTTTAAGAGATATACGTAGTCATTGCCCACCGACCTAAGGTAAAATTGTCTTTTCATTGAGGTATTTAGGTAAAATATATGTTTGGTATTTTTTCTCTCTGCTTTGTTCTGAATCTTACTACTATTACTGTGTATAGAGAGTCAGTCGGTTATTATTTTTAACCGTTAACGTAGAATAGACGGAATAGAATAGAATAGAATAGACATAGGCCTACATGACATAGCATGAACATCATGACATGCATTTATGATTTAATTGATAAGAAAAAAATAAACAAATAGGCTTCATGTTGTATGCCTTCCACGTATTCACTTATCATAACATGAACAATTTTGCAGCAGTGTCATTAATTGGTATTCACCTTTTTGTTTTCGTTAAGTTTATAATAATTAGAATTTATAATGATTATAAACTCATCCAAATTGTTGGATAATTAAACATGTGTTTTATATGATTATCATTTATGGCTGTGTTTTTGGGAAATCATCAAAACAGTTTTTTTTTAAAACAGATATTTCCTGATACAGAAGCTAGCCCCATATAATTATTAATATTAACAAATACAATAAAACATTGCCAATCCACTTCATATCCTTTTGAATTGGCATAATCAAAAACCAGCTTGTATGAAGAAAAATTCAAATATCACTCCAGACATTAATAATTGGTTCACAATCACAGGAACACCATGATTTGATGGTATCTATCTAGTGTAGAATTGTTCTTATATGGACCATTAGGCACATGATTTCATTTGAGTAGGGCGCCCGTTGTTAGAGGTCAAAAGAAGGTTGTTCAAGGCCCATCCTGTGCGCCATGCGTAAAAGATGCGTTTTCAATTGTTTCAATCGTTTTTACCTTTGCCGGCGTGATGACGTCAATACATAAGTTCCCCTACAAGAACTTGTCCTGCTATTTATTTACTGCTGTGGAGTAGATTAAGAAAATTGGGAAAATACCTAGGTCAGATAAGAACTTATTTCCCACTTATTTTGCTGTTTATCTACTGCCGTTGAGTCCAATCTACTACTAGGCCTACTACTAGCTGAGTAGTACAGTCAACTCTCGTTATAAACAAGATCTCTGGGACTGGCAAAATTGCCTCTTCACAACAGAAATGTTGTTATAAGAGGACAGCAAAACAAAGAAACACAAAGAAGAAATGAGATTTGGGACTTCGGAATGTACTCTTTATAAGCAGAACCTCTTTATAACAGTGCTCTTTATAACGAGAGTTGACTGTACTAGTTATAGTCCACTAGTTATACTATAATAGTCCACTAGTTATAGTCCACTAGTTATAGTCTACTATAGTCCACTAGTTTAGTAGTCCACTAGTTATAGTCCACCATACAAAGCCTCAAATCACAGAATATCAGACCTTGTGGCTCAAAGGAATTGTGACATAAAAGATGAAACTCTTCTTAATCACAAATTAGAATTTCTCCTGATGATATTAACTAAATAATGTGGATTGTTAATCAATGCCTTTTCTGTTTATCTGTTAATAACAGCCCAAAGAGGCCTTCACTTTGAAAGATGGATAAGATTCTTCTTGGAATTGCTGCCTCAACTCATCCTGAGGGAGTGAAGAGAGCAATTATAGAAAGAGTTATCAATTCTGCTAATAAAGCACCTCCGGAAGAACTAGTGGCTGCCCTCCTCGATATCTCATCTCATTGGGTAACTGAAGATGAGTCAACTTTCTTGCAAGACATGGGACGTCAGCTGTTTCATGCTTGGGCTAAGCACAATCAAACTATATTTGAAGAATTCTTCAACCGCAGATTTCTCGTTGGGATCCTCAGCTTTGAGACTCCACATCCGGGACGGACAGTTCGGTTCATCCATGAAGGAATGAGTATGCTTCAAACCAGGGCCACGGCAGCCAAGATAGTACAGATGCAAGTTGTGACACTACTTAAAAAACACACTGACCTTGCTACGCTAGTGGAAGTCAGTCATCTTCTCTTGGCATTCCCAGAGTGTCTACCTAAGGGAACTGCTGTCGGACTACTGTGCATCGCTGTCATTGAAAACATTGGTGCCATGCAAATTGCTCCAACAGAAGCTATCATGAAAAACAACTTGGAGGGGGTCGTTCACGTTGGTGGTCTATTACATCATGTCTGGCACGAGAATATAACAACTGTTATTCCGTCACTTGCAGCCGTCTTTAACATCATCTCAACACTACCTTCAGCAGAAGTTCCTCCTCCTTCAGTAGCCCTGGGTGCACTCGTACAACATGTGCCCGTTGAACTTATCGCTATGGTAACCAAGAACGCCGCTTCAGATATGTCCATTGCGGATGAGAGAATGACCACTGCGCTGACCAGAATGATCGAGTGGCTGTCCTGGCCAAGAGTACAGAACATCGACAAATGGATTGTTTCCTTTTTGAAGAATTTAGCCTTGGCACAGAAGTTCAGCATTTTGATCAATGTGACTGTTGCTTGTGTCAACAAGGTAAAGTTTAATTCCATATACAGGGCTCGAATTTGGGGAAAAAATCCACAAGACTGCAGGGCTTGTAGCTCAAACATTTTGATGGACCAGACAATTTTTTCACAAGACAAGAATCAAAATGAGAAAAAACCCAATCTACACAGTGTCACGATTAAACTGTTTTTATATTTACTTATGGGTACATCTTGCATAAATTCTCAACAGAATTGAAAGATATTTATCCGACTCAAAGTCAACTTTTGAACATAGGTTTTTAAAATAAAGATGAGGTGAGGTATTATTATTCAATCACACAAGACCGCTGGACTTATCCAGTCATGAGTTTACTGGCCCTATGACAAAAAACTGGGCCTGCGGTCCAGTGTAAATTTCAAGCCCTGATATAACTGGGGCCTAATTTCACAATGCAGATATTTCAGCTTACAGAGTGGCCCTGAGAATAGTTTCTAATTCACACTTCCTGCTAAGCGCAAGCAAAGCAAAAGGCACACCAACTTGCTGGCAGTTCTTCTTTATAGATTAGTGACACAACAACGCAAGTCCATTATGAACGTACACACGCCCTGTTAAATCCTCTCGATCAAATTAATATACTGCCGTACTTTTGCTCAAACACTGTTCTGCTAAACTAAGCACAACACTTTGCTTACCGGTATACAGCTGTATGAAATTGAGCCGTGTATAAATGTAAATCATAAACTGCAAAAAAAATGTCACTTCAGAGGAATATACATCAAAGGGGTTCAGTGTAGCCTAGTTCAGTGTTCATGAAGATAGTTTGACATCTGTTCATGAATACAGATTTCCAATCAACATGGTATGAAAATGGACCAAGAGTTTTGCATTTCATGTTTTCCTCACAATAGATCTTTATCATGGTGCGGCCATCTTGATTTTCTCCCATTCAAATCAATGTTACCAAACCGAGGCTGGAAGGAGAAACAGTCTGGTTCCTTTGTTGTACAATGAATGTCATTATTCATTGCTGGTATGGGATACAAGGAACATGACCAAGATGGTGGCAGCATGATAAAGGTCTATTAAGACTAGAGGGCCAGACTTGTTGGTTTCAATCCCACACAGGTTGTAAAGAGTCAGCATTGTTATTTGTTGATCGATTGGAAAATATTATGTGTACTTAAAATAAGAAATTGCATGGAGACTGAACCCATGATAAATACAAATTTTCAAAAGACTGATTTTTTTTCTACTCCTGTTGAAGCCAAATCGTCGTGTGCGTGGAGGAAGTATGCAACGAAAAGTTACCAGGGAGAAAGGGCGTAAGCAATTAATGTGCAATATTGTGTTTCAAGAAAAATGATTGTGAAAGTTTGGTCGGTTTTCTGCCATTCATTAGTCATCATAGGAAGGTTAAATTCTGCATGGGAATGGGAAAACATCTCTTTGGGGTAATCTAGCAATAAAATTGTAACAGTAATGCCGCATTTTATTTTTCAGGAGCCATTTTATTGCTTACGGCCTTTTGTAACTGGAAAAAAATACTTTGTGTGCCTGGAAGAAGGGCGTAGGGCCTTACACCCTCTTCCAGGCACACTAAATATACCATTTAATTATTATTATTTTGCAGGTGTTTGTGAGGTTATGTTTCCCAGTCATCAGGGATAGTGCCTTACCAGTTCTGACTCACATGCTTCTTAGCTTCCAGCATTCACCGGAAGCTTTCCACAAGGTACTCCTCAAACTCAGGGAAACTAGTGTGTCGTGGCCAAGCGGTTTCCATGCATCGGACTCAAGTTCTGGTGGCTAAGTAGTCAGGGTTGTGGGTTCGAATCCCGGTCATGACACATGCGTCCTTGAGCATGACACTTAACTGTAATGTTCTCTGCACCCAGGGGTAAATGGGGACCTGTGATTGAATTAGCTTAGTGCGCTACATATTTGGCAGCACAGGTTGAGTATATTCCCTCGGGAGCTGAGATTGTTTAAGGAATAAAATAAATGGCCTAGTAACGAGGGATAATGTTTGAAGCAAAATGAGCATTTCTTTACCATTGTGCTCTATAAGAGCAAAGCTTTCCAGTTTGGGGGGGGGGGGTGCATGTTTTTCATTTCTTTGAGGGCACTTTGTATGTATCTGGATTTGTTTGTGTGGACACTGGAAAATTGGGAGGGGGCACTGGCCGCTGCTTGACCTTAAAGGGATTGTATACGTTTGGTAATTGGAACCCACTGCTTGTTTCAATCCATATAGTTGTAGATATATACCATAAAACCAACCTGCAAAGATTTCAATTCAAAAGGTGGTAGCATTTTCAAGATATTGTCAAAAATCTTGAACGGTTATGTCCACGCAGAAAAAATAATCTGCAATTGGAAAATACAATCTGAGAAACCGTTCTGATAGAAATGCTTCTCAGATTCAAATTTGTTCAAATAAAAACTGATATCTTTTTCCATAACCACATTACTTCAAAGTGAAATGTTTCTCAAAATGCACTATACTATCCATAGCTGCTGTACTTCTTACCAAGTATGTTTTTATTGCCATTAATTTAATGAGTAATAACCAAATGTATACAGACCCTTTAAGAACAGTGTTTCTCAAATAATAATAATTGGGTTTTTCCCCTTGACACTTATCATAGATTGTTGCTCATGTACCGGAGTTAATGAAGCGTTTGAAAACAGAGAAGTCGCCGTCCAGTCAAGAATGTAATCAGAAGATTGCCGAGTTAGTGTACTGTCTGATGTATCAACATGCGGGATATCCTGATCTTTATGAACATGTCTTAGAAGCTCTTAAGGTACTTAAAGGTCTCAAGTTTTAGAGGTCATTAGTCAAAGTTCATTTTGCCTTGAGGTGTTTTATTCACCCCAATGTTTGAACCTTAAAGGCCATGTCACATGGGGCAATTTCTTCAAGCAATTTTGAGGCAACCACTTGCACAGTATGCAAAAGGAACACTTCGGCAGCACAAGAGGAAAAAAATGAGAAAACTGAAATGTTGAATGGATATTCTTATTGTAGATTGCCTGGAATTGTTTGCCTCGTGGGACATGGCCCTTACTAGGCAGCAGCTTGACTAGAGTTAGACCCAATTCATCCAATGTCTTCTTCTCCTATGTCACTCCACACCAAATTGTTTGACTTTGATAAGATTGGAATGCATGACCCCGTGATTATCACTTATTGTTTGGGCCCACTGGCCACAGTCCTTCTGAATCCTTCACTTTGGTAAATGGAGAGTGAAGTATTTGCGACTGTTTATAAAGGAGGGTTTTAATAATAATAATAATAATACAGAGTATTTATAATGCGCCAAAATCCACCAAATTAAGGTGCTCAAGGCGCACCAGAGTGAATCCTCGCGCAATAAAGAAAGAGGAAAATAAGACAAAGATCAACTACAGATCAGCCATATTAAACAAGCTAGTTTTCAAACTAATCTTAAAAGATTCATCACTAAAGAGTGGGTCCAGCATGCGAAAATGACCTATCGCCCCATGATTTCCCACTCTTAGGAACATGTAACAAGCAAGTATTAGAAGATCGACGAGATCGTACAGGAGTAAATGGTTTAAAGCTCCATTTTCCCCGGACAGATTATGCTTTAGATCCAACACAGCTGATGGAGATTGTGATTTCGTAAAAGACTAGGCATGAAAACCATGCAGTGCTGTAATAAAACTGATATGATTTCTCCTTGATCACTTCCTCAGGACATTCCACGACCAACAGAAGAAGCCATGAAAGAGACTCTTAAGCTGAGTGCATGGACCTCTGGAGCATCTGCAGACGCCACTTTCTCAACACGGTTCCTTGCTCGTTCGGAAACTGGCAAGACTGGATTGGTCAACTTGGGAAATACATGCTACATGAATAGTGTACTACAAGCTCTATTCATGACCAGTGGGTGGGTTGTTACAAATAAATTTACCATTTGTTTTTAAAGGTAGGGTCATAGACTGGTCTTTGTCAACATAATGAGCATGATTTATAGACAAAATTATAGAGATACAATAAAAGTCACATGTGAAAGTTTCAGCTGAGAAAACAGCAAAAAACTGTCATGGTATTTTCAGAAGAACGTTGAATCCATCCATGTTTACCAACCGCATCTCTGGCCGCATAATTCGCAAACGGACACCAACCCTCGGAAAACTGAGAAATGATTCATGCATGAATCAGTTCTCAGATTCAAATGTTTTTTGGTGAATATCCCAACCTTATTACTTTGAAGAGAATCCTTTCTCAAAATAGTTTGTACTATCAACGACTGCAGTGTTTCTCACCAAGTAAGTCTTTATGGTGATGAACTTTTGAAGTATTTACCAATCTATGACCCTTCCTTTAAAAAAATGGAATTATTAACCCTGATTTTATTTGAAATACCTATGCAGGACTTTTGGTGTCTTCCAAACCGGCTATGGCTTCATCAGCCATTGTAAATCCCACATGAAATGCACATAAAGCATAACTTAATCTATTAGAGCTTATGACAAAAGCCAGAGCCAAAAATGTTGCATAAGCTGTATGCACAGTTAAGTTTCTACATGTGAAACTACCAATGAATCTAAACTTATAACTTGTAAACTACTCTAAATACTCATTTCTTTTTGGTATCATATTTTAGATTTCATGAAGACATAATGGCATGTCCTATTTACAGCAATCAATGTGTGCTTGCTCGATTGCAGAGTACCTTCGCATTCTTGGCCCACACACAGGTAAGGACATGGTGCCAGTAAAACAAAAATCACTGTGGTATTGATTTATAAATTTAAAACCATTCAGGGAAAACTGAAAGTATATAATGTTTGTAAACAAAGTACATGTTGGTATGTTCTTTCAACATCAATTTTCAAGTGGATGCTGATACGTACTATTAGTTATCACACAAGTGCGAGTGGAATACCAGAAAATATAGCGCTTCTGCGTATCAAATCCAACGAGGTCAAAGGCCAAGTTGGGTGTTGGACGCAGACACGCCATATTTGTCTGTATTCCACGAGAGCGAATTTTATCTTCAAGCAAACTTGGCGTGCAGCTTAAAATAGCGCAATACGTGGAGTTAGAACAGCACAATACATACGGTGTTATATGCAATATGGTATATTACCCAAGTAGATCCTTGTCGTTTGATTGGAGGATTGGAGGTCATGCCTTGTTGAATGGAATATTCCATCTTTCAGCTCATGAAAATATTCTCACCATGTGTATAATATCACACTATTGTTGCCATGGATTGACCAATTAGAATCGATGATACCTGTATTAAATGCAGAATGTACATAAACATGTACATACATGTACAGTCGGCTCTCCTTATAAAGAGCACTGTTATAAGGTTCTGCTTATAAAGAGTCGTTCTGAAGTCCCCGAATCTCATTTTCTACTTTATGTTTCTTTGTTTTGCTGTCCTCTTATAATAACGTTCCTGTTATAAAGAGGTAAGTTGGCCAGTCCCAGCGATCTTATTATAGAGAGAGTTAACTGTATTTTAAAGAAAAGGGAAAAATCAATCTGCTTATAAATGTGAAAAACAGTTGAGAATAAGAGAAACAATTTGTACGAGCATTAATTTGATTATGCATTTGGTTTTTTTGTTCTTTTACAGAGAGCTGCCTATTCTCCTAAAGAGTTCCTTGTTGCTTCACGACCTCCTTGGTTCACCCCAGGCACCCAACAAGATTGCTCCGAGTTTCTAAAGTACCTTCTTGACAGGATTGAGCAAGAGGAAAAATCCATCCGGAAATTTGAGGCAGATGTGCAGCTGACCAGAGAGAAGGTTGAGCGAATGAGGAGAAAGACTGCAAACAAAAAGGAACTGGAGAGTGATAGAATGACGATAGAGGACGGAGGAGACGACCCAAGGAAAAAGATTCAAGAGTCGGGAAAACCAGAGAAGAGAAAACCAGATACAGACTCCCCGCCATCTTCATTTTCCTCCCAGTTAAGAAAGGAGGAGGTTAAGATGGAGGATGATGGGGAAGAAGATGATGCGAGTAAAGAAATTAAAGAAGCAGGTCAAACTCAACAGGTCGATTGCAGAGGTACAGCAATGGAATTAACAGAAGGCAAAACCGAAAGTGATGCATCCTTTATTTCATTGGCTCCATGTAATTTGTCCGATCATGGAAATCCGGTTTGCTCTCCAAAAGAAGACGCTCATCCTCACGAATCACAATCCACAGCAGTTAACATGGAAGAAACGAGACCTGGTAAAGCTTCTGTAGATACCAAGGCAAAGCTGCCTGATGCCGAGGCCAAGAAAACATTGCCTGAACCTAACGTAGGGCCGTCCATTGTCGAAAATTATTTTGCGGGTAAATCAGTCACTCGCATCTGCTGCTTGACCTGTAATAGTGTATCAAGTAGAACGGAAGCATTTTTTGATATCCCTCTTGCCTTTCCCGGATCGGATACAACAAGCAGCATGCGCGGAGGTGAGAGCTGCGTCAATAAAGACGACGGGAGCAAGTCTCTTGCGCTGGCTGCTGACAGGTTAGCTCAGGAAGAGATTGCCTCAGGGAGTAAACAGTGGGAGTTAAATGGCGGGGCTGCTGCTTCTACATCAGCTGTTAAAGACATAATGTCAGGACCAGGGCAAAGTGGAGAGGGTATCGAATCCTCTAGAACATCTCCGAGTACTCTCGAGGAACTCCTGGTTCATTATCTAACTCCAGAACTCTTAACGGGAGACAATCAGTACCACTGTGAGAAATGCAAATGTCTCAGGGATGCCGAGAAGCGCATTGAGATCTCGAAAGCGCCTAAAGTACTTGTGTTGACTCTTATGAGATTCTCTTACGATGTCAAGACACAGAGACGTTGCAAGATCTTGGCAGATGTTAAGTTTCCCAAAGTCCTGAACTTGGTGTTGAGTCAACGAAGCAGAGATACAAATGAAGATGAGGATGTAGACGGAGAAGTAGTGACAGCAATGGATGTCGGTGACCTGAGCCACGATGCTCCTTGCTCAAAGAGATTGCGGCAGAATAGTGAAAACATCAGTTCACCTCGTGAAGGAGATGAGGATAGATTTAAATTTGCCTTGTGTGGTGTCGTTGTTCACTCTGGTCTCTCATCAGAGAGTGGGCATTATTACTGCTATGCAAGGAATTCAAGTTTCTTCACCGATTCCCAACTGAAATCTAAGCAGGCCTCCCAACAGGAGCCCGAGGCTGGCGATGGTAAACTACAGAACCAAAGCAAAGAAGCTGAAGAGGTTGACCTGTTGCCGGATCAGTGGTATCTGTTTAATGATAGTCGGGTCTCGTTCTCATCTTATGACTCCTTTGGTAATGTGACTAAGCGCTTTCCCAAAGACACCGCATACGTTCTTTTCTACAGACAAGTGCCTGAATCTGCTAGGCAGTCAGGATTCCAGGCTGTAGCTGGAATGCCATCAGTTGAGATGCGGGAAAAACACTTGAGAAAGGATCTTCAAGAAGCTGTTAGTAAGGACAACGCTCTCTATCTGAAGGTGAGAACGTGACAATAAGTTGCCATTTATCATAATGTACAGATTTAAATAAATATTTCTTTGATTTTGTCTTATCATCAGCAAACATTGCTGCTAGCTGGTCAAATTGTTCTCAGCATGATTATAACTAAACATCATCTTCATTTTGAATGAATCCACTTTTGATTACACTTGGGACTGACGTATGATTTTCACTTTTCTCCCTTTTTTTTAAAAACCAGGAGCGTGAGCTTGAGGCCCGCACGATGGCTCTAAGAACATCTCGAGGTGTGGATAGCTATTCCTCAAATAATCGCAATTTTGACGACAGGAATGATCCTCCTAGTGGATGTGGTGGAGGAGGCGGGGGAATGGAACAACCGAGACTAGTCTTCTAGCGGACTTCAGAAAAGGTTCATTTCATAAATTAAAATCCCTACATTAACGCTATTCTACTATTTAAATGGATCGAAATGTTCATAGATTATTTCTTTAGCCCCAACTCCCTGGAGTGATTTACTAGGATACTTCCTCACTCCCAACAAAATCCAAAACCATATGGTAACTCAGCACCCAAACTGTTGGACTCTGATTATGGTGGTATGCCTGATCTCATGTAAAGCATATAATCAGTTTACTAGTGCAGTCCCCAGTCCAACACTGTACAGTAACTCAACACCCAAACTGTTGGACTCTGATTATGGTGGTATGCCTGATCCCATGTAAAGTATAATCAGTTTACTAGTGCAGTCCTCCGTCCAACACCATTCAGTAACTCAACACCCAAACTGTTGGACTCTGATTATGGTGGTATGCCTGATCCCATGTAAAAACATGACCAGTTTACTAGTGCAGTCCTCAGTCCAACACCATTCAGTAACTCAACACCCAAACTGTTGGACTCTGATTATGGTGGTATGCCTGATCCCATGTAAAAACATGACCAGTTTACTAGTGCAGTCCTCAGTCCAACACCATTCAGTAACTCAACACCCAAACTGTTGGACTCTGATTATGGTGGTATGCCTGATCCCATGTAAAAACATGACCAGTTTACTAGTGCAGTCCTCAGTCCAACACCATTCAGTAACTCAACACCCAAACTGTTGGACTCTGATTATGGTGGTATGCCTGATCCCATGTAAAAACATGACCAGTTTACTAGTGCAGTCCTCAGTCCAACACCATTCAGTAACTCAACACCCAAACTGTTGGACTCTGATTATGGTGGTATGCCTGATCCCATGTAAAAACATGACCAGTTTACTAGTGCAGTCCTCAGTCCAACACCATTCAGTAACTCAACACCCAAACTGTTGGACTCTGATTATGGTGGTATGCCTGATCCCATGTAAATCATGACCAGTTTACGAGTGCAGTCCTCAGTCCAACACCATTCAGTAACTCAACACCCAAACTGTTGGACTCTGATTATGGTGGTATGCCTGATCCCATGTAAAGTATAATCAGTTTACGAGTGCAGTCCTCACCCTAACAGAATCAAACAAAGCACGCTGTTGGATATGGATGGGTTAGGGGCGGTTAGAGTTAGTGCAAGGACTTGCATCATTGTTGCTACAGCTCTAGGTACATAGTGTCAAACAGCCGTTAATGGAGCTCTGCTACATTACTTGAGCAAAGTAAAATAATAATCCCACCACAATTTAAAACAAACGTTTTGTAATTTTCAAATCTACATACAATCAGAGCAATTTGTCTGTTAGAGTTTTCAAAACACCTGGATATTAAAATCAGAGAGTGCAATAAGTGGAATAGTTGTGAAAGTAGCTGAAAGTATATATCTTGGCTACTCTCATCAGAGTGCGTTACAAAGTTTCATTATTTTAGTAGAAGTGTAGCTTGTAATTGTTTTTCTTTCATTCATAATCTATGCAATTTGTCAGTGACCATGTAATTATTAAAAAAATAGTTAATGGCCTGACATTTTCGACCATAGCAGAGTCTATCTCTCTTTAGCCTTAGAGACAGACTAATCTAGGATCCAAACGTCAGGCCGTTGACTATTTTTTGCATTTATAACATGTCCTTTTGGTTGGTAAGCAGTTTGCAACAGCTAATTCTATTTTCTCATGTATTTATTTAAACGGATTAACAGTTGTTAAAAATTCTACTGACTATCAGACTTATGTTAATGACCAACTGCTAAAGTTTTTAAGAAATTTAATTAACCAAGACAGGGCAGAATGAAGGACACTGACCTCTGACCCCTTGGGAGGATCCAAGCCCATTGTGCTGGAATAATGCTAGATTGGTCCCCTTTCTTTATCTGCACTCGGTCTTACAAACCCAATGATTTCATTGGCTAGACAAATACATGCAATGACGCATTACAACCAGACAGATACTACACACATGAGTATTATGGCATTCAAGGTCAAAGGTACATCTGGCAGGAAACTGCCAGGTTCTAAAGGCCGGTATCTGGCATTATTCACGAGCCTCGAAGTTTGACGTCGGATGTTCGGGCTAGAATAATGCTTGCTTGTGCAAATGCATTTTAAAATAAGTTCCTCACCAATGCTAAGAGCTAAGAGTAAGACGGGCTACGTGTGCGATAAATGGACAGTTAACAATTGATTGTTTGAGACGAGCTTCAAAGTTTTAAATTGTTAAAAAAACCAAAAACATATATAAAGATTGAAACAGTAACGTTTAAATTTTGGAATACATATCAAAATATATCAGTTGCTACTCAGTGTGCAAAAAACATGTTCAGTCTAAATATTTTGCAAAATTGCTGAACGAAATGTTGCCCTGTGGCTTTGCATGGTAAGACCACTCCCATAGTAAGGCCAGTAAAAAAAATAGACTAGTTGATCGTCCTGTTTTTATCAAAAAGAAGAGGATGAGGGCCTTTTTATTTTATATTTCTTATTATACTCCAGGAAGAAAAATCCAGACTAAACATTTGCTGGCTTCGTAGAACTAACAAGTCTAAAATATGGGTACATTAATCAATCATCAAAAGAATGGTGCCAAGATAAAGCGAAAATACATGGACAATTTTGATTTCCACAGTATTAAACCAGAGAAAGATTTAGTCTTTTTGGACCCCCCCCCCCCAAAAAAAAGGATGCTACATCAAAAAAGGATGAGGGCGGAGACGATCAACTGTTTTGTTTTTTTACTTGGCCAAATACTTAGTATATTATCTGACTTAAACACTAAAAGTATTATTTCCTGTGAATTGATCTTACCCTGTGACTTGTTCAGCAACAAAGTTTTTTTTTAAAGCTATTGCTCACATGAAGTGTTCACGCTATACGTAAGAATTCCTGGAGCCCAATCTCATGGGAAAATGAGCAAGATTCCAGTCGCAGATGGTACATGTGACATGCCATTTCGGCTGGTAATATTATTCTGACTGGTATCCGGCTCATTTTTGCTTATCGGAAAATGAAATTGAGCCATGGTGAGTGTGTAAACACATGCGCATTTCAAGGTAATAACACACAGGGAAGCGTTACTCAAAAAATGGCGCAACCAAGATTTAATTGTGGTGTTGACGTCGGGTAGATTGGGACGATACAACAAGTTTAGGCAAGAAACAATGCAATATTAGTCATCTAATTTCAGACATGATTTTAATGTTTCCTGCTAAAATAAAACGGGTAGCACACTCTAAACTATCAAAATACGTAACTTTGTATAAGCACTTCGGTTCGTATCCAGTCTAGAGGTGGTTCACAGTGACCAGTACTCTACTTAGCAAATTTTAATTAGAAATTTGATTGTAACTGTCATCAGAACACGTCCAGATTTACTTTAAGATTTTGACGAGGGGGAATAATATGATTCGAGTATTTGGAACTTACATTTTTGCTTTAATAATAAATACATTGCATACACAGCAGTAGTCAAACAGATGCTACAAACAAATGTGCAACTGTCGGCCATTCTTACCCGTTGTTTTTACATGGAGCATAGTTTGACCCAAAGATTGTAAGAGCACCGAAGGTGCAAGATGGGCAATTCCGGCTGAAAGGTGAAATGTACACTGGATGCCATTTCAGCAAGCAACCCTTTTGATGCAACAATAGATCAGTGCAGACAATGACCAATGCTCTCATTGGTATAGACCGTGCAAGTCTTGCGCGTATTCGAACATTTTTGGGACCACTTTGGTCCCACGTACGATGCTTTAACGCGTGAAGGAAACAAACTCACGCGCTTTAACGGGTCCCAATGTTCGAATACACACGAGACTTGCACAGTCTGTAACAAAACATAGATAGAGCTCCAGTTCCCCGTCTTGCGCCTTCGTCTTTGGTTTGACCACAGTAAAGAATGTTAAATTTGAGTCATGACATAATATTCAGGGGGTGTATATTAACTTCAGAATTCCAGCAGTGTTAAATTGTGTACAGTTTTGTAAATAGCATAGGCATACAAACCGGACAATTGCCCTTCCAAGTTTGGGCAAAACAGAGGGGATAATTCCAGCACAGCAAGAAGAAAAAGATAAAAATTAGACAGAGAAAGCAACAAAGTCTTTTTAATAGAAATTGGTTCTTGTGTTTTCATCTGTGTAAAATGTCAGGTAAATCAACCCCTCTGCCTCCCTTAACCAAAGAGTCCCCTTACACCCATGGTAAATAAATGTGTATGCTTTAATTGCAACTTCATTAAGAATTTAGAATTGTATTTAAAGTTGATAGGGCACAGAGAAAATGCCCCAGCAGTACGAGTCCTAGAGGTGATTGAAATTGTAACCGGACGTTTCGGGTAACGCTTAATTGTACTGCATCTTCATATGTTTTATCTTTAGACTAAATCACTAATTGAGCAGCATATTGCTTTTTTTTCCCTTCTAGGTAGTTCTGTAGCAATTAAAAGATTTAATCAAATGAAGGTACCTTGTATGAGTCTATTTTTGTTGTTGTTAGCATCAATCCAAAAATCATAGATCTGCTCAACGACTGATTTTGTGCTTACTGCGTGAGTTTTCGTTTCATAGCGCTGCTAACTGTAAGCACACGAAAGGGCATGCTAACCTTCCGGTGCTTACCGTATGAAAATGAATGACGTAACAATGCAAACATGCAAGCTGGCTGCCTAACTTTCTTGCTATCCTGTGAAATACGCTTACGCTTACGCAAATTTTTCTGCTGTTATAGTAAGCATAGTAAGCACAGAAATTTGCTTACCATTAAGCACACTATGAAATTGGCCCCTAAGCTTCTCAAGCTAAACTGGGTTTTTTAATTGAAAATTTTAAAGTTGGGTGAATCGAATCTCAGCACTGTGTACACATGGCCTCTCAACAGACACAAAAGCCTGTTAGTGAAGCAAACACATTAGATTGTATTATTTGAAATGAATCAGGCTTTACTGAATCTACTGAGCACAAAGAACCTTGCTTATAATAGAAACTGGTTGCCAGCCCAACTACCACTAAATGTAATGCACATTACATGTACTTATGACTGGTTCCCAACTTTGTTTTTGCCGAGTGACAAATAAAAATTTGGTCACGTGGTTAAGTATAAAAATATGGATTTTCCCCCAAAAAGGATAAACCAATGATTATAGCCTACCCAACAGTGACCCCAATACTTAAAAATATAATGTTATGTTATTGAAATAATTTTGCCAAGTTTTATAGTATTCGGACAACAAATACTGAAATTACAATGCATTCAATGCAGCCAAAGGACCTACCTATCCATAACTTTTGAAGAAAATAACTTTCTATATGCTGTTTAATTGCAACACAGCCTTATAATATAATTAGGAAAACTTAACTATTCATCATTTTAAAGAAATGACGAAACCACCCTGAAATGGTAATTCGGCTGTTGCCAAGGCAACAACAATATTTTTTGAAACGTTTTCTATATTCGTCGGTTTTGGGTAAAGGTCCATCAAATATGAAAGTGTAAAGAAAATTGATTTAAAAAAACCAAACTCCACATACCTTGAAGACAAACAATGAGCGCTTTGAGACGCCCTCGGGTGTGATAAAGCACCATACAAGAACTGCATATTATTACAATTATGGTACTATGTAAAAGAGTAAAAGACCTCCAGTTTAACGTGCTGGCGCTCTACCAACTGAGCTATCTAGCCCTATGTTGGCGGTCTCCCTATTATTGTAACTGACTTTCTTAGGATTTCCATGTTTTGGGAGTTTTGATTAAAATAATCATCTTCCATATCTACTTGCGCATCTTGACCAACTCCTCGGCCAGGGCTTTCATCTGATTGGCTCCAGTAGTCTTGGCAATCCAATCAGCGGGTAGAGATTCAAGTCCACCCTGTGCGCCGAAGCAACTGCCCACAAAACTCAGGCGGCCGCAGTTATCTCCGCCACTAACCAGAGTGAAATTAACTGAGGCTGCAAAGTCATCAGACCCATTCAAGAGGCAGTGAAGGGCGTTCTTGAAATTACCGGGCATGGCTGTAATAAAAGAAAATGTATCATTACTACATTGATCTAGAAAACTAAAGCAAAGCATGAAAACTCACGTGTAGAAAATGTTCAAATTCTCTCGGTCATCAACTTTTAAATAATAATAATAATGCAAAAAATAGTTACTGGCCTGACGTTTCAACCCTAGCAGAGTCTTTCTCGAAGGCTCAATGACAACACAACACACATGAACAGGTATATAAATGTAACATAAGCAGTCAAGCGGAAATACATGAATAGAGAGAGAGAGAGAGGCAGAGAGCACACAGAAAACCTTTATTTTTTTAAGTTTCCTTGTTATCTACATCACACTTGATCCGTTTCTGAATTGGCGGCTACAGCTATGGCTATGACTGTTGCTAAGGGTGTTGCTATAAGGACGCCCTATACTTCAACGCATGATGGCGCGGTGATCCAGTCACAGCCGTAGCCGTAGCCGTAGCCGCCAATACCTACACAGCCTTACCACAACTAAGGCCAAACTTCTTAGCAACAGCTTGATGAGGTTCACCCTTAACAGCCAAAACAGCCTCAATCTCGGCTTTAGCTTCTGCATCTACTTGACTGGCCAGTTTCTGGACGGCATCTGGGTTTCGACCATTCAGAATATATTCCTCCAACAGCTTGGCACCTGCGGAATTCAGATTGTGTATAAGAACATCAGCCATTTATATAGCGCCTTTGCTAAAGGATTCAAAGCGCTGTTTGCTATCATCCAAGAGTCAGAATAGGGCAGCGCAAGTATTCTTTTTAAAATTTTACTTATACAAAATTCTTTCAATTAAAATACCCATAGCAATTTATTAAATAAATATAATTTCAATTATTACATAATTTGTTAATAGTTTGTATAAATTTATCATTGAAATAAAATTAAAACTTGGGATGAGGATGCTTATTTTTCAGAAACCCCATTTGCCACTCAGGCCCGAATTTGTGCGACCATTACATATGTTTAACAACATAAACGTCAGTTGGGCAAAATTCTTAATTGCTTTCAAGTAACTGGAAACAGACATCAAGTCTTCTTCTTGGGTTTTCTTTGTTGATTTGTTAAATTTATATTTACTAATATATATCATGGCTAAAGTTTACTTTCCCAACACGACTTTATTTTATATATATCTATGAACAGAATCGCTCACACATAAAACTCAATATGGCTGGGACCAAACTTTGTCCCGGAAGTTCAGATACGTGCGAGACTTGCACAGTCTATAACAACTGTTGCATGCTGTATGATGAACAACCAAGTATGACTTGAATAATAAGGATGCCTTTCAAGTTTAACCCTCCTACTCTTGGTGACATTTTCCCAGTGAGTTGACCAACCATTTGAAACCACTCAACTGCAAGGGTTGCGTATGGTGTAGTCTTGGCCCAAGATGTCAGTGATCGATAGCGGATAGTGTACTGTGCTCGTTGTAAATCGGTATAGCGCGCCCTCTTTTACGCCAGGATTTAACCAACTTGACTGGCAGTCAAGTTGGTTAAATCCTGCCGTAAGAGGGCGCGCTATACCGATCCGCTATCGATCACTGACGTCTTGGGCCAAGACTACGTATGGTGGTACAACTGTGCACAGAACTTAAGGGAGGGTATCCAAAGTCTGGCAATTTTTAGGCATAATAGAACAATTCAGTGGACCACCAGAACATTCTGCTGGACCATGGCATTGTAGACAGATAGATAGATAGATAGATAAATGGTTTATTTATTATTTCAAAATACAAAAAAGACATCACAATCAGAAGATTGAATTGCGTCTAAATTTACATTAACTCAATTAAAAATTCATTAGAAGATTATAACAACAAAAAACTTGAACAATACAAAGCAATTAAGGAAATAGACTTTCAAAAGGCACTAGACTGAATTACACTTATCAAAAAGGGGAGAAGGGGACATTAATGGTGACCAAAGGGAAAGACAGGACAATAAGGGGAATAAAAAGCCATGAAGCAATTAAAAAGCCATTCTGTATGTGAAGGCACAATTGGAACATTCCCACATTAGAGAATATGCATATTTGCATTTTAGATGATCCAATGGAACGCCAGAGGTCCAATGGACCAGTTCATGTACGCCAGCTGGAATATTTTAACCGAGCTAATTAGAATGTTCCTCCCATTTTGACTTTTGAGACGCTTCCTTAACAGCGTACATTTGCGTACTTTGAAGATGCATTCACCACATAATATCATACAGCATAGTTATTCAAAACCAGGTGGATGATATTGAATGGTCAGACCATTGAGGGTTGTAATAGACTGTGCAAGTCTTGCGCATATCGAAAACGAGAAAAAAACTTGATTGAATACAATTTTTTTCTATGAAATCAAATCTTCTTTTAAAATTATATTTATACCAAATTCTTAAAAATAAAAATACCCATAGCAAGTTATTATAAATAAATTTACCATTTTTGTACATTACAAATAATTTGTTTAAATTAAAATTTGGACAGGGTTGCTTATTGTTAGAAACCCCATTTCCCAATCACCATCGAATGTGTGCGTCTTTCACATAAGTTTTAATGACAACATGACCTTCAGTTGGGCAGCATTCTTAATTTTTTACAAGTAACCGGAAACAGAGGTCAAGTCTTATTCTCAGGTTTTCTTCGTTATTTTGTTGATTTGGTTTTACTTTCAGATTATTTATCACTTAGTATTATATTCCCAACATCATATATAATTTTCATGCCATAAACTACGTTAAACTAAAATAATTGACGAAACAAAATCCCACCTACGTAAAACTCCATATGGTTGGGACCATTGCGTGGTCCCGGAAGTTTGAACATGCGCGAGACTTGCATCTAGTCTATTGACTGTGTGGTAAATTGTGATGAACTGATAATAGATTATTTATTTATTTATTTTATTTATTTATTTATTTTAAATCTTTAGACATATACACAATGATTACAAGTTGGACAGGGGCTGTCAAGGTTATACAAAAGTATAAAAACTGTCATCTTAAGATGTGTACAACCAGACCCCTGCCAACGATAAAAATATAATTATATAATTATAAAAAGGAGATTGCACTCAAACGCTATAAAATCACACACTATAAAGTCACACAATTATGAGAAAATTATGAGAAAATGTTAGTTGCGTACCGGCCAAAGCATACTTGACTGCAATGTCATTGTCTTGAGTGACTCGGACTGTAGATTCAACATAACTCATCAACTTGGGGTCTCCAGCATAGAGCGCTACCAACGGACCAACCTTGCACAAACTATCCACCTGAAAGGAATTAATATGAGACAACAGTAAGGATGACGTTTGTGTAATTTAACAGCAGTACAGAGGTAGCGTCTCTGGTGGAGAGTGGTGGATGCTGGGTGATGGATTGTTGGTGGAGGGTTGAGGGTGGTTGGGTATTTAGGGTGGTGGGGGTGTTGATTAACACTTGGTGGAAAGTGGTGGGTGGTGGGTGGTGGGTGTGGCGGGTTTAAGGTGGTTGGGTATAGGGTTAGAGGATGGTGGGTGGAGGGTGGTGGGTAGTTAAGGGTGTTGATTAACACTTTGAACACTTTCACTCTGGTGGAGGGTGGTGGGTGGAGGGTGGTGGTTGGTGGTTGGAGGGTGGTGGTTGGTGGGTGGTGGGTGGTGGGTGGTGGGTGGTGGGTGGTGGGTGGTGGGTGGTGGGTGGTGGGTGGTGGGTTGTGGTTGGTGGGTGGAGGGTTGTGGGTGGTGGTTGGTGGGTGGAGGGTTGTGGGTGGTGGTTGGTGGGTGGAGGGTTGTGGGTGGTGGTTGGTGGGTGGAGGGTTGTGGGTGGTGGTTGGTGGGTGGAGGGTTGTGGGTGGTGGTTGGTGGGTGGAGGGTTGTGGGTGGTGGTTGGTGGGTGGAGGGTTGTGGGTGGTGGTTGGTGGGTGGAGGGTAGTTGAGGGTGTTGATTAACACTTTGAACACTTTCACTCTGGTGGAGGGTGGTGGTTGGTTGGTGGTGGGTTTTGGGTGGTGGTTGGTGGGTGGAGGGTTGTGGGTGGTGGTTGGTGGGTGGAGGGTTGTGGGTGGTGGTTGGTGGGTGGAGGGTTGTGGGTGGTGGTTGGTGGGTGGAGGGTAGTTAAGGGTGTTGATTAACACTTTGAACACTTTCACTCTGGTGGAGGGTGGTGGGTTGTGGTTGGTGGTTGGTGGGTGGAGGGTTGTGGGTGGTGGTTGGTGGGTGGAGGGTTGTGTGTGGTGGCTGGTGGGTGGAGGGTTGTGGGTGGTGGTTGGTGGGTGGAGGGTGGTGGGTGGTTGGTGGTGGTTGGTGGTGGTTGGTGGTGGTTGGTGGAGGGTGGTGGGTGGTGGGTGGAGGGTGAAAGATGTAAAGTGAAAGGTTGTGGGTGTTGGGTGTTGGGTGGTGGGTTAAAGGTGATTGTGTGGAAGGTACTTGGGCATAGGGTGGTGGGTGGCGGAGGTGTTGATTAACACTTTAAAAATACAGAGGCAAATAGAGAGAGACGGAGAGACATGGCCAGATTCTATCTGACATTTGAAGTGCACCATGAAGTTATCCGATGAAGAAGGAGCACCAACTATCAGAACATGTGGAATACTGGAACACTAAATTACAAACAACTTGAAAGATAAATGTATACTGGAACTGTAGATGTACATGAACAGTACTGTCATTCATGTAATCTTGCAAGTTCAAGTTTAAGATTTCTACAGACAACTTGATTGACAATGTGAACTCTTTGGTTTGGATTTTGCTTTAGACTCAAGACAATTTTATAGAAATTTCCAATCGTTTAATTTTGATACGCTTATTTGCTTATGACACTTGTGTCCTTAAGCAAGACACTTAACTATTATTGCTTCTCTTCACCCAGGAGTACAAATGGGTACCGGCGAGAGCTGGGGAGTAACCTGCGATAGACTGGTATCCTGTCCAGAGGGAATAGATATATTCTCAGTTGTTTAATGCCGAGGAAACCGGATATAAACACCGGCCTGATGAGCCAAATTGGCTCGGGACAGACTTTACTTTACTTTATTGAGATATGAGCGTACAGAGTTTCATTAGATAAATGACAATAATTAACAGCTGTGTATAACCAATAACATCTTCTATAACTTTAAGGAGTTCTTCTCCCATTGCGATTATATATAAAACAAAAATACCTTATTTAATTGATGCCATGTTGAGAAAATCCTACCAAATAATTATTCTACGGTTTCTAATTTCTTCATGAGCTGATGAATTCATAGAAACACCCTAGGGGTTAGTCTGGTCACAATGTGTAAAGAATCTGTGGTCTGGTTTCTGGCTGTGCAGGACGTGAGATTACTTGCTGAACAGACTTCCCATCATGTAGGTGCTGAGGGCATTCAGGGGTTATTAAAGGTGCGCTCTCTCCGTGATTTCAAGTAACTCAGTTTAACTGAATATAATATTCACAAGAAGTTACGACATCCTAAAATTTGCCATAATTTAAAAAAAATCTTATCCAGAAAGGAGGAACAACTCCGCCTAAACATAAAATTCTGTATTTTATGGAGCAAAATAAACTACCAAAGATTGGGTTTGTGAAAAGCTTTTTACTCACTGGATTAAATACCACTGGAGCACAAATAACTCGTCTACTGTTGCAAGCTACCACATCGTGCATCAACACATTAATTTGTTTTATTATTATTTGTGTTTTACCCTTACACTTACTGCTAAAAGTGGTATTCTTACAATAAGAAACAATCTTATTTTAAGAAAACTTTTTTGTGTCCAATCTAGCAGTGTTGATGTTAACCACTGTAGATCATTAATTTCCCCCTGTGAAAAAAATCTAGGCATATTACTCGAGTGGGATTCGAACCCACAACATTTGCCATTCTAGAGCAGATGCTTAATCAATGGACCACCAACCTTGCCCGGTAGCTAGAGGCAGTTTGAATCCTAGATTTCAGTCGCAGGTACCATAACAAAACAAAAAAATATAATTTTTTTTCTAAATGAAGTACTTGAATGGATTCAATTCCCATTAAAGGCACTGTACACGTTTGGTAATTGTCAAAGACCAGTGTTCTCACTTGGTGTATCCCAACATACGCATACAATAACAAGCCTGTGAAAATTTGGGCTCAATTGGTCATCGAAGTTGCAAGAAAATGATGAAAGAAAAAACACCCTTGTTGTACAAATTTGTGTGCTTTCAGATAGGAATAAAAACTTCTTGCAAGAAGTTTTTATTATTTTAGTGACAAATTACCTCTTTTTCAAAAACTACGTTACTTCAGAGGGAGTCGTTTCTCACAATGTTTTATACTATCAACAGCTCTTCGTTGCTTGTTACCAAGTAAGTTTTTATGCTAATATTTGTTTTGAGTCATTACCACACATGTACGATACCTTTAACACAAAATAAAGCATGCTGAGATCACAGACATTTAATTACTGGACATCATTATTTTGAGCGATTGGAACGTGATTATAACGATGGATCATTGGTTGTAATGCAAGGTCATTACTCTAAGATGTACCCTTAGTGTTGGGTGTACATATCGAGAAACACAGCAAGGGTCTGTGAATATAGACAGTTAGCTGATGACTGTGGATAAGACGACAGTGTGGACAATGTCATGATTTATTTGATTTTATTGTAATTTACTGTAAATAGCTGAAATTCCATCGAACTATTTGCTAGTAGGAGTAGTTGAGGATACTGGTCAGCAATGTATAGGGCAACTATACATAGTTTTGGTTTTGTTCTTTCAGTTAAAAGTCTCATAATAGACAGCCAGGACAACCGCTACCCAGTGCAGCGATTTATGGACTGTAGAGGATAATAGGGGTCATAGCTTTTCTCAGTCAGAGTGTGATGAATTCTTGACAGCGAGGCTGTATTTTATGCAAATTTATTCTTACGGTTTAAAGTTTTGATAGTGCGGCATGATTTTATGCAAATAGCAAGGCAGTGGTATGTGGGTTTTGGGGCGTAGTCCAGGCAGATAACCATGAGACAGCAGAGCGGCAACATGTCTTTTTCCCCCACTCTGTCAGCTGCTGAAATTTATGTTGGCAACGTCTGCAGACAAGGAGGGCCAGTTATTTGGGGAAATCTGCATGTTTTTGTAAAACTGGATAACATCACAGAGTTCAGCGAGTTTAAACATTCAAAAACAAGAGAACAAAACTAACATTTATTTAAAAAAATATTTTATAGGCATTGTACACGTTTGGTAATGACTCTGATAATCAATGGCAATAAAAACTTACTTGGTAAAAAGTACAGCAGCTTTGGATAGAATAATGCATTTTGATAAACTTTTCATTTCAAAGTACTGCGGTTATGGAAAAATATATCACTTTTTATCCCCCAAAACACTTGAATCTGGGAAGCATTATGCGTAACGCTTCTCAGAGTGTGTATTCCAATTGCAGATTATTCTTCCTGCGTGGATATAACCGCTCCAGATTTTCGGCAATATCTCAAAAACGCTACCACCTTTTGAAATGAAATTTTCACCAGTTAGTTTTATGGTATATATCTACAACTTTATAGGTTTGAAACAAACAATAGGCTCCAATTACCAAAGGTGTACAATGCCTTTAAAAACTGTTGACACACACCTTTTATTCTGAAAGGAAAAGTGGTTGCATGTACAGTGTACAACAAAAACCACCCCATATTTACACAAGAACTAATTTTGATAGAACACATTGTTAGTGTTAGCCAGGGGGTGTCTGAGTATCTTTTGGACACCCTGTTTTAAATTTGGACACCCAGATTTGTGTGTCTTTTACATGTAAATGTATTGTAATTGAAAAATTTGGACACCCAATTTTTAAAATTCGAGTAAATTTTAACACCCTTTTACCAAATTCTGTCTAAAACTTTGCCACTGCTTCGAAGAAGAGCCAGTTATAGAAAATCCACTGATCCAGCTTTGTTAAGGATTGGTACAAATGATTATTATTTGTTCTTTAACACCAGATTGTTGACGTAATTTTCTATGTAAAGTTTTTTTTGTAAACTCATGTAACAGCTAACGCGTGCGTAAAATGTATTTGCGAAAGTAGCCCATTGTGGTTTTAGTTGTGATGTCCTGTGATGCTATCGACCATGTTATGTGTTTTAAACTGGGAAATAAAGAATGAATAAAAAATAAACTGATAATGTTAACCATACCACGCCTTGATATTAATGAGGTCTTCTATCATCTATTGAGACGGGACAAGACATAAATTATAAATCTAAAATATTAATACGCTTGTCAGTATCCCCTCTGGTTGCCAGCAGTCTTCCTATTCCTAAAGGTCAATGAAGTTTTAATGGTTCAGTATATTGGATAATTCACTAATCCATCTGGAATTTAAATGCCTCAAGATGATGCCATTCTGCATTCAAGAATACGAACTATAAAACACTCAGCTGCCACCATCTTGTGTTACAACCCCAAGCATTGCACCAGTACCACCGATGACCATTAACTGTAAACCTCATTGTTAAAACTGTATGGTCTAATTTTCACCAAAAAGGCTTTATTTTCTATTTTTTCTGAACAAATTTGGACAGATGATGCTGTTTATAAAACAAAAACAATTCTACCGTAGAGACAAAGAACAGAATTGGTAATTATAATAAAAAAGGAGAAGTTTAAAGTTGCATGGCCCGATTTCCGCTGAAAGAAATATTTTTAAAGAATATTTTCTCTGAATGAATTTTGACAGAAGATGCTTTTTTAAAGCGAAAAATTTACAAAAACTTTTGCATATGCCATGGACAATCCAAAAAATACATGTAACATGCACAATTGTTTGTACACTGCTGATGGACGTGCTGATGCAAGACGGCACAAAATTTCCTCAAATACAAAGTTGCCAGCTGGAAGCAAGGAAAAGCCATTGAAAACTCCTGAACTGGGAGAACATTGATCTAAAATATCTGATTTATTTGAGGCATTGCTTTGTTCTTCAGTGTATATGGTAGGCCTATATTAAATAGTCTGTCAATATTTAAAAAACAAAATTTAGGTCGGCGGTTGAGTCAAAACAAATATCGAAAAAAGATCAAAATGTTTAATTGTTGATTACTCCGAATGACACTATTACTAAACCTCAGGAATAATCAATCACCATGACAACAAACCTACTTTGTATTTTTAGTTACTGATACTCCTCACAAATAGACTCAATGTGTTCCAAATCCTGCTTCGGTGATAAATATTGCCATTTAGCAAGTTTGCAAACTCCAAAGATTTAGGCCATGTATGATAATTGAATGATCAATAGAAACTTCCCATGTTATTCTTGATGATGCTCTGTTTAGTATTTTAACACTATTGTAGGACTAGTATAATATTACCAACATGTTAAAGACATAGCAATGTCACTATTGTGGTACAGGACTGTGCCCAGACTTATAGTCTGGTTTCATATTCCCGCTGTCCATCAAGTGCGTGTTTAGCGGTGCCGCAAAACCCTTCAGTACACTTCACTAACGTAGTTCTATTCCCCACAGAAATTTAAGTGACAATAAATTAGCTTTAGGTGGAGCTTTTACACTACAGGAGTTACATCCAGAAGTTCAGATCAAAAGATTGCAAATGTCAAGTGATCTCAAGTGATACAAAGTACATTAGTGCTCCAAAGAGACCCAATAACTTCATCTTCATGTATGTGTGTAATAAGTGTCGATACATTTATTGTCAATGAGTAAGAATCTTTGTTACAAATTAAACTATGGCTCTTGCTGAAGTTCCCCAATGCGTCGTGGCCAAGCGGATAAGAATACCGAACTCAAGCTCTGGTGTTTCTGATCAGCAGAGTGTGGGTTCGAGTCTTGGTCTTGACACTTGTGTCCTTAAGCATTATTGCTGCGTCCTTCAGATGGGACATAAAGCTGTAGGTCCCGTGTTTTGTGTAATGCACGTAAAAGAACCCAGTGCACTTATAGTAAAGAGAAGGGGTTTGCCCCGGTGTTCCTTGTTTGTTCGGTAGCAAATTGCGCCACAGCATCTTGTAAAGCATTACATGGTGCTATAAAGAAAAAAAGGTCTCACACTTGCAGGAACAAAATACTGAGTTCTTTGATACGCCCCTAAGGGTGTGATAAAGCGCTATATAAGAACTCAGTATTATTATTATTAATTTCCTTATTTTGTTTAAAACTTTATATTCTAGTGTCAGTGATGAACCTTGTATCTCCTACAATACCATTTTCGCTGCACACGAGTTTGTTTTCTGAAAGTGGCAAAATGTCATAACTCGCTTAAAATAATCCGGATGTACACACAAAAGCAATAGGCGTTGAGATCTGACGTTTTTGCTCAGTGCATTTTCGTCTGACATTGCCGCACTGACGCGAGGATATGAACCAGAAAATGTTCTACATACAGAGTGTGCCTGTATAAAGCTGAGCTTGAAATACTCTAGGGGGAAAAAGAGCAACAGTCTCTACTTGGAGTGGTGATGAAATCTTCTCAAGCCCCAAGATGTTACATATCAAATGTTTTACAGACACTCTGCATCACAAGAGAGATGTCTTCCTTTCCTCAAATTTCAAGTTCACATCTTTCAAGACGATATTAAAGAAAAAGGAAATCTGTAAAAACTCATCCCGAAATCAGGAAGAGTTGTGACAAATAAAAGGCCCGAGGGAACGTCTGGGTAAGGAGGAGGTATTTACATACTATATAGGCCTACGTGTAATTTTTTGTGAGAATAAGATGAATTTATCTGATATTTCTTTTTAGGAGAGTTGGCTCCATCCGGTCTACAGTAGCTCTGCAGCATGCTGCTACTCACCACTTTCTCAAGATGCATCTTCTGATGCCATCCCTAATGTCTTTAAGAAACAAGCCATACCAGAATACCACTCTGACAATGCCAAAATCAATCACAATGCATGCAAATGAAACAAAACATCACCACGTGCAAACCACCCTCTCCTTGTAAATAACGACCCCTTAGAAATGTAAATTATTCCACAAAATAGAACACAATTAATTAAGATTGGACATTAGTGCATGTGGAAGACACGGACAGGTGAATTTATCCAAACCGAGTGTTCTGTATATGAGCCAAAGCACTCCAGAGACTGAGTGAGCGTCAATTGCATGGGCCATTAACACACATTCAGATTCATTTGTTAGGATAGGTTGACACTAACGATCCCGGTGTTACTGATCCGTGGTACAGACGTATGGCACACTTCTGGATATTATTGGTATTGTGTATTAGGTTAATGTATAATGCACTTCAACGGGAGCTACTGGAGTTACTGAATGGTCGACCAGTTATGTGATAAATGATATAAAGAGTTAGAATAAAAGAAAAGCATATCAGAGAAAAATGTGATCAATTAAGATATCAGTCAGGAACGAATAACACAGATAACACAAAAATATGTAGTTGAACTATTTTAGACACTGTATTCGGTGATGAATGCCACGCCCTTTCACAAACTCAAGAAAATGTGTATCTTGTAACAAAAATGTGTGGCCACTTTATTTTCAAATTTTCAAGCAAGTCAAAGAAAACATTATCCAAGTATCTGACGTTTTACACCCAAGCTAATAATGGTCTTTCATCAAGTGATGTCGATTAATGATAACTTAGTTATAACTTGTCATTTCAGAATATAATCACTTGGTGAAATCTGGACTATTCCATTTCACGAGGCTTCACCTCGTGAAATGGAATAGTCCAGATTTCACCTCGTGATTGTATTATGCGACATTGCACTCACATGCATCCAATATTTATATATTTCTTTACATACAGTAACGTAGACATATGTGTATTAAGCTGACAAGATTAAAAATTCAGAAAATAGAATTAGCTGATCGCAAACTGCTTACCAACCAAAAGGGACCTATGGTATAAATGCAAAAAGTTAATGGCCTGACGTTTCAGCTCTAACCGAGTCTTTCTCAAAGGAGATTAAAAATCATTTGAATGCATTACGGCTGCCACTGAAGGTTAATTTGGGAGTTGAATTTAGGGAAACCCAATTCAAGAAGAGAATGTGTCGTCTCTTGGGTACTCACATCGGCACTGTCTGCTCCTGTCTTGTCCTTTTTCTCCTCGTAGTTGGCAAGGAACTGTTTGAGACAACCATTGAGCCAAGGGCCTTTGACAGGTTTTTCACCGGATCGGTCAATGTCATAGGCACTTCCTGGGCCAAAATGGGTTTTAATACCAGCCTTGTAGTTGTCCAGATTCAAGCCTATATCAGGGATTCAGACAAACCAAACACAAAGAAATGAGTGAGTGATACAAATGACTGATACAGACAGAGAAAGTTGTCGAGCTAACATTGGGATAACATTTGCATACCTTTTACAAAAGCACACATAACATCTTTTGTTATTACATGTATTTTGTACTACATTACCAACTGAACAAAAGCACAACAAGCTGATAAAATGATCTGCCACACTCAGCTCAATTGTCAAGATAAATAACCTTCAAGTCAATCGGAAACAACCAGCGAATTCTTACTACCACAATTTTAAAACTAGATGGTATATTCCACAGAGCTCATATTTAGCTCAATTGTCTAGATAAATAACCTTCAAGTCAAATCGGAAACAACCATCGAATTCTTACTATCAAAATTTTAAAATATTCCAGAGCTGATATTCAGCTCAATTGTCAAGATAAATAACCTTCAAGTCAATCGGAAACAGCCAACAAATTCTTACTATCACAATTTTAAAACTAGATGGTGTATTTCAGAGAAACATATTTTAATTTGGATGAGGCAGAGGCCGGTGTTATTTGCAGGTGTGAGGAAGCTTTCAAGATGATCTTGGGAGGATTGATTATTGTGCGGTCAATGTGGGTAGAGGAAGATGACGTCTTCTCACACCACATCCTTACACAGTCTGCATCTCACTTGAATTATTTCTTACTAATCCTTTTATTTTTATTTTTTTATGATCATAGCATTCGGCTGCCTAACAAACGCAAGACTAGTCATTTTTGAAAAGTAACTTAAAGGGTCTGTATACGTTTGGTTATGACTCTGAAAATAATTGGCAATAAAAAGTTACTTGGTAAGAAGTACAGCAGCTTTGGATACTATAATGCATTTTGAGAAGCTTTTCACTTCGAAGTACTGCGGTTATCGAAAAAGATAACACTTTTTATCCCCCAAAATTTGAATCTGAGATTCTCAGACTGTGTATTCCAATTGCAGATTATTCTTCCTGCGTGGACATAACCGCTCCAGATCTTCACCAATATCTCAAAAACGCTACCACCTTTTGAAATGAAATTTTCACAGGATCTACATCTATATAGGATTGAAACAATTAATTGGTTCCAATTACCAAACGTATACAATCCCTTTAAGGAGGTTTAGATGCAATGTATCTACTTGAATATTTGACTAAAGACTTTTAGTTTTCAAACGAAAGAAATCACTTCAATGAAATTGCGAAGAGGAAAGTGACGAATTTATAAGGTTGGCAAATTGTAATCTTCGTTATAACTTAAGGTCATCATTAAACCTTTAGAGACCATTCATGTATGTATAAACATCACCATATGACCAGACATGGCTAATATTGTTAAGTTTTTAAAACAATTTGTTCGTGTAAAAGTGTCTGAAAAAATATTATGAAACAGACATTCGGTTTTGTTTCAGAAACATAGATACTGTTTTAACATCTAGGGAAACATTGGAAAATGTCAATTCAGGACGTGACCTTTGCTTTGACCTTTTTGTTTGAGTGGAAGTAGGTCAGATCTTGCAGCCGTTAGCAGCTGCTATGGGCACTTTGGTACAAGCCGTTTCTGGCCGCTATGGTCTCTAAAGGGATAAAGGAGATCAGGTTGGCTGAGTGTTTTCTTTCCCTGCCTTTCACCTCTGTGTACCCCGGTGCGAATCCCACCTCAGACTGGAGCCTTGCATGAGTGGATTGGGTTTTCAGTCCCTTCCTGATTGCGTGGGTTTTCCCCCATTGGGGTTTTCCTCCTACATCTAAACCTGAACATGTCTACTCATTTCCTATTCATCATAGTGTTAACTATGCTGTTAGATGTGTAATAAATGAATAAAAATAACGCTGTTAAATGTCTGACATAATATTTTGCAATTGTAAATAATAAGTAGACAATAATAATTTTTAATAATAATTTTTAATTTTTAATTTTTAATTATAACTTTTTGTTTGTTTGATAGAGGGTCCTCAAAAGGTAGGGTCGGTCGGTCGATTTGTTTGTTTTTTGGGGGGTTTTTCTTTCTAATGGATATGGTATTTGTGAATATAGACTCTTTGGTATTAAAATATTAAGTCCAAACACAAAACACAACACATTTCACTGTATTGAACTATTATATTAAATGTCTTTGAATAGTATTTTCAAACTAACAACTGTTCAACTAACAAGATTTCATGTTGTTAATGTTGAGATGAGTGCTTTACCGGAGCTACCACAAGCTGATGAGTGCGTAGCACTTCTGCAGTATTGAAATTTCACAAGACTAATAAGTCAGGATTGTATAAACACTGTGGGTCGGTAAACTGCTTTATAGTCAATATATAGTTTCTTCCTGTTTCAACATTTTTTGACAATTTGTTTTGGAGAATTTTATTGAACATTTTGAAAAAAAGAAAGAAAAACCAATTGAGAAAAATTAATAAAATTGGGTCGCAACTTAAATGACGTTCGGTCAGTCGAGGACAAACAACATTTTTTGTTTGATTGGCCTTACAGATAAAACAAGGAAGATAGTGGTAGCACTTAAAGACTAACTAATTGTCTTTAAGTGCTACCACTATCTTCCTTGTTTTATCAATTAATAGAACACTGATGTACAGGTAACTATATTTTAATTGCTTGTGGCCATATTGGCATCCTATGATCAGCTGGTACGGCCGGTCAGTAGAGACATGAGGAGACGATGCGAGTGTAGAAGTTGATATACAGTCAGTCAGAGGTTAGTTAAGATACCTGCGTCATTCTTCCCTAGTGAATCATCCTTAAAATCCACCTGAGATCCGTCTGATAGTTCTGCATCAATCTTGACCATGACGGGGGATTGATGGAGGAGTCAGCTTCTTATGCTGTTTCTGGATCTCATCATGTTACGGTGAGTTTGCATTCGTTTAAGTATTTTGAGAATATCAATTTACATGTACTACTAGTGCTTGATGTTCGTAATTTATTAAATAGAAGTAAATTTGAGGATATCAAAATGGGGCAGCAAATATAATGTTTAAAGGTATCGTACATGTTTGGTAATGACTCAAAACAAATATTAGCATAAAAACTTACTTGGTAACAGGCAATGGAGAGCTGTTGATAGTATAAAAACATTGTATGAAACAACTCCCTCTGAAGTAATGTTGTTTTTTGAGAAAGAGGTAATTTCTCACTAAAATAATAAAAACTTCTTGCAAGAAGGTTTTATTCCTAATCTGAAAACACACAAATTTGTACAACAAGGGTGTTTTTTCTTTCAAAATTTTCTTGCAACTTCGATGACCAATTGAGCCCAAAATTTCACAGGCTTGTTATTTTATGCATATGTTGGGATACACCAAGTGAGAATACTGGTCTTTGACAATTACCAAACATGTTCAGTGCCTTTAAAGAGGGGCTCCAAGTTCAAATCCAGTTTTGTGATCCACTCATTTTCCAATAGAAAGAGTCCTTATGAAAATGGGGGGAAAATTACAAGTCTCTAAACCTCATGTTAAAATGGTGGAAAATGTCACTGTGTTTGATACCCTTCAAGTGCAACTTTTGTCAAAATCCAAAAATGTTTGATGACATCACATTTCAAATATTATGGTCTGTACATTTTTGTACAGAGAATTTTCAGTTCATTCCTGAATTCTGATGATATTCAATCAAAACAGCATTGAATTTGAGCTTATAACTGGCATAGAAATTCCTGTTTGGAATGTACAGACTCATTTGTTTTTGGCTGTCCGATGGACGTCATGTTTCAAATTTCGCTCTGATAGAGTACCAAATACAATTATTTAACACCAATTTTTCCCCACTTTCATGAGGACTCAATCTATTTGAAAATAAGTGCATCACAAAACTCAATTTACCCTTGGAGCCCCTCTTTAAAACTGCTTGTATGGTATGACAAGTGTTGAAGTAACATCATGCAATGCCAAACAACCTGCTGGCATTTGTAAACTGAGTGAAACTGTACAAGTCTAGTACGCCTAAGAAATGCTTGCATTGATCAGCTTTCTAAAGTGAAGAAAATTGGCTTTGGTCTGGGTGAAACCTAAGAATAAATGAGTCAGCTGACAGTGAGAGAGCAGTTGGTCACAACGTCTTCCGTTACGAAAAGATACCTTTATCATATTACCATTTGCTAGGACATGAATGTGTAAAGTCATTACAGCACTGTTTCAATTTGATTGATCATAACCCAGATTTAATTTCGTGCCCCCACCCCTCCGGCCGAGCAAATATTTTCTAGGGTAAGTGATTTTGACGAATATTTGAAGTAAATTGAGATTTAAATATCAGCCTGGAGATGTAGAGTGGCTTCATGCAAGCTTAGCTTAATGTAATAGCATGGATTATACAGTTTATGAATCATGCTTAATTGAACGCATGGCGTCTGCATAATGCTCTTATTAGGCAGCCGGTGTTTAACGGGCGGCTACACGACCAAATACTTCTAGAAGATCTCACGTGATATGACATGAAGCTATAAGGTAACAATTCATCCTTGAAGGTGATCTAAAGTTTTCTAAGCTCCTTGTTAAAAACTGGGACGATAAGTCCAGATTTTACATCATCCATTCTGCTGATTTTATCAAATTAATAAAATTTTGAAGTCACACCAAAAGTTAACCGACATTACTGGATTGGCAATGTGACCAATGTAGCAATGTGAACATTGACACTTAAAGGGATTGTATATGTATACATTTATTGGAACAAATTGTTTGTTTCAATCCTATAAAATTGTAGATACCATAAAACTAACCTGTGAAAATTTCATTTCAAAAGGTGGTAGTGTTTTTGAATCTGGAGTGGTTATGTCCACGCAGGAAGAATAATCTGCAATTGGAATACACAGACTGAGAAACGTTTCTGACAGAAACGCTTCTCAGATTCAAAAATGTTGGATAAAAACTGATATCTTTTTCCATAACTACATATCTTCGAAGTGAAATGTTTCTCAAATTGCTTTTTACTATCAGAAGCTGCTGGACTTCTTACCGCCTTTCTCTATGTTCTTACCAAGAAAGTTTTTATTGCCATTAATTTTATGAGTAATTACCAAACGTATACAGACCCTTTAAAGAGAATTAAGATCAAATCGGTAGGTTGGATTTCTAACACTGAAACTCCTTTGATGTTACGCACACATTATAATCAAAGGTATAGCCTTCTTAATATCCGCTGACCGCAGCAAAGTAACAATTCATGAAGCAATCTATGACTAGATGTAGATCAATAAATAGCTCCAATGTAATTAAGAAAAATCCCAACTGCATTGACAACAGGAGATTGCCTTTGAGACGAGCTGTGGAGCCACAGCATGTTTAGTTTTAAGACCACGGACGTGGTATGAAATATTAGCAGCAAACCGAACAAGTCAAATCAGTTTACTCACTTTAATTTACAATATTGCCAAACTGCAATTACTGGTTGAGTGCAAGTGTATACAGTCAATTACAAACAATGTACAATTATAACTCCGTTTTAACTTGACTACATGTGCATGTATAATGAAGCCGAGCTAATATTGATCAATGTACGCGGCGACATGACCAGAGTAAACTCGATTGACCACAAGTCATCAGTCGAGTAAATATACGGAGCAGACCAGCAGTATTGTGTTACATGTGCATAAAGCTACCCAACCTTCAGTCATAAGGCTGTAATTTTTGTTAAGATGGAGAAATTTACAGAGAAAATGTGTACAACCGTTTTGTCGGGTAAAACAAACACCATGAATCATATTTGTATTGGGCGGGGCCACCAGGATATGGGTGCTTTTGACACATTTCCAAGCCTGAGACTTCATAGTAAGCAACAGAGGCATTTGCCTCCGTTGCCCCTGGTCATTGCCTTGGTGCCCTTTTAAATTGTTCCAGTAGAAATTTACATTTCCCTCATCAATGACCAGAAAAACTAACTTGGTGAGATGCACTGCAGCTGTTGATACTGTAAACTATTTTTGAGAAAGGATTCCCTTTGAAACAATATGGTTTGGATAATTTTCCACCCCAAAACATTTGGATCTGAGAAATGATTCATGCATGAAACGATTCAATACTGTGACAGTTATTTGCTGTTTTCTCATCAAGTAGACAACTGTATTCAGGCTAAACTTTTACATACAGTGACTTTAACTGTATCTTTCTTTATAATGGTTACCTATATATAAGCATTACGGTGACAAAAACCAATCTATGACCCTACCTTTAAACTTCCTGCTCTATATATCAAAGCCCTTAATCCATAAGATCTGAAAACCCAAACCCAGCGGCTCTTCGGAACCACACCGCTTCAATTTTCCCTCGTCCTGCTAATTCTCAAAATGGCCCGACATGTGTAACTTACACAAATCATGACCCTGCATATCTCAAGATCAGCACAGAATTGGAAATGTACAGCTTGTGCCCGGTAACACATTAAAAACACAAAAACTACACGTACATCATTGCCACTCAATCTTTAGAAAACGTACATTAATGCGACGCCCCCCAGGCACTTTTCATCTTCCCCCCTCCGTGAAATTCTTACATCCGGTAATGGCATAACATCCATCACGCCGGATTTGTTTGCCTTTTTCTTCTCTCTCTCTTATATGATTCATATTTCCTCCACTGATACATCGCAGCGGTCCCTTCACGTGTTGTACAGAAATAACTACTTTATATTCCGGAAGGTGAGCCTCGCGTGTCGTGATGCATTAGTGGATGGATGGTAGGGGTGGGTAGGGCCTGTAACGTGCCCTTGGGGGAAACTGTGTTGTCATACATGGCACGTATCAGAGAGATCAATATCACGGGTAACATTTTGAAAAAATCACAAGTAGGTTTTTGATTCAATTCAAAATTCAGAAACATTGAGGATTGAGATCAGATCAATTTTCAATGTATTTTTTTTTTTTTGTAGTTTAGGTTGGTCATTCAACTCAATATTACACAGCAGCAGTTAAATGGACTAAAATTGACGCGTTTACATTAAAACAAAACTACAAAAGTAGGTAAATTTAAGAAAAAACAAAATTGTAAAGTGATAAAATCTGTAAATACTAAAACAAACAAGCAAAATAATAGTTAACAACAGTGGAACTAGATAGCACAAAAAGCATCACAGGCCTGGAATTACACTGAGGCCACAGAGGCCATGGCCTCTGTTGCCCCTGGTCTTGGCCTTCGTGCCCGTTCAAAAGTTTCCCATAGACATTAAGATTTTACAATGGAAGTGCCCTTTGCAAAATGAAAATGGCCTTGCCCTCTCAAAGATGAAATTCCAGGCCTGCATCAATCAAAAAGTTGCTGACAACTATTAAGACAAAATTCAGGTACCGGTAAAGGAAAGAATTGAATGGAATAGTCCTCACAGAAATAATGATTGCATACCAGCCACACCAATGCTTACAACAGCTAAAAAGTGAAACAATTAGAAACTCACACTTACGTGAAAAATATTGATACGCTGTACTACACTTATTAAAGGGGCTATGTCGTCCAATCAAAGCAGGCCTTTGGCTGTACATGGAATTATGAACTCTCGCCCGATTACTGCATGTGCGCGTGCTCACCACAGATTGTGGTATTGAGGGAGGGCGCGGCGCCTGCAGTAACTGGGTGAGAGTTCTTAATTCCATGTACAGCCACAGGCTTGCTTTGATCATGACGAAACAGCCCCTTTAAGAAGAGTATATTAGATCATACCAAACAAAACGGCTAACAAATTATTTGATGTGTATAAATATTGAGACATCTGCTCCTTACCTTTGCTTTCTACCAATGACTTGAGGAGAACGTAACCCTGGTCTGCAAAGCCACTCAGCGATCCAGTGGGGAGCTTGTAGAAAGGGCATTGACCTTCGGCAATGAATTCCGGCTTGTCATGTTTCGCCAAGATTGCATTCAGGTCATCCTGGTTGTACAGCCAATGGACAGGCAGACCTACATTTAATAATATGAGAAATAACAACTTAACAATTGCACCATGCACAAGTGGCTTGAACAAAAATGCCAATAGCGTCCGCAAACGGCCACAAGATTTGACCTACTTCCTCTCAAACAAGATAGTCAAAGAAATGGTATTGGATCAAATTGACATTTCCCAATGTTTCCCATTTCAATGAATGTACAACTCTCATAAAAAACCATGTATTTCTGTTTCTTAATCATTTTCCTGAAATTGTTCCTGAAAATAAAGGGGCGAAAAATCAACAAAATCAGCAATGCCTGGGCGTATGGTGATGATTATACAGACATGAAAAGTCCCTAAAGGGTTAATAATGGTTGAAAAATTAAACAAGATGAGTTTTGTTTGATTACACCTTGGAAATCTAATGCAAAGATAAATGTCTTGGGGGAGTGGAGAAGAAGGGACACATGCCCTGGACACCGTCTTAGGAGAGAGCCAAATTTACCAATGTTTTGATGTTGTTGTTGTTGTTTTTTCGGGGGGGGGGGGTGTTTTCTGTAAGTACACGTAGTTTGTGGATTTTATAGGTTTTGGTTATCAACAATTTCTCAAAATAATTTTAAGGTTTTTAAAGATCAAATATCGGTGAAATCCTCTAACCTTTGTAATTGGAATGATCAAACCACAATAAACCTTGTTCAGTGTTTTCCAGTTTTGTATGGAACTTTTTTGTTTAAAAATTAAGGAAATCAGATGAACAGCTGAACCTTGCACCCAGTAGTGCCATGAACCTGTAGCTTTGCCACAGTGTATCTCTATAAAAAAAAGAGCCATCGTCATGGTCTGACCACCAATCTAAAAGAAGCTGCTCCAATCCAAATTAGCGAGACTGGATATTATCCCTCCCCCTCCCTGAACTAAACCCAGAGTAACACATAAAAAGGTTACACATAATAAGGTAAAATCCAATTAGCTGTTGCAAACTGCTTACCAACCAAAAGGACCTATGGTATAAATACAAAAAAAAGTTAATGGGCTGACGTTTCGACCCTAGCAGAGTCTTTCTCTACATAAAAAGGTATTATACAAGATTGGTAGAGCTGACAAAATAGTCCCAAACACTATTCATGTTTTTTGTGATCAACCATATTCATGAAATGACAAACCTGTGAAAATTTTGGACTTCATCCGTTGTGTGAGTCAGGAGAAAACAGTGAAAAACAATGCACAATTTTCAGCATGTAAACACATTGTCCTTAATTTTGGTTGTAACAACTGTTGCGGGTTTTTTAGGTTTTCTCAAATATGACTTCATTTCACAGGGAAGTATTTCACAGAAAAAAATGTTCTAGTATGGTTTTCATTATCAGTAAGCTTTCAGACTAAAATTAAACAATGTTTTTGAATCTTACCAATTCTGTACAATACTTTAAGCACAAATTGTAGCCAAATGTCAGTCAGCTGGCATTTTGGCACTTTCTAGCTGTAACAATAACTCTGCAGCTAATGGAAACAATGCATATTTCCTCTAGCCATTTATCTGTTTACAATGTATGTTTGTCATTTCTTCCTCAGAAGATATGAATCATTTTCTTGAGGCGACAGATAACCAAGCAAGGTATTAAAGCATGGATTAACATTATTCACACCTGAATGCACAATGCATTAATCCGAACATGACCAGAATAAAGAAATCACATCCTCCCACCCACACCAATAATGACGAGCAGACCCTCTTTTTAGCAAACACTATAACTTTCATAGAGTTTCTTTTTGAACCATTCGCCCCCGAGCAGCGACATCCATTTGTCATTGTTAATTGAGGCGAGCTCGCCTGACGGGTGTACGTTTGTTCGACCTGTGATGCAGTGTATGATGAAGCAGCTGTCCCAATATCAAGTCAAATAACCCCGCTGCCAAGACGGCTGCCAAGACAGAGCCAAGCAGTGTCACACTTTATCAAGACTTAGAGGATATTGATAAAAACAGATAATGTAATTTGGGTTTTTGTCTACAGACGTGTAAACCGCATCTTAAAGTCGTTTTTTTTTCTAGACAGACTTCTCTGATGATATATTTATGAAAAGGTCAATTGTCAACAAATCTTTTTGCTTGTTTCACTGTCTTAACAAATCACCATTAAGATGAACTAATTATAATAATAATAATAAACCAGTTTGCGCATATCACCGTGAGGTCCCTAAGCGCTGTAAAGGGAAACTCAACAATTGTACAAAAGTAAACAGATACGTTTTCACCTGGGTTTTGAATTGTTCTGTTGTTTCAGCCTATTTAACAACCTCTGAAAGACTGTTTCATAACTGAACTGTTGCATATTGGAAAGAGGGGAACCATACCACTTGGTTTTAATAACTGAGGGAGTCAGAAGGGAATTATGTGAAGATAGCAGATTTCTAGCTGTTTTATACTCCTGAACTAAACTTTGAAAATAAACAGGGGCCATGCCATGGATACACTGATAGGTGAGAACCAACATTTTAAAATCTATTCTAGCCCGTATTGGTGGCCAATGTGAATCATTTAGAATGGGTGTGATGGATTTCCGAGTGTGAGTTCTCAATGCAAACAAAATTTGAAAATTAGTCACGCATTCATAAGATCATGTTCAAGATACAATCCTCAGTAATGCACTTGATGATTAAATTAAGGAAAATAAAGGTTGATCAAGGGGAGTGGGTCTGCAATGCCGGCCATATCACGTTGGGCCACCGCCCCCCCCCCCCCCCCGGTCAATGTTGGCTCTCATTGCGTGGTCTATGCTCCAGCAAGGGTTAACAACATTGAGTTGGGGAGAGAGGGATGAGGGAGGGTAAATTAGTCGTCATGTGGCCCAAGCATTTTGGCCGGGATTCAGCTGGTTATCCATTTGTTTGGAGAGTTTAAGACCATCAGGACGTTACAGTAAAGAAAATTGGAAGCAGGAATGGGTCTCCCCTCGATCATAAGGGTCTCGAAAGAATCCAAACCTCCTGGATCTGTTCTTCTACATTATCAAAATATAGAAACTCTGTCGTTGGTAGAATTTTTATAAAATGGGTCCATCTTTCCTTGGTGGCAACTTGTGGAATTTACAAGAAGAAGAAAATCAGAAGGACATTCTATGACAAATGAGTGAATCACAAAACTGAATTTGACCTTGGAGTCCCTCTTTGAGTTAGGAGTTACATTTTTTCCTTCTTCCATGGCTACACACTCAGGTAAAGAAGTTGCTAATGAAATTATTCAGCATGACTACCTGTGTGTATTTAAACTTACATAACAAATTCAATGTTGGCCATGACATAGTAACAAAAAAGGCCCCAACAATTTCATAAAAGCTGATACAACTTAGTATACATAATGAAATTTTTCCTGTAAAATTAAGTTAGTATTGCTTGTGCGTGTACGTACAGTGATTGTAAGTGAAACAACTAATCTCATCAGTATCAGTGAAGCAGAAGAGGTATTAAGGAAAATGTACACTCAGTAAGAAAGGCTAAGAGTGTTAGGTGAGGAGACAGCCTTCTTAAATCTACTGAGATTCTTTGCTGCCAGTAAATGCTGCAACTACTGTTCATTCTGCGACGAGCATTTAGTTTTGGGCAGACTTTGTACTCAAGGAAATTTTGTGCCGACTCATGTATAATTAGAAGGAATATTTTTTAAAGGTATTATACAGGATTTGTAGGGATAAAAAAATCAATGTTTAATTTTAGTCTGAAAGCTTACTGATTATGAAGTTCATACTAGAAACCATTTTTTCTGTGAAATAATTCTGTCTGAAATGAAGTCATCTTCAAGAAAACTTATCTGAAAACTTTTTAAAAAAAACCGCAACAGCTAATTTTGGTTGTTACAACCAAAATTAAGGACAATGTGTAGACATGCTGAAATTTCCCCCCACTATTTTCTCCTAACTCACACAACGGATTAAGCCCACATTTTCACAGGTTTGTTATTTTGGTAAATGGTTGACCACACAAAACATGAACACTGTCTACGACTATTTTGGAAGCTCTACCAATCCTGTATAATATCGTTAGAGTAGCCAATGTGCCTCCTTTATGGATTCTAATTCATGAAATTCAAATCAGAACCATATTTAATAATAATAGTAATAATTTAGTGTTGAACAAAGAAAAATTTACTAGAGCGGGATTTGAACCAACAACCTCCAGATTAACGTGCCGGTGCTCCACTAACTGAGCTATCTAGCCCTATGTTGGCGGTCTCCCTATTTTGTTAATATCTTTGTTCGGGGAAGCCAATATCTTTGTTCAGGTGGTGTACAACTTGATATTAATAATAATAATAATACTTTGTGGCACTAATTTTAGAGGATGTCAATTTTCAAATCTAAAGTGAGCTCTTTGTATCAGTAACTAGAGAGCGGCTCTTAGTGTTCAGTTTCAAATTTATTTTTGGGTTGAACAAAGAAAAATTGACTAGAGTGGGATTTGAACCAACAAACTCCAGATTAACGTGCCGGCACTCCACCAACTTAGCTATGTAGCCCTATGTTGGCAGTCTCCCTATTTTGTCAATATCTTTGTTCTGGGGGTGCCAGTCAGAAGCCATTCAACCTGTAACTGCTGTATAGCCAGGGATCACACCTTAAGTTTACGATACAACCTGGGGAGTGACAGCAGAGGGATCACGTTAAGGAGGATGCAACATTTCATTTCAAATACCAAATAATAAACCAGGTTTATTGTTTCCCTTGTGGTTTATTACTTGGCAGTTATAAAATTTAATCAATGTGTCACTAAAAGGTTCCCTTAAAATAAAAAGAAAGCTAGGGGTCGAACGGTCGAAATGTTTTGATCATGGAATACCTCTTCCTCCTGATGACACATCTTCATTATCATCCAATCAGCTCTTTACATTAAGACACATTATAAGAAGTGCCCGCATCCCTGATTCCATCACCGATAAAAAACCAGCCTACCAGGGGACGGTGAGTGATTATTTCAGTATGGTCGAGTGTTTAGTCGGTGACTAATCTTAAGCTTAATCCACAGAAAGCTTTTATTCTACTCGGGGCCTGACAAGATCTTGCATAATATTACACTTTTACTTCTTGTCATTGAATCTGATTATCTCAACATTGTCAATTTTTCTACATCACCACTTAGTGGTACTGTGCAACAGAATTTTCCAAAGCCATTGTTACTTTTATGATCGCTATAAAAACTGTGCCAATATAATAAACACAACCTTAAAGACAAAGAACAGAATTGGTAAATATAAAAGAGAAGAAATTAAAAGTTGCATTGCCCGATTTTCACGGATTTTATATTTTTGAAATAATTATGACGGATGATGCATTTTCAAAATGAAAGAAAAAAAAATACAAAAACTTTCGCATATGCCAAGGACATTACACAAAATGTACCATGCAAAATCGTTTGTACATGGCTAATGCTTATGAGATATTTCATTATTACTTTTAATTAACTACCACTTACATTGGCGGATGTTTTCGTGCAATATCTTAAATGAAAGCTTAGATTCTCTCCAATTTAAAATTTATTTCTAAATTTGTTGGTCAAATCGTCAAAAAATTTGACCTAGCATCTTTAAATTCAATCTCAACTGATTATAAATTTCATAGCAGTACCAAACTCTCAGAGAGATATTTCCATCTGAAATGCTTTCAAAGTCAATAAAATAGCCTTAAAAGACCCCTTGAAATCACCTTCTCAGCTGGACTGATACGACAGAAAGAAGGCAAATATATGCACAAAAATCAATGACAAAATATCAACTGCTCTTCGCTCTTTTGTCCAAAATATGAAGATCAAATTTAATGAAAATTTCACAGGTTGTTCTTATGGTGTGTTTGTTGAAAACTAGAAGATGAGAACCGATTTTCTATTTTAAAAAGCAATGTTTTATGTTTCCCTTAAAAATTTATGGAATCTATGGAATTGAAAAACTAAAAAAAGGAAATTAATTGTTTAAAGGGATTGTATACGTTTGGTATTTGGAACCCACTGTTTGTTTCAATCCTATATAGTTGTAGATATATACCATAAAACTAACCTGTGAAAATTTCATTTCAAAAGGTGGTAGCGTTTTTGAGATATTGCCGAAATTCTGGAGCAGCTTTGTCCACCCAGGACGAATAATCTGCAATTGGAATACACAATCTGAGAAAACCTTTTACTGTCAGTAACACTTCTCAGATTCAAATTTTGGGGGATTAAAAGTGATCTTTTTCGATAACCGCAGTACTTCTGAAAATGCATTATACTATCCAAAGCTGCTGTACTTCTTACCAAGTACGTTTTTTTGCCATTAATTTTCAGAGTCATTACGAAACGTATACAGACCATTCACGTTTTTATTGCCATTAATTTTCAGAGTCATTACGAAACGTAAAAAGAACATTCACACAAGTAGCATTGCCATTGCAATTATAAATTAATATTTAGCTCCAAAATATTAATAAAAAAAATTCATCAATTTTAAAACTGATTGCATCATCCTTCAGGCTGTAAGGGGTAGTGATTAAATCTCATGAATTTTCTTTTATATTGCATAATCAATTAAAGATTTTAAAATTCTTCCCCCTTTTCTTAGTTTGGTTTATGTGCAACATCGATCAAATCAGTGCAGTGATACTCAATAATAGATTGAGACTCTAGTATAAAGATGATCTCTTTCCACTATGCCCTTCTTGCAACTCTAACATGTAGACACGATAACTGCCACACACAAAAACAAAAAAAAATCTTGCGGTGACAAGGATTTGACAAAGTCAGCAGCGTGAAACAAGGTTTTCCAGAGATGCCGCCACCAAGTCAAGTTTAACGATGACTCATCGCATTTGTTTAATGTACTCCCTCCAGGAGAGACCAGAAGAGAATTTATGATGCGAGATAAATTTTGCCGCCACCGCTGTGTCGCCACTGAGCGGGGCTGAGAAATTGTAATTGAGAGCAGCAGGACTCTCAGATTGGCTGAAGCAGCTTCCTTGAGAAACATTCAAAGCAGTCAAATAAACAGTTTTTCTTTAAACCTGAGGAGAAAAGGCGACCAAGAGTAACAAAGTCTCAGCCTGTGGGATTTCAGAGGCAAGATACAAAACATTAAAATGTCAAAGGCGTGATTTATTTATAGCGCTAGGCATTCTATCCATAGAGCGCAACCTGAAATCTGATATAGTCATCTTTGTTGATGATTTCTTCACCAGTAAGAAAACACAATATTCCCAAGTGAAGATCAAGATATAGTGCTATGGTTTCTTGTGCCCTTTATCAGCGGCAGGGATTACGACTGGAAGCCACATCAAGAATCAAACTAAATCCATTGCACCCTGGCACAACTTTTAAAGGGATTAAGAACACTCTTCATACAACAAACCCATCTCAGATGACAGAAAAAAAAACCACCTTAGATTTATCCCGTAAGTGTCAATCAGGAGCAACTCCCCTCTTTACCGATTTGGAATAGTCCAATATTATGAGACGCTGTTGTTCTTCTTGCTTCAGCTTCTTCTTGACAGGAACAGAAGCTCAGAGAGAGTTTTTTATCGTGCCCCTAAATTCCATGGATACTACTCAGGAATCTAATAGAATGTTTCCAGGGACATTTGCTTTCATCAACTCAGGTAAATTATTTATTTAACTACTATGATGTTTATAAATGTCTGTATTTCCTTGTTATTGTCCAGTTACACTTTGAGTCATCAGCTTATTATGCCATCATAACCTTTTCACACTAGACAAATTTTTCAGGCAATTCCCTGGAAAGTGTGGATGACCTGTTCACACTTGAATTGCTAACCCTAGCAAACTCCTGGGAAATAACCATTTCCCTGGGGAAATATTTACCCCTATTTGGGAGTAGGGACAAAGGTAGTGTATACTTTTAGTAATTGTCAAAGACCAGTATTCTCACTTGGTGTATCACAACATATGCATAAAATAACAAGCCTGTGAAAATTTGGGCTCAATTGGTCATCGAAGTTGCAAGAAAATAATGAAAGAAAAAACACCCTTGTTGCACAAATTTGTGTGCTTTCAGATGCCTGAGATCGAGAAAGGCTTCAGGCCTGAAGTCTTTCTCAGATTCAAATATTTTGGTGAGAAATTATCTCTTTCTCAAAAACTACATTACTTCAGAGGGAGTCGTTTCTCACAATGTTTTATACTATCAACAGCTCTCCATTGCTCGTTACCAAGTAAGTTTTTATGCTGATATATATTTTGAGTAATTACCAAACCTGTCCAGTGCCTTTAAGCGAAATAAACCCAGTGTTAGCATCTGGGGTTCTTCTCAGGGAAAATTACATCAAGTGTGAAATGAACATGGGGTGGCGGTGTGGTTAAAACTCCCCAGGAATTTCTTCCTGGTTTTTTTTCCTGGGAATTGGCTCTGTAATGTTAAAAGGGCTTTAAGGGGATGGAAGGTGTGTTGGCGTATGGGGGGGGATCAAGTTATGCTCTTCTTTTCTTAAAGGATTCTGACACCCTATCATTCTTTCGTGTGTTGTGTAATGCACGTAAAAGAACCCAGTGCACTTATCGCAAAGAGAAGGGTTCGCCCCGGTGTTCCTGGTTTGATTGGCTGCATATTAATAATACTAATATGAGACATTTATATAGCGCATAATGCAGGAGCCTCTATGCACAACAGCACCTTGTAAACCATTACATGGTGCTATGTAAAGGAATAAGTCTCATACTTCTCCCCATACCTTGCAGGAAAACATAATGAGCTCTTTGAGATGCCCATCGGGTGTGATAAAGCGCCATCTAAGAACTCAGTATTATTATTATTATTAAATAATGACAATGTTATGAAATAACAATCACAGCCAGAAATTTATGTAAAGACAACTATATATTGCAATGAAGTATGCACAGTAATGTACTGACACTAAAGAGCAACTAATAAATGTAATTTGGTAACTCTTTACATAAAATATAGGCCCTAAATGTTCCAAATCAATTTATGTTAATGCAAGCTCATTTTTCCATTTTCAAACAATGAACCACAAGTTGAAAGAATTTTCATTTACAGTTGCATGGCCCGATTTTCACTGAAATAATTTTTTTTTTCTCTGAACAAATTTGGACAGATGATGCTGTTTCAAAAGGAAAAAAAAACAACAAAAACTTTTGCATGCCAATGACAATGCACAAAACACATGTAACATGCAAAATTGTTTGTACAAAATGGCTGATGGACTCGAGATAATGTCAGGATCGTGACAATAAGACATTTCATATGTTTAATTATCTATCACTAATCATTCGCACATTTTTGTGTGTGCAATGCCTTTAAATGATAGACTTGCTGACAAGTCTTTAAATTTCTGACGCGGTGATAGCGAAACAACTCTCTCGCAACTATCTCGCGAGACTGCTTGTTTGCGCAAGACTACTGCTCTCACCACTACAGTCCAATTTAACGACTTGTGAAACTCGACAGCGGTTTAAGCATGGCCAATGGGCTCCTCAAATCTATAAATATATAGCTATTTAAAATGTAAATCTAATTTTAGGGGTCGAATCTGCCGAAATTAAGATCTAGCATCTTTAAAGATGACAACTGTGAAAGTCTGTTGTCGTTCTCTATGCATACAACTGTAGATTTTGTATAAATACACAGCCATGGAGGTACAATATACCTCTGTGACACAATCTAGCACCCTTTTCATCACCAATTGATTGTCCAACACCCCCCTCTTATCCAGTCACGGAGTTCTCAAGAGTCTGATAAAAAACCACAGCTATATTTAACACCAATCCACTGTCCTTTACTAAAGGTGGCATTCTCAAGACTAAATCCTGCCCAACAATGGGAACAAAACTGGCTGTAATTCTCCCTGGGGTGTGTGTGTGCTGATCACTTGAGGTTTTTTTTTTCAGAGACTCAATGAGAGTAGTCACCGAGCAGCTGCCGATTGAGAAAGGGAGTAGAGGAGAGGGACAGGTTCTCACTCTTAGCTAGAAAGGGTTTAAAACAAGAGGTGATATTTCGACCGTAATGTTGCACTTTGTTTTCCCGCAGTATATTTACAAGTGTATGGGTTTTGAGGCATTGCATGGTGAGGTATCAATGTATATTCAGGTTGAGTTAACACCAAGTGTATATATATCTACTCTGCTGCGTAGATTTGTTCTTTGAGAACTTGTCTACTGCCACAGAGTAGATTTCGGAATTCGGGAGACTACTTAGTTCTGAAATGAACTGTCCTAACCTGGGGAGGTAGGACATCAGCCGGGACTACTTCTACTTTCACTTAGTGGATCGAGGGGACTTCTCATTACTTCCCTGCCTTAGAGTGAGTTCTTTTAGTGGATTGAGGGAACCTCTCGTTATTTACTTCACCTGCGGAGTGAGTTCTACTAGGTCTCAACATTTCGACTAGCTTGTTCTAGTCATCGTCAGAAGAATAAATAGCAAGACAAGTTCTCAAAGAACAAATCTACACAGCAAAGTAGATATATACACATGATGGTGTTACTGCAAACTGAATACACACAGTTACAAGTAGTTGTATATTTATTTAATACCCATGCTTCACAACCCCCGACATGCGTTGATTTTATTATTTGGTTTAAGAAACGAGCTCTCAGGGTTCTCCCCATGCTTAAGCTAGTGTATCGGGCCAATACGCGTGCCGATTTGCGCAAATTTCGGCCGAAAAAAAAAAAACACGGAAAAAAAATTCACAAAAATCTATTTTTACGTTACTCTTGTTGTATTTTAAACGCAATTCAGCCTTTGGCTGCGATGTTTCAATGTTTTTAATGAGACAATTATAATTAAAAAACATAAAGAGAAAACCATATAGAATGCTCCAAATTGCACAGTAGGGCTTTTAAAACCAAGATAAACACCAAGTAGAGAACATTCCGAAGAGCTTGTTGCAATTCAGTGTGCTTTCGGCCAAACTTCCAAAATTTGGGTCCAGAATGCCCCACAGTTGAAAAAACCTTGGGAAGAACCCCGACTCTTCAGCATGATACATAAAATTTGAGAAGAGCCACAAAACTACCAGTAGCTAGATTCATTTGTACCGTACTCCTAGTCAAAAGAAAGCAATTAACAGCTGTGAGGCTAAATTTGTTAGCCATCTTTAGCATGTAGATGTACTCGAATAACTGTTGATGGACAAAATGCAGTTGCCATTAGGATGCAAATGCTTAGAATACTTGAAGATGATTTCATCTGGACGGATGGGATACTTCAGAGGGGTGGAACTGCACACGGTTGATTATAACAAAGTCATTAGAAAAGCAATTATAATCTCAAGGTCGGATCTATTGCTCACACTATTTTAAGTACAGGTATTCTACTACCTGTGCAGCTCTTAGCTATTTCTCCGAGGGGATGAAATGGCAGTATTCCAGGATTATGCATGGTCTAGAAAGTGCAAACTACTACAACAAATAAGAGGGCAGTGTCATTCTGTCTGTGGTTACCATGGAGAATGACAGTTACTGTTCAAGCATGGTGTGACAGCAGGAATTTATGCAGAATTGGCAAAGGCAGAAGAACTTTTTATAGGGGTTATCTGTTAAAATTGTGGATGTATGAAAAGTTGTATTCATTGACACAACAGCACTGTTCTTTGTAATCGCAAATCCGGAGTGACCTACTGTAGCTACCCTGAATGCCGTAAAGGAAATAATGGTCTTTGTAGGCCATTAATTTTGGATGCATTGCACACAAACAGGTTTTTATGGTTCAATGTATAGAATTCGACATGTACCAATGATTGGACCGTGAAGAGATTGGTTCCAGCAAAAAGAGTAGACAATGCATTATTCTTAATTGATTTGTATAATTTTGAAGCTGCAGGGGAAAAAAACCCAAAGTTTGATTTCTAATTTGTATAATAAGATCGTATAATTATAAAAATGGGCTAAAATATCTTTAAACCAATTTTATTTTCTGCACTAAAAAATTACACAGAGAGTCAGAGACCAATAAGAAGATTGCATGGTGCAGGATTATATGAAATACACCTTCAGAAAATGTTTCCTCTTTTGGAAATGTTATTAAAATAATAGTCGGCAAAAACATTTGTCAAAAATAATGATAACAGTTAGCAAATACAAGCATTTCACCTGTCAAAACACCACAGGCAAAGTTATTATTCTTTATGGAAGATCAATTCCCACGGTGATAGACAAGCATGCACATTGAAGGGGTCAATCCAATTGGTTATTTATTATAAAGAAACATCAAAAACAAGTCCAGGTTCACATTACAACCTTCCCACTTTAAAGGTATCGTACACGTTTGGTAATGACTCAAAACAAATATTAGCATAAAAACTTACTTGGTAACAAGCAACGGAGAGCTGTTGATAGTATGAAACATTGTGAGAAACGACTCCCTCTGAAGTAACGTAGTTTTTGAGAAAGAGGTAATTTCTCACTAAAATAATAAAAACTTCTTGCAAGAAGTTTTTACTCCTATCTGAAAGCACACAAATTTGTACAACAAGGGTGTTTTTTCTTTCATCATTTTCTTGCAACTTCGATGACCAATTGAGCCCAAATTTTCACAGGCTTGTTATACACCAAGTGAGAAACACTGGTCTTTGACAATTACCAAACGTGTTCAGTGTCTTTAACTTCCAAACAGAAGGGAAAATTATAACCCACTCCACAGGAATATTTTGACGACGCGTGATTTACATGTAGAAGACATTTCACCATCCCTCAGACAGTTATTTATACTGTTGGAGGAGACGGAGGGACAGGAAACATCCATAATTTACTACGTTGTGACACAGCCCCCCAGGGTTTGATATGGAAATGTGGGGGTCCACCTGATACCCTATCACCCCCGGGCTTCTCCGACCTAGAGGGGAGATGAGTTTCTTCACCATCATCCTAATGAACCATACTAATACTGGTCCTTACTCTCTGTCTGGTTACAATCAGTGAGTCAACATAAGCCATTTAAGTAATGATGGGTAACAAGCATGCATCAAACACGCCTAATGATGATGAGAAGTGACGAAATACATGTAAATAGCTCGTTATTGAGCGGATTACGGTCTTGCGTTCCCCATGGAATCTGTGGCGTGTTCCTTTTGAAGAAAAATCACTATATTTTATTTCAAACCTTTAGAAGCTTCAGTTTTCCCAGGATAAAATCAAGGATCTTTTTTTTAGTTTACAAATATATCTTTGGTTAAAAAAGCAATGTTGTCTTAAAGGGACACGTCGCCTCGGATCGGGCGAGTTGGTCTATGAAAGCCAATTTTTTTACTCCACAAAATGGTGGTACTGTGTTAGTTCACAAAGTAAAAGGAGAACCACGCAATTTCGAGGCATATTTGTGTGGGTCATTGTATTCTACTTTTTAAACGTCTTTCTAACCATATATGCATTTTATAACAAACGGTTACAAACGCTTTTCATAGACCAACTGGCCCGATCCAAGGCAACTTGTCCCTTTAAGAAGCAACCGAACGTGTTTGTTTCTGTTACAATCCTATCATAAAAATAAACATGAACACTACAGGTAGGCAGGAACGCAGACATTTGGCATAATCTTTTAAAGGTACATTATTCAATTTAATGTTTGACTGGTAAACTATCGGTTATGTCTGCTATTTTTTGAGCAAATGTTCATTAGAGCTATTGTGGAAAATGGTACTTATCAAAATTAGCACCCCAACCCCCCAAAAAGGCAACCAGTCAAAAACACCCATACATTTATTCTATAATTACTGATGCTTTTTCTTATCTCATCTATTTAATTCTCCTGAGAAGACTAGTAGAGTATACTGTCGGAAACGCCAGACCACAACAGCTCTTTTCAAAGCAAAAACTCCTCCCAAAGTACATGGTTGTACCCGCAATGTTAATAATAGTTACTTCCTATGGACAATGACAGTTTACACATAATCATCAAGTAGTTGAAAATCTTTGACACCAGATGACTGTAATAATAGACTGTGCAACTCTCGCCTGTATTCAAACTTTCGGAATTATTTTGGATATTTTAAATCATAATTTATGTAGGGCCTACTTTCATTTTTATATGGAAATTGAAAGTAGTATTTCCGAGTTCCGGGACTAAGTTGGTCCCAACCAAATGAGTTTTACACGTGCACAATTCTGTTTCTTCAAATACTTTAGTTTATCGTCGTCTATGGCTATATTATAATTATATCATATTGTTGGGAGAGTAAAATTTAGCCATGGAATATATATAAGTAAGTTGACTTGATCTAATGATCTGTTTCAGATTACTTGTAAACAATTAAGAATTTTACCCAACTGACGTTCGTGTTATCATTAATTAAACCTATGTAATGAACGCACACATTCAGGCGTGGTTGGCAAATGGGGTTTCTAAAAAACAACCATCTTTGTCCCAAGTTAAGTTAACATTTTGATTCAATGTTAATTTTAACAAATTATTTTTATTAATTAAAAATTAAAATTGTGTTGAAAACAAATTGCTATGGGTGTTTTCATTTTAAAGAATTATGTATTTTTTTAAATATAATTCAAAAGATGATTATATTGAGTTGTTTTTCTCGTTTTCAATTTGCACGAGACTTACAGTCTATGGTCATATGAAATCCCACAGATTCTACACATTATGTGACACTAAACTGAACATTTCACATATCATGCATGACAGCATGTACTTATAATGTCATATTTCAATCTCAAAGAGGACAATGAAAAAAAAACTGTGATGTTGTCACCCCACTTAAAGAAATATCTAGCCAGGAGGCAACCCACAACATTCTTGGAAATAATACTGCTCAGTGTTGGTTTGGCTCAAAGGGTTAAGTTAGGATTAAAGTTGTGCAACAATGAGTTGTTTGTAAAACTATAATTATAAAAGTAAGCTGAATGTTTATACAGTACATGTGTAACAATCAATCATTCTAGATTACAGTCTACATCTTTCTTAAAATATTAGTGGGGTTTTGGGTTGGGTTTTTTTTATGCAAAGGATAGCTTAATCTTTCTTATGACAAGATCAATGATTAACTTTTTCAAATTGGTTATACAGGCCTTCCACTTTTAAATTTTTTGTAGAGCAGCCCACCGGGCGGCCCTGTTTTGGTAAACTGAAAAAAGCCCACTTCGAGAAAAATGGGTTTAAAGTTTTTATTTTGAACTTTTTGGATGTTGACTTTTTTGCTGAAATGGTGTATGTCAGAGAGATATATACACCACTTTACCATATTTTTAGCTTTCAAAATAAATGTAAGTGTGACATACACCGTTTTTTTGAGGTAAAGTTGCAAACTTGGTAATTTTTGACCGACATACAGAGTGTATCTCTGAAACAAAGCATTGCCTGATGTTGAGGTTTTCAAATTCGAAAATAGCGCCCTCACTTTATCTCAAAATCTTGAAAAACTGATATACATTGTTTTACCTAAATAGGGCCGCAGACTTGTAAACTGTGCCTTTTACTTGCCCCCAGGAAGTTGTAATAGCCCAAATTTTAAACATGTATTATCAGTGCTCGAACTTGGGTCAAAAATCTACAAGACTGCAGGGCTTGAAGCTCAAAAGTTTGACTGGACCAGAATTAATATTATAAGACCAGAATTGAAATAAGAAAAACAAATACCGCTAGGCCCAAAAGGTTTTGAACTGTTTTAACTTCAACAAGCACTAGGAGAAGATTGATCTCATTTGAACTATGGGTAAGTATTCTTCACTACTCAACAGAATTAAAAGATATTTATCAGGCTGAAAGTCAAAAAATATTGCACAAAAGCACGAAGCCTGCCGGACTTATCCAGTCATAAGTTTACTGGCCCGATGCTTAAATCACTGGCCTTGGGCCTGCGGTCGAGTGTAAAATTTGAGCCCTGATTATCATAGATGTATCTTTCTGATGTACTTACGGTAGTGATCACAACCAGTTTAATGGTCAAATGCATTCACACACTCAAAAATAAAAGAACACATTTTAAACCAGTAGGTTGCACAGTCTTTAGTAGCCCACAGGGCAAGTTGAGTAGTGGTGTTTACCAGCCATAGCAGTTGATCCTAGATAATGTACACTGGGCTAGTGTTAAGGGTGAGCCCTATTATAAACTCATGTATTTATTCAAACTTGTTAAAACAAACAAAATATTTACATAGTTATTGAAACCAAAGACAAAATAACGTCAAAAGTAACAAAATATAATGCCTGGAATTTCAACTTTTAGAGGGCAAGGCCAGGCCATTTTCGTTTTGCAAAGGGCACTTCCATTAGAAAATCATAAAGTCTATGGGGAAACTTTTGAAGGGGCACCAAGGCCAAGACCAGGGCAACAGAGTCCATGGAATTCCAGGCCTGATAATTATATCAATAATATGGACACTCTACTTAGCTGTCCTGTATTCCTGTAATATCACATAGTCATGCAGCACAGTTTGGCATCCAACAACAACAACCTTGAGTATTTTTAAATTTGACTTCTTCACGTTCTTGTGTTATTGTACTGGCTTCTGCTTAAAATGCAAGAATACTTACTTTGGGGACACATCTATTACGCTTGTAAAAAAACCCATACCTCATACATGTCCACTTTCTTTGCAGACAACTCATTACGAATGTATGAATATTTCATGACAACTCATAATTAATAAGTATTCGGCACCTGCTTGTGGTACAGAGAGCAAAAGCCCATGTGAATACTAACTTAATTCCCCGCAGCACCTGTGACGTCAATAAACTCTTGAAGTCAAATTGCACTGAAGTAATTAACACACAGTACATTAAGCTGTATTAACGCTCAGAACTGGTGTTATGCGGTGGACAGCATTGATCTAAAATAACAAAGTCCAAGAGACCAGGGCCCGATTTCATAGAGCTGCTTAAGCCACAAGAAGTGGCTAAGCACAATGAAATTATGCTCATCAGAATAAGGTTACAAGCTAAATTACCCTCTCACATGTACTATCCGTGATTTGTATCCTGCTCAGCTTTGCTTAGCAGAAAATAACTAAGCAATATTTGCTGCTTAAGCAGCTCTATGAAGTTGGGCCCTGCACAGAGCTGCTTAAGCACAAAATACATTGTACTGTAATATGTCCAGTATTTTTTTGAAATAGAAAGTATTGTAAAAAATAATGGCATTTATATTCACTCATTCATTCATAATTCATTCATTCGTTTGTTCATTAATGGTTTATTCTTTAAAAACAAATTTTCCCCTGGCAGCCAAGGGTCGAATTACAGGAAAACATACAGAGAAAGCTTAATTTTAAAAGATGAAAAAATTACACAATTACAAAATTACAAAATGGAGACATATTTAAGCTTTTATAGAAATCATTCTGTTAAAACCTCTAGAAAGTTCAGACCTTGTGGCTTTTTTGTAAACATGTGATGATACCTGTTGTGTACAATACACAGTGGCGTAACTAAGGTGGGCGCCCGAAATGGTTGCCCTTCCCCCTTTTTGCAATCTGAACCTTTGAGATTATAAATTAGAAGAAAAAAAGAAAAAAAGTTTTTCATAAATTTGTATGACACAGAAAATGTATTTGCTGTTACCTTCACATCAGAGTATCTTTTTTTTTTATAGTTAACAGCAAACAAGAGTGTTGAAAAAGGCATACCAGTCATTGTGTAGCTATTAAGATCTTGTTCAAAAAAGTAAAATGCAAACATGCAAACTTTGGTTTTAGTTGGCAAGAAGTGTCCCCCTAGAGGAATGGTGAAGCCCCTTTGTGTCTAACTAAAGATTTTTCTTATTTTCGCTGCTGCCAAAACACTGGATTTAGTTTAATGGTCCGAGGACTCAAAAAAAGCATTTGCTCATCACAGAGCATGGCATTAATTTGTACAGGCCTACTGGATTTATTATGAGAAATTCCAAATGTACATTCACTTGTAAGCAAGTCAATCACACAAAGTTATTACCAGGGTTAAAACAATTGATGACAAAATGCTTGTTATTGTGAGGAAAGAAAGAACTTTTTAATAAGTGTTTATATCATAAATTCTATCCAATCCTAAAAGTAAAAAAACCAACAAAAAAACCCCGACCAGAACAACCAGATGTTGCATCCTGTCCTACAAGAATAGTCTACAAAAAATCCCTATAAATAACAGGCCTGTGAGTGGACCCTTAAAAAAAGAGCTGAAACACTACATGATTTAAGAATGATCGTGGAACATCAAGTGAGCGCGCGTCACGCATTTACGCTGGTCGAATTGGGGCACCCCATTGATCCAGTAACTAGGCTTATTTCACATTATTGTAGTTGTACTTTACTGTTGCCAATCATATATAAGGCCAAAAAGTGAAGAAGAAAAAACGAAGAAAAAACAAAAATCGGGGGGAAAAACGAGAAAAAAAAAGCGAAAATAAAAAATCGACAAAAAAAGAAAAAAAACGGATATCCGCTTTAAAGCGGAGATTTCACAGGCCTGAATTAAACAGTAAAATAAGAAATCAGTCCACATTCCAACTACTTATGTCCCAAACTATGCCCCAAAACCAAACATAAAACCACAATTCAGGACTTATATATTACCAAGTAAACTTAAACTTTAAAGCTTTAGAACCAGCTGTCATTCACACCCTATTTACAAAACAGATTTATCAACAAATCCATGTTTAAGTGTCAATCAAATATCACCTGTCAACTGCAAAGGTATTCGGTAAACAGCCAGGGAAAGGAATGTATAAATTTGTTCCGTTAAATCCCACGACAAAGACTATTCATGGAACAATTTCCCAGGAGAGTGCACTCTTTTTCAAAATAAAGTTCCTTCGAACAGATGGCTAATAGTTCGTATCTTGGTGTAAATTTGGTTTTCCCTAAAATAGCTTTGCAGTAACCACATCAAATACACAGTAGGGATTGCAGCTATGGGTGTATTAGAAGCTTGAGGGAGACTTGGTTCTTGATGGCTAGTCCCAAGTGATGGAAGTGGTTTGTGCTCTTAAAAAAGAAGTCGTTAAACAAAACTCCCAAGACGATCATACACTTTTAAGACAACAGCATAATTCTTTTTAACATCAGAGTTTAAAAGCTTTCTTTGCACAAAGTTATTTTTCACTTGGCTATTCTGCGAAGCACCCCCAAGTCAGAAGTTCAAATAACAAATTCAGTATTTTTTTTCACAAAGTTATAATTTGTTTTGTTTTTAAACTAAACAGAGCCTTAATCCATGGATCATAATTGAAAATAATTCATCTGAAGCAAATTCCGATGTTAAAATTCACAGGTTGTATCGTAAACATAGCTGTGATCCAAGGCTAGGTGTGATCCCTAGTTATGGAGGCAGTTACAGGTTGAATGGCTTCGGAGCATGTTGGTTGAAAAGCGGATTTGTTACCTCTCCACTATTGGGATGTGGATGAAAAACTTTGTAATTATATAATGTCGGCTACTCATGTACGTGTCAAAGAGGGCGGTAAACAATTTGCCAGCTTAATATAGTTTACTAAAACTTAAAAAATAACTGGTACGGGCAGGATACTAATTTCATGTACATACCTGCAGCATCTGCAATGAAGCCTCCAACTACTGCACCAATTGCGCGACTAGTGACTGAACTCATTTTTCCGATTCAAGTATTCTAAAGAAAGTGCAAGAACAATTAATTGAAATCCAAAATGCAACAGGAATTTACAGGTCAAGTTAAATTGTTTGCTACAATCTGTGCTTTGCCTCACTGCCTGTGTCTGTGTATATCTAGTTGCGATAATCGTAACCCTCCATCCTGAGCCTCCCGACGTCAGGAGGGATCGTAACCCCCCATCTTCCCGACGTCGGGAGGATGGAGGGTTACGATTATCACAACTAGTGTATATCACACTTTCACTGAATAATGAGATCAGACCACTCACTGCAGTCTAGTTTTATTAATAATGCAGAATGAGAATGGATCACACAGCCGAGTATGGCCTTATCGCATGTGCATTGTATCATTGAAAGTTGCAAAGTCATCTTGGCCGCATCAGCAGTTAATATCAATGGAGAGTCAACAATCACTCACTTCACAAAAAAACACCTCGATGGTTGTATTGTAAATGCACCAGATCACCCAGGGCAGGAACGAGAAGCATACACCCCACTATTAGTATACACAGATTACTGTACACCAGGCATGCCAGGAAGTAAAAACTTAGCCCGGCCTTCTTCCGAGTCGGCAAGTTGTTTATTTGGTTTTGGTCAAAGATTTGTACGTAAACAAAGCTCTGTGACGACAACAGTAAAGAAGCAGTTGCCGCCTCGAGACTTAAGCTAAAAAAGTGTTTTATTAATGGGTCTTAAATTTAAATAGATTCTCATCTTTACCCTTTCAACGCGATGTCAGAATGAAGCGTGTGTCTGTAGATAGATCCAGACAAAAGATGGTTTGTTAATAGGCCCATTCTCATCACAAGAAGGATCCTTGTCATTGGATAATGTCCGTGATATATCACATAGCTGACCAATCAAAGCTTCTTTGACACACGAGTTTAGGCTGTTTTATTTACGGTTCAACTCTGGAGGGCGCTGCAAAACATAACCGCAGGTTGCATTGAAATTAAAAAACAAAACATTGCGGCTTGTCAGTGCTAAACCGATGCAGAGTAGATTCTTTTTTAGCAGTGTCGTTTGACAGCGGACGGGAATGGGCAAATAGACTGTCACAGCGGTTGACTCAGTTCTGCAGAAGAATACTGGGAAAGCCTTAGTTAGACAGTAGTTCTGTACAGAAAGTGGTTGTTTTTCTTTGCTTTTGATGACGGAAAACGAGGTAAGCAAAGTAAAACGTTAACAAAATAAAATTACTCAGTGTCAGTGAGTCTTTTTAATGTATTGTTATGGCCCGATCAGAAATATTTTCAGGCTTGTTTTTTATGTAATTTGATTTCTGATCTGAATAGTCATGATATTATAGGCGAAGCCTCCTAGAATCCTATGGAAACAGCACACCTGTCAGAACTAGGCCAAATAACAAAAAATACCAGTTGATCGTCCGGATTTTTCAAAAATGAGGAGGATGAGGGCCTTACTATTTACTATTTACTATTTGTTATTTTTTTTCCAAGATGGCCGCCAAGTATTCCAATTTCAACCGGCGACTAAATCTTCAGTTTGAAATCACCTCTGTTTGTTGCATTAGGACCCGGGTTAACAGGGATTATTACACTAAAAGATGAACATGAATAATAAATGACTCTTGGTACAAACAAAGACACTACTGAGTTGATGTTCAACTTCACCATTGTCGAAGTCTCCCGACGCAAAGTCTGAGAAAATATCAATAATGCGTCTTTCGTCCCCCACTGACCGTGCATAGGCCTACCAAGGCTTAAGAATCTTGCCTTTATTTGCGCGAATTAACACGCACACACCATCTTGCAGCTCACCTCGGATAAATGTTGATATAAAAAAACGTGTTCAGATACACAAACGCCACACAAAATGCATGGGTCATCAAAGTACGCGGCATAAGACCAACTTGACACGTTTGAAAGGTCGAGTCAACCCGTTAAAACTTACACCGTAATAAACCAGTCGAGATGTCTCAATATGGTCGAGTTGCCCATCCGTAACCCAGGAGCTTAACTTCGTTCCCATAAAGTGATCGATCTCTTAACAGTATTCGGGACGGCATGTTCCCATGCATGCAGCACGCGCGGTAGCAAGGTTGTATGCTCATCATGTTATGCATGCAAGTGCTGGAGCTTGCATGCGTGCAGTGTACGATGTACATGTACATGTGCATGTACAATGTTCGACACGACCGATGGCCATGCAAATAAAATGGTTCTGTGTTTCACGACCTAGTTTTTCGTGTTGTAAATTCTAAAACATCGGTAAGTTTATCAAAAATTTGAAGAAAAAAAACGTCGTAGTTAGTTAAAAATACAAACAAATATTGTTTTATTTTGAAGAAAAATCGAAAATAGTAAATAGTAAAAAAAAGGATGCGGCCTCAAAAAAGGATGCGGGCGGGGACGATCAACTGGTATTTTTTTTTATTTGGCCTAACCTGTCCGATTAAAGGATTGGGATACCATAACAAAAATTTATATTTAATGTTTTTAAGAGTTTATCCTTTTCGTATGAAATTTGTAATTTTGTATTTTTATGTGAATTGCCAAATAAATAATAATAATAATAATAATAACCATGCCAACCAAGACTTAGGGTGTGTACAACATAAAAGAATGAAAATATAGATGCTCACAGATTTGCACATAACTCACATGGTATAAAGATGGTCATGGTAGAAAACTTCCCTTGAAATAGTTTTGCTTGAAATGCCATAGTTTTTTATGAAATGAGTAAAATAATAGTATTTATCCTGCAGGATAAATTCTGATGTTTGAAAAAAAGTTAAAACACATGAGTTTTTTTTTTACTGTTTTCTTATGACTCCGAAGACCGATGATTTAGCTTAAACTTTCACAGTTGTTATTTCATGTATATGTTGGGTCACATCAAGTTTGGATACAGGTCTTTGGCAATTACTAATGTCTCTCATCAATTCAAACAAAATCACAAATCCATAAAGTTTTTTTACACAAGATTATATCTACACTGTTCTTAAAAACACAAGTTGGGATTAACTATTTGTATTCCATACTAGCTTCAATAGGGCATCATGTGTGTAAAGTGCTCTGTACAAATCAAATTTTGTAAATAATTTATCAGTATAAAGGCCCATTGCTATACTGTCACTAGACCCAGCCCAGTAACTGGGACGCTGTACTCCTTAAATTATTATTTTTTTGACATCTTGGGTCTTATGCTCGCAGATGTCAATTTTTTTTTAAAGGAGTGCGGCGCCCCAGTTACTGGGTTTACTAGGCATATAATGTTGCCAACTTTTTTTAATTTTAATTATTTTTGGTTTATGGGAAGTTGTCAATCACAAGGCCGTAAAACAGGCCACTCCAGGTGATGGCGACAAAGTTGGAAAGCGTCAGAAGAGGAAATTTAAAAGAAAAAGGGTGACCATTGAATGGTAGCTCCCCAAAAGGCAAAATGTTGGTCACTCATGCCATAAATTACTACATGACTAAGTAAGACCATGGAGGAAGAAAATGGTAAGACATGTTATGCAAGACCAATATGAAGACAACTAAGACCAAAATGAAGGTCACTTGCTGATCAGTGATCTGGCAATCAAGCAAAAACCTTGAAGCAAAGTTACACTACTGTCACAGTTATCGAGCCAATAAGCACAGATTCAACCAGCGTATCGAGTGGGTTATGGCCGCTACGCAAAAAAAAGGAAAACACTGTTTAACCCTGTGTTGTTTATTTTTGTCTTCAGATCAAATCCTAATGATAACACCATTTAGAATGCCCTAGATTGCACAGGGCTTTTAAAACCAAAGATAAACACCAAGTAAAAAACCTTCCGAGGACGCCGTTTCATTCAGCGTGCTTAATGCCAAAATTTCAAAATGTGGGTCCAGAATGCCCCCTAGTTTTGAAAAATCCTTGGGAGAACCCTAAAACTGCTGGAGTTGGGTAGTGAGGGTAAATTCAGTTGCATATGATGGTGGGGAAACGATTGATTCTCAAATTTTCATTTAGGCCTGTGAGCCCCATGGTTGAGAGAAACTTGAAAGGATTAACAATTTCTTCAGAGGCCCACATATCGTGGTTATCACTATTACTATTATTGTCACTATCAGTCAGGATCGGGCAATCCCAGCTATTGTTTTGGCCATCCCAACTAAAACAATATAAAGCCAGAATGGGGGGACTTTTACCTTGAAAAATATATGTAAGTCTGGTTCCAGGCCAACATTGTCTATGTGACTTCGTATTCATGAGATGGGAATCAGACCATTTACAATGTCTGACTTTATTTCCCTTTATTAATAAAAAGTCATTTTGGGGTTATACAAAGAAAATTTGACTGGAGCAGGACTGGAACCTGTGACCTTCAAATTGACGTGCCGGCACTCAACTGAGCTATATAGCCCTAATGTTGGTGGTCTCCCTGTTGGTGGTCTCCACGGGAACCACAAATCAGAAAAAGAAAAGTAATACAATCCATTTCAATCTAGGAGTCAACTTTTAACAATAAAAGAGGGCATTCTTTTTGGGGGATGAGAAAACAAAATCGAAAAAAAAGTCCTCTATGGGAATCGAACCCGGAGCTCAACGGTGGAAATATGCAAATTTGTTTCACATAAACATAAACATAATCTGTCACTCAGTAATGTCAGTTCTGAAATCTTGATTACTTTTGTGAAACACCTGGATTTTCCCAACATTAGGAGTCCCACCTGCTATGTTCGGATGACCTACAATTTGTCAGAATATATACCTAAAATAGACAAATCAAGGGAAAAGCCTTTACCTGCTTTGGGCCTGGAAGTCTCTGATTACCCTGCAGTAAGTTTACACTGAACCTGGAGTTGGTGTTGATTTACTTGGCTTGGGGCTATTGGGGGGCCAAATGAGGGGGTTGACATTAGAATAGAATTCTACTTTAATAAAACTATAAATAGGCTTAGTATCAGTAGCTGCAATGAAAATATCAGCGTGGCTGGATTCATGGTGTTATTACACGAAGTTGGAATGCCACTGGTGCAGATTTAAAGTGAATAATTGCCAAAGAATATTCTGAAATGGGATGAATGCATTTTCGCTGTGAAGTATGATGTGAGTTATGTGCAGTCATTGTTGAGATGCCGTTTCAGGAGTTATACAAAATCGCTGTACACTTCTTCATATTTCTACCCCCATGATTATATTCACCAGCATTCACAGTTTTATCGATCTCTTAGGTCATGTATTTAACATGGGGGCCCAGTGCAAAGTGCATTGGAGTTTGTAAATGTCAAGCCCAAACTGTCAGTGAATAAAAGCTGGCCAAGAATAACATCCAATGTAATGCATTCATGCATGAAGGTGTTGAATCAATACAACTGACAATCTGCAACTAATACCCCTTTGGAATGGACTGCTGTAGGAGTTGTGATTTTGTCTACGGGAATTTAGTTACTGGGTTGAGTACTTGTATTGGCAGGTGCTGAATATTTCACTAGTAAGAACCTTTTAAGTCGCACTATGAGAGGAATGGTTGGCCAATGGTAGAATATTGTTTATGGTCGTTTGGGTGCTTTTAAACTTTGTAGTTTTCCCCTATAGGCTATTTCAAGAAGTTTGTTTACTATTCCTGAGGAACATCAGGCTTGAAACTATACAGGGCTCTAATTTTACACTGGACCACCGGCCCGAGGCCAATGATTTCGGTGACGGGCCAGTAAACTCAAGACATGACAAGATTTATCAAACATTATGCACAATTCCTACATTCTCATTTTATCAACAGAAAGGGTATGTACATCAGTTGTTGAAAGTATCATCTAGGTAGAAATGGTGAATGGTAAAATATGTTTGCAATTCTGTTGAGTATCGAGTATACTTACCCATAGGACAAATGAGATGCATTAAATCTTCTCTTTGTGCTTGTTTGATAAAAACAGTTTATTGTATTTTTATACTGTATAATTTTTTTCTCATTTTGAATCTGGTCTTGTAAAACTATTTTTGTGATGTCAAAAAGTTTGAGCTACTGGTACAAGCCCTGCGGTCTGGTAGATTTTTTTTTTTAAATTGGATCCCTGGTTCATGTAGCTCTAGGGTATAAGCACATGTACGAGCACGGATACATCATGGACCTATGTCTTCACATAATTTATAATTATGAGCTGTATAGTGATGTGAACTGTGGATCAGAAAAACTTAGTAAACTTGGGAGGTACAACCATGTATAAAACTCTTTTCGTAGTTAAGTGTTGGCTCTGAGAAGAGCTGTAATCTTGCAATGTCTCCTTGAAGATGTTAATCTAATGGTTTGGAAGCTTCATGGGACTACATCCCTGTAGAGAGGTGCTTGTATTCAGCTAATGATCCATGAAGGTCGTCATTCCTATAAAGCAGATTCCTAAGCAGTCCTTTAGGCCATGGAGAGTTCTTCCTCCATGTTTAGGCTGAGATTGTTCCGTCCCAACTTAAGAACAGTCCCAGTCCCATCAACTTACGTGTTCCTCCATGGTTATAGTTGGGATGACCCAACTATAGCTGGGATTGCTTGAAAGTGATAATGATAAACTTAGAGATTTAACCACGATCAGTGGCCTCTAATCTAAAGTAATTATCGATCCTCGCAAGTTTCTCTTGACCTATGCTATGATGAGATGGGGCTCAAATGTGCTGGACATATGGTAACTACCATGGCAGAACTCAAGAACAAAATTAAAATAATCTGTTAAGATGGTCCCCTTTACAAAGCAGTGGGGCTACTCTGCATGTTGGAAGCTTGTAATGGACCCCAGCTTTACAGTCGGGCCATCCCAACTGTAACACTCAAGTTGGGACCAATCCCAACTATAGTTGAGACGATTCTACAGTTGGGACGGAACATGATCATGAAATTTGATTTCTGTGGGAACTCCCAATGTCTGGAAGGGATGATTAATGGTCCTAGGTTTGACCACAGAGAAAGGTTGGGGGTTTTTTTTGACAGTAACTCCCCACTTATAAGAATAAATAAATAAACAGCTGCACCTGTCAAAGCTTACCTGTAAGTCTTTCAAGGTTTAGTTGTGAAGTAGGAACACAGTAGTGTCAATTGTTTGCAAAACCATCAAACTAATCTTTTCCGTTGTGTCCTGAAGTCCCACCAATTTACTTCAAATATACTTTTAAAGTTACAGCACATTGGTACTTGTGTCATTGTATGTGTAGGTGTTGCTGGCTTCATTTTGGATGATGATTTTTGTTTTCAATTTTGAGTCAAACAAAATTGACTAAATGAGATTTGAACCTGCAACCTCCAGATTAATGTCCCAGCGTTCTACCAAATGAGCAAACTAGCCCTAATGTTGGCAGTGTCCCTATTTTGTCAATATCTTTGTTCGGGGTGCCAGTCAGATGGCAGTCAACCTCTGCTGTATAAACCACGGATCACACCCAAGTTTACAATACAACCTGGGAAGGGATCACCTTTAAGGGGATGCGCCTTTTTATTTCAAATATAAAGGAATAAACCACAAAATGTTATCACAATATATTTTCTGATATTCCTGATTTAGAATTATAGTTATATTTCCAATCTTTTATTTGCTTTAATTAAAGCAATACTTTGGATCATAATGTGGAAATGAGTACCAAAACTTTGTATTTTAAAGAATCAAGAATTAATTGAGTATCAAAATAACCGAACTTGCATATGCAGACCTGCCAACATTTGCATCTTGCAATCAGGGATATTTTGTACAACAATCAGGGTTACACGTGGAATTAACATAATAATAGGGATAAAGTTTCCATGATCAGAAAGATTTTCATCAGAACATGGAAAGATTGGTTTATTTTGAGGGAACTTTCTGCAGAATTGGGGAGAGTTGGCAGCTCTCCATGCGCAGCGTACGTATGAGCCATCATCGACAGCACAAGAGTCCATCGGTTCTGCTCCATTCACAATATTACAGGACCACATAGGCAGCTTGGATATGTAATAATATGAAGATTGAATGAATGAGATTTCACAGCTGGTTAGCAGATGACCATGAGGCAAATTGAGTTGAAGCAAAGTGAGAAGAAATGACAATCGTGTAAAGAACGTTGACACCATTGGTAATTGTCAAAGACCGATATCCACACTTTATGCGACCCAACATAATATTTACATGCAGTAACAACAAAGACCGGTATCCAGACTTTATGCGACCCAACATAATATTTACATGCAGTTAACAAACCTGTGAAAGTTTAAGCTCAATTTGTCATCAGAATCACAGGAGAATAGTGAGAGAGAAAAAATAAAACCCTTTTTTGTACTGTTTTCAAACAACAAGTTTTTGGCTTGCGAGATCAAAGTTAATTGTTTTCACTCATTTCTCAAAAACTAGAGCATTTCAGGCAAAACATTGCTCAAGGGAAGTTTTCCACCATGACCATCTTTATACCATTTAAGTTATGTGCAAATCTGTGAATATTTATTAAATATTTTCACTCTTAATACCAATGTTGTGCGCACCCTCTAATGTAAAACGCTGAATTATCGTAGTCCATGAGGCAACATGAACGTTTGCTCCGCTGTCACCATGCACTCAACACCAATCCACATACCACTGCCTCATGGTTCCATGTACCTAACACATGCTTTATGTAGGTTAATAAGACCAGAGGGCTTCTGAACCTCCAGGGACCCCCCCCCAATCTCCCTCCAAGGAAAAATTGCTCATCTTTATTTATTTATTTTAACTCTTTGGACAGATTAGTGGCTTTGGGCCCTGGGGAAAGAGCTAAAATTAATAAACCTGTTAACTAGGAGAAAGGCTTACCAGACTCCAGAACATCACAATTAGAAGTAAAACAAATTTGAAATGATACACGATTTACATTATCGATTGACGGACATAAAACGTATACTTTTCCTCTTCACATGATTTTTCTAGTGGCTCATATTGGTCAGTTCCTAGATATTTGATGTTTTTTTTGCGGAGTTATATTGTTGTACTATTGTTTCATGATTGCGCTATTTTATTGCATTATATCGTCATACTTTTTTGGCGTTAATCGCCGTACTAATTGTGTTTTATTGCTATAGGCCTAACAATTGCATGATAATGCTGTACTATTGCGTTTAATGGCCATATTTTATTGTGTTATGTTGCTGTATAATGTTGCCTGATATCGCTGCATTTTAAAGCGTTATATCACAGTACTATACGGCGGTATAACGCAATAGTACGGCGATATAACGCAATAATACGGCAATATATCCCCATTAAAAACATGAGGAATTGGAAAATATGATCCACCATATTTGTCATTGTTTTCCTGTAAACAATCTAGAGATGAAATGTGTCATAAAATTAAAGCATGAAAGATTCCAGATTACACAACAGAGCTTCTGAATAAACTAGAAATGTACACATCTGTTGGCATGGTAGATCACGTCAATTGCTGTTTCACAAAAAATTTGAGATGAAATGAGAAACCATGTAGTCTGAAAATATTTAGCATAAATTGTTTCAACACTTTAGTTGTTCCATTTATTGATATTGAATAACTAGATCAATTCCTCGTAATTGCAGTGTCTCAAAACATTTGAGATTCAAATTAGAAACACTGTAGTTGAAAATATTTAGCATGAATTGTTTCAACGCTTTAGTTGTCCCATTTATTGATATTGAATAACTAGATCAATTCCTCGTTAGGGAACGCGTCAAGTCAACAATGAGTACAAATAAATGCAAATGTCTGTCTGCTGCATAGAGAAGATTCACATACAATTGTTGCTCTCTCATGTGTAACATTCTGATCATCTTCTTCAGTATATGGTGTAACATTCCAGAATGATTTTACCAGGTGCAGTTTCTGTTCCATTATCAGTACATGTATCACCTGTAGCCCTAATCGCCTGATTTGTATTCGTTCTAAATATTTGTTATTATCATAAAACAGAGTAATTGTTTGTGGTTAACTCTTTAGAGACCATTCATTTCTGTTAAATCATCACCAATACGCACAGACATGGTTTTATTGTTGATTTTTTTTAAACAATTTTTTCTCGTAAAAGTGTCTGAAAAATTAATATAAATCACAGATTTTGGTTTTGTTTATAGAAACATAGGTACTACGTTGACATGAGAAACATTAAAAAATGTCAATTCAGGTCATGACCTTTACTTTGACCTTTTTAGTTGAGTGGAAGTAGATCAGATCTTGCAGCCGTTTACGGCCGCTATGGGCATTTTGGTACAAGCCGTTTGCGGCCGCTGTTGTTTCTCTAAAGGGTTAATATAGATTACCGGTAGAAAATCTTGTCCTTAATGGATAATGAACAACCATGGGATGGGGAAGAAGTGTGTGAAGGATTACAACAATGATATATTGTGTGTAACCAAAGTACTTGGCACTTTCACTTTTCAATATAATTTTTTATTTGATTACACATCAAACAGCACAACTAGTGCCAATAATAACGGGATAATTAGAAAACGAGAAGAAATGCTCAGATGTGGGAGGAAAACCCCAATGGGGGAAAACCCACGTAATCAGGTATGGATTGAAAACCCAATCCACATGCAAGGCTCCGGTCTGAGGTGGGATTCGAACTGGGGTCCACAAAGGTTAAAGGCAGGGAAATAAATCACTGAGCCAACCTGATCCCACAGATAATTATTGTAAACCTCAACTAATAATCACTGAAAAAGGAATCACGAGATGTGTCATGTTGACATAATTATTTTTAAGTTTAGAGGAAGGGAAACTTACAAACAGGCCTGGAATTTCATCTTTTAGGGCCATTTTCATTTTGCAAAGGGCACTTCCATTTGGAAAATCTTATAAAGTCTATGGGAAACTTCTGCCGGGGGCACCAAGGCCAAGACCAGGGGCAACAGAGGCCATGGCCTGCGCGGCCTCCGTGTATAAACCCGAGGCCTGAAATAAGTCATCACACAGATGGAAAATACACACCATACATGAACAAATATTTATTTAATTGATGTGGAAACTGGGCCTGTGAATTGTATCTCTCATCGCAGTCCATAAATTGCCCCCCCTTGCAGTGCATCATGAGTAAACCATGGGGGGTATACACTCAGCTTCCCTCCATGGTCACCAGACAGCCAACCAGAACTGTACAGTAATAACGTTTTAAACCACAGCTGCTAGATATCAATTCATCTCCCTAGTCATATGGCCTTCCTGTTTGTATAAGAAAAGATGCACCAGGAATAAGATAACAAGCCATGGGGATCGCAACATCCCCCTGACTCCTCCTTACACCATTGAGGATCACCATAGTAGTGGGTGCATGCTCTGCTCCTCGTCTCCCTCGATGACGAAGGGAGAGTAGTGCGGAGCAGATTTCTGAACTAATTTTAACTTTGGAGGTTATGTTGACGCACTCAGCATCTGCTTTGGATGGGATATAATGATGCCTACATAATGACCTTTGCATCATTTGGTGAGGTAGGCAATAGTGTGTAGATCATCACGTTGGTCTCGGCATGGGACCGCTTTCCTATATCATCATCAGTGTAATTATGATTAGCATCCAGCGGTAACGGAGCATTTGGATTTGGTTTTATATTCCTACTCGGGTCATCTAGGTCGAATAGCTTGAGCCTTTAGATAAAGACAGCTCCTAATTTGGACTGCTGTACATTTAATGATTGCTGGTGGGATTATTGTCATAAGAATGCCTTGGAGATTTCTGTTGTGTTTCTGTTGCGTCACTAATTGTTGCAATTTACTTTAAATTACTCGTTCTCCTGAAGACGATCAGAGCATACTGATCGTTACGTTGAGTCGTTAACGACCGGTTCTTTTCAGAACCAACACTACTCTGTAGAGATATTCACATGGTGTTACTGCAATCCTCTCTTAGTTACTTTAAATGGTCTACTTCTTTCAATACGTACGTAACTTCACACAATTAGTCATGTGTGTAAATTATTAATGATTCACAAGTACATAGTTCATGTATGCAATCACTGCTCAAATCATTCAACCTTTAGTACTGACAAATTTATGTCAAACTACTGTTGGTGATCAATGGAAAAAAATTATAAACAAATTGTGTACAGGTACAGCCATTTATCTGTTAATATTTCTACTGAACGACTTTCAGTGAACGTTGAAGAATTCATGTACCAATTCAGTGAAACAAGCTGCCCAGTGCTCAGAAGCTAAAAATATTGGAGATTTATGTATTTGATTTGTGTTCATTCACACCCATCAGCTCTCAGAAATGAAAACAATTTCAATTAACGTGTCTGATGTCAGCCACCCACGATGTAATTTGCACAACGCATATTCCCTTGTAAGGAAAAGGTTAATAGGTGGACTTGTTTTCCTCTTCTCCACTATGCCAAGAGTCTTGGCCCTCGAGTTCCAGACGGAATTTCATCCAGGAGGGCTCAAGATGGTATTATCTTCCTTCTGGCATCTTAAGGGGAAAGAGAAGGAGGTTGGCCTAGATTCTAATTTCAGAAGGGAGGCTGGTTAGCCCGGTCATCTTCTGGTATTCCAGATGTGTAGCTCCAGGGTCAATGGTGCATCTCTGGTGCTCCTGTTTTACCTTTCTGCCGATGGTTCTCTTAAACTTTTATCATCGATGTGTTGAGATGGACGAGAAACAAATGGTCTAGACACTTAGAATGTGAAGACAGTTTGTTCCAGATGGTTGGTCTTGGTATACTATTAAGTTTACTTGGTTGTTAACTTGCTGTTAATCAGGGAGTTATTGAGGTCATTCAGAATCTATTCAATGAAGATTGTTGGAGACTAATTTGAAAATAAAATAAAACATACAGGCAACTATATTGTTTTCACAGCTTTTGGAGGTTGGTTTTGAGTGAGAGTTTTTTTACAACATAATTATTGGATACCTTTATGGCCCAACTTATGAAATTTATTATTATTATACTTTTCTGGTAATGAGACCAAGGATGCCTCATAAGTGAACTTAATCACTGTAGCCCACAAGTCTGAGGAAACCTGGAAACAAGGATGTTTGCTATGTGAACCATAAATATTGGGGTTAACCCCTACTCTTCCATGATAAGTGTTCTGGGTTCTTTTACGTGCTCTACGAATGCTAGTACACATGATCTACAGCTCCCATCCGAAGGACAAAGCAGTTATGGTAAAGTATCTTGCTCAAGGATACAAGTGTCATGACCAGGATTTGAACCCACACTCTGCTGATAAGAAACACCAGAGCTTGAAGGGACACGTTGCCTTCGGGTTGGGCGCTGTTGGGCGCTTTTGGGCTATAACAAGCGTTTGATGTGTAATGAGCACGGTCGGAAAGATGTTTAAAAAGTAGAATATAATTATCCACACAAACGTGCCTTAGAAATGCTTCGCTTTTGCTCACTTTCGCGAAACAAAACGCTCCGCCATTTATGGGAGTCAAGATTTTGACTCCCATAAATGGCGGACAAATTCTATTAGTCTTATTTCCAGTCGCAGCTGTTGAACTACGACTGAGCAATTATTTTATTAAAAATGTTACGATTACCATCTGTTTATTGTATTCCAATAAATATCCAACACCGAGCTGAATCTAGCACAGTATTGGGCCCGATATAGCCAGCCGGCGATTAGAACACATGCAGTACAGGGAGGTGAACCAAATGTGATAGTTTGTCTCCTCCCTGTACTGCATGTGTTCTAATATTCTGAATATGCGGCTGGCCGTTCCGCAAATACCTGGCTGGATATTTTGGACCCAATACTGAGCTAGCTTTAGCTCGGTTTACAAGTTGCGAGCGAGGTAGAAAATGAGATTATTACCCGGTTTTCATCTGACCATAGAGCAAGGAGATCTGACTGGTTTACCAGGCCACTGACTACGGCACTAGCGTAACGACTGTTCGTCGCGCATTTTGCCTATTACATGGACGGTGGTATTTACGGCTGGAAATACGTATACCTTTCGCGGGGCAGATCTCGGGGTCAGATGGCAATGTTTGGGTTTTTTTAATCACCATTCACTAATTATAACACATTAAAGGCATGTTATTGCACGAACAACTCTTAATAAGGATATGGAACACTTCCAAACAGCAAAATTTCTTGAGATTTTAAGGCAACGTGTTCCTTTGAGTCCCGTGCTCTTAACTGCTCGACCACGACACGCCATAAATAACAAACAGGTAAAAATTTCAGCCCAATCGGTCATCGGAGTCGCAAGAAAATAACAACAACAATATTATATGTTTAGAACTAAAATGTTTTACTCATTTCTAAAAACCTATAGCATTTGAAGCAAAATTATTTTTAAAGGGAAGTTTTCCACCATGATCATCTTTCTATCATGTAAAGTTATGAGTAGAGGTGAACACTTATATTTTCAATATGACCAATGCACACCTTTCGTCATCATTGTATTATTTTGTCTGTATAAAGCGAATAATCTTTTTGAAACTCCAAAAAACGAATTGTCTTATCAGTATCACAGTTACTGATTGCATATATTAGGATTCATTTGCATTAAACCAATGAACCTTGAAGTTATTCTAAGAATCTATGAATATAATATTATTGTCTGTTAATTGTGTTGAAGTGGACTTTGGCCATTTTATTTATTTTGTCGTAAAAAAAAACATGTACATGATATCAATGTTGTAAATTCATGTTTTTAGTGATGGTTATTGCAAGTATTTTCTTTTTTTTCTTTAAAGAAAGGCAATAATTGTTTTACAATACTTTAACATTAATTATGTAGGGCCTAGTAAAGTTCAGCAACCCTTTTTTTTGCAGATAGGTTTGTTGTATTGGGAAATTAACATTCTTTCAAATCCTCAAATTGCATCAATCCTCAAATTGAATCTAATCAAATTGAAATTTTGTTTTACATTTTCATATTACACTGGCCTACATATTATGTTTTGAAAAAACTATATCAAAATAGGGTATTGAATAACAATTTTCTTAAATAAGGCAGTTTGTTACTAATAACAAGATAACAAATATTTCTCAGTACTATTCATTGGTTCTCAGGTTTACAAACAATGTAAAGTTTCTAAGTTCAGGTTTTTTTTAGGAATCAAGTTTCATTTCTTTAACTCAGCTTGCCCCCTTTCTGCATCAGACTCTTTGTAGATTTGTGGACAATTCAATGAATGTTTATTGCAGTGATAGCGTAACGACAGTATCTCGCGATACTGGTGTTGTTCTCGCAAGACTGCCCTGCTGCCCGAGACTACTGCTCTCACGACTACGGCCCCATTGTAGTCGGGAGCCAGCAGTCTCGCGAGGCCAGTCTCGCAAGAGAGCAGCATTATCACTAGAGTCTTGGGAGAGCTGTTACACTATCACTGTGACAGACATTTAAAGTCTAGACTCTTAGTCATTGCACTGTGGATATAAACCATTGCACTGTGGATATAAACCAAGACCCAGCCACAAAACCAGTTGACTACATGACCTTTCAGCCCCTAAAGCCATAGGATACACATATATGAACACTTGTACCTCTACCTGTAACAAAATGAATACATCAACTGTCACATTCCAACCACGTTTGTCATATACATCATGCCAATATCATAGCAAATAACATCAAATGTTGCAAACTGAGTTGTGAGTTATGTACTTTTATGACAGTCCTTATACCAGGTTTAACTGCAGTGCACACATGAGATCTCCTGGTAGTTGTGGAAACCTCACTTTGATTGATGTATATTTGTTTCAATTAAGCACATCAAGAGATTCTTGCTGCTGGTACCACCAGCTTTTAATCTGATGGTCCTTTCTCTATGATCTGATGAAGATAGTCCAGTCTTGCAACAAATCTGGATAACCTGATTGTATAAACTACAATGAAAGGATTTAAATGATGGAGATTAAATAAAAAGTTTAAATCCAAAAGCAGAAAGGGTATAATAATCAAATGTATTTGAGCTAATAATGCATATGTATGGCAGATGGTGTGACCATTGCTCCATGGTGTGACAAAGCTTTTGAACAAGGTATGCATGTAGGTTATAGTATTTGTTTTCGTGAGCATAACAATCTTAGAACCTATGGAACACTTTACCATGAAGACAAAATAAATTGCTTTAATTCACCCAGTGTTTGTAATTTAAGGTGGGGGACGACTCTATCTTTTTGACACCATGATACATCTGAGCACGAGCTAGTCTATGTTTTGATTTGACGAGACAAGTAATTGAGTGCACAAGCCCTGTAAGTTCAAGGGTCTGTAATACTTTGGCCGTGTAGTGTGCCTCAAAGGGGCACAGTGAAAACATGCTGTGCTGAGATTTGCAACAGTATGATGCGAGTTGCAATGGACTGACTGACATGCTGGTAGTAGTGTGGTACACGGCACACAACCCCCCAGGCAATCAACATCTGCTTGTGTATCAATACACTGATAATAAAATTTGAAGTCTGTGTGTCATTTTCATTTGGTTGACTTTAGGTTGGTTTTAAGGGAACGTATACCTTTGTTCAATTGTTTTAATCCTATATACATGTAGTATACAATAAAACTTACCTGTGAAAATTTCATTTCAAAAGGTGGTAGCATTTTTGAGATATCGCCGAAAATTCGGAGCGGTTATGTCCACGCAGGAAGAATAATCCGTAATTGGACTACACAATCTGAGAAACATATCTGACAGTAGCGTTGCTCCGGTTCAAATTTGTTGAGATAAAAACTCATATCTTTTTCCATAACCACATTACTTTGAAGTAAAATGTGTCTCAAAATGCTTTTTACTATCGAAAGCTGTTGTACTTCTAACCATGTTCTAAACCAACTAAGTTTTTATTGCCATTCATTTGAAAAGTGATTACCAAACGTATACCTTCCCTTTAAATGAAATCCCACTAGCTTTTGCCTAGAACACCTAAGAACACTTTGAACTTAGCCTACTGCAAGATCAGAAGTATTGCTTACAACACAAGAATAGAAATTAACCCTTAATCTATTGGTCTTTATTTGAACAACTTATCTAAATTCGAGCACATTATATGACAAGATATGATCATGTATATTTACTTATTTTGCAATGTTTGTCAGCTTTGGATTTAGTAAAGTTTTAATGATCATATAGGATTCGCAACAACTGATAAAGTTGTTGTTACTATCCAAAATAAAAAAAATAGATTCAGTAGTTGATATATAATGAGAAGTCTGTATTTATTCATGGCATTTTGATTTTGATTAATGTTGCCAGGTGGTACTGTGTATATGTTTACATAGTACCCCATAACAAAATTGTTATCAAATTATTTTTGTAAGTGAGTCAGTAGTCATCTCAATATGTGTGCGTGTTTTGGGCACAAATAGAAAAAAAGAAAAGATATAGCTGTGTTAAAAACTGCAATTTTTTCTCCTAATTTGTTCCACTGCTACAACTGAAGCAGTTACATTTTTCTGAATACTCTTTAACAAACTTGAAATTTCCTTTTCGCTTGTCAATACTTCTAACAAAGCCTCGATCATTTTTTTATTCATCGTCCTAGCTGGTCGTAAGTGTGGGTAAACATGAAAACATTTTCCCGACATAAAAGTACAAGCCCCTGAACACGAAATCTACTCAATCTCACATTCAGCAAACCCATAACGCGACCTAGTTGAATGAATTATCACTCTAGAGTCCCTGCTCTTGGCTTTGTTGTTGTCACATTTCCCCGATGTCAATGTTCAGTCACCATGAAGGTCCAATTTTACCTTGATGAATTACGCCGACCACATCCGTACTTCTTTTCATCTTGGAGGCAGGTTACGGGGTAGTAGTAGTAGCGGAGCGGCGGCTTATTAATGTATTTTTGATGACAATGAAAGAGACTCAAGGGACTTTCCTTGTGTTATTCATCTCAGAGGGAGGGTTCATTTTGGGAGAGAGTTTGTAGGGCTAGGTGGTTCTGTAATCAGATTGTATTGGCATGTGGTAAAAACTGCCTTTAAGATATTGGGTTTTGATTAGAATACAGTATGGAAAAACTACAATCTATTTCGAGTCGTCTGAACAAAATGTGGAATATTACTCTTAGCCAATTTGCCTGAGCGTTGTGTGAAAATCAGTAATTTACATATTTTTGTTTGATGATATTTACATATTTTACTAAACTAAACAATACTATTAAGAATGGTTTGTACTCCAGTAGGTAAACCTAACATTGTTTACACTCCAATGGATAAACCAAGATTGTGGCTGCTCTTTAAAACTATCAATAATCATATCACCATAGAGCAAGGAGATATTATACCACACTGACACTCGAGTCCCTTGACCAATCTAACCAATGACTGTCTGGCTTTTGCACAAATTTGAAAAACCAAAGCGGAAAAACTGTGGGTCTTTTCTGTATGGAAAAAACATAGAGCAACTATGGATACCCAATAGTTGGAGAATGCTGCTTAGTGTAGGATCAAGAAGGGCAGAGAATGGACAAGTCAGTACTCCCAGCTAAAGGGAGGGGGGTGGTGATTTAAATGGGGGTGAAAACTATCCCAATTTCACATCTTGTAAACCAGTAATTCCACATGGGACCATTTATTTCCGCTGAATAAAAGTTCAAGTTTGTTATAAAAATCAACCTAAATTTACTGTAAGTCAACAACCAGCTGAACCCTGTTAATGAATTTCCTTCCACCAGACAACGGATCGTTTCACAGGAGGGGGGGGTGCACTAGGTTCCTTGTGGAAAATTTGCTAGCGTAAGATTTTGTCATAGGTCGGGACCTACTACAAAATTGTTTAGTGTTTGATTGAGAAAATCTTGCAAGGTATGTAGGACATGCAAAAAAACTTAACCTGTCCTTTCTCACGAAGCTTGTTTTGTAATATTTCATAAATATTGAACAAAAATTTGCCAGGAATGTTGGGATTTTTTCTGCGTCGTGTGAAAAGGGGATTATTTCTCCACAAGAAGAGATGAATACCCCAGACACAAGAAATAAACAATAACAACATCTAACAATAAAAGGCATTCTTCTTCATGGATGTCTAACAGAACAATGCATGGGCTTATTGGGAGGGTTTTTATCATGGCAGACATCTCAAGGTCTGTTCCATTATGAGATATTCACATGTGAGGACATCTCTCTCTTCCTTAGCTTATTATGATTGGCAGAGGTTGACAGGAAATCAATGGGAATAATATCCCATGTAACCTTGCCCATTGGATGGATTTACTGTGTATATGAAAAATGATTTGTAAAATACAATCAGGGATACTGCGTTATCAGATGATCAAGGAATGTAGGTTGTTATCTAATGAGATAAATAGTTTGTGGATTCAGTGGGTAGACTTGATGAACAAGACCTTTGGTTGTATATCAAGCTGTAGTCTGCTGTGTGTATATTTTTAATTTAACAAGTTTTAGGAAGAAGGAATAAGAAGGTACCTTAAAGGGAGAGTATACCTTTGGTAATTACTCCAAAAATTATTGGCCGTAAAAATTTACTTGGTAAGAAGCACTGCAGCCGTTGATCATGTTTAACATGTTGAGAAACGATTCCCTTCTAAGGAATGTGGTTTAAGAGAGAGGGATTCTAAAACATTTCAATCTGAGACATGAAACGTTCCCACATTGTGTTTTCCAATTACGGATTATTCTTCCTGCGTGGACATAACCGCTCCAGATATTCGGCGAATATCAAAAACGCTACCAACTTTTGTGTACTGTATGTCTACATTTAAACAACTTTTGTATATATTGTATGTCTACATTAAACAGTCCTGATTAAAAAAGAAAAAAAAAGAAGTATACTTTGCCTTTAAGCATCAACTTTTTGGTTTGTGCATATGTCAATAATATTATTTTCGGGTGATCTTTTCAAATCTGGTTTTCAAATAAATTGTCGCCAAGATCGTTACTACCCCAATCTTTTCTATTTTTGGTTTCCTTGATATAGGATGCCTGTAGCTACCGGGCAAGCTCGGTGGTCTAATGGTAAGACATCTGCTCTAGAATGGCAAAGGTCACAGGTTTGAATCCCACCCAAGTAAACTGCCCGTGGATTATTTTTTTCACATGACTCCGGAAAGTATTGAGTAGGGCCTCTACAGTGCTTAACACACTTCACAAATAATATTGTTTATCCCGATGAAATTTAACATTTATTTTAAAAAAAAATTCTTGTTCATTTTTATCAAGTATTAAACCACATCGGTTCTTACACATTTTTTAATCCAGACGGCCCATACATTTTGACTGTTGTATGTGTATTTAATCACCTTCCTTAGTACATTCAGACAATGGTTTATTCCCAAGGTCTGTACAGGAAGGAACTGTAATACTTGTCAACAGTAATGTACAGATGTGTCCAGGGTTCTCTCCACTTTGCTTCCCCCGCCATCCTTGATGACTCCATGAATCCTTCACTCACTACACACTGGGCCAATGTGATTACATCCAGTTGGAGGAGAATAAAAGATATGAACATAAACATGGTCTCTCCAACAGGCTGATGAACAACGGATATCTAGTTACAATGTAATGCACATGAAGATGATGAAACATTGCCAAAGTAGACAATATGGAAATGGTGACTCATATAGGTTGGATTTTTCTCATCTGTCTGCACTTGAGCTAAAAATATCAGCTGAGCTGAACCCAGGACTGGAAAATAGCATTTTGGCCATTGTGTGAGCGCGTAGGAAATCCATTATCCCCTGGAATACCGGCGCAGACAGCATTTGTAACCATTTATTTATGCGTATTGTTGTCTCGTAACTTGTTCAGCTTGTTGATATTATTTCGTCTCCAGTTTGGCCTGTAACATTTGCAGAGGTGCCATTAATGCCTCAGCTTGTTCCAGTGTCTCGGCATGATCAGGATTTGTGGGGTTTTTTTTCACATAGCTTGTGTCAAAACATTGTCCAGGTACACATTATCATGGAATGATTTATTGTGTCATTTTGTTGTACATTAGTATTCCAAAAGTCTACTCTTTTTTTATCCATTAAAAATCAGATGACAATTGACATGCTCTAAGGTTTACCCAACAATGGCAGAACAGCTCGTTTCAGTTTTCATTTTTACATAATCATTTCTTTTTTATTGAGATGTAGTGTTGACCTTATGGTTGTGTCACATGATGTTTTTCTTTAAATGCACCATTCACATGCACCATATAACTTACAAGAGAAACATTAAAATAACATTTTAGTGTGTTATGTGCATGAAGTGATAACTTTAGCGATGGAATCTGGTGATTGGCAACTCAGGATCATGTCTTTAGAACTTAGAGGGAGGGTATAAAATTAATGACCACAAAAACTTACTTGGTAAGAAGCACTGCAGCTTTTGATAATGTATAACATTTTGAGAAACAATTCCCTTCAAAGGAATGTGGTTTTAGAGAGAGGGATTAAAAAACATTTCAGTCTGAGAAACGTTTCTGCATAAAACGTTTTTCAGATCGTGTATTCCAATTACTGATAATACCTGTGTGGACATTACCGCTCCAGATTTTTGGCAATATCTCAAAAACGCTACCACCTTTTGAAATGAAATTTTCACAGGTTAGTTTTATTGTATATATCTCCATTTACATAGGATTACAACAATTGAACGGTTCAAAAAACCTAAGGCATACTTTGCCTCTAAACCATAGGAGGGGGATAGGCGCCCCCCCCCCCACTGGAGTCAGAACTTTAAAGTTAAGAATGGCACCACTGTCCCATTCCTCCATGATTGACCCAACAGTCTCAAGATTGAACTGTAAAGAGGGGCAGAACATGTCCTGATTGATTGGCCAGGGTCCATCTTCTGTTCAGCCTCCTACATCCAGTCCACATGTGGAACAAATGTCTTCTGCAGTTCCTTGGGTGTGACTTGTTGTTTAGATGCCTAATTCTGCCAAATTAGTTTCCAAACAAACTCCTCTAAACTGTAAGTGACTGATTGGGCAAGCCAGGTGTAAAAACATTCCAGAGTTGTGAATTTACAACAAAGTGGAACAATCATGACAAAATTACCCTCTTCCAGTCTGCAGGAAGTTGAAATTGCAGCAGTAACCACATCAGGACTGGGTCTCATTGTGCTTTATTGCTCGGCTTGGTGGTGTCAATTGATTGATGAATGGGCTTCCAGTGTTTTATGGTCAACCTGGTACTATCATTACACAGTATCAGGTGGTTTTCACCCCATGATGTTTGGGTTTGCCACAATTTGCAGAAGTCATACCTCCATGGCTAACCGTGGGATAACCCAGACAGCAAGAGCTGTGAATAGCTTTGATAATTCTGATAAAGGGACATTCCAGACACTCCTAAATCCAGAGGTTGATTAATTTTGAAAGTCATCAAGTTAACTATTTCCCCTTTAGTGTAAATTTGTGAAATTGATAATGAAAGGTAAAAATTAAGGTCTGAAGTCCAAATCTATGTATACAAGCGTGTCATTACAGGACAATCATTAATCCCTCGCACATTGGTCCCTGAAACACAGTGTGTACATTCTAAGGCTGCACTCCACATGTACCTGTTGTATCCACTGTAAATATTATTGTCTGGAGCTACTGTTGTCTAACAAGATTCAGTTGGGGCGACACAATGCAACGTCTATGGTTGAATTGAATGGAAAGAACTTGGTGTAAGAAATCTACATACTTTCCACCTAATGCAGTCCTTCCTCCATCCATGGTGCATATTACCAATTTGATAACCTGGTCTGAAAGCCTATTTCCCTTTCTTTCTATTCTTTCCAGATTGGTGTTAAGTGATTCAGCATCACCTTGCCCTCCATTCCCAGACTCCTTCAGGTTACCCAAGGATGACACGACATCATTAGCTGATTAGGTGGCCAGACACAGGAGAGAGTCTGAGACAATTAGTGGCCACCTCTACCCAGCTGCTGCTCAATCCACTTTGTGTGAGCAGTCTTGAGATAGTTCTTCATCAACCCACCAGACAGTGACTGATCATCATGTGGTGTTTCTACTACTACTATGACGACTAGTGCTGCTGCTGCATTTGATGAAATCACGTTTCTCCATGAGATCTCATCATCATCAGGTAAATTGCTCGTGGTTAATCATCCATTGATTTTAGGGTCCATTGTTCAGATCAGTAAATTCAATAATATAAGAGCTGGTTTTATACTCGGATCATGGAGGAAGGAATTGCATTTTTTCTCTGCACTTATAATAATGATTATAATGATAAACAACATAATATGAAGTGCCGGTATCCGCTTTCACTGGCGCTCATGGCGCTCGAGGAAGAAATAAATCCTTAGAGTTTGGATTGTCTTGAGTATTCAGTGAGTTTGGTTCTACATGTTAGAGATAACGTTTGTCTTGAATGTTGTGGTACACTGTATCTAGAGATGTCATTCTTGCTCACTACCAGTAAAGAACATTTTTTGTCTTTCCTTGAACAACAATTTGTTTTTTTGATTGAGCTGTGATAAATAGCATACAAACATCATAAATTCCCAGAGCTGAGCAATTGAAAATGTAGTTAAATGTTTCGTTGTCGTTATACTTTTGTGATTTGTTTTATTCTGCCTCAGAGTGCATAGTTATTGTTGTTTTTTTAAACTGCGAAATTTAAACATGTATGAGATTTTCTGCTGGTGTTTTTGATGCTTTGCAAGGCATCATTCTTGTTGAGCAAGGATATTAGGCAAACATTTTTTTTTGTTGAGCATCCTTTTTGTTTAGGAATGGGGGTGGGAGGGCATTTTGGTTTTTGGTGGTTTTTTTGACTTGGCCAAAAAATGAAATTAAACCATAAAGAAATCATCACAATCACTAGAAAACGGAGGGTTTGTGTGATTTTGATGTTTTTAATTGTTTTGTTAAATCCATTTAACTCCTAGATGACATTTTCTGTAAACATAAAAAAAAACCTAAAGCACAGTGTAGCCTAAGTAAAGATTTGAAGAATTGTTCCTGTTTTTTCCAACATGAATAACCTTTCTTCAAACATATTTTCAAACCTAACTGTGTGTGTGGCGCAGAACGGAGCCAAATTTGACCGAAAAGATCATTGAAAAGGCCGTTTTTATGAAGGAAAAAAAAAAGGGGTTGGGGGGGGTTTCGTAGGGTCGGGCGTGTTTCTTTATGGGGCCTTATGTGGGTATTAAAGGTTGACAATCAGGCTTGAGTTAAACTCAGGTTTTCCTTCTCTGGCTTATTTTTTTTCTTCAGAAATTCTGTTTTGCAAATTATGATTTGAACCCACGACCTTTGCCATTCTAGAGCAGATGTTTTACCACTAGACCACCGAGACTTCCCGGTAGCTAGAGGCAGTTCGAATCCTATTTGTGTTTTGTTTTTTCTTAGAAAGTACTGAGTATACAGTGCTTAACACCCATCGGTGTATGGATAAAACCAAATGATGTGCTTAAACCCCGATGCAAATTTAACATTTGGCAAGGTACTGTATTGGTCATATCCGGGCCCGATTTCATAAAGTATGTTCAAGCACAGAAAACTCTTGCTTAAGAAAAATAGGTTACCAGCCAAAATACCATACAGTTACCATTGCTGTGACTGGTACCCCACTCATTTCTTGCTTAGCAAAGAAATTTGCTGAGCCAAATTTTCTGCTAACTAAACAGCTTTATGAAATTGGGCCCTGCACATGGATCGGTTTTAGTTGTCTGCATCTACCTCATCTACCTCGGGTGAATGACCTCGTTCAGTTCATTGGAAAGGTCTCAGTATTGATTTAGTCTAGTCAGAGCATGGAGAAAGGAAATGGTCAGAGTGAGACTGAATAGAGTAAGAGGCTAAATCCTGACCATTATAAGACCCTGGCTAAATCTAAGCCTGTGTGTTGGACCATGGTTTGACCAGAGAGCGATGGGTTTATATAGGTACTTCTAATGATTTGAACAGTGTGGATTAGAGGTGGAGTGGTCCTATGCATCATCATCATCAGCAGGAGGCGGGTCTCTTTTGACGTTAGATTCATGGGTCAGGAGCAATGTGTGGTTTTGATCTGATTGCAGGGGTTTTTGTGTGTGAAGTTTGGTGGAAAATGTTAACCTAGGCTTGGCATTCTTTTGTGCTGCATCATTTGTGTTTAACCATAGGAAAGAACGGTTGGTGTTTGAAGTATTGCTACATGTACACTGGTCGCTCATCCTTTGATGTTATGTTACATCATCATGCATGGTGTTATTGTGTGGGAATTTCTATATTTAAACCTCAACCAAGGTCTTAATTCAAATAAAGTTCACCTTTTACACACATTGTACGCTGTAACTAATGTATTTTACTTCAGCATCAGATTGCATTCATGTGTATACGATGTACTCAGCAGTGCAAATACAATTTCCCACATTACCATGCCTGAAAACCGACTGTTCCTAACCCTCTGCATTTCTTTCCTCCATGGGCCTACATACTTTCACTTTACAACCTGCTATACAATAGGCTCAGAGTTTCCCAATTGATAAATAAATTCTATGTTTGTCTTTGAGTTCAGCTATTTTATGGTTATCATAAAACTGTTATGGGTTTCCATATCAGTGATTGTATTGATTTATAAAAAAATCAGTGCTGTTGTCAGTCAAACCAAATTGACAATAGAAAAACCCCGATCAGGTTTTATCCTGACATGAGGTTACCTTGATGCACAAAGCCCGCGTACTACTGGATTGGTCAGTATCTAATGTGGCTTTACTACATCTCCGGACAATGCGTAGAATTAGCACTTTGGAGGATGAAGAGATGATGTTAACAATAGAGAAATGGGGTGTTCAAATCCTTTCACGAGTCCTACCTTGGTGAACCCTTTTTGAAGGCTTGTTTCACTGTCACTGTCTGGGCCCAATTTCATAGAGCTCCTTAAGCACACAATATTGTTTAACAATGTGAAAAAAGCTTGACAGGTTCTGTAGAACTTTCTTACAAATATTTTGCTCAATGTATATGGTGCTCATCTGCTTTTTGCAGCTTCAAAAAATTGTTTACTTGGTTGAAGAAATATTTCATTCTAAAAAATAAATGACTTCAGTTTATTGTACCTTTGATCGAAAAGGACACTTGGAATCTTTCATTTTTGAAAGTACAGTATAAGATCCTTTCTGAAGGTTGACGCCTCCATGATGCCCTTTCTTCAATTTAAATCATACTCAAGTGAATGTGGCACAGCAGGCCAATGGTGCATTTACCCCTAATCCCATTTGGGTAAGGGATTTATATCTCCCCTCCACTCTCCATCACTTCCCCCTTATTTAGGGGATTATCTGGATCAGCTGTGCTGAGAGAAAAGGTCGCAGGATAAACATCTGATCCAAATCAGTGTTGAGGGTTGCTAAGATCCCTTTGATCCAGACTAGCACTAAGAAATGAAATAGCACTCAGTGGAATTACTCACGGCTTATTATCTGTAATTCGAGTCTTGAAAGTGTGATAACTCTTTGGATACCTTCTTTCTATTGAATCTTGATTTAAAGTTTTAAGTCAAGATGACTCAACTTGCAGCACACACATTTGACGTTAAGTTTAGAAGATAGAAAGAAAGATGGTTTATGTTGTGTCTTTCTGCTTTAGTATTGACAACTGATATCGTGTAAAATGAATTTGAGGAAAATAGAATTAGCTGTTGCAAACTGCTTACCAACCGAAAAGACCTATGGTATAAATGCAAACAAATAGTTAATGGCCTGACGTTTCAACCTTAGCAGTTTCTTTCTTGAAGGCTAAATGACAAAACAACACACAAAGACAGGTATAAATTGAATTTAATTAAACCTTTTCCTGGTAGGTTAAAACATGATCTTTTTACTGACTTTGTATACTATTATGAATAGCTCATCCAGGGAAGGGGGTTTGGGGGACCACTGATCTCACAGGGTCTAGCCAACGTTAACATACCAACATGTATCTATAACAATATAAACGTTCAACAAATAATACTTAAATTGATTACTATGTAAAATAATACAGTGTAGTGTTTCCAACTTGTTACGAACTTTGTGAACCAGACAGCTATGAAGGTTAGGATTTATTACAATTCTTACTCGGAGTGAAGTACCAACGCTACAAACCCAACCCTTGTGGGACACTCTATACGCACACATTGATTATCAACATTTGGTAAAATACTTAACGGGACTGCTCAATAATTTTTACATTGGGCGTACACCACAGGGATATTCTTGTAAAAATTGTTCCACCATATGTGTTGGACTTGCAAAATGTGAGTGAATTAGACCCTGGTTCTGCGTTTGAAGATGGAACGGTCTGGGGGGGGGGGCTTCAGAACTAGGACACAGATGGTTAAGTGAGGTCTCATGAAAGGGTGGCTTATTATATATTCTGGTGGATTATTATAATAACCTTTAACCCATGAACCTTGAACCAGCATCGCATGATCCAACACCTTAAATATGTGATAACTAGTGAGGTTTGCTGCAAAAAAGGAAGTACCGGTGATTGTTTAATTAAAAAAGATAAGTCCAATGAAAATGTAGCATATTGTACATAATATTTGAACGAAGAGTGTTTGGCATTTGTGAAAACCAATAGAATGTTCTGCCAGTCTCACTCTCAGTAATGTTTTTAAAATCATCTCTGGTTTTGTAACACCAACCACCTTAGAAATTTTGTTTCCATGTGCGGCCTCATCTTGAGAAAATGATGTCTGAATTTGTCAGGTGGGCAATGTTTCCAAGGTTTGTTTATTAAGTTGTTTTTCTGTTCAAAATGGTTATCATGTCATCTTAGGAAATGGCTGGCTAGTTTTTTTTATTCTAAAATGTTTCTTGAAAACTAGAACAGATTAAAGTTGAATGAATGTTGTACACTCATACACTATTCCCTTCATACATGTAGTATAAGATATGTTAATGAAGTGGAATTGATATTGATGCCTCTGAATTAGAACAAAGAACAAGTGTACAGCTTTTTGAAAAGCAGAGCTGCCAACTCTCCCTGATTCTGCAGAAAGTTCCCTGAAAATAAACCAATCTGTCCATGTTCCGATGAACAAATCTGAAAAAACCTTCCTGATTATGGAAACTTTTGCCCTATAACGTAAATTTAAATATCTCCCTAATTGTGTTACAAAATCTCCCTGATTGCAAGATGCAAAGGCTGGCAGCTCTGGATTTTGTGATGCGCACAGTACACACTTGAAAAGATCCAGATGCAGGTGTTGTTATTTTGACCTTAAGTTTCTAAGTTGGTCTGGGGTGCTGCTGGGGGGTTGTCTGGTTCTATAAAGCTTAGACCACAACTCTCTTTCATGGATCTCAAGGGGGAAACCTATTGTCTTAATATCTGACTTGACTTCTCCCCGCAGGATATTCGGTTATCTGGATAATATCTCGGGTATAGGTACAAGAGAGGTTAGGGAAAGGACGTGCTTTATGTGGATTTACATGATTAGGAAAGAAGAACGATTGCTCTTACATTAAAGGTATCGTACACGTTTGGTAATGACTCAAAACAAATATTAGCATAAAAACTAACTTGGTACCAAGCAACAGAGAGCTGTTGATAGTACAAAACATTGTAGGAAACGACTCCCTCTGAAGTAACGTAGTTTTTGAGAAAGAGGTAATTTCTCACAAAAATAATAAAAACTTCTTGCAAGAAGTTTTTATTCCTATCTGAAAGCACACAAATTTGTACAACAAGGGTGTTTTTTCTTCCATCATTTTCTTGCAACTTCGATGACCAATTGAGCCCAAATTTTCACAGGCTTGTTATTTTATGCATATGTTGGGATACACTAAGTGAGAACACTGGTCTTTGACAGTTTCCAAACGTGTTCAGTGCCTTTAAGCAAATAATTGTTTATGATATGGCACAGTCTTTACACTGAACCTCAGGAAAATAAATTCTTGATTTTATTGCAAAAGCTTTCTTGGTATGAACTGAAGTTCTGATTCTGCACCAAATGCCCAGAGAAGTAGAGATGTTGGAACTAATTTATATATCTGGAAAAATTATGTTATTGTTTTTTATAAAGTCAGTCTGACTTACAATTTGTTTGCCACATCACAATCACAGCATTAATACGAAAACAACTAAACATGTAACCTAATTATTGTTTATATGCTTTTCTTCAATATTAGATTATCTGTATGAAATGTTCACAGGTTGGTTAAAAATGTTTAAATGCAAGATGGTCGAAGCAAATGTAAGTTTTCAGAAACCAGTTTTGTACCATCCCCTTAATAAAATTATTAATGTGGTCACATAGCTTCATTAACGCATATTTTTCAATGACAGCTGTTGCCATAAAGCAGTGCTTATTTTCATGTATATGGTCTGCCTATCTTTCTGTCTGTAACACTGAATGGAAACCTATACAACTATAAGCTGTATATATAAGGTACAATAGTATGTTTCCTGAAGGCCTTATGATAATAGGCAAACAATGCTTGATGATCCAACACACAATCCCTTGAAGGATTGGGTTAGTACTAGTGGTAGTAACAAAAGCACTTAATCGACCGGTCTGCGTCTGGAACGTCAGATTTACAGGGTTTTTTCCCCAACCTCTACTGATGGACTAGTCATATAATCCACAGGCCTCAAATGACTTTAAATGTAGTTTCTGGCCCGGAGTGTTCAGACCACTTTCTTCAGATTTTTCGCGGTGGGAATTTGAGAGCAATTTTGTTTGTTTGGATACAGCCTAGAAAAATGTTTTTGTACTGTGTTGCCAATGTACACAGCCAAAACATTGTGTTCATAGCAGAAATTATGCAAACTGCTCTCCATACAAGCCAAATCTCCTTGTATTGATTTTGGTTTGGAAGTAATCATTGCTTGGTAGTGTTATATTTGGATTAAATTACAGATTGTTTTTGCTACGGTTTTTTAAGGTTTTTTTTATACATCCAGTTTCCCTTGGTTGGATGCTTGCATTTGCTTGTCAGGATGGCCTTTGCTACTCTGCAGCCTATTTCTCGGTTCTCAGTACAGTTTCCGTGTATAATACTTTATAGCCTTTTTCTCGGTCCTCACTTCAGTTCGGTGTACATCACTCTTTAGCCGATTTCTGGGTTCTCACTACAGTTCAGTGTACACTACTATCCTCTTTCTCGGTTCTCACTACAGTTCAGTGTACACATGGAGGTATGAATTCCTACCTCCATGGTGTACACTACTATCCTATTTCTCGGTTCTCACTACAGTTCGGTGCACTACTCTATAGCCTATTTCTCGGTTCTCACTACAGTTCAGTGTACACTACTATCTTATTTCTCGGTTCTCACTACAGTTCGGTGCACTACTCTATAGCCTATTTCTCGGTTCTCAGTACAGTCCAGTGTACACTACTCTATACTATAGCCTATTTCTCGGTTCTCACTACAGTTCAGTGTACACTACTATCTTATTTCTCGGTTCTCACTACAGTTCGGTGCACTACTCTATAGCATTTTTCTCGGTTCTCAGTACAGTCCAGTGTACTATAGCCTATTTCTGGGTTCTCACTACAGTTCAGTGTACACATGGAGGTATGAATTCCTACCTCCATGGTGTACACTACTATCCTATTTCTCGGTTCTCACTACAGTTCGGTGCACTACTCTATAGCCTTTTTCTCGGTTCTCAGTACAGTCCAGTGTACTATAGCCTATTTCTGGGTTCTCACTACAGTTCGGTGTACACTACTATCCTATTTCTCGGTTCTCACTACAGTTCAGCATACACCACTCTATAGCCGATTTCTTGGTTCTCACTACAGTTCAGTGTACACTACTATCCAATTTCTCGGTTCTCACTACAGTTCGGTGCACTACTCCATAGCCTTTTTCTCGGTTCTCAGTACAGTCCAGTGTACACTACTCTATACTATAGCCTATTTCTCAGTTCTCACTACAGTTCAGTGTACACTACTATCCTATTTCTCGGTTCTCACTACAGTTCGGTGCACTACTCTATAGCCTTTTTCTCGGTTCTCAGTACAGTCCAGTGTACACTACTCTATACTATAGCCTATTTCTGGGTTCTCACTACAGTTCGGTGTACACTACTGTGCAGCCTATTTCTCGGTTCTCACTACAGTTCAGTATAATAATAATAGTGGCTTCTTATATAGCGCACATATCCGTCACTCAGTGACGCTCAAGGCGCTTTTAACGTTCATTAATTTCCTGCAAGATATTGTGGAGCTTCGTTTTTGAAGTATGAGACCAAGTCCTTTACATAGCACTGTGTAATGGTTTACAGGTGCTGTGGCGCAATATGCTGCCGATCAAACCAGGAACACCGGGGCGAACCCCTTCTCTTTTCGATAAGTTCTTTTACATGCATTACACAACACACGGGACCTACGGCTTAACGTCCCATCCGAAGGACGAAGCATGTGGTTAAATGTCTTGCTTAAGGACACAAGTGTCACGACTGGGATTCGAACCCACACTCTGCTGATCAGAAACACCAGAGCTTGAGTTCGGTGTTCTTATCCGCTCGGCCACGACACTACTCTTGGGCCTAATTCTCAGTTTTACTAGAGTTTGGGTAGGCTTGCTACTCTGATTTGCTTTTTCTTCCAAGATCGTTGTGATGATGACATCAGCTGAATTGTGTGAATAGCTCATTTTGGTAACAATGCTTTTCAGTAATTTAAACCTAAGCTTTAAAACAAGCTTTCAGAATTCCTTTATTTATCTCCAAATCTTGTCTTGAAAAAATGTGTGGCTTTTGGGAATTAACTTTTCTGTTTTCTTTTGTTAATGTAAAGCCATAGAAAAGTGCTAACAAATAGGCTACATCCATGTGTGAGAGCACTATATAAATGACCCTATTTGAAGTATATTTTTATTGAGATTTGAAGATTCTGGTTGCTTCTCAAGTTATACTTTTCATTGACTGCGAATGATTCATATAAAATGGAACTATCACAATTACAGCTAGTTTAGTTATACCTTGGAGGAAGGTTGAACTCCACGGTTATACCCCTTGGTTCAAGTACAGTAGTTGTACAACTGCACCATTAAACTATTAGCATTTTAAACAGTCCTTCCTTGAGGTGTTTTTCCCGGTGTTCTCTTAATATTAACCTCTACATGGTCAGGGTAAAAGAGCAAGGACTTGCCATATTGACAGAAGTAATTTATTTTATTGCACCCATTTAGAGTTGAAGTGGACTCCACCCCTGACATAGCATTAACCTCCGGTGTGTATGTACACACACGCCCTATTTACACCATTTTAATACATTCAGAAGAGGGTTGATTCAATACACAGTAAAGTCCAATAGGCAACTGACCTAACTAGCAGCTGGTCATGGCCATACACTGCCTCTGTGCCTGGTTAGCCCTTCAGCAAACACTAACTCTGTTCAGTGTGAGGGTTCAGCATTCAGAGATATCATCACAAGCTCTCCATATTAACAACTGAAAGTCTCAGAGTGAGCATGAAGGAAATCTAGGCTTGGAGAGTTGGTGTTTTTGACTGTTTGTGGAATCAGTGTTGGTGAATTTGGGTCTTTTAATTCTACCGTTGTGGTTGTACATTTACTTCTCTTGAGGATTTTGGATTGAATTAAATTGCAGCGTTGAAATTTGCTCACCATTTTTCATCATCAGGTTAGTTGTTCAATTTCCATATGATTTTTTAAATATTAACTCATTTCACAGATTGTGTTGCCTGCCAGACAGATTTTGCATCGTTACAGCAGTCCACAGTGCATATTAAATTTGCAGCTTATTTGCATACAAATTTTGAATTCTTAAGTTGTGGTTTTACTTATCTCACAACATGTCCAATTATTTTGTATCTATTCAAAATTGTTTCATCCTTGAATTTTTTTATGGTGATGTTAAACATATACATTTGAAAAAGATGCCAATATAACAGTTCCCTTAAAATGTTCGTTTTCTAGATACTTGCAGAATGGTTGCAGTATTACAAAAAATGTAAATCAGTTGTTTTCTCCCCCTCCATGTCATGATTGAGCACGCACAGTCAACCTCCATCCAGTACAATTTCTTGTCAAAGGAGGTGTGCGTTTGTTTATACCAGCTGTCATGTTTATTCTGACCCATTTGCTCCAAGCGTAGAAGAACTCCAACAACACAAGGGAATAAACCTGTTTGTATACAAAATTTGATTATAATACAACTGGGGCATTGCCTTCTCCAAAAATGGTCTACAGTTTTTTGTGTGAGAGTATAACCATGGTATAACTGACCACATTCCCGAAATTGTAAACATTTCTGTTTGATGTTGAGTTTTGTTTTGTTTTTTCCCCCTCGGGTTATGATGGAAAAAGTGAAAAGGACTTAAGGGATTGAAAGGATCAGTAAAAGGATTATATGCAGAGAGGAAATAAACTTGGTCAGGCTAAACTGCAATAGGCTTTACACAATTTTTAGGGTAATTTATAAAATGGAAGTGCTCGGTAAAATGATCATACGTTTGCTTTAAAAAAAATTAAATGTGGTATACATTTTATGAGACCTTTAGGATGCCTCTTTGAATGATTATACCATACGGTTTCTTTAAAAATGTAAAATGATTTTGCACATTGCGGCAAATGAAAACACATCATGTGTAAACCAGAAAAATGATTTATTTGATTCACAAAGGTGAAGCCGACTCAGTGAACATGTTCATAAATGTAGCCGGGACGCTTTACTCCGGTCGTTAGAGTGAAAGGGCCTGTCCTGCTTCCACGTATACATTATTCAATAATTGCAAAACCATCTTCAATGCAGACAGTTGAACAAATCTTAATCTACCAACACGTTCATGTTCTATTTCCTTGCCAGTGGACATGAAGGTGTTGGAAATGTCTAAAGGCTGAAACGGTGAATTATTCCATGATAAAGCATGGCCCACTTTCGAGGTGAAGAAGTGAGATATTTGGCACGGAATTTGTAGACTCCGTGACACATATAAGAACCTGGATTCAAACAATGAAAGACTTGTTGTTGAATAGCTTCAGCTTCGAGGTACACATGAACTTTGCACTTCTTGCATTTTGGTACATTTTAAATGAAGATAGCGGGTCAAAATTTGTTTATAAAAGAAGAAAGAAAATGTAACATAGATAAGTGGTGGTTGGCATTAGATTATCAAATTCGTCGTACAACATGTCTAAACATGTGTCAATAGACGATGTGACCTGTGACATCACATGTTTACAAAAGAGTCACCAAGCCTGGACTTCCTGCAGGCACGATTTGTACACAGCTCAATGGAAGACAACTTAAAATCCTATTTTTTATGGAGATTGCACTGTCTAATTTTTTTCAACTTTTGATATGATGAAAGGGGGCACATCTCAAAACTTGTTCAGCTGTTACTTTTAAAACTCTTGGATTTATGTGGAAATTATGACTCAAAATGCAAACTTTCCCATATGACTAGTGCAGTATCTTGCCTGCCAGAAAGACCCAAGAATGTACAAGGTCACACTTATTGTAAACAAAGGTCACAAGGTCTATATGCAGCAGTCATAAAGTGAACTACAAAAATATGCTTATCCAACTTCAGACCAATTTGCTTAAAAGCTGTTCAGTGATAACCACCTCTAATACCTGCTGAAATTGATAGCGCTCAGCAGGTCTGCTTCTGTGTCATTGATTTATAACATTTGGTTTGTCTGTTATGAATTATCTTAATTATCATGAATTGGCTATTGGGGCGTTCATCTTTAAGGGTGATCCCAAGGGCTACACGCCTATGTTCTGACACCCCTATGTTCTAGTTCTAACCCTAACCCTAACCCTAGCATGTAAATCACGTGGTTGTCGGAATATAAGGGTGTCGGAATATAGAGCAGTCACCACCCCAAGAAGTGTATACATTTTCAAGAGTATTATCTTATAGTATGCAATTCAAAACATGTCACAAGCAAGACCTGAGAACCACCACTTGACAAATGACCCACCCTCCCATTGTTGCTTGGGGCACCTTAAGGTCAGGGCCTGGTTGGGCAACCTCTTCAGGTACCACCTAAATCTTGTCACATCCAGAGACCCCAGATCGACCCTGACAAGTTTAAGTGCCTGTTTAGTGACATTCACACCCTCCAAGGTGGGTGTATTGTGCGCCCTTGTCATTGAAATCCGAGACTTAATGTGGACTTGAGGGAGGGCGTGTATCTGCTGACCCATTTCACTGTCAACATTCGGAACTTGATGTGGGGTTGATAAGATAATAACACAAGAGTTCACCCTGAGATAAATAAGCAAGTGTTCAGGCTTGTCATTGGGTTGTGTACTCATGGAGGTAGGGTGTACTCCATGGTATACCAGTTTGTTTTGATCTGGTCAATGTGGTCAAGTACAGACATGGGTCAGGAGAAAGTTTTGTTTGTCTTGTCAGTGATTTAACACTGCCATCTAAAAGTCAATGTGATGACAGATCATTTTGTTTATTAAAGGTATTATACAGGATTAGTATTAGGATAAAAAACATTGTTAAAAAGTTTTAGTCTAAAAGCTTACTGATTATGAAGGTCATACGAGAACCATTTTTTAAAATTTATATTTCCCTCTGAAATGAAGTTATATTTAGAAAACTGTATCTGAAAACCTTTAAAAAAACTGCAATCAGCTGATTTCGGTTGTTAAATTAAGGACAATGTGTTTACATGCTGAAAATTGTGCATGGTTTTTCTCCTGACTCACACAATGGATTAAGCCCAAATTTTCACAGGTTTGTTATTTCATGTGTATGGTTGATTACACATAACATGAACACCGCCTGGGACTATTTTGTCAGCTCTACCAACCTTGTATAATACCTTTAACTTGCCCAAAACTCAAAAGTTTCTTTTTGTATACATAAAAGTGCACCCAAAAAAATCATCTTCGAATGATGTGCTGGAAATGATTGCATACTTTATAAAAGAATTATTCAAGCTTTTGTAATTGGATTATTCATTCTGCTTTTTCTAATTCTTGGATTCTGACACCCAAGCAGAGTGACATTTCATAAACCGGATATCGATTACAATATCTATTGAGTTTGACATAAAGAAGAACAATGGAAGGCATTCCTTCCACAGTTTCTGGTTCAAAATATAAATATTATCATAGAAAACAGGTGTGGATAGTTAATCAGAGGGTCCAAGAAAACTATCAATACAAATACCAGCTTTTATTAAAAACCTTTAGACAGCCATCGTCTATCACATGCTTCAATAGAAAGCTGCCTTTAAACTCATATTTCCGGCACCTTTGGGTGGTTTCTGGCAACAATTTGATTTATTGCTCTTGACAGTTTAATTGTTGGAGTAAAAGGAAATTTAGTCTATGGTTTGTAAAAAAAAAAAAAGGTAAAAAGTCAGAAGAAAACACAATAGCTACAGTACCAGACACATTTAACCTTAAAATAATTACACTGGAATAAGAACAGTTGTGATGTGGGCGACCATTCAATCAATTCTTTTTGGGTATTGAGGATTTGACTTTCATGTGAAACTGATAAAAAATACATTTGAAACTTCACTAGACCGTTCATTACATTCAAAAAGACCCCTCATCCAAATCAGAATTACTTATTTCTATAATAAAGTACATGATAGTATTTCTGGAATGTTAACATTCAAAGTTGCATGGCCTGATTTTCGCCCCCTTTTTTTTGTTTTCTCAGAAGCGTAGTGCTGCCACATGAATACAACAAAATCCCGCTCTTATCATGTACGTATCGTGTAAGTACACGATCGCTCCGGACTTATGATAGTTATCTTTAATTCATTGTAGCGGCACTACGCTTCCGTACTCCGTCTCTCTATGAAAGAATTTTGACAGATAACAAAATGAAAAATACAAAAACCTTTGCATATGCCACGGACAATGGACAAATTAACTTTAACTTGCAAAATTGTTTGTACATGGCTAAAAAATGGACGTGATTTAATGTCGGGATCCGAAGAATAATTTATTTTAATTTTTTAATTAACTACACTTATCTTTTTGGTGGATATCTGCTCCTGCATATTGCGCTGTTTTAACTCTGCGTATTGCCTTATTTTAAGCTGCATGTCAAATTTGCGTGAAGATAAACTGCATCTCTGGCTGCAGCATTCACAAACGGACACTAGCGCAGCCCTCAGAAATCTGAGAAATGATTCGTACATGAATCGTCTCTCAGATTTAAATGTTTTTGGGTGAAATTGTATCCAAACCATTCTTTGAAGGGAATCCTTTCTCCAGATAGTTTATATTATCAACAGCCAGTGTTTCTTACCAAGTAAGTTTTTATGGCCATTAATTTCTGGAGTATTTACCAATCTATGACCCTGTGTGTCCTTAATGGTTTCCATGTCCCGCTCCCCCCCCAAAAAAAAAGGAAGGAAATCAACCACTAGGGTGGGAATCTAAATGATGGATGTGATGGATTAATACACTAACAATAATCACACTACTCAAAAATTATTATATGTCCCCCTGCTGTGAGAGCTGTATACTCGATTCAAATGTTGGAGTCCATAGGGTTTCTACACTCCCACCACACCTGGTCAAATAAAGAATCTCTGCACCAGACAACCAGTGGCCATGCCTTGGGGGTTGGCATAGTAGAGTAGTATAATAGCCTCCCCTATAATGTGACCTGTAGATTACTGAGGTCATGTGGTTTCTTAGTCCTCAGAATCTAGGCCAAATGTTAAGAACCTCTAGCACTTACTATGAAGAAAACATCTCACACTGACAAACAAAAATTCAGCAGATTCAGCAAACAGTGTATATTTTGAGGGATTGCCGCTTTATTTTTTTGATCCACTTGGTTGAGAAATAGCATTAAAGCCATAAAACGTCTGCTCTCTTTCCACTGAAGTTCATGAACCCTCGACTATTTTGGTGTTGACCTCGCACCATCTGATTAAAGTAGAGGAAACTGTGCACTGTATAAAGACTTGGTCTTTTAAAAGGGCTAAACAAAAACGAGGATAAAGAGTTTGAACACTCTGCGAGATTATGATAAGAAATTTCTTTCCCAAATAATCTTTGCATGAGAAGGGAAAAATTTGACCATTTATATATTCATCCTGGTACTGGTTTATGTCAAAGTAGTTGTTCTTTATTTAAAGGACTTGGGTACTTTTGTACTTTCAGTTTCAGTTCATCCCCTGCCAATGCACTATCATTTTAGGCGAAATGAAAAATAAAATAATGTTTAGCGTCCCCGCCCGCTTCCTTTTTAGTGGCCGCCTGCTTTTTTCCCCTTTTTTTTACACAAAAAAACAAACCTGATGAAATTTATCAATCTCATTTTTTGTCTCATTTTCTGTTGCATCTTGCCCATAAAGAAGCCAATATGTCATTTCCTGAGTCAAAGTGGCAGCCATTTTGACAAAAAGCTGGCAACCATCTTCAAATAGCCCGGCTGGTTGTCTTTAAAAGTGTGTCGGGCAACCATTTAACACTTTTTTTTTAAAGGCCCTCCTCCTGAACATGTTTTTGGTTTTTTTGCTTTAACTTCTGTGGCTTTGTTAATATTCTTGTGTGATTGTTTGGCGTATTTTCCTAGTCTGAACATGGTCTGAAGCGCCTGTGTTACCAGTCATCTTGAATCCTTTCCTGTCAATAGATTAGTTACACTTGTGCTTTGCAGTCAGAATAGATTGGTGTGTTGAAAAGTTCAGTGCTCTTAAAAAAAGCTGTCCTAGTTTTGATTTGTTTAAAGGAACGTTACAGAACTTGTAATTAAAATTTTCTTGAAGATCACAGATTTACATAAAACTTACACGGTCTAATGATGATGATAGTAGAAAACATCCCCAGAAATATTTCTGTCTGAAATGCCATATTTGATGAGAAATAAATAAAACTAATTTCCGATTGGAGTTTATCGCTCATGAGCGTTTTATTCATGCATTGTATAACACATGCAAATGTGTAATCAGTTTTTCACTATTTTCTCGTGACCCAGATGGCCGATCGATCTCAAACTTCTACAGGTTTGTCAGTTTATGTATATGGTGGATTATATAAAGTGCTTACACTGTTTGGTTAGCAAAAACCAATTCTGTAATGTTCCTTTAAATGATGAGAAAACTTACTCCTGGGTGCCAGCTGTAGGTCATACATTATGCTTCACTGGTTGTTATACGTCAGTGGTTTAATTATTACACTTAGTTACTTCAAAGTTTACTGTATTTGTATTTAAAGGAAGTTTGAATAGGCTTTAAAAACTGCTGGTGCAAAGCAAGACAGACAAAAAAAACATAGACAGAAAATAACTGCCAGCTATTGTCAAAGATTTTGAGTTATACGTGCCATTGGTGGGAAAATTCTCCATCAATTTTCACAATTAAAAAGCAAGCAAGTTTAGAATAAAGTGACCCCTCTCAATAAGTCACACTGCTGGATTAGGATGGGAAGTAATAAAATCATATTTTCAAATCAAAGGTGGAATTTTTTGATGGATTTATAATTTTCATGACCAATCTCATCAATAAACAATATTTTATGGCATTTCATTGGCACATTATATGTATTCATATGATGTGATAAAATTGAAGCAATTTTACACTTTGATGTGTACCAATGGAGATAGGCAATAATGCATGAACCTGTTACTTCCAGGATACATGCTTCTATGGGCCGTGCTTCAAGGCAGTGAGGGGAAAAACAAACAATAAGTTCTGCAGGTTTTTTGGGGGTTGAACAAAGAAAAATTGACTAGAGCAGGATTTGAACAAATGACCTCCGGTTTAACAGGCCGGTGCTCTACCAACTGAGCTATCTAGCCCTACAAAAATGCAGCTTTTTCATCAGGTTACACTATATTCATTGTTTTGTTCATTTTTTAAATATATTTTTTTAAACTTTTACATTACACAGCCCTTGAAGGCAGGGTATACTTTTGGTAATTGTCAAAGACCGGTATCCTCACTTAGTGCATTCCAACATATGCATAAAATAACAAACTCGTGAAAATATTGGCTCAATTGGTCACCGAATATAATGAGAAGAAAAAAACCCAACCTTGTGCTTAGAATTGTGTGCTTTCAGATGCCTGAGACTGAAGCCTTTCTCGGATTCAAATTTTGGGGTGAAAAGTTACCACTTTCTCTAAAACTACATTACTTCAAAGGAGGTCGTTTCTAACAATGTTTTATAATATCAGTAGCTCAACAGTGCTCATTACTAAGTAAATGTTCATTGGTTCCTAGATAAAGTACATCAAATGAAAGTTAATCAAAGCAGAGAGTCTTGCATCTGCTGGCCAAGAAACAAGTTCTGAAGCACGAACAAAAGAATCATTGTACGATTAAAAACAAAATATTTGCTTGTCTTTGCTAGGCTTGGTTGACAAGCAGGTATTTAACCTTATGATTGATGGGTCTTGCTTAGCGTTTGTTGTTATCTATCAACGCATTTCATGGGATAGGCCTTTTTGGTGTGGTGTCCATATCGTATCAGGTGTACATTTGATGTGAACTGTTTTTTTGAGTGATTGATGTAGAAATAGCTGGGGGGTTATAATGGGTGAGGTTATAATGTGGTGTTAAATGTTGATCAATGAACTCCCTGCTGAATGGTGTGGGGTTGAGTTCAGGTGAAACAAGAATGCCTTGGGGCTTATTTTGGGGTAAAGAAAGTGTTATCTTCCCCATGGTTTGGGTTTGTTTGTGGGATTTCCGTTTACGAATCGGCTCAAGTTACAAGTGTGAGAAAAGTGGGTCACTCATAAGGCTACTTAGTAGTTGTTGCCAAAGTGAAATATCCTTGGGGGTTTTATTTGCTGCATTTCCACCTTCCTAGATCTAAGTTCATAGTTTAATATCTAGGCCTATAGAAGGAAAAGTTTATTCCATTTGTCATTTTTGTTTTGTACGGATGGGACGAAAGCCGTAGGTCATGTGTGTTGTGTAATGCACGTTAAAGAACCCAGTGCACTTTTTGTAAAGAGAAGGGGTTCGCCCGGTGTTCCTGGTTTGATTGGCTGCATATTGCACCACAGCACCTTGTAAACCGTTATATGATGCTATGTTAAGAAAAAAGGTCTTAAACTTTAAAAATGTAGCTCTACATGCTCTTCCTTGCAGGAAAAATACTGAATGTTGGAGCGCTATGAGCGTCACTGAGTGACGGATTTGAGCGCTATAAGAAGCCACTATTATTATTATTACTAGAGGGTCTACCCAGATGAAGGTTTATTTCTTGGGTTCAGTTTATAGCCAATGGTTGGTCATTAACTCTCCCTTGCATGATTTACTAGGATCTTTCCCCACTCTAATAAAATCCAACACCATAACTCAGCACACAAACTGTTTGACACTGATTATGGAGGTATGCCTGATCCTATGTAAAAATCTTAGTTGGTGTACTCAATCCAACACTAACAGAATCAGGCAAACCATGCAGTTGGAGTTTGAAGGGTTGGGGCGGATGGAGTTAACCCTAAAAATCCCTAGTAGAATGATTCTTTCTCACTGAAAACATAATCCAACAACGTATAACCCAACATTCAAGGGGTATGCCTACAAGTAATCCTATGTAAATCATATTTATTCAGTTTACTGGTTTATGTCCTCGGGTCCAAAAGAATCCATTCAAAACATGTGGTTGGATTTTGATGGGTTGTTGTTAATACTTTTAGTCAAAGATTTTTGTTTTATATATTGATGGGTATCAGATGTGCTGTGTAGATTTCATTGAATGTCTTCATTACGTCTGACAAGGTACTGATGAGCACAGAGGCCATGCAAAAGCAGTTTTGAGATAATGTACTTTCATGGATGGATTGATATTGAAAAGGTCACATGAAAGTTAACTTCACCATTTTTAATAACCTGTATGATCAACGCAGATAAGTCAGCCTTGGGAAGCCAAATTGTTTTTGGTTTGGTGTATTTTCATGGATGAATATTTCTGTTGAGGAGGAAGTATACATCATTGGTTTTAGTTTGTGCACTTTCACATCGGGCTTATTGTGATTGTGGCAAACACTATTCATTTTGAGTCTTGAAATGCTTTTTTCCCGAGACTTGGACAATATACCGGAGGGAAACATTTCCCTGGGGGATTTGGAAGCCAGGGAATTAGCCGGGAAAATTATTTGTACAAAGGGCACTCAAAATATTCATGAATAGTACACCGAAATTGAATGACAGTCCCATTTCTATCATTGCACAGAGCTTATGTTCTCTTCCCCAAACTGTATCTAAATTTGATGATTAAGACAAAAGATTAAGATGTCAACAAAGACAGCTCCTTTATAAAGTAGCTTTTATCCCTTTATCCCCAATACAAATTTAACATCTATTAAATTGTTGCGGTACCCGCTGCTCAAATATAGGATTGGAACTGCATCTAGCCACCGGGCAATCTCAGTGGTCTAGTGGTGAGACATCCACTCTAGAATGGCAAAGGTCGTGGGTTCGAATCCCACCAGATTAATATGACTGTGGATTTTTTTTATAGGACTCAGGAAAGTACCGAGCAAACAGTGCTTTACACAAATTGGTGTACGGGTAAAACCAAATAATATTAAATAGGGTGCTTTTATGACATGCTATTTCTTTGTTCATTCAGGTGTCTGTTCTTGTTTAATAACTCTTTAATCATCTCTGAAGACTATTACAACCAGCTACATGTGAAGTTATTTTATCACGACCCATTCCACATTGTGTGACTTTGTATCTCGTCGAAATGAAAAATTTGTTCGAAAGACCTATTACCATAAATTTAATTTACCAGCCCATTAGATCTGTAAAGGACGACTATGACCCAGATTTGAAATAACCAGTTGTAGTCTACTGGTCTATGCAAACAGATTAAGTACTTGTCAGTTTCAAAAGGTTCGTTCAGGTGGTTCAGACATGGTTCAGACAACAGATAACCAGGGGTCATCATTAGGCCACATAAAAAAGAAATTGTTGACCGTCCCCGACCCTATAAAACCCCCACCCCTTTTTTATTTTATTTTTTTCTACAGTCTTTTCATTGATCTTTTCAGTCAAATTTGGCTCCCAGATTAAGCTGATATTTTTTCAAAATCCATAGGTTGGAAATAGATGTTTGAAGAAAGGTTATTCATGTTGGCAAAAACAAGAACAATTTTTCAAATAGTTTTCTTTAGGCTTCACTGGAGTTAAATGGGGTTTAATTAACAAAACAATTAAAACCATCAAAATCACACAAGCCCTCTGTTTTATAGTGATTTTGATGATTTCGTTATTCATATTTTGCCTTGTCCAAAAAAAAAAAAAAAAAGGCCCTCCCACCCCCACTTCCCACCAAAAAAAAGGACGATCAACAATTTTGTTTTATTATGTGGCCTTTAGGACTTACTGACTCGGAACACCGATCACAGGTTGAAAAGAGTAAAGATTAAAAGTATGATTTGTAGAGTCAACAGTTAGGGCTATATAACATGATGTTTCTTCTTAGTAGTTGGCCGACTATTTTAAATTTTCTGGATGGTGTATCTATTTACCAGACAAATTCTTACAACAATGAAATTGAAAAAAATATCAGCCTACCATAAAGAAACATCATGTTGAATAGGCCCATCAGGGGAAAAAAACATAAATACATCAAATATTGTGCACAATTTGTTTAACCTTTTACCTCTTACCACTAAACCAACAATATTCATTTAAAAACATAATATGGAATTGTTACTGGGTATGAACCATTTAGATAAAATCTCAGGGGTTAGTATATAGGGCCTTTACTGTGCAGGTACAAAGAGTGTTACCTTTATTATCCCCTGAAATATTTCCTTTTTTGTAATAGAATTGTGCAATAATTTGTGCCAGACTTTCACTCGGCAAAATACAACTTGTTACACTGCATTATTATCATGGCAGAAACCAATTTTATGAATACCGGTACAAATTTATCACTCTGTCAACTTTGTCCTCTTGTGACTGTCAGATGATCTCTTATCAAGAAGACAGGTTTATTGGGTCTTGGATGGATGTTCATTGAATTTCAAGACTCATGCAATCATCTCCTTTCAATTGGAAACAAGATCTTTGGATAGTAGAACCCTAATTTCATTTGAATAGTTCCAGCACAATATAGAGGCAACTTCATGTGCAGCAGCCTATAGCTTTTGTGATGATTCATAGCATACATCTTTCAGTCACTTCTCAGTATAAGTCATTATCAGATTTTGTGGTTAATTGTGACACTACCACAGCTCCTGAGATTAAATGGGTGTTAATTGAAGTCGATAATGAGTAATGGCAAGGTGTAAACAGAGTGAATTGTAACAAGGGAAGCTAAGGTCAGTACTGGACTGAAGATTCACCTACTTACAAAGTTCTCCTTAATTATCGTGAACAGAAACAACTTGTATGTTGGTCCATGGAGAACTTCTGATCCTCCATGGGCCAACCATAAGTTGGATTTCTTAGTTACTGACAAATCTCATCAATGTATATTTAGTTTGCGGTAACACCATGTGTATCTACTTTGCTGTGTAGATTTGTTCTTTGAGAACTCGTCTTGCTATTTTTTCTACTGCCGCCGCGGTTACACCCCTATGTTCCAACACCCCTATGTTCTGACAACCCTGGTGTATTTTCCTATTCCTAACCCTAACCCTATGTAAATCATGAGGGGGTTGTCGGAACATAGGTGTGTCGGAATATAGGGGTGTCGGAATATAGAGCAGTCACCGCCGCCGCGGAGTAGATTTCGGAATTCGGGAGACTACTTTACTTTATTTCTGAAACGAACTGTCCTGCTTATTAACTTAACTACTATCTGGTTGGAAGGTAGGAAACCAATCGGGACTACTACTTTTCACTTAGTGGATCGAGGGGACTTCTCGTTATTAACTTCACTGCCGCGGAGTGAGTTCTTAATTGGTCTCAAAAATAAAACATATTTTATGACATTCACTGCCACATCATGTATTCATACATATGTGATAAAATTGATTTACAATTTCGGTTACACCCCTATGTTCCGACACCCCTATGTTCCGACAACCCTGGTGTATTTTCCTATTCCTAATCCTAACCCTAACCCTAACCCTAACCCTAACCCTATGTAAATCATGAGGGGGTTGTCGGAACATAGGGGTGTCGGAATATAGGGGTGTCAGAATATAGAGCAGTCACCACAATTTCAACCCGAAATTAGGCTATTTACAATTAACCCAGTCGGTTATCCATGTGGTTTTAATGTGATAAAATTTAAGCAATTTTACACTTTGGTGCTGTGTACCAATGGAGATAGCAATAAATGCATCAACCTGTTACTTCCAGGATATCTGCTTCATATTGACCTAATCCTCATATCTTTCCATATTTTCCCCTCCACGTTACAACGCCTAAACAATGGAGTTGAAAGAGGTGACAAGTGCCATGAGGAAAAGTTTACTTTCACTAAGTACATTACCACGAAAGTACGTTAAAAAAGCCCCACCTAGATTGCAGATAACAATTCAACTTAAAATCATGCTGTATTACTTAGCCCACGAATTACAATAAACAGGTCCTTAGGTGTTGAAATAACCTATGGAGAAGTCACGGAGAAAGTGCCCGTGCGGTGGAATCAAATGGAATTTTAACTTCATCAAGTGGCTATATTTTAAAGAAAACGTCGGCTATAGTATAGAGGGATCAACCCTTTGGAGACAACTCTGATGAGCTTGTCTTGAAAAAGGGTAGTTTCGTGTTTATGTGACGGGTGTACCAATTTCCGGTCTCGTTGTAAATAAATGTGTAGTCTAAACATCAAACCGTGCGTGATGAGTCACATGGCCAACCAGCCAGACTGATGGACTGACAGACGTCATATGCTGCACGTTCTGCTGATTATGCGTTGAACGGACTGCTGACTAGTAACCGCATGTCGTCAATTACAAAGAAAAAACATCTTCGCGAATTGTATGTGTGTAGGCCTACACATGTGTATTTAAGGGTCTGATTGTACAAAGAAGAAGCCGGATGGAATTGGACACAGGTTAGGTAGACAGCCAAAGGGAAAGATACCTTAAATTTCTGAAAATTAAGGAGTGACAACATTTCACACGGTACGCAAACCATGCCCAAAAGCAAGACCAGACTTGTCCAATCGCTTACTATCCACCGCAGAGCAATGACCCGCTTTTCGAGTAGAGGGTCCATGGCACAAAAACCCTGGTTTGTACCATAGCAGCTTCCTCCATGGTTATGATACCATGTGATTGATTTGAAGGCGAGGCAGGTGAATGGGTTGGTTTTCTTTTAACTCTTTGTCAAAACCTTATTAGTAAAAAAAAACCGTCAGTAAAATGGGATGATCCCTTTTTTTCCATTCCACTTGGGTGGCTTATTTTCCCTCCTCTCGTGTCCCCTCTGGATCATTTTCTCACAAAGCTCTATAGCGAGCTGATACCGGTATTAGATGAGCAGAATATACCAGCATTGTTCCATTTCATTCAAGACTGAATAGAACCCAATTGTACTCTCTCTCTCACTCACTCTCTCTGAGCCCTCACCCGGGCGACATCTTCTTTTATCTCCGTATCCAGTAGCTTGCTGGGCGGTGAGGGGCTTACAGAGTAAAATGCCCTTTTGGTTGCAGCTTTTGTGAAGGCTTTTATGCTGATATAGAATACAATAATGCTCACATTCCACAACTTCTTGACTCCTCTGACTATATACCACGCCCGCTATGTGGCCAAATATTCACATAACACACTCTTTTCCTATGTATTTGGTTTGCGGTAACACCATGTATATATCTAGGTAGATTTTGTTATTTGAGAACTTGTCTTGCTTTTTATCCTACTGCCGCAGAGTAGAATATTCGCTCTTGTACAGAAGTACCCCCCCTTAAAATTCTCTAAAGAATTCCTGAGATTCCCAGAACACAATGACGACACAATAAGAGGGGGTACACCATGCCACATATTGATCACCAAATGCCTCTGAAGCCGCTTATTACACAGCAGTTTTAATACAGATAATACAGATAATGTACATTGAATAGGGGCGCACATATCCGTTATAAAATACTCAAGGCGCCAACAAGAAATCCCGACAATGAAAACAAACGGATTTTTCGTTTTGTCATACAGGAATATTGATGGCTGGGTTTGTAAACTAAATTTTCAAATTTGCAAAAATAAACGGGGGTTTGCGTTGTATTAATCTGAATTTCTTTTTGGACATTGATGGTGTATACGAATTTGCAGAAAGTTGTTCACCGCGCAGCTTGATAAAACTGCAAGTTGGCTTGCGAGTGAATTTGGTGGCTATCACAATAGATTATGGAAAATGGTAAATAAGTATAAACTTGCCTTATAAAAAGAGTCTTGTATTCTATTCAGTAATTTGTCCCTTTGTAAATGTCGGCGAGCGGCTCCTTTTAGAATGATCACGTTGAATAGTCTGCAGTTACATCACGATGCACATCAGTGATCTCCCAGAATGCAAATCATTGTCAATTTAATAAAGCAATTCAATAGTTTATTTCTTGTGGCATGTTCTACCTGTTGATTAAAACCTTGGGCTCTTTTACTTTATACATAGAACCATTGTTCAAACTTTTCTTTGGCTGTAGCGTTCTGGTTACACGTACCGGTACTTCATGAAACTGATAAAAACACCAAAAGCTAAGAGTTTTCCCTTCGAAATCATCTACAAGCTTTTGAAGATCTTTTGGTTTGCACGAGTTTCTTTTGCTGGTGGATTTAAATATCACATTAGGCCTAAGTGAAGTTTATGAACAGTTTGTGATCGGAACGTGAATCAGAAGAATAAGTGAAGCGTGAGCCTGAAATGTGCGTTGAAATTCTTGCATTTTTCCGTTTTTAACGTCACGATTTGCTCAACAATATGAACTGATCCTTCAGGCTATAAAAAGTGTATAAAAGCATTTGTATGCTTTTATTTCTTCTTTGGTGACTTTTGTCGTCACTTCTGCCCTACGTAGGTGCCGGAGGGTAACCCTGCCGCACAAAACCATCACTGGTGGCAACAACACAACAGTTAACAGATTAATGCCCTTACGATAACCAAACAACAAACCAACATCAAGCTACAGTCGCTTTGACAAATTGCCGAGGCCGCTGGCATCTTTTGGGGCGTTCTCTTCCACCCGTTGCCCTCTATTCTAGGAATCATAAGAAAAGAGTGGGACGCAATTGGGACGAATGGGAGAACCGACCTCCAAGTGCACGTATTCCAACGTAACCAAGCATGAAGGAAAGCTATTGTGCTGATGACATCATTATTGGTGGAGACATTGGGGAAATTTAATATTGGACCATGGAGGTAGAATCCTGTACCTTTATGACCAATTGACCATCCGGTTTCTTTTCAGCCGTGTGGATATCCTTGATACCAAGGTTTGACCATGGCTACCTCCATGGTTTGACCACTGTGAGCATCCTTAACAACCCCATACCTTCCTTCCGTCTGGGCGCTAGTCACAATCTTGCCTGGGGGGCATCGTCAAGACGCACTGGGCCGTGGCATTCCTCACCAGGCAAAAGTGTGACGTATCTTTACTGAGCCCCAATTGTTGCAAAGGTAGATCCCCATTTAGTTCCGTCAGAAGAAAAGACTAACGCGTGTGACGAGGCTCTTTTTTGATTCCTCGTTGCGTGAGTAACGATATTGTATCTCCCGTCATAACACAAATTGGGATGTTGGAGTAAACACGCCGAAACACACCGATGAACAACGCATGAACAACATGGACAGATTTTCTAAAAAATACTGAATAATTAATCGAGTTAATCGTTATATCAAGATTTCTTGGTTTCAACCATTAGAAGAAAATTAATCAGCCGGGATCACCAAAACAGGTAAGACAATTCAAACATGTTTTAACACTATCCTCGGAGGCTTGTTGATGTTGTTTCAGAACCACGTGTCATATTCGTATTTCAAAATGGCCGTTAGCGGTGAACTTGATTTGTTATACAATTAACATGTTTTAAGTATATATCGACTCACATATTTTGGTTTACGCTTGTCGTAACCATGGTATACAGTATTACCATTACTTGTTGGAGGTGGAATTTGTTTATTATCTGAGAAACATGGGGTCACACCGTGTTGAGTCGCACACTAATGTCACTGACTACCTGTGGTATTTCTTGTCACACCCAGATCATTCGTCAACTTATAACGTCAGGTGTGTACATAGCGATTTAAACCTTGGTTAAAACCATATTCAAACACTTCACCGTGGACTGGTGGCAAACTAGATAAAAAATGTCCGTCCAGAAGGCGAGACGAGTGTTAGTTTTTGAGATAAAGAGTACACGTAATACACCCAGTTTTTGAGATTAAGAGTACACGTAATACACCCAAAAAATCCCATATCTTTACCACGGTGTCTGAAATGATGCAACAAGTGGCACGATCCGTAGGTGGTTGAGTCAAGAGATGGGGTAAGGGTGACACGAGACGCTGCAACAATGTTCAGTGGAATGTTAAACCCCAAGGATTATTGTCCAACACCCACGATTGTGTGATGTAAAAATTTCCATTGGATATTGGGTTTATATGAGTTCATTCTCCAACATATAACCCATAAAGCCCAGTCAAAAAAGGTGTTCCTTTCAACAGATAAATAGCGGGTACGCCGTAAAATCTCACATAGAGATTATTTTTAAGTTTTTGAAATGGTTTGACAAGTCTTGGTATTTGCTATGTTTGATGTGCCTGCGATCGTTCGCTCTACAAACACGCATGTACAAAACCACATGGCGCCGCATACATGCCCCAGTATTTTGAATGTCGAATTCAAACACAATTTTCAGACGGTTATATTCCCATTTAATTTATCTGTCCAATAATCGCAATTGTCATTTCACGAGTCTTTAAAAAGGTAATCAATCAGGGTAACCACTTACACAAAATAACGAGTTTCGATGATATCAAGTGGTTATTATATCCACCTCCATGGTTTATGAAGTTGGACCGACCGGAAATTAGAAACTGTCAGATTTCAAACATTGACTTGTTATTCACGCGGATCCGTGGTTTTACGTTTACTAGGAGTAATATTCTACGGGTTTCATGACCATAACAAAAAAACCCGTAGCACACTCATCAGAGGGTCATTGGTCTTTCGTTTATATTGGCCTACATGTAAAATGATATGAAGACTTATTTAAAATGGTTACCACGACTAGGTTGGAGGTGGGTTACCCCCAGTGAGGTCATGACCCATGTCACCATTTATAGATAGACAACGTAACCTTTGTGACCTTGTACATTTCAGGGCTTTTCTGACAGGCAAGATAACTCCACTGGTCATATGGGAATTTTTTTATTTTGTTTATCATAATTTCCACATAAATTAAAGAGTTATAAAAATAACAGAAAGTTAATACAAATCGTATACGGTGAAATCTCCATAAAGTGCACGATTTTACATTTTCCTCCATTGAGGAAAAACAAACTGTATATAAGAAATCGTGCCCGCAGGAAGTCCAGGCTCTTTGGCTAGTTTGTAAACATTGTAATGTCACAGTTTACATGCTCTATAGTCACTGCTTCTGTGGTTAAATCGGCTAAATTCAGCGCCAATTACGGCCGTGCTTTGTGATGATTTTATTGGTGATCAAAGTTGTGTGGCACGGCTACGATGTCAGATCCATGGGCAGCAATGCAGCAGGTGGATTCTAAAGCCCGTGGATACCCCAGGACGAGGAAGTACCCAATTACCTGTATCAATGGTTAACGGCTATTCTTAAATATTATTGTAGTACGATTGAGGTGGCATTACGCCAGGTTTGCACTGTTTCTGATTCATGACATCGTCTAAATGTCAGCACATGGAGGAACTTGAAATGTAGTCACCATGAAGGATGACATTGCAGATTGATTGCGGGATGGTTTCTGATATGTCGATAAATAATTCATATATGTCAGGAGGGTGTATTATAAATGACTGATATTGCAACATTTTTATTCAACGGGGATTATAAATCTGAACCGCTATACTTAAAGTTATTCATTTTTTCGCTGAAAATTACTCTGCAGTTTTAACGCCCCCAAAGACACACCATTGTGCCAGTTTGTTTGAAATGCCACAATAGATTTTATCCCGGTACTGAAATCTGTTCATAATCTTGGTTTCCAAACCGCAGTGGTCATGAGGCTGTCTTGGGCCATATAGAACGTCCGGAAGTTCCTTTGTGTTCAACCTTACTATTCAAACATCCCAGCTAAACTTTAGCATTGTTTGTTCCGCCGCGATCGCAAAGTCTGTACTAACAGAAATTACAATGGCACGTTGCTCTGGCTTTTGGATCTGCAATATTGAACTAATGTACATGTACATGTACATTTACTGTACATGTACGTGTATGGAGGGAGCTGATAGAGATTGAACGGTGCGTGCACTCTGAGAGCTGAGCGCATGTACATAAATGAAACGTCACGTAGCCACGCCTACTTTGCATGTGGGTTGCCGATCACTGTATTCTGCATTCGCTGCGGCTGCTCTCTGTACACGTTCCTGAACGGTGGCATTCGACCGATTAAACTCGGTTGGTTGATACCCATGCGGAGCATCATTAAACGACGACTTGCGTTGTACACATGACGAGTGGAATGGATAAGTTTATACACGGATTTTAATTGGCAGAATTCTCTTTGGAACTTTATCGGTACAGATTCATTTTAAGGTATTTATGATGTTGTATTTTTAATGACCGAATGGCATATGCGTGGTGCAGGCGAGTTGTCCAGCTTCTTATATTTCTAATAAAAACGCGAGTCTGTGTTGCCGGTTGCTGCGCTGGGTATAAAGGGAAGGTTGATCTCTTTGAATGACTAATGAACATCGCCCAGTATGGAATAATTAAACATGTAAAGTAAAAGTCAATTTCTTTCAAGGAAACGTTTATGCTGTCATGAAAGGGCTACGTTTCATATCAGTTTTTCTCTCTCGAGGATGAAATGTTTAACATATTTGGGGGAAAAATCCCTTTTCCTTTCTACATGACGTGCGTGTGTATTGACATTGATGTATTAAAGGCATCGTACACGTTTGGTAATTACTCAAAATATATATTAGCATAAAAACTGACTTGGTAACGAGCAACGGAGAGCTGTTGATAGTACAAAACATTGTGAGAAACGACTCCCTCTAAAGTAACTTAGTTTTTGAGAAAGAGGTAATTTCTCACTAAAATAATAAAAACTTCTTGCAAGAAGTTTTTATTCCTACATCTGAAAGCACACAAATTTGTACAACAAGGGTGTTTTTTCTTTCATCATTTTCTTGCAATTTCGATGACCAATTGAGCCCAAATTTTCACAGGCTTGTTATTTTATGCATATGTTGGGATACACTGAATGAGAACTGGTCTTTTGACAATTACCAAACGTGTACGATGCCTTTAAGAAATAAAAAATAAAAATAAATTAAAATTTTGAAATTTAGTTATTGTGCCAGCTTCTGGAGTATTGGTGAATAGACCCTAAGACCCTAAGACCATTTTAAAATACATTAAAATTATTGTCTTTTGCTGAATTATTTTAGTAAATTTTGTGATGTCAATATCTGATAGTCAAACATTCCCCAGTGTTTGTTTCTCACAGTGCAGATGTCAGTGGCTGTGCCGGGATGAATTTAACGTTAACCATTTATTACAACAGGATTGTTTGAATGTTTAATCTGCAGCTGTCTGTGGGCTTATAGCACAGCTTGATGAAGGGATTGGCAGGGTTCCTCCACCACAGTCAAACGTTCATGCTACAATGAATAAACCAAATGTGCACTGTTGAATACCCCGCTTGGCAGTTGCTATTGTTGTGCTGGCAGACATGGATTTAACTCTGTGAATTGAATCGAGTAATTCACTCCTTGCTCTTTATTGATTATATTGCAGATATTAACCATCAGCAGCGTGTGAAAAGAGTGACAAGGCAAGACCCTGAAAAACACTGTGAGATTTAGGGTACCAGTCACAACAAGGACCTGACTGACATGGAAACGAGGCAAAATAACAGATAACCATGGCCACATGTACACTACAGGGGAAGAAGTTCTACTGCCGAGAGTGGGCATTCCAAAAGCTGCTGCATAGTCTGGAGAGCAGACCAGCCTCCAAGACATGTGGCACTCTCATCATGGGTGGGCCGGGCAGTGGCAAGACGGCCATATGCTCGGAGATGGCCTGGCCCACTGCAAACCATGGCAAGCAGAGGAGTCTCAACAAAAGAATGCTCGCCTATCACTTTTGTCAAGCCCATGATCTGGACACTCTATCTGTGCCTAACTTTATTTTGGGTTTAGTCAGTCTGATTTCACGATCAACATTGATTCATGGATACGATGAAAAACTACGCAATCCTCGTGTGCAAGCAGTTTTGGAGCCGGCTGCTTGTGAGAGAAATCCAGATGAAGCTTTCAAGAATGGAATCTTACAGCCTTTATGCTCTCTCAATCCCCCATCGCGGAATTGTTTCATTCTTGTGGATTCTATCGATGAAGCATACCCAAGGATGGATGGAGAACGATGTTCTTCCAGTAGAACTGTTGCAGAACTCCTTGCCAATCATCATGAACTATTTCCCTCATGGCTCTGCCTGATTTGTAGTGCACGTCGTCAGAGTAAATCAGTAACCCGTATGTTTACTGGGTTCCGGAAATTAAGCCTTGACGATCTACGCAAATCACATGTTGTACGGGATGTACAACAGTACATTCTGTGTCGCCTTGACCGAGAAGAACTGCTGCGACAGCAACTCAGTAGAGATACTGCAGAAATGTTGAACCAGTTACATATTAAGAGCAATGGATGTATGATGTACTTGGAGAAAGTCTTAGATGGAGTTGCAGACAACTTCATTAAACTGAAGGAAATATCGGACATACCTGGAACTCTGAATGGACTATATTTATGGCTTTGTCAACGTCTGTTTATCAAGAAGCAGTTCACCAAAATAAGACCAATCCTGAATGCAATGTTAGCGGCCAAGTGTCCACTGACGGACAAAGAACTCTACGCATGTACAAGAACTCATAACACCAGTCTCACTGAAAAGGATTTCCAAGAAAGGCTTCTTAAAATGGGCAAGCTGTTGGTTCGTGGAAAGGATCAAAGATTGCTTATTTTCCACTACAGTTTTGTGGAATGGCTTCTGGATGTGAAACATTGCACAAGGAAATACCTATGTAACATGGCAGAGGGACATGCCATGATTGCCATGAAATATTCATGCGAGGCTCCAAGTCTCACACCTGCACAGGTTCAGAACTTTGCAGCCAATCTCTTGCAGGCGAAATTTGTGCCTCCTATGGAACCCTATCACCTAACCCTTTGGCTAATGTGGATGGGAACACCTCTGAAAGACTGCCTGATGAGCTCGACACCGAAAAGCCAACAAGTGCTTCAGCTCCTTGTTTCAGCTGGGGCGAAGGTTATAGACCTCGATGAAAGCTCCATTGCTCTCCAGGATGCACTGGACAGGGAAGATTCACTGAAGAGCTTGCTCGAGAGTGGAGCTTCTATCAACCAGGTTGATAGTAATGGTCGTTCTCTACTTGCCAATGCTGCATACGGCGGAAATTTAAGAGTGGTAAAGTTCTTGTTAGCCAGAGGTGCAGATTCAACAATAACTGATAGAACTGGTCAAACAGCACTGGGACTTTCCGCACGCCAGGGGCATTGTGAAGTTGTCAGTATTCTCATTGAATATCATGCTGAATTGGATCATGTTGACCATGATGGCTGGACCCCTTTGCGATCAGCTGCTTGGGCTGGACATGCAGACGTGGTAGCTGCTTTGCTAGCTGCAGGTGCAAAGGTAGACTGCAGTGACACAGACAAAAGAACAGCTCTACGTGCTGCAGCCTGGGGAGGTCACTGTGATATCGTCATGAATCTTGTGGAACATGGTGCTAACGTTAATCAGGCCGACAATGAAGGAAGAACACCTCTTATAGCTGCTGCATACATGGGTCACAAGAAGATAGTTGAGTATCTTTCGGACAATGGAGCAGACATCAACCATATAGACTGTGATGGTCGCACTGCTCTCTCCGTTGCTGCAATGTCGGTGGCAGTCAGCCAAGGCCATACAAGTGTCATTACGCTTCTCGTTGAGAGGGGAGCTGAGGTAAACCACAGTGACAATGACGGTATGTCTCCACTTATTGTTGCTGCCAGTGAAGGACATCAAACTGTTGTAGAGCTTCTACTGGAAGGGGATGCTGATATTGACCATACAGACAATAATAATCGCACAGCCTTGATAGCTGCCTCAAATATGCGGCACACGAATGTTGTAAAGGCACTCCTGTATTGGGATGCAGCTGTGGATACCATTGACAATGAGGGCAGAACTGTTTTATCCATTGCCGCGGCAGAAGGTAATGCGGAGGTTGTTCGTATGCTTCTGGAACGTGGTTTAGATGAGATGCACAAGGATCACCATGGCTGGACTCCATTGCATATGGCTGCCTTTGGAGGTCACAGAGAGGTTTGTAGAGTGTTTCTAAGCCAAACCAGCCCTGTTTCTGTGGATATCATGGACAGAGATGGGAGAACACCATTGACTCTTGCAGCACAAGAGGGTAAACTTGATACTGTCAAAGAACTTTTGAATTACAATGCAAATATCCACCACACTGCTCATGATGGACGGAGTGTGGTCAGAGCTGCTTCCTTAGAGGGGCACCAAGAAGTTGTAAGGCTGCTGATTGAAGGTGATGCTGATATCAACTATAAAGATGCTGAGGGGAGATCTACATTGTACATGCTGTCTCTAGAGAACAAAGTGCCCATGGCCCATTTCCTGTTGGAATCTGGTGCAGATACTGAAAATCCAGACTTTGAGGGTAGAACACCTCTTCATGTTGCATCCTGGCAGGGCCATACGGAGATGGTGAATGTACTGCTTACTTTCAAAGCAAATCCAAATGCTGTTGACAAAGAAAAGCGATCAGTATTGCAGTCAGCTGCTTGGCAAGGACACGTGATGGTTGCAAATGCCCTCCTTGATAAAGGAGCCAATAAAAATCATACTTGCAATCAGGGTGCTTCTGCGCTTTGTATTGCAGCCCAAGAAGGTCATTTGGATGTTGTGAAGTGTTTGCTGGAGCACGGTGCTGATCCAACTCAATCTGACAAGCATGGACGTACGGCTATGAAGGTTGCACTCAAAGGTGGCCACCAAGGTATAATCAAACTGTTGGAAAAGTGTGGAGTGCTAAATCCAGTCTCACCAATGCCGTCTAGAGCCTCCCATAATCGAAAAAATGGATGTGGCACGGGTGGATCTTCGTCTTCAAATCAGAGCAGTGAGAATGCAAAGACTGGATCCTCGGGGTTGTTGAATAATGGCGGTTTGATGCAAGCTAGCTCATCTTCAAACTCACCAGACTCCACATTTGATCTAAGAAAGTCAACTGCATCCAACCAGTCATCCAAATCCTCTTCAAATTTGACATCAGTTTCAACTGTTAACTCTACCATTAATCTTCATCCTCCAAAAGAGAACAACCATCGCCACTCTACTTTCACTGAACAACTTCAGCATCTGGCACCTCACAGCAAGAAGAGGAGTAGTAGCTCTCATGGAAGATCCCAGGAACCAAGCAGAAACCAGTCTATCGCCAAGGTCACACCAGCTTCCTCCTTCCAGACAATACCCGAAAACATCATCACTGCCCATAGCACTGAAAAACTGCAACATGTACAATTGCAACAAAGCCAGACTGGTGCCATACAGTCTCCAAGACGATCACCCTCTCCTCATATCTCTTCCAGGTCAACTTCTCCAAGTCTACAACCATCAAGTCCCCTGTCTCAAGCATCACAATCTCCAGTCAGGATGATATCACCACAAACATCGCCATCACATTGCCAGTTTCAAAATAACAACAAGCCTGTGTTCCCTTTCAAGAATCCCAAATGCACAACATCTCAAATTTCTGTGGAGGTACACAGCTCTCAAGAGATAAGATCTGCTTCTCCTCAGCCTAGGATGGGTGTCCACAAATCCCCAAAAGTTGAGAGAAGAGGAAGGTCCTCATCTCTGAAGGAACATCGGAAGATATCAAATCCCATGGTGCCTCCACAGAATGGACACAATCATATAAATGGTCAGGCGCCATACCAACCATCCCCACAGGGACAACAATTGCAGCATCAATCACTGCAAAATATCCCCGTCATTAATGGCAACAATCGGCAAATGCAATCACACAATTTTCATCCGTTTTACTCGCCACCGATTCAGCGTAGATTTGACCCGTCTATGCAATCGCAATGTTGCCATGGAAGTAGCACAATGATTCCTGAGCAACAGTCCCCAGAACACAGCTCCTCCGGAGCACCTTACCACCATCGATCCAACTCACAGCCTGTTCCCATGGACTGCCACTGCCACGAACACGTCCACTTTCAACGTAAAGCCTCTTTACCAGTGTCTTTCAATCAAATTAATCTGCAGCGATTTGTCCCGGCAAGACCTGACTCACCCGAACCAAGGCCAAGACGAAATGGAATAGTCACTAATCCAAATTATAAGAACTATAACAACAAGACTGGGATGCACGGGAGTCATACAATGTTAGCTCAACACAGCATCATTGCAGGAGATAGTCACAGAGGACTGTCACCCTTGGAACTTAAGCAGGCGATGAAGGCTAACTTTGAGGGATCTTGCAGGAATGGATACAACAAGAAGGAAACGCCCTTATAAATCATGATTGGTAAGTAACCAGAACTAATTTTTTAAAAATTGCCAAAGAAAGTTTATAATTTATAGTAACTGTCAATTTGAAGTTTTGTGGTACTACACTGTGATAAACAAAAACACTTTCAGTAAAAAAAAGTTGCAAACCCTAAATTGCACTCCTTGCTAAAGCACCATCTTACGGCAAATATCCTTTCAATACGTTTGTTAAATACAACATGTGCGTTGTACATTTGTAAATGTACTATTCACCGGGTGAATGATGTTTGAAAACGAAATCAAGCTTAATACAAAAGCAGTTTGGGATTCCTACCAAGAATCAATCTTCTGTAATACACTGTAACTGAAAGTAAATTTCATGAAAACAAATACCTAACATATGTGAATCAGGTTTTTATGTAGTCATGGGGTGTTTAAAAATGAAGTTGATTTTTTCTGTCAGGCCAAATGACAGGGAAAAAAAATAAGGTAATTGAAAATGAGGTCACAAAAATCTATTAAATTGAGCTAGGAGCTTATAACTGCTGCAAGATTTGCTTTGCCTAGCCGTGCTTTATGTTTTATATGCACTTCGTAGCACATCATCCGTGATTGCGACTCCAACTCGTCTGTATTATGAACTTGGACTAGCCATGCATTATTTTTGCCCCGGGCAGTTTCATAAATGTACAGGCATTAGGGAGCAAATTGAGAAATTCATTGGCTGTATTCCGTTGGGAATTATTGTGAAACCTTGGATGTCTTAATACTGCACCGAATAAATACATCAGGACCAATTTGTCAGCGGGGAAGTTAACCAAGATTTAATTTATCGTGGGTAACTTTGTCAAGGAATGGCTTGAAAGCAATGTTGTGCGTTACTTTTCACGGGGTTCTCTAACAAAAATAAGGTCCAATAAAAAATTCCAGACCAGTTCTTTTTGGAGGAGTGTGGGTGCAATCGCTCTCCAAACCTTGTCTGAGGAGTGTGAAAAACAGCACTCCTTAAAATTTTACAGTGGATTAAACATTATTTTCTGAAAAAACAGAAAGTCATTCCCAGCAGGAAATGAACTACCGATTATGGTTTTTATTTGCTTTGATCATGCTATAGAAATAACAATCCGCCGATCTAATCCTGCACTCGTGTACGTGCAATTATGAATTATCAGAGGTACTTGAGGCTGAAATTGTTCATCATGAACAGTCAGATTTCTGTAAAATTGTGTTTTAACAACGTTTTAGCTAGTTAAAACACCAGAGGACTAGTCTAAAATTTCTCAAAGTTGACTGGCTGGCTAGTTCAGGTGTTGAAAAGCATCCATGTTTCATTTCAAATATTGACTATCGAAAAAGCTATACTGGCTAGTGAAATGACAAGGTAACTGGTCCTGCTGGCCAGTCACTAAAAAAGTTAAGGGCAAACTCTGAAAGAGCTGCACTCAGTAAATTAAGGAGAGCTGTTCATAGCTCTTCTCATATTTCTTAAAAGGAAGTATTTCAATAGAAACTATTACATTAACGTTATGCTCGGCCACAGTAACTAGCCGTATTATCCTGACAAAATTTCCTGACAAAATTAGTTGACACCAACCTTTTCTTTTTCCATCATCATGGGATTGCATTGTGGTGTCCGTTAGTTGCCCCTACAAACCAATAACAACTCAAAATTTGATTGTAAAACTATTATAACCAATCGTGCCACCAGTTGGGCACTGGTTCCAGGCTTCTTGTTTGATGGGCACTATTTCTTTGCTCAAACAACTAATTGGGGACAGGCTATTTCTGCCACAGTGTTTAGTGAATGGATCGGAATCAGCTCTTGTTACTCAATATGCCTAATGGATGCTAAAATTGGCTTTACATAATATGCTCTGTTCACGCTTAAAATAGAAGACTCAATGCACTGAAGTCATTACATTTAGTGTTCAGTAAAGAGTACTGTCACCTTGCCTTAAGCTAAGGGCTTGTTCCTTTGAGCGTGCTTTGAGCTGCGCTGTATTTGTGACACATTCATATACAACCTGGCAGCTTGTATATCTTGATAATTCAACGTAGAAGGAATTACACGTCTTCTAAATAACTTTCTTTTTCTGTGGTTGCTATTCTCTGCTCCTGCACTTGCTAATGCTAGCCCTTTGAAATTCATCATGTCAAGAAAACTGTCATTCATTAAGTTTTTCTTGTAACCTGACGCCCAAATTCTGTCTTTTTCTGATAAATACGGCACCTTGGTGAGAATGCACTTCATGGATTAAGCTCAAGTGTACGTAGGTTAATGCAAAGTCAATAATGCTGGCTGTGCTTAAATACCAGGTGCAACATATCAAGTCTTAAGACTGTGGACACCAACCACTGGGCAGGCTTCAGGCAAACCTCAGGATACATATGTTACTCATTTGTTTTCCTTTTTACATTTTGTGAGAAAGTTCACATGCTCTGGGGCAAAAAAAGGGCGCAGAGTTGAAGCATATTTTGCATGGTTTTTGTTTATGAAGTGAGGGGATTTTTATGCACCTGCCATTGATGTTCAAACTTAATAAGATCATACATTGGATGGATGGAGTCCAAAACAATTTAAAACGTTATGACAAAACTGAAGAATGAGTTACCATATTTTACTCACATTGTAACTGGAAAATTTCATCGACCCCTGATCGATCCTCTCTTCTGCATATCCGAACCCAGGCTCTTTGTGCAAACAAAATTCAGATTTTTACATTAACAAGTTTTATAGTCTCAGAGATGTACTTTGAAACCATGTGAATTTGTGTGTACATGGTGAATAAGAATTGAACATTTAAAAAGATTTAGCACAGATTGGCTAGCTAGCTGGCTGGCAAGCACATGTGCAGATAAATGTTGTCAATTTTGGATTCCTCCTTAACATTGAATATTTTGTCCTTATTGTTGATCTCTTGTTGAAGTCAAACACAGACTACTGAAATGTTCCAACTGGTTTCATTCCTCCATACATCTCTCTCTGCTGATACAGGCAAGGCCCAATTTCATAAAGCCTGTGTAAGCACAAAAACTTGCTAAGCACAGAAAAATCTCGCTTAGCTGAAACAAGGCTACCAGCCTAAATTTCGTAAAATTTGCATTGATGCCACTGGTTCACAACTTATTTTTTGCTAGGCAAAGAAATTTGCTCAGTGGTTATTTCTGCTTAACAGCTTTATGAAATTGGCCCTGGGTCATTCCCATGAGTAAATACAACAGCAGACATGTTTTATTTACCTACTAATCTATCTCCGCTAGTGTTACTGATTGTCTATTTGATATATTATACAAATATTGGATGCATATGAGTGCATTGTTGCAGAAGGTGAAATCTGGACTGTTCCATTTCACAAGAAGAAGCCAAATGAAATAGAAAAGCCAGATTGTTCACCGAGTGATTATATTCTGCGACGCACGGACCAAATGCATTTAATCTTTGTTTTATATAACTCACACATAGCTCCTTGTCATTTGATAATTTGTTCACAATAAACACAAAAAAAGACACGGAAACTCTGAAAATTCTTCTTTTTTTAAACTTCTGAACAACATGGATGACTCCATGAGACACCAAGCTTGTCCGCCGGACACAATATTTCATTTGGACAAACGGGCGGGGAACAATGATTTTTGGAAACGATGTTGCAAAGCGTCCTATAATTATGCATGTAGGACTCCAATATTACTTTTTGTTACAGCAGTAAAGCCTACATGACAAGGATCTCTGTGTGCGGTATATCATGATGTACAGGGTATATCCTATGCCCAGGGTCAGTGGCCATTCCTTCTTGTAATAATAATCAAGCATACTTCTGTACTTCCATTTGATCACCCCCAGATACCAACCTGGATATCTTATCTTGTGCACAAGTCATCCTGGAGCTCAATTGTCTAACCAGACCATGGAATTCTTCTACTAATGATCATCCAGTCCAATCCAAGGTTTAAAGGGAGCTGTGGGATTCCTCATTGTTCAACCCAGCAAGCTGAAATGAAGCAGAAACACAGGACCAAGGACACCAATGTTCAATCTGATTTGATGAGTTGAGGACGAGACCAGACCCCTATTGTTACTCTAAGGCCACTTCAATAAATACTTGGACCTCACTTCAGGTAATCTGTAACATGCCCTTTGCTCAGAAACTTTCCCACGAGTTGATCCCTGAATTGTGCAAAAAAAAATTAATTGTTGTACTGGTGCTTGGTTGGTGATAACATGCTGCAGTGTTGCAGAATTCATGAAGAGATAGTTACCTTCAAGGTTCAATTAAGGAACAAAAATTTAAACAGTTTTTCCCAAAGGTTTATTTTTTATTTTTTATAGTTTGGGTGTGAACAGAGTGTGAAATTATGAAATACCAATAAACTGTTAAAGCTGCCATACTGATTTGAAATTGCTGCAAGAAAAAACCTAAATTTATTCATGGAAGTTATTTCAGTTTATTTTCAAGTATTGGACTTTTAAAATGTCTTAGGAATGGTGTTTAAATATAAGCACAATAAAATTGTTCCAAACAATTACTGTAATATTATAATAACGGTTTTAAGAATCCAAGAAATATAGTCTTTTTTTCTTCTTCCGTGATTCATATGCACATCAAGTGACCCGACATCAGTAAAATAAGCAAACCATACTCGGGTTTAATCAAACAGTAAATCCCGGTCTCGAATTTGAGGGGAAATTCTCAAGACCGCAGGGCTTAGGCCTACTTGTAGCTGAAACTTTTTACTGGACCAGAATTGTTTTTACAAGACCAGAATCACAAAGAGCAAAACCTTTTACACAGTTAAACATATAAACTGTTTTAATTTGAACAAGCACCAAGACATGTAAGAGGAGATTCACCTCATTTGTCTCATTGAGGGATATTTGGGGTTGAACTAAGAAAAATTGACTAGAGTGGGATTTGAACCAACGACCTCCAGATTAACGTGCCAATGCTCTACCAACTGAGCTATCTAAACCCTATGTTGGTGGTCTCCCTTTTTTGTCAATATCTTCGTTCGGGGGTGCCAGTCAGAAGCTATACAACCTTAACTGTTGTGTAGCCATGCAGGGATCACACCCAAATTTACGATACAACCTGGGAAGCTGGCAGCAGAGGGATCACCGTAAGGGGATGTGACGTTTTATTTGAAGGATATTTATCAGACTCAAAGTCAACATAGTTTGTTTTTATTCAAGATTTTACACAGTGAGGTTACCGAGGTATAATTATTCAAATTAAAAACTCAAGAACGCCAGACTTGTCCGGTCATGAGTTTACTGGCCTCAGGCCTGAGGTCCAGTTTGAATTTCAAGCCCTGCAGAAATCTATTCACAGATTCTCAAAGCTCTGAGGACCAAACTGTCCACTGATGCCATACTGCCTCTCTGCTGATCCACGGCACACATGTGGTCCCATTTCATTCCAGTCCTCATTTTATTTTATATCCTGCAAGGACACATGTGTGCGTGATGAAGGAGGATTAAAAAGGATTAGGGAGGATTAAGCTCAACTTCCATCTCTTCCATTTCTAACGTTGAAATCTTGTACTCTAGTGGCAGTATTCTGTGTATTTGAACAATTTGTTGATCTCAGGCTGGAATCATCTACAAATCCACCAAACATACTTTAAACTGTCACAATCATTCACTACTTAAGTATTTATAACTTAGACTCAACATGCTGGTGTGTTTTTTTTACAAATCTTGATAACAACTTTTTTATTTCAAGTGAAACAACCTGCTGAGCATGATTTAAAACTTGGTCATTAATAAATGTAATCTACTCAAATGAGACGTGCTATTACAGAAATAAAATTTGACAAAACAAGTAAAGTTAAGTAATAGTTAAAAAAACTAATTACATGTAACTGTGAAAAAAGGGACTCTGGCACGGGATTGGGAAAAATGCCAATGTCACTCAAGTATAGTAGAAGTACATTATACACTGAATACATGTGAACCTTCAAATTGTTAAGTAATTTCTAAATTACAATTTCAAAAGATTTATACATTAAGTAGTTGGGTTCTCTGCTCAAGTGTCACTTAACTTTTTTCCTTGTTAATATTATTGTACATTGAAATACCTTAAATATTAAGAAACTTTAAAGTGACATTCTGTTGTGTTTGAATGACTTTTGTCATTTTTTCTGTTGTAGAAATAAGGTGGAGGGATTATGTATATTTAAATTGTGTACATAAACAAAGTTTATGCTTGCAGTATAGCCAAGGGGTGTTCATGTGTGTGTGTTTGTAAGTACCTTAAATAACAAATTATTAAGGAGGTTATAGTTCACGGTTTGTTAAAAATTGAAGGAACTGCTTTGCAGCGATTTTTAGCTTTACAAAATTTGTGTTTTCGAGCGATGAAAAGCAAACAGCAAATATAAGCGGTAAACAAAATTCCATAGGTTGGAGAAAGACCTGAAATGATCTGGTTCGTTAGCTTTTTCTGCTCGGCTGTTTTTTTTTAGCTCTGTGAAATATCATGATGTTCAAAGTGAAAAAAATATAATGCACTTCTCTGTCTATGTTACAGTAAGAAACTGTTACTCTCATGGTTTTTATGCCAAGGTATAAAATAATATATTATTCGGTAGTCACACTTCTCCCTGATTCAAACGTGTTGATTTTAAAGCTATTTGTACATCATTTGCTCTACAGTTTTAGCACCTGGAGCATGATACGCATTGTAGCATAAAATCAACATACATTGCTTGTGACTCATTGCAGTATTGTGGGGTCAAACACAGTGAAAGGAGAGAGTACTTCGGATAGAGAAAGAATAAAAAAGCTTGCCAATATTATAGTGTTTACGAAAGGGGTATATAAGAAAAGCTGTTATTGATTAGCCTAGGGAGCCTTTTCACGCTTCGATCTTCTTAGTGACATGTTATTGATTTGTTGAAACTGAAAACAGTTTTGCTTGGCCTCAAGTAAGATGATTTTAAGGTCCTAAAAGGGATGTTTGCTTGCTGGGTTGTTTGTTGGATTCTGGTAACCCCCGTTAGCTGTGTGTCAACATCTTATGTAAACATCTTGTGGAAGTGTCTAATGCAAAGTTTCACACAATTATTGAGTAAATTTGCCAACAAATTACTTTTAACAAAATAATGATGTTGTTTTGATAGCTTTCCCATGAATCTTGATTATGTGTTCAAAGAACAAATGAACAAATAACTCTGTTATTTATATTTTTTGTTTTGTTCTGAAACAAACAAATTGGCCCAAACTGTATTGTGGTAATAATATAATGTGCTTTAGTAATAAACTATGATCCCATGGAAACCGAGCTCACCGTGGCAATATAATCTCTTGTAGTCAGATTCAAACCTTATTTTCAGTTTCAAATTCCTGTTATTTTTAAGTTTTTGATTTAGTCTTTAATGTATTATTATGTATTTCTAATAATGAAACTATTTAATTCTGAATAGGTTTAATCATTGAATAGCTCTAACGAGATGGGAAAACCCCCAATATATTTCTATACTTTGTCAGAGAGTTTCATTTAAAACAAACACACTTCATCCATTCAAGACATTGGCAGGTCCATAATGCAATCAGAGTTTTCAAAACTTGACACACGTTTTGTTGTGTGTAATCGAGAGTGAGCTATTTAACCCAGACATAAGTTTTACTTAATTTTGTTCCTTTCAAATGAATGAAATCCAACAAAATTGTAGGCTTCAAGGGTATATTTACTTGGTACTTTTTTTAGATGAAAAAAGCAGGAGTGGCATTAGGAAAAGGCCATGTCCTCTATTGCACATGGTCTTGGCTTTGGTGCCCCTTCAAAAGTTTTCCATAGACGTTACGATTGTCCGAGTGCCATCTTCAAAATTGGAAATGGCCTTGCCCTCTCAAGGATGAAATTCCAGACATTTTGCATGAATTTTCATGAAGAGTAAGGTATTGAGAAAGGTTGGCAAGTATTGTTTCCAGAATCAGAGAGCAAGCTCCTTGCTCTGTTGATATGAGGGCCACTGCAACTGTCATTCTCACATTTATTCTCAATTTAAAAATCATAATTCCATCCACAATGAAAGTCAAGATCGTTAACCAAGTCACTGTCAGGGAATTTATAATCACCATCTTTAAATCATTTGAGCAAGGATAACTCAGTTAAGTCAAACAAAGATATTTCTGCAAAAAAAAACATTCTGTGTAAAGATCTGCAACTGAATAAAAACAAAAAACTATTTGTGAACATGGTTTTAAAAATGTTATGCTGTCTGGGGAAACTGAGACAAAGCAGGAATTTGGAACATGAACAAATATTTACACACATGTTTGAAGCTTGCCTTGATAAGTGTGTTGTAGAATGCAAATATTTTCACACAGCATGGATGCGCAAAAACAATTTGTCATTGAGAGCCTGTTGACTGACAGCTGTTGATCTTGACTTTTGCTGTCTATTGTTGCCTGTGCATGTAACCAAGATACCAGTCCAACTGTTTTATTAAAACTGACTCAGACTGCAGTACACATTTATTGCTTGCCCCAATTTACTGTGAATCTAATAACCATGAGAGAATTATGTGTTTGCCTGAAAACTGCAACAGAATGTCATGGGAAGGGGAGCCGGGGTTTTGGGCTGGAAAGTGTTTGCCATGGTTACTGGCATTTCAAAAAAAGTCAATTTGGATGATTGTCTTGTTTGCTTTATACTGTATTCTATTAGATCAAAATGACAGTGACTCATCTGTGTAAAGGTACATGGGGCAGCCATTGCAGTTACAATTTTTATTTCAATTTAACATTCTTGAAGCACCACACACAAAAATATTATCAGCCTTGAAGGAAAAATACTATTTCCCAGCCCCTCACATGTGGCATTCTGTGGGTTTTTTGTACAGTGGGATTGACCAAAGATTTTGACTTGAGGGGTTCACTGGTGTATAAATCCAGCTGCAATAACCTTGTGAATGCTTATCTGAATGCTGCGGCTTAGACCAAGTTGGCCTTGCCACCAGGTGAGATAGGCATCTCAACTATTCCAGTATTCACCTGGTCAGACTTATGGTCAGACATGGTGAACTTAAATATACAATTTGTGTAAGGTTATTTAGATACATCTAGATTGGGTTTTATTGCTCTAATGGAGATATGCAATACTTGGTAATTGGGCGTGGTGTACATTCAATCAATAGGTCTGGATGATATCATGTTTACCTTTCATTTCAGTGAAGAAATGGGTCGCCACACATTTGGTACTTTAAAGGTATTATACAGGATTGGTGGAGTTGACAAAAAAAAAGTCACAGACAGTGATCACGTTTCGTGGGATCAACCACATACATGAGATAACAAACCTGTACAAATTTGGGCTTAATCCGTTGTGTAAGTCAGGAGAAAATAGTGAAAAACCATGCACAATTTTCAGCATGTAAACACATAGCCCTTAATTATGGTTGTAACAACAGAAATCAGCTGATTGCAATTTGGGGGTTTTAGGTTTTCAAATCAAGTTTTCTTGAATATCACTTTATTTCAGAGTGAAATATTTCACAGAAAAAAATGGTTCTGGTAAGAAATTCATAATCAGTAAGCTTTCAGACTAAAATTAAAAATTGTGTTTTTTTTAATCCTTGCCAATCCTGTATAAACTATAATATATAGGCTACCTTTAAAAATTTGACTGAAGCTAGAAATAACCCAGTGGTGCATTTCTGTATTTGATTATAAAATGGAACGAATCAAGTCTCAGAACTTTGCAAAATTACGAGGGTTTCAACCATAAATTGAAACATAAAGTTGTGTCTTAAAATAACAAACTTCTTCAAATCAATAGTTCAAGAGTGGTAGACATGTTGACCTGTTATTTGGGATCTATTAAAGGATTGAAGTGTTGTTATTGGCAATGCCAGACTCCTTTTTATTGTATGTTAGTATTTAACTATGGGGCCACAATGAACTTGGAGCCTTTCCAAAGAAGCCAGTTTCTTTTGTTGTAATGAAGGTCAATTTTAAATTGGTAATAAGATCAATTATTTGGTTTAAGTGGCAAGCTGTGAGTGTCATTTTAGTGAACAGCAGGGTTCCAGCTAAAAGATTAAAACAGTGGGTTGTATTTGTTTAAACATTGATAATGACCAGAGCAAACACAGAGGCTTTTGTTCAAACAGCCTATAAAAACAGTTGATAGTGTTTGTCAAGATCTTGTTTTTGTTTTTATATTTTGTGCAAAAGCAATGGTAACTCAGACAAAGGATTCTCGTCTATACAATCAAATGACCCAATGCAAATTCTTTTGTGCACAGAAGTCAGGGTAAATAGTTCCAGTTCTTGGTCAAAATTATATATAACTATTGCTGAAAGTCTGTTTTGCTTTTCCATGCATAAGGACCGTCTTATCTTTCTTGTTTCTTAAGATGTGTATGAAGGTATTGCTTTCAGGTATATTAAAGATTCATATAAAATTTACGTCAATGCCATTAGCATCTTAAAATGATGATTCAGCAGAACTGTCGCAGATCAAAAGACTGTGCAAGTCTTGCGCATATCGAAAACGAGAAAACGACTAAATCAAAGACTATATTTGTCTATGATATCATTTTTTAAATTTTATATTCTCTTCAAACAAAATTCTTGAAAATATACATACCTATAGCAATTTGTTACAAATACAATTTAAATTTTCATGTAGTACAAATGATTTTTTTAAAAGTAATGTTGAAACAAAACTAAAGCTTGGGACGAGGATGCTTAATTTCTGAATTGTTTTCAAATAACCAGAAATAGAAGACAAATCTTATTTTCTGGTTTTCTTTATTGAATTGTGAAAGTATTTTACTTTCATACATTTCATGGATAAATTTTACTTTCCCAACAACATGATTCAATTTGTAAAGCCATGAGCTAACCTTAAACTTAAGTAATTGAAGAAACAGAATCACACAATTCAATATGGTTTGGACCACCTTGGTCGCGGAAGTTCGAATACGTGCGATGCTTGCACAGTCTATTTCAATTCAATGTTCATCATATGCATAATCTCCTTAATCTTATAACAAAGGTGTACAGCCAGTGGCTTCTGTAATAGTCTTATAGAGTCTGTGGAAACTTAACAACTTGGTGCTTTTCTTGGGCGGCCAGACTGCATTTATAATGCGTCTCACCCCACACAAACTGCTATTTTGGTGCCAGTATGTCAAGAGTATTGTATCTTTTATCAAAACAAACTATCATTATCAATAACTGTATTTATGAACTTATATTTAATCATTCTTTAAAGACATTGAAATTGGATGTACATATAATGAAATCTTGTATAACTAATCAGAATTCTCTATTACACTTTCTTTATTAAGTGAAAAGTGTGATGCCCATAAGGTTTTAGCCAGGATTTGGTAAAAGGGTGCCGTCCAAATTTGCTGGAAATTTAAAAACTGGGTGTCCAAATTGTTCACATACAATACATGTAAATGACAGATAAAACAGGGTGTTCAAATTTAAAACAGGGTGTCCAAAAGACACCCAGACACCCCCCTGGCTAACACTGTGGCTAACCCGATGCCAAAATTGGGCACTTTTTTGAAATGTGGAAATAGCATGAGAAGTTGGGACGTCCTTGATATCATTGTCATGTGATGTCTTAAACATTCAATACTGTGAGAAATACTCACAATATTATAGGCCAACATTGATACTTGAGAGTTCCTCTACTTATATGGGGCCCAATTTCATGGCTCTGCTTACCGCGGAATTCTTGGCTTATACAGCCCATTATGCTTTAAATGGTGCCGTAAGCGCAGAATTTTGCGGTAAGCAGAGCCATGAAAATGGACCCTGATGGATGAGCAAGTAAGCACAGTTGTTTCTGGCTTTTGAGTAGCGTCACAAATTAATGATCAAATGTTCACGTAGTTCAATGAATACAGTGGAACACATGAATGACTGTATACAAACAGATGTACAGAAAACATTCAAATGTTAACAGTCTTCCTATTTTGAAGTCTGTGTTTCACTTTCACTTCTAAAGGCTGTGGAATTTGTGTTTATTTATTTTAGATCCATGCAATGCACTTGTAAAACTACTTATAATGCACATGCATGCGCTTCATAATTTGCCAGAAAGATTGTGTGTTTTTTTAGTTAACTGGTATGAACTTCACATTTTCTTTCAAAAGGAATCTGGCTATTATTTACCTTGTTTATTAGTTGATACTGTGAATACCATTATTTGAAATACCTTAATGTACATTGATTCTTGAGAAAAGTGCCCTGTGAAAAATTGTCAAAATAATCAGAGTAAAACCTGACATAAACCATACACTGATAGGGTCGTCCTTGCCAGACTTGAAAATGCTGATTTTAATTGCCAAGACAGAAACCGCAAGCTAACCACCCAATTATTTATGCCTGTCTACAAGATATGAAATGTTTATTACCTTAGAATAAATATCGGGGGTACTTATTGGGAAAGGGCGGCCCTCTAATGAGGTGTTTTTGAGTATTTTGGTAGGTCACTTAACCCTCTAGTTAACGGTAGCATTATTTATACAACGGGTGTACTCTGCATGACATGATTATGTACACACTAACTTAAATTATGTTTGTACTGTTGGGTTTAAAGTTTAAAATTATATTATAATTGGAATGGAAAAGTGTGAGAGACACTGTCAGTGCATTATTTACATTTAGCACTGTTTTGTGTCCAGTAACTGACCAATTAACTCAGCAATTTGGAAACAAACCTTCGAGCAATTTGTATCAAAGTTTACTTTTTCATATTTGAAATTCATCGTTTAAAGATTATCACTGAGGATAAAGAATAACATTGTTATTTCTAGAATATGTCATAAAACCAGTTTAAAAGTAAAATGCATAAGTGATGTGTTAAATAAATATGAATCAAAAATATCGTGTGAGTGAAACATGGACCGAAACTGTGTACCTGTGTTCAGATTTTGAAGTGTGTTTGTGTTTTCCCCAAAAAGAAACATCGGGGGAAAAGTGCGCTGTACCGATTGCTATTCATCTAATTGTGTGAATGAATCGAAGCAAGTCTAATCTTTTCAAAGGACCAGGGTCCCTGGACTACCGAAGAAGAAATTCTCACACAACACGTGGAATGTGTCTGTGTGCACATGGGTGTAAGGTCTTACTAAATCTCAAAAGATTTTGTGTAACGCTCCGAAAACAGCTGAAGAATTGTGACAAATCACTAAAGCGGGTAGGCTGAAACTGTCAAAATGCTGCTGGCCCGTTCTGTTTACTCAAATAACATTGGGTTCTTTTTTGTGGTGAATCACATAATAGAACTGTTCACTTGCCAGGTGTGGAATATCGGGAGGAAAACTCCAACCCGCTTCTCGGGTGAGAAGTTTAGCAAGTCTCGAGTACTTAAAGAACTCATGATTGCCAATTTTCAATACTTTTCAAACACACTTCAATCAATGCAATGAATTTCTTTGCCTTATTGAAGCAAAAATTATTATTCCCAAAAAGTTAATATAGGAAAGGGCAATTTTGGCTTTGCCCTTTGCATTAACTCTTGTTTTTCAATTTGTCCACTTTGATTTATGTAATAAAAACCATCTCATAAATTGGGTATCACATATTTTCTGATTTGACATATCTGTATGTTCTAAAAACCAAACTTAAAATTTATCAATAATAACTGTTACGAACAAAAGGATTCTTTTACAATATAATTGTAAGAATCAATTCTTTCTTGGTCCCTTATTATTTTATTTTATTTTATTGTTTTCTTCTTGCGGGTCGATTTTCAACGCACGTGGCCGTTTTAAGCTAGCATAACTGCATAAGATTATTTTGGTGACACTTATTGCACGTCTAAATAACAATGGTAATATACGTTTATACCGCGCTAAATACTACGTTTTTAAGCGCTATGGCGCAGCCTCGCTACCATGGGCAGCGCGCCGTATCGAATACTTCTCGTCACTTAACCCCTGGTAGGGATGTACTGAAAAACAATGCTGATTGGCTCCCAAAAAAAGAGTACTTTGCGTGCACTCTTGTTAAAAAAAATTTGAGCACTTGTATGGCACTTGTAGGACGCTTAGTACGTGCACGTCAAAATGCAAGTATTTTGACGCGATTCCATGTTAATTGATTCATGTTTTTACACGGTCACCCTAAACTGCATACAGTAAGACATATCACAAGATCAAAGAAGAATGAGAGGGGACCAGTTGCTTTTTGACTTGATGCGGGTTACCATACTTGAGCAAATGAATTAATTACAGGGGTTATGAGCAAGCAAGGCAAGCTGGGAAAAAATGGAACGAGGTTGCTATGGTGCTGTTGTCCTCGCAGACTATGGATCCTTCTTACTGAAATCACGTATCTATATAGCACAGGCATGATATTCTTTCTACTTCAGTCTGATTTCCGATTTTTTGCCCTTGGAAAAGATTTGATTAAATTGTGATTAAATAGCCTAAAAAGTCTTCTAAAGCTTAAACCGTGTGTACATTTAGGTCAGCCCTTGCACTCAAATAAATGCTCCTACTTTTTTCCAAGGACCAAATATCATGCCCTGCTATTGCAACATGGGAGGTCTGCCATGCTTAGTCAAATTTCATAGAGCTGCTTAATGGTTGATTTTGTGCTTACTGCGCGAGTTTCCATTTCATAGCGCTGCTAACCGTATAAGGCCAAAGGGAAAGCAAAAAGATTACCCATGCGTTTCACTTTTTTTCAATTAAGCATGTTCTTCGGACCTAGCAAAAGTTGATAGTAGCGTTTCCTATAGTTCTATTGTTTGTGATTAGTTCAGCCTTAATTTTTACTTAATTTTGGGTTGAACAAAGAAAAATTGACTAGAGCGGGACTTCAACCTGCAACCTCCAGATTAATTTGCCGGCGCTCTACCAACTGAGCTATCTAGCCCTTATTGTTGGTGGTCTCCATGAGCTCCCCATTTTGTGAATATCTTTGTTCGGGGTGGGGGGGGGGGGGTTGCCAGTCAGAAGTCATTCAACCTGTAACTGCCATTATGATATATAGCCAGGGATCACACTTGGCAGGGGAAAATGTGTACCTGTATCAAATGTTTTCTCTGGCAAAAAATGATATTTTGGGCCGATAACAAATCAGGTTGGCTCAGTGGTTTCTTTCCCTGCCTTTCACCTCTGTTCGAATCCCACCTCAGACCGGAGCCTTGCATGTGGATTGGGTTTTCAGTCCCTGCCTGATTGCGTGGGTTTTCCCCCATTGGGGTTTTCCTCCCACATCTAAAACTGAGCATTTCTTCTTGTTTCCTATTCATCCTGTTATTGGCGCTAATTGTGCTGTTGGATGTGTAATCAAATAAATAAATAAAAACAAATAAATTGCATTATAACTAAATTAATCAACTACCACTAACTGAGGAGTCTCTTAATACAAAGTTACTTGAAGACAAGTTCAAACACCTGTATATACATTTTAAATTGTGAGTTAAAGGTATCGTACGTGTTTGGTAATGACTCAAAACAAATATTAGCATAAAAACTTACTTGGTAACAAGCAACAGAGAGCTGTTGATAGTATAAAACATCGTAGGAAACGACTCCCTCTGAAGTAACATAGTTTTTGAGAAAGAGGTAATTTCTCACTAAAATAATAAAAACTTCTTGCAAGAAGTTTTTATTCCTATCTGAAAGCACACAATTGTACAACAAGGGTGTTTTTTCTTTCATCATTTTCTTGCAACTTCGATGACCAATTGAGCCCAAATTTTCACAGGCTTGTTATTTTATGCATATGTTGGGATACACCAAGTGAGAACACTGGTCTTTGACAATTTCCAAACGTGTTCAGTGCCTTTAAATATCAGTGCTCTAAGTATCAATGACTGAATGTGGACAGATGCCCAAATGACCCACTTTTGCAGAGGGTCATCTCAACTTGAACAGTGTCATGTGGTTTCTGGTGGCCATGGACAAACCATGGCCAAATCGCTGAGTGTACAAAACCACAACGCAGTAGTTACACAACCCTACAACCTGACCATGATTAAAGAGCCAGTCAAGTTTTCATTTTACAGTCTTGATCTTTTCAAACCTTTTCTCTGATTGTGCCGAAAACTTGACCAGTCGTTATAGATTACCTATATCAATCAATCAAATATACAATCAATCAAATATACAATCAATACTATATTTGACAGGGTTTTTAGTTTGTTTCATAAACATGATTTTATCAAGGTTGCTAAAAAATATTCACTAATTCCGGAAGTCTGTGAAGCAGATCCATTAATTGTTCTGCAAGGAATCAAGGATCCAGACTAAACACAAAATGACTAGATTTGTAGTAAAAGAAAATTCCTTTGTTGGTGCTTGATTTACATGTAGCTCCATCAATCATTACTGATGACTGGGGGTCAGTTGAGGTGAAGACCATAGATGTGAGAAGTTAATTTTACATCAATCTTTGTTGCGCATTTAATGTTTTATTATAATAGTTCAAGAAGATGTTCTCAATCTTTGGCCATGATTCTTTGTGAGCCATTTTACTTGTGTTTTAAAATTGCCCAAAATTTGGGTTTTATCAACTGATTGGAAAATGAGGTATTTAAACCTTTACTTTGGTTAAATAAAGTAGGTTCTTTTGCTGGCACACTGCCTGTCATTTTGACCTGGGGGGTTCAAAAAGAAAACTATACAAAGAAAAAGAATTATCTTTACTTCAATTTTAAATCCTTTCATGCTACTCTTGTGTTGTTAAAAAAAATCATTCACATGATGAGGGAAAATAAATACCTGTCTAAATTCCATCTCTATTCTCCCTTTCAATAATTTCTGGTTTATTTGCAAGAATCCCAACAATTCTGTCACACTGATCGAAAACTTGTCCAGTTGAATGAAAAACTTGTTGAATTATCCTTGTAATCGAGTTGACCCAGTGTTGACAGCTGCATCGTCATCAGCCCATTGAACCAAAAACCACCGAAAATGACAACAATAGTTCCAAAAGGCTACCAATTAAATACCACTGATGGACACAATAAACTCCAGGCTGGGAAAAGGTAGAGTGGTCAACCCTTTTACATCTAGACTGACCTCCTCTTCTGACCGGCCAATTTACACAGAAGAATACGCAAAGTTCACCGAGGTGACAGTTACTCATGGTCGTTGCTGTTACAACACAAGTTGATTATGAATACCTCGTTGAAAATCTGATAGCAGTATTTGATTAAGTTCTTCTAATCCATGCTCTACCCTACATTGATGAATGAAGTTATATGGGTTGGTGACCGGAAAATGTATTTGAAAGGTTATTGACCGTTTGTTCCTTTTCAAAAATGTGAAAGAAAAAAAATGTGTGAGTTGATGATAAAGGTCTCTAAGCCTGCAATTCAATTACAGTTTGATACAGTCGGGTTGGACTTCCCAGGATGTGGTGTTAATTGTTTGTGAAAAGAAATGGCAAGTAATTTTAATAAAATAACCACTTTGCCAGAGTTTGGCATTTTTCCTTAATTTGCTGAGTGATAACTGGCCATAACAAGATTTCAGCTTCACATTAAGCATTTATAAAACAATGTCTTCTTTTGTTTAAAGGTATCGTACACATTTGGTAACGACTCAAAACAAATATCAGCATAAAAACTTACTTGGTAACAAGCAATGGAGAGCTGTTGATAGTATAAAACATTGTAGGAAACGTCTCCCTCTGAAGTAACGTAGTTTTTGAGAAAGAGGTAATTTCTCAGTAAAATAATAAAAACTTCTTGCAAGAAGTTTTTATTCCTTTCTGAAAGCACACAAATTTGTACAACAAGGGTGTCTTTTCTTTCATCATTTTCTTGCAACTTCGATGACCAATTGAGCCCAAATTTTCACAGGTTTGTTATTTTATGCATATGTTGGGATACACCAAGTGAGAACACTGGTCTTTGACAATTTCCAAATGTGTTCAGTGCCTTTAACATGTTTTTTTCTTGCATATAGTATGTTACACGTTATTTAAAGAAACATGACAAAAAATACAAACTGGCAGCGTTGTCAAAGTTGTGCAGGGCTGAATTTTTAAGAATTCTATATGACAGGAAACTAAATAAAGGGTTCCACCTTTCTACTGTCACATTAGCAGTTTTTCCAAAGGTTGTTACTGAAACCACCGAAAAGTGTTTCAACATGCAGCCTCATACTGAAAATAATTTGAGTTGATTAGTATCATAAACTGTTTAATTAACCTTAAATTTAAATTTAAAAAATTGACAGAAAAGGCAGGTAACTTTTTCCATCCATTTTGAATGGAAATTTGAGGATGATTTAAAAAAAAATAAAAAAATAAATAAATTCAAATTATTTTCAGTATAACAAGCAAGCATGTTCATCCACATGTTGGAACACTTTCACAAAATATTACAACCATTGGAAAAAATGCCAATATGACAGATGCAAAATGGTACCCTTTATTGTGTTTCCTGCCATTATGATATCCGGTGTAAATGTAAACTTGGTTAAATGACAAATGTGTTATGACAGCATTTGCCATTGTATGTAGACAAACAAATTTTGATCGTCCCTCCGCTACAGCAACTGGAAATAACTTATGAATTAGTAGAGTTAAAAAACCTAAGTATTCCATATTGGTCAAAGACTTTACAAAGTGTCCTAGTAAATACGATTACCATTTTCCCCTGGAAGTGACATTATAACAAAGTGTCTTTTTCACTCTGAGCCTAAAGGCAAAGACAAGTTTCCGCCTCTGCATTGTTACAGGATTTTAGTGGTTTTAGGGCCGTTGATTTCTATTCTAACTCCCCAACAGTTTGCTTTAAAACTCTTATGGCAAGAAAAACCCTCATTCATGATTCGCACAATAGGGATAGGGGTGACTTGGTAGCTGGGACAGGCAATTTCTTTCACTAAATCTCTCCATTTCCTCTTCCAGGGCAAGAGCATAGCTCAATTTGTGTAAGTGTATACAGTCTTTAGCCATTTGTTGTTAAAAATATATGTTCAGTCGTAAAACTAGGCTAATAAACAAAATGTCATGAACAAAATAAGAAATTAATGAAGTGTGTCTTATAAAATGGTTCTCAATTTTCATAAGAAAAAAACTTATGAAAGTGAAATTGTTGACCTGTTTATATTATAGGTCAATGTCTATGTGAATGCTTAAAGACAGTGTACACTATTGGTAATTGTCAAAGACCAGTCTTCTCACTTGGTGTATCTCAACATATGCATAAAATAACAAACCTGTGAAAATTTGAGCTCGATCGGTCGTCGGAGTTGCAAGATAACTATGAAAGAAAAAACACCCTTGTCACACGAAGTTGTGTGCTTTCAGATGCTTGATTTCGAGACCTCAAGTTCTAAACTTGAGGTCTCGAAATCAAATTTGTGGAAAATTACTTCTTTCTCGAAAACTACTCCACTTCAGAGGGAGCCGTTTCTCACAATGTTTTATACTACCAACCTCTCCCCATTACTTGATACCAAATAAGGTTTTGTGCTAATAATTATTTTGAGTAATTACCAATAGTGTCCACTGCCTTTAACAAAATAAGAACAGGAAGAAAGGCCAGAGATCTATAAATCTCGTGCTTTTCTTACTGTTCTTATTTTGTTAAGCATTCACATAGACACTTAGTGAATGGCTTCCAATAGTTAGAAGAAAAGAGCTCATGTTAAGCCTTTAGAGACCATAGCGGCCGCAAACGGCTTGTACCAAAATGCCCATAGCGGCCGTAAACGGCTGCAAGATCTGATCTACTTCCACTCAACTAAAAAGGTCAAAGTAAAGGTCATGACCTGAAGTGACATTTTCCAATGTTTTCCATGTTAACATAGTATCTATGTTTCTAAAAACAAAACAAAATTTCTGATTTATATAAATATTTTCAGAGACATTTACAAGAAAAAATTGTTTCACAAAATCAACAACAAAACGGCGTATGGATATGATGTTGAACACATCAAAATTATAACAGACAAAGGGTTGAATCTTGAAAAATTACCCATAGGCCTGAAAAGGGAATTCCACATGTCACAGTTCTTCAAGATGTGGTCTCTACAATCTTGTGGTATTACCTTCAACATTGTGTAATTACAATTCATCTGCTTAGGACTATAAGGTCATTAGTGTAATTTGCATGATTTCATTAAATTGCTTTTGCATATTTTGGAGCTCCTAGTAAATGGGGTTTATTGATCAAGAGTGGTCTTCAAAGTATTTGTTTGATTTTGATTTATTTTATTTCAAATTTATATGCAATTTTCATTTAAAGGCATCGTACACGTTTGGTAATGACTCAAAATATATATTAGCATAAAAACTTACTTGGTAACGAGCAACAGAGAGCTGTTGATAGTATAAAACATTGTGAGAAACGACTCCCTCTGAAGTAACGTAGTTTTTGAGAAAGAGGTAATTTCTCACTAAAATAATAAAAACTTCTTGCAATAAGTTTTTATTCCTATCTGAAAGCACACAAATTTGTACAACAAGGGTGTTTTTTCTTTCATCATTTTCTTGCAACTTCGATGACCAATTGAGCCCAAATTTTCACAGGCTTGTTATTTTATGCATATGTTGGGATACACCAAATGAGAACACTGGTCTTTGACAATTACCAAACGTGTCTCATGCCTTTAATGACCTTTTGATCATTACGAGTATGAAATTGCAATTAATGACCTTATAGCACTGAGCCAACGAATTATCCTTCTTGAGCCCAAGTTTGTGTTTCTTACAAAAAGACACTCATGGGTGGATACTGGATTGTGTCTTGCATCTTTCTCCTGAAGATGATCAGAGCACTCTGATCAAACCATCGAGTTGCTATAACCACCGGTTCTTCTCAGAACCACCACAGCTCATAAGATAATTATTTACATGGTGTCTTAGCAAACCTCACTTGATTGTATTCCCACCATATGGCTGCCAAAGAACATTTTCATCATGCAATCAGGGAGATTTTGTTTAAAAATCAGGGAGATATTTAGAATTACATTAAACATAGTAGGGACAAAGTTTCCATAATCAGGGAGATTGTGTTCATCATCAGGACATGGAAAGATTGGTTTATTTTTCATGAAACTTTCTGCAGAATCAGGGAGAGAGTTAGCAGCTCTGCCACCATGCAAAGTTTCAAATCCTACTTGTCTTGCATATTTAAATAAAAGAGGCTGAGATTGATACCCTTTCCTATCTTGGCAAAATGAGCATCAGCATGTAGGCCTATACAAGTCTTTATTATTCTTTATTATAGACCTTAGTAGACTGGCCTTGCTCTGAGCCTAGACAACACAGTCCATTGGGACTAATTCCACAAGCGTTCTCACCAGAACAGCAGTCAAAGGGTAAAGAAACCAATTCAATTAGTCAAACTTCAGTCATGTGAAATTAATTGCAACAAACCCAGACTTGACAAATCAAAAGTTATAGCATAAAGGTTTCACAGACTTGTTCTGAACACACCACCCTCTTACCACTTACTTAGACTTTAGACACAGGAATAGGGAATACTTAAAGGGCCATCTCTTTTGAAAGTGATTTAAGGCAAAGAGGAATTAGAGGCATTTTAAGAAAGAATAGATATGAGGAAAGAAGGACCAAGAATAGAATGTCACCAAAGGTGGTCTTGTAAGCATCAGACAGAAGAATGACAACTGGGTGGTAGAGTTTCTCCTTGTGCTCTTCTAGTCTTTGTGGAAGTCTCCACAGTTGCTAGAAGGATCTTGAAGTGGGTTGAGAGATAAACCTTCCTATTCGATTGAAGGCATGTCAGGACAAATCTTATATGAACACAAGGACGGGAAAGCACAACAAACGGAACGTCTTAAGATTGTGTATGAGGGTACTTTTGTTGGCTTCGTACACTGCAGCCAAAAGTAAGGAGAGCCGCAGTAACATAGGGTTTTGGATTGGGGTTTTTACCTTAAAGGATATACCCCAAACCACAATAGACCTATCTTAACTAAACTGAAATGGGTAAAAATGAAAAAATCGCAAATACCTAACAATAACAGTCCTCTTTAGTCTTACCATACTACTACTACCCGACTACCTACAATTCTATGCAGTTTTGGTTTTGTTTTATTTACTGATTTTGTCTGAATTGTTCAATAAAATAAATATATTGAAACAGTTGCATTGAATTCATACATTATATATAATTAATAAATAGATGATACATTATCAAATACTTACTCTTTTTTCCAGTGAAGGTTTACTTTTTATTATCAGGTTGGCTCAGTGGTTTCTTTCCCCGCCCGTCACGTGGACCCCGGTTCGAACCCCACCTCAGAATGGAGCTCGTCGTATGTGGTGGGTTGGGTTTTCAGTCCTTACCTGATTGTGTGGTTTTTCCCCATTTAGGCTTTTTCTCCCACATCTAAAACTGAACACTTCTTCATTTCTTCCCATTTCCTATTAATTCTGTTATTGGCGCTAATTGTGCTGTTAAATGTGCCATAAAATAAAAAGATTTACGCCGACAGTCCTTTTCAATTTACTGCAATTGCTAAACATTGTGGGAGCTAATTTGACAATGAGGGCGCTGTTGACATTTTACTGTACTTTTTTTCGGCCCGAACATTTGACGTCACACTTCTTCAAGGCTCATTTCTTCCTTGCGGGTAAATGACTGGGCACACAACGGACCAGTGAAAAATGTTTAGAATGTTTTGCGAGATTTTCAAAAAAAAAATGCAAATAGTTAGTCTTTAGCATCCGATTTTGAGTGGATGGCCGTATTTCAATTTAGCTGAAAATTATAATGACCCAATGTTTTGTCTTATTTATTTATTTGTTTGGGTTTTGTGTTTTGTGTTTTTGTTTGTTTTGTTGTTGTTGTTGTTGGGTTTTTGGTTTTGGTTTTTGTTTTGTTTTTGTTTTTGTTTTTTTTTTTGGGGGGGGGTGTTTTTTGTTTTGTTTTGTTTTGTTTTGTTTTGGTTTTTTTTTGGGGGGGGGTTGGGTTTTTTTTTGGGGGGGCAGGGGTCGGGGATGGGGGTTGTGCAGAGGGTCAAATTTACTTGTAATTTGATTTAATGTCCTCGTGGTATGTGTATGAAATTGACTTCATATTGTTTTTCCAATCTGTCTACCATTATAATATACTACATTTTTTGTAAGATTTGTCAAACAGTAAAATAAATCAAAATTTGTTTAATTTATGGCCTCAAATTTCGACCCTAGCAGAGCCTTTCTCAAACTACATCATCAAGTCACCTAAAGCCCTTTTTACACGACAGCAATTTAGCAGGGGTCCCTTGCTTAATTTGAGTATGGTTGTGAAATTTTACAAATTGCTCTAAGTCGTGTGAAAGGACAACAATGTTTGGACTGTCCAAGGTCCCTAGTGAAATCTTCTAAATTTTGTCGTCATTTATTTATTCACACGAGTCGCAATTTTGCAAACTTGCTAGAATTAAGCAAGGGACCCTTGCTAAATTGCTGCCGTGTGAAAAGGGCTATCAAAAACATCTCACAACGATTAAATATTACTAAAGAAAACATTCAATAGTTCATCACTTCCAACATCTTTTTTATTTCAAGGAAGGCAAGTTATTCTTACGATTTCTTTTTTGCAACTTTTTCTTCACTGCAAAACAGCATTGTTAATTTCTTTAATACAAAAACAAGTGAAACGTGAATTTTAAATATGAATAACAATTAGCTTTTATATGTTTTTGTTATATTTATATATATAAACAAGTACATTAAGTTGGGATCTATATACACAGTTACACCTTCTTGAGTAATTCACAACGAAGACAAAAATGGTTTTGTAAAATGTGTTAACTTCTCTCTAATAAACTTTGTTGTTTGTTAAATATTTTCCAACACACCTAATGCAAAAAACTTATTTCTTTAATATGTGATATATTATTAATCTTTGGTCACTGAGTTGAAAACAATGTCTTTGTATTTCGCATCACATACAATTATCATCAATAACGAATTACCCCAACTGCCAACAGGGGTTATTTTCTAATAGCCCATATGCATGTCCCAATGCAAATGATCGGTGCGCAAAGGATTCTGGCTGAAATCCAAATCCAAGTCCAAGGAACACCGGCAACCACCGGCTGATTTTGAAGCAATGCGGGACACAACTACAAAACCTGGCATAGTTACATGTAAACTACAGCATGGAGAAAATCTAGGCAATTTAATTTATTTCAAACTTGGTTTCCCAAGATGCATTGCGGTATATCTTTAAGATGGCGCTTGTGCATATGGGCTATTGGTGGTTTCATTCTATTTCAAATTACTCCAACATTATTTTTCATTGATAATACTAATGTATAAACCATCATGGCTCATGAATTATTGTGGAATTCTATTCCTTTGATGAAACTTATCCCTATTCCCGATGGAAATATTCCTCCGACCATCACAATTCTTTGTAAGAATACTTGGGCCCTTTTGGGCTCTGGCTTTGGCTTTGGCTCTGGCTTGCGCTCCGTCAGTAATTTTGAAAAATGTACACGTATACACGCATACACAATGTTCAATTCAAATCAACTATTAACTTTGTGTCATGATTTGACAATCAAATCTGACGCTCATAGCTCTGTAGTGGAAATTTAAACCAACCACCACAGTGCATGCCTGATGCTTCACGAAGGCAATGGAGGCAATTGCCTCCGCTGCCCCTGGTCATTGCCTTGGTGCCCCTTGAAATTTTCCAATAAAAATTGACAATTTCCTCATAGAGGTGTTCTTTACCATGGGAGCAAACGTCTTGGCTCCCTAGCCCTTTCAAAAACGAAGCTTCAGGCCCGAGAGTGGCAATAATTACTAATGGTTAAACTTGCCCCATGACTCTGGCTCTGCACATACAAAACAGGGGCGTTTTACGCGAATGCGAAATAACAACGTTCCTGCAATTTCCTTGACTAACTTACCAAGTACAAAAATACCACCTTTCATTCCTGATAAAATATATCCCTTACAATTACCTGTTTCTATGCAATCTCAACAGACCTTTATCATGGTGCGGCCATCTTGATTTTTTCCCATTCAAATCAATGTAACCAAACCGAGGCTGGAAGGAGAAAATAGTCTGGTTCCTTTTTGTACAATGAATATTAGCATCCATTACTGTTTTTGGATACAAGGAACCTGACCAAGATGGTGGCAGCATGATAAAGAATCTATGATAACATTACTTCAATTCCTTTGGGAAGACTCTCTGACATTATACATATTTACTAAATTAAATTATTTTCAACCATAGAAAAAACCCCAGTTTCTATACAAAACTCAAAACAGGTGCTGCTGTAACTGGAAGAACCTTTCGTAATTTTACATTTTTTTTTTTTAAAGTAAATATTTGAGTTGGTTTTATTTCTTTATTTCAGCAGCAAGCTGCTTTGGTGAATATTTAGCAGCAATGAGATTTTATTAAGTCATTTATTGGTACAAACAAATGTTTCTAATAATAAGTTTCTAAAAAGTGATTAGCCAGAACACTTCAATAGGGAGTGGAACTCACGTTTACACTCGATCATTAATACAAAACTTTGTACCTCAGATATGCATTTAATCTACAATTTTTCAGACATCACAAACAATTCAATTTTAATTTGGTCAGGATTATATAAAAATCACCACTCAAAACATGTGGGAAAACAATGCACATCGATCCAGACAATAAAGGGCATAATTTTTATATTGTTATCTTCTCCTATGTTAACCCTGATAAATGTACGGTTTTATCATAATGTAGCCATTTTGTCTTTGTTAACCTTAGAGTGTCCCGAGCTGATTAAATTGACCCAATTCGGACTGTGTATTGGTAGGGACAATTAAATCGGCCCTGTTTATAACGCAATTGTATTGGTTTCTGGCACACCCCGTGACCTTAAAATGACCAATGTGAAAGTTCCAGTTGTGACCAAAAATAAAGTTTGCAAAGTCAGCTTTGAAGTTGTGTATGCCTGGACTGCAGTCATTGTTTCTCAAACTTTTATTTGCAATTTCTACACTAGTAATTTACAGCTTAAAATGCATGCATGGCATTATCATAGAGTTATATAATGGAACTAGAAGGAGCACTCTAATTACACACATGTAACCGCGCTGTCCCACCATGGGTTCGAATCCCTACAGGTAATTAACATACAAATGTTATCCATACAGAATGTTGGCTGTGTGAACTGGTCTATAAGACGATGTGACCTGTGACATCACATGTTTACAAAAGAGCCACCAAGCCTGGACTTCCTGCAGGCATGATTTGTACACAGCCCAATGGGAAGAAACCATAAAAACTTAATTTTTTTGGAGATTGCACTGTCTAATTTTTTTCAACTTTTGATATGATGAAAGGGGGCACATCTCAAAACTTGTTCAACTGTTACTTTTAAAACTCTTGGATTTATGTGGAAATTATGACACAAAATGTAAACTTTCCCATATGACTAGTGCAGTATCTTGCCTGCCAGAAAGGCCCAAGAATGTACAAGGTCACACTTATTGTAAACAAAGGTCACAAGGTCTATACGGTGGGTCAGCACAATTTTCTCAGGCCGTGTCACATGGTTTTGTACGCCCTCTAGTTCTATTATATAACTCTATGGGCAATACAAGTATTAAATACATGCCACTGCTTGGGGCAATAGGCCTTTATCATATTTTCGCCATCTTGATTTTCTCCAATCTGAACCAAGGTATCCAACTTCGAGGCTGGAAGAAACAAATAGACTGGTTCCTTTTTCCGTGCAATGAATACTGGCATTCACTGTTATTGGATACAGGGAACATGACCAAGATGGTGGCAGCATGATATAGGTCAATACACCAATGGAACCAATCCAAGGCACGGAGGAAAAAGAGTCTGGCACCTTTTTGGTAGAATGACAATCAATATCCATGACTGCTAAAGTATACAGGGAACACTTCCCCACCAGCTGGCTAGTGATATGTAAATAATACTTTTCCCCCAAGTATTTGCTTATTGTTTCCCATAATTTTGATGTTTTTAATATTGTAAAATATCATGCAATTTGACCTTTTGGGTCACTTTGTTGTGATGTTAATAAAATATACCAATATATAGGATACGAATGCAGATCCAACATTCACTCTTTAGCTACCTATTTCTTAGCTAATTATTAAACAGTTTGCCTAATATTTAGTTATTGCACATTCAATGCAGTTATGAAAGGTTACACATGTACATGATATGCAGGTGAAAACAGTCCAGGAAGAAAAATGTACGAATGAAAGCACTTTGTCAGGAAAAAAAAAAGTCAAAAAAAGAAGAAGATAAATCATACACAAAATCATCAGTAGAACTAGAAGTCACGTAGAAACCTGCAGTAGGGTACTCGCAGACCTGGGGCGGATTGCACCAAGTGGTTTTAAACCGGTCTATGCGCTATAGTCAGCTAACTTGAGTCGCGCTTAGACAGTCTTTAATTATAGACCGATTGCAATACCACAGTCTATATTTTAAGCCAGTCTTAAATCTTAAGCCTGTGCTGAGCTGGCTATGATCGGTCTTTGTTTTGTTTTTAAACATGGCGCTACATCTGTTAGTTGTTGATGATTTCATGCAAAGAGCCCTATCATGAGACCGTATATTGATAGTGTTTACTCGGTCTGTAATTTTGTCCCAGGCTTTTTGTTTTCCCTCCATTGTTTGATCTTTGTTTATTACCGTTCAAAGCCATTGTTACTGTCTCAGTGTGCTATGGATAATGGCGGCCATCGTAACTAACCAAGCTTAGGAATGCTTGTTCGTACATGTATTTCACTACTGCTCACTGACTTATCAAAGACAGGCTTTTTGCAACAAGCTTAACGACTGACTAAGCTAAGACCATCTAAGGCAGACACTTTTACTGCAATCTGCCCTTGGAATTTCATCTTTGAGAGGGCAAGGCCGTTTTCTTTTTGCAAAGGGCACTTCCATTGGAAAATCTTAAAGACTATGGGAAACTTTAGAAGGGGCACCAAGGCCAAGAACAAGGGCAGCTGAGGCCATGGCCTTCGTGGCCTCCGTGTAATTCCAGGCCTGTACTCAGCAAAAAACATGTGGTAATCTGCTAAGCTCTTTACACTATTAATTGTATTTCCCTAGCTGTGTAGTAAAGGCACTGGACATGTTTGGTAATTACTCAAAATACATGTTAGCATAAAAACTTACTTGGTAACGAGCAAAGGAGACCTGTTGATAGTATACAACATTGTGAGAAACAACTCCCTCTACAGTTATGTAGTTTTTGAGAAAGAGGTAATTTCTCACTAAAATATTTGAATTTGAAAAAGACTTCAGGCCTGAAGCCTTCTTTAGGCATCTGGAAGCACACAAATTTGTGTAACAAGGGTGTTTTTTCTTTCATTATTTTCTTGCAACTTTGATGACCAATTGAGCCCAAATTTTCACAGGTTTGTTGTTTTATGCATATGTTGAGAATACTGGTCTTTCACAATTACCAAACGTGTCCAGTGCCTTTAACTTGGATATTTGTTTATCTTTTTAGGCTTCGTCTGTTTTTATTTGTTTTCATTCTAGTATCTGTTTTTTATTACAGTTGTTAAAGTTGTAGTATATTTTTATTGGCTTCATGTTTTTATTTGGCACTCGATATGGGGCATGGTGTACCCACCCTTCACTGTTATTGTGTCTTCATTGTGTGCTTGGAATCTCAGGAATTCTTTAGAGGATTTTAGGGGGTGGTACTTCTGTACAAGAGGAAAATAGGGTGTTAAAGGGATTGTATACGTTTGGTAATTGGAACCCACTAGTTGTTTCAATCCTATATATTTTTAGATATATACCATCAAACTAACCTGTGAAAGTTTCATTTCAAAAGGTGGAAGCGTTTTTGAGATATTGCCGAAAATCTTGAGCGGTTATGTCCAAGCAGGAAGATTAATCTGCAATTGGAATACACAATCTGACAAACGTTACTGTCGGGTAACGTTTCTCAGATTCAAATTTTGGGGGATAAAAAGTGACATCTTTTTCCATAACCGCAGTACTTCGAAGTGAAAAGTTTCTCAAAATGCATTATACTATCCAAAGCTGCTTTACTTCTTACCAAGTTAGTTTTTATTGCCATTTTTCATTACCAAACGTATACAGACCCTTTGGGAACTCCCTGCCCCCGCCAGCCCCACCTCCCCCCAACAAAAAAGTGTAGTTGCGCCACTGACCACGAACCTTAAGGAGATTGTACACTACACAACTAGCCATCGTATTGTTGGTCAAACAAAATCTATGGGGGTCGCAAAGCTACCCTTCTGTGACATAAATAGCTGGTCAACTTTTACAAAACAAAAATAATGATTTGTTTTTAATCACGTGTCATAAATACATCTTGTTAAATAGTTAGAACTAAATAAATAACTTCTTTAATGATATTATCGACAGAAAGGAAAGTTAGTCATTTTTAAATGAAACACAATAAAAAATGTAATTCAAATTTGATAACTGTTATTTCATAATGGCGATATTTAAAATGAGTGTGGATTTCATCCCATTCATACTTGATAAGAAAAGTAGAAATGCAAACAACCATGAAAACCTTCTGGATATAAAATTATTAAACTTGATATAAATTTAATTTCCTTCGGCAACTGAAACCCCCTTCCCCAATCAGCAAAGCCCAACCCAGTGGTTCAACCTCTACCCCATGAGCTGCTTTGATATCTCTAAAGCTTGAATACACTTGGAATTTCATCTTTGAGAAGGCAAGGCCATTTTCATTTCGCAAAGGGCACTGCCATGGAAACTTTGTGAAGTCTTCCAACTTTTGAAGGGGCACCAAGGCCAAGACCAGGGGCAACAGAGGCCATGGCCTCCCTGTAATTCCAGGGCCCAATTTTATAGAGCTGCTTAAGCAGACAATTTTGCTCACAAATTGTGTGCTTAGCAAAAATTAGCAGGATACCAGTCAGAAATGGTGCATGTGACATGGTATTTTGACTGGTAACCTTATTCTGGTAAGCATAATTTTGTTGTGCTTAGCTACTTTTTGTGCTTAAGCGGCTCTTTGAAATTGGGCCCAGGCCTGACCAGCTGATATTCAAAGTAGTGGACTTCATTGATACTTTTGCAATTGCTAAAATTCAATTTTGTCTCATCATTTTTACTAAATAACAGACTCATATTTAGATAACCAATGTGTATAGGAGCTTTAGCGGAAGCCAATGTACCAATTCCCTCCCTTACCTCCTCCCCCACCTTGCCACAAAACTCCTCCCCACCCCACCCCAAACCGATAGATAACTTTTAGATACAACCATTTTGATTTGGCCGAACAAGCCTTAATCCCATGTAGACAACTTGATGACAATTGCTATTTTTTTGAAACAGTTAAGGCTATAGTGCCCCTGATATGTTATCAAAGATGTTAAACCTATATCGTTATAACTAGATGCTTTGAGAATGAGTAAAGAAAAGAACTTGCTCGTAATTCGTTAAAACTAGATGCTTTGAGAATTAGTAAAGAAAAGAAATTGCTGGTAAATCGTTAAAACTAGATGCTTTGAGAATGAGTAAAGAAAAGAAATTATTCCACTTTGCCTTGCCAACACCTAAACTTGGAACCTCATTTACAACAACTTAAAAGATTCTCTTGTCACTATGTCACTTCTGGCTACTTTGAGGGCAGCATTCATAACCGATGGCCAGAGCTGTGTATAGACCTTTATCACGGTGCGGCCATCTTGATTTTCTCCCATTCAAACCAATGTAAACAAACTTAGGCTGGAATGGAAAAATAGTCTGGTTCCTTTTTGTACAATGAATCCTAGCATTCATTACTATTATTGGATACAGGGAATATGACCAAGATGGCGGCAGTGTGATAAAGGTCAATTGAGAGAGTTGCAACATAGAAGGACCAGTTTTCTTCGGTCACATGGTTGCTGGCACCATTTTGGATCCAAATGTAGACCAACCCAATGGGCAAAATAGTCTGGCACCCTGTATTCGCCAATGCGGTTTTTTTTGACACAAAATGGCTTCTAATCGCAAGTTGTCGCAACTAATCGCAAGTTGTCGCAATACACGGCTCTGCCGATGGCCTACCAGATTGGAACATACCATGATCGCTGGACATCCACGATGCACACATCCACTCTTGGGAAGTTGAAATCAGGTTATTGATCCAATTCACCTGACGTCACTATCACAATTATCTTGGTTGTGCCATTCTGGGAGTCGATGTCCCCGTGTCTTATACAGTGAAGTGCGACGCAGCGTTTACACGCTTACCGTAATCGTTACGTGCGCTGTGACTCTCAAAATAACGAGCGACGCAGACAGTAGCTGCGGGTGACGTTGGTGTAAGTGGTCAACACAAATCATACTCACGTACAACGTTACGGGGTTCCTTTAGTGGCTTAAAGCGGCTTCTTTTTGTTCTTGTGCGGTGATCTGAGCTGCAAGGTCGGCAAACTTTGCTACATAGTCGACACTATTCTCATTCATCATACACTGTAAATGAGTGTCCACCTAGAAGACAAATACAAAACCATGAAACCATAACAAGCTTTTAGTTATTTATTATAAGCTTTTAGTTATTTATTATAAGCTTTTAGTTATTTATTATAAGCTTTTAGTTTAAGGTTTTTTAGATTATTTTAAGGTTTAGTTACAGCAGAAATGCACTTGACAACAACAATTGATTTGTTTTATTAGAGATTCTGTGCCTGTTAACCCTAACAGACTAGGCCCGTTTGCTTACACATAGACCAAATCCTCCTATATCCTTCAGAGAGTTAAAAGCTCAAAAGGTCCAAATCCTTCTAAATCCTCTTGGTTTTCCTCAATATGGTTTATGGCCCAAATCTTTCTAAATCCTCCTGTGACAGGCCTTATCACATTCCCATCCCCCATCCAGCCCATATCCTTCGGAATCCCATTTTGGCCAAGCTGCATATGGCCCAAATCTTTCTATTTCCTCTTGTGTCAAAAAATAACATGATAGCCCATGATAGCCCAATTCCTTCTAAATCTTCTCACAGCAGAATCCCAAATCCTTCTGGATCCTCCTTTACTGCAATGCCCTGATAGCCCAAGTCCTCCTAATTCCTTCACTTCGGCAAAGAGGATATAGAAGCAGTTGGGCTAGTTTGGGTTTTTAATATACATTTATTTCAATTGCTACTTTCTCGACTTACATCTCTAGACATAGTTGAATCTCTTGAAGAATCGTTTAACATATTGACAGGTGGGATGGATAAAGACATTGAATTGATGATGTTCTGCCTCTCTTTCTTCTCGGGAGATTCAAGATGTGCAAGGATGCTACTCAGAGAAACATCTGGACCCTGTACATAGAGAACAATCAAATCCATTAACCATGCAAGCAACTCATCAAACAGAAAAAAAGAGAGGAAAAGTTTAACAATATTTTTATTTGTTCAACCCCAAATCATTTAAAATTTACCCAGTCAGTTTCCCTTGTGGTTTATTATTTGATATTACTTGATATCTGAAAAGTGATCCCCTGGCTGCCGCTTCCCAGGTTGTATCGTAAACTTGGGTGTGATCCCTGGCTACACGGCAGTTAACGGTTGTATGGCTTCTGAATGGCACCCCCGAACAAAGATATTGACAAAATAGGGAGACCACCAACATAGGGCTAGATAGCTCAGTTGGTGGAGCGCCGGCACATTAATCCAGAGGTCGTTGGTTCAAATCCCACTCTAGACAATTTTTCTTTGTTCAACTCCAAATCTTTTAAAATGTACCCAGACAGTTTCCCTTGTGGTTTATTATTTGATAACTAATATTTTCAGCGCACAGTGCTAACTGCAAAGCAAACATGATCATGTTTAACCATAGTTTAATGCGCCTGCTTTAGAGGCCAAACAATTAGGAATTTTATCAAGGAATGTGTGTATACTTTTGTGCGTATACATCCGCAATGAGGAGAACCCATACTGGAATTATTTCCAATTAATTTTCACAACATGCTTTTGTTTCTGTCCCAACAATGCTTACATCTGTAAAATATCTCTGATTCAAAATGGTGAAAATGTCCTGAACGTATTTCCGGAAATGGCCAAATAAAATATGAAAAATAACTAATTGTACCTCTCCATTAAGCCACTGGCTATCCAGACTAAGAGATCCAAGTTTGAATGGTGATGTCAGTGGGGGAGTCGTGTTACCAGACTCTCGTACTGGAGATAAGGAAGAAAGTTGCTGGTTGAATCCTAAAAGGTTGGTGTGTGGAGAGAAAAAAAGCAAAAATACAAAATGATTGAAGTTGTTAAGACAGGTAATTACTTTAGGTTTTCCGAGTGATTTTTCCCCTGTGCGTTTCACCTCTGTGACCCCAGTTTGAACCCCCGGACCCGAAGCCTTGCAGGTAGATTGGGTTTTCAGTACCTACCCAGTGCATGGGTTTTCCTTATTTGGGGTTTTCCCACATCTTAGAGGGTCTGTATACGTTTGGTAATGACTCTGAAAATTAATGGCAGTCAAAACTTACTTGGTAAGAAGTACAGCAGCTTTGGATAGTATAATGCATTTTGAGAAAATTTTCACTTAAAAGTACTGTGGTTATGGAAAAAAAAAAAACCCTCTTATCCCCAAACATTTGAATCTAAGAAGCTTTACAGATGGTAACGTTTCTAAAATTGATATTCCAATTGCAGACTATTCTTCCTGCGTGGACAAAACCGCTCCAGATTTTCGGCCTTATCTCAAAAACAAAACCACCTTTTGAAATGAAATTTTCACAGGTTAGTTTTATGGTATATGTCTACAACTATATAGGATTGAAACAAACAGTGGGTTCCAATTACCAAACGTATACAATCCCTTTAAACAATAAATTGCCTTTTTTTAGTTTTTCAATTCCATAGATTCCATAAATTTTTAAAGGCAAACATAAGACATTGCTTTTTGGAATAGAAAATTGGTTCTCATCTTCTAGTTTTCAACAAACACACCATAAGAACAACCTGTGAAATTTTCATTAAATTTGATCGTCATATTTTGGACATTTCTTCTCACACAGGTATCTTCAGGCCTACAGGTCACAGTGCCAGTCGCCTTTGAGAATCCCTTGGTTTTGTTAACAGAAAGATATAATAACGTTGGTTCTTCTACAATGGTGTGGAATAGAGAAACATTAAATGGCTGAACAGGTAGGACTGGAATTTCATCTTTGAGAGGGCAAGGCCATTTTCATTTTGCAAAAGGCACTTCCATTGGATAATCTTAAAATTTTGAAGGGGCACCTGGGCAAAAGACCAGGGCAACAGAGGCCGTGGCCTGCGTGGCCTCCATGTAATTCCAGGCCTGGGTAGTACACATTGCTTTTACTTATTGGTACTGATCACAGCTTGAGAGAAATACTTAATTTCGTTACCTGCGAAGGATTCTGGACCAATCGAGATGTCCAGCAAGGCATCACCCCCACCGGCTGCAGCTGACGACGGCAAAGAAATCTCCAATAACGAAGACAAATTAGGTGGAGAGATTCGAAACGGTTGTTCATTCTCTAACCCAACATGAGCTTGAGCAGACGCAATTAAGTTATTACTGGGCAATACAGATACTATCTCCATAGTATCGTCAATGATCTGTGGGCTTGGGTTGAGCATTGTAGACTTGATGGGATCGGGCGATGATGTACCCATGGGAATGGGTGATGGGTGAGACTGGGTATGCTCTGGAGGACTTTGGCGAAGGGTTGTATCTATACCTGCTGCTGCACTAGCTGCTTCGATCTGGTGGAAGGAAAATGTAACGTCAATAATGAGAGTATTCAATATGGGAATAGAAGAGTGGGTCGAGGTCTTGATTGTTCGTTTAAAATCGGCAGGGTCGGGGCCGTGCGATATAGGACTGAGCAGCTTTGTCTCATTGCAGCTTTGTCTTAAAGGTAGGGTCAATGATTGGTAAATACTCAAAAAATTAATGACCATAAAATCTTACTTGGTGAGAAGTACTGCAGCCGTTAATATTATAAATCATTTTGAGAAAGGATTCCCTTTAAGGTAATATGGTTTGGATAATTTTTCACCCCAAAACATGTGAATCTGAGAAACGATTTATGCATGGATCATTTCTCAGATTTCTGAGGGTTGGTGTCTGTTCGCGATTGCTGTGGCTCGAGATGCGGTTGGTACTTACTGTCGTTTGGCTAAACGTGGATGGACTCAACGTTCTTGTGAAAATACAAGGACAGTTCTTTGCTGTTTTGTCAGCTAGATAAACACTGTATTCAGCTGAAACTTTCACATGTGACTTTTATTGTATCTTTATTATTATTATTCCTAATGGTTTATTAAATTACTGCAATACAGCGGCTAAAAGCCGAAACGTACAGTTTACAAAAAACAGTCATTAAAAATCTCATAAAAAGCACCAGCAATATTACATAAAAAGAATGAAATATCAAATAGTTATTAAGAAAAACATAAAAAACACACGCAACAAATTTGTGACAGCACAATACTCAAAAAGCCCCCCAAAAATTTGGTTAGATTAAAATTCATCCATTGCTCAAGATCCAAAGAGCCTGTCTACAAGAAAAAAAGTGTCAAAGTGGAGAAAAAGGCAACATTTTAAAAACCAATATGGCTATCTACAATACAGCAATTATTATTATTGAAATTGAAAATATTACACTGCTAAAAGGAATGGCAAATCACAGTTAGTAAAATAGAGTACAACTTTTGGTCATCCAATAAAACCAATTTACATTAAAACCATATCCATATAATGTTGCCTATGAATCAGCATCACATTGACAAAAACCAATCTATGACACTCCCCTTAAATGAGCTTTGTCTTACTGTTGACTTACTTCATTCATTGGAGCGACACTAGTTGACATCAAAGACGATGGTGAAGACATGGCAAGAGATGGAATCGGTGAGGAGACTCTTAAACATGAAGATGAATCCACAGAGCTACTGACCAATGGAAGACTGTAGGTTACTAAGGAGCTGGAGATTTCTTCACTGCTTGACGCTGCTGAAATAAGAAGATGAATTAGGAACGTTTATATACGTCTCGAAACAGTTCGGACCTTCCTCTTTTGGTTGTGGTCGGTTGATGTGTATTTATGCCCCAAAATTCCAATGTGTAGCGTGCACAGGCATGCACTCACCATGATACACTTCGTTTCCCCCAACCAAAGAGGGACAAAGGAAACTGGAATTCATGCTTTAAATCTCCCTTTGTTGTGTGGGATTCCAGACCTTCATCTTTTTTTTGTAAAAATAAGGATCACAAATGATCGATAGGCTGCCACCATAATTTATCACTGTATTCGTCATATGGGAGGCAACTCCGATATTCCAGCAATTATCGGCCGTGGCTCACGGCCATGGGTTGGCCGATTCACAATGAAGACATTATTTCATATTTTCTTGTATGTGAACAAAAAATCCAAGTGCATTTTATGAGAAACATTTGTTGTTGTTACTTTATTTAGATTGTGACAATGATATTCTCAAAAACTAACTATTCTGAAAGTTCTAAAAAATTAATACTTCGCAGACGCGCGGTAAAACATCTTATGCTACTCACATGACACAGCAATATTGTCTGCTAGAGCTGGTGCAACAGGGACTGGGCGAATAATTGTTCCTTGCCCAACACTTTCTGGAATACCCAGCTGGACAGGTGTAAACTGACCCGTCTTAGACATTGACATCATGTGTCGGGTTGGTCCTTTATGTTCAGACTGAGGTCTTGGCAGTAAGGTTCTCTGATGGGATAAGATGTGAAAGAAAGAAAAGTCCATTACCAAATCTGTCAGCTGATTCGCCTAGCCACCTGGGCCCAATTTCATTGAGCTTCTTAACGGCCGTTGTGTGCTTACTGGGGGAGTTTCCATTTCATAGCGCTGCTAACCGTAAGCACATGAAAAGGCATGTTAACCTTCCGGTGCTTACTGTATAAATTCATGGTGAACGCGCAAGCTTGCCGCCTAATTTTCTTGCTAACCTGTGAAATACGCTTCACTTAAAGGAACATTACAGAATTGGTTTTTGCTAACAAAACAGTTCAGCACTTTATATAATCCACCATATACATAAACTGACAAACCTGTAGAAGTTTGAGATCGATCGGCCATCTGGGTCACGAGAAAATAGTGAAAAACCGATTACACATTTGCATGTGTTATACAATGCATGAATAAAACGCTCATGAGCGATAAACTCCAATCGGAAATTAGTTTTATTTATTTCTCATCAAATATGGCATTTCAGACAGAAATATTTCTAGGGATGTTTTCTACTATCATCATCATTAGACCGTGTAAGTTTTATGTAAATCTGTGATCTTAAAGAACATTTTAATTACCAGTTCTGTAACGTTCCTTTAAGCAAATTTTTCTGCTAGAGTTGGCACGGAAGTTTGTTAACCGTTAAGCAGCGCTATGAAATTGGCCCAAGAAGGCTGTCAAGCATTACCGCCTTGCTTCTAAAATGCTCATGATACTATCATGCCATCATGATAGAGCATCCACTCTAATAAGTGAGGTGGATTTAGAATGGGTTGTTAGGAGTGGTATTCTGAACGTAAAGCTGTCATAGCTCTGTGTTCCTGTTGGAAACTACATTGCAATCCAACCAGCTATTTTGTTTTTATCATTATGGAAAAAAGTGGGAAAAAAGGGAATATGGAAACTTTTTATTTCAATCGAATATAAAAATCCAAAGAAGGAAAGAAGTTTTAAAAATATTGCCTGTAAATAGTTTCCATGGAAATATAGAAATGTAAATTCACCCACCTGAACAACTAAGGGCTTCCTCCCTCGTCTGTTGTTGGACTGAAGAAACGTTGGTTGCTTCTGAACAGGAAAAACAAAACAAACAAACGAATGAAATACTTATCTAATTCAACTCTTAAAAATGTTGGCACTCAGTGACACTCAAGGCGCTTCAACATTCAGTATTTTCCTGCAAGGTATTGTGGAGCTACGCTTTTGAAGTATGAGATCAATTCCTTTAATATAGCACCATGTAATTGGTTTATAAGGTGCTTTGGCGCAATATGCTTCTGATCAAACCAGGAACCAGGAACTTATGTAGATAGATAAATAGATATTCAATACACTTTTCCCAAACAAATTTTTCTCAACGTTGCTTGTGAAAACTCTTGGCGGGCTGGAAACCTTACACAGCGATTGCTGCGAGATACTTCGCCTCATCTAAATGCTGTAACAGTATAAGCCACTTACATGAAGGGACTCAATTTGAGCCATGAAGAGTTTCTCTGCAGCAGCTGTAGATGACTCTGCAGCAGCTGCAGCAGCGAGGCGCTGCGGGTGTGGCGATGGGGCAGCGGGGGTTAAGAATACACCGCTGTCCTTATCTTTACCAGCGTTGGCACTCTTGGCACTCAGTCTGGAGTTTGCCTTGACGAAGCCGTTATTAGCATTGCGTTGGCCACGTGCGTTGGACGGACTCTTGGACAGATTGGAGATGAAGGAAGCTTTGGAAGGTGGAGTGGTGTTATTTCCTGGCAAGGTGCTGAAGCGCTGTGGAGAGGTGACTGTACCAACTGAAACACTCTGAAGACATTATAGCAAAAAAATTATTTATTAATGAGATTGTTTCAACAGAAACCCTTTCAAGGTATTTAAATCAAGACAATTGCAAGTAACCTATCAATGTAAACAACAAAATCAAGGAATAAACATGCAAGTACAAACCTCTGTTAACCCTGGCAATGTCCTTTAATAAAAATGTACGTTTAATTTCATGCATTTTTTAGATGTAAATTACTACTTTTTCCAGGAATAGCACACATAAAATTATAGAAATAATGACTGTAGTCAAGGCATACACAAGTTCAAAGCTGACATGCTACTGAACTGCAACTTATCATTGGTAGATTTTCTGTGTGCAATACCTTAAATGAAAGCTTATAACCTTTATGAATCTATAAAAAGAGCTATTTCAAATTTAGATCTGAATTTTGGGGTCAAATCGAACGTAGCATCTTTAAATAGCACTTTGCACTAAAGCTAAAAATAGCAGCTCGGTATCTGGATCTCAGACAATGTGTCAAAGTTCACTAGCACACCTGCGGGTATAATATCCAAGTGTTATGTTCACTTGCGTGTACTGACTGTACTAATGTGGTCTGGGGTCGATTTCACAAAACTCGTCCTAACTTAGGACTAGTCCTAGGCAATGCTTAGAGATAGGACTAGTCTTAAGTTAGGACCAGTACTTAAGACTAGTCCTATCTCTTAGCATTGCCTAGGATTAATCCTAAGTTAGGAAGAGTTTTGTGAAATCGACTCCTGGCACACCAATACAGTGATCATGTGAGAGCTAGGTGGTAGCTTTATTGTCTTGTTTTTGGTTTGTTTTTTTCTCCATTGAGTGGGTGCAGTGGGAAAGCCTCTAGACAAACTTTGAGCTATTTAGGCAATCCCTCAGGCCTGCATCTCTGTTTCAGTGGTGTTTGGGGTTTTTTGTCTTTTTTTCTTCCCATTTCTTCCCCCCCCCCATTGTTTCTTTGTATTTTGATGTTTTTACTGTTTGGCCGGATATACATTTTCTAATAAATAAATAAATAAATAAATGTTTGTCTGACATGATACAGGTATTTTGAACAAAAGTGACGCAATTAGTGCGGAGTGCTAATGAGCTAAAGAAAAAGTTAGAAGAATGGGTAACCTACCCGTGTAGCTTTCTTTATGTTGGTAAACTCGGTGCTGGCAAGCTCATATAATCGATGAAGAAGATTAGACTCTGGTTTCTTCTCTTCAACCGAGTCACTCACTGCTCTTACAAACTCATACTCAAACTTTAACCTTGTCGGTATTTTTAGCTGCAACAAAATTGTAAAAAAACGTTTTTCAGTGTTCCTGTTCATACTGTGCAAACTGCATGCGACGGAGGAAGGTAAACAGACTGCAAGGGTAGAAAATGCTTGCCGATCTCAATTTCAAGAAAACAAAATTCTTGAAGGGAAATTTTTGATAATTTCCCTTTAATAATAATAAGAATAACAATAACTTGTTTTTATATAGCACTTTATCTACGGGCGTCTCAAAGCGCTTCTTATTATTGTTTTAAGACAGGTTTTTGCAGTTTGTTTTTGATAATTATTAGACCCATTTATGAAGCACCTAATAAGGGCTTACAGCAAGGTGCTGGGGCACATTCAGCAGCCACTGCCAGAAACAACTGGGCAAACCCCTACTCTTAGCGATAAGTATAACTGGGTTCTTTTATATGCATTACACAGCACACGGGACCTAAAGTTTACAATCCTTCCGAAGGACGAAGCAATAGTGGTTAAGTATTTTGCTTAAGTACACAGGTGTCAAGACCAGGACTCAAACCCACACTCTGCTGATCAAAAACACCAGCGCTTGAGTCCAGTGGACTTGACCACTTGGCCACGGCACGCCTTTGATGTATTTTCTTTTAAAAGTAAATGTTTCTGGAATACTTACCATTAAATAAATATCCGTCATGGTGAGATTTTTAGAATTCTCCGATGATAAAACTCCTTTTAATTGTTCGTCTTTTGTGATTTCCTTCTCAGGGGCAACCGTCCATTTGATTTCCTCTAATGGAATAGTTTCTTCTTCATTTTCTGCCGTTGCATCGCCCCTCTCCCCAAGATCCATTTTCTCAGCATCGTTTCCCTCAAGGTTTAACGGACTCTTTGAAGAATCACTTTTACCAAGGTCCATTTGTTCCGAGTCTTCAGTTTTCCTAGATTGATTCGAGACCGCGTTGGTTTCCGGTAGAGTCTCCGGCCCTCCTACACCATTACCGCATTCATCAACTTTAGACAACTTTGCTCTCTTCCTGGGTTTGTACTTTCTTGTCGGCTTGCCGGTTGTCCCGTCGGCTGATTTCTTATCTAGACCTGGGACGTCTCTGGTGCAATCCAGACTGCTCCCTGATGGGGTACGTCCCGATGATGCGGTACGCTGGATCTTAGCTGCTTTGGATGCTGCAACTGCTTTGATCACTCTCATCTCAGAGTCTAATGAGAATACGGCTCGACTGTCACTGTGCATGTAACGGCCCGTTATTTGGTTATGTGGAGTTACCTCCACACCTTCGGTTAACACTAAACCAAGTTGTAAATTATCTCCTTTGTTTGGTGAGGGTTTGAGTGTATTCAACTGAGATGTCAATGATAAGTCAAGGACTATGAATCATTACGGATTAACAGAACAATATAAGTTGGACAGTTTCAGTAAAATTTTCTGAGTCGGTACAAAAATGTTGCATTCCCAGAAAGAATCTTGACATGACATGTGTTTGAAAGTGTACAGACATTGTATTTCACTAAAACTATCACGGATTTACCGTAATTTTCCAAAATAAGCCATGGCTTATGAATCGATACACTGACCTCTGATAAATTGTTCAGAGATTTACCACTGCTGCGGTCCTACATTCCAGGTGGCTTTTAGTCCGAAAATTACGCTAAACATAAACCTAAATGTACCTACATACAATGTTCTTGCACTCACCTTGTAAGTTATCCTTATTCCCCCTAAAAAATAATGTTTATTAGTATCCCCAACCCTCCTCCTAAAAAACTAAAAAACAAACAAACACCCCAACAACAACAACAAAAAAAATCCCACAAATCTGGGTCAAACTTGGGTCTACTTTGTTTTAGCACAAAAAGGAAGGCGTGAATGAAACCAGATTTGTCCTCATTTGAAAGCACCGAGTAAACTTATTTAAGGATACAAGTTTTGATCGGTGTGGCGTCCATTTTTCATTGAGATAGCTGATAATACTGCCCAAGTTCTTCTTGAGGGAAACCACCAACCTGAAAATAAAGAAAATAAATGACATTAAATATTAATAACACCTTGCAATTTAGTTTCATGCATGGAGTAGAGGCTATTGCCTTCTTCTCTTTAAAACAACTTTTGTTTCATGTTGCCGTAAAAGTCCAAATTTAACAAATGATGCCAATTAAAGAGACAATTTCGTACTGTAGGAAATCTTCCTTCCTAGCACATGACGTCACAAGCTAAAACAGCACCCTCACTGAGGTAAAATGAAGACCTGTCATCGGTCAAGAGCTGTGCGAGGCATGCACAAGTGTGCTAGTCAGTTAGCATTGATGTAGGTCTATTGCATTAAGAGAGACTAAGAATACGTCCGAATCAAGCGACTTCGGCTATGGCTATGGCCATTGGCTCAAGCGAAAACGATAAAAGTAGGTCATTTCAGCAATCTGGGCCCAATTTCATAGTGCTGCTTAAAGGAATTGTATATGTTTGGTAATTGGAACCCACTGTTTGTTTCAATCCTATATAGTTGAAGATATATACCATATAACTAACCTGTGAAAAGCAGCTCTGTGAAATTGGGCCCTGGGCCTAATTTCATGAAGCCTATAAGCATAAAAACTTGCTAAGCACAGAAAAATCTTGCTTAAGTGAAACTGGTTACCAGCAAAAAAGTTTACATTGTACCATTAAGTTTACATAGTAGCAACTGGTGCCCCGCTCAATTTTTTGCTTAGCAAAGAAATATGCTCAGCAGTATTTTCTGCAAAACAGCTTTATGAAATTGGGCCCAGGTCATAGCCACTGCTTCAGCCATTATCTCGGACACTGCCTAAAACTGTTTTAAACTCTCATTTTCCTAAATGATTTTGATAGATATTGCACGGCAAACTCACCTGACACGCGGGTTGTGTGCAGCACTTTGAACTGACGCCCAAGCTTTATTATTCTTCGGCTGTAGTTCCATTAATACATGAGCAGGTAATTTGTACGGATCAGATTTATTCTCGTCACCTGAAATCAAACAAGAAATATTTCCACTCAGTAATTGTGTTTCAATCACGTTGATTTTTATAGTTCGATAAGAGCTCAAAACACTGACAAAAACATCACAACTCTTGTACTGAAGTTACAAACTAACGTTAACAACTGTGGCATGTCATGGCCGAGCAGTCAAGCGCACTGGACTCAAGCTCTGGTGTTTCTGATCAGCAGAGTGGGGGTTCGAGTCCCAGTCTTGATACTGGTGTCCTTAAACAAGACACTTAACCATTATTGCTTTCGTCCTACAGATAGGCGTAAAGCCGTAGGTCCCGTATGTTGTGTAATGCACGTAAAAGAACCCAGTTACATTTATCACCAAGAGAAGGGGTTTGCCCCGCTGTTTCTGGCAGTGGCTGCTGAATACGCCGCAGCACCTAGTAAACCCTTACAAGGTGTTTCATAAATGGGTGTCATCATTTTAAAAATTTCAAAAACCTGTCTTAAAATGTTTCTTGAGTACCATATTTGTAGATACGTGCTCTACACAAGACTCCAGTATTATTATTATTATAATCCGTTAACATAATTTACCACTGATTCTCCTCAATGCCTTGCATAATGGAGTTTTAACTCGACGGTTCATTCCCTTAACACGTATCACTGTTTGCCTGAAAAAAGTCAAAATTTAAGTAAAAAGTAATTATTAAGAGATAAACCACAAGGGAAACAGACTGACAGGGTAAAATTTAAAATAATTTGGGGTTCAACAAAGAAAAATTTACCAGAAAAAGAACTTGAACCTTCGACCACATCGGCACGTTAATCCGAAGGTGGCAGGTTCAAGTCCCACTCTAGTAATTTTGTCTTTTGTTCAACCCAAAATTATTCAAAAAACTTATTAGTAAAACCTATTGGATATGAAGTAAGCTTAGATTCACTATGCATTAACACATAGTTTTCTGCTTACTGAACTCATAATAATTACCAAGTTTGCAACTGATGGTTGCCCAACAGTTTTATCAACAACTTTAAAAAAAATTCCCGGATCTTTTTTCTGTTTGTCAGCGCAATGCAATCAGACGTGTTCTTCAATAAAAGACCAGAGCAAGTAGTAAATGTTTCAAGATTGTGAAGAACCGTGGCAGGTTTCTCAGGAAGTAGTTCCTTGCCAAGAAACTGTCCCTCCGGAATCAACTTTCTTCCCAAGTTCTAATATTGTATGATGACTAAATAGGCGGTATTAAACAGTCACTCTCTTTAAAGGGAGGGGTTTTTGTAACCGTAAGTCTTTTTTTTCTTTCAATTCCGTAGTTCATAAAAGTACATCATTTCTTTTATCTTACTTTGGAAATGTTTACTGACAGTACTGATATTCTAAATAAAACAGCTATTAACTCTTTCACGCGCCGAACGGTCGCTAGCGACCGGTTTAAATCCCTTCAGAAAAATCATTGTATAACGAAAAACAAAGATCGCACGACCCCACAGTTTTCAGAATGGGAAAGAGGACTCTTGAGGGTGCTATTGTGACCTGTTTTTTGGGGGGTAGCCATTTGCAAAAAACTAGTTAACAATTAATGTGTCCATATGATCAATTTATCACTAAATTAAATGATAAACTAGCATTTTTAGTTTTTAGTTATTTATTTATTTATTTTATTTATTTCATTATTCATTCAACGGCGCAAGCGCCAATAACAGGATGGTGTTTAGGAAATGAGAAGAAATGTTCAGCTTTATATTTGGGAGGAAAACCCCAAATGGGGGAAACCCACGCAATCAGGTAGGGACTGAAAACCCAATCCACATGTAAGGCTCCGGTCTTAGGAGGGATTTGAACCAGGGTCCATAGAAGTGAAAGGCAGGAAAATAAACCACTGAGCCAGCCTGATCCCCCTATAGTTTTTATTCAGATAATGTTTACACTTACATTTGACAGAAGGTCTGATACGCTTTCTATCCTAATTTCCTTAAAGGCACTGAACACGTTTGGAAGTTGTCAAAGACCAGTGTTCTCACTTGGTGTATCCCAGCATATGCATAAAATAACAAGCCTGTGAAAATTTGGGCTCAATTGGTCACCGAAGTTGCAAGAAAATGATGAAAGAAAAAACACCCTTGTTGTACAAATTTGTGTGCTTTCAGATAGGAGTGAGAAATTACCTCTTTCTCAAAAAATACGTTACATCAGAGGGAGTCGTTTCCTACAATTTCCTTGTTACCAAGTAAGTTTTTATGCTAACATTTCTTTTGAGTCATTACCAAACGTGTACAATACCTTTAATAATAAAATGAACACATCTCAAGTAAATGTACCTTAAGCAGCTTTACGTAGTGTCACTGCCAAGACATTGAATCTCCAAAAATAGCATTCTTGTTACGCGCAAGTTTGAAACTGTAAAAACATCATATTTCCCTTCAAATAACCCGGATGCACACACAAAACAAGTGCGCAACGAGATATGACGTTTTTGCACACAACATTTTCAGGAGAGATACAGCGCTTTCGCAAAAATTAAGATACAACAATTTTTGCACTGACGCGACGTTTACATGACTTCAGCTAAGAAACTCTCATCTTATTATATTGAAATCCTAACATCTTCATCCCCTCGAAAGGTTCCTTCTCAGAGTCATCCACCACTGAGACTGCTCTACCGGCCTCAAGACGAAGTGTTTCTCAAGACATTTAACAGATAGGTTTTATTACTCACCCACTCGTAATGAGTTGATTGAATCTTTGTCCAACTCTTCTGGTTATTCCACCTTTTAAATTCAGCTTTTTTCTTAGCTCTCCGTAATTGACCAATGCGTACAGCTCACTGAATGTCTTCTCTTGATCTGAGGTTAAGAAACAAAGTGCATTGAGGAGATATGTATTAGTTTTGGAGGCTAATCATCCTTACTCGCAGCTGAGAAATTCAATCACAAAGGACGCAGCTACATGTGTTTGACCCGCAGGCATGCAAGGGCGCCTTTGGCAGCAAGCCACACTGACCCATATTTGATCACAGATCACAGCCAGAGATCGAGAGTGTTTGATTTTTCCACGACGGAGAAAAAACGGAGGGCCTGGAGAAAACCCTTGTGCGTAAGAGAGAACCAAGGCACAATTCTACTCACATAGGACACTAGCAGTGATTCGAACCAGGGCCACAGTGAAGAGAGTTGAGTGCTTTATGCACTAGCCACCCATTTAAGGGCACCTTACGCAGCAAGCCACATTGTCCCACGACCACACATCACAGCTAGAGATCAAAGAGTGTGTGATTTTTCCCGAGGAAGGAAAATCGCCAGGCCAGAAGAAAAAAACAGAGGGCCTGGAGAAAACCATACGATAGAAGCAATGCACAACTCTACTTACATATGGCCCTAGCCATATTGTAACTCATTGTAGGCCCACTTGTTTCTGCATCTCTCAGGCACCAGGAGTGTCTTTTAGACAGACATGGCATATTATAAATGGCCACTATTATTATTATTTTTAGCCGGGAATCTAAAATAAATGGAAAGACCAAATGTACCTAGGAAAATAGATAGTTACTGGCAAAATGTCAGTCATGAACAAATGAGTTTTTGTTTTAAAGACACAAATGAGAGGAGGCTTACCAGGCTTTGGGTCAGGCTTTGGGTCGATATAACTGAAGAGTTTATGACACGTTCTGTAGTACAGATGTCGCACCTGCAAAGAACAAGAGTGAATTGCACTGCAATAATTAGATCCTGGTTACTAAAACAAATAAACAAACAAAAAGCAACAAACCCTTAAAGGCACTGAACACGTTTGGAATTTGTCAAAGACCAGTGTTCTCACTTGGTGTATCCCAACATATGCATAAAATAACAAGCCTGTGAAAATTTGGGCTCAATTGGTCATCGAAGTTGCAAGAAAATGATGAAAGAAAAAACACCCTTGTTGTACAAATTTATTTGCTTTCAAATAGGAATAAAAACTTCTTGCAAGAAGTTTTTATTTTTTTAGTGAAAAATTACCTCTTTTTCAAAAACTACGTAACTTCAGAGGGAGTCGTACAATGTTTTATACTATCAACAGCTCTCCGTTGCTTGTTACCAAGTAAGTTTTTATGCTAATATTTGTTTTGAGCCATTACCAAACGTGTACGATACCTTTAAATTCTCCTTATCACTCCAAAGTCTTACCAAATAAAAATAAAAACATTCATAATTTTGTATAAAAAAGACATTGTCAAAAAACCCTCTTACAGGAATGCGGACATCTGGCAGGCTACACAATACAGTGTCTAGGGCTCGATTTCACAAAAAGCACCAAGATTCATCTTAAGATGAGTTGTTAATGTTACCATAGTGATTTGTATTGTGACATCACACTTTGCAAAGCAATTAAGATTGATACACAGTTAAGAATTATCTTATCTCTTTATGAAATCGAGTCCAGGTGAAAACAAAGTCAACTTATGGACCTTATGCATTGACGTAATCATGCCTCATTCTTGGATGTAAAACGATGAAGAAACAATGGAAAACGCACCTATGTCCGCGCGCACACAGGACGGTCGAATGAGCAGCCTTCTTTTGACCTCTAGCCGAGGGCGCCCTACTCAAATGACGTCATGTGCATCGCTAAGGTCAAACAAAGAAAGGCCTGTACAAGCCACATAACCTTTGACCTCTGTGAAGGAGCTGCTTGAGCTTGTGACGTTATATGCTTCTGAAATCCTTCTTGGAAAAAACCCCAGCTATTGGTCTGCTATGAACCTACCTGATTCTTGTTCTTGACTTGATGAGCTGCCAGACCAAGTTTCTTGTGACGTTGCTCAATGTACTTCTGAATTGCATCAAAATCTTTTCCATACTGTGAACAAAAAAGTTTGTATATTCGTTATGTCACAGTCTCCATGGTGCAATCATTACAATATATTGGGTCATCAACATTGTTGCAAACAGCCTATCACAGTTCTGTATAGTTACTATCCTCCGCATCTAGCTTTGAATGATTAGCTAAATCTGCTTTTATAAGAGAGAAGAAAAATCATCAGAGAAGACACATGGAAAAAGGCATGGCGGAAGGGAATGTCCAACCTTTTATTTGCTGAACGTTGATCTTGTTTAAATTTTGTTGATATATCCCCGATGCAAATTTAACATTGCTGTGGTACCCACTGCAAAAATATAAGATTCGGACTGCCTCTAGCTACCGGCAATCTCAGTGGTTTTGTGGTAAGACATCTGCTCTAGAATGGCAAAGGTCGTGGGTTCGAATCCAACCTAAGTAATATGCCTGTGGCAGCGTTGGAGGTCTCGATCAAAGTCTTGGTCTCGGTATTGGTCTCGAACAATAAGGTCTCCCCTCGATCTCGGACTGCAAGGTCTTGGTCTCGGAGATGAGGTCTCGGTCTCGGACTTTGAGGTCCAACTCCAACACTGGCCTGTGGATTTTTTTGTTCACAGGACTCAGGAAAAGACTCAGTAAACAGTGCTTAGCACACATCGGTGTATGAGTAAAACACAAATAATATGATTTAATCTAGCAAGTTCTTGATACTACAAGACCTAACCCAAATAGATTTTTCAATAAGGAACTCACAGAATCACAGCAAGTAAACAAAAAACAGAGACTGAAAAATGCATGACAACAATTAGTCTTGGTGCAAGACGTTCTTATACGTTATTGTTAGCGATCAACACTGCATATAGGGCACGACTATTTTACCGATAGAGGGCGTTCGCGGTAAGCCACGAACCAGTACATGTTGTGGGTGATGGAAGAATTCAAGTTCCTAACAGCGCCCGATATCGTTCGATGGTTCGTGTATTTAGATTGTGTGCGGCGCGGATAGCGCTAGTTGGGGGAATCGCAATAGTCGAGTGACAAGGAACAACAACGTCTTGCATCAAGACAAGACAACACTAAAAGATGGGGGACGTCCCATTAAGGCTACTAATGTCTTTACCTCATTGACTGCTTCAAAGAATAAAGTTGTTTCTCCATCACTCCATGCTTCCCAGCAACGCTTCCTGTCTGGCTTGGCCTCAACTTTATCTGTTTCCTCTTCAGACGGCAAGGAGATATAGATAATGTCATACAAACTTAAATAGGTCTGGATATTTATAATCAGGATAAAGATTAAGTTTGTAATAATTAGTATTATATAAGAGAGAAAGTAAATGGCATACCAATTTGATTCTGAGAATCTTTTGACTCAAATGAGACTCGAATCAAATTACGGTTGCAAGTTCTCCCAGAAAAGATGTCAAATCTCACCACAACCATTTCACTCATTTTTGACCCAAAACAATACATACTCAGGTCTGGGTAAACAAGATGCTATTTTTGGTCATACGTGACAAAGTGGAGGTTGGATTCGGCATCGCTTCCAATTCCTCCTCAATGACTGCGTGTTGTAGTAACACAACTCGCTTTTAAGTTGATTTTTGTTGAAAAATGCCTGTGTGATAATGCCTTTAAAAAATTGCAGCCCCTGGCTCATTGACTTTTATATTTAGAGGGACCATTGTCTACAAGCTTTGCTTTTATAATGGATCCCTTCGCAATCACATTTTACTTTATTCTCATCTCTATATTCATTTCTGGACCCAATTTTTTAAATTATGTTTAGCCGAAGCAAGCTGAATTGAAACAAGGTCTTCGGAATGTTTTCTACTTGGTGTGTATCTTGGTTTTAAAAGCCCTACAGTACTGTGTAATCTGGAGCATTCTATATGGTTTTCTCTTGATGTTTTTCGTAAAAAAAATAATAATAATGGCAATTTTTTTGTTTATTGCGTATCAGCCAAAATATGCGCGTATCGGCACTCAATTTGCGCATATCGGCCTAATATGCTAGCATGTGCATGGGGAGAACCCTGTGATATGGTGTTCCTGAAAATCTCACAAGATCATTTTCTCCACCACCATGCTTTGCCTCAAATCCTATGACATGTATTTTGTTACAAAAGCAAATTTGTCATTTATTGATTCTCATAAAGTTTTCTCTACATCAATTTGCAAAGCAGATCAGTAAAAAGCTGGGGCTGCTTGGCACGTTTAAAACTGAGAAGGAGAAAAACCCAGGTACAGAGCAGTTTACATGTAGGCCTACAACCGATTGTATTTTATTAACTTACATTTTACAATCCCCATGTGCCTTTGTTTACAACCCATGTCATCCAGAATATTAAATAAAGGCTACAAAATTCAGCTTTTTATTTACCAGGTTTTGGAGGCGATGGAGGGGGAGTCGGTTCCTTTTTCTTTCTCTTCACACTCGATCGAAGAAACGGATGATTAAGTTGCGGTCGAATTGGAGCACCTTTCCCCACCTCCTCGGCAGGCTGGCTGAGGACCGTTTGGGTTGGCCCGTTTTCAGGCGCGCCGCCGATGTCAGTCTCCGGTCCCTTCATTACACCTTGATCTTGAGAATCACACCCTTTTTGACCCAGGTTCGTCTCCTCGGTCGTGCTAGGCGTCACCACATCCCTGTTTTTATACAAAATAATAATCTCAAATTACTGATTCCTAACTGAAACCGAACTGACGATTGTGTTGCACTGTAAAATATTAGTAAAAGACTGAAAATTCAAGATGGCGTCTGACTCTTTCTCCGCTCTCGATCACCACTTCCTCTGCACTGTTACTGTATTTTCAACAAGATCTATTCTTGTTAGAATCTCACCATTGAACAAAAAACCAATTGTGCAATGAAGAAATTTACTCTGAGGTAAAGTTTCTTCACTGAACTCGTCCTGGAATCGACGTCTGAAATATTAGTTTGGATTAACAACCTCCTTCGTGAAAACGGCAGGACGAACGTCACAGTTTTAGTTGTTCGACAAATCACAAAATCTAAACCAGGCAGCATATTTGACAATTACATGCGATCAATTTACCCCTTCTTTGTGGCGCATATCGGTGCCTCGTCTCCCTTCACCTCCCTCTTACGTTTCACCATTGACACTAGAAATGTTCACAATCACTTAAAATGAAAATCAACGCTCATTTTTAAGCACAAAATTCCAGTGTGACGACTTCGGCCACTCGGTTGAAAATGCACTGACACGACACACGATGACTGAATTGAAATAACTAGCGCGTTGATGAGATCCCAAAGAGAAACCGATTGATGGCAATGCACTGCACATCACGACTGCAGGTAACTGAAACAGCTGGTTATTGTTTTTAAGAAATTGCTTCCTCAGTCAATCAGAAAAACTACAAAGCATCTTTCTTAAACACAATTCAGTACTTGTTTAATATTAACCATCCATTTTCTTTCAACTGAACGCCGAAACGAAAGACGAGTCGTCAGGAGCTGCCCAAATGTCACCAACGGACGGAGAGGTCACGAACTGTCTCCAGAAATATCAGATAATTTTTGCAACATTTTTAAACTGTTGAGACCCGTCTTTTATCGCCAGAATAACAACAACAAATAATAATATAAACAAAAATATCAACAACAACAAAAATCACACTTAAGACGGATGAAAACATCATTTGCTTTTATGATTTATGATATCTTACATCTTCTTTTTATTTAGTAAAACCGGGTAAAATAAGGCACGTGATTCAACCCAGCCAAGTTAAAATATTTTCTCGCAAGGTGTAATTTACCCAAGTAATAAATGAAAATTTAGTATTTCAATGTTACTAATTGAGCAAGAATGAATATGCCTATACGTGGAAACTATGTTATATGAATATAATATTCTTAATGTATCTCTGCTCTAAGGGTGGGTTAAAATAGATAGGCCTAGATGAAAATATAATCAGTGGGGACTGGCATCCTACGACCAACCTAAATTGCTTTTTGTGCGAACCGTCGGTGTTTTTGAAATGATTAAACAAAATAAAACGTGTTTTGGGTTTGTTTTTTTTTTGGGGGGGGAGGGTATGTTAGTTGTTACTTAAACAAATCAAGCTTCATCCTAATTTGAACTTAAATCAGCATTTAAAATACATATCATGGACCCGAATAACTGTGATACCTGAAGTGAGATAAATGTTGATTGATGCTTCCATATTGGAAGAATCAATGGCAAATAAAACTAGGGCTATCTTCTTCATTTTACCCCTTAAAACTCATCAAGTTTGGGTAGAAAGTAATGATTACTGCACGATTCAAAACAAGTTGAAAACATTTCTTCTGGGCAATGTCTAGTTGCAAAATGTTGCTAGATCACAGACTTATAAAAATAGACAGTTAGTAGATCGAGGAAGTTCTTTGAGCTGAACTGTCGATGGATGAAATGACTGCTGATGAGGAAGACCGATTTAGAGAAAACTTTTTGGCGACCATCCGGAGAGTCGCCTTGCAGAAAACGAATCACAATATCGGTAGGCCTACAATTTTTATATATTAATAATCCGATGGGGGGAGAAAACCCCCCAGAAAACCCCCCAGAAAACCCCCCACCAATCTAAACATATTGAAACAGACCACAACAATGACTCGGACGAGTTATTCAACTCAGTAAGACAGTATAGGATAGTAGTAGAGACAAGGAAATCGAGATTGCTTTTGAAATTGTTTGGATGTACTGATGAGAAGAGAAACATATTGTGATGGTGATATTGTTAAGTTGTTTTGTTCCGAAAATGAAGATGCCTATTATTATTATTATTATTTTTCATTTATCCGTTTATAATCTTACCTTTTTTATTTGTAACTGTGTTCCAAAAAAGAGTTCATTGATTTAGTAGCTCAGCTCAATTGTATTATTTTATGAGCTTATAATACACTCCTGCCATTTGAGTGGTAAATAGTTTCTGACATTGTTTAAAAGTCACCTTAGCCTACCAACCAGTGGCCCTCTTCCCCAGTTATAACTTACACCCGGAGACCGAAGACAAACGTCGTTCTCTTGTTACGGATGATGGTGACAACATTTATTATTTTCTCACCTGACAATGACATGCCACTGTTACTGTTAGTGTTAGGCCAGTCCCCTCACTGGAACTCTACAGAAATAATATGTCAATGATTAACTGAAGAAAGAGGATCGAAGAGGGATACTAAGTATTATGTGACTCCCAAGTTAGTTTCTTCACCACCATACCACTAAAGTTTGAGCGGACTTAAATTACTACACTGATACGGTGACTTGGCATGCTCCGACTTACACTCTCTTCCTTCGTCGAGCTAGTTCATGTACATGAACTAGTTCATGTACATGATGTACATGATGTACTTGTGTGTGTGTAGTATTCACTACACACGTTCACACTTCGATGTAAACACAAGTGAATGGCGCCAAATGGAGAAATGATAATTGGGAAATCCCATCTCTCATTGGCCATCTTCTGATCATGTGACAAAAGGAATCCCCGACCCAACATTTTTAAAGAGGTTGTTATAATTTTATAGAGATCATGTTGTATGCATTATTTTTTGTAGCATACTGAAAGTAATATTATTGTTTTCAAGTTATTCAGAGTACGTTGGCATTCTTTTCAGAATGATAACTTTGTCAACATTGTTTTTAACAGAAGTAGATCCTATTGTTATTTTGGCCAAAATAATTTTTATTTCTGAATTATAACACAATACCAAAATACATTTTTAGTGAAGAATGATGCAACCGGAATTTCCTACTGCAAAGAGAATAGAAACACATAATTGAATTCAAACATTGAATTTGAATTCAAACATCAATTGATGCACCGAACTTTATTACATAATATAATAATGGTTAATGATTATGATTATACCTACTGGAATCAATTAAGACAAAGAAGATGCTTAGATTAAATGTTGATTAAGGTCAACAAAAGCTTAGTATAGAATTTTAATTATCAATCTTTTAGAAAGGAAAAAAAAATGAAATAAAATAATTAACATCCACGAAATACCTTTAATTTAAACGAAAGGGTTGGTCGCATCTGTCTAAACCAAGAATGACAATGATTGTTATTGGTTGTTACACTGTAAATCTATTTTCAGTAAATTTGCTATTTATTAACGTTTTACATTATGCTGAAAACACTATGCTTGTTAAAAATGTAAACAAAACTTAAAATAAATCACTGTAAATTGAATGTTACAAAGAATAAGTAATACATTCCTCTATTTTGTTAAATAATAGTGCGATACCGTTTAGGTCAGTCTGGTAAAAGTAACCAATGGAAATTGCTTTTACTTGCACTTTTATAAACCCGTGACATAAACATGGTACCCAATCTCACTGATTTTCATTTTCTCGACGAAATTGCAAGGCGTGCTGACTACATTTTGGCAATGCTGGCGAAAAACGGGCGGCGGTTGATTGACAACTATCCAGTCTACGACGTCTGCTTTGCAACACTAAGGTCTATGCAAAAACGAACTTAAGTTGTACACATTTCACAAGGGTTTTAACTTCAGTTAGTAAGGAATTCATACCGCCAAGATGACATCAACTGGTACTTTCACGGCTGCAGGTGTCAATAAACCGACATCACGGTAAGTTGAGTTTGAATATAATAAAAAAAATCGTTGTTTTCAGTGGGACATAAAAAAATAATAACAAAATCCTTCCTCATGTTCCTTGGTTGTCAAGTACATACAAAAGGTTTCTGAATGAATCTGAATCTGAATCATCAGAGTTGGCAAAGCATCCATTCTGGAAACATCACAATCACATCAAGCTGTTTGGTTAGTTTTGGGTGCCGGGTGTGGAGCTGGACATATGTTAATAAAAAAGGCAATGGATATTTTGTCGGCACCGGTTAAAGTAAACGTTTAATAAAAAAGCCAGTCTGGCACTGGAAGTGGAAAGATGCGCAGTTACTGTTCTTTGTGATGAAGAAAAAAGTGGTAAAAAATAAAATTTCCGTATTTGACTGCCACTATTTCACCCGTCAAGAAATATAATACTAATAGGGCCTACTCTATAAAAATATAGTAGGCCCCTATCTTATTTACTCAAAAATGAGATATATTGCTTTTTGGTAACAATGCAATATGACTAATGATGATGAGTGAAAAAGTGGCAGTCGGATTTGGAAACTTTTCCCAAACCAATGTGCTATGGAGTATGTTGTATGTAGCAATGGTCAGAATTTTTGATGCAGTTATAACCTTTTATATTGTTTGCTACTGGTGTACGAGGTATGCGTCAAAGAGGGCGCTATCAATTTAATGCATTTAATTTAATTATTTAATGCACATTGGTGTAAGGGTAAAAACAAATTATATTCTTTATCCCCGATGCAAAATTAACATCTATTACATGTATCTTGTTCTGAACTTGTTTAACGTAGTTGGCAACATTTTGATGATCTTTTATTTATGTCAAATAGTTTGTGTCTGATAATGTTTTATTATTATTATTATTTTATTATTGCAGAGTACTAGCTCCTCCAGGTGGAAGTAGTAACATAACATTTGGTGGCTATGGAACAGACGAACCAACCCAGAAGCCCAGTCAGAAATCTGAAGTGCAGAGGGAAGAGCCAGTGGGTCAGAATCAGGAAGATCTGTATAATCCGAATCCACCACAACCTATCAGACCAGCAGGTATAAATGCTTCATCTGGAAATCAGCATGGCCCAACTTCATGGCTCTGCTTACCGCCGAATTCTGCGCTTGCGATCACTATTCTCCCCTTTATTTCTGTGCAAGCGTCGAATTTCTGCGATAGCTGTGTAAGCAAAGAATGCCTAGTAACGTGGAGTATGCACAAGCACAAGCAAAAATTCCCTGCTAACCCGTGAAATACGCTTGATGTAAGCGCGGAATTCCCTGCTTCGGTAAGCGCCGATTCTTTGCTTACGGTACGCAGAGCCATGAGATTTTGCCCAGATGTGTACTTCTCATGCTTACAGCATAATGATTGAAAAACGTTCATTTGAAACAGTTCAATTTATAGTGTAAATGCAAATGGTCTGTTGTACACATTCAAACGACCTGGTGTACGCTGTGTTAAAGGAGCTGTGTCATCACAATCAAAGCAGGCCTGTGGCTGTACATGGAATTATGATCTCTCATCCAGTTACTGCATGCGCGCACCGCTCTCCATAGATTGATACGGAGGGAGGGTGCGCGTGCAGTAACTGAGTGAGAGTTCACAATTCCATGTGCAGCCACAGGCCTGCCTTGATCATGAGGACACAGCCAGCCCCCTTTGATAGGCACACACTCCAAGATGCCTCAAAATCTCCCATTATGCTAGGCACACAACGGTGAAGTAACCCATGCCACACTTTCCTGTCATTGTATTTGTATTTGGCGATCAATCGGTGCCACAGATTGCCACTGCAGAAATTGAAAAAGGATGAGAACCTTATCTTTTCCAACAATGGCCCAAATTCCATTGTGACAGAACACAGCTGGTGGCTTCTCCAGTTTACCATACCGTGGGCAATGGCTCTACTCTCTACATAAGCAAATATCAGCCTCAACATACCACTGTTGTGGCGTAGTGAGGTATGGGTTGGTTGTCTTGAGAAACACACTGATAGTAGGAGGGTAAAAAGCTGTTTAAAGCCATTCTGAATTTCAGAATGATCATTTCTGTCAAGCATGCAACCTAGTACTTAAAAAAATAATATGTTCCTTTAGGTTTTCAAGTTACAGATAAATTGGAGCAAGGTATGGTTACTGCCACCAGCCTTTAACAAATTCTAGTCTTGAAATGTACTCGTTTCGTGGCCGAGCGGTCAAGCGCACTGGACTTGAGCTCTGGTGTTTCTGATCAGCAGAGTGTGGGTTTCGAGTCCCGGTCTTGACACTTGTGTCCTTAGCAAGACACTTAACCGTTATTGCTTTGTCCTTTGGATGGGACGTACATGTCAAGCCATAGGTCATTGTGTGTCGTGTAAGGCACATAAAAGAACCCAGTACATTTAATCGTAGAGAAGGGGTTCGCCCCGGTGTTTTCTGGTATGGTTGGCTGCAGATTGTGCTACAGCACCTTGTAAACCAATACATGGTGCTATGTAAATAAATTGGTCTTATATTTCAAACAGCTTCGCATGCCTTGTAGAAAAAATAATGAGTGCTTTGAGATGCCCTTGGGTGCGATAAAGTGGCGAAACGCTATATCCCCTGCTTATTATTAGGCCAAATAAAATAAAAAACATGTTTAGCGTCCTGCCTTTTTGAAAAAAGGAAGGAGGAGGGCCCTTTTTTTTTTTTTTTTTTTTTTTTTAAAATGGCCGCCCGACAAGTTTTTCGAGACAACCGGCCGGGCTATTTTTCAAGATGGTTGCCAGCTTTTTTCGTTGTGATTTTTTCGCTGTGTTAAAGTCGAAAATACAATGTTATTTATTTAAAAAAAAAAAAAAAAATCGTCAGGGAAAATAAAACTATCATTTTTTTCTTTCAAAAAAAAAAAAAAAAAAAAAAAAAAGGAGGCGGCCTCTAAAAAGGAAGCGGGCGGGGACGCTAAACATGTATTTTTTTTTATTTGGCCTTATTATTGGTGGTAGTAGTAGTACAATCAGACTTAAGAATACCGCATGCTTTGGTTCTGTAAACTAGACTTTGCATGGGAACTATCCATTATGTTCATTTTGCGTGTGCACTCCTTTGTGAAATATTTGGTTTTAGGGTTTACTTTAAAAAAAGGCGTGATTAATTTCACGGAGTCATAACCACAGTCTACATCAACTGCAAGCCTGGAATTTCATCTTGGAGAGGGCAAGGCAAGGCCATTTTTATTTTGCAAAGGGCACTTCGATCGGAAAATTTTAAAGTCTACATGGACAACTTTTGAAGGGGCACCAAGGCCAAGACCAGGGGCAACAGAGGCCATGGCCCCATGTAATTCCAGGCATGCAACTGATTGTCATACTTTTAGAGCACGCTTCCTGAAGTGTTAAATTTATGTTTATGTCCAATAATTGCTAAAACCTCTGCAAAGGTGATGGCCAGGATGTTTTTTTCAAACAGCCCAAAGCATAATATACAGGTGTGTAATTTTTCAGGATTTTTCCAGATTTCAGGATTTTCTCAAAATCTCCCTAAAGTGCACTCAAATTTCTTCGAAAGGTCTAAAGCAATCACCAAAGAGAGAGGGAAAAAGTCCAGATTGTGTCCAAACAAAGCGATGTATTCCTGGTGATGCACAGAGTCTGTAAACCTAACGTCTGCGATGTTCTGGGTCTAAAATAAGGGGGGACCCAGGGCCGCTAGCCATTTTCAGGAATGTTCACAAACTTCAACTCTCATCCCTGATTATTGTTGAAACCCCTAATATAGGATACTGTGGATTTTTTTTTATTTGCCCTTTACAATTGATTCCATGTGTACCCTTGCCTATTTCATGTGTTTGGTATGGACCCCTGTTGGCTGTTTGCAGAGGATAGCTATGCCAGTTTGTTTGGCCAAGTAGAACCCATTGAGCTTTCTGGTAATCAACCTCGTGGCAAGAGACGATACCCTGATCACACAGACAGTATGTATAATGAGACAACACTTACGCACCGGCGATGTTGTCTTCTAAAATTTCAAGAGTTTTGTTTGTTTCCACAAACAGTTTGCCAATTGTGTTGCTTGCTTTTCTATCATTCTGAAATTTTGTTATCCTGTTGCAAGTTGTATTTATTCTTGAAGTTTCCACATTTAGTTATTTTTTCATGAGAAGTTTTCTTCCTCTGGCACTTTCAGACTACTTACATGTACCAGTTAGATTTAGATGTCACCATATTAAGCAAGGCTGGCAAAGGTCGTGGGTTCGAATCCCACCCAAGTGATATGCCTATGGACTTGTTCACAGAACTTGGGGAAAGTACTGAGTATACAGTTTATAAATACACATCATTGTAAGGACAAAAAACAAATAATATTTTTATCCCCAATGCAAAATTAACATCTAATAAAAGTTGGTTTTGTTCATAGTGGATCAGTGCTATGTACATATGTAAATGTTCCTGAAGTCATCTCAACTGTAAATTATCTAGTGAGTCAGTCACAGTATTGAATGGAAATGTAAAAGTTCACAATTTCCTGTCATTTATAATGAGTCAAGATCAAATTTATTACATAAGGGTCATGTAGCACATTAGAGGGATTTACAAGAGGATGTATGTGTGTACAGACAATGTCAAGAACTTTGTCAGAGCTGCCAACTCCCTGATTCTGCAGAAAGTTCCCTGAAAATAAACCAATCTTTCCATGTGCTGATGAACACATTTTTGAAAATCTCCCTGATTATGGAAACTTAACCTTATTATGTTGAATGTAGTTCTAAATATCTCCCTGATTGTTGGACGAAATCTCAATTCTTGCAAGATGCAAATATTGGCAGCTAGGCCTATGCTTTGTACACGTACACTTACAAATGTACACCACACATAAACAGAACAGTACATGTGCACATGTACAGTATCGTGTACACATTGTACATATACTTTCAAAATTACCAAAAAAGGTTTTTACATAGTGCAGTTCATCTAGTTATTGAGTGTCAGCTGTACAGTGTGTTTTCATTCGTGTTCAAGTTCCGAGTCTTGAACAAATTTCCTGCTAGTGAGTAATTTCTCAATTTTACTTTCATGTGGGTCAGTATGTGGCATGAGGCAGTTTTAGCTTTACAACACATAATTAATTCATTTGACAAAACACATGTGTACATCTGAGTGACTTACATGTGCAATGTGTACAATGTACATGTACATGTACACACTTGCATTAAAGGTAGGATCATAGATTGGTTTTTTGTCATTGTAATGCTGATTTCAATGCCACAGGCCTGGAATTTCATCTTTGAGAGGGCAAGGCCATTTTCATTTTGCAAAGGGCACTTCCATTGGAAAATCTCAAAGTCTAAGGGACACTTTTGAAGGGGCACCAAGGCCAAGATCAGGGGCAACAGAGGACATGGCCTACGTGGCCTCCGTGTAATTCCAGGCCTGATGCCAAATCATCAATAAAGATATAGAAGTCACCTGTAAAAGTTTCAGCTGAATACAGTGTCTACTATTTGAGAGAATATTAAAAAGCTGTCATGGTTTTTTCAGGCCTGATACTTCACGGAGGCAACCATAGGCAATTGCCTCCGTTGACCCCGGTCATTGCCTCGGTGCCCCTTGTGATGTGCCAATAGATATTTACAATTTCCTCCTAGAGGTGCCCTTTTCCCAGGAGAAAACGCCCTGGTGCCCTTGCCCTCTCAAAAACCAAGTATCAGGCGTGCTGTTTGAAGTTAACATTGAGTGTTGTGTACTAACTGCTGTTACCATTTCATTTATGTTTTGCGTTGAGTCGATTAACAACATTTAATTGGTTTGATAAGGTCATCCTTAAGCATGAAAGTTAACATTAACTACCAATTAATTAATCAAAATCTTAGGAAATATCAGAAACTTAATCAGTTGGTTCACAGTCCAAAACTTATCAGTCTTCTGCAGTGAAAAAATCTCTCTCAAAACAAAAATGCAACAATAGCGTTCTCCCTTAACAGTGGTCTGCTGGCCAAATGCCAGTTCAAACAGCCAAGGACCAAGTAAGAATTCTGTCCAACTAGTCCGGCTGAGTAGTTCATTGCTTGCCACTGCTACATAAACCACTGATTGTTCATATTGCTTACAAATCACATACATGTAGTTCCATGCTATAGTATATATTGAAAAGAAACTCCAATTACGGACCATTGAAAAAGCTGGCGGACCAGCGAAATGACAAGCTAACTGGTCCTGCTGGCTAGTCGCTGAAAAAGTTGAGGGTAAACCCTGAACAAATAAGTGAAGTCCAATTTCGACTCCTCATTTACACGCCACAGATTGTAATGCTACAGAGGTGCAAACATTTTGTGTTTTCTAAGTATTTTCCCATATATCTGTCGAGGGGAAGTTTTTGTAATGTCCTTAATTAAAAAATTGCACAGAGATTGAATTTTCCTTTTTTTTTTCACCATTTAAGCGTTGAAACAAGTAAATGACTAGAGATTCACCAGATTTTAAAAATTAAAATAGGGCCGCCTTTTTGTTTTCAAATTTACAGAGTGCAGACGCAATATATAGTTGTTCAATGGATCTCATGTCGTACTTCACCTTTGGTACAGCCACTCTATGCATGTTGCTGTTGTATCCTGACTTGGCACTCTAAAACACTATATTCACTCATTTTCACTCGAGCCTTATTTTCACATGGTTGTGTAGAACGATTGCAGTGCATACAGTAAGCAGTACAGGGCTCGAATTTGGGGAGAAAATCCACAAGACTTACAGGGCTTGAAGTTCAAAATTGTTATTGGACCAGATGTTTTTTTTCACAAGACCAGTCATAAGAAAAGATTTGAACTGTTTAATTTGAACAAGCACTGAGAGAAGATTTATCTCGATTGTATTATGAGCAAGTATTCTTCAATACTCAACAGAATTTAAAGATTTTTATCAGACTGAAAGTCAACATTTGAAAAGAAAACACAATACCATCGGACTTGTCCAGTCATGAGCTTACTGGCCCGGTGCTGAAATCACTGGCCTCGGGCCTGTGGTCCAGTGTAAATTTCAAGCCCTGCAGTACATGTTGGTAAAACTCAATAGTTAACAGTTAGTGTACTCGGGTCTGTTGTGTTTCATGCTCTACGTATATGTAGTGGTAATTGTATAGAAAACCACTTCACTTTGATCCAATAGGAACATTAAGTAGCAAGCTGACAAATGCCAAAGGGTGTCTCTTTAGTTTGAGGTTTCAGCTTTGCTTCCTGGGAAATCTACATTATGATTCAGTATACAAGTGTTGCACGCTGTGATGGGGTCCAAGGTGTTTTGTACACCTGAGGGGGCAAATGACACCTGAGGGGGCAAATGACACCTGACCCAAGGGGTGTACAAAACCCATGGACCCATTCTTAGAGCATGCAGCAATTGTTTTGTTATACCATGGTAATAGATTCCTCTTCTTTGGAGGCCATCTGCTGTCATCTTCAAACATTATTACGACGAAATTGGCACATGTGGGTTTGGAGGCATTGCATGGTGAGGTATCAATGTATATTCGGTTTGCAGTAACACCATGTGTATAATACTATGCTGTGTAGATTTTTGTTCTATGAGAACTTGACTTGCTATCTATTCTACTGCCGGAGTGAGTTCTTATTGGCACAGTTAAAAAAAGCAGACGAATAGGTCGTTGACAACAAAATTGCTTCACTCTTCTCTGCGACACATCGCACAAGGAACGTATCTTAATTTACCTAGTACAAGCATAATTACAACCTCGAACTTGAAGCTATTTCTAATATTGTACAAGGTGTTGGAAACGATGTGGCCAAGATCAAGGTAATGTATCCCGTGGGGTACATCACACGTGTTCCCCTGAACCATGTACATACGTCTTTGTATCACGTTACATGATTGATTCTCGGCCAATACAAATTCACAATCTATTACCGTGGTATAACATTACAACTCAACTTTACATGATACAGTATACAGAACATGTGTGCCAACATGTTGTGCTGTACGGTTGAACTTTATGAATGTACAAAATTGTTTTCCACTTTTTCTACGATGGACTTCACAGTGCTTGGGTTTAAACTATTGAACTCGGAAACTCCTCATTTTTATCTCAGAAGAGTGTCTGAATACTGTTATTCATACTGGAAATAGTATATGCATTATGAAGTAGCTATTGTTCTAGTCTTGGCTCAAAACGCTGTAGCTCATTTTTCACCAGACAGCCGCGCTCACATCATCCCAGACCGCTGCACATGATCTCATCACCAGACCGTAGCACTCACATCGTTCCTTTCGCAAATTGAACCTGATTTTTTTATACAAAACTGCTATCACTCGGGGTACAAACCGATTGCTGTCAATTTGAGGATCGCCCTCTATTGCCAGAAATATCGCACCGCTGTGCAGTACAATTATGTAAGAACGTCTTGACCAAGACTACTGTTGCTCTTGTAGGAATCTTTGTCATGTTGTTTGAAGTTCTAATTCCTTTATTAAAACTATGAGATCATCCAATGATATTTGGAAGAAGTTTTTTTCCTATTGAATTGACACATTGTTCTCCAGCTAACAGTAACAATTACACCATAACAGTTTCTTTGAGTAAGATTATAACAGTACTCATAACCCACCGAGGGTCATCAAAAATCAATTGCAAATTTATATTAATTTTGTTTTCTTCTTTTTGATTCCAGTTGGAAACAACCCAGTGACCGGTGCCCCAAACCCATCAGGTGCTGAGCCTGTAGCTGAGGCACCTTCTGGAGGCGGAGGGAAGGGGCGTAATGCCAAGCCTGATCGGATTGACCCAGCTAGTATGCCCGCAGCAGGTGGTAGAGTAGACGATAACAAAGCAGCCATGAAGAGGCAGCCCCCTGGTGGCAAAGATTCTGGCATTTTCTCCTAGACGTGTAAGCTCTGGTTGTAGTTTGGCCACTGGTTGTTCTGATTTTGGGTTTGGGATGGGAGAAAGGGGATGGGAGTTTGGCTGATCAGGGCAGGTGCATGTAATGTAGTTATACCTACAGGATCGACTTTCTATCTTTGATCACTTTATCTCATTATACCTAGCTACTTGCTCTTCAAAGATTTGATGATGGTGATTTCTCTAGCGGTTCCCGAGGAAATGAAGAGAGTAACTTTGAAATGAATTGCCTCTTCTTCAAGAAAATTATTTGAAGAAAAAGGACTTCATTCTGACACCAGTGGGCTGAGAATACAAGACGTATGCTCTTTGTAAAATGTAACATTTCAATTTCATAGCTCTTTGTGTACAATTTGCATGTTTGTGACCCACAGTACTTGTTTTATTTGAAATGAAATAGTAGCAATGATCTGAAGTAAAGTATGAAATGTTTGTCAAAATTCACAGCACCGTACCATGTTTCAGATAATGTGCAGCATTGGACTTCAGAAGAGCTGCTTAATTAAGTCGGCCTACTCCCTCTGTTTTAAACAGGATTCCACAGTACTCTTTAAAAGAAATATATAGACCATGTAACATGTGATATAGCATGTTAACCGAAGAGCTAAGAGCCTGTACTTTCTGCAGGCATAATTTGTACAAGGCCCAATGGATGAAAACATTAAATCTTACATTTTGAGGAGATTGCGCAACTTTTGCTATGATGGAAAGGGGGCACATCTCAAAAATTGTTCACCTGTTATTTTTATAACTCTTGAATGTATGTGGAAATTATGACACAAAATGTAACATTTCCCATATGACCAGTGTAGTATCTTGCCTGCCAGAAAGGCCCTGGAATGTACAAGGTCACTCTTTTTTGTAAACAAAAGTTACTTGGTCTTTAGGGAAGATTTGAACCATCAGTTGAAATCTGGGTGAGGTTTACACTAATAATAATATCCAATGTTGCACCTTAAATGAAAACAAGAATTGTTGAATTTGGTTACCCCTCTGCACACAGTCACTCGCTAGAAAAAATAAAAATATGAAAGTTCTCCACAAACATTCTCAGAAAAGTTATTTCTTCGCGCTTCCCTTGAACAGTTTGATGCATTGAGTTTGTAACTGTTTATGGTTTAAAATATTTAAACCAAAGAGTGCACGCCTCGTCATGGGGCCCAATATCTACAGAGCTCATTATTTATGCAGCTAGTTCAAAGGTCAAAATGTAAGAACTCGATGCACCATTGTTTAGGTAGGTGCGATGTGATAGCACCTTTGATGTGACTTGAATTCGACGGGAGACTTTTGGGGACGCTTTGTAGTAGCAGACTTGTTCGGTATTAAATCCATTTTTCTTGGAAATATGCACATGCTGAGAACTACGTAAACAATGGAAAAATACCTGGACTGTCTGCTGCCACCTATTGTCCGCAAGTCCTCCATTTACACAGACGTGTATTTTGTATAAAAGTAAGTAATAATTGTTGATTTTTGCAGTTTTAGTATCCTCTTGTACCAGTGCCTTCAATAAAGGGTGACATGTATGCAAGGATCAAATGCAATAATATATGCAACCTGTACACTTGAGGCTCATTGTATAGTCAGTATATTGAGTTGAGAGAAGAACCTGAATGAAACAAATGAATGAAGTAGTAACGCATGATGTCTTTGATGACAAATCTTGACTCAGTCATCGACTCAGTCATATATTAAATGAATTTTTAAGCATAACCAGCAAATTCAGCATATTTGGCCCCTTCGCAGCTTGCTTGGTGTGTGTGCTGCATCACTTTGATTGGGACGGTCAACATTTATGCATGAGTACTAAGTGAATTTATACAAAATGTAGAAAGCATAATGGAGCTGGTCTGCCTGTGATAATAAAAATGTTCTGCTTAAATATTTGTGACGTTCTGTTATTGTAAAAGTCAGTCTACTTAAAGTATGCCGTATATTAGTCATGGAATATAATACAACAACACATTCTTACTCACAAATACTTTTACACCTGAAATGATTTGCAGAATAGCGTGGGGGGGGGGTCAAGTGAGTTTACTGCAGTGCAAACGTTTGCGGAGGTAAACCTCTTGTTTAGCAACAAATCTACTCCTACATGTACCAACCAACAACATGTTTGTTTAAAATAAACTTTGCTGATCTTTGCTTATATGATTTCTTTATTGATACAATACCAATGGTAAGTTGATTAATTGATTAAGGTGAAACCACTTGAATATAATTTTTGCTGGAGATTAAATGATGCACTTGGAATAATAACTTTTTGTAAATATTGTCAAGGATGTGAATTTGTGTTTTGTTGTTGTTATTGCTGATAAAGCATTTCCTAAATAACACTTTGTATGTAGGTGTAAAGTGATAATTTATTTTGACGTTTACGTTCAAAACTGGGAGAATTTCGAAGAGGGGTATTTAATTGGATATGAATCGTGGACATACTGCTTTTTTCCTTCACTGGTGTTGATTCGGCAGATAAACTTGAATTGGAACAGCATATTGATTCCGGTAGCTTGATCTTGTAAAAATTTGTTGTTCTCTGCATTGAAGGTACCATACAAGTGATGCTTGAAAAATTATTCTAATCAACACGAAGCACAAAATAAATATGCAAAAACCTTTACCCCCAACTGTGTTCATGAACTACATGGCAAGTTATTGTTTACATCACAGCATTTTTCAATCTGGTTTCTTTGTCATGTGCACCAAGTGATGAAATATGATCCATCTTTAGTGTAGATGATCTTGTCATTGATATCGAGTACCACTCTAATTTTTGTTCAATTTATTTTGTCCATCAATCAAATGACCGTTTTTTTGTTCTGAAGTTTTGTCTTTCTTGTTTATACAACTTCAAAGATGGTAAATCAATTTACAGAGCAATATGTGTCTCTGTAAAAAAATATGTTGGAAAATGTACAATGTCATGTGTGTATTTGGCCCAAATTTCATATTTCAACTTCTCTTTTTGACCAAATTTGTATTTCACAGTGTGTGACTCATATACATCTTCAATTGAACCTCATTGTGTAGCTTGGGCTTTTGTGACATTTTATTTTGTAGCAGTCAAAGGAATTGTATACAAATAAAAACAAAATCCAGTAATAAACCACAAGGGAAATTGACTGGGTAAATTTGAAATAATTTTGGGTTGAACAAAGAAAAACCAGAGGTGGCAGGTTCAAGTCCCGCTTTAGTCTTTGTTGATTACCAAAAATAAATAATAAATTAACTAGTTGCAATGGAATTTTTGCTTGAATAGTTATGCAGGTTCTGTAAAAAATAATCAGAACACATTTCAGGAATGAGTGCGAAGTGCAAATCAGTTGAAGTATTCAAAACTTAAACACTCTGAGTTTGTCACTGTATCTTAGGAGATGTAGATTCTAGCAAGAATAAACTCAATGTGCAAAGCAACATGATATAATTCTGCATATATTTGGTATTTAATTTGCATATATAATATTAAACATCGCTGTTAGTTTGGCTTCTCAGCCACGCATATATTTTTGGTTAACTGTTTTCTTAATCTACCATATTTTAAATTTCTTGACTATCTATTTGAACATTACAATTTTCATATCTCTTAACAGTAGGTATTCAGACTATACTAATTTAAGTATTGTGAGTAAATTATTCTTAATGTATTCATTGTCTATTTCTGTGGTTGCTACCAAACACATAACAGACCTCGAACTTCGCTTTTGAAGGGACACAGTAATTTTCCTTAGGTGAGGGGCATTTCTACGAGGAAAATGTAAATTTGTATTGGAACTTTGCAAAGGGCACCACGCCAAATGCATGGGGAACCAGGGCAATTGCTGTGGGTGCTGTGAGTTATTTTGAGGCCCTGACCTAAATGTTAAGCTATTGGGTTCCTTTAACTTGTACATGACATTGATTGTAACATGACTCATTTTTGGATTTTAATATTTACATTATATCTCCTCCCATCACATGTTCATCTTTATCAAATCACATGTTCATGTTAATCATATCACATGTTCATGTTAATCAAAGCACATGTTCATGTTAATCAAAACACATGTTCATGTTAATCAAAACACATGTTCATGTTAACCTCATCACATGTTCATCTTTATCACATCACATGTTCACCTTTATCACATGAAATGTTCATCTTTATCAATTCACATGTTCATGTTAACCTCATCACATGTTCATCTTTATCACATCACATGTTCATCTTTATCAATTCACATGTTCATGTTAACCACATCACATGTTCATGTTAACCACATCACATGTTCATCTGCATACTGGATCAAGGTTAATCCACTGCAAGGACACACTTGTTTGTTTCATTTGTCAATCTAAAAAGTCAAGGAACTTTTAATTGGACAACAAGTTTGCTTACAAGTATATCATCGTTTATTGCTACCCAAGAGGAGGGGGGGGGGGTCATCAACGAAATCTTTGATTTATTAGTGTTCTTTCTTTGCAGAATAATTTTTCTCAAAATACTTGACATTTTAATTTATTAACTGAATGTTAACTTTTTTTTCGTTATTTTGTTCTTAAGCACACTCAAACACTTCATGTTAATGCAAGTTTGAAAGAGTGATAAATAATCTTTATTGAATCGGTAGACATTTTTATGGTTAAGTGGTAAATGTAAGTTTATGATTATTACTTATTTCATTGAATTGTACAACCATCTGTAAAGAAAATGTTGACCAAATTCATCTTGTTTTTTATAGTTGTTAGTTCTTGTTAAAAAATTTGAATGTTTCTAGCATTTTCTATTTTGTATTGTTGCTATTCTGTAATTGATATACTTGCAAAAGTTAGTCCATATATGTACATGTACATTTATCTTGATTTAAATGCAATTTTTTTCGAAGTAATGTGTGTAGGTAAAAAACAAAAATGCATAAAATGCAGTACCAGTACATTATAAGTTGCGAAAGTACTCTGACTGTCTTCAACATGATAAAGTCACATCTTAGAAAAAGATGTAAAAAAATGTGATTGTTCTTAGCTTGACTAAAATGAGATGTAATATTAAATTTATAGATGTGCTTGTTTAACACACATGGTTAATGGCGAAATGATGACATCATCGATGACATCATCGGTTAGAGTATGCAAAAGAATTGTCGGGTCAGTTAGTCTTCATCAAGTCTCGCCAGTATTGACACCAAAGCATTAATACTAAATATAGACAAGAGATCGCACATGAATGTGAATGTTAAACTGTCAAAGAATTATTATGAAAACGTACAAGTGAAAAATCTATCGTCAAATTTGATCGTCAACTGTTTTAATGTTTCTGTGATCAAAACATCTTGTCATGTGTTGCAAACCAATACATGTAAGAATCAATGCATAGCATGAAAACGGAGCCAGGCTATTGGTTACCTGGGTCCAATATCATAGAGCTGCTTAAGCAGAAAATATTGCTAAACAATTTCCTGCTAAGCAAAAATTAGCATGGATACCAGTCACAAATGGTATTTTGGCTGGTTACCTTATTCTGGTAAGCATAATTTTCTTGCGCTTAGCTACTTTTCGTGCTTATAAGCAGCTCTATGAAAGGTGGCCCTAGATTACACATCAATGGTTTGGAGTTCATGTGCTTTGTAATGGACTGATAGGCTTTTTCCAAACCTGGGGTCTTTCTTAAACCTCGGCTTGAGCTCCAGGCTCCGTCTAATGTTCAACCACCGGGTGCAAAATACACACTGCTCCAAAAACGTATAATGAAGCCCAAGCCAGAGACAGAGCCCAAGCCGAGGTTTGAGAAAGGCCCCTGGGCTACGGCTCTGGGCTCCGCTTGATGTTGGAAACACTGAGCAAAATGTAAGCTGATCCAAAATTGATGACAGTCCAAGCCGAGGTTTGGAAAAGTCCACTGGTAACCCTGATGGGAAGTGTGATGTCATTCCACTCACACCCACTTCACACAAACTGTCTTCAACGATTATCAGAAACCCATAGGAAATTGCATTGAACTAGTTTTTCTTTGAAGATTTACGAAGTTGAATAACTGGACTTGGCTTTTACATACGTTCTTCAGAGACTAAGGTCTTCTTGGAATTAAACGCTTCTGTCATAAGAAATGCTTTTGAACGATGTAATGGGTGATTTGGGGTAATTTTTGGTAAAATTACACCCAAACATATGCCAGCTTTGGAGCTGAGAGTAGCGAAGATTTTGGGCGTGCTGCTATCACTTTCCAACAGGATAGCCCGTTATGTTTTAAATGGTTGTAACTTCAGAAGAATTATAACAAATTGATCAGGAAAGACATGACCTTGTATACTGATTATGCAGTAGGGATACACAGTCAATAAGCCGTTTGTGAGTTTGATTTGAATAATGTCTGGTACAATTACTTGCTTATTAGTCACAAGTTACCAATCAATTTGAATTTCTCAGACAGTTGCTATGTGAAATGGTTCAGGGCAAGCTTTTGTAGAGCAACCTTAAGATGTGCAAAGCCTGGTACCATTGTGCCATACACATTCATTCAGAATTGTGTATGGACGTTCGCTGTCTCTAACGTAACTATGCAAATGCTTGCCCCGAACCATTTGACATAGAAACTGTCTCTATAGTCTGAGGAATTCAAATTTAAGCGGCAAGTTGTGACTGAAACAAGTCATTGTACCAGACATTATTTTAATGTAACTCGCTAATGGCTTGTTAGCAGAATATTCTGCAGCTAGTTTATTGCAATTACTACACCCTTGATTCTCGTTAATATTGTCAATTCTTGCAGTGTGAAATAAATACTAAGTGATCTTGGTTTATTCCTGGGTGTTTTCCCTTTGGTCTCTTTTCTAACCCTATAACCCTGAATTGGTACAATCCTAGGTTCCAAATCACCCAAGTTCCATGGTTGCCAAAAATTAATGAATTGAGATTGTGACATTTTAGCTTGGAGATAAAATGTTATTTATGTACACGACTGTAGACAGAACCGGACATAACAGGCATGTGATTTCTCAGGATTTTTCCTGATTTCAAACTCTTGAAAGAAGTGTCACCAAAGAGAGAAATGAAGTCCACATTGTGTTCAAACCTGCAGTTTTGTATTTCTGGTGATGCACAGTTTGTAAACCTGAATTGTAAACATCTGGGAGATTCTGGGTCTAGAATAAACAGGCATGATATTCCTAGTCAAGTCTGATTTCTGATTTCAATGGGTTCACAGAAAAATCAGAAAACGTTATTAAATAGCCTGAAAAGTCTAATAAAACCTTTACCTTATGTACATGTACATGTATGTAAGCCCTTGTACTCGATAAACCTTTCCTACTTTTTCCAAGGGCCAAATATCATGTCTGGATAAGGGTGAACCCAGGTCCTCAAGCTACTTTTCAGACATTCCTGACATAAACTAAAGACTCTACAAATTGATAAGTCCGTTAATATATAATATTACACAGCGGTTAGATATTAACCGCCTGGTTTAATGCTTAGTTATTATAAACCAGATGCACAATTCTCATTAATCTGGTTTAATACAATACGAGCAGTTAACAAGTGTGTAATTAAATCATAACGGTGCAAAATTCCTAAACCTTCATAGTTACTCGAAGCTCGTAGCAAGAGGATTTTATCTAATTAAGTTATAAACTAAACCGAAAAAGGAACAAATATTTCAAACATTTGTCAAACAAAAGGATTATCACTTGTGGAACATGTTCGGACTGAAATATGTTTCTCTGTCACAGGCCTGGAGTAATCTTTGACAGGGCGAGGCCATTTTCATTTTGCAAAGGGCACTTCCATTGGAAAATCTTAAAGTCTATGGGAAACTTTTGAAGGGGCACCACGGCCAAGACCAGGGGCAACGGAGGCCATGGCTTCCGTGGCCTCAGTGTAATTCCAGGCCTGGTTTTCAACTTTAAAATCATCATTCATTTAGGGTACATGATAGTTGAGAACTCTACCACATCAACTGCAAGTGAGAATAGTTTGTTTGAATTCTGAGTACAGTGAAATTAAAACTTCAAGCTACAAACGGACATGATATTGACAGCAAATAATGTAACAAATGCAAATGATGTGCTCTGGAAACAAATCAAGATAATTGTTTGGTTGAATGAAACTAGGTAAGTTGAATTTCAAATAATGAATTTTCTTTTATAATCGAAGAGTGTTTCAGAAATAGGACAAATGAATGGTTTAAAAACCATGCATATTTAATCTTTACAAAATAATGAGCAAATACAAAATACCCAAATTCAAAGTTTCATGGCAGTATCCGTATTGCTAAATTTTACTGTGAAGCCTTTTTCTTATGTGAAAGTTAAGTGAATCTATACTTTCATCAATTGGATACTAGAGCTCATTCAACATGAAATCAATTACCTAACACTCATGGAATATTTTCTAACAAACATAATTATTGCAGTGTGCCAAATCTATACAAATAAACATGTTGACCAAAATATACAAATCATAACATAACTTAACTCTTAAATGCCAACCAAACCAAACCAGTCTATCTGACCAATGGTCAATGCAAGTGAGATAATTTGTCCAAAGATATGCAGACATTAAAACTGTTTTATAGATGAATGTAGCCTTTAGAATGTGTAAAAAGGGAAGCGAATTATATGGTGCAGTTTTACTCTGACTTCAACAAATACATATGCGCTTTTTAATTGAGATCAGTGAACCAAATAATGTCATTTCAAAAGTGTACATGAAAGTATTTGTTAAAAAACACACAAATATTCTAAAAGTCTTTCTCAGTAGGTTTTGTTCAATGTGAATCGGCTTTGTGGGTCAGTTTTATTAGAGACTGAAAAATGGTTTGTTTTAATACCTCCCTATGATTAGATCTGAATACATTTAAATCCACGTTAACCTCATGTGGATCTAAAACCTACAACATATCAGAATGTTTTGTAATTAACAGTTATAACGTAAAATTCAAAATAACAACAATTTATTACAAATCCTTTCATGACTACCCTGCACAAGAATGATCAACTTGAAACATTAGAACAAGAAACAAACCGATTTTAAAATGCTAGATTATCAATTGTTACCTTCACTGAAGGTTGTATGTGGTTGAAAAAAACTACAGTGTATTGTTTTATTACGGGAAAGTACAAATGTCAATCTAATCTTGCCACTCACTTCTTTTCCCTTTTGCAAAAACACACAATTACTCTCGCATAACAATTAATTCCAAAGGTATAATTTAAGATGATATGTTTTCATAACTTTTTTTTCATAATGTTCTTTACAAATTAGATGCATGTGCTTAAAATAAAGATTCTATACAAAATATCTATCTGAAAGAATCAAAACATGCCACAAAATGCATAGGCCCCAAGAGCAGGACAGTTGTCAAAATCTTGTTTTCTTGGTGCAAATAATCTTTTATCAAAAGCAGTTTTAGAGAGAGAGAGGAGTAAGATAGAGAAGCTAAGCACAACACATACATTAACAGTGACAATCTAATACAAACATTTCAGTTTTTTTGGTAACATTAATGTCAAGTTTGAATTAAGGAGAATTTGTATTTTTTTTTATTACAAACTGGAATGTCATCATAATTTATGTTTAACATATTCTGGTCCAAGTTACACAGCTTTCTATTTGTACCAATTCAACAAGAATACTTCATTTTCGAGGGGAAGGTTCAACAGTGTAAAAAGAAACTATTTATATAAAGTCTAAATACTCTACATCCTTTGCAACTAATGCTCCAGAATTACTCTCAATTCTGACACTCTACTGATATTATAATACTCAAATAGGCATCTTTAATTTGTCATCTTTAAAAGATCCTCGTTCGAATCTCAAAGTGACTTTAACAGTGACAATCTACAAACATAAAAACATCTAATAATTTCACTTACCGTGCATTGCTGAATTCTTATATATTTTGTGTCGTAGCTTTATTTATTTTTACTTAATATGAAAAAATAACCCAAAATCTATGATATGCCCATAAGATAAGCCACTACGGAATGTGAAATTCTAATCTTGTTTTACTTTTCTTAGCGCGTCATTATTAGCAGCTGAAACCTAATTTTGTAATCGGACTAAATCCTCCGTGTTTTTACTGATAAAATTCAGCAATAAGCAAATTTTACACATGACACTCTAAACCCATTGATTTGTGCATATTTGTGTACTTGTGCTATGTACAAAAAAAACACCGAACCCATGTAGATTTCTACATCCATATATATTTGCACAACACTAAATTAACCCGTTGTTTGCATAATCTAAAGTTGTGAGTTTTAATATATAGCTCTATATCTAGATGACCACAATGTGTGGTATACAAAACCTGATATGTGAGTATGTTTACAGTCACACAATGAAATAATGTCTCAATTCTGAAAGTAGAACTTTCCTTTTCACAACTTCAGTGATAATCATTTCACTTCCACACACTTTATATCAACAGTACGTCTAACAGCTTGAATAGTTTATCCCGTTTTAAAGCTTAAAGGCATTGTAACGTTTGGTGATTGGAACCCACTGTTTGTTTCAATCCTATATAGTTGTAGATACATACCATAAAACTAACCTGTGAAAATTTCATTTCAAAAGGTGGTAGCGATTTTGAGATATTGCCGAAAATCTCGAGCGGTTATGTCCACGCAGGAAGAATAGTCAGCAACTGGAAATACACTATCTGAGAAACGTTATTGCAGTAACACTCCTCTCAGATTCAAATTTTTGGGGATAAAAAGTGATGTCTTTTTCCATAACCGCAGTACATCAAAGTGAAAAGTTACTCAAAATGCATTTCACTATCCAAAGCTCCTGGATAGGATAGTTTTTATTGGCATTAATTGTCAGAGTCATTACCAAACATATACAATCCCCTTTAAAGCTTAAATCTCTCAGTGGTTTTTTTTTTACTCGAGTTGGACTTTGACAGAATGATAAAGAGTTCAAACAACTTACTATCTCTCTCACTAATGGCAGTAGGCATCTCTGCTGAAATAACTACTGAATAATATCCTCCAACCCTATAGACCTCGAAGACATTAGCCCCCACAAAAAATGTCTTCAATTTATCTCAATTTTATTTGAGATAGATTGTCCTTATAATGAACCAGTTTTTATAGAGTTTTGATAGCAGAAACTTTATACTTTGAAAGTGGTTGGGCCAAAACGTTAAAGACATTTACTGCACTGCCAAAATGAAACAGATTCCTTCCCAAAAGAAACTGCACAGAATCCACTATGCTTCAAGCTCTCTGCTTCCATAGTAATCTCAACAAATCTGACCTTGAAATAAATGCAAAATCAAGCTTGGCTTCATTCAACACACTAGAGGAATTTGCTGGGTTTTTTTAATGTTGGGTTTGTTTTATTTTCAATGAAAATCCCAATCATAAACTTGTAATTGCATAAAGGCTTGTGGACAACCTCACTCTGGAAGCTCGCTAAAAGACACCAACAGAGGGCGCTGTGAGTCCATCTAGTAGGTCTCCCTAAATTCGTGGTGCCACTTACTGAAGTTGACATTGAATGCTACGATGCTGCCAGTTGCCATCCCTGCAATAATAGTCCTGTTAAAAAATATCAAAAAAAAGACTTAAAATTTCTGATGTAATTTGAATAGAAATTAATGCATTTTCTTTTAAAAAAAATTAGAATTATGCTACCTGTAGGGCCTATGCTTCAATGCAAAAGATCAAACTTTAAGCAGTTGCTCGGTTTATCAACAAATCCATGTGCAGATGTCTGATATGTAAAAGCTGTTATGAATGCACATTCATTCTGTATTCAAGGTTATCATACGTATCACATGCATGTGTTAATTTGATGATTACAGCATCAATCAATCCCAATCAATGTGGTGTTATGACAGCATGCAGTGATGGCAACAAAAAACCCAAGGACTTTTCTCCCATCTGGCCAATCAAGTTTCCCTCAAAACTCTAGTCATTTTAACTTATCTTTAGGCCTACTCAAGATCTATTAATAGCCACTAACCCACTACTCATTGCTACTCATAAATATTACTCACTTGCAAGCTAAAGCATAATTCTAGTGTTCAAAGCTGTTTTTATTTATCTATTTGTATATTTATCGGTTTTTGTTTACAGTATGTAGAATGAATTGTTGCAATAGCGTGAGGCTGTTGCCAAGATCATCTAAATGAAGATTTATTCACTACAGTAAAGTACAGTTTAACAGGAATAAAGTCTGGGGATCAGACCACAAGAATCAAATGCCAAAATCTGCAATCAGTTCAATTTGAAATCAACTAATTTCAATTTGTTGGGCAGACAGGGGAAATATTTGGGGAATTTGTGCCTTTGATGAAACAAGCATGGAATTTGTCACACAGTCAGAGTATGTCACGAGAACGACATTAATAATAATAATAATAATGAACCATTCTTGTATAGCGCATATCACATTCACAGAGAAGTCTCTATGCGCTTTAAGATGAAAAAGAAAAAGAAAAAAAAGAAGTTATATTTATATAGGGATAAGTAAGTACAAGAAGGAAAATTTAGTTAATACAGCAAGAAAAATACTGAAGGCTACTGAAAACTTATCCAGTAAATCAGACTGTATCACAAGAAATTAGCAAAGATTGAAGAGTGGGGTGTGTGCAGGCTGCTGTTAGGCGCACTACAGCAATCAAGATGAAGCTGTAGATTAAGCTGTAGGGCCATCACAGGTTTGTCTTTTGAAAAAATATAAGTAGAATAAATTGCTGCCATTGCTTGTTATTCTTCCTATATTTGCAATTTGGTGTTGAACAAAGAAAAATTTACTAGAGCGGGATTTGGACCAACGACCTCCAGTTTAAGGTGCCGGCACTCTACCAACTGAGCTATCTAGCCCTATGTTGGCGGTCTTCCTATTTTGTCGATATCTTTGTTCGGGGGTGCCAGTCAGAAGCCATACAACCGTTAGCTGCCGTGTAGCCAGGGATCCCACCTGCAAAGGACAAATCTGCAAAGGCCCTAAAGCCAAGAATCTTTCTCATGACATACTCTGACTGTGTGCCAAATTCCATGCTGGTATCATTAAAGGCACAATCCCATCACCTACCTGCTGGACTAAATAGAGTAATATACACTCTGGACATAACAAAACCCAAAAACTTAAAACCCCCAAGTATACAAACGTTTATTGAGGGGGAAAATTGTATTAAAATCAATAACATTATTTTTAAAACTGAAGGGCAAGCAATTAGAGCTATGGATCATGTCAGCATGCCGAATCAATTAATTCATGAAATGAAAAAGTTAATGAATGATGACACACCAGTCCAAAGTATTGTCCGGTAACAATGCAATATTTACCTATTTGGATTTGTTCGTAATCTACCAAGAATAAAAATACAACAATGTTCAAGAGATGACAAGTCAACAAAAAGACAATAAAATGCAAGTAAACTCAATTGATTCACATCACAGAAATGATGCAATACAATTCCACTCAGGCAAAATAAACAAAAGTAATGAAGTAACAACAAATAACTCAGCAATGAATCACAAAAAAGTGATGGTTACATAAATGAAAAGGTTACATATTACACAAATTTGTAAACAAAATATATATAAGGAGCTAATGTGAACAATAGCCCAACAGACACTAATGAGGTAAATGAAAAGCATGAAAAATAGAATCAGACTGAAGGCTCTTAAAAGAAGAACTCTGATTGGCTAATCAAATGGTTCGCTGCAACTCAGAGTTGCTAGACAAGTACACAAGAAAACAAAGATAAATGGTATCAAGGAAACACTCTGCTGATTTATGTACAATAGAATAGATATTCTATTGTCCACATTAAAAACACAAATACACACATTACAAAATATTTAAGTAAGTACAAGATAAAAGGAATTCAAAATAGGCCACAAAGCAACAAAAGACTGGTTTCAATCATGACAAAGAACCATTGAACGATGGTACAATACAATAGTGCTTAAGAACAACCCCAGAAGAAGGTGTAAGAAGAAGGTGTTCATGCACGCGGCATTTGAAGGATTGAATCCCTTCCTCAGTGATGTTGCCAACAACAGAGACTAGAAGACTGTATTTATTATCAATAAAATGGATCATTGTTACACTGGCTACATAAAATATAGAGTATTATTATTTTCATATGCTAGTTTGACCAGGAGAATATATTTCCAAGGCCAGTGTGGCAGGAGATTCTGTCCCCCCGGAGATTCTGTCCCCCCATTCAGCAAACTGTGTACAAACTTCTTCTAATAGCGCCCTCTTTTGAATCATCCTCCTCCAGCCCATGTTAATTTCCCATATGGGTGACAGAATCTCCGGGGGACAGATTTCCCTATGACACCGGCACTTGAAAAACGTTGAATGATTTTCCTCTAATCTTACCTTTGTTCATGAGCCATGTCCAGAGCCAATATGGAGGCATCACACATTGGGAATGAATACATCAAATTGTGGTCGTATGTCCGCCATACCTGCACTTGACGATTGTCCCCAGCAGTCAGGAAATAATCTCCTTCATGTTTGAATCGCATTGCCTGGAAGAGATGACATTTAGTAGTTATTAGAATGAATAAGTACAAGACCCCCCCTGGTGTATAAGTGATGTCACACATTATGGGGAATAATAATAAAATATTAATAATATAAGCATTTATAATGCGCCATCTATCTAGTGTACAAGACCCTATTCCGAGGCGCTGCACATAAAATACATAACAAGCAAAAATAGAGAAACATAGAATACAAAGATACAAATCATAAAGTGAACAAATCAATACACAGATTTAAATTTTGTTGTGAAAAATTACCTCTTTCTCTAAAAATACATTACTTCAAGATTGTTGCGGTACCCGCTGCTAAAATATAGGATTCAAACTGCTGCTAGCTACCGGGTAAGCTCGGTGGTCTAGTGGTAAGACATATGCTCTAGAATGGCAAAGGTTTTGGGTTCAAATCCCACATGAGTAATATGCCTATGGGTTTTTTTCTTCACAGGACTCAGGGAAGCACCGAGTATACAGTGCTTAACACACATCGGTGTAAGGGGTAAACCACTAATAATAAGACGGAATTTACAGAGTCATCCAATTCCTAAAATGTAGAAAAGTGTAGAGATTCTTTGCAGGCATATTACGCCTACCCTGTCCGAGTAGTTCAAATGAAATGAGACCAAATGTTGATGTCATTGGCAAGCTTGGCTACAGAGGGTAACAGACTTTGCTCAAATATATCAGTGATGACAACAACCAATAATAGCAAACAGGGCCAAGGTTAATTCTTGAACAGCTGTAATTCCATCACATACTTTTGAAGGGGGATAAAAACTACATGATCAAAACCTACACCGATGCTTTTTGTTTTTTTGTTTTGATTGATGTAATCATATTAAATTTCTAGTCAAGTTTTCTTTGTTCAACCAAGAATCATTTAAAATTTACCCAGTCTGTTTTCCTTGTGATTTATTACTTGATATTTGAAATAAAAAGTCGCATCCCTTTAAGGTGATCCCTCTGCTGCCGCTTCCCAGGTTGTATCATAAACTTGGGTGTGATCCCTGGCTGTACGGCAGTTACAGGTTGTCTGGCTTCTGACTGGCACAACCAAACAAGGATATAGGGAGACTGCCAACTATAGGGCAAGATAGCTCAGTTGGTAGAGCGCCGGCACGTAAGTCCAGAGGTCACAGGTTCAAGTCCCGCTCTAGTTACTTTTTCTTTGTTCAACCCAAAATCATTTAATTTCACTTGTATTTTTTGTGTCCACTTACATTAACCTTGCCGTTGACATCTGTTTGTATGAGGAATTTTCCGTTAATCGTGTACGAACACACGTGACCTTTGTCAAAGGTCACCAAGATGACCCCTTCCTCCGATGCAATGGACATCAGACGAGGGGACATATCAGGGGAGCGCGGATCCAATGATCTAAGAAGGTCACCTGCTACTGTGTGGATGAGACAAGCGCCACCTAGAGACCAAGAAAAACAAATCAACATTGTGTCAGGGAGAGCAGTGTTTGTTTGGTCACATTTATGAAAATGAATCGTCTACATTGTCACACCGCCACCAGCTTTATCATGTTCCTGGTGGCCATCAGCAATCACAAATACTGATTCTCATAATACTGTGAAGGGGCCAGACTAATTGTCCTTTGAGCCTCAGTTTGGTTCATGTGACTTGAATTGGGAAATATAAAGGACAGCACTATGATAACAAGTTGTTGAACTTGCAAATTAATCGAAAGTAAAAATCTAATGATGTATACATCCAGAGCTGCCAACATTTACATCCTGCAATCAGGGAGATTTTGTACATTAATCAGGGAGATATTTAGAATTACATTCAACATAATTCGGAAAAAGTTTTATAGGAAGATTTTCAAATTTGTTCATAAGAACATGGAAAGAATGGTTTATTTTTAGAGAACTTTTGCAGAATCAGGGAGAGTTGGCAGCTCTGATACATCCTTCTAAAACATTAAGATCATTACCATAAAAGAATGTTAAAAATATCTCAAAATTGTGCAGTTTGGAATTACTCCTTATCCTTTTTAAACACATACAGTCTGCTGTAATTAGTGAGTGGTGATTTTAAAAACATACATTTGCCTCTTGAAATACAACCAGCGGAACAAACGATCCGCCATTTTGTCGAGTCAAAAATTTGGTTCTACAAAATAGCGGACCGTGATCTGTCATGAAATGACACAAAAACACACACTTTCGAGGGATATTTATGTAAACAATTATATCTTCTACTTTAAAATATCTTCCCAACCATGTTCATTTAATTACAACCGCCTTTCAGAGCCCAAAGCGCCCAATCCGAAGGCAACGTGCCCCTTTAAAATTACCAAATAACTCAATCTATTTGCTAAGTAAAAATAAAATCAGTAACCGAACTTACCCAGTGATCCACTGACAACCAATCCCAGCTCAGTGCAGACAGCAGCACAGATGACCTCAGTGTCATGACCTGTTAGGATGGCACGAGGGGTTGCCATCTCACCTAAATCAAAACAAACAATTAAATTGCTATGACGATACAATGCTCCAGCAAAACATTTCAAAATATCAAACAGAGTCAATAAAATTGTAAACATTTTCATAATACAAGTTTATCAAATAGAATTGACTCTGGACGTATTTGAGCAGTGGGACCCGTTAAAGTGCGTGAGTTTGTTTCCTTCTCGCGTTAAAGCAATGTGTGTGGGACCAAAAAGGTCCCAAAAATGTTTAAATAGGCGCGAGACTTTCACGGTCTATTAGCTGTTGTAAACTGCTTACCAATTAAAAAGGACCTATGGTATAAATGCAAAACTTTTGAATGGCCGTATTTTTCGACCCTAGCAGAGTCTTTCTCAAAGGCAAAAAATAATATAATTTGGCAAGGTAATAATCCTTACTTGCGAGAAGCTGAATTGCGAAGGACGCATTCCAGCCGCAGGCAAGGGCGCCTTTGGCAACCAACCACATCGACCCATATATGACCACAGAGCACAGAATGAGATCAGAAGTGTTTAATTTTCCATAGGGAGGAAAACCAGAGGGCCCGGAGAAAAACCCTTGTGGCACAGGAGAGAACCAACGCACAACTCTACTCACATACAGCCCTAGCCGGGAATCAAACCAGGGCCACATTGGTGAATGGTGAGAGGCGAGCGCTTTACGCACTAGCCACCCATGTCACCCATTGAGGCTAATTACAAAGTACCTTTCCCATTTCCATTTCAAATTTTACAAAAATGTACACATCAGAAAAAAGGAAACAATGTATGATAAAGATAATAATGATAATGAAAACTTACAAAGCGCACAAATCCACAAAAGTGCTAATGGCGCTAATACAAACAATAACATAATACATGTACAATTATTAAAATGGTAACTTAGGCCTAAGCTTAGAAAATCCGAAACACAATACATGCAGTAAAGAATACAATAAAACAGTCACGCTTCACCCTTTTTTTCACAGAACTCGGGAAAGTACGGAGTACACATTGCTTGATACACATCAGTGTAAGGATAAAAACAAATTATATTATTTATCCCGATGCAAAATTAACATCAATTAAGTCACTCTTCAACGCAAATTAAATTCAAACAGCTTCTTCAAGTGTCTTTGTGAAGACTTACCCAAGACATGGTTCTCTCCAAGGACCCATTGGACCTTAGCGCTCCAATGCCAAACCAGCAATGTTGCATCTCTAGATCCTGATACAATGTAGCAATCTCCACCCACGGGACATTCTGATCTCACTAGACATGTCACCATGTCCCAGTGACCATACACAACTTGGGTCACTTTGCCTGGTTAAGGACGAGTACGAAAAAATCACCATCAAAATGAAATAAATCAGTTAAAAATTAAAACAGAATCAATTGTGCTCGACACCCGGGTACTGGTATACTGACATACATTTGAAATGCACCAAACAAGACCTAGACAAAATGGTGCACCCCCTTGTGCCCCCTAAAATTTGACCCTAGTGTTGACGCTGGAGGTAGGAGTCATGAGGGCGGAGTCTCAAGGGCGGAGTCTCAAGGGAGGAGTCTCAAGGGAGGAGTCTCAAGGGAGGAGTAGGGGAAGGAAAGTGAAGAAAACAATTCTGCAGAAATGGCTAAGTGTCCTACAGAACAAAAATTAGTTTAATTCATAACAAAAACATCCCTCCCTAATATCGTTGAATTATCTCTACAGCTTCATTCTCATATCTGAATTCATTAACAAAACCAACTGTCTGTGATCTGGCAGATATCGACCGCTTGCACAATGCACAATGCAGAGCGCACCTCCACACAATGCGCATCTACCATTTTCCACCATTTTGGGAGTCAATTGCTTTGTCAACAGGATATGTGCCTGTAAGTGCGCTGCGCGTTGTGCAATGGGTCAATACAAAGTCTTCTGTCGCAACAGGGGAGGGGGGGGGGTGTCTGATGGTTCATAATATTTAGACAATCGGTTTTTATAAATCGGAATCCACCACCACCGTTTGAAAACAAAACAATTACAAAGACTGTCTTTTCTTACATGTATCAGTTAGAAAGACTCTGAAGCTCTTATCCCAGAATCCGCAAGCCATCAAGTAGCGGTTATCAGCTGTCACTACGTAGCATGAGGATTTAGACTTTACGTTAGAATCCATAGTGTCTACTATCTGACGCCTGTGCATACCTGTCGTGGATACTTCAATTTAAAAAGAACAATATGTCAAATATCTTGAAATACTTCAAAGAAGATTACATCATTTGCAGAAATGTACTTCCAAGTTACTACAAAATAACTTACTTGACAGAAAGTAGATATTATTCCCAAGTTTCCAGTGAAGTTCACCAGGTGTTGTTTCATTCTAAAGTAAACTGGTTATGATTTTACATGGGATCAGGCATACCACCATAATCAGAGTCCAACAGTTTGGGTGTTGAGTTACTGAATGGTGTTGGACTGAGGACTGCACTAGTAAACTGATTATGCTTTACATGCGATCAGGCATACCACCATAATCAGAGTCCAACAGTTTGTGTGTTGATTTACCATAAGGTGTTGGATTTTGTTTATAGAGTGAGGTAGAATCCTTGTGTCTCACTACTGGAGGGAGTTAGGCAGGGCTCTCCCCATGCACAACCTAGCGTATCGGGACGAAACGCGCGATTTGTGTGCCGATACGCGGACATTTTGGCCGATATGCAAACAAATATATATATTTTTTTTTTCCCACAAAAAAAACCATAAAGAGAAAACCATTAAGAATGCTCCAGATTGCACAGTAGGGCTTTTAAAACCAAGATAAACACCAAGTAGAAAACGTTCCGAAGACCTTGTTTCAAATTCAGCGTGCTTCGGCCAAACTTCCAAAAAAAAATAGAGAGAACCCTGCGGTTAGGGTTTAGTACTTACGTATGAGTGGATCAAGCTCAATCAGGAGATTCTTGCCAGCCTCCATCGAGTAGCCTGGGGAACCTGGTTGACCTTCATGTGGAAAAAACATCATCCAAAATTAACCCCAATAAAAACCTTACACTGTAAGGGCCATGTCACATGAGGCAATTTTTACAGGCAACTTGGAGGCAACCAACTACAGTACATGCTACAGGAACACTTTGGTAGCACATGAGTAATTCTTCAAACAATGTCTTGCGATCCCCAAGAAGAATATGCGAACATTCAAATGTGAATGTCTTTTCTTCTTGGAGATTGCCTGGAACTGGTTGCCTATAAGTTGGGATGAGGAAAGGAATAGTGGGGTGGGTAGAGACTTCTCAACTATTTTAAATTTTTAGTAACTTGTCCTGAGAAATCACCCTAGCTGAAAATAATCAAATTGCTCAAATATGGGCTTAAGGCTTTTTAACTCCAAGGCCAAATTTCATAGCGCTTCTTAAAGCAGAAAATATTGCTTTAAAAAGTTCTGCTAAGCAACAATAAGCAGGATACCAGTAACATTAATAGTATTTCAGCTGGTAACCTTTTTCTGGTCAGCATAGTTTTGTTGTGCTGAGCTAGTTTTTGTAAGCAGCTATATGAAATTGGGCCATGGTCATTCATCAGAGAAATGGTTCCTAAACACATGAGGTTAGGCTCCAATCATGATTGCTTGGATATAATGAACACTTTGTGTCAAACAATCAATCAGTCAATCAATCAATCAATCATTAATCAATCAATCAATCAAAACAATATATATAGCGCCAGCATCAATAAAAAAATATATTCAAAGGCGCCTTGTCATAAAATTAATACATTTCAGGGAACGATTTCTTCCAACAATGCAAAATATTTGGACTGAACAATTTTTGTGCACACTAAATGCTAAATATTGATTAGCAACTGATACATTTTGTGTAGCACTTTGCTATGCTATGCAAGGGAAATCGTTCACAAAAAGATAGTGTACAAACGACTTTTTAGTCTATTCTTGAAAGTTCACAATACACAAGTTAATTCTTTCACAATTATATGGACAATTCAACAAACATTTTATCATTTATTCACAAAAGAACACATGTAGGTGCACCAACAATATTACAAAACTATAAAAAGAAACTTCAACAAAATGTACCGGTGAATTAAGACATTTAAACATTTAAAATAATGGTGAACCGTTTAAAAACAAGTAAATAAATGGATATTACTTAAAAGAAAAGAAAAGAAAATCAAACCATCCAACACACCTGTGCTCCTACCTGCTGTAGAAACCTGGTTGTTCCATTTGTTCAATGCAAAGGTCTGATTGGCCGCTGCCGTGACAACGGCAGGAGTTGGGACATTGGGATGGGTGTTTGCCGAGACGTGGATGATGGGCGAATTAGAGAGGAACTTGATGATCATCAAAACGTCTTGAGACAGTTGGTCCGAATACATCATGGGACTCTGATGACAAAATACAGATTCATAATAGTATTAAATAAACTACCAATAGACAATACAATTTGTTACTGTTATTATACATTTCTGATAATGAATTCAAGGATGCCTTATAAATTAACTTAATCACTGTAGCTTGCAAGCCTGAGGAAACCTGTAAACAAAGGGTGCTCGCTATGTAAACCAGAAACACCGTGGTTAACCCCTACTCTTCCACGATATATGTTCTGGGTTCAAATAAATGGAAATGGAATAAATGGAAATGGCCTACGGCTATTAGAATCTTGGTTTAACAGACACAGAAACTACCAGAGAAGAAAACTTGTTTGATCAACTTTTTTGTTTAGGTGCCGTATTCGTGGCCGAGCTGTCAAAGGCATCGGACATGGGAGCCTGTGAGGGCTGAGACAGTATTGTGTTCGATTAACCCGCTTAGTGCTAATTTTAGCAGCTTGGGGTGGTATGCTCCCCAGCCAGTTGAAAAAGTTTGAGGAATGGTCCCAGTATCCCAGATGAACAGGGATAATAAAGTTGTAAAGCGCCTTGATCTAGCTACTAGGATATGTGCGCTATACAAGAACCAGTGTTACTGTTACTACTGAAACACTTATTACACCTAATGACTTGATTTTTTTGTATGTTATTTTATTAATTAATTCTGGTTGTGAAGCCAAGGATTCTCAGAAAAGCGAACTTAATCACTAAACAAGTCAAGAACCCCATGGAGAGAAGACAAGGAAGGAAGGTTCAGAATTAGATGTGGGAGAAAAGTCCCAAAGAATTATTCCAGGGAAAACCCACGCAATCAGGTAGGGACTGAAAACCCAATCCAGATAGTGCCCCCGGCAGGATTCAAACCGAGGTCTTAGAGTTGGAAGGCGAGGAAAGAAACCACTACACTAACCCGACCGCTCAGTATCAATGAGTGAATTCTGAGCTTGTCTCGTGAAATCTGTTGCTTTAGAAAAGGCCTTTTCCTATTTTCATACATGACAAATTCTTAACTTTTTTTAAGTTGCCACGAGATTGTCTCGTGTTTTTTCCCCCCCCTTCATTCAGCAGGATAGGTCAATGAAAAAAAAGAGAAAGTGAAGTTCAGACTATCCACCTAGTCGTCAAGGTCTCATACGAAGCTCAAGGGCTTCAGTCAGTCTCACACCTGTACGTTCCTCTTCAAACATCTTAATCTTCTGACAATTATGATATGTAGATTCAACTATCAATCAAAGACACAGGAAATGGCAGCTGACATGCTGTACTTACAAGATGCATTGCTGAGCTGCGGGGTGGATGAGGTTCTGTCATTAACTGAGCTGGCGTCTGACCAAAGCTTCGAATCTGATTCTCTATGGCCTGAAAATATGAAAAATACATTGTGTTATCTAGGATTTGTTCACTGGGGGAGGGGGGGGCACAGTGGGAGGGGGCACAGTGGGAGGGGGGCAATGCTTTCCAGTGGGGGACCCAGGGGCCATGTTTTTCCTTTTTTGTTGACGGCACTACATGTATCTGGATTTGTTCATGGGGGTGTATCGGGCAAGGGGGACGTCGACGTGCCCCTGAGGTCAAGCAATGGAAGCGTGCAAGCGTGTACGCGCCACACACAACAATCAGCCAATGATAGGTCTTCCTTTGACCTCAGTGAGGGCGCTGTGTGAGCTCGTGACGTCATATGCAAGGGGTCTTTTACAAAAAGAGAGAAACAGTAAAGGTCGAACCTCTCTCATGACAGGATCGTCAATTGTATCCAAGTTGACACTTCCCTCGTAGGTGAGATAATAAAAGACGTTAGCCGCACGAACAGCCTCAGGTCCCCGTTGCTTGTAGCCAAAGATTAAATCAATCCATTGATGAAGCTGACATGAGACAAATTCTGACTCCAGTGCCTGAGTTCAATAAAGACAGGGATGGAATTTGTCAAATGTGACAAGTCTTGAAAATGGCTTGTTGGCCTGCCGCCAATTTCACAAAACCTTACTTGTGCAACATTTATTGTGTAAGCTGTGCACCACTAACACAAAAAATCTTGCACAAGTGGACTTACGCAGATTTTCGAGAAATCAGTGGCTGGGTTCCCCCATATTCCGGACCCCGAATCTCCCAAATGTTAGAATTTAGGAGATTTACAGACTCTTGTCCATCACCAGAAATACAATGCTACAGGTTTGGACACAATGTGGACTATTTCTTTCTCCCTTTGGTGACTACATTACGAAAATTTGAAGGCTCAAGGGGATTTTGAGAAAATCCTGAAAGCTGGAAAAATCCTGAAATTTGACATGCCTGTAAAGAAGATGACACAAAATAAGAAAAATTCTGAAAAAAAAGAGACTTTTAAAAGTGAAACATTTCTGGATGCATTTGTCTAGTTTTAATGATCTATCCAGAGCAGGAAGTGCACAAATTATGTTATGTGTGTTTCATGGCCACTTTCTTCAAGGGTAAAAAAAGCTACCTGAGATAAGTATCTACAGGATTATAATGTGAGAATAGAGTTTTGACCCTAGCAGAGTCTTTAGTATCCATTCGTCAAGTTCAAAAAATACATTTCTTTGACACTATGAAATGATCTTCAGAGGCTGGATCTAGTAATGTGAAAACGACTTCACAAACCCTGCACAGTATGACTCAACTACCAAAACTCCAGGAGTAGTTCAGGCTTTAGGACAACAAAGGATCAATGGATCAAGGAGACAGACATATAAGCTGTACAGATAACTTGAGCCTAACCAGAGAGGGGGCAGAGGGGGCAGTAGCCCCCCCCTCCCCCGCACAGAACCCTTGCCCCCCTCCCCCATGAGATCGAAAAAATGCACAAATGAATAATTTGACACATTGAATAGTCCCCCTAAGATTATATCTTTAGCCCCGCTTGCCCCCCCCCCCCACCAGAAATGAAATTTTCTGGTTACGCCATTGACGCCGCTTCACTTTTTTTCCGACCTAGTTTGATTAGACATCTGAACGTTTGAACGTCAGCATTCCAGAACTGTTGTAGGGTTTCTTGTACTCTCTAATTGCTAAATTCTGCCGTGATCAGAAGTGGGTCAACTAATGAGCCACCTGGAAGGCAGTCATGGGAACAGCAACATTTTTTGCAATCAAAGCTGACGTAAGCAACTTCTCCCCCCCCCAACCAATAATCAACTGTCAAAGTAAATAGAGTCAATACACACTGGCGTGACTAGGGATAAGCCGTCCCAACCCTATCCCAACCCTATCCTTCTCCTTGTTCGTAAAAATAATCCCGACTGTGTAAATGAGTTTTAAAGGCATCATACACGCTTGGTAATTGGAGCCTGTTGTTTCAAACCTATAAAGTTGTAGATATATACCATAAAACTAACCAGTGAAAATTTCATGTCAAAAGGTGGTAGCGTTTCTTAGATATTGCCAAAAAAATGGAGCAGTTATGTCCACGCAGGAAGAATAATCTGCACTGGAATACACACTCTGAGATTCAAATGTTTTGGGGCATAAGAAGTGATATATTTTTCCATAACCACAGTACTTTGAAGTGAAAAGTTTCTCAAAATGCATAATACTATCCAAAGCTGCTGTACTTCTTACCAAGTAAGTTTTTATTGCCATTATTTATCAGAGTCATTACCAAACGTGTACGATGCCTTTAAAGATTGTAGAATCCTAAAGGCCATGTTACACAAGGCAATTTACAGTTAACCAGTTCCAGGCAACCTCCAATAAGAACATTTATTCACATTTCAGTTTCTCATTAATTTCTTGGGGATAGTGAGTTACTGCATAATGCCAAAGTGTTCCTTGTACGTGCACTGCATTTGGTTGCCTCCAAGTTGCCTGAAAAATTTGCCTGTGTGACATAGCCTTATAGATAAGTACTGTATTACAGTCACCAAGTTTAAAAATGATCAAACTTTGTGGTGAGTGAAAAATCTGGGGCTCAATTTCATGGCTCTGCTTAGCGCGGGATTCTGCGCTTACAACCTGTAGGATTGAGTGCGATTTACAGGAGGGCGCCATAAGCTCAGAATCCTGTGGTAAGCAAGGCCATGAAATCGGGCTCACATGAGTAGAGTATCACAAGACAGCCAAGCTGGTAAGAAGTAGGTTAATCTGAAACAGCGTATGTCGTGTTCATTGGCTCCGCTAGTCTACTGAGCAATCCTTGAACTACAATGACTGTCATAAACTCCTGGGCTTTATTAGTTGTCATTGAGAATGACAGGACAGTTGCAGATGTTGGAACAAGGTAAAGGGAGTCACAGTTAGTAGAGCAGATTTTTGGACTGATCAAGTGAACACCAAATGTCCTATCTGGCATTGTGCACATGAATAGCAGAACAGAAATTTTTCCACTCACAAACACCTGTGAGATCTGCCCTGCCCTTGATATTCAAGCAATCATTGGAAATGTTTGAATAGATTTCACTAATTCTTTTAACAAGGAACAGAGAAGTGAATCAAATAACATTCAAGGTGTTCTTTGATAAAGGTTTGATGCATGGTTCTTTTGACTGGAAAAACAACACCAAAATTTCAAATGGTTGCGGTACCCGCTGCTAAAATATACGGTTTGTACTGCCTCTAGCTACCAGGGGAGCTTGGTGGTCTAGTGGTAACGCATCTGCTCTAGAATAGCAAGGGTCGTGGGTTCAAATCCCACCCGCGTAATTTGCAGGACTCATGAAAGTACCAAGTGTACAGTGCTTGACACACAAGGGTGTAAGATAGAACACAAATATAAGCACTGAAAGGCAGGGTATACTTTTGGTAATCCTCAAAGACCAGTTTCCTCACTTGGTGTATTAAACATAAATGAACAAACCTGTGAAAATTTGGGCTCAATTGGTCATCGAATTTGCAAGAAAATAATGAAATAAAAAGACACCCTTGTTGCATAAAATTGTGTGCTTTCAGATGCCTTGTTTGTGTAAAAAATTACCTCTTTCTCTAAAACTACATTACTTCAAAGGGGGTCGTTTCTAGCAATGTCTTATAATATCAACAGCTCTCCAGTGCTCTTAACCAAGTAAGTTTTTATGGTCATTAATTTTTGAAGTAATTACCAAAGATATACCCTCCCTTTAAAATTGACTTAAATGTCACAGATCGATGGAATGAGTGACATGTCTGTTTGAAAGCTACAGTATTGAAATCAATGCACTCTAATAACCATTGATGTCTCATTTCTTTGACTGGGTAAAAAATAACCGTTGCATGCATTTTAGAAACATCATATAATATTGCAATTTTAATAATTCCAAATATATTTTCCAAATTATATCGCTGCCATAACTTATGACACACAGTTCACTTTTATCTGCAAATGACGTTTAACTTTTTGTTGGGAAAAATGATAATTAGCAGCTTTATTATAATGTAACAGATCTGCCATAACTTTCTTCTTGCAGTCAGGGACGTACAACAATCAGGGAGATATTTCAAATTACATTTGACATGAAAGTGAAAACGTTTCCATAATCAGGGAGAATTTTCAAATGTGTTCATCAGAACATGGAAAGATTGGTTTATTTTCAGGGAACTTTCTGCAGAATCAGGGAGAGTTGGCAGCTCTGATGTGAGTAAAATGACTCTACAATCCCGGCCAAATCTCGTTGGGCCCCCGCCCCCGATTCAATGTTGGTTCTCATTGCGCGGTCTGCGCTCCTAACAGCATAAGCTTTTTGAGGTATGGCGGACACAATGCTACAACACTGTAAAGTTGTGGTAAATTTGTGCGTATTGACCATAGAAATAGAACGTATGTTATTCAGTGAAGTGCGCATTTTAGACGACGCGGCGTTTACACGTAAACCTAATGACCACCAACATGGTGAGCGTGGCATCAGTCGCGGCGTGTGACGCGCGCGTATCACGTCCGCCATACCTCAAAAAGGCTTATTGAGCGGGGGAGCGGGGGAGCAGGGGAGAGAAGAGTGGGGAGGGTATGTTTATTGTCACGTGGCCCAAGCATTTTGGCCGGGATTGTAGCTCTAAAGCCAACTTTGATCAGCCCAGTCAAGTAGAAGTTTCTGACTGTCTATGGAAACATACCAGCCTGTTAATCCGGACGAAATCTTCAGCTGTCTTGGCCCATTTAGGGAGAATGACGTCCCCTACTACTGGTCCATCATCGGGGAGGGATCCCAAAGTGTAGTCATTGCCGTTTACAAACATCTCAGGTAAGTAAAAGAACTCTGGAATTAACTCCTGTATAATACGAATCAAACAAAAAGAATGTTAAAATAAAATGAAAGATTGTGCATTTTCATTCTGATGTTCTTTGTAAATTAAACTTTTAATTTTTTTCACACAACACAAGGTTACTGTGAGGTTTTCTTGAGATGTTTCTGTGAAAGAGTCATGCTGTAGCTAGGAATTTTTTCACTGGGGGAGGTGGGGGGGCATTGCTTTCCAGTTGTGGCGGTTGGGGGCAGGGTGTCATATTTTTCTTTTCTTTTAGGGCACTACATGTGGTGGTGTGGGGGGGGGGGCATTGCTTCCCAGTGGTGGCAGTGGCAGGGGCCATGTTTTATAGTGTGGGGTGTGGGGGGGGCAGGGCCATGTTTTTTTAGGGCACAACACGTATCTGATATTTTTCGTGGGGGGGGGGGGGCACTAGAAAATTGTGGGGGGGGGGGGCTACAAGGAGTGAAGCAACAAGAAGGGATTCGTCAGTCACATCTTTTGTTTTTCCATCCACAATACCAACTTTAAGTTGTCATTGTTAAAGGCACTGCACACGTTTGGTAATTACTCAAAATATATATTAACATAAAAACTTACTTGGTAACGAGCAACGGAGAGCTGTTGATAGTATAAAACATTGTGAGAAACGACTCCCTCTGAAGTAACATAGTTTTTGAGAAAGAGGTAATTTCTCACTGAAATAATAAACACTTTTTGCAAGAAGCCTTTTATTCCTATCTGAAAGCACACAAATTTGTACAACAAGGGTGTTTTTTCTTTCATCATTTTCTTGCAACTTCGATGACCAATTGAGCCCAAATTTTCACAGGCTTGTTATTTTATGCATATGTTGGGATACACCAAGTGAGAATACTGGTCTTTGACAATTACCAAACGTGTTCAGTGCCTTTAACACATCTACAACATTTCGCAGAGTGAAAACAAGTTTTCGTAAAATTCAAACGTGTGTAATGATCTGAGACGTGACAAGGATCACGTTACCTTGACATCTGAGGTATCTCTCTGGCAGTTCTTCCAGGAGATTGAGACAGCGGCAAAACTCCTTGAGGCGTGGTCAAACTTCCCTCCTTGAAGATTCAAGAAGTACGTTGTGTATGGCTCCTTCACAGTTGGAAAGGGAAAAAAAATAACGACGGTAACGTTAATACAACATACATAGCTGGGCTTTTAATAATAATAATAATAATTTATTGATTTATATTGCGCCCATTCCATGAAATGTACATAGGCGCATAAAAAATAATTGAATAATAATTAAATAAGCAGCCACAAAAAATGACAATGATTAAAAAGCTAAAAACAGGAAAATCACAAAATGAACACAAAATAATTGGTAAAAAGCTAGGAAGTACCGCAATCCATCGGAATAAAAGATAAATGATTACACAAGACCATTACAGAACTCTCCATACAAAATGAGGTTAAAATTTACAAGAGTAAATTTGAGATTGCATGAATGTCAGAGCAGTGAATCACCCTAAAGAATGTTTTTTTTTGAACGCGGAGGGAGTTTCTTAGATGTCAGAGAAATGCCATCTAGAAATGTAGAAATGCCAACAGAAATGCTGCATGTCTCATCGCAATTTAGGAACTCCAGTAATCTGCCATGTCTAATCCTTAAATCGGGAAGTGTTCCATGCTCAGAGAATGTCCGTGACCTTGGAGTTATTATGGACAAGCACCTCACCTTCAACAAACATATCAAAAATATCTGCCGCTCAGCTTCATGGGGGATATGTAAAATCGGGAAGATTAGAAAGTATCTTGATAAGACATCCACCGAGCGCATTGTACATGCTTTTGTTTCTTCCCATTTGGACTACTGCAATGGGTTACTGGCAGGTCTTCCAAACACTCATCTCGCTCCTCTACAAAGAATACAAAATTCCGCTGCCAGATTAGTCACCCTTACGAAAAAATCAGAACACATAACACCCATCATTCGCTCTCTTCATTGGCTTCCAATTCACCAACGCATCCACTTCAAGATTCTTCTTCTTGTGTATAAAGCTGTTCATAATTTGGCTCCTGTATATCTCCAAGACCTCATAGCCCTTCGTTCTTCTTCACTTTCATCAGCTACCCGACGCCTTCGCTCTTCTTCAATCGCTCATTTCCAGCTTTCCCCGGGACCCCGCACCATGACACGCTATGGCGATCGGGCCTTTTCAGTCATAGCTCCAACACTTTGGAACAAGCTACCCACCCACATTCAAGCAGCTCCTTCATTGGACACTTTTAAATCTCAACTTAAAACCCATCTGTTTTGTCAATCTGGTTATAGCGCTTAGAAACTTCCATATTTAGCGCTCTATAAATGTTGTAATTATTATTATTATTGTCAGGGAGGTGGAACAGCATTAAAGAGAGTTCTTGCGACTATTTGATAAAATGATAAATTAAATCTTTTTGATAACTAGCCATCATTTACCCCTACTCCTATGAAGTAAACAAACAAACATTTCACAACTTCACATTGATGAAGTAAGACGGAGGGCAAACTATGTTACTTTTCATTTGGCTTGTCGTGGCCAAGCGGATAAGAACACCAGACTCAAGCTCTGGTGTTTCTGATCAGCAGAGTGTGGGTTTGAATCCTGGTCGTGTCCTTAAGCAAGACACTTATTGCTGCTTCCTTCGGATAAGACATAAAGCCGTAGGTCCCGTGTGTTGTGTAATGCATGTAAAAGAACCCAGTGCACTTATCGTAAAGAGAAGGGGTTCGCCCCAGTGTTCCTGGTTTGATCGGCAGCATATTGCGCCAAAGTACCTTGTAAACCATTACATGGTGCTATGTAAAGGAATAAGTCTCATACTTCAAAAACGTAGCTCCGCATACCTTGCAGGACAAAATACTGAGCGCTTTGATACGCCCATCGGGTGTGATAAAGCGCTATATAAGAACTCAGTATAATCTCAAAGGAATGAATGAACTGTGTAAGGGAAACTGACTGGTTAAATTTACCCAGTCAGTCTCCCTTTATTAGAAATGAAAAGTTGCATCCCCTTAAGGTGATTGATTCCTTGTACTGACGCTCCCCAGGTTGTGTCGTAAACTTGGGTGTGATCCCTGGTTATACGACAATTAAAGTTTGAATGGCTTCTGACTGGTAACCCCCAAACAAACATATTGATGAAACAGGGAGACCGACAATCCCGCTCTAGTCAATTTTTCTTTGTTCAACCCAAATTATTTCAAATTTACCAAGTCAGTTTCCCTTGTGGTATAGTAACTTGACAACTGCCTTTTATTTACAAATAAACATTCCGTACCCCCAAAGCCTCTCTCAACCATCAAATGAACCGACCAAATCATTTGTGAACATTTCCTAAGAAAACGCCCTCTAAATAGCAACCTTGGCCTTAGCAACAAAATAATATTTTTATTATCTTGTCAATAACCATTAAACACCTCTGAAAACATAGATGTAAAAGATTCAGACGATGAAATTTCTTGAACAGATATGACAGTTCAAGGTCGGGTCTGTCCCTTCCACATCTAATTACAGCTTATGGAGCTTTGACAAAATTGACACCGATAGGCCCCCTTAGTCCGCCTTCTTAGCCTAATGGTGAATCTGTTCTGAATTCCGACTAAATTAGTCACCCTGATCTGGTTTAGGGAGAAATGAAAAAGATGGCAAATCTGATTCATCAGAAGTCTCAGCTAACGACAGTTTTCTCATGAGCTTCAAAAACTGTAATTTCTTGACTCTGGAGCCCTCTTCACACTTGATGCAATTTACCCGGGAAGGATGAGCACTCGGTATTGAAGTGTGGTGTGAGCCTCGCGACCGCTTGCATCCCGGACAGGACAACAGAGTCAGTAATAATTATTATAGAGACGTTGATCTTTAGGGTGCTGTAGCAAGACTGCCGCGTGGCCAGCCGCGAGGAGAGGGCCGTCGGCCATGGCCACGCTTGAGTGGTTTATTGAACACTAAACATGTTATTTGTGACGCAACACCATAGCCTATGGCACAACCCTATATGATAAACCTAGGGTTATCTCATTCAACCCTACTCCAAAGCAGTGGTAGCTATCCCAAGAAAATGGCTATTTCCAAGGAGTTTGCTAGGGTTAGCAATTCAAGTGTGAAAAGGTCATCCAAATTTTCCTGGGAATTTCCTCGGAAATCCGTCTAATGGGAAAGGGGCTTTGGTTTGTCAGGCAACACTGATGCCAGATCTTACCAAGGGCAGGAAAACCCCTGATGGAAAGAAAAGGAACAGCAGATGTTTTGGTCACTTGATAAATGTGTTGGTCTTGTCCCTCTAATCCGTCCCCCATCCCTGAAGGTAGGGTCATACTTTAGTAATGACCCTGATTTGTTATTTATTTTTTTCTATCCGAAAGCTTACTTGTTTAAAAAGATGGTAATGGTAGGATGCATCCTGCGAAATTATTTCGTCCGAAATGCCCCCGTTGATTAGTAATCAATGAAAACATTTGAATCTGAGAAACGATCCATGCATGAATGGTTTCTCACATTTCTGAGGGTTGGTGTTCGTTCGCGTTTGTTACTCACTGTCACCTCGCTAAATGTTGATAGATTCAACGTTCTTGTGAAAATTCCTCAACAAGTAGACACCGTATTCAACTGAAACTTTCACAAGTGAATTTTATTGTATGATTTGATAATTTTGCCTATTAATCAGTTTTACGTTGCCAGAAACCAAACGATGACCCTACATTTATACCCTCGCTCCTCAAACCTACTAATCTTCTAGTATGCCAAACCAAATGTACAACATATTTACCATTCTCATGAGCCAATTCAGGGTGAATGCCATTGTGGAGTAGTGAGTCCCGTAGTGGAATGGTGGAATCTTATCATCCTCCCAGTTCTCGTATCGCTCCTGGAAGAAGGAACGGCGACTAGGGTTCAACGCTCCCACGGGCTGAAAGAGAGTTCAATTCAAAATGTTGAGTATGTGGTAAAGGCCAGGAAAGACCAAGAATGGACCAAGCTCGTTTCAAGGGGTGATTGATCTTGCCGCGCCATTTTTTCCCCAGCATGCCTTGCTCGATCAAAACCTCTGGAATTGGTTCATTAAAATGTGCTAGAATCTGGCACATTTTAATTAGACCTGTGGCCGATCCACTCTGCGCGCCCGCTCATGTATGGTTGCCCGCAAAAGAAGCATCAAGTAAAAAATCAACTGGTCCCCTCTCATTATCCTTTGATATTGTGATATGTCTAACTGTATGCAGTTTAGGGTGACGGAACATGATTCATTTGAAATTGAATCACGTCAAAGTACTTGCATTTTCACAGGCGCGTACTAAGCGCCCAACAAGCGCCATACAAGCGCTTGAAAGTTTTTGACAAGCGTGCACGCAAAGTAGTCACTTTTGGGAGCCAATCAGAGCTGCTTTTCAGTACATCCCTAAAAGGGGTTAGTGACGAAAGGTATCAATACAGCGCGCTGCCCATGGTAGCGAGGCTGAAGATAGACCTCTTGCATTTGCGGCCATAGCTGATGAAACGTGCACGTGTGAGTAGCTATCATTGGCTGAAAGTCGTGCGCAGCGTGTACAGGCATGCTCGTTTCCATTGTTTGTCATCAAAGATGGCGGCCAATGCAAGGGATCTATAAGCCTCCATATGGAGCTTATGCATTGATGTCATCACGCCGCCATCTTAGAGGTAGACCGATAATGAAACAATGGAAAATGCACATCTTTTGACCTCTAGCCGAAGGCAGGCAATGAGAAAACGTCTTTATATGGGTGGCCAAACAACTGTTTCATCGACAACACAAATTGTTATTGGATAGAAAACAAATAGTTCCTTTTTGACTGAAAATAATCCCACAAAGGTAAAAGGAAAGAGATTTTTAAATCCACAAGCCTACTTACTGGTTAACTACAATATTACAGATTTTTTCCGAGAGCAAAAAAAAAATTTGAACTTTTATTAAAATATATGGCTCCTTCAGTTGGAAGGGGAAAAAGTAGCGACAGCAATGTTAATTCAACATACATAGCTGGGCTTTTAGATTGCATGAATGTGAGAGAAGTGAATCAGCAACACCTGAGCAGGCCTTTCACTTCAGCTTTTTGCAAAGAAGCCCATCAGGCTGGTAAACTGTGCATTTTACTTGCCCCCAGGAAGTTTTAGTTGCCAAGATTTTAAACATGTATTGTCATCAATGTATCTTTCTGATGTATTAATGGTAGCGATCACAACCAGTTTAATTTAAAAAAAAAAAAATTAATTTTTTTAATGAGAAATCGCCTAACATCACAAGGCCGGAAGGCCACTTCAAGGTCAGGGTTACACTAACTGATTTGGGCTGTTGACCCAAATCAACCGTCACCAGGGATACGTTGCCACCTACTCCTAGGGCTGAAACAGGGTTACCCCCTTCACAGTCCGTAAGGATGGAGGCATGGGTATCATCCACTAGGAGCCTGGCTGGTAGAGCAGAATGCACTACCTTCCCAACTTTTTACGTAGCAATTATGGTTAAATGCCTTGCTCAAGGGCACAAGTGTCATGACTGGGATTCGAACCAACACTCTGCTGCTGACAATACCAGAGCTTGGGTCTGGTGAACTAGACCACTCGGCCACGACACGCCACAAATGGTCAAATAAAGTTTGCTACCAGGCAGGCTCGTTGGTCAAGTGGTTGTGGCAAAGGACGTGGGTTCGAATCCCACCCGAGTGACATGTCTGGGGATTTCTTTTTTTACAGGACTTGGGGGAAAGTAGTGAGTAATACAGTGCTTAACACACATCGGTGTGTGGGCAATACACAATTAATAGACAAGGATGTCAATAAATGAAAATAACTGTCACCTTTGAAAGATCTCTGTAGTTACTAGGTAGAGTCAGGTCTAACTCTTCAGCATCATAGTTGGTGATCACCCACGGGAAAATTGGGTACTGATTCAGATCATTGTAGCCACGACCTGAAAAGAAAAAATTAAGTAGAAAAGTAATCAGAAAGGAGGATATAATAATAATCATAATAATAATAACTAATATTTATATATAGGCGCTTTACAAAATCATGGATGTAAAAAGTTTGCACAATAAACACATTCTTTTTTTTGTTTTCTTTGAGGCGCTCATGATACAAAAAACAGTTCAAAAGAAAGTGACAAAAATATGTATGTTGAAAGTCACTGGTCAACATTTACTTGAAAAAGATGAGTTTTGAGAGCAGTTTTAAATGATATTGTATCAGCAGTCCTGATGTGGTAAGGAAAACTATTCCACACTTTTCCTGCAGTAACTAGGAATGAACGTGCTCCCCATGTGTTCTTGTCCATGTGTTCTACCAGGAGACCTTGATCGGCTGATCTTAGGTTTATTGCATGAAGGAGTGTATTGAGTGGCAAGATCTGAGATGTAGGATGGCGCCATGTTGTGCAATGATTTAAAGACCGGGAGACCAAGTTATGTTCGATTATTAACCTTAAAACATTGAGCACAGTCTCATCTTTAAAACCAAAATGTCACTGCTAACAAAGAACTTAAGATGTTTATGCATGCTTAGGTAGCAAATAAAGATTTGTAAAGCATAACGTGCTGTGACGTCATTCAGCGGCCATGAGTCTCTTGAACGGACACACTAGGTACATTTGTGTATATATTATAAAACACAATAGTTGATTCCCACAAAATAACACCAACAAGAATGACATTTAAAGGGTCTGTAGACATTTGGTAATGACTCTGAAAATTAATGGCAATAAAAACTTACTTTGTAAGAAGTACAGCAGCTTTGGATAGTATGATGCATTTTGAGAAACTTTTCACTTAGAAGTACTGCGGTTATGAAAAAAGATATCACTTTTCATTCCCCCAAATTTGAATCTGAGAAGCGTTACTGACAGTAACGTTTCTCAGATTGTGTATACCAATTGCAGAATATTCTTCCTGCGTGGACATAACCGCTACTGATTTTCGGCAAAATCTCAAAAAGGCTACCACCTTTTGAAATGAAATTTTCACAGGTTAGTTTTATGGTATATATCTACAACTGTATAGGATTGAAACAAACAGTGGGTTCCAATTACCAAACGTATACAATCCCTTTAAGCTATCAGCACGATGATACATTGATGATGGCACTGTAACTCACATCAATGTAACTAATAAACAGAAGAGTTATGGTTCGAGATAGAGAGAAGATCCTGAGTGCTTAACACTTGGAATCTAATAGGACAGAAAAAAAATAGCTACAGTATGCTCAGAGAAGGTTGTGGCCCCATGATATTGGAGGATAATTCAAGCCGACAACCACCACCCCCACAACACCTAAACAAACTCAAAATAGCAACTAAATCTTAACTTATAGTGTCCAAACATTAAACGTGTGTGCCCACTTCAAGTGCTGACAAGCGCAAACATTATTCTCTCGAGATTGTGCATGTACGATCATGATCTTATTCATCTTGACGTTATTCATCTTGACATTTCTGCAGGTGTCCTTTTTACCAAAAAACCTACAACTATTTAAAAATAGAATTATATCAGTTTTGAGGCATTGCATGGTGAGGTATTAATGTATTTTGAATTTGTGGTAACAGTATGTGTATATCTACTTCGCTGTGTAGATTATGTTCTTTGAGAAGTTGTCTTGCTATTTGTTCTACTGCTGCGGAGTAGATTTCAAAATTCAGGAGACTACTTAGTTTTGACAAGAACTGTCCTGCTTAATAACTACAACCCGGGCAAGAGCTAGGAAATCGGCTTGGACAACTACTTTCACTTAGCGGATCGAGGGGACTTTTCATTTTTAACTTCCACTGCCGCAGAGTGAGTTCTAAATAGAATTAGCTGTTGCAAACTGCTTACCAACAAATAGGACCTGTGGTCTTAATGCAACAATTAATTAATGGCCTGACGTTTTGACCTAGGCACAGTCTTTCTCGAAGGCTAAAAGAGAAAGACTCTGCTAGGGTCGAAACGTCAGGCCATCAAATTGTTTGCAATTATTTGTTTGGATATTGTCGTTTCTTTCTTACCGGCTATAGTGTTCAGATACATCAGATACTCAAAGTTTGTGATCTCTCTCCTCTGCCATGCCTGGGTCATGTTGGATGCCTTGAAGAGTTGCCGAGGGGTTGCCAAGGAAACGCGTCTGTGAAATTACAAAATGATTTGTTGATTAATTTTCTTATCCAAAGACTGGAAGGATCTTTTAAAAAAGGAATGTTGTCAAAACAATCTTTTGACAGGAACGTTTTAAGCTTTTATTTATTTATCTATTTTAAATATAAAGTAAGAAACCACAAGGGAAACTGACTGGGTAAATTTACGACAGTTACAGGTTGTATGGCTTCTGACTGGCACCCCCGAACAAAGATATTGACAAAACAGGGAGACCGCCAACAGAAGACTAGATAGCTTAGTTGGTAGAGCTCCAGTGCGTTAATCCGGAGGTCACATGTTCAAATCCCGCTCTAACAATTTTTCTTTGGCCAACCCAAAGTTATTTATCTATTTTATTACACTTTACACTGTTAAAACAAAAATAAAGTAAATGAAATGTACAGTTCACAAAATAAAAATATGACTGATAAAATAAAAATATACCTACAAATTTACAAAAATGTATAAATATAATGTAAAATTTGTAATTTTCAACTTGACTCCTTCTATGAAACAACAGATAGGCTACCTCCCATGTAACCTTAACAAGAGCACTTCAGAAATCTTCCAAAGTAGATTGTTTATAAAAGAGGGGCTCCAAGGTCAAATTGAGTTTTTGATGCACTTATTTTCCAATAGATAGAGTCCTCATGAAAGTGCGGGGGGGGGGATTACAAATGGCTAATCTTGCATTAAAATGGCAGAATTTTATTTTATACTCTTTCAGAGCAAAATTTAAAACATGAATGAGGTCATTGAACATCAAAAACAAACGGGTCCCAACATTCCCAAGAGGAAAATGTACAGACCATCTATTTGAAATGTTACCTCATTGAACATTTTGCGATTTTTACAAAACTTGCACTAGAAGGGTATTAAACACAGTGGCATTATACACCATATTAACCTGAGGTTGGAGACTTGTAATTTTCCCCCCATTTTCATAAGCACTTTATCTATTGGAAAATGAGTGGATCACAAAACTGAATTTGACCTTTGAACCCCTCTTTAACAATACAAACAACAACCCCCAGAAACCCCACAATTTTAAACAATTCTTCCTTAAAGTTTAATAAATTAACAGAAAAACTTAATATTATTTGGATCCCTGTTAAATTGTTTGAGCACACGGTTTTGAAACGAGATTTCATTTAAATTCTTGATGAGCAGATTTTTTTTTTTTTACAACAGACACAGCAAAGAGCCAGACATGCCTGGCATCCATGTCAACCACTTGAGAAGAGTTCTCGGTCCACATTTAATCGGATTTGAAAGCGAATCCCAACTTACCTTGAGGGCGGTATGCCATACTTGAGCCCAACACCTACCCGAGGCAGGGCATGCACAACTTTCTTGACGGTGGCTTTGTTTGGTAGGTTGAACATCACAGATGCTTTCAAGATGAGAATAAAATCATCGACAATTTTAAAACACTATGAATTCAAGATATCACTGTATAACATCGAGAAACTATCCTTGATTTTTCAAGACTCACAAGGTCGTTGCAACAACTACATTTGTAGATCAGCCAGATGGTTCAAATACTTATCAGTTAAAGGTATTGTACACTTTTGGTAACAGCTCAAAATCAGTGTCCACATTTTGTGTGATTCAACATATGCATGAACAAACAAACCTGTGAAAGTTTGAGCTCAATTGGTCATCGAGATCACGAGAAAATTGTGAAAAGAGACCTTGTGTGTTTTCTGTTTTTTCAAAATATCGCGCGTGATGAAAACTATTGTTTTACTCATTTCTCAGAAACAATAGCATTTTAGGCAGAAATATTTTTAAGGAACCCTTTCAACCATTACTTACTTTTAATCATGTAAGTTATGTGTGAATCTGTGAACATTTGTGTTTTTCGATCTTACCAATAGTGTACAGGGCCTTTAACATCAAAGGGCAAACTCAATAAAAGCTAACTTTTAAAAATATTATTTGTTACAAAAAAAAAACCAAGAGAATAACAAACATGGACTCCTGTGGGTTTTGCTTTTTGTTCTGATCTGTCATTCTTTGTTTTTATTTATTAATTGTTAAAATATTTAGTTGGTTCAATTAGTCAGCTGACCATAGAGGGGGAATGGGGTTGTTCAATCCTTAAAAAGGCACACACTTTTTATGATGCCTCATTTCTGATATCAATGTAGAACTTTTGCATTCATTTTTCTCTGTATTTTGTCCATTCCTTTGAGCAAAGCACCACATGAGGTTCTGATATTCATTATGTTACATGTCATTTTCCCCCAGCAGAACAGAACTCAGGATTCTGTGGGAGAAATGAAGTCTTATTACCTAAATTTCCCCCTTCTTCTTACTGGCCAAGAGTCACGCCCTCTTGGACGGCTGTGCGCCGTATCAATACCTCTTGTCACTTACCCCTGGACGGGAAGTGCTGAAAAACAATGCTGATTGGCTAACCAAAAGTGACTGCTCTGTCGCATGCTTGTTAACAACTTTAGAGTGCTTGTACAGCGCTTGAATGGTGCACAGTTTGCACAGGTCAAAATGAAAGCTTTTTGACGCAACCTACTTAAAATGAAACATGTTTTTACACGGTCACCCTAAACTGCATACAGTTAGACATGTCGCAAGATCAAAGAGGAATGAGAGGGGACCAGTTGCTCTATGAATTGATGCCTCTTTTGATGCATCTTTCTGCGTACGTCTTTAACACAGAATGGATCAAGAACAGGACTAATTAAATCTATCTATTTGGATATTTCAAAGTCACAATTCCAGGGGTTATGATCGAGCAAGGCATTCTGGGGAAAAATGGCACTGAGAGCACACAACTAGGAATTAAGTTGGCCTTAGAAGTCCACTTACTTCTGTTTGCCAAGAAGATCTCCAAGGCTGTATTCTGGAGAAGATATCTCCTGGAAAACACTGCTCGGATGTCGTTGAAATGCCATCTTCCATGCAGACCCTCTGTGTAGGCAAGAACCTGGAACCAAACAATAAAAGAAGAACAAACTTTTAGAACTCAAGTTAAACTTTCACTCAAGTACAAAGCCCTATTGCTTGAGCAGACAGCATTGCTTAACAGTTTCCTGATTAGTAAACATTCGCAGCATACCAGTAAAAAATGATACATGTTACATGGTATTTTGGCTGGTAACCTTAATCTGGTAAGCATAATGTTGATGTGCTAAGCTACTTTCTGTGCTTAAGCAGCTCTATGAAATCAGGCCCTGGCCAGTTGTACGCCACCTAGTGATAAATTGATCGTTGGTTAATTACACACATAAATAAGACAAGAAGTGTTAAACTTACCTTACAATATAGGAATACATATCCCGACATACAAGTACAATTTATCTACAAACAAACTTACCTTGGAATCGGAAAAAACGGCATTGATCAAACTACTTCTCTGAAATCAAGAGAAATGCCACTAAGGGCAACTGAAAACAGAAACCATAGATAAGAATTTCTATAACGACTTGTAATTGGCAATATCAGGTTGTGTAAGATATACTGTCACTCATTAAAACCCTGATGGCAAGCCAGGCCAGCCCCACAACACTACACCTAGCAAGCCAAGAGTCTTGTCAATCCAAGTAACTGATCCCAGAACACAAACAGCGCTGACCTCCTTGGGGTGCAGTCCACAGAGAGCCTTCAGGGTGGAGGGGGAGTTTCGTATTTAAGAAGGTACTCTCTCTTTCGTCTTGTTATATATATACCCAGTTTGGTTTTTTGGTTATCCCAGAAAACAAACATCTCCTGAGGTGGACCATGGGGTGGACTGAGAGTGATTTTTGAGAGATAGGTGCTGTCAGTTTGACAGAGTTATATTTGTTTACTAGCGAGTCTAATAGAGGCCATGTGTTTATGGATAAGGTGTGGTTTACCTGAAATGGGATGATACCATCGTGATGATAGGGGAGGGTTTCCCGATGGACTGGGAAGAAGATGCACAGCAAAGCTGACCTGTACAGTTCTGTATTTACCTGTTTGCTTAAGATAATCATACCCCGTGCTCCTGCTGGTGCTGGCGCCAGCCTCATACCGTGCGTCTGGCATAGGGTTTCCAGAAATGTCAGCGGCGGGGCCTGCGGCCGCTCAGGAGCCAGCACGACACCCTAATTCGACGGGCTCTTTCTCTGTCATGTCCAATTTGAGCCAATCTAATTTTGAGAGACACTGATATGAAAGTGGTCTTGTCGGTGGGACAGAGGGGCGCACGGATGTGGCTACTGAGGGGGGTAAAATTGCAGCGCCGGGACATTGTGCAATGAGATGCGGTGTTGCGCTTTGATGACGACTACGTTACGATCACCCCGCGCTAAAAGTTGATTGGTTTTGATTGAAATTGCTGCCTGCGCTGCGGCTACAACGATGACCTATACACAACACGCATGACCTCTATCCACCTGGTACTTTGCATGCAAACATGAACCTGTCTTTGGGGATCACAACTGAATTGCGTACCGTTATTTTAGATTTAGAGCCAAGCGCCTTGAGAAGAATTCAAGTTAGTTGTATTTGATAAAAACTACCCTTAAATAAATAAGAAGAAAAAAATAGGATTTTATAATGGTTACACGCCTATTTTCCGACACCCCTAGGTTCCAACACCCCAAATTTATGTTCCTAATCCTACACCTACCCTAATCCAACCCAACCCTAACCTTAATCCTAAACCCTTTATAGTGTGCAGATCACGAGGGATTATCCGAACATGGAGCAGTCACCTTTTATAATCCTTTAAATATCAACAGTTGCAGTCTAACCACAGCAGCGCCCTCTATTAACCATGTGTAATGCGGTTTATTACTACTCTAAATTATTTGAAGATATTAATCGGGCCATGATATAATGGTCAAACATCAATTGTTTCAATAAATCTATAATTTCTTCTAGTCACTGAATATGAGCCCAAGTTTGAACCCATGTTTCCATATTGTGTATTAACTGTAACTGTTTCAATTATCTGCTTCCATGTAACTTTCATAAACAACCAAAATAGTCACAGACAGTGTTCAGGTTTTGTGTGATCAACCATATACATGATTGAAATAACAAACCTGTGAAAATTTGGGCCTAATCTATTGTGTGAGTTGGGAGAAAATAGTGCAAAACCATGCACAATTTTCAGCAAGTAAACACATTCTCCTTAATTTTGGTTGTAACAACCGACATCAGCTGTTGTGGGGTTTTTTTTAGGCACAGTTTTCTCGAATATGACATCATTTCAGAGGGAAATATTTCACAGAAAAAGAAAATGGTTCTAGTATGAACTTCATAATCAGTAAGCTTTCAGAATAAATTAAACAATGATGTTTTTTATCCTTTTACCAATCCTGTATAATACCTTTAATGTATGAAAAATGTCAAACAGCAACTCTACCAACTACATTTTAATGCACCAATTTTTCAGTGTTTGGTGAAGATTAAAACAAAGACTTTGAACTCAAAACTCTGCCAACACAGAAATTGCCGCTGACAAACAACAGAAGAGTGTTGCTACCATGAGCGTAAAGTTCATTATTTTCAAGTTCAACACAGTATGTTCCTTAGCCCCTACTGCTTATTTTGCTAGTGGCTAGGCAGTCATCCACCAACGACCCCACATTGGGTGCTTTAATTACAGCCCACCTGGAAAATTGTGCTGGACACAAGTTACAGCTGGCCATGTAAGGCTCCAGTGATTGCAATAAGACATTTTGTGAGTTAGATATAAATAATGTCTGGTAAAATGACTTGCTTAGTCACAAGCTATAGACCTTTATCATGCTACCACCATCTTGGTCACGTTCCCTGTATCAAATAACAGTAATGAATGCTAATATTCATTGTACAAAAAGGAGCCAGACTATTTCTCCTTCCAGCCTCGGTTTGGTTACATTGATTTGAATGGGAGAAAATCAAGATGGCCGCACCATGATAAAGGTCTATACTGCTTAACTTTGAATCCCTCAGACTATAGAGAAAGTTGCTATGTCAAATGGTTTGGGGCAAGCTTTTTGTATAGGAACCTCCAGATGGGTACCGTTGTGCCATACACATTCAATCAAAAGTGTGTATGGGTGTTAACTGTCAATCTGACCTAACTACGCAAAGGCTTGCCCCGAATCATGTGACGTAGCAACTGTCTCGATGGTCTGAGGAATTTAAAGGTATCGTACACGTTTGGTAATGACTCAAAACAAATGTTAGCATAAAAACCTACTTGGTAACAAGCAACGGAGAGCTGTTGATAGCATAAAACATTGTAGGAAACAACTCCCTCTGAAGTAACATAGTTTTTGAGAAAGAGGTAACTTCTCACTAAAATAATAAAAACTTCTTGCAAGAAGTTTTTACTCCTATCTGAAAGCACACAAATTTGTACAACAAGGGTGTTTTTTCTTTCATCATTTTCTTGCAACTTCGATGACCAATTGAGCCCAAATTTTCACAGGCTTGTTATTTTATGAACATGTTGGGATACACCAAGAGAGAACACTGGTCTTTGACAATTTCCAAACGTGTTCAGTGCCTTTAAGCGGTAACTTGTGATCAAGCAAGTCATTGTACCTCACATTATTCAAATCTAACTCGCAAATGGCTTACTGCACGACCTTTATTACCATAGACAAGAATCACTCATAAAATCTACAATATTATCATGGAAAACAACAAAATAAAAAAAGGTTTTAACAAAGATTTTAACAAACGGTGAAATTAGAATGTTTATATAAATTTTTTTCTTCTAATCTTTTAACAGGAGTTTTTCAAAACAGTTTGTAAACATAATAATCTGCCCTCCGATACAAATAGAAATAATCTCATTAACTTTGTTTAGTTGCTACTTTTGCAAATTCCTTTAAGGAATGAAAAGTCCACTTTGATAATTTGACTGTGTAACTGTCAACTGAAAATCCGCTGTAGCTAAGAGGGGTGACCATTCAGTGGGTTGATCAAAACTGAGGTAACAAAACATTTGTTTCTTTAGGAAAATTCTACCTTTTATGACAGCTAAAAAGAAAAGTCAACTCTAAGGTATTTGATTAAAAAGAAATTTATTTGGAGTGCATCGACATCCAATTCTGAAGCCATTCTTGGCATGCCAATTCATAAAATTATTCCGGCGACTTCCATTCAAAATATGGCTTTCAAGCTAAACGCAAATAGCCCAGGGTTTTTACATGTAAAGTTATTCACAGTTCCTCTGGGCCATTGTTCAGTAGCTGCCCAAAACTGAAAGACATCAACTTGAAATTAATTTGATGCCCTGTAAACTGCCGGGAGCGATTCTCAACCAAGAATGAAGCTTTCACTACACTGGGCCCTCCCAATACAAAAAAAAAACCTGATTGCTTTATAAACATAAGCAAAGAGTCTTATAGAAAAGAGAACCAAACTATGCCTTTTTTTATTTTTAGAATGCCAGGTCATGAGGAATAAATGTTACAGCCTCCCAATCATCTGACTGCAATTGGATAATGAAAGCAATCGGTTGTGTCGATCAACGTTATATAGTTATCCCGCCATCTCAAAGAGGAATTGGCATTTTGGGGGCTGCTCGTAATGAATTCAATTTAGCAGTGTACGGACAACTACATACACACAAATGTCAGCTGCAGAGCCTGTTTGTGTGTCATATTACTTGGCCAGCATACTGGGCACAGTGTGGCACTTTCATCAAGCCGGCCGCTCGGCTGCTCAACGATGTTGCGTTGTTTGATATTGGCTCAAGCATCCCCCCGACTTCTGGAGCCATTTAATAGAAACAGAGACACAAGTCATTTATACAGACACATGGATGACTCGAACAACTGACACTGCCCTTTTTTCTTGAAGCTCCAAAACAGAAGCGGAGTTAATTGCGTAGTGGCTGATAATCAATTTGTTTTTGTATGACCCTCCAATAAATTTGGTTCAAGTCGCAGGAAAATTAATTACTGAGACATCTGATACTCAATACAAAGGATAATTAATTATTATGGCATATACTGATCAACAACTGTTAAGCTTTTGGTTACGAAACAATACCTTTTGCCAAGAAAAAACCCACAATATATAGGCCTATCTCAGTTTATGAAACAAAAGCATATGGGAGTAATCAACTTCTATTCAAATGTAATATGTTGTACACGTGTAGGCCTATAAAAAAAGATTACCATGAAGTCATTATCGAGGTAAACATATATCCATCAACACATGTACATACATTCTTAATTTCTTGAGCTATATCAATCACCTGTGATATTAACACTCATCAACCCAAGAGAAATTCGAATCAATTGGTGCAGTCTAAAACTTCTGAAAGGTCATCGAAACAAACATTATACGAGAAACTTAGCTCTAATTGCAGCGGTATAGCTCCAGACTACCACACAGAGTTTAAAAAAGAACATGCCATCTTCATGTCAAGTCTCATGTGATTAGATTAAGTCAAGTGGAACACTATACCTCAACAGTACAATTTTCATCTCTGAAATATGACAGTGCCAACCAAGTGGCACGGAGTTTACAGCAAGACTGCCCTACCGTCGGCTGTATCATACTCTTTAATTAAGTCCTTCTCTTACGGCCACTTCATGCTCCTGATGACACAGTTAAGCTGTCTCTATCCAAAGTTTAATATCTGTATTTCTAATATGATATCCGTTTTAGTGTAGCTTCATGACGCCATCCCAAAATGTTTATTTTTGGAGCAATCACGGTAGATGCGCATAAACCCTACTGTTATATTGTAGGGTGGGCCCTGGGTTTATAGAAGTGGCCAGCAGTCTGTATATGTTTCCAAGCTTTGCCGTAAACCACTTTGGGACATTATGACGATGGCTCGTTTAAAAAAAGACGGACGAACCACACAAATAAATTAGCAAGTTGTTGAAAGAAAGGTCTGCCCACTTGTTATAAGGGGATGTACTTTTTGGAAGGTGAACATTTCTAATGTTTCGATCTAGCTAATTGAGAATTTGAACATTCAGTAACTTCATATTACAAGGGAAGGTAGTGATAGCACTTTAAGACAAACTAATTCCATAAAAGAAACTGCATGAGCTTTAGTAGCAACAACTACTTGCATCTGCTGATGAAGTAACTGTTGCTACAAAAGTTTATGCAGTTGTTTTTAGTAATTAGTTAGTCTTAAAGTGCTATCACTACCTTCCTTGCTTTATCTATCAGACAAACACAGCAATCGGGACTTGAATTTGGGGGGAGGGACCACACTACTGCAGGGCTTGTAGCTCAAAATGTTTACTAGAATTTATTTTACAAGACCAGAATCAAAACGAGTTGAACAAGCACTAAGAGAAGATCTAGATACATGTAGATCTCATGTGTCTTATTTTATAGCTCCATGGTCTGATGTGTAAAGCGTCATTTGATACTCAAAAGAATTGAAAGATATTATCAGATTTTGTCACAAAGATATTACACAATTTTCAGTTTTTCAACTGAAAAACACAAGACCACCGGGCTTGTCCGGTCGCGAGTTTACTGGCCCGATGCTAAAATCACTGGCCTCGGGCCTGCAGTCCAGCGTTATTTTCTCTATCATTAACTTCATATTGTACATAATGCACATAACATTAAACACAACAAAGAGACAATCTGGTGCACAAGACAATCTTAGTGGAAGTCAGATATGAGACCCAATGACTCAATCCATAAAACCAAGATCTAGTGTTCTCCCTTATCAGTGGTCCGCTGGCCTAATGAATGCTAGATAAAACAGCCGAGGACTAGTCAAAATTCTCTCCAAGTGGTCTGGCTGGTTAGGTCATTGTTGAAAAGCATCCCTATTCAATTTGAAATATGGACAAGTGAAAAAGCCGACGGACTAGTGAAATGACAAGCTAACTGGTCCTGCTGGCTAGTCACTGAAACAATTAAAGGCAAACTCTGATTTCCATTTAAATGGAAACATGTGTATGTATCTAATCCAGTATTCCAAAGAAAGTCAAATTTTAGATTTAAGTTAAGGTTTGGTCTTTCTTTGGAAATGAAAGCCTACTTGTTATAAAGATGGTAATGGTAGTAAGTATCCTGTGAAATTATTTCGTCTGAAGTGCCCCAGTTGATCAGAAATCAATAAAAGTATACCCACAAATTTGAATCTCCAAAGATCGCCTGCATGAAGGTGACTTTTAGAGATTCAAATTTCTGTGGTCCCAATGTTCAAGTACACACAAGACTTGCTACAATTACTGTAATTGTGTATTGGCAAACTTGTAAACCTACACTTCCACCCCAACGATCATATTTACCCATCTCAACCACTGAACACAATCCAACAACCATCAAAGTAAACATTTTTGATAGTTGTTCTCAATCATCAGGCACACCTCATTTGTCAAAACCTCCTGGATTACCAACTTCTCATCAACCTATTGAGAAAATCTATAGACCATAACCTGTGACATCACATGTTTACAAAGGAGCCACAGAGCCTGGACTTCCTGCAAGCACAATTTGTATACAGCTCAATGGAGGAAAACGTAAAATCTTGCATTTATCTTGGTATTTATCAACTTTCGGTATGAAAAAAGGGGGGAGGGGGGCACATCTCAAAGCTTGAACAGCTGTTATTTTTGTATAACTCTTGAATTTTCGTGAGAATTATGATATAAAGTGTAAAATTTCCCTCTTTTTGTAAACAAAGGTTACGATGGTCTCATATCTATAATTGTACATAAGGTGGAAGTGGTGAAGTGAAATGCTTCATCCTCGGGTGTTTGTTGGATTGTAGTTGTTTATCACTCCAGTTTTATGATCGCAGAAGCGGGTTCTTTGGCAGTCAGGGACGTAACGCTGATAGGGATATATCGTACTTGGTCACACTCCAGCGATGTCAAAATTGAACATCATCAATCATAGCAAGCACTGCAGCTCTTCTGGACATGTTTATAACGAAGATTATTTATTTATATTAATGATGTTAAAATTTGTCATTTTAGTAGTTTGCTGATAAAGTCTGCAATTCTATTAATTGATTTCATTTGTTTATTTTCATTTACAACATTAATAACTCCAAAAGTTGCCAGCTTGGAGCTTTTTGAGAGGGTAGTATGGGGGAGGGGGACAGCCCCCTAGTTTCTCCCCGCCCCCACCCACCCATGCAAATTCCCACCTCAATGTTTTCCCCGATGTACCCCAGCTCAAGAATAACACTGGTGTAAGTACGTCATGGTGGTAAGTCATGGTGGTAAGATCAATGGTTGCCCCCCTTAAATTAAAGCTTGCCCCCCCCTCCTACCCCCACCAGATTAACTGGGCCCAATTTCATAGAGCTGCTTAAGCACAAAAAGTACCTAAGCACAACAACATTTTGCTTACCAGAATAAGGTTACCAGCCAAACTACCATGTCACATGTACAATTTGTGACTAGTATCCTGCTCATTTCTGCTTAGCAGACAATTGTTAAGCACTATTTTCTGCTTAAGCAGCTTTATGAAATTGAGCCCAGGTCTGGTACCTCTGCTGTACAGGGACAGTTTAGAGAAGATGTGGGCCTGTTTTGTGTGGAACAAGTAAGTTGTGTCCATTTCCTTCATGTCAAAGTAGTTTAATTGATTGATTTTCTTTCTAAAACTGTTGCGGTACCCTGCTGCTAAAATATTGGATTAAAACTGCCTCTAGCTACTGGGCGCGCTCGGTGGTCTATAGTGGAAAGAAATCTGCTCTAACATGGCAAAGGTTGTGGGTTCTAATCCTACTAGTGTAATATGTCTGTGTGTTTTTTTCACAGGACTCAGGAAAGTACCGAGTATACAGTGCTTTACACAAATCGGTGTACGGGTAAAACACATAAAGTGAGATTTTCTTTTGCCTCTTAAGAAATCTGCATAATCTATAGGTTAAGACACACACAGAATAATAAGAATTACAACTAAAGACACAACCAAATATGTTCCTGCATCAATATTATCCATTTAAAGTATCTACAAACTTTTAAAACCTAACAACCAAACCCAAGACTAGGGCCCAATTTCATGGAGCCGCATAAGCAAATAATATTGCTTAACAATTCTCGGCTAAGCAAAAATGAGCAGGATACCAGTTACAGATTAGGGGCCCTGGGCCAAATTTCATAGAGCTGCTTACGCACAAAAAATAGCTAAGCACAAAAAAATTATGCTTACCAGAAAAAGGTTACCAGCTAAAATACCATTTTACATGTAGCATCTGTGACTGGTATCCTGCTTATTGTTGCCAAGCAGCATCTTTTAAAGCTATATTTTTCTGCTTAAGCAGCTCTATGAAATTTGGCTCAAATCTCCAAACCAGAGGGGCTAATTGAATGAGACAGGTCTGTATGGCGAATGACAATGTTACACTCTACTGTTTCTCTGTTGACGATTTCAGCCGAATTTTTACGGATGATGTATAGTCACACACTGGTATTGACATTACAAGAAAATACCAGATGGCTTATTGCATCACTGTCTTAAAACTAACTGTCATTTATTCAATAGCATAATGGGCCACGTTCCAATTTTGCTCAAAAAATGTCAAACGTTTTAATTTTGTATAGCCATTCATTCTGTCAGTGAACGATTTAAAATAAATATATAAACGACCAAAAAAAAAAAGATACATATTTCAAAATGTTGTGAGAATATTTATGATGAAAGCAATATCCACTGGAAAACAAAATTAGCATACTTCAGGGAACTAGTGTTCAATTTAAGGAAGATTTTACTAAAAATGCCTCTAAATAAGTCTTCTGTTATATCAAGAAACAGGCAGTGGATTTGTTTTGCTGTTGAAATTTGCTAAGAAATTTTGCCTGTTTTGTTTTAATTCTGTATTGCCTTTTTACTGCCTTTTACGTTTTTACATTTTAGAATTCTAGGTTAATGAATTTAAAGTGTGTTCTATTTTGTATGTGAAATTGCCAAATAACAATAATAAATCATAACAATAAATAACCAAACTCGTTCTATTAAAAAAAATAAAAAGTAGCTGTTGCACACTCATTCCCAAATAGCATGTAACAAACACCAAGGAAAAACATCATCTAAAAACTCCTAGTGCAAAACATTTTTAAAAGGGTCTTTACTGGGACTGGGAAAATCGTGAATCTGTCAACATGAGGAATATATGACCAGTTTTCTTTGCTTGTCTTCCATGAAATAAAACCAAGGTGGTAATTTCAGGACTTAAGTCTTGGGCTCTTACCAGCTGTTAAGCAAGGTCTCTCGAGGGTCGTCCATTATGAATGAAGTGCAGCGTGTTATCCGCTTGCCACATCAACATCTGACATAAATATGATATTCCACAACCATAAACCATCCTCCATGTCAGCTTGAGAGAGGCATTGCAAGCCATTTTCATTAGTGTCATTCCCAGGCGGAGAACTGCAAATCGTTTTCTGTTTCACGGAGAAATGGGAATTTGATACGGACAACTCAACAAAATGATGAGAGCGGTAACTTGGCCGAAAGAATTAAAAGCGGGGCAAACGGTGGATTTGTCTGTCCCCTGGAAAGATTAAGGGAAAAATCACGAAACGATTTAATGGGTTTTGGAAGTCTCCAGTGATCCAATATTAGGAGAAAGCTCTCAACTCAAACAACGTGGTTCTGCTTTTAAGAAAATGTCTTGGGACGACCACAAAGACTTCAGCGGTTGTTACTCTCTCTATCTATAGTTGACTTTAAGCCCTGAAGATAACCTGTTGCTTTCAAGGTAAAACAAGAATCTGACAAATTTGTTTGTCAGATTAACATCTATTAAATCTGTTTGTTATTTTCATTTTTGAACAAGATTCAATTATTGAAATTATTTGACAAGTTTTTGACAAGTTTTATCCATTTAGACATATAGGTCTAAGAGTAAACTTCAAAACATGTCAACAAAAGTGTCTCTCTTTGTTCAAGCGCCTTGAGCATTTTATTGGTGGATACGTGCGCTTTATAAGACTACATTATTATTATTATTATAAACATTTTGGGAATAACTAATATTGTTGTTCATAGAATTTAAAAAACTCAGTTAAGAAAGACTCTGCTTTAGGGATAATCTATTAACCTTGATCTCTTTTTGCATTTATACCACAGGTTATTTTGGTTAGAAAGCAGTTTGCAACAGCTCTTTCTTTTCCATAAAAGAATTAGTTATGTATACAAAAATGTATAAAATGCTTTTACAAAACTTGCACCAGGCATAGATGACCAAACATTATAGGAAAAGTACAATAACTTCTACTGAAATAATGTAGGTCGACTTTAGTAAATCTTTGTTTAAAAAAGTACACAACTATATAAAAATGATAAATCATAGAATGTTGATGTCAATCAAGTTGTAAATTCAGCGTGGGCAGACTCTTTGCAGGGGGTGTTTGACTCGTAAATTGTCAGAAGCTAACACTTGTTACTGATCAGAAGAATTAAAGGGTCGGTATACATTTGGTAATGACTCTGAAAATTAATGGCAATAAAAACTCACTTGGTGAGAAGTACAGCAGCTTTGGATATATAGTATAATGCATTTTGATGAACTTTTCACTTTGAAGTACCGCAGTTATGGAAAAAGATATCACTTTTTATCCCCCAACAATTTGAATCTGAGAAGCGTTACTGCAGTAACGTTTCTCAGATAGGCCCTAGTGTATTCCAATGCAGATTATTCTTCCTGCATGGACATAACCGCTCCAGATTTTCGGCAATATCTGAAAAACGCTACCACCTTTTGAAATGAAATGTTCACAGGTTAGTTTTATGGTATATATCTACAACTATATAGGATTGAAACAAACAGTGTGTTCCAATTACCAAACGTATACAATCCCTTTAACTATCGGTCTATATTCAATTATACTTGAGTGTTCTTCAAGTTACCAGTGTAGTAGAGTCTGTGTTCATTTAGACTGGCAGGCAGCGCCTGCAACTAGGGTACAAAATCGGGGGCACATGGGGTGCACCATTTCTTTGACCAAACCCAAACCATTGCGTCACCGCGACTGAACTGAAGATGTTGTTGGCTCAGTTTCAAAATGGCAGATTCCACAAACTAACGAAAAAAGGTCAACGGAATTATTTCAAAAATGAAGAACCTTGAAACATACTACATCCAATCATGTTGATAAAATTACAAAGTCTAATTTCCATTACTTAAAGATAAAATGAAGGCTGTTTTGAGAACAATAAATGTACGTCAAGAACTGTTTCTGACTACTGACCCACGTGTAGCTCTTGGAAATTATTTCAGTCAATGAATTTTACGTCACAAACCCGTTTCTGGACAGGATCTCCAAAACACACCCTACAGCATAATACCTCATAATATTAACACAGAGTAGACATTCTCTGAATAAATAAAATACTAATGAAAATGTTCAACTGATCGTATAGCATATACTTTATATTGATATTGAACCCCCGGAATCTAAAGTGATATGTTTATAATAATTGGTGCAAGATCCCGTCTGGCTACTTGAGGAGCGCTACAAGGATACGCTGGCGGATTTACAACAAGATTGGAGACGGGTGTTTATACCTAAGGGACAACAATCCATCACCGGGCAATGCCCAAATGAACAAGGAAAGCATGAAAGAACACAACTAATTATTTAATTGCATCTACTCCTATGGTACAGGGCCCTGGCATAATATCTCTTGACAGGTGAATGATTTAGCTGGGTGCCGCTGCTTGGAACATATGGTGGTAGGATAACCATGGTGATACACAAAGGCACTGGTGTGGTATCCATAGTGATATATCAATAATGGGATATATTTTGTTTTTTCCGTTTACGTTAGTTTTAGAGGAAATAAGACTGTTGCATTCGCCAATATTTGTTTGCAGTTCAATAATGATCCAAATAAAGCATACTAGGAATCAACTAGGAATCAGTGTTGGTTAGTCAAGTACTTTTCATTTGAGTATCAAGTACTGCAGAGTACTACGGGTGGCCGAGTAGTACTCAAGTACGGGTCCTTGTTCCATCGAGTACAAGTACAAGTGTGTGAGTACCGAGTATTCTGATATCAAAGTACCGAGTCCCACAGCCGAGTACTAAGTACTTGGAACTCCGAGTGCGAGTACGAGTACCAGTATGAGTACTCATTAATAAAAACACTGCAAAATGAGGTATCAAAACACTTATTGGTTTTTTTAAAACTAATTTTCAGATGACAATGCATGCTGGTTATGATAACTATCTTTTCAACATGAATACATCAAAGAAAACTTAAATCTTACTTTTTCCAGTGCTTTATTCCTCTACTCCTTGGATAGCAATGGCATACACAAACGAAACATAATTTAGACAACCGTATTTTGACCAAGAGTACTTAAAATCAAATCCGAGTACATTTTTTAAGTCGAGTATCGAGTATACATGACATCGAGTACAGGTATGGACTTTAATTATTGGAACTTTTCTAGTCCAGTACGAGTATGAGTACCGTCAAAACAGTACCTGAGTAGTACTAGAGTAGTACTTGAGTAGTACTCAAGCAGTACTCGAGTAGTACTTGAGTAGTACTCAAATAGTACTCGGGTAATACTTGAGTAGTACTAGAGTAGTACTTGAGTAGTACTCGAGTAGTACTCGAGTAGTACTTGAGTAGTACTCAAATAGTACTCGGGTAGTACTTGAGTAGTACTAGAGTAGTACTTGAGTAGTACTCGAGTAGTACTCGAGTAGTACTTGAGTAGTACTCAAATATGACTCGGGTAGTACTTGAGTAGTACTCGAGTAGTACTCGAGTAGTACTTGAGTAGTACCAGAGTAGTACCCGAGTAGTACTTGAGTAGTACTTGAGAAGTACTCGAGTAGAACTAGAGTACTAGCACCGAGTACTACAATACAACACAGCTGAAAAATAATAAAAAATATCTCCAAATGAAGATGAATCCAGGGCCCAATTTCAAAGAGTTGCTTAAGCAGAAAATATTGCTCAAAAATTTGAGCTAACCAAAAATTAGCAGGATACCAGTCACAAATTGTACATGTGACATGGTATTTTGGCTGGTAACCTTAGTCTAGTAAGCATAATTTTGCTGTACTTGGTTACCATTTTGTGCTTAAGCAGCTCTATGAAATTGGGCACTGTTCTCAATCAGGATACATGCTTATATCTTGACCCCGATCGGGATCTAGGACATCTGTGTAATCAGATAAACTAATTATTGATAATGATACCTATCAACGACAACAGCTCCATATAAATGTTACAGACATCTAAATGGCCAACAACTTCATCAAGCTAAAAGTAGTTTATTTCATAACATGAGAGCTGCGTAAACATCAAGTAATTACAATCCTTTAAAATATTTAACAGTGGAAACACATTGCAGAAAACACTTACAAAACAAAACACAGACATCTCCTTGCAGGTGCAACATTCTAGCTTGTTTGTTTTCTACTTCATTCTGAAGGTAAAACAAAAAAGAAGACCTTGCAACGATCCACGGACATTACTTGTTGATTGTGAGCATCTGAAAACTGAGCCGCCCATCAGGCAGCCCCTATCATAGCCACAGACTGCTGACCCAGATCTCGGGCTCTGCAACTTTTTATTACTCCATGATTGATGCTTCATAAATTAATGATATGGCTGAGTGTGTGTGTGTGTGTGGTATACAGTTAGCTTCTATGTCGGACCCTGGGTTCATAATAACAGACACTAAGTGATTTTAATGTAGGTGGTCCAGGTAGTATTTCTTTTCAATGGGAAAAACAGAAAGCTGGCTTGTCTGGAGGAGTTATGGTATTTGAATTCATTTGGTACGCACAAATCCAACCAGTGGAGATGAAGAGGTTAGTTCAGTCTTCAAATTTGATTTTGTTGAACAACACTTTACTCTGTATCAACAACTTCGGGTGGTATTTTCCCCTCAAGGCAATACATTTTTTGGGGTATAAATTATGTTTTGTATTATTTATTATTGGTGTGAAGATGCTATTTCCCCCCAAAGAAAGATTATTTACAAATATCGTTTTATTCATTTCATACTGTATCATGATAACTAAAATTAACTATAAAATATTACAAACTTTGAATTGTTTTTTAGCAAAACAAATTCTTGGATAGTTTTGTGAAAAGTGTCTATAAATCATTGGATTTGGGAATTTAAAAATATCATCGATGTAATTCATCATACACAACAAGGCTATGTCATAATCATTTGCAACGAACCTAATATCATCTACAACTGAAATTTGTATTTACTGCAACAATTAAATCACCCATTTTCATACAAACACTCCAGTTTCACTTCAAACATGATCACTATAACCATAGCATACTACCATCGGGGCAAGGGAAGGGGGGGGGGGTGTTGAGGGACTGTCCTCCCAAATCCGGTCAAAACATTAGGAAACATTTGGAAAAATTCGGGCACAGCAAGAAGAAAAACAAATGGACCAAGCGAGCAAAAAAGCCATTTACCATATTAACGTTAGAAATTGGTAGCCTACTTGTGGCTTTTGTGTATAATTTTGGGAAAATCAGCCCTCTGCCCCCCCCTTCCCTCTCAACCAGAGAGTCCACAATATGCCTATGATCGTCGCTACAAAACAGACACCTGTAAATGTACATGTATTTATAATGGTGCAAGTTTATTTCACTGGATGGCTAACTGTACCACAGGATTTACAAGATTTGAGATTGGATTTGACAGGTAGGAGAAACAAAGCTTGGTATCAGTCATATTGCCAGACGAAAGACATTACTTCTCACCGTCTTTATGTACACCCAGCATTTAGAATCCGAATAGAAAATGGAGCAACATCAGCGGTGAATAGACTTTTAATGAGACACAGCTATCTTTTGTTTCTCTTAAATTTCAATCCAATTAAATGATAGCAAATGGAGGCTGGAAGGGGATCTTCGCATTATTGGGAATACACTGTGCAAATCTTGCGCATATCGAAAAACGAGAATAATAATAAAAACTCGAACGAAGACGATGTTTTTCTATATGAAATCAAATCTTCTTTTAAAATTATATTTAGGCCTATACCAAATTCTTTTGAAAATAAAAACTCAAATAATTGACGAAACAAAATCCCGCCCATGAAAAACTCCATACGGTTATATGGTTGGGACCACAATGGTCCCGGAAGTTCGAATATGCGCGAGACTTGCACAGTCTACATGTATATCATGTATATGCTTACCAGTTACCACTGCAAACGAGATACACCTTATACGAACCCAAAAGATGCAGCCTTAAAATTGATCAACCCCACCCGTCTCAAAAAACCCAAACACCCACTAATTAAAACATCAATATCAAAGATGACTTGAATACATATATTTTTTTTTCTCTCGTGTGGTAGGCCTATCTTATGTCCTTATTGTGTCACCAAAGTTAACAAAATTGCTTGAATAAACAAAGGCATTTGGCTTTTAAAAAAAAGCAGTAAAGAAATTAATAAGCATACATGATTTGTTTATCACGTTTCGTCCTTGCCAAAATCAGCCCAGTCTTCATTACATTAACAACACATGGCTTGACTAAAAAGCTCTGAAAAGATGTGACAATATATACCTTGATTATCAGTCGCAATTATTTGAGGGTTTTTTTTTCCTTTTTTCCTGACACAAAACTTTTTTGGGGAAGATGGCACAGGTCCAGCAGGCAGGAGACCGGTAAATTATATCTGTAACAGGGCCGAGAGGCGTCATTGTTGCGCCATCACAGGGAGTCCTTGAAGAGGATAATACCCAGTTCAAAGGATAACTTGCTGGGACGAGGAGGGGGAGGTGGGGATGTCTCAATCACAAAGCCTTCATTTCACGGCTCACTGCAGCTCATGTTACTTCTGGTCTGGTGCTCTAGGCATCCTCAATGACAAAACCAGTCCGAAATGAGAGGAGTGGGGTTGAATAACAAATCACAAGCAGATCATGGTGGAGATCATAGAATAAGGTTGTAGATCGGAATGATCTGCTGAAGTTTTTGACAACTGTTAGGTTAAAGGCATCGTACACGTTTGGTAATTACTCAAAATAAATATTAGTATATACAAACTTACTTGGTAACGAGCAACGGAGAGCTGTTGATAGTTTAAAACATTGTGAGAAACGACTCCCTCTGAAGTAATGTAGTTTTTGAGAAAGAGGTAATTTCTCACTAAAATAGTTGAATCTGAAAAAGACTTCAGGCATGAAGCCTTTTTCAGGCGTCTGAATGCACACAAATTTGTGCAACAAGGGTGTTTTTTCCTTCATTATTTTCTTGCAACTTCGATGACCAATTGAGCCCAAATTTTCACAGGCTTGTTATTTTATGCATTATGTTTGGATACACCAAGTGAGAATACTGGTCTTTGACAGTTACCAAACGTGTCCAGTGCCTTTAAGTCTGCTGAGCAAATTCCGTATGGTTTGAAATCAAGTTATATGTAAATTATGTGTAAAGTTCAGTATAATGAGTCGAATGAGTTTCGTCAGGAACTATAGAAAAAAGCCGCCCATGGTGTCTATAGCTTTGGGCACCTGTTATTAATTAACAACAGACATCTGTCCATCACACGCGTCAGGGAGATGCTTGTTAGTCTTTTCTGTCAAAGAAAATACTATAGTTTATTCCCTTTTTCTTTCTCTACAGGATGCCTTATACCGATAATCTCGGAGTTTGAAAAGGAAAACTTTGATTGCTTTCGCAGACAGCCTTATTATTTCAAGAGGGGTGGGCGACAAGAGAGGGATAGAAAGAGAGAAGATGAAGCCGAGTGAAGCAAAACAGATCTGCTGATCTGCCGTGAAGGTCAACCGAAATATGTCATAGAGACCAAAACTGCAAATAAGAGGCAAGACCGGGTCTTTAGGATGATAGTTTCCGCAACGTACAATGGAAGTAAACTCGGCGTGAAATTAAAACGTGGGGGCCTACTGAGTCTGTTGTAAAACGAAATTCCATTAACATTATTACGTCATTTCCCGATGTTGGGATGCCAACGAAAAAAATGTTAGCGACTAATAAATGCACTGGGATTATTAACACCTTTTAAACTGAATGTTTTTCAAACTACATTTCTCCCGACAATCGACCATTGAAGTTTCACATGATTTTGTCTTCAAAGTGTGGTTTTATGACGAAAGAGGCCTGTACGTTAAAGACAATGGGTTGAAGGAGAGAGCACGCGCGGGGTTGAAAGTCGTGGCGTAATGGGACCGTAATAGATCTGTAGTACATACTTCCTCTAAATGAGATTAAAAATAGCGATAAATTCTGGAAAATATCTTTACATATCACTAGTTAACAGCCCTCAATGAAAACCGTGTGCTACGGTATTCATGACAATGTTGTCTCGATGATACCGACCGGACAGCAGGACTAAAAGTTAGAGCAGAGCATGAGAAAAGAGGGAAATAACACAACAATTGTTACTCCATTGAAGGTAAATGCAGGAAATGCATTAAGAGAAAGTTAAAACTACTTACTAGTATTGAATTGGTTCTATGTTCAGACGCGTTCTAACACAGTTTCACGTCCATGTTTAGACGCGTTCTAACCACATTTTCACGTCCATGTTTAGACGCGTTCTAACACATTTTCACGTCCATGTTTATTATAGACGCGTTCTAATACACTTTCACGTCCAAGTTTAGACGCTTTCTGGGAAATTTTCACGTCCATGTTTAGACGTGTTATAACACAGTTTCACGTCGATGTTTAGACAAACTTCTGACACATTTTCACGTCCAAGTTTAGACGCGTTCTAGGAAATTTTCACGTCCATGTTTAGACGTGTTATAACACAGTTTCACGTCGATGTTTAGACAAACTTCTGACACATTTTCACGTCCAAGTTTAGACGCGTTCTAGGAAATTTTCACGTCCATGTTTAGACGTGTTATAACACAGTTTCACGTCGATGTTTAGACAAACTTCTGACACATTTTCACGTCCAAGTTTAGACGCGTTCTAGGAAATTTTCACGTCCATGTTTAGACGTGTTATAACACAGTTTCACGTCGATGTTTAGACACGTTCTAAAAATTCTCACACATTTTCACGTCCATGTATAGACGCGTTCTAGCACATCTTCAAACAATGTTTGGAAGTGTTCTAGCACATCTTCAGTCACGCAATGTTTAGACGTGTTCTAGCACATCTTCACGCCCATGATTAGACCCTGTTATAAGTTATAGTTCCAACATAGCCAAGGGCCAATCAATTTAACGGGGAACCGTTAGCGGCCTTTTGGGATAAAAGTTTTTTTTTTAATGAGATAGGCCTACCGCTTTTAACGGGGTCATCGCGAATGTTCTGGTATCTTGACTGGCCCATCTTAGCAAGGCGCCAGGCTTCTAATAAAAGGATTACTTCCGCTTGGTGGTTGCTGTCTGCTTGGTTGTTACCGACTCTTTATGTCCTCTTCGTAAACTACGACCAAAGTGACTATAATACTGACTGGCCTCAACAATAGCACGGCGGGATTCCAGTTCTACTTAGCTAACGACCTTATTGTCCGCACGGGCTAAAAATCGCACCGTGCCTATCTCACTTTTTTTGTTGGTGCTGGGTGAGCTTTCGGGTTAAGCTCGTCAGATAGGGGGGGGGGACTCATAGGGGCCTACAAATTAGATCGGTTACATGACAGGTCAACAATAAGATGAAGGCGGTAATTGCCACGTAGACAAACACTTGTCTTCTCTCGTTGGGAGGGCTTTAATAGATGATGAGGAAATGGGCTAAAATGATTAATAACTTTATTTGGGGTGTAGTACCGCCAGGCTGAGGATCGAATACATGGAGGTGCGACAACCAGAGACCGGGCAAATCTTGGTGTTATCATGATCCGCAAAACATCCCCCTGAACGTCTCAGACCATGCTTAGACAAGTAGTTATCTGTGGTTCAAGCACTGACCCTTTATATTTGCGGATGATTTGATGTCTTCTGTAGGCCCTATATAGTTTGACCATGGTTCGACCATGGAGGAAGGAAATGATTTGACCTATATAGGGAAATATATACGGGTTATTAAACACTACATTTTGTCCCTTCTTTTTTTTAAAGTTAACGACAAAATGTGTTGCAACTAAAAATCGAGTTTCCTATTCTAGAATAATTTTTCTTGAAAGTTGAAATATATACCGGAACCTAAACCAATATAGCAGAGCTGTGTATTGAGAGAGTTGCGACATGGAGGGACCAGCTTTCTCTGGTCACGTGGTTGCTGGACGACATTTTGTTCCCAAATGCAGCACAACCCAATGGGCAGACTAGTCTGGCACCCTGTATTCGCCAATGCATTTTTTTGAGACAAAATGGCTTCTAATCGCAAGTTGTCGCAACTCTCTCGATACACGGCTCTGCAATATAGGAATAAAGAGCGTCCTCTCTCGTCAAGAAGAACTTGGCTCAGCCGCTCAGCCATATTTACAAGAATGTATAGATCAAAATAATATATCATGGAGCCTCTATCTACTGCTGAGTGTGCGGCATGGGTCTAATGAGGCGTTTGTCCATGAGGTTATAATGTAAGATTATTCAACATCCAATCCTAAGTCGATGCTCTAACGATCTGATGAACATTAATTGGGCTGAACACGGGATGACAATCAGCAGGTGCACAAGTCGTCTTGAGTGTGTTTATGATATGATTCGAGAAAAGAAGAAAAAAAAATTCAAACGTGGAATTGTTACAGGATTATAACGCGCTACTCTCAGCGGGCGTTCCGTTCACGTCAACTCAAAACCAGGGCATTTGGAATTGGGAGCTAATTGGCTACTTTTCCAGTCTCTATATTTAATAAGCTTCCAGACACAAAACCTAAATACATAAAGCCGAGTGAATGTATTTTTCAAGGCGATCGTTTAGATCAATGGTTGGGGTTCGCGGCGGCGGAAGAATGCCGAGCCGGGGAAAAAAATCAGGGGTTTGAAATCGGGTGCGTTCGTTGACACTGTCCGTTGTTTGTCATATCCCAACAGTCCATCTGTTTGTCTAACACCATTCAATGACGATTGTTCCACCCGTCTCCCTAACGAGGCGGCCCCCGGGCGGACCGGGCCACGGCATGATCAATATACGCCATGACCGGGCATTCATGTATACCTTGCCCGGAGATATCCTTTTCTTTTTTGCTGAACAAATCTCTTAGAGTAAGTCGGGGGAATGGCCGGTGAGCTTGTTTGGTCTCCTGAAAAGAGGGTATTGTGGAGGACGGAGGGAACTTTATAACTCGGCACACTAGCTTTAATGTCGTTATACGGTTTGATATATCATTGGGGAATTTAAAATGAAATCGAAGCTGGAAAAATTGAAAGAACAGTCCAAATGTAAAAGTTTAAACCGAGTCATGCATGTTACACTTCTCTATAAATAAATACGACAGGTGAACATGAGAAATAATCATACGTAATTTTTAAGTTAATCATAAAGGGTTTATTTATATTTCTTGCTGTTATTAGTTTTGAAGGTTTATGGAATTTGAACCGCAAATAGACTGTACTTTCACCGATATTGTGACAGTTAATATTGACTTAAATATCATGCCGATGCGCAAAGGGAGGATCGCCCCGAGCAGAATTGAAAATGGCAAATTGAGTCGGTATCCATCTCTCGATGCACTATTTCCCTTTACAACTGGGTCCCATAAATAATGGTGGGCCACTGTGTAGATTGAGATGTTCCCGAGAGAGGCGGGAACCAAGTCAGAGAATGGGAGCCAGGAAAAATCGCACAAATAATTGGTCGGCACACGGTAAGGGAATTACCAAGAATGTGGGGTGGCGTCGGTTATAACCAAAGACGGCAAAGTTTACCGAGTTGTATAATTCTACCTCCATGGTTTTTATGAACAGAGAGTGAAGAAACACAAATATTTCATCCACTGGTTACTTTGTATCGAGAAATACAAGGTTCGATTCATCACTTTAAAGGGTGTGTACAACATTGGTAAGAATGAAAATATAAATGTTCACAGATTTGCACATAACTTACATGGTATAAAGATGGTCATGGTGGAAAACTTCCGTTGAAATAGTTTTGCTTGAAATGCCATAGTTTTTACGAAATGAGTAAAATAATAGTATTTATCCTGCATGATAAATTCCGATGTTCGAACAAAGTTAAAACACATAAGGGGGTTTTTCACTGTTTTCTCATGCCTCCGAAGACCGATTTAGCTTAAACTTTCACAGGTTTGCATTCATGTATATGTTGGGCCACATCGAGTTTGGATACAGGTCTTTGGGAATTACCAATGTTGTACACACCCTTTAAGTGGTCAACACGTTTGTTTATTTCCCTCTAGACATTGTCATTGCATTGTGCGTGTCCGTGTCAAAATGTAAACAAAGACATTTGCGAATTAAACTCGCCCACAAAACGTTACCAAACCAAATCGCTGTTACACTGAGCGCTAATTCTACCTCCATAAATACAAGCAAGATACAAAGAAAAGTTCGATTTTTAAGGTAAAATGTATTGTTGCTAAGTAAATATCCTACTAGCATTAAACCATTTACCGTAAGATGGGACTCGACCAATAAACGGCACAAAACCATCCAAACAAGTTGAATTTAACGATAAATGAAGTTATTTCACTCACACATTGTTCAATGACAGTCAAAGCGTCACTGGAAAGAGAAACTCATGTGAAGACGTTTCTGGGAAATGTCAGACTTGTTTTTTCCCTCTCTTCTTAACGTGACTAATGTAACACTCCCCACACAGTAAGACGTTGCATATAGCTCCTGTGTTCTTAAGGATGTGCAACATTCAAACAAAACGTCTCAAGCGATTCGAGAGTTTAATCGAAATATCACAATGTTCAATCATTATTTCCCTTTTCATCCCCGGTGGACTTACAATCTAATCTACATTTTAGGCAGTATTACCATCCGAGTAAAATTAATTTACTGGGCTAAAAACATCTTGGGGGATTGTCCTAGACCTCATAAAGTTAATCGCAAACAGCTTCATGTGGGTCGTTCATAATCCATACATAACGTTTGAAGAGATTGACATTTTTATCAAGAGCGGCAGTTTACAAACTTGTGCAATGTTTGATAAAAAATACCCCCTCCGCGCGTTCGCGTGAGGCACCAGCGAGACCCACAGCGGACGAAAATGTGACGTGCCGATCAAAACCTCGCAAAACCCGGGCCGTGTTACAGTTTTTTGCACGCTGACATTCCCAGGAAATCGAACAAGACGTCTGCACAACTTGACGGCTGAAGTCTCTCGGGGAGTCAACTCTACGAGGACCCTCCCCTTGTCTGATGATTACAAACTAGGTAGGCCTAAAACGTTGTTAGACTCACCCCAGCATTCTCAGGTGAGCGGAACGACATTGCCGTATAGACTTCCGAATTGGAGGTGGGTTAAATAAACCATGACATCATGTTGTGGGGTTAACACAACAAAGTCCGCAGTATTCGTTAAAAATCAATTTAAAGTCACCCAGTATACCCGAAAAACTTGGCAGCCTTAAACTGCTAAAACTGGGGTGTTAAAATTGACACCATGGTAGTTGTCACATTATAGATACCGAAGAGAGAACCAGAATTAACATCTCAGGGTGTTAAAATAACACCAATGTAATTGTTTTTGTAGAAATTAGTGTTTTTTAACACCCTATTTTAACACCCTATGGTGTAACTTTTGATTCGTTGTTGGGTGTCTATATGTGACAACACCCATGGTGCCAACATTAACACCCCAGTGTTTGCAGTGTACATTCAATCTAAGGCTTAAAGGCACTGTACACGTTTGGTAATGACTCAAAATATATATTAACATAAAAACTGACTTGGTAACGAGCAACGGAGAGCTGTTGATAGTATAAAACATTGTGAGAAACGACTCCCTCTGAAGTAACGTAGTTCTTGAGAAAGAGGTAATTTCTCACTAAAATAATAACAACTTCTTGCAAGAAGTTTTTATTCCTATCTGAAAGCACGCAAATTTGTACAACAAGGGTGTTTTTTCTTTCATCATTTTCTTGCAACTTCGATGACCAATTGAGCCCAAATTTTCACAGGCTTGTTATTGTATGCATATGTTGGGATACACCAAGTGAGAACACTGGTCTTTGACAATTTCCAAACGTGTTCAGTGCCTTTAAGCACATGCAGTGGTCATGACAAGGTTCACCACGGCCCCACCCAAACCCTTCTGTTTTTAGATCTATTAATTTAGATCGCAATATTTTACATATTAATATGCAGGAACTATAAAATGGATGTGAACAAATCCATGTCATCACGTCAAAATGTCCTCCTACATCTAAAGCAATAAAAGCACCATTAGTACTATACCCTTGCATCATTTTAAGAAGCTCTTCGTTCACCCCTCTCTCTCACAATCCAAATCAGTGAGATGTTCAAGCGGTCTATTCGTTTTGGTTTCTATTACTCAGTCGGAATGTGGACACCAATTAAAATTCAATGTGTCGTGCGCCACTCGCAAACATTCCCGGCCGTCTACTGTCCCGACTGGTCCGGTCAGCGTCGCCGAGCTAATCATGGCCTTATGCCGTAGTCTGGGTCCACGCTGGGTCCGCGGTAATTGCGTTAATGACGCCTCTTGGGCTTTTGGGGGGCACCTTTAAATGACCAACGAGACAAAAAACTAAAAAGGGGGCCGGGATGTGGGATGGGTGGAAAACACGTCTTCTACCGAACGAAATTAGTAAAACAAAAACAGTTTGGATAAATTGCGTTCAGCACCTGTCGAAAATGATTTGTAACTCGCGGTAAAAGTCGCAGCAGAAATGGCTAATAGTGATGACCACTTCGAAGTGAATCAATATAATTGTGTAGGACTCCACCGATAATCACTATTCATCGCATGTAGGTTTCCTTCCCCTATAATTATCGACCATCGGGCGAGTCGAGAAGACACAACCAAACTCGAGACAAAAGCTAATGAACCAGAGAGTTGACCATCTTCAGCTGCATCATGGATGACGTGTGTTTTGCGGCGTATTAACTGGCCAAGAGCTTGTTGCTCTTCGTACGCTATAATAAGGGCATGCGTTCGTCAAATACGGGTCCAGAAAACAGTTGGCAAGGACTGATAACGGTAGGCCTACTTGGTGCATTAGTACTATAGGTGTATCATGTTAAAGGCAGGGTATACTTTTGGTAATTGTCAAAGACCAGTAACCTCACTTGGTGTATCCCAACATATGCATAAAATAACAAACCTGTGCATTTTGGGGCTCAATTGGTCATCGAAGTTGTAAGAAACTAAAGAAAGGGGAACCTTGTTGCCTAGAATTGTGTGCTTTCAGATGTCTGAAAAGGGCTTCATGCCTGAAGCCTTTCTCAGATTCAATTTTGTGGGGGAAAAAATGACCTCTTTCTCTAAAACTACATTACTTCAAAGGGGGTCCTATGTATAGTTTTATAATATCAACAGCTCTTCAGTGCTCGTTACCAAGTAAGTTTGTATGATATTATTAACTTGTAGAGTAATTACCAAAAGTACACCCTGCCTTTAACGGGATGGTACAAACTGTCTTTAAGAGGTTTTTTTTGCTCAACATTTTCTGGTTTATATATAGGGAGTATTAATTCGTGTAAGGAATGACACAACACTGCATGTTTAAGGTTAAATGATTTACAATACCGTGCAAGTACAAGCTCAACAATTAGGCCAACACAACACTGAAAGCAGACAGCTGTATCCAGAAGTCCATACACTCAGAGAAAACCAAACTGTTCAATTTGACAGAGTGTAGACACAAAACAAACGAGAGGCAAACAGCGGAAAAGAGCAATAATTGTATTGGTTGTAAACGTGGATTTATCCTGTACTGAGTAATATGAAACTCCGGTTACTTGTCCGGTAAATAGCCATTTTCCACTCAGACATGGGCCACCCCCCTAACTCACAGGTAAAATTTAGCAACAAAAATACAACATACAACCAGGGGAAAATGCCGGAAAACACTTAACAAGGTTATCGGTTGGAAACTCGAAATTGGGACATACGTCACGGTTCCCTGACCTAAAACAAATCAACACGTGACGAGTGCACTATGAAGAAACAAGTGGAAATCGTCTCAGTTTCTTGGAGCGGGAAAGTTGAATTGTAATGACATTATTAATAGTAAACGATGTATTCAAATGGGCGGTTGAATCATGCACAACCATGACTTGAAGTAGCTGGACTATGTCACATAACAAGCCACATCAACCTCCTTGAGAGAGAGGGAAAAAATAAGGCTATCAAAGTTGAGCAAAGTCTCGTCGAAGGTTCCTCTCGGGAATACTAAAACCAGTTTGAGCATCTCCGTAGAAGACGCAATATCTATTAACTCGACAAACACTGGGTACCGGGGGTGAAGGTAGAAGGTCCCCGGCTGACGAACTCCAGATTGCTACGCTAACAGATCCCCGTTCACCCAAGAAATTCCCGATCAAGTGCTACATTATCCTGACAAGTAGGTCTACATGCGCGTATTATAAACTCCGCTGACTGCAGAAATTCTTGGGCATTCTGCATCGAATTAGGACCAGTAAGTTCAGGGTGAGAAGGTCGTGATTTTTTTTCCATTCTTCGGAATGAACCTATAGTACGGCAAAGTAAATCAGCGGGTTGCCTTGGGGGTGAGTGCACGGGGTTCGAGATGGAAACAAGCCGTACACACACAGCCGAAGAATCTCGGTGACTTGTTTGGAAAGAGAAACCGAAATGTGAATAGAGTAAAAAAGAATAAGGTCACGTCATGGGTGACTGGGGTTACGAACTTGATAAAATAGCCCATGGTTATTTCTTAATTCGGTTGGTACATGCCATGGTTATAAGACTAGGTCCCGGGAGTGTGTCTTCAGATACAATGTAGCCGCTGTGTATATCGATGTCAGTGCAGCCACGTCCGATCACTAGTATAAGATCCAAAGTTGACATAAGAACTACAGCGCCACTGGACAAAAGTAACGTCAACGACGGCACCGCTTGACAGTGATATTGAATTTCGAATAGTGAGCCCGAAATTGTACCCACTTCAACGCTCATTTCTGGTCAGGTCCACTTTCAGCTTTTAGCATATACAACTGAAATTATTAGTTCAGGTTTTTTCATAATGCAGTAACATTTGCAATTAGAATATAATAATTACCATAGCCTATCAGGATTTAAACGGCTAATGACAACCACGAAAATATTAAGACATTCAAAAAATAAAACCGTTCAGACAAAAATGCTATTCCAATTTAAAGGCTCTGTACACGTTTGGTAATTACTCAAAATGTATATTAGCATAAAAACTGACTTGGTAACGAGCAACAGAGAGCTTTTGATAGTATAAAACATTGTGAGAAACGACTCCCTCCGAAGTAACGTAGTTTTTGAGAAAGAGGTAATTTCTCACTAAAATAATAAAAACTTCTTGCAAGAAGTTTTTATTCCTATCTGAAAGCACACAAATTTGTACAACAAGGGTGTTTTTTCTTTCATCATTTTCTTGCAACTTCGATGACCAATTGAGCCCAAATTTTCACCGGCTTGTTATGCATAATGTTGGGATACACCAAATGAGAACACTGGTCTTTGACAATTTCCAAACGTGTTCAGTGCCTTTAAATGACAAACACTGCCACAGCAAGAAAGTTTGTTTTCTGAATCTGCTCATTGTGAAACTACTATAGTGTAACCACATGAATATAGCTGCTGTCATTCGCGTCAAGCAAGCGGAAAATGTCAACCAAGACTGTACCGAATAGCAGTGCGACCTCTGTTGGCGCATAACACACCGAATGGCTCATAGTGCACTCAAGAAAGCGCATTGTCGTCACGCAACCTTTGACTGTGTTAGATCAAACATTTGAAGGTTGTGAAATATGCCTTTTTTGCCAATCTGTTGTTTACTAACTCACTTGTAAAAGTACCGCTTTTTTGCTTACCTTGTAAAGACACTAACGTAACATCATCCATTAATGTCCAACACACACGCCAAAAAAAAAAATGTCAACTGAGACCTGAGATCGTACAACTGTTTTTTTTGTTTGAAATATCTAAAGAACCGTAGGTCTGTTTCACATTTTTTAATGCTGGTCGAAGGATTAAAGTTAAGTGAGCATGTCCTTAAATGGCTTAGGAAAGCCAGTGTTGTTTATGTCAATGAGATAAATCGGTAGAACCCGGGAACAGCCGGAGGGTGGGTGCAGGGGGGGGGGGGTAAGAGGGCACGTTGCCTGGGCATGTGGACGTATAGATTATAGTTATAATACCAATGATGACACGGGCGGTAGTGAAAAGGCTATCCCTAAAAAAAGTCCTAGGCTAGTCGGGTTGGTACATGGCTGAATGGTCGGCAGAAGCAGACGACAAGGACTGGTGGGCGGGACCGGCAGTGCCGGACCTGCTAATATGCTAAGTGAGGCTGATGTAAAGTGGCACGTTCGCTGTATCAGAGCCAGTCATTGGTCGGTTGGGGTCTACGTCTATTCACCGCCACAATCACACACTATACGTGTACACTGTGGTACCAGCGGCTAGCTACATACACTGTACGGGCGTACACCGCTGACAGTTGTTCACAGCTATCGAGACGGTCATGCTTTACCGGAGCTATGATGACATGACCACTCTCCGATACTCTTACACAGAGAGTTTAAAAACATAAACACGGTGGTGGCTTCCGTGTTCACATCAGACTTTTTGCTCCGCACTCAACGTCTGCGTATGTGAGAGATGACATTGAATCAGAATTGACGACCGATAGATAAAAAACCACTGCAACCTAATCTGTATCACTAGTCATCTGATGGGACTTGCGGAACAAACATCCTTATCTATGATACGGTTTGAACTCGTGCAAGTTTTTGAGTAATAAGTAAACGGCAGTTATTCTAAAAGAACACCTTGCGGTGCATAAAAGAACAGGCCCCTTGTGCCAAATCTTTGGTTCATTCGCGGGGTTAGAATAGAGTTACAACCATGCTGACGGCACAGTCCAAGCTGTTTTACCAGCTCAATCGCTATGTCAACGAGCGGGTGGCCGCACGGAAGGCCAACATTGCCAAAACTATCCGTGAAGTCTGTAAAATTGTTACCGACGTCCTCAAGGAGGTTGAGGTACAGGAACCCCGTTTCATCAGCTCCCTGGTCGAGACGGAAACGGGGCGATTCGAGGGGCTGGAGGTGATCTCACCCTGCGAGTTCGAAGTCGTACTCTTCCTCAATCAAATGGGAGTGTTTAACTTTGTCGATGACGGCACCGTACCCGGTTGTGCCGTGTTGAAACTCAGCGACGGTCGCAAGAGATCCATGTCATTGTGGGTCGAGTTCATCACAGCGTCGGGCTACCTCTCGGCGAGAAAGATCCGCTCTCGATTTCAGACTCTAGTCGCCCAGGCCGTCGATAAGTGCAAGTACCGGGACATCGTGAAGATGATCCCCGACACGACAGAGGTGAAGCTGAGGATACGGGAGCGATTCGTCGTTCTCATTACCCCCGCGTTCAAGTGCAGTGGGATCTGGCCCCGCAGTGCGGCACATTGGCCGTTACCACACATCCCGTGGCCAGTACCGGGCTTGATCGCTGAAGTCAAGACGGAGGGATTCAACCTGTTGTCCAAAGAGAGTCCCGCTCAGGCTGGGAAACAATCCTCGGCGGAGGGGGACGCCTGGGTGTTGTCCTTCTCAGATGCCGAGAACAAACTCCTCCAGGGAGGCTGCAGAAAGAAATGCCTGAGCATTTTGAAAACTCTCAGAGACAAACACCTTGAGAGCACGGGGCAGCCAGTGCAAAACTACCATATTAAGACATTGCTCCTTTACGAGTGTGAGAAACACCCACGTGAGATTGACTGGGATGAAATGTGCTTAGGTGACCGCATCAATGGTATTCTATTGCAGCTCATCTCGTGTCTACAAAACCGGAGATGTCCCCATTACTTTCTGCACGGACTAGACCTGTTTAGTACCAAACAACACAGTTCTTTGGACACGGCTGCGAAGCAAGCATGGAGAATAGCACGAGAAATCCTGACCAACCCAAGAAGTCTCGAAAAACTATGACCAAACCCACAAGCTCGGGGTCAATACGAAACTCTGAAAAACACGACCACCGTCGAACTCGACGATGTGTACCAGACACCCATGAAGCGTGGGGGTATGGGCACGAGCGGCGCTTTAGACGGGGGAGTTGGATGAGACGTCACGGTGAACACTGTCGCGGTGAAACGAGCTGTTTAACGGACTCTCGGGTTTCTTACGCACTTTTCAAAGCTACGGTGAAGGGTCGCGGGGAAATTTGGAAATGTTGATGTATAGAATCTATGTATAAAATGTGGTTCAGTTTGGAGGCAAATGGAGTGGATTTGGCGAATTGTACAGACACTGAATCAGAAGTCATACGATAAATATCACCTGACGTTCTGTGAGTACATTACTTAAAATCAGATATGCTATTTGTCACTGTCATAACACGAGACTTTATTGGGATGGAAACATGCGTGTACAATTAAACTCTCCTCCCATCCATGGTAAAAATGGATACTTTTTTTATGTAAGTAAAAAAAAAATAGCTTTATTAGTTGAGCAGTTATGGTTAAGCTCAAGAAACACTTGGAATCAAACTTCAACATTTTACTTCAAAATTAACTTATAAATTTGTAAGTCACGTCAAATGTAGTTCTCCAATTGCTATGCGGCAAAAGCCGACACAAATCTGTTAAAATTTCCATCTTTGATGAGTAATAAATTAATTTCTTTTTTGTCATGAAATGTACTAGACTGTTATTTCATCTATGAACTCAGATTTTTTAGGGTTGTTAATCAATAACACTAATGATGGCTGAATACTGTGTTTGGTTTAACGTCATTTAGCCCTATAGTTAAGTACAAACTCTACGCAAAACCCCCCAAAACAATTTGCTATTCAAAACAGTTGTGTATTTCATTGTCAACCAGGATCAATTCATGTGGATATAATATCAGAAGAGGAAAGCTTAATTATAATGATCGGAGAAAATTGATTAAACCAAAACGATAAAATAATTCGATTGCATATACATTGGTGCTAAGATATTTTAAGCTGAATCATTGGTGGTAATCCAGGGACCAATATCGGATCCCCCACAAACAAACCACACACTATTTTATCGAATTATACCTTCAGCTAAATTAGACCACAACATGCTCAATCTGCCCTTGAACTCGCCATTATTTCATTAAAAGTATTCCCAGGTTATGTTCAAGTGACGATAATAGATTCACTTGACTCAACCAAATACACTTGTATTGGGTAGAAGATGCTATAGGAATCTCCCAACACCGTTATCAATGTGCGAAGTTTGTGGATCAGATGGGAACACTGCAGTAAAACTGAGGTGTATTGCTCGCAATGTAAAGCTGTCGATTTGTACTGTTTTGCTTGTAATACATTTCAAAATGATACCGGTACTTACTTATTAAAAAAAAACATGGCATTGTAAAACCATCAGAATGTTCAAACTCAGTTTCGTTGTGATGGACACCAGATCACACAATACGCACTTTTCAGTGGTGGGAATTGTACAGGTTATATTCTGCACGGACAACGCATTGTTGCAGGGCAGAAATCATAGCCCCAAATACCCTATGTATATAATTAATATATAGGCCTACATGTAAAGATTCAGTTTGCCTGCGTGTTGCTGATAATGTTAATCAACGGTACTTTGTTTACAAGGTCTTTAATTATCACAAAGAACCTTATCAGTTTAACAAAACATACAAAAGACCAACTGCAAACCCGTTTTTTTTTACCATTCGTAATTGAAATGTTTGAAGTGTGATACAAATTGCAGGGTATAATAAAAGCCTTTCACAATTCCCTGTTGACATCTAATAAAACAAATAATTAAACGCAATGGAGTGGATCTAAAATATTGTCAGCATCTGGTACAGTTAAATCCCATCAATATATTTTTATGGTGAAAATGTCTGAATAGCATTTTTCTTCTTCTTTTTCTTCTTCACTTGGACCATGAATTGATTCAGGAAAAAAATGACTTGCGGGAGCTGGATCAGCTAAACCCGCGTCCATAGACTCCCGAAACAGATTATGACAATCCATTGGTATTTTCTTTTCTGCCATAGTGCAAAGCAGGATTACTGCGAAGAAAAGGACCACATTTGTGAATATAATTAGCAAGTGTCCCCCGTTGTAAATATTGACTGCAAACTTCTTTGTATATAACATGTGGTGTTGTTATCTGTTAAACTCAACCCCGCTGACGTGTTTTTGGTCTTAAGCTAGGCGACTGTTGGAGCTGTATTATTAGAATGCGGCAGTGTATAAGGGTACTTTGTTGATATTACATCGGTACAAATAAACACAGTCGACACTCGTTATAACAAGATCGCTGGAACTGGCCAAATTACCTCTTTATAACGGGAACGTTGTTATAAAGAGGACAGCAAAACAAAGAAACACAAAGCAGAAATGAGATTCAGGACTTTAGAATGTACTCTTTATAAGCAGAACCTCTTTACAACAGTGCTCTTTATAGGGAGGGTTGACTGTACACTTGTTCTACCCCGGTTCATTGTCTTTAATAAATGTTCATTGTAATGGTTCACAGTGTTTGACGCCTGCTTGTTCTACCCCAGCTCATATTGTCTTTAATCAATTTCCATTGTAATGGTTCAAAGTGTGTGACGCCTTCATGCACAACTGAACAATTTGAAATGGAAGAAACTCTACTCCAACATTTTAATAACTAGCTGACGAAGGCACACAATCTTCAATGAAATGCATGAAGTGGATACAGAAAATGTAAAATGCATCTCACCATCGGTACAACCCAGGTCTCCCTATTTATACTAAAACTCCAAAACTCTACAGTTAAACAAATAGATACAAAACCTCACCTTGATAAATAACTGAGCGCAGAAGTTTTAAAATAGATGTTTAAAATTACAGCCTAAACAGACAACACGATCCAGGCAATAAGGCTTGTAATGGCCCCTGACAATCTACACGCCCATATCGGGTAATTATAAAATTGTTGTTGACGTTCTAAAAGGGTCAGACTCAATTTGTCTTGGAGTTGTAACACTATATACCATGCGCTATAAATGACTGTCATTAACATAATACTGTGGTCGTTTCTGAGGTTGAATAGTTTTAAACTAAAAAATTGTGGAAGAATAGCTGTTATTTAAAGTAAAGCAACTTTGTATTTATTCAGGATTCGGTAACTCAAATTCATACTGTTTTTTAAATTTTTTATTATGTGACAAGTTGAATCGGCTGTTGGTTTTGAAAATATATGGTATACGCATCTGGACGGAAAGTTGAACAACACCACAGGCAGGTTATTAAAGGCTAATGTTAAAAACAAACCTACTGGTAGATACATTAAATGCCAGATAGATACCATGTAGATGTAACACATATGGTGCTGTGTGCATTCAAAATTGAGTCTGTATATACCTCTTCACTTCGAACATAGTTTCTTGTAATACGACAATCCAGTCAGAAATAGTTGTAACACTTAAACTATCTTTTACAAGATGTCTATCATTTTCAACTTTCCACCAAAGAAGTCTAGAGACTCGTATTCTGTAGTAATATTCCGATGAAAGTGTCCTTTTGATGTAGATACGCATCTTAGAATGAGGTCAAACCGAACCAACACTGACCAATATTGCTTTAGGTTTAGGTAATAATGGTGTTGTGACTTTTCTTTACAAAATTCGCTTTTTTTGTCAATGCAGCAACCGGCTAAAGTCAATTGTGTCTGTTAGCAAAAAAAGTGTTGTCCCCTATATATCAAGTTTGTTAGAAAGTAGGGCTGAACATTTTCCTGTATACAAACTGCTTTGTAAAAGAGAGTAAAGCAACTTGGTGTCATTGTAAAATGGGTGGCGTGCACAGCGTCTATTATACGCATATCGTGTTGTTAAATGGTGAATTAGTCGCAGTACTGGGTCAGTTTGCAGGGTGTTTGAAGATGGGAGGGTTGTTGGGGGTTTTTTCTTGTCAAAACGAGAGGACATGTTTTGAAGGTTTACGTGGCCGTAACGATTATTATAAATAGCAACTTAAGATGATTATTGTATGTGGATGTTTTTTGGTGATGTTGTTTTGTTGTCTTCGGAGTATTATCGAGACAGGGAGCTCTGAAATAAAACCTAGCAGCATTATAAGAAAGAAAGAACTAAATCTCCAAAGTGTGTTTGTTATGCCTAGTATTGTGTGCGCTTGTTCAGTTCATACGCATTGTATATCATTGTCACTATATGAGCCAACTGCCAGGACACGAAATCGAAAGGAAACAAAAATGAGGTAATGTGCTCAAGCTGATTACGCTAATTAATTAATGCAGACGGTTTTAAAAACTATCTCACGGTTTTTACACACACGATCGTGCATCAGGAAAGTTGCCAATCCTAGTTTCTCCATCACATTATTAAACTGGTTACCATTGTTTCCTTATGGAAACAAAATGCAACAATGAGTGAATGGTTGTTTATAAAAATGGATCTTCATTAAATATCAATGGCTTATGACATGTCAAGTTTCCACGGTCACAACTGTTTCGAGCGCGTTGCATGCACGACCAACGAAGTGGTCGTGCATGCACGTTCGATTTTTCCACCCGATTAGAAGCATTACACAACCCCGTGAAAACCGAGACCATTGTCCGCCCAGACAAACCATAGGCTTGCTCCACACACCATGCTGGGTTGACTCCCTTATAACAGAGTCCCGAAGGTTTTACCATTTGCCAGGGAAAACAAGAAGAATAGACGGTGGTGACAATTTTGGCAAGTAGCACAACAGTGGGCAGTTATATCAATGACGGACCGTTTTTCTAGCCCGGCTCCGCTGTTTGTGTTGCGGGTGTTCGGAGTCATCAACACTACAAGAGATTTACACGGGTATGGTGCTGGGGGAAGTTAATCGGGCTTGCCTGGTTGGTGGGTACGAACAACAGTGTGGCATGGGGTCGATACCGCGCTCATTCTCGTGAGGGTTTGGGACCTGTTGAAAAACATGCAACGCCCGTAGCTTGCAATCGTCACAGCAAGTTTACGTCAATATCCCAAAGAAAACTTTATAAAATATTATCTCTCGATATTAAAATAGTCTGTTATAGAAACCAAAAACATTAATAGTCTCCTGTATTCCATGTACCGAAATGAACAGAATACTGCATGACTATTAATCAAACTATAGGCTTTATTAATCTTCACAACCAACAAAAAGGAACAGAAAATGCCGTTAAAACAGATATGGACATGCATTTATGTGACTCTGAAGAGTTATTGGGCATGTAATTGAGGGGCCAGTATGTCGTGTTCTCGATTGGCCTAATCGACATGCATGATGGATGCACCACAATCCCACATCACCCATTTAATATCACCATGTTCATGTTTATAGGCTGGACTGGCGAATCTTTTCTTCATTGGAAAGTTTTTCAGGGGAGGCGACTTCATTCATTTATTTCCCCATTAATATTTTGTCAGACGGTGATAAAAACCCATCATTTCGTCTATGATACATTCAACCCATTGTGCCATGGCTAGTCCGTAGATTTCACACAGCAGCGTTCTATTTACCACATTCCAACGTGCATGACGAATTTCCAGATTATTGTTACCTACAACGACAAATAAGCTTTGATGCGGTCTTCCAAAACCTCGATCTTTCAAACATTTCAAGCAACTGAGATGAGTGCATACAACTTGTTTAAAATTGTAGACAAAGAAGGCAACTCTGTCTGTATTAAATGCACTGAACACGTTTGGAAATTGTCAAAGACCAGTGTTCTCACTTGGTGTATCCCAACATATGCATAAAATAAGCTTGTCAAAATTTGGGTTCAATTGGTCATCGAAGTTGCAAGAAAATGATGAAAGAAAAAACACCCTTGTTGTATAAATTTGTGTGCTTTCAGATAGGAATAAAAACTTCTTGCAAGAAGTTTTTATTATTTTAGTGAGAAATTACCTCTTTCTCAAAAACTACGTTACTTCAGAGGGAGTCGTTTCCTACAATGTTTTATACTATCAACAGCTCTCCGTTGCTTGTTACCAAGTAAGTTTTTATGCTAATATTTGTTTTGAGTCATTACGATACCTTTAAGCCTACTCTTACAACAAAAAAGGTTTTTTTAATAGGACGAGGCATGCGTTTATATTAAACCTTTTCAATCCTTATAAGGTGCTACATAGCCTAAATCGGTCTCATAATTCAAAAAATTCAATAACCTGTCTTAAAATGTTTCTGTTTGCTCAAGCGCCCGAGTACCGGTACCTTATTGGTAGATACGTGCACTTTTAGACTATTATTATACGAACTCTTGAACTCCAGCCTTATTTTGTGAACTGCGATCAAAAATGCATATTGTCCTGAAGTAGAAATAGCCCCCAGAAAACCAGGCTTCATAAAATATCAAATCGGGTGTTGACTGCCTATATACATGACCGCAAATTGAATCTTATTTGTGTATGAGTTGTTCCTGTTTATTTTTCTTCAAACTTTTTGCTCGTATTTGCTCGTAAGTGTTTATTGTGAATTGACATTTGAATAATGGCAAAACCATGATTAACTGATCCACTTGAACCGTCAGCATTATAAGCATTATTGCGTGATAAGTTTTCGACCAGTGCCAACACACTGACAACAGATACAAAATATGCTAGGTCTGTTTTGGGGGTTGACCCGGAAGTTAAGATGAAAAATTCAATTGCTCATGTTTTATAGATCCGAGAATGTTACAAGCTCCCATTGCACGGGAAGAAAATCCGCCAAAGATTAGTGGTAACTTAAAATGAATTATTGTTGGAATCACGTCCATCAGCATTGGCAATGTTACATGTTACATGTTACATGCATTGTCCGTGGCATATGGGAAAGTTGTTGTATGTTTTTCGTTTTGACAAAGCATCATCTATGAAAATTCGTTCAGAGAAAAAAATTCAAAAAAACCACCCCAAAATAAAAACGGCGAAAATTGGGCCACGCAACTTTAGCATTGTCATAACACGTACAACTCTGACCTAGATTTCATGAAGTGTAAACGGAAAAATTGTTTTCAAAAAGATGAAACCCCCCCCCCCCCAAAAAAAAACCCTAGACATTTGTACATAGACATTACCTGTCTCAAAAAGGGGATAAATGCCAATGGTATTATTTGAGAACATTTACAGATAAGTACAACAAAAACAACCAAAAACGGCGCTCACAAGTTTCTTAAACTGTAATTAGTGTCTTCATGCTAAAGGTGTACGAAATTATGCATACATTTGCATATGAAAGTGTTCCAGTGCCTTCAACTCCTATAGTATCCTAATCAAACAAAGTAAACAAAACAACTCGGCCTACATCTTAAAGTGTTAAACGGATTGCATACGTTTGGTAATTGGAACCCACTGCTCGTTTCAATCCTATATAGGCCAAGTTGTAGATATATACCATAAAACTAACCTGTGAAAATTTCATTTCAAAAGGTAGCGTTTTTAAGATATTGCCGGAAATCTAGAGCGGTTACTGTACACGCAGGGAGAATAATCTGCAATTGGAATACACAATCTGAGAAACGTTACTGTCGGTAACGCTTCTCAGATTCAAATTTGTGGGGATAAAAAGTGATATCTTTTTCCATAACTGCAGTACTTCTAAGTGAAAAGTTTATCAAAATACATTTTACTATCCAAAGCTGTTGTACTTCTTACCAAGTAAGTTTTTATTGCCATTTAGAGTCATTACCAAACGTATACAGGCCCTTTGTCTAAAACACCCCTTAAATCTTGAATTGAGTGTGAAATCCCGTTAATAACACCCACCGGTGAATAATATTAATCGAATAATAATTAAGTACTCAGAATTCTGAATTTGATTAAGATTGAATGCCACCGATCTCTGTAGCCTTAATACAACCATATCGCCGCTCTTTGGTAACCAAAGCGAAAAGTAGTCTGGTCCCCCATGATCTGAATTATAATGAGTGCGTTGAGTGTGTGCAGACAACGGGCCAAGATGTTACACCCGTACAAGGTTATGGAGTTTTCTTCTCAAAGACTGGATATAACAAACAAGATCCATGTGTATTAAAACAGGAATAGGCCCTAACTTATAGTATTTGTTTTACTAATACAAATACCTGAAGATTGCGTCGAAGCGTTTATTTTGATGCAGCTGTTCTTAATGCACTGTATGTCTAGAATAGTGACTCAGCATCAGTAATATCTTGAGTCGAAACTATGGAGCTACATTACGAGATATCATGTTATAAAGACGAGCAACCAAACTACTGCTTATAACATTATGAAGTATGTACATTATATACGTATATATATGTATATAAAACTAGTTGGGGAGATGACCTTAGCTTTCGATCCAAACCGGACCTTCGTCAGAGGCATAAACAAGCACAAACAAAAACGTATCCATTTATAGCAAAAAGAGGAGCAAAGGATTATGGAAGGCATCCAGACAAAAGCCGGAAAATGATAGGCAATAAAAGTTATTAATTTACAAACAATGGGTGGCTATATATGTATATTGCCCAAGTTACACCGATGTGTATTACGCACTGTATACTCAGTACTTTACACCAATGAATTCTGCATTTTGATTAAAATCGAATGTCACCAAACACTGTAGCCCTTTATGATAAATGCAACCATATTGTCACTCTTTTATGGAATCAATATCAAGTATTGTCATTTGCATTTAGTGCCAAATATCGTTGATTAAACAATAATGCATAACAGCCGACCAATATATAAAGACAGGTTATAAGATACCAACTATAACAGTTACACATAGATATGTGCTTCTGTTTCAGCAATTGTTGATTCTTGTGGGTGCTTCACGTCTTTACTCCCTCGTTGGGGTTTGAACATTGTGCAATTTACCAGAGCCAATCGTTATTAAGACCGCGGATGAAGGGAATACAGACTTTTGAGACTCTATAATCTCAACCAAATGTCGAGACGACAGAAGGATTGAACTATAATGCTTGTGAAACGAGAGCTTCATATCTCATAGTTATAATACACGCACAGAGCGACCAACCACTGTTAACACGGGGATTGTCGTGTACTGCAAATCGGCATTGGATCATAGCTGCATGCAGTGCAGGGCTTACTTCAGTTTCAGGCACGGTGATTATGTCGGCAAAGCCTGTGAGTTTTCCCCCCAAGTCGGTAAAGTCTGTACAACATAGCGTTGGATATAGAAGATCTACGCTTTGATTACATTACGACAAGAACCAAGCTTTTCAAAACTTCCACACAAAAAAACAGCACAGATACAATCTATATTATGTTTATAAATCCCGCTTTATGCTAGTAATTCGAGCGGATATTCTCGCTTGAAAAAACGCCGCTACCCGCTGAGATGAAAAATGGGCTTATCACACCTGAAGTTGCAGTACAGTGTTTATAAAGCTAATGCTTGATGTGGGTCAGTAAATCTATACCTATAGAGAAATGAACACATGAATATTGAGGATTAATATTATTAGATTCAACTATTATTATTGCTGGGGTTTATAGATGAACACAATGTAGACGCACCCTGTCTACATGGGATTTTGCATTTTGTACTAATTTTAAGTGATGCCTGCACCTATAATTCAAAGATTGTTTAAGATCTTTATAGAACTAATACTGATAGGAAGACAACTGACGTTGCTTTCTTTTTCAATAAAATAATAAGGAAGGGAAAAATAAACTAACATTAAAGCATCAATTGTTGACGGTTTTTATATATATTTTGTTTAATGCAAGTTTGCCACAAATAAGGCTATAAAAGCCACTCTTGGTAAGGGGCTACAAGAAGAAAATATTAAGATGAAAATAACTCAGAGGAGCTTAATAATCCTCTTAAAACAGTCTAGATTGTAGGATGGAGAGAAACATGCACCAGGCAAGGAGTTCCAAAGAGATGCAGTACGTGCAGTACGTGGAATAAAGCTGTTGGAATGGCTGTAACAACGTCAGTAAAAACCCGAGTTGACTCTTTCCGAACAAAACAACAAGAGTGTACGTCCACAGAAACTTGTTTCAGGATTTCATGAAACGAGTGCCGGTGGAATAGCACATTCCTATATCCTTTATCAGGATCCTCTACATGTATGTTTCATTCGTTTATTTATTTATTTTATTCCTTTATTCCTTTATTTATTCATTTTATTTATTCCTTTTTCCTATATTTATTTATTTTATCTATTCATTATTCCTGTATTTATTTATTTTAATTCTTTACATATTTTTTTAAATTGATTCATTTATTTATTGATTGATTTATGTAGGCTATATTATTCATTTGTTCCGATATTTATTCATTTTATTTATTCAGTGTTTCCTTTATTTATTTATTTGTTTATTTATTTATTTATTATAGTCATTTCTAACTCCGGGCACTTTAATCTTTTATCTGTAGTTTTTTATATTGAAGAAATGTATATTAAAAAATCTTCAATTTCCAATTTTAATATTTTGTTTATTTCGTTAAATTTTAATTGCTTGTAGAATTATTCAGTTTTCTTTATGATCTTACTGTATTTTATTGTCTTGGTTGTACGTGTACTGTGTATTGTTTTAAAACATGTTGTTGTTGTTGTTGATGCTTTGATTGGGCACATCCCAATAAGGACCCAGTGATTTGGAACATTTGGAAACTTGCACGGTGCCGATCTAACGAGGGCATTTATTACAGCAATACGATCTATTTTATATGAATTATTTTGAAAGGGTCGGCAAAATATAAACAAGCAATGTCGACACTTTGAATCTCAGAGAAGACTGCACGTTACCATAGGTGAATGGTAGTTGTATGGAATGGGCGAACATGAGTAATGGGCAGGCCTATCACAAGGTGGAATGAATGAACAGGGGGTATACACTTTAATCATGGTGCAGCCCTCGTGTTTATTCCCCATTAAAACCAATTGAACCAAACCGAGGCTGGAAGTGAAGTTAGTCTGGTCCCTTATTATAAATTGAGAATTAAAGCTATAAGTGTCATTGCGTAAACAAGGAATCAGACCAAGATGGCTGCACTGTGATTGGGCAGGTATGTCACATTGTGGAAGATCTGGGGGAAAATACACCTGCCAACACTATCAGTTCCATTGTGCAATTCAAGGTAATATATGGAATTACCAGCTTTCGGTCATGTACTATGTTCATTTTGATGTTTCAATTTTTACTGACTAATGTGTGTTTAGAAATCTTGCTTGCATTCACATTTACCAACATGTTGTCCCATTCTTTGACAACAACTTCACCACCAACTGAATTGGCGTCGCGTGGGATTTTCAACGCCACACAATGACCCTGTCTGCTGGATTCACTCAAACATTATACAGGTTGTTTCATGCTTTCTATTATTTAGGATTCTGCTTTACTTTCGAAATTGAATGTAATATTTATAGTCTTGTGAAGGAGTTCCAATGACTTTACTCTAAAAAGCCAACAGCCGACCGTTAGGGCACGACCTCACAATCAACCAAGGAATGAAAAATCAACATAAAAACTCACTCTTTGTCCGACTGTCAAAATGAAAAGGACTGGAAAACAATATTCAATAGCATTTGGATCACATCTGCCATTGAGGGCCCTTTTTTGTTCAAAGCCGTTAAAAAATCTAAAATTACCATCTAGTCAAAAGTGAACTTCTCGTTTATAGGGTGGTGAACCCGGGATACAAATGCTATCGTCTTTGGTCTGAGGAATAAGGCATTATTCACAGAAAAGTGCGGTATCGATAAAGATTTGTGTTGTATTTTTGTTTTGTGTGTTGAAGGACGAGGTGTCTATTGTTGGGGGACAATGTGTGTCAACGGTTGTCCCAGCTTTGGGGTTGCTGTCACGGTTAGCAGACATTGAAAATATGAACGGAGTGCGAAATCTCCCCCTTAAAGGGCTTGTTTGACTCATGTTAAATATATCCAACCTTCACACATGAATGATACTTCAGTTATACAATGACAACAAGAGATTCACGTGGAGTCATGCTGGCTTTCTTTTGCTTCTGTTTTGTATGTGTATTCATATCCCAAATTGTGATCCATTAACTTTAAGAGATGAGGTCTGGTGTTTCTGATCGGCAGAGTGTGTGTTCGAGTCCCGATCGTGGCACTTGTGTCCTTGCGCAAGATGCTTGACCGTAATTGCTTTGTCTCTTGGATGGGACATTAAGCCATAGGTCCTGTGTACTAGGATTGGTAGTGCATGTAAAAGAACCCAGAACACTTATCGTGGAAGAGTAAGGGTTAACCCCGGCGTTTCTGGTTCACATTATAGCAAGCACCCCTGTTTACTGGTTTCCTCAGGCTTGCGAGCTACAGTGATTAAGTTCACTTATGAGGCATCCTTGGTTTCATCACCAGAATTATATAATAACAATACAAATAAAATTTATTAACAAAATATTCATATGCACAAACTAATTCGAAGCTCCAGTTTCCATGACGCATATGCCTTTACTCATACAACTAAACATTTTGGTTTCATCGGATATATCAGATTTATTTTAGCTAGTTGCTCATTTTCCTTTTGTGGGGGAAGATTCATTCCTAACTCCTCATTTTGTCTTATATATGGCCTATATATTTCACCTTTTCCTATAGTGTGACACTGTTTATACGCACTCCCTTTAAACTTCTCGTAAAGTGCACCATTGGTTCGACCCTTAAATAATTTGGGTGATTTTCAAACTCTCACCAGGCAACAGAACGTCCTCTGACGAATATTATATTTGACAAGTTGACATTTTCGAGGAAATGCGAAACTCATGTAAACCGAGGTCAATCGTATAGATTATCAGCACATCCATTTAAAAGTTATAATAGATGTTAAATTTGCATCGGGGATAAAGAATATTTATTTTTGGTTTTTACCCATACACCGACGTTTGTTAGCACTGTATACTCAGTACTTTCCCGAGTCCTGTGAAAAAATATCACAGGCATATTACTCGGGTGGGATTCGAACCCACGACCCTTGCAATACTAGAGCAGTGTCTTACCAACATTTAAAAGTTATTAAGAAAAGCATTTTACAACTTTCCTGCGGAAGAAATTTATGAAACGCGCCCCCAACAAAAATTCCCGTGTGATCACTTGAACTCCTAATACTTTTTCTGATGCATTTCCACATTCACAGCCTTGGTATCCAAACCAGCTTTAATGGTTTTAGTGGGGGTTTTGGGGCATTGTGAGCGTGGCTCACAGTGCGGTGAGCACAAACGCATCTCTACTTTGTATACTTTGCGCTGATTTTTTTTCTCAAAACGTTCCGAAGTCGCTACAGGGGTAGTTGTGATTGATGTACGCGTATAGCGAAATATTTAATTGATTTTTCGTTTTCGCCACACGGAGGGAATCTAATGATGTGTGTCCGGGAATCGCTTTTTTGTGTCTAGTTTCTGAAGTCAATAATTTAGGGGTCAACGACTGAAAAAATGAATTAATTTTTTTAAATGATATACGAGCCTAAATGAATCAAATGCGAAATCTCGTTGTTCAACTTTGCGTCCACCTGTAAGGTTGTTCTTGCTAAAAGTGTTATTCAAATGTGGTTTATTTTACCAAACGAAATTCGTGCTATACGTTCAAATATGACTTTCAGACGATAAAGTGCCGTCAGATTCTCAACATAACTAAATCAAAGCCTCAGTTTGAATTCAGAGTTAAATCTGCGATGACTTCACTGTGGTCATAACATTTTGGCTGGAGAGCATGGACACTACTGTACTAGCGGATTGCCAATGGGTACCGTTTTATGAGTGGGGACGAGTAAAATGCAATACGGTTTCATTGTGTGGTTGTATATTGGTCAAGTTTCTTGAATGCCAGTGCGCCTTCTGTCTCGCTCCCCTTCTTTGCATATCACAGGAATAACTTATCAGTTCGTATTCGCCAAGCTGACTCTTTTCTGATTTTCAAGGGACTTTTCAAGACTCACTTGTTTGAATCGACATTTTTGTAACAAATTACTTCATATATACTTCATTGTTTTTATGTTTTGTGTCCTGCATTATGCGCTATATAAATGTCTCGTATTAGGGCCTATTATTATTATTATTATTATTAATACAATGGAAGCCATAGAGGCACCTAGGCGAAGATAACATCATTGATTAATAATATGGAACAATAATCATACATGCTAAGAACTGACATAAATCAAATGACAAATGAAGAAATTAGACCTTGTTTGAAAGCCGCGAATCGGAATAACTTCAAATTAAACGCCAAGAACCAAATCATGAAAATTAATTTGTTCAGTTGCTATGGTATCTGCCGTATGCTCTTATTTAGTTATCCTATTCAAGACCCCCCCCCCAAAAAAAAAAACAAACAACAAAAAAGCGTATGTCACACACTACCCACTGCTCTGGCAATGCGTTCTTAAGAACTATATACGGACGACAGCGGTATATTCGTAACCAAAATCTGCATACTGAGACCTTGAAATGTGCATTTTTGAGATTGATTCCGCAGTGGATATGAGTTGGATAAAGTGCGACCAATGAATGTGCAGACACGTTCCGTGAAAGGGGCCGATATTTATTGAAATGTTGACCGCCAATAATGTAGCCGCGACCGAGCCGGTGAAAAAAAAAACGCGCTCTGCTGAGAGCCCACGGTAGTGCAAATGTCACGGTTCGCATCAGGGTAAAATCTCCCTAATTGCGTTACTGCAAAGTTTGAGGGATGGAGACACTTCGCGCCAGTGAGTAGGGTTTTTAAAAACCTTGCCGCGATTCTGACAAACTCGCGATGGGGGGGGGGGGGGTGGGGGACGGGACTTGGCTGCTTGAGATTGTGTGGGGGAAGTTGGTAAACATTTAAGCCCCACGTGAGCTACCCAAGGTCGTCTAATTGCACACTGTGGTTCCAGCGTTGATTAAGTACTTTATACTGTAGCCAGGATCAATTTTGATCGAGAATGAGTTTGATTCCGAATTAATGTATCAGTAATGAACACGGTATGTAAGTTCACGGCGATATGGGAGCTTTCAGTGTTGACAAGAATGTGTGTCCACACAATTGGCACAATGGGACCTTTTCTGTGAAAGAACTGTTAATAGCTTTTATTTTGTTTGGATAGCACGTCTTTAAGGGTAAAATATGTTGTATACAAATTTTTAATTTGCCCAGTATATGCTGTCTATTATGCATATAGGTAACGCTCTACAAGTCTTGGTAACACGACCATTCATCATTTATGTGTGGGGCACTTGAAGTTATTGAAGCAACAATAATAATATTTAAAAATTTAAAAGCAACCCGGACAATTGACCCGGGAATGTATTATGTATTTATTTATTAATTTATTTATTTATTTATTGCAATATCTTTATACAGGATAAAAAGATCAGCAAAAGCTGTTTTACATCAATGTCCTGTTAAACATAAATGGCCAACATAAACAACATACTAAAATAAAGATGAATAACAAGTAAAACTGCTTAAAGTACAGTTTCTTATATATACATTTACAATATGTATTTTATGTCCGAAGATATCAAATAAATAATAATAAAAACATAAACCGCGTTTCTAAACGGACCTGTTATCCAAATGGAGAAGGGGTATCTTCACAAAGGAGTCAAAACAAAAAAAGTATAAAAGTACTGCCTCTGTAAATATTGTTTTGATTTTTCCTTCAAATTAATTATGGAAACCACCAGGTGTATAGTGTAGCATCAAGGCTCTCTACCATATCAAGCACAGAATGGACCACCTACATGTATATATAGCCAGTATTACCCGCAGCCTCGCACACTCCCGGCCAACTGCACCAGCCAAGAAGAGGGGATGAGGGGAGGACGGGTTTCCTTTACAGGGTAAATCCGTGCGTGATACCCAGCAGAATGTGGTCGACCGAGATAATAACTGTCTCCGAATACAATAATGTGTTAATTACTGTCAAGTTCGAAGAGATCGACTTCTAACGAGGCCTGACGCTCTCTAATATCACGTCTTATTTAAGGATTAAAAGTTGGGTTCGTGTTTTGAAACCCGCAATTACAAGATTTGCCATCTTAATGACAACTGGACTTTCCGTTTGGGGGCCAACACAACAAGACCTATATTGAGGTGGTAGTGGAAAGAAGAAAACAAGTTCATTAAAAAACTAACCCCAAAAGACCCCAAAACAAACACATAAATCATCAGCAAGAGAAACTGAAAAATGGCAGTAATAACCAACATGTAGACAACTATAGACCACAAAGTCCAAACATTATAGGACAACAGGTTAGGACCATATAGTTTAGGACCACGGATAAGAACCATAACTTAGGACCAGTTGGAACTACACAGACCATATAGTGAAGAACCATTCTTTTGACAAAAATGCTGAAATGGCTTCCTAAGTTCAGATTATGGTGAGTATTCCCAAAACTCAATTGATATTACTTTAATAGTATAACTTCGGCACGCATCGCTTGCTAGTTTACAAATCAGACTTTACCGGAACGATCAAGGTTGGACCGGTGGTTGGGCGAGGAAGGGAGTGGTAGCCTGTAACTTCCAAAATGAACAACTATTTCAGCAAAGGTATAGGCATTTTGTGCATGTTGTCGATCCCATTGGGGGTGCAAGGGGAGGGGGGGGGGGGCAAGGGGAGGGGGGGGCAAGATGAGGGGAGGGGGTTCTCATCAGGGTGCCCCCTGCTAGTTACGCTACCGCGTAGACTGTCTTAACAATTAAACGTTGCACGTTATAACTGAAAACGAAACTTGCAAAAAAATGTCGATTGTCGAAAATTAAATAGGCTTCAGTTAAAAATCAAGTTATTTCAAACCTTAAAATCACTCTCAAAATTATTTTCAGTTGACTTCAGCACCTTGCATACTCAAAGAGTATACTCTCTTAAAGTTTTAGGTTGAAATTCATTCTAATCGATTGAAACTAGTGACATTGACAACTGCGGATGATTTTGTCCCTATAGTTAGAGTGAATTACAGTATAAGACTTTAAGAGAGTAATACAACAGTGTCGGCAAACAACCGTTGTATGGAATGTTCTTTTTAGTTCACCTCATTCCCTTACAGTAAAGCAGAATCTATCAACACATTCAACAGGAATGGAAAATAGCAAACGGAAGGTGCACTATTTTTTTCTTCTTCTCTCGTCCGCATCTGACACGCGGGTTGGAGATAAGACATCTTTAAAATAACAATGAATTGTTTTATCTGTTTTTCAAATCAAAGCATAAAAGCAATGCACTCAGACTCGAGGGAATTACACTGCAAGGGAAATTGAGGTTCGTATATGCATGCCGGGTTCCTAATCGGAACCGCCAAGTTCATAATCGGAACCGGCCAGGTTTATAATCGGAACCGCCAAGTTCTTCATCGGAACCGCCAGGTTCCTAATCGGAACTGGCCAGGTTTATTATCGGAACCGCAAAGTTCTTCATCGGAACCGCCAGGTTTATAATCGGAACCGGCCAGGTTCATAATCGGAACCCCGTCAAATTCATAATCAGAACCGGCCATGTTCATAATCAAACCGCCAAGTTCATCACCGGAACCGTCAAGTATATAATCGGAACCTTTACATTTTGTTCATTAAAAAATAGCTTCTCTAATTGCATAAAATTAACATGGGTTTATATGTTTAATAGTGATGTTTGAAGCTACAATAAAAGCTACCGGTATAGTTAACTTACGGGTATACAACCATGTGTAAACTCTTTTTGGAAGAAGTACTCAGAGAAGAACCGGTGTGGACTTTGTGTGGACTTTGTGTGGACTTTGTGTGGACTTAGTGTGGACTTTGTGTGAACCGGTGTGGACTGTGGACGTAATCTTTTAGAAAGATTGATGCGCATCAGCTAAAACAGTGTGCAATTGGAGTCTGTCACTGTGGGAGGGAAACTTTATTTTGGCTGACTGTGTTTATTTTTAGTGTGACCTTGAAAAAAAGTTGGTCCCAAGTCTCATGGATATGTTTCTTATCGTCGATTAAAAAGGACATTTGCAGGAAGCCCAATGCCGTGATGCATTTCCTGTTAAAATGATTGATATGCACATCGATGTGATTGAAATTCATGGGAGAATGTGAAGTTACTTTAAAGGCATCGTACACGTTTGGTAATTGGAGACTATTGTTTGTTTTAATCCTAAATAGTTGTAGATAATACCATAAAACTAACCTGTGAAAATTTCATATCAAAAGGTGGTAGCGTTTTTGAGATATTGCCGAAAATCTGGAGCGGTTATGTCCACGCAGGAGGAATATAATTCTGCATTGGAATACACACTCTGAGAATTGTACCGTAACGCTTCTCAATATTCAACATATTTTGGGGATAATGTTTTTCCATAACCGCAGTCTTTCGAAGTAAAAAGTCTCTCAAATGCATTATACTATCCAAAGCTGCTGTACTTCTTACAAAGTAAGATTTTATTGCCATAAATTTTCAGAGTCATTACCAAACGTGTACGATGCCTTAAATCACAATGTTTAATGAATTCCAAAAGGTAGAAAACGTCACCTTATATACGAGTGAGGATCTCACCCGTATTTATCGACCACAAACCAGTACCGTAGGCCCCCCCTATTGCTTGATTATAATTATACACAAAACAAAAAGGCTAAAAAGTACGGCAGGTATAGGTATTTGGTGATACCAGCATGGAATTTGGCACAGTCAGAGTGGGTCTTGAGAAAGATATTTGGCTACAGGGCCATCGCAGATTTCTCCTTTGAAAAAATATAGGTAGTATATACAGCCATGTTGACAGTTTTGAAAAATGCTTGTTTATTCTACCTACATTATTTCAAAGGACAAATCTGCGATGGCCGGATAGCCAAATATCTTTCTAATGACATACTGTAAATGTGTGCCGAATTCCATGCTCGTATCACCAAAGGCACAATTCCCCGAAATATTTCCCCTCTCTGCCCCACTAACAATAAAAGTGCCCATAGCAAATACTGCGAGTTCTGGAAGACAGAAAGCATATTGGAACTCTACTATCCGAAAACGGTGAGTCAAGTCGACCTATAACGTTTTATTCCATCTCTCATAAGCAGTCTACATCCATTTGACCTCTGACCCACATCATATACATACCCGATAAGAGAATAAAATGGTTAGAATCTAGCTCACTTTGACTATTGATCTCGGGGTAAGACCCCACCCTACCTAAGTCCTTCACTGGTTCTCAACACTAGCTGTGAAAGGGGGACAAGACTTAAGGGGCATTAGACAGGGGCTTGCAGCCGGGGAGGGGGGAATTAGATGGCAAGAAAAAATGGGAGGATGCCAGCGCCGGAACTTGTGTGGAATGAAGTGTTTCTGTAAAAGAGGTGATGGGTCCGCTACAGCAGCAACATCTACGTAAGGGGGGATGAGGAATCGACTGGGCTTAGGCCAAACCACTGGATCCCCTTTCAGTGTATTATGTAGCATTAAGTGGGTTTAGTGAGCAATACAGGCCCTAACTCAACCCAAAAAAAACTTCAAGTCAGAAGGAATGATTGTTCATCGACCAATTTACGGTCGACACATCTCGCGGACCATCTGATGCGGGTGCTACGGTTGGAATTTACGAAACAAATTATGGGGGATAACGTGGCTTGATTGGTGGGAGTGCTGAGTCATATTGAAAGAAGAGATTGTGGTCAATTTAAATGCCAATATTACCAAGTGTTACTTATTTTAGTTTCTTTGTAAAAAAATTGACATTTGCATATTTAATTAGTCCTCACCTACATGCTCTGATCGTTATTTCCGCAGTGTAATTGCCAACGTGTAGCCTGTCACTTTAAACTAACGGCAACAATACCAATCTCTTTATTGTTGATTGTTCATAGTTAAAACCCAACCTTCAAAACACCTCAGAAAGCACTTCCTCAAAGTTGTTATATATGTGTTGGATCAGTGTGCACTTAGTTTTGGCAAATACATCGTTCCTGTGTTTTGGTATGTCGTTTTTATAAATCGACAATAACGGGCGCCCTCAAGAGAAAAGTGACTTAGAATCACCCGGAGCGTAAAACTTTCCGAACACACAAACTGCAAATCTTTATTGAACTATTATAAGAGTCATTAATAACTGAACACAATAATGCTCATAATGCTGTAAAGCCCATAATGGTGTTAAAATCATCTGTTATGAGTGAATGGATAATGAATCTCGGCTTTTCTTGTTGCAGCTCGTAACAACAATCGCACAATGTAAAGTTTGGGCAGTGTAATCGTCGTTAAAGTGCTTATGTGCTGCCGAACTTGCGCACTCTGGTCAGCACTTTCTTAAGTAGACTTAATTAAGCTCTATAGCCACAGGACACATGCAGACAAATTTTTGCCAATCAGTGTTTCAAACTTTACGCAAATTCAAATGATTGGTACGAACACAAAAGGTAAACCCGTTCTTTGTAGATTCCTATAGACCAGGTTGTTAATTTCACAACAAACAGGGGTACTTTCGACGAACATGGTTCACGTTTTGTCCTTCGAGAATTCGGCCAACGTGCCACTGTCTTAAAACTGTACCCAACAACCGGCCTTTCTTATCCGAAGGAGCTGTGTGGCTCTTCTAGTAAGGTTGCTAGCTTTTAGCAAGTCATCACTGCAGGGCACCCCTGGCCGGTCCGATGATCCGGTAGTACAGTATCTGTTTAACAGTGGCAGCTCCATGCAATTCTCCAGAGTAGAAGATATGGAAATGCCGCATTAGTGTGTGTACAAACTGTGAATTTCCTGCTAGTTGCCGAAGCGAGGCGGTGTATGTGGGTAGCTTGTGATGATAGCACTGGGTGGGTCATGTTGTTGTAGGGCTTTGCTGAACAGCCGGCTTTGCTACCTATCATCACCCACGGGCTCGGTCTGCCGCCTTGTCCCATTTGACTGTGGTGAATGACTCGTATACGTGCGTGAGCTAGCCACGGAGGACGAGTGATTCATTCCCCTCGGTGGCTAGGGGAAGGGGGTATGTAATGCCACCCCAATGGCTAAAAAGGGGGGATAGTCACCCTTATCCAAATAAATTGGAAAGGGTTTTGTACTGTCCACCTTTATCACAGGGAGACTTTTGTGGTGTCTCATCACGCATAAAGAGAGGGGAGGGAAAGTAGTCATGTTGACCCCCCAGTTCCACTATGTGCACCCCCACAGAACAACGAGACACTGCGGGGGGGGGGTCAATATCACATGACAGAGCCTGGACACAGAGGGGTGTTGTTATGCCATGGTTGTTGAAACCCCGTTTGACAGTGAGAGTGGGGGGAGGTGTTCCCCTGTTGGAGAAGGATGTGGACTGTCATTCCACCCAGCGGCTAGAAGGGGTGGTGTAATTTGATCCTTAGTAGAGGAAGAGACGAGAAAGAGAGACTATGGTAAATATTATGTCTCAACGTGGTCTCAGAAAGTCAAACATTTGGATCAGAGTTTTCTGCAATAACACCACATTGGCCACATTGTGCATAGGTTTTAGCAAAACATTTTGGAGCGCAAAAATAATGTTGACAACATCTATTTTCAATGTTGATAAAACACAAGAGCCAGCCGCTGAAACAACACTTCCGACGTTTGACAAACTTGTTCAACTCCATTGCCTGTTCTTGTAATGAATCTTCAAACGCAAGAAATTTCAAGGGTAGAGAAAAGACATAACGCTGCGTTCAAAAGAACACAAAACAGCTTTATGACACAAACTGCACATGCGCCGCCATAGAAGCTTGTATCGTGAGCGACTTGTCAGTGTCAACCAACTTTTAAGTTTCCACCAAAGCTTCCCCCACAAGTTAATTGTCATGGTCCCCTAGCAAGGTGGGTATCATTTATGTCGGTCTCTGCCCATGGTCTGCCATTAACCTATCCTGCAGATGCCGAAGGGAAATGGTTAGCAATCTCCCACAAAGTCATTTTAATTGCCAGCGACAACTGCTATCTAGCCATTGGGGCTGGTCGGTCCGTCTGCACAGTGTCTGCCAGTTTCATCACACTCTTAGAGGTTTATACAGCCTTCAGCACTACCAGGCAAACAGTTCTCTTTTTTCTCCCCCCCGAGTTTTAATCACTGATTCTTGACAAAGATCCGTGCTTTTACGCTTTGAGGGTTCCCCCAAAGCAATGACCGATTATAAACACAAAGACAAAGGCAGTGAGATGTAATTACTGCAGTTTGTCTGCGAGCGCGCGGGGCTGTGGCACTTACTTATTATATAGAGTCTGGGGGTGAACACTTTCAATATGTTGAGGGCGCTCTTCACTACGGTCCAACTTCAGAGTTGAACATGGACATGGTGGCGACGCAACCCTTTTACATAGTATATAGGTCTTAATGTGTATACATACATAGTATATAGGTCTTAATGTGTATACATAGGCCTACATATGTACATGTACTGTACATGTATGTGCCAATGTTGTGATGTGGAATACAATGCATGAAAAGAATGTTATACACGTCTATTGTGATTATTGTACGCACCACAAAACTAGTTTGTATTTACCTATAACCCACGTAAAAAAATAAGAAATCCATCATAAAAAAGAAAGAAAAAAAAAGAGTGGGCTTATGCCTAAAATTGAAGGTTTTACTGAACTGGCAACAGCCCATGGGACTACTCAAAAACCATCAAATAAATTACATGAGCTTTCCTGAAAAAGTCAAACAGAAACAAAATGAGTTTAGAACCAGCTTATGCAAAACCCATCTCTTCAAAACCCATCTCTTCAGATTAGCCTTTAAACATATCGAGTGAAATTTTCTTCTTGTTCTTGACCAGCGCCTTTGAATGTCTCACAGATAAAGTAAGCTTTAAAAATGCTGTATTATTATTATTATTATTATGCAAAACGACTCTATTTGTACTTCCATGATAAACAAAGCACGAATGCGTAGTGATCCGTACGTAGTTTTCATCTTCCACTGAACATCCAACGAGGTGAACAATTTCAAAGATTTAATCATCGTTTCCTGAAACAATAAGATCGCGATGACTCTGCCTACCTACGATACACCACACTATACCCTCTCTGTATAATCAATCAATCAAAACAATTTATCTAGCGCTGGTCCAGAAAAAAATATGCTCAAAGGCACTTTGACAAAGAGATAGATAGAAAATGCCTTACGAGTACAAATGAGTTTTGAGTCTCTTCTTAAAATGTTCGCATTTGGGGGAAGTTTTGATGTCTACAGGGAGATCGTTCAATGGCATTGGGTGCCGAACTTGAAAATGCACGGCGGCCATGAGGTAAGTTTCCATTTGGGAACAGGGAGAAGAAGTTTATTTGAAGACCGTAAGTTGGGAGAAGATGACTGAAGTGGTATGAGATCGGTGAATGTATTGTGGAGCAAGGCCATTGATGGCTTTGTAAAATAATTCGGACCCAGTTTGAAATGAATTCAATGCTGAACTGGCAATTAGTGTAGAGCATGAAGAATTGGAGTGATGTGATTAAATTAAAACAAAAGGAACACTTCATTAATTAATGGTTTAAGAAGAGTTAATTAGTTCCCATCCTCTAGTCTTCAATAAACACACCATTATTATTATTGTTAATATTGGCTCAGTATATAAAAACAATTTTAAAATACATTTTCCATCGCGGCCAAGGGCCGAATTAGAGAAAACAATTTAAACAAGAATAACACTAGTATAAGATCTAAATTATAAATATAAAATTCAAGATTTAAAATCTGAAAATTACTGTATAGGCCTACAATTTAAAACAGGAGAATGAATTTGTTTTTGTACCAAATCCTTAAATTTAAAAAAGCACAAGAGAAATTGGAGAGCACTTAGAGACATTTAACAAAAAAATCACTTGAAAAAAATATTAATCCAACCAACTTGAACATTTCATCAAGTTAAGTGGAATAACAAACAACGGTGAACATATTGTCAAGGATTCTGTAAGCGTTCATTTGGGGCTTATTTCGATTGTGGCAATAGAAATACCGACACGCATTGGCGATATTAGGGGGGGGGGTGGGTGGGTCTTCAAATGGTATTTTCTCGATTGTGACAGTATTTTTGACTGAAATAGTAATTCTCTTTAGGATTGGTACGGGTATGAACATTATTATCACTCAGTCAGCTTTTGGTAACTACCACTCCTGTAGGCCTCCCTATTAATGCAATGTCTTTTTAAAGAGCAATTGATCCAAACAACTGACTGAACCAAACTGTCAAAGGATGATGAAACATGGTCTGTGATTGAAACCTCTCTGGTTGAACTGCAGGACAAATTCAAAGTCAACCCAAGGTGAACCATTTCACGGATCTACCAGACGATATAACAGATACACAACACACACATGGCTTACATCAATGTAGCTATGAGCACGTGGCGCCAATCAGTACAGCATTCACAGCTCCATGTTGCTCACAACACTAAGTCATAAAGGTGTCTCTATAACCTAATCAACGGGGGCCGGCTTGGCCCGTGCCCAAACAATGTAATTCACACCCGCTGCAGCCGTGCAGTCCACCAGAAGAAACCCTTGGAGTTGGCATTCCTAAAGGGAGCCGAGCGTGAACCAGGCCGGTATCCCCCCAAGAGGAAAGCCGTCAGGTTTAGACCGGGCTACACACCCCATGTCCCCCTTACCGTGGTGACTCTCGCAGGCTGGCCGTTAACTATCAGCATAAGACGGCACACCTGTACGACCTACGGCAAGTCAAAGAAATCACGGTATTTCCTCGCTGCGTTGTCAAGGTCAATCAAGATGTAGCGGTGCCAGACGAATGCCAGACGCCTGTTAGTTGACGTCTAGGCACCGCAGTGCCGTTTCGTTACAGCCATTGGTAATGCACCTGGACTCGCCATGTGGGGGGACAATGAACAGGTCTAGGCGGGGTTCAAGTTGACATTCTGAGCTCATTAAGGTTCAAGTCAGTGAATAAGATTAATGGATAGACCATTTGAACGGATGTTGAGCAAGAGCTGCCGTGATGTAATGGGAAAAGTAACATTTATATTGCGAAGCTATGGTTCAATTTTCAACACCGACCCTATTTATAGTCAACTCAAATTATTGAACGCGGTGTCAATCAAGACATTGGTCTAAGCCTAAATAAATAGACCCGATGCATTGACGTCATCACGCCGCCATCTTAAAGGTAAAGCTATGATGAAAACAAATGATGAAAACGCACAGCTATGTACGCGCGGCGCACAGGATCGGCCAATGATCTCTAGCCGAGGGCGCCCTACACAAATGACGTCATGTGCATAAGGTCTTTATAGACAACTTAAACTCTTAAACATACTGGGTCTATATCACCACAATGAGTGATAACCATGGGTTTAGATCGTTTAAGGTTGTCTGCAATATTACACTTTTTGACCAGTTTAACTGTTAAACGCAGATTTACTGGCCTTTGCAGTGAGCCTATCATTAAGAGCATAGGCCTAGGCCTAATTGTTGCAGACGTATCCACATTTTTTCTGTTTAAGCATGCTGTTGATACCTCATGTTTATTTATTTGCATTCTTGTATTGATTTTGTATTTGCTAGTTGTTAATCATCTGTTTTTCATATTGTTAAAGATTTCGCAATTCGGCCCTTGGCCGCGATGGATTTCCTAATAAACCGATTCAAATCAAATCAAATTAAAAATATCATGCAGTGGCTAGAGAAACAAAACATGTTCTCACTCAGGACACGGGGACGACGGAAAACTAACTGCAGATGTTGGGTTTAAATGTCCGCAGAATTGCATTATCTTGCTCGCCACTGCCACTGCCACCGTTGTGTTCAATAATTACATAACATACTTCGACAATGGCGGTTGTGTTCTAAATACAATGATGCATCATCACTGAGCAAATTTGTGTGTTTTCAAACACTGTCCAGAGTGTCTAATCTGCTCGACATAAGGTACATTCGTTTAAACGGATGGTTAATTTAATATTTTGGGGAAAAACAATCCTAGACATTATTGCCGTGACTAAATAATGTTTGTCTTCACAACTGATCTATGATTGTCAGTCCATACGGTTAAAATAAGCATAGAGGAATACGCATACACCTAATATTTTCAAAATAGAAAACATTTTAAGACATCTATCCCGCATTTACAATTAGCTTAAGCATCAGTTTGTATTTTCACCCTAAAAGAGCCATCGCCAGGTTTGCAAAATGAACCTCTCTGACTGAGCGGTTTCGTGGTCCTACGTCATTTGACCTTTCCTTTTAAAACAGGCTGTGTCACTGCTAAGCTACTCCAGCCTGAAATTGTTGTAGTTTCAGGAGGCCCTATCTATTTCAATGTCGTATTTATCTGGCTAAAGAGAGTCGGATCTCTCCCTGTGACTTGGATTACCACGATCTGCGACCGAATGCTTCCGATCTGTTGCGCTCAATTTCCGAACAGTTTTACATGTTACAATGCAGCCACCAACTTTAACACAGTCACGCAGCCACAGGGAAAAAAAACCCCAGTAAGTTTCCAACAGGGCTGCTTATCTACGTCTTATACTCTTAGTAATCGGGCTGCAAGAATGCCAGCTTGCTGATGTTAATTTGATAAGTTTATAGGACAGGGATTGATTGGTATGCAGTGGACCCGTTTGAATCCGGACCAAGCCCTAATTAGACTAATGCAATGCGTAACCTTAATTACAACAAGTCCATCATTGTCATGTATTGCAAGGCCTACTGAACGGCTCCTGTAGTTCCAGGCAAGATCGCTGCGACTGGCTCAGTGAGGCCTTGTCCGAATTTGGCGGCTACAGCTACCGTACGGCTACAGCTACCGTCGGCTACGACTGTTTCTAAAAGGGTGTTGCTAATGACGTCCTATACTTCAAAGCATGATGACGCAGTGATCCAGCCGTAGCCGTAGCCGTCTATTCGGAAACGGCCTAGGTCAGCTTTGCATCCAAGAGACATAGCCATAGCCACAAAAAGCTGTCAAAAATACTCAGTACAAAATCCACAGCATCGGCTTACGATCTTCGTAGGTACGATTTATCACAGCATCAATCCCGTTATGTAGGATCAACAAAACAATCATACAAAATCAGGGATGAGATTGTAAAGAAAATGAAAAATCCTGAAAATTATAACAATTTCGTCTTGGTGTGGAAATGAAGCTCCCTGAATGATTCTGTACATTATAGAGGTTTACCGACACTCTACATCTTTTCAAATAGATATCCGAAGGTTTGGTTGATATAACAAGGTCTTTTAAAATTTCATCTCTGTGATGGCAAGTTTGCCTCTTTCCAGAAAATCTGGAGGCGCAGGGAGATCATTGAAAAATCCTGAAATCAGAATAAATCCTGACAAATCACACATGCCTGCACAAAATACATGTAGGTTTTTCTGCTATAACTTCCATTATAAAAGACACATTCTGACAATCTTCTGGTCAACATCCAAATACTAAAACAAACACAGTGTTAACTTTGCACGCTGGATGAAACGTTTAGTAATGTCTATTTACATTACAAAGCCGCGGTACAGTAGTCATTTGGACGCAAACGAGGATAACAAACCCCAAAAGCTAGAGGCTCAGTTGCGAGGAAAGTTGTTTAGAGCAACACATCATAGTGGTTGGAAATCCGGGGCAGCTTCCACGAGGGACGGACATAAGGTCGTACCTCTGCAGGGCTACTTCATCTTAGGCGTTTTCTCGTATCACTCCCATCCTCTGCCGCCATTTTTGCAATTAACGTCCGATTTTCAAGACACGGTTATTTATCTCAACTTGGCAACAACGCCCCGAGACCGAAAATACCGTAGGTAACGTCTGGTGTTGTAATGGGTTTGGGGTTGAAGTAGCCAATATCGCAACGAAGATGAAGCCGGGAGGACTTGAAGAACGCTGCCAGTCACACCAGGCCGTATATCCATGACAATGTTTACAGAACCTCCGATGAGCTGTAAGCGTTGCTTTACGCCTGACATGCACCGCCGGACTTTTCCTCCCATCCGTAAACCCATAACCAAAAAAAAAGAGGAGAGGAAACTCCAAATAAAGAAATATATAAAAAATATGCTACCCGTGGAGACCATACCAACAAAGATAACAGCTCCGGGGGAGAAAGTGCAATTTTCTGAAGCTTAACTGTAACAGTCCGCTGGCGCGTATCGGTACTGACTGGCGGCGATCGGTAACTTCTTAAGGTGCGAGGCCGCCGCTGTACAGCCGGGGAGCAAAGCGGAAATGAAAATATCGGCAGGTCGCTTACACAGACGATGAAGCAGAGAAGAAGAAGAAGGGAAAAAAACAGAGAGAAGAAAAAGAGAGATGGGGAAAGCGACTGAATCAAGAGCAAGGAACTAAGACTGATAGCAGGACATTTTTTCCACCCCCGTATCGCTCGTGGACAAACAGTCTGAATCTTGCGATTGGAAAATTACGATGAGTAAAAATCACACGAGTGACAAGCAAGATAACGGTGTCACATTATAATATAGGTCTCATGTATATACCGACTTTCCACTGACAGCACACATCGCAATGAATATATACAGTGTAAATCAAGGTAGGACGTTAGTGACAAACTTTTTTTTTTTGATCGAACCACTGACCCCGTGGAAGCCATCATGTTTTATAAGCATGTACTGTTCAACTGACTCAAATGATATCAATTTCTTCTAGTCTCGGTTTGGCTATACATGTACATTGATCTGTACATAAAAACAAAGGGAGGGCCACAAATTTATCTCTGTGAAGTTGAGTTTGGTACACTAAAACAGGCTTATAGTCCAGAAAGAAAGTGGTAAAACAGCAACGAAATATGGACGTCTGTATAAATTTGACGTGACGTAAACAAAGAGCTTCCTCAATCTGACTTAATTCCTCGTCATTCTTCATAAACAATATCACTTTTTGAACTGAGAAGTAATGATTGCATCGGGAATATGAAATACTTCTATCTTAAAGGTATCGTACACGTTTGGTAATGACTCAAAACAAATATTAGCATAAAAACTTGGTAACAAGCAACGGAGAGCTATTGATAGTATAAAACATTGTGAGAAACGACTCCCTCTGAAGTAACGTAGTTTTTGAGAAAGAGGTAATTTCTCACTAAAATAATAAAAACTTCTTGCAAGAAGTTTTTATTCCTATCTGAAAGCACACAAATTTGTACAACAAGGGTGTTTTTTCTTTCATCATTTTCTTGCAACTTCGATGACCAATTAAGCCCAAATTTTCACAGGCTTGTTATTTTGTGCATATACACCAAGTGAGAACACTGGTCTTTGACAATTACCAAACGTGTACAGTGCCTTTAAACTATCGATGAGTGAATTTGTGCGACGTATTGGTAAAACGCCCTAGCACATGCAGTATATAGCCATTCACAGTAACTGCGTTGATATCAACGCAGTCTGTTTGCTATTTCTCTTTTCCAAGGTGTATACCGACACGCACAGATGTTACTATCGCGATATCTTCAGTGTAGATGTATTATTGCCATAATATGAAATCCCAGGGCAATGCCAATGACCGCTGACCGTAGTTATGATTACCATTCATCGCTGACTAGACTACACTGACCTACATCAACCCGGCAAAATGATTCAATCGCTAGGTATACACCTGTTTTACAGGAGGGGAGACATGTCTATTTAGTTTGAGTAATCGAGCTGCGAGGGGGAACCCAAACCAACCCTAAACCGACCGTAATTCGCTCACTGATTGTCCGCGGCCAGCAGGGGCATACCGGAGACAATTTTGGTGCATGGGATTTTTTTTTTTTTTAAATATATATATCCTCACTGCTGTTTTCTTGAGGAGTTGGGGGCCTGATATCCCGACGGTGTTGTGCCGGGCCTGGACGTCGCCATGTTAACAAGATGTGGACTGCGTTTTTTGATTAGTGATTAATGTGGCTGCACGATCACTCATGAGTTGTCAGATCACATAATAGCAAACGGACGATTTTTTAGAATTCATCTCTGCTATGCTCCAAGGCAGCAGAAATGTGACCATTTAAGGAAGCCGAAAGAATTCTGCTAATTTTACGTGGCAGTGACCTCACCTCAACCAATCTGCTCAAACGTGCTTTTATAAAGAAAAACCTGTCATACGATTGGAAGTGAGCATCCTTTAATCACTAACCAAGGCCTTGTTGAGCTAAAATGAGAAGGGTTTTTTTTAAACTGCTATCCGGACCGAACATGACCTAAAATGAACTAACGTAGACTTAAAAGGGATTGTATACGCTTGGTGATTGGAACCCACTGTTTGTTTCAATCCTATATAGGGACAGTTGTACATATATACCATAAAACTAACCTGTGAAAATTTTATTTCAAAAGGTGGTAGCGTTTTTGAGAAAATCTGGAACGGTTAATGTTCACGCAGGAAGAATAATCTGTAATTGGAATACACCATCTCAGACTCAAACTTTTGGGGGATAAAAAGTGATATCTTTTTCTATAACCGCAGTAGCCTACCGTCGAAGTGAATTTTTTTCCAAAATGCATTATACTTTCCAAAGCTGCTTACCAAGTAAGTTTTTACACAACTTGCCGACGTTTAAGCAGATATTCGGATAAATTTTATAACAATAATTTTAATTTCTCACTTAACGAAACCATTGACATCAATCTACAAATATAGCATATTTGCTGTGTAGATTTTGTTCTTTGAGAACCTGTCTCGCTATTTATTATACTACTGCGGAGTAGATTTCGGAATTCGGGAGACAACTTAATTCTGAGAAGAAAAAAACCCTGTCCTGCTAAATCGAATTGGTTTTTTTACGGTATTGCAGGAAAACAAAAATCCCTGCATAATTTTTTATCTTAAACAGGTTTAGCTTCGTGTCTGACCATTGAACACCCAAGTGTTTGAGGTGTTTATATAGCTATAGGTTGTACTTTCTGGGTGACCGTGTATTACAACGGTGTACAGCATGGGTTTCTCCCTCTATATACGATTCATAAACAACACGTTTGTATCTTGAGCCTCGAGAGGACCATAGAGTTGAATACATACGATTTATTGTAACCCAGGGGCGCATCGCACGGAAATCGTGTTTACTTGCTCTCCTTGCCCCTCCGCGTGTCACCAATCCGCGTTGCGTCCGCTCGGCAGCTTCATATTCTTCGATTAAACAGGTAACATTTCGCCAGTCGCGGACGTACTCCGAGTGTTTCATAAAGATTTGGTTACTAAGTCAACACGAACGGTACTGGAGATGTTGCTGTAAATGGCCCCGGAGAGTTTGCACGATAAATACCTCGAGTTCAAATTTACAGGAGAATAAAAAAAAGTATGAATCACAGTATAACTTTGAGCCCCAAAAATGAGTGATTTTCCTCAAGAGTATCACTTAAATCAACAAATACGTCAAATTAAACTTACCGCTATTAGGCCTAGCATAGTGATGATTTAAAAGGATTGTATACGTTTGGTAATTGGAACCCATTGTTTGTTTCAATCCTATATAGTTGTAGATATATACCATAAAACTAACCTGTGAAAATTTTATTTCAAAAGGTGGTAGCGCTTTTGAGATATTGCCGAAAATTTGGAGCGGTTTGTCCACGCAGGAAGAAAAATCTGCAATTGGAATACACAATCTGAGAAGCGGTACAGTAACGCTTCTCAGATTGGAAAACTGATATCTTTTTCCATAACCGCAGTACTTCGTAGTGAAAAGTTTCTCAGAATGCATTTATACTATCCAAAGCTGCTGTACTTCTTACCAAGTAAGTTTTTATTAAAAAGAGTTTCGCATCCTTTCATCACTTCCCTTAAAAGCTTAAAATTGGTCCTCCCACAAAAAAACCCATGATTAAAATGGACCAGCCTATAAGCAAAAAACAACGTAACTTTATTCTTGCTACGGGTAAATCCGTTTTTGCAACTTGTACAATGAGCATTGGAGTGTCCAAAGACACTGTTTCAGTTAAGGCCTGCATTTTATATTGAAAATTTCCCGTCTTTAATTATCTTGTTTCTTCACATAATAAGAACCCACTGGCAGTTTGAAGTCTTAAATTGAACCATAAAATAATACATTTTGAGCAGAGTTGATGCGCCAAGACTCGGCCAAGACAATAAAAAGGCCCGTGAGCAAAACCGTTTAATAATAGTCCTTTTATACAAGAAGGCGTCGGCTTGGAAGTCATCGGTTCTGACGTGCTGTGTGGCTCCCTATATATACCCTCTTTTCCAAAGAGTAACTGCCGTGTTTCGTTGGTAACAAGCCCGTTGGGTGAACGTCCTCCCCTCCCGGAATATCACAAGCAATCATCCGGATGAGTTCCGGTGGATAGGTTTTTTAGGGGGGGGGGGATGAGAAAATGGTATCTAGGGCCGGCAGGGAGTGATGCGGTACCTGCTATACTAAAATATAGCTGGCGACAACTCCATGCAGTAATAGCCTATGAGTGATGGCACTACTGTAAATGACTACAGTTTGCCCAGTTCGTCCTCATTACCGCCGTTAATGCTGTTTTAGCCGAGGGGCTGCATGTTACTTTCATTTTGTACGCACATTGTTTTGGCAATCTGGGAACACGTATTTTCCTAACCAGAGGCCGCCGGCAAGTTCGTTTTCTCTATACATCGTTGTTCCATTGTGGGCTCTCTTTGTATAAAGTACCCCGGTATGCGATGCAAATCAGTTGCTCTCAGACCTTTAGAGTAGTTTTAAAAAAAGGGTAGTCGTTAATGGAATAGGATAATTGGTGGTCAACAATAAACAAATAAATCTCAAGCTAAAACATTACTTTGTAACAATCGGTTGCTAGATGGACGTCAGACATCAGAACTATATACGCCGTGTACAGATTTCTTCATACGACGGAGCCTAAAGAACATCAGCGGTTATTCTTGTCAAGAGCAGTAATGCGCCAATACACGCGTACCGGTCACTTGGTGTCTCCGTCTTGAATGTTGTTGGCTACCTATAGCTCGCATACATTGATTAAATTCCACCCATATTTAATCTCTCCATTCCGTAGAGTTGGACGGCTCATCAGGTTTGGAGAGACTTCATAAAGTATCACGGATCTTAAATATTAGAGTATTTATCTGGTAAGGAAGAGCAATCAAGATTCCTGATGGAAGAACACGCTCCAGCAAGAATCGTGATCCACAGCAGCTCCCAGTCTATAAAAGGGTAACCACGGAAGGACGGGGGTCCGTGCCTGGATTACTCAATTTGGACCGGCTTCTTTCTTGAAGGTAACCCGCCATATCGCCCCCGGGTCACACACGAAGATGGCACTGTGTGCAGTTGTTTATCAATGATAAAGCGAAGAAGCTGCCATGAGAGGCGAATTAGTGGACGCCGATTCGTTTTGCACACACACACGGGAGCGAGAACATCCGCGGCAAAAAAGAAGCGGGGCTACACAACTTAGTCGGCGATCATCCTAGGCAATTGCATTAAGAATTCGTTTTCATTTGTGGTAGTGCTTGCAAACCGGATTACAGGCCGTTAAGAGTGGTAAAGGAGGGTGAAGGTAATAACAGAAGCGGATAGCTCACAAGATCACGAAATGTATACTGCTCTCGGCTGATTATTGAATAAGTGGGCAGCGGTCTGGATGCGTCAATACCCCGGCTGATTGCGCGACGACCCTGGGCAAATACCAAATCATGATATACCGTCAACGTGCACAATTTGTCGCTTTGTCCCCCCGCGCGCAAATTTCTCGCATTTTAGTGGAGGGGAAAATACAATTTACTTCATGTAAATGTTTCCAGAAATTTGTTTAAAATTCTATATTGGAAATAGCTCCAACCAAATACAAACAAGTTTTTAATAGATGCCGGAAGTTACTGCACATACTTTATACTGATTAGGTCTACCCCATTTCGAAATTGGTGTTAACATGTCACTTGGTTAAAAATCAGATGATCAAGTTTACCAAAGTATAAATTACTTCAAAATCTTAAATTTTCCATTAGCGCTGCTAAGCATACGACAGTATATCTTCGTTTCTACAAAGTAATATGACCTTGTATTTTATCACATGCGCTGACTGCATCTATACGCGCTGATTAATCTTGATTTAAGAAACTGGCTCCAGGCACGCTATGCATTGAAAACAATTTAATGCCTTCTAGGATTTCGCAAAAGCACTTTGTTCTGATTCCTTTGAAGTTTCAAACAACTTCCAATTGTGGGGCCCCTATCCTACTCGGCTGTGCTGGATGGGCCACCCCTCGTTAATGGTTCAAATGAAGAAAAAAGAAAAAGTAAAAAATGTGTATCCCCGTCCTTGCTACTTTATTGTAGCCCCATAACAATATGCTCAAAAACAATTCACAATTTTCGTAAATTCTGCAAATTAACCCTAACAAATAAACGGCGTTTCTCTGATTTATAGATTTTAAATTTGAAACAAAATATATAAATAACTAAATAAGAAACTCGGTCAATCAATTCATGTGATAACAAAAGAAACATTTCTGATACGATGGACCCCCAGCATCACTGCAATTTTACAGAACTTGATGAGATAAAACCTCGCAACTGTATGTATCAAAGTACAGCTATAGCCCCTTTCATCATTGTACAATGAATGTGATCTTTTTATAAATATATAACAAGACTGGATACACCAAGTTATAGGGGCAGGTGTTAAGGAAACAAAGAAAGCCAAGCTGGGTGGCCCAGGGCGTCTTGACTATTTCACAAGCCATAACCAACCCAAGACAAAACTGCCGCAGGTCTTTGAATTTCTCCCTCTTTGGCGAGCCGACATTCTCTGCCCTTTTTGCAAAGCGCAGCCCTCACGTCTCATTTGAAAACGATATCCTCAAAAAAACGATATACCGCCAGAAAAAAGGGTTTCTTTTCAGGGATTTGAGCAAGTTACAACAGTTGTAGGCGAGGTGTCTATTGAGTTCCAGTCTGACTTCTTGCCTTACTGTTTCCCCCATCCAGCGCCTGGGGTGTTTTGCCATAGAAACAACTCGCTCCTGAATTGTATACGGCGGCCCTGGACAAAACCTCTGGTGCAATTGTTGTTTGTTTTTGTTGTGGCATCAATACTTATTCAGTATTAAGAGGCCGGTCAGTGTAAAAAAAAACCAGGGGGTTACAGTTTACAAAAAAAGACCTGGATCCCGAACCAGACTATAAGGTATCACCGCCACTTTCAATCAGCCATTGATGAGATTTCATTTCGTTTTTATTTCATTTTCAATTTTGAGCCGGACAGTCCGAGATATTTTCTTGCATTGCATTCTTTATACCTGGGCTGTTTTGACACTCCTCAATTATTTTGTTTTCATAAGTATTTTTATGACAGTTTTATAACCGACAATGATAACCAAAGGGCTGCATCTGACTATAGAGAGAAATAAGAGAGAGACCCAGCTGTTTCCATGAGCTTCATTGCCCAGAGGCGGAAAACAATGACAAAACCCACCCTCATCAAAATGACCAGGCAATTACTGCTGCGAATATATTTTTCCTTCTTTCTTTTTTAATAAATATCACTGGCGAGTGCGCGATTTGGACGCTACACAAAACAGTGGCGGGGGTAAGTCAAAACTAGCATTTCGTGAACCGGAAAAGATCTTAATTTGCCCGGACAAGACAATTCCTGGACGGTGGCGGCCGATGGGAAGGGAAATCTAAAGCCAATCTTTCACAATATCGCTGCGTGTATATGTATGTGTGTGCCCTGATCAACGGCGAAGGGACACACAATCACCTAGGAGTTGGGATATAAAGAGTAATTCGGTCTGACGTGGTGTCGTAAGTCGAATAGTGGGAAGGCGTGCTCCTAACACCTGGGGCCGTGCCAAAGTCGCCCCGCAGACTGCCAAAGCAATAGCCGACTGGAGTTCAAAACAGGAAAGTCCCTCCCATTCCTGAATTTTACTTAGCTTGTGGCAAACCGAACTTAAAAGTACAGCTAACGGTAGCTAATCAAACATGTAATGACCCAATAATGCCCCTTGCTTAAATGTAGGGTCACACAATGACCTCGAAAAAGTGTAATTTTCTATGCGAAAGCCTCCTTGTTATAAAAAAAAAACCAATGGTAATGGTAGTAAGCATCCTGCGAAATTATTTCGTCTGAAGTGCCCCTGTTGATTAGAAATTACTAAAAGCATGTGGGGAGATTTTGAATCTCCAAAGATCGCCTAAAGGCAAAGTATGGAGATTCAAATTTCCGTTGTGTCTGTTTGTGAATGCTGCGGCCAGAGATGCGGCTGGTACCCGCTGTCACCTCGCTATAAACGTGGATGGATTCGAACGACGTTCTCGATGAAAAAAACGTGACAGTTTAAACAAAAAAAATCTCAACAGGTATAGACACGGTTTTCAACTGAAACTTTCACACAGGTGACTTTTATTGTATCTTTCTTGATACTTTTGAATCAGGATTACCGTGAAAAAACCCAAATGATGACCCAATCTTTACTTAGTAGGGGCCTAATACATGTACACTGCAGGGTTTTTTTCAAAGGGAAAACTCGTTCAAACATACTTCAAAATTGAAAACAACTACTCAACTGTGGGCAAGCACCCGGTATCCGTACCACTTGATACCCATTTGAATAAATCGCTGATTGACAACAAGTAGGTCTACCCGAATATTTCCACTTCTTTTTAAGAATCCGATATCCACATAACAGATGCAGGGCTGTGGAGAGGCCCAATTCGCTCCAGACGCAAATATAAATTGGCGGCAACACAATTGAAGGAACATTTGGTAAATCCATCCATTCGGGGGGGGGGGGCAGACACACCAAGTCAGGTAAAATAATTAGCATTTTCTCATCAACCTTTAAAGGGGAACTCTGTGTATTCTGTTTACAAGAATAAACCCAGTATGTTTAATACTGTCATATTCACACGATGCTAACTTGACTTGGTCCGTAAGCCTATAAAATAGGCGAAAAAACATTACAAAAAAGTTGTAAAGCAATGCCTTTAGCATGTCTATCACTAAATAAAAATCGTCCGTCACCCATTAGGAAAATGTTTATTTAGAAAAAGGCAGGGCTGGGCACTCATAAAACTACCATTCCCGCCGTATACGACTTGGCATAAAAATGTTAGTTACCCGCAAAAAAATAAATGTTTGGAGATCCCGAATTGCACGCCGTAACACGAGTCCGAGGATATCACCAGATCCAAGTTTAGGAGCAGCCGTGGGTCCCCCCTTCCACTTCTAAACCGTCCCCGGGGCCCGATGTGGCCGCCGTGGTCTGTCCTCGCCCGGCCAGGGATATCAAAAGTGCTAATTGACATGGCGACATTGTGAGTACACAGCCTGGGATTGGGGCAAGCTATCGGCTTAGCGTGTAGGACTCCCCTTACACGATTCCTCCTCGGCAATCAGACGCCAGCAATCATAAGGGAGAAGGGAAAAAACACACCACAAAACAATACAAAACAGTCATTCTACCCCCTTCTAACCTATGCGCTAGGTAACTAGCTTTGCTTCCTTCATAATAGAGCTCCACGCTTCTGTCAACATCCCAGAGGTAAAGCGTACACAATAAACGCACAATAAATCCCTACCAAAATACTGGATCCACAAAACTCAACCTCACTTTTCTTTCGGGAAGTTTAGACTCCCTACAACAATCCCCTAAATACTCGCAGTCCATTGACAGTGTGTTATAATGGATAATTGGTGTTTAATAAGGTTGCTTTCTTTAGGCACTTAGGGTCCCAATGACACTCGTGGTGAGGTCTGGACATCAGACGGAAGACCACCCGCCATATTGGATCTGGAAGTCACCCCAACACGATAAAATGCAATTACTCTGTTCGTCTAACGCCCCCTCAAATTGGGGCAATGATAAGACTTGATTTAAATGGTCAACAAATTAAGTGACACATTGTGTTAATCACTTGGCAATTACGACAATCAAACACATTTGGGTATTGAACATCAAATCACCAATTATCGAGTACAAAATCAATAGCAGCTGCATTATCAATCCGAACAACCCTGCATGCTGTTTACTCAGCTCACGCAACTATTTTTCAAGTTTCACGATGGACGTTCTATAACGTTCTAAGACATATCTGATCTAGGTATAATTTATTGCTCTCCCTTAATCACATTCACACTTCTAAGGAGATCATTTGCCTTCCCCTCCGCCCTCGACATTAAGAAACCTAAATAAGCTTTGATAACACATAGACACCTTGGACAGGTCATCGTGTGTGTTGGATTGAGGCTCACTGTACGCTTTGACACTGATATCATGGTCTCGCTCCGTGGGCGGCCAGACATTATCACACTATAGTACAACTGGACGACCGACCATGACAGGTTGCGTCGTGCCGTTTCTGGCTTTTACACGACAGTTTTATTAAAGAAGTTCTCAACAAGTAAAAAGGACCTATATACTTCTTAATGAGCCATTGCACATGTTCATGCAGGACACAAACAACTACAACTTTGCGAGCATTGTGACGACCATGAAATTCAACGAAAAAGATGCATCAATCGTTCTGAAATGATCCCTTGATTATCGGCTCAGCTTTTCTTGGATTTCTTCATTGAATTTCAACATCATCAAAGTCTGGTGAAATCAGATTGAAATTTTCATGTTTTTCTTGTTTTGTCTGGGCCTACAATGAATGCTACGTTTGTTTGTTATCAAGGGGGTAATTTCGAGAAAATATAATTAGCTGTTGCAAACTGCTACCAAAGAACCCATGGTTACTATAAAGTAAAAAAATAGTTAATGGCCTGACGTTTCGACCCAAGCAGAGTCTTTCCCGAAGGCTGAATGACAATACATTACAACACACTCGTGTAACATGTTATTGTGACTTATACATTTAACGTAAAACATTAGTCAGAAACAATATCTGGAAGGAAAAATGTCTTCATAAATTTTCAATTTTTAAAATCTTAAGTACAATCAACACACTGGTCTTTTACAACATAGAGGTTGGGTGTTACAACAACTCAAATGACAACAACAGCACCCAGTGTTAATACCACTGGCAAGAAATTAGACCAAAGCAAATTTTGTTGGTGTTGCTTATTTTATCATCGGTTTAGAAATCCAAAATGCTAAGTTTTCCATGGACCGTCCCAATTTCCGCGGGATTTATGGCGACAGTTATACGAACTGTGATATGATAATAACACGTTCCCGGGTTTGGCTATTACTTTGGGCAATTGGCGTTTACGACCTATGAAGTCTATAGCGCTGGATAGGGTTGGTCTAATTTGTGTAGAACTGCTGCATAATTGAAATATATGGACGACCAGAAATAGCGTTCACCATAAATAAACAACCACTAAGAAAATACAGATTACTGCATGCACTGAGTCCTCTGTCAATGTCTAGTTCCTGGAAGGCATGGTAAGGAAAAACCACACTAAATAAATCGCAACATCACTACGCCTCCTTATTTACATTACATTCATATTTTTAACACTCTCTGAATTGGCAGCTACGGCTGCAGCTACGACTGTTGCTAAGAGTGTTTCTAAGGACGACATATACTTCAAAGCATGACGATGCCGTGTTCCAGCCGTAGCCGTATACCCGTAGCCGTAGCCGTAGCCGGACACGGCCGTATACATGCCTACCAATAAGCCATTTTGAGATATGGTGGACACATTACTATAACACTGTTTGGTTTGGGTAAATTTGTCGGTATACACCCAAACTGAACAGTGCACTCCTATATAGTGTCCACCATATCTCAAAAAGGCTAATTGACTTGTTGGGCACAAAGAAAACCAACATAGGCTTAAATACCAACAACATGTTTGGTGCATTTCAATTTGATTGAAAAGGGGGTCATACAATTCAAATGGCACCAAGATACCGAAAGTATGGCTGTACTCAAATAAGCGTATGGGCCGACATGATAACCTTAAAAGTTCAAATAAAAGCGTATGGTCAAACAAACTTCAAGTTTTAAGTTCTACAGAAATTAAGTCCACATTTGAATTCAAACTAAAACGCAAACAATAAAGTAAAACATGTTCTCACCGAAAGAATGACGTAATAAGCTGCGACTTCAACAGTTTGGTATCCCGCGATTGTTTCCCGTGATTATAGCAACTTATTGTTTTTTTAAAATTTAAACTACCAGTGCACTACACTGATATAAATGATATATACAAGGTGTCAACTGCTATTTATCACATTAAAATCATTCAAAACAACTTTTAGTATGAGATAGCTGTATCTGAGTGCTACAGAGTCTAAGGGCAGACTTAGCCGAGCATGCGATGTATTTCTTCAGGTTCAGTGACATCCGTCACTAAAGGATGCCTAGTTTGCAATGGCAGGTGTAACACTAGGAGTCGATGGGAATATGAATATATCTCAACATGGATTCCTATATAAAACTATGAGGATCTTTCTTATAGCGCCCAAAAAGGCTTCATTTGACAAAATATATAAATTAATCAAATAAATATTGCCATGAGGGCAAAAACACGAGTAAGAAAGCTTCGGACTATGGCCATTGGAAACTCACACGACGCGATACTTCATTATTATGATATGAAGATATTTTATAATAGAACTTGCAGATACCACTATTCATTTTGATATAACAGCTATCATAGAAACCGCTACTGATACACCGTGGAAACACTTAGTTATTTATTGGAAAGTTCAGTCATATATTTTGTTAAAATTGTCGTGGCCTACTATCGTATATACAAAAACCTAATACATGATTTGTGATGATAATGTGCGTTTTAAAACTGATGGTGACTGGTTACATGCAGTCTAACTATAGTTTGTATGTGTACAACACGTTGGGATATATTACTTTTTAATTTTAATGTGATCTGTTAAATAGACGGTTTGGACCTGTTATTAGGCCTTAAATGAAAAGACAAATAAACATGAGGCCAACGTATACATTGATTTCTTGTTGACAAACACTGTCGTTTTAGTGTGTATATGTTGCCCGATTTTCGTATTCGCAGTACATCTAACATGATTGTGGGTATTGCTAAAGAATTTACAATGTTAATTCATATCAACTTTCTACATCAATATTCAATCTAAATTTAGATCAAGTGAAATTTTGTCGTCTAATCTAAAATTAAAAACGTGTACTTTAGTTTAAGGTACGCAAGCGTAGTACGTTTTGTGTCCGTTAATTAATTTTGTTAAATTACAGAAAGGAAATACGTTTGTCCCAGTGACGTCTCAAAAGGCTTCGGTATAAACTGAATACATTGCGAGAGCATTGCCAACCAGTGACCCGGTGCGCATAAGCAACAGCACCGCCCCGGGCGATTGGAGGCTGGCAACGAGTTCCTACCTTACGATGGTCACTTAAAAATATCGCCAGCCCGCTTCATTAAAGCTAGAAATAGACGGGTATAAAAAAAAAACAGTCCAAAATCTCGACTATTCTCCGTATGCAGATCGCACATGACAGGCAAAATTAACGGGAACAATGTTGAAATGACGTCGGAGGGTGAAATATGCAACGGGATGAGACAGAGGCGGAGTAATAACAAAACGGCAAAGTTACAATCCATCATCCAGGGCCAACTGTTGGCACATTGCCCCGAGGGTGATATGAGGGACCAATAACTGAACAACGAAGAGGGGGGTTTCTGCAGGTTTTCCTATAGTGTGGATGGAATCCTCCGTCGTGCATCTTCCAGGTGGTTCGGAGGGGAGAGAATGGGGTGGAAAGGACCGAGAGTGAACACCGGGAAGCGGGGGGCTGTCGCTGTCATTTAGCGGAGAGGAAACGGAGACGAGCGCTCACGGGACGGGGCAATACGCTTTGATCAGCCCGCTCTTTCTTCAGTCACACTTCATATCCGGTGCACGGTGACGGACTATAGGTCTATAGGAAGGTACTGGTCGGATTAAAAGACTACGGGTAAACGACCAAGTGACGATATATCCAAATAACTATCCAAATAACAAACCTTTTCCACTTGGAATAACAAACGACACCGCGTACATGTTTTCCATATATCGTATATACTTCTTCCCACTTTTCCCTTTTTTCCCCTTCAAAACTTGATGTTCAAAACCATGTGAAAAATTACCACCTTGTAGAATGTGTAAGTGTGCTTTATAAATTAGAAAAATAGAAAGGGACATTCGCAAATTTTTCAAAATCTTCTGACAATCATTCGAATCGGTTCTAAACAATATTTTCGCATTGTAGCCGGTTTTTGGGCTCATGCTGATCAAATGAAGGGACGTACAAAACCAGACACGGGTGATGAGAAAGCTGTCTGTGTTGGGTAGGGGGGACTATTGCAAAAAACTAACCCAGCAGGTACCAAAGGGTAACAAGTCGGCAATAAGAGAGCCCCGGGGCATACGATGAGTTATCACTAACTTGCTATAAAGGTCATTGACAGTCACACAATTGGGTTCATCACCGGATCACCAGATCATCTGCGTCAGTTTTTGTGCTGGCGCTTTTATCACCCAAGCTTTTCACTGTGACTGATCAGACATGTCATACTTAACATCATTTTGTTAACAACCCCACTACCCACACAAGGTCATGCAAATGAAATCTGTACACAGCAAACCCTCCACAAAAAAAAACAGAGAGTATTTTTTTTATGAACAGTTTGTTTGAGGTGATTCGCTACATCTAGGCTAACTCGCTGTCAGTATTCACACAACAGACTCAAGATCAAAAGAACTAATTGTTCACAGACGGCACAAATAAACGATAATGACTACGGCCCAATTTCATGGCTCTGCTTACCGCCGACTTCTGCGCTTACCGCCCATAGGATCATGTACTTTATATGGCGACGTAAGCGCAGCAGACTTCGGCGGTAAGCAGAGCTATGGAATTGGACCCAGTTGTTAAATTGACATGTATATATATACAGTCCAACCCACTCTCGGCATGTGACATGGTCTAGTAGTAGTAGGAAGTAAGCAAGCTCACCGCAAAAGCTACACAGGGTATGAGAAAATAATGAAATTGAATTGGGGATCTATACGAACAACCCTGGTTTTGTATCATAGTTTTGAAACATTGCAAGGATATCTGTTGCTAAATTCATAAATCCCTTCAGTTTATAACATAGCCTAAAGGCCTATCACATTTTGTAATAAATAAAATAAATCAAACACTTGAATAACGTGAAAGTTGAAAGCTTTCCATAGTATCCCTCTCAAATTCAAAGAGAATTTTTCAGAAGTATCAACAATGAGTGGATGATATTTTACTTGCATTAAGCTTGGTATCCCTTCGTATAGGCACACGGTGGATTACTTGGGCCAATTGGCAGTAGCTGACAAAGCCTATGACTCTCCGTACAAGCAATACACCAGAGACAGTGTGGGTAGACGAACAGATAATTTTCTGAACGTTGGCCTGGCTTACTGATGAATTGAAGAATTGATGAAAGGGAGATCGCGGTTGTCAGGTTAAAGCCAAAGTATACCTTTGTTTTTTGGAACCGTTCAATTGTAATCCAATATAAATGTTGATAGGCCTATATACACAATTACACTAACTTGTGAAAAATTCATTGCAAAAGGTGGTAGCGTTTCTGAGATATCGCCGAAAATCTGGAGTGGTTATGTCCACGCAGGAAGAGTAATCCGTAATTGGAATACAGTCTGAGAAACGTTTCATAATTATCTGAGAAACGTTTCATGCATGAAACGTTTCTCAGATTGAAATGTTTTGAATCCCTTTCTCTAAAACCACCATCCTTAGAAAGGAATCGTTTCTCAAAATAAATGTTATACATTATCAACAGCTGCAATACTGTTACCAAGTATTGTTATGGTCATTAATTTTTTCACCAAAGGTATACCCTCCCTTTAATTTGCCGAAATATTTCACTGACTATGTAGCAGTTTTCCTGCATGACCATTATCCATGAACCGATTCGAACCAAGCTACACAAACCATTAATCGCGGGTCTTTTGAAAACGACATCATAAAGCCATTCATTGCATAAATTGGATACAATTTACGAAGATCCACTTATTCATTCGTCAGGTACAACCAGACAGCTTCATTAAAGATATCCTATTCACATAGAGTTGAACAATGCATAATTGGACCCATTTGGCGCGTAATCATCATTCGTGGCAGACACAACGATCGATCATTGTGGCGAAACAAAACAATACAAAACAAAAAACCCGCTCACATTAGTTTATACATCCTGTTACCTGAACGAAGTGGCGACAATACTATCATTTCATAATCTATTGTTACAGACGATTATATTATGAAATACAAAGTGGTACAAATTAATCAACATGGTAACCCCTGTCATACAATAGTCTATAAATAAAATTATTTTAAGTTGACAATACATCATACTCCCGATCAGTAAATGATCTGTGGTCATACATTTCATAATTTATATGACTCCTGTGATAGCATTTTGAAAACGATGATAACTCAACAGCTTTAGTAGAAAGAATCTGTAATAACACTTCATCTATATAGCTCTAAATAATGTAGGCCTACCTCGAAAATATGACGACAGGTTTCATATTTTTGGAAATAAGGAAAACAAGTAGGGGCTGCAGGAGACGGGCTATGTAAGCAGATCTGGTCGAAATGGAATTCAAATATATGCATGTTTTCATCCATAGTAGATGAATGGAATGGGAAGAAGTAGGCATTATACGCAAAGCAGATACAATACTTGGGTGAAAGAGATACCATGGCTATATGGACAGGACATACCAGGTTAATGATAGAGTCGGTGTATGAACATTAGGATGAACGATATATATAGGCCTTGTGATTAAAAACTTATCTGTTGCAATCAGGTTGACTGTATGGATGTTTGTATTTAAATTACCACCGATATCTTCGGATAGAAAATTCCTCAGGTCATGTAACACAGGGCAATTTTTACAGGCAACTTGGAGGCAACCAACTGTACTGCATGTACAAGGAACACTTAGGTAGTATTGCAGACATTCTTATAGCTGTAACACACTATACCCAATAAAATAATGAGACAACTGAAACTTGAATGGATTTTCTTATTGGAGATTGCCAAGAACTGGTTGCCTGTAAATTGCCTCGTGTGACAAAGCCTCATTGTAGAACAGAGCAAAACTAAGTGACAAAATTGTTAACTTCATACATGTACAAGGTGGAAAGTTTCAAATACGCGTATTTAATTCAGGGAATGTGTATAGGAGAAAAAACTTTTGGTTTTGGTCTTTCCATTCCACGACACCTCTCCACCAGGTGAACGACCACGCAGTAAACCGGGACCGCAGCCCCAGCACACGGGGACCGCGACGATCACGAACACAACGCGCCCGGGGCAAGAGAGAATCAACCAATATTATGATCATATTTAAGCATAGAAAAGGCTGACGCCACCAAGTCGGCTGGTGGTTTTATACCAAAGGGGCCCGCGAGGTATACTGCTAAACCCTCACTAGCTTCATTCTTTGTCTGACCCAGTTAATTATTATCCGTGGATTGAAGAGATTTTGATGGAGGAGAGAAAAGAAACGTGAAATTGGGCCGGTATTTGGACGTGGTTTGATGGCATAAGATGCGTGTCAGAGCTGCCTTGGGGTGGATATATTGTTAGAGGCTCTATGTTGCAACATTGCCATATTCAATGTTGGAGAGAATCGTGAACAGTTTTGGGTTTCCGCCAACTGCGCTTATCCAACTTGTTCAAAATACTAACTCTGAAACTACTAAGTTCCTTGTAACTATGTGAGATTTTAACTAACGTTAGCATGACTTCGAAATGGCCATGTTCGGACCTTTTGTCTGAGTACACCCTTGTGTCCATATTCAGATACGAAAAGTCAACAATTTTTCGAAGGAATTTTTCGTTGAGTTTCAGTGGAGAATGTTCAACGTTTCATTCTATACATTTGTAATGTTTTTGGAATAGCCTAGTTCGATAGGCTTGGTCTTAAAAAAAAACCCAAAAACATTTCATAGAATAAAACAAGAATTGAAGACAATGTCAGTCGTGAAGAAAAATGTTCAAAATCGAACAGATAACGAGAGAATCTTGTAAAAAAGCTACAATGTGAACGGTCGTCGGTAAGTTAATTGCAGCCCATAAAAGAGTTAATGGTGTATAACTAGAGGATCAAATTGTATGATGTATAGTGAATGGCGGGTCAACACAGACACATTGCTACCATTTGACACCTTGACGGTAGAAAATGAGCGTTCACTTTTGTGGACAATTTATGGAATGATAATTTTCTCATGAAACCCCACTATATCACAGATTTGTTCGGCCGAGACGGTTTTTTGTCTTTGTAGAAAATGACACCAACGATGCGAAGCCGGTCAATAAATTACTACGAACTACGAAACACCCTTTTCGTTTGGAGATCAAACAATGAAATAGCGCCATATTGTTATGGAGCCGAACCTGCTTCTACGTTGGAATGAACATAACCAATGTGCAAACATATCATTTGTAGCGAAGGCTTCCGTGTTTGATTGCTTATAAACATCAAAAGCCCTTTTCACATGACAGCATGGTTGCGAAATTTTGCAAATGCACCTCCTGTGAAATGACAAGAACGCTTTATACTGTCCATAAAGGACGGCAAATTTGAGATTTTACTAAGGGACTTTGGACAGTCCAATAGTGCTGTCCTTTCACATGAAGTGCAATTTGTAAAATTTCACAACCATGCTCACATTAAGCAAGGGACCCCCATGCTAAATTGCTGTCGTGTGAAAAGGGTTAAACAGGTATAATGGGAAAATAATTCACTCTAAACTAAAACCAAGATATGTTTTCACATTTTGAGAATACTCATGTACATTCCATTGACAATGTAACACCTTAGCAATGAGAGTGTGACTGCAATGGTAGACGAATTTTTACATTGGGTTATTACAAGCAGATACAACGAGAAAAACGTACGCCTTTCCTTTTCTAAAATGAATGAGAAGGAAAAGAAAAGTTAAAGTAAAACAACAATGAATAACGAAGAAGACTTAAAGCCTGTCGAATGAGGGCGCACACCGAACGCTGGTTTCCAGGAGATCCCACTGGTTTGATATCGAATCCCGCAATGCTTTCATTATATCCGAACACGCCGTTGCGAGGTAACTTTGAAGATGAGGAAGCCGTATCACTCAAGCTGTGCCTCTTTCCTTCTTACGACGCGTATCCTCTTCTCACTCAAGCTCATCTGCGCTACTTGTCTGGATGGCGCTGATCCATTCGTAGGCCCCCGTCAGCTGACATTACAAGTCCTCAGTGTGCTCTGATTTCACACCCTTGATGAGTAGATCCCAACGATGGGTGTCATGTTACCGCCGGATGACCGTGTTAAACCGCAGTTAAGCCAGTGTTAGCCCTCTTGTCAAAATCGATGTGAGCCGTTCAGGAGATACGTGATCTACAAGAGGTCTGAAGTGACCAGAAGGTTGTCTGAGATGAGTGGACGGCACTCACTCTATAGCCATGACCAAACACAGTTTCTAATCCCCCGCCCTTTCGCGCTTAAAACAATTATTATTTATCAAAAGACCCCTTTGCATTGGCCGCCATCTTTGATGTCGAACAATGGAAACGTGCGCGCGCGCGTACGCGCTGCGCACTACTCTCGGCCAAAGATAGTTCTTCATTGACCTCGGTGAGGGGACTGTTTTGGGCTTGTGACGTCATATGCAAGGGGTCTAGACATAAGTGATGTCTGTGTAACGATACCGTACACCTCAAGGGGGTTCTAACCGTTCTTAAACGAATGAATTCGCTCGAATTTAAATCTATGAATCCACAATATGATTTTCGAACAATGAAACTTTCAGCGTATCGTTAATCACTTAATAATCGGTACTTTACGCTAAGCGAGATATTGCCGATTGGAACAAAAGGTCGAGGTATAAAGAATAGCAATAATTACAACATACTTGTTTCAATTTCAAAAAATTCGTTCCCGAACATACACCACAGCACAGTCAGGGCTGAAAAGGAAAATATATTTCATATTTCAATTTTTTGTTTGGTGTGTGTATAACACCTGGCCAGGTTCACTCACTCATCGCCTGTTAGTCCCAGCGGAAACCACTGGCAAAACTTCACTCCCGACGGTGCACCTCCATGGCGCAAACAGGGCACCCTCGGGTCCTCGTGGCGCGGCCAGCTCCCGGTGTAAGGGTAAGGTAGTCGTCGGTGCCATGACCGGGAAAGACCGGACACCGACCGGGTCATCTTCCATAGTCACCTTGCCCCCTTACTGTTAAAGAGATCCCCCACCATACTTTTCAAGATGGTGTTTATTTGCATTATCACCACCGCAAAGTTAAGTTAATTTCCTACAACATATCAATAATTAGGATTACAGTTATCATAAAAGCGAGCAATTTTGTATGGTTTTCAAAATACTATCGATTCACATGTTGACTGGAAAAATCATCACACCCGATCAAAACGCGACGAAATTTCAAAACGACATGTACGTTTTTATCCCAACCGTAACTTCTCATGCAAGAGCGTTTAAAGGTAGGGTCATCGTTTGGTTTTTGTCAACGTAATGCTGATTTATAGGCAAAATTATCAAGAAAGATACGATAAAAGTCACCTGTGAAAGTTTCAGCTGAATAAAATGTCTATCTTGTTGAAAAAACAGCAAAAAAACCTGTCACTGTATTTTCATCAAGAACGTCAAATCCATCCACGTTTAGAAGGTACCAACCGCATATCTAGTCGTATTGAGGGCAGCATTCAAATGGGCACCACGCAAATTTCAAAAAGCTGCCTTAAGGCGATCTTCGGAGATTCAAATTTGTCCACATACATTTATTGATTTCTAATCAACACTTCAGACGGAATAATTTCACAGGATGCTCACTACCATCACCATATAGGCTCTCGCATAAAACATTACACAATTTCTTTTCGGGGTCATTACCACAGTATGATACCTAACTTTACTGCTTTCTATAAAGCCAAAATAAGAACAATCCGTTACAATGAACAGTTCTGTAAAACTTGGGAAGAAGAATGTTAAAAACAACCTGTCATGTATAAATAATTGCATGCCGGTAACCCTTCAAACACACGCACAGACGTACAGTGGGCTTCCAGACCAAAGTAGGCCAATTCAAAGTTAGGTAGGCCTAGTTGGGCACAACGCTACACATCCAACAAACCCTAGTCGTGGTTTTCTACTTAAAAAAAAAAGACTTTTAAATGTATTGACAACAAGAAAAGAACAAGAGATTTTCTTGGAAAGGAAAACAAATATTACAGCACAAAAACCCCCGACAGATTGGTTAATCAAAACTAAGACTAACAACACCTTATTTAAAAGAAGGCTGATGAAAAATGGGTGAGATGGTCCAACGAATAAGAACACAACACAAACACAAACACACAATAATTGTCACGACCTGAGAGTATGTTGTTGTGTTGAAAGTAAATTAATAATAATGTTTCAGTGGTCCTACTAGATAAGCGTTATTTTGCAATTGGTTATTTTTGAGAACGTTCAGACTTGTGTTCTCGCAATTTATCGCAGGTCAACGTGCATTTTTTTTAAATTCCGATTACGACTTGACTTTGTAAACATTGTCTACTTGTTGAAATCCAGGGCCTGTTGACCACAAACCGGGTCGAGTATAAATAAACCTGTTTGCTATAGTGCCTGGTTCTGAGCACAATGTAATAATTCCCATAATGATGACTTAGCTCATCGGCTGTTCCTCATTTTGGTATCTCCATTCTGAAAGTGGCATCATTCATTTTGTTATCAGCAAATAGTTCATCTTGCAGGAGGGCTATTTGCTGTTTTTAACAAAATGCATATTGCACGAGTTTTACATTCCTTTTAAATAAGTTGTAACACGCAAGCCACTCAAAGGTCAAGGCTGTCATGAAACACCATTTGTCTATTCGGTGCCATCTCAGTAAGAACGGGTTCAAATGGGGAGGGGGCGTAGGTGTTTAGAAGACAGGTGTTGACATGAAATGACTCAAAATTCATTGACTATCGTATGTGCGCGAAGTCTGTCTGCACTGTCGGCAGTCGGGTTTTTCTTTTCTTGAGCGTGCAAAGAGTCGGTTACATCGCACAAGCAGCATTACCAAAAAAAGAAAAAAGAAATCGCGTAGCAAATTATAAGAACAAGCTTTGTTTAAAGAATTAACATAAATAAAGGGAATAATTATACCCGACTTCGACATTCACGCCATGCCTAAATCCCTTTTCACTAAATGGAGCTTAGCTTTCAATGAACAATTCTTAAAACAATGTACATTGCAGAGATGAGATTTGCCAAATGTGAAAATTCCTGAAAATGGCTTGCGGGCCTGGGTTCCCCTTTATTCTAGACCCAGAACCTCCATGAATTTACAATTTAGGGATTTTTTTACAGACTCTGTGCATCACCAGAAATACATAACTACACATGCTACTTTGGTGACTGCTTTACTTCATCCAAGAAAGTTTGAATGCTCAAGGAGATTTTAAGAAAATCCGAAATCAGGAAAAATTCTGAGAAATCATTTGCCTGACATTGTGCACCTTTTATAGCACTGTAAAACCAGAACCAATTTGACAGGAATCAAATTGCATTAAGAGATTACGTAATGAGCTCATTTTGATTTGGAATATACATGTACACCTACAAGTTTCAACAACAACGTGTATCTTTGTCACACATCCATTATACTTTACAAGCAACTTGTTAACTTTCACTTGTTACAACTTCAGTATTTGTTGTTCCCAAATGAGAATCCACACAAACCCACTATATCAATGAATGATTTCCAACTCCCTTATCGCAGAAATCGAAATTACAGAAATCCCCTGACAGTCAGTTTTATACAAACAGTACAATCCAGTGTGTGTTTTTAAGGATAAGGTAAGGGCCCACTGTGTACAGCGTGTTCGCAAATAAGTAAAAAGTATTAATATCGGATTGTCATTGGCACCACACAAGAGAAAAGCCACCGCGAGAGGCCCTGCGGCACAAGCTCAACTCCTTCCACCCTGAAAAAAAATCTAAAGCCCAATTTTCGGCTGTGTATGCCTTCAGCATTGCCGGAGAAATCTCTTTTGACGTGGTTACAATAGGTGAGCATTGGACTGCGAGTAGAGAAAGGTACCGCACGGCATGCAACCGGCGGAGGAAACCGCCTCGGCGCGTGAACCTTGCCAGAAAGTGGGGCAAGGGACACGGGCGGACTCACGGGACGACAATGCCGTCCAGCTTGGTGTTCAGGACATTGTCCTCGGTGTCTGAAAATCAGATTAGACCGTCGCAATCCTTCCGTAAGATCAGTCCAATACAATGTCGTGACATTATAGCTCGATTCGGGTCCCGTATAATATATACAAACCTAGCAAGCGATACAATCACTCTGGGCGGTTCAAGTTCGTTTAACAAAAAAATGCCAACTTGTTGTCCAGTCAGATGACTTATAATTGGTTGACCCTATATATACACAAAACACGCATTGATAATGTGCCGTTATTTTGTAAGTAATAAGCTCCGTAGTGAGTAACGTCACTTAACAAACACTTGATATTGACCTGACATCAATTCCTTGGACCGTTAAAGTCCATCAGATTTTTCTATGAGTGTGATAGCGATTATATCAAGAGAAACTAGAAACAAAATACGTTCGACAGGAACAGCGTTGTGGTATCAACAAACTATTATATATAAAGCGTCGACAAGCCACGGTATGCTTTTTGGAGAACTCCATCCACACACATGTGCATGTTATTGCAATTATAGATTGCTCATGCTTTGGTGTATGTGTGTGATGGGAAAAAATAAAAAGAAGAAGAAGAAGAAGAAGAAGAAGAAGAAGAAGAAGAACTAGACTTGTTGCAAACATGAGTTAACTGGTCAATGTAATGCATAGCGGTTTTTACACTGACTAATGTGGTCAAAACATCAGTTTGAAATTATATTTTAGCCGTGTCTTTATTATTATACTATTTATTCGACCACAGCAACACAAACACAACAAATACAAGGCAAATCGAAGAACTAGAAAACAAAAAGAGAAAATATCAAACTTTAAGAAACATAGGCCTGGCCCGAAAACATACAAAATAGCAAAGTACAAACATATGATGACAGGAGGGCAACTAGACGAGTTCAGACTCAGTAGATTCGTGTTAAAATATAACAAATCGTTCAAACAACCAAATATTTGTTGTATTTAATATCATTGAGACAATAAAGTATTAGAAAAGTCAAACAAACAAATTTAGTCACAATACCGAATTATGGGGAGTTAGAAGTCTCGTATCGACACAGCAGTTCCTTCTCTTATGAAAACAAAACAAAACAACAAACAACAACAGCAACAAAAACCGGACCAATGTTGACCAGGCAAGCGTTTAGAAGCTCCTCTTTTGAGTTAAAAACTGGACGATCAAATCAATCTTTAGAAAATGAAAGGTCACCACAAGTTGAGATTTGAATATAGGCCTATAAACTGAATGCCCTTCACTGCAATCGGAAATTTCTACTGACTTGCAGTAAACGTTAATGCCCAACGTAGGACTACGTACCAATTATATCAATACTGCTCCCAAAAATAATAAACTGAAATTTGAACTTAAATCAACAACAGCCCATTTCACGCCTTATTTGCGTCTGTTTGAGGAGTGCCTTCAAAACGTGTCGGCAACAATTTGTTTTCATCAAAAAGTACAAGCCAATAAAGCGACAATCGCGTAATCTTTTTTTTGCCCACAAAAACATGGCTGCACTGGCTAGAATCACTCAGCGTTTCTGTAACCAGCGGCTTCATGCGCAAAGCACAGACCACGTTGCAAGTCCACCACAAGTTACAACTGTTTACGACTATGTTTTCATCCGGACACGTTTTTTGATGAAGGCTTGAGGACAGTATTACGACTGCCGATATGATATTCCAGAGCCTTGTTCCTTTTCCGTCAAAAGATTCAGAATGCACAAAGGGAAATCTGTTCACCACACTGTAAGAGGTCGACCTTTTTCCAGAACTCTTATACGCTCATTAAAATAAATACCAACAATATATTCTAAACAATGAGGTTTTTTTCCCAAGCATTTTCTTTTCTTATGGGCAAGCATTTGACCAGATTTATCTTCAACGACGAATGCGTACATAACATAATGACTACTCCTGTATAGACCTTTTAAAGGCACTGAACACGTTTGGTAATTGTCAAAGACCAGTGTTCTCACTTGGTGTATCTCAACATATGCATAAAATAACAAGCCTGTGAAAATTTGGGCTCAATTGGTCATCGAAGTTGCAAGAAAAGGATGAAAGAAAAAACACCCTTGTTTTACAAATTTGTGTGCTTTCAGATAGGAATAAAAACTTCTTGCAAGAACTTTTGATTACTTTAATGAAAAATTACCTCTGTCTCAAAAACTACGTTACTTCAGAGGGAGTCGTTTCTCACAATGTTGTATACTATCAACAGCTCTCCGTTGCTCGTTACCAAGTCAATTATTATGCTAATAGATATTTTGAGTAATTACCAAACGTGTACAGTGCCTTTAAAATAAACCCACCATGTAAATCATTGATCACTAGTTTCGGATTAAATGTATTATACAGGATTCTGGTAGAGCTGACAAAATAGTCGCAGACTGTGTTCATGTTTTGTGTGATCAACCATATAGGCCTACATGAAATAACAATCCTGTGAAAATTCAGGTTTAATCCGTTGTGTGAGAAAGTAGTGAAAAACCATTTTCAGCATGTAAATACATTGTCCTTAGCTTTGGTTGTAACAACCGAAATTTCAGCTGTTGCGTTTTGTTAAGTGTTTTTTTTTTTAAGTTTTCGAATATGACTTCAGTTCAGAGGAAATATTGGTAATAAAATTCATTCTAGAAAGTACGAACTTCATAATCAGTAAGCTTTCAGACTAAAATTGAACAATTATGTTTTTTATCCTTACCAATCCTACATAATAACTTTAACATTGATGTTGAAAAACAAGGTATGAGTAAATCACTCAACGATATTTCAAAATATTGTTATGAAAATAAACTTTCAAAAAACGGGCTCGTTTGAATGTGAATCCATCATTAAGATGCTACATTCTATTTGAAACCAATGCAAGCTACCGGTATTTTTGGTCAGCAAATAGTATCGATAAATAACAGATGAACCTCGCCCCTACTTTCAGAAAAAAAGCCACACAAACAAAATTGCAATCAACAATTCAGATTACACATTTTTGAATGACCTTCGCTTACAGTAAATTAACACGACACACGATAAGTAGCAACTTATTTATCTGTTTCCAAATGCTAATTAACTCTAATTAGAGAGGCAATTGCACGTCCTTCACTTAAGACAGTGAAACAAAGCCAATTGTGAACAAGGGTAAGACTATACTAACTACGTTGGGACATTGTGGATTAGGCCAATTCTCTTACGCGACCCACTGTCTGCATATGTTCGGATCAACTCATGCCTTTATTACCCCAAACACTTAAAGAGACATTTTGTCTTTCGATATTAAACAGCACCCCTCTGTTTTGTTTTTCAATAAATCATCATGGCATTTTAGTTCACGTAACAACTACGGGAATATTTGAACACAGTTGGATTACGCTAATTGATGTTATTTGTATAACCTGGGGGAAATCAAAATATTCAGCTGCGTTTCAAACGGATATCGAAGGAACTGTGAATTTAGAAAAACCCAATACATCTTTAAGGTGTGGTTGGGTTGTACGGGAATAAAATCTAAATGTTTTAATTAGAATGACACCATCGGAACTAATCACCAAGAATCTCTCTTCCTGTAAGGAAACACAAGTTTAAATATCTTGAGTTAGCTCATTTTGATGTTTCCTGGGCTAAAATCAGTTAAGAGACAGAACACATGGCCGACCTCTGGACCACAACCAAATTTAACATAGAGCAAACCCCTCGTCTTACAAGGTATGCCAACTATACAAGCACTACGTAAGCCCGCTTCAACATAGATCCATATTTAATTGTTTTTCCAAGAGAACTCAGCTGTTTAATATTTCTTACAAGAAAACTCAGCTATTTAACAGTTCTTCCAAAAGAACCCATATTTAGTTCTTCCAAAGGAGAACTCAGCTATTTAATAGTTCTTCCGAGAGACTTCAGCTATTTAATCGTTCTTCCGAGAACCCAGCTATATGTAGTAGTTCTTCCAAGAAAACCCAACTGTTTAATAGTTCTTCCAAGAGAAGTCAGCTATTCAATATTTCTTCCAAGAGAAATCAGCTATTTATAGTTCTTCCAAGATAACTCATATTTAGTTCTTCCAAGAGAACTCAGCTATTTAATAGTTCTTCCAAGAGACTTCAATTAATAGTTCTTCCAAGAGAACTCAGCTAGGCCTATATCTAGTATAGTAGTTCTTCCGAGAAAACCCAACTGTTTAATAGTTCTTCCAAGAGAAGTCAGCTATTTAGTAGTTCTTCCAAGAGAAGTCATCAGCTATTAAGTAGTTCTTCCAAGAGAAGTCATCAGCTATTTAGTAGTTCTTCCAAGAGAACTCAGCTATTTGTTATTATTATTATTTTAAAAAAAATCTTTAGACATTTACACAATAAGTACAAATTGAACAGGGGTTTTTAAAGAGTATAAAACAGTATAAAAACTGTCATCGAAAGATGTGTACAACCAGACCCCTGCCAACGATAAAAATTTAATTATATAATTATTCAAATGGAGATAGCATACAAAATATTGATTCTTCCAAGAGAACTCAGCAGTTTAGTACCTCAAGAATCCCGTAATTATAACGATTGGCCCACTTTATGAAAACATGAGTAGAGAACTTCCTTAGGATGAAGATAACCAGGTTATACCGGCCGAAACATTGGCTCAAGACGATTCATCCTCTGGACCCCCCGGGTAAACCACAAAGCGCACATTTTATAACTCTGATTTATGACTGTAATATACTTTCTATATGAACGCAGGGTAGAATCTGACAATGTCCTCCTCCCCAACGGTACGAGGTGGTTGTAACCATGTTCAATGCATCAACCTCGAATGTGACTATGATCGACGTCGGGTCACCAGAGTAGCAAAAATAGGTTCCTTGACAAACAAACAAAGCGAATGCTCTTTGTTTGCATTTTTTTGAAATGTCGAAACTTCGCCGACTAGATTGAACCCTATGTTAACACACAATCCATCATATGCTTCCCTAAGGAATCGCTTAATTAAACACTGCACTAACTTGTCGAAACTTAAGCTTTCTTGTCATAAAACATAGTCACTCGGGTAGAGCAACTCGCCGGATTTCTTTTCAAGAGGGAATTTAGTTTTAGGGTTGGACGTATTAAGGGCCGTCCTTAATGTCAACATTTTTTTCTGGCTGATGCAGGAGCACTGTTGCTGTTGTTGTTGTTGTTGTTGTTGTTGTTGTTGTTGTTGTTGTTGGGGGACCATTTATTTTTATTTTTAAAGGTTTATCAATTGATTTATTTATTTAATCATTTCATTTACATTTTTGTACGGGATTTAATGCAACCGATGAATAAGACAACCAGGACTTTATTTTTAATGAGCGATGTTTAGTTTTTGCTTAATTAGAAAGACTTTTTCGCATTTGGTGCTCGATGGGCCCCCTCTCCCCCTATTGTGCCTTCATTGTTTATGGGAATCTAAGAAATTCTTGAGAGGATTTTCGGAGGGTGGGGGTTCTTCTGTACACTAGAGAAAGAGTGTGTTAGATTATATTATGGGAACATGATAATCTTGTACATTCCAGGGCCTTTCTGGCCGGCAAGATGCTACACTGGTCATATGGGCAATTTTTAAATGTTGTGTCATAATTTCCACACAAATTCAAGCGTTATAAAAACAACAGCTGAACAAAATTTGATGCGTGCCCCTATCTTCATATCAAAGTTGATACAAATCTTTCAGTGCAATTTCAAAAAAATGCAAGATTTTACGTTTTCCTCCACTGAGCTGCAGGAAGTCCAGGCTCTGTGGCTCTTCAGTAAACAAGTGGTGTTACAGGTTACATGGTCTATACATTTCTTGTTGTCCACTATCAACACAATCACCAGGGCCCAATTTCATAAAGCTGTTTAGCAGAAAATTCTGCTCAGCAAATTTCTTTGCTAAGCAAGAAATGATTGGGTACCAGTCACAGCAACGGTAACTGTATGGTATTTTGGCTGGCAACCTGTTTTTCTTAGGCAACAGTTTTCTGTGCTTAGCAAGTTTTTTGTGCTTACATGCTTTATGAAATTGGGCCCTGGCCTGTTTGTATTTTTATATAAACCTTACCCACTCTCCGTATCACCAGTATGACAAGCAAGACTAGACAATTAGTAAACCCCAGCGAAATAAACACCATTCACTGATGGGATCAGCCACATCGGAAATGACAGATTGTACGAGGAAAAAAAAACAGCCAAGCAAATACAATGACATTTTGATACCATCACGTTGTCACTAACAAACGAGCCGTGAGGTAGATGACCGTAGAAATTGACTTAAGGTCACACTGTGTCAATGGAAGGTCATAGGTTATAGACGTCGCGATGGCAAGCACTTCCACAATAGTATCGCTGTACACGACTATAGGTAAGTGTTTGCCAATGTGATTCGAGAATTATGTTTAGACAGGGCAATTAGAAAGCCTTTTCTCGAAAAAAGACCTCCGATCACATTTCAGTGACAGTGATTTATAGGTGATTGCACTAGGCTTTCTTTACACCATTGTGGAATATCATGAAATATGTTATAAGAAATTCTTAGAAGAGCAGAGGGAACGTGTGATGTGGTTTTGTAATCATTCGGCTGCCGGATGAAATGATACACACAAGCACTAGCCATGTTCGCAACAAAATTGTTGGCGAAGTTTTGCAAATCAATCCATCCTAATAGTGCTATTTCTATACCAACACATGCCATAGCTAGAGCTACACAATATAGCACCGTACCATAAGAGTTCATACTGCAAAACCCAATATGGGAAATCTAGATTTGATTCGGAGTAGTTTGGCGGCCCTCGTTGTTATCAATCATTCTCTATATACGATTCATTTTCAGGTTTCCCAAATGTAGCCTACTATATCAGCCATCCACATGAAACAAAATATATTTATGTTTATACCACAAGTGTGAGTAACAATTTTTGAATGATCGCCCGCATCTTTTAAAGAAGTTTGTGCACCACTAATCGTTGACTTCGTTACTATTTTAAGTCTGGAAACGCCTCTAAATGAAGCATTTGATTATGATTTGGCATATTCGTTGTCATAAACTGCATTACATTGACTTGAATTGACATCGGGAAATGTCACCACGGTGGATTCGATCTGACGTTCACAGGACATGGTAAAGTATTTATTACCTTGCGAAATGTTAATTTATTTTCTGCCTATAAGCCAATCTGGTAATGAAATTCACTGAAGTACCTTAAAATATGTCTGTATTAGGAACAAGCCCGTGCACTTGAGAAAGTTCATATTTGAGCCACTGGCAGATATGCATTTTGGAAATGACTGCACACCAACTAATACTTGAACTTTAACCCTAACCACAACACAAGTAAACTTTAACCCTAACCGAATAACCCCTGTAAACTTTAACCCTAACCATTATCACAGTAAACTTTGATTATAATCATTACCCTCGTAGCCCTAACTAGTAAATGTTAACCCAAACCATAACTCTATTAAACTTAAACCCTAACCATAACCCTAACGCATTTAAAACCTAACCATAACTCTAGTAAACTTTAACCCTCACTATAACACTCGTAAACTTGAACCCAACCATATTACCCTATAGTAAATGTTAACCTATATAGCCATAACCCCCGTAAACTTTAACCCTAACCATATAACCCTAGTAAACTTTAACCCTAACCATAACCCTCGTAAAGTTTAGCCCTAACTATTACCATAACCATAACCATACCCCCCAAGTAAACATAACCATCGGCACATTATAACAGAACATTAGGCCTATGTCTCTGTCTCTTTTAGACTGGCTAAAACTCGTCTGGCATCTGGCTTGCTTTGCTAACCATTAGGTTATCCACAATATAATCGTTTTGATCGTGTGTGAACCGTAAATGAAGATGTATTCAACACACAGCCGTTGATTCCCTCTTGGAATAACTGCCATTGATATCACACATCGTATCGGGTGCAAACAATGATCACCCGATGAAACCGTCTAGGTTTTTTTGTTTGTGTCAAGCAGTATTTTTACACCCACAGTATTTTGAAAATGAATTCTGTTGAGTAATGACTTGTCATCACTTGCTGATAAGTAACTACGTTGAAGGTCCGTGCAGTGGTCCGCATCAGTGCGTTAACACGGGCAACAACAACTACTACGGTATCGCCGGTGTTCATTAACAACGGTCCATTAACATTTGCAATGAACCTGGCCCGGGCGTGTTGTTTTTCCTGTATAGCTTTCGTCTGTGATGATATACAACCATGTCGGGGACCAACGCTTTTATAATTCCAACAATTAGTTTTAAAACCACTATTTCAGAAGCGTCAAATAAAATATTTCAAGTCTGACTTGAAATAATGATACTGGGTTTTCCCGGGAATTTTGTTCTCAAAACAAAAGAGCAGCCTATTCCCTCTTCATGCATTCGAGTTAAGGCGATTTTGCCTCAGACCGTTATTCGATTTCACTTAAACTTAGTACACGTTTGGTAATGACTCAAAACAAATATTAGCATAAAAACTTACTTGGTAACAAGCAACGGAGAGCTGTTGATAGTATAAAACATTGTAGGAAACGACAACCTCTGAAGTAACGTAGTTTTTGAGAAAGAGGTAATTTCTCATTAAAGTAATAACAACTTCTTGCAAGAAGTTTTTATTCCCATCTGAAAGCACACAAATTTGTACAACAAGGGTGTTTATTCTTTCATCATTTTCTTGCAACTTCGATGACCAATAATTGAGCCCAAATTTTCACAGGCTTGTTATTTTATGCATATGTTGGGATACACCAATTTCCAAACGTGTTCAGTGCCTTTAAGGCATACGAATATAGCATTTTATTCAAATTGAACGTAAAGGGCGTTCTTTTTTGTTGCCATGAGAAATTGGAACTCAATGCAACGAAGAGTATATAAAGCTGCTGAATTTTGAATGCTGTTTGAGTGGGTCGTTAAAGCCATGTCGCACATAACGGGGCAATTTACAGGCAACCAGTTCCAGGCAATCTCCAAGAAGAGAAAAACATTCACATGTTAATATCCACATAATTTTCCAGGGGACTCTATAAGATACTGTCAGTAAAATGTCTGCTGTACTACCGAAGTGTTCATTTTGCATAGAGTGCAGTTGGTAGCCTCCAAGTTGCCTGTGTACTGCCGTGCGTGACATTGAATGGGCCTTTATATTGAATAGCTATCATTGTTCAATCGCACGACGCAAAAGAACATTAATTGCTTCTACACATTAAGTAAAACTGAATGACTCTTTTGATGCGGTTTTAATTTCGCGCCAAATAGTATAACGTGACGTTTAATTTGGCCTCAGACATCTATGAGAAAGGGACAGATTCAAGTTGACAACGGTAACTTCTAAACGAATGTACACAACGAAACTTCCATTTGGTACACAATTTGGCCGGCATACAATCCCTATATTACATTTTTCTAAAAACTGTTTCTATACAATGTTGCACCCGTCTTTGTTGGGTGATTTTATTTTATTTGTTGATTGTTATTATTCTTTTTGGGGAGGGGACGTCTATGGTTTGCTTCATTGTCTCAACAACTTCCACAAAATCTTTCTTATAGGTTGAACTGTCGGATGGCCAACACTGTTGGATTTTTTAATCGGGAGCGTAATTTGTAGTTTAAAGTGCGGCCTACGTGCTAATAATATTTTAACCAACCATATTAGAATAGCGTCTTTTTGATACTTCGTTTTAATCTGGTCTTCTTGAAATACATTATTAAATACAACTCAGATCAATGTGTACCAGACAAACAACAACAACGGTGCTTCCTCGAAAACCTGAGCTCTGACAAATTTTTACAGGGTTTCCCTGCATATGATTCAACAACATGTAGGCCTACACATCTTTATTTAAAAACCAATGATGTACCATTCCTTTAACTGCTTGAAGACATGGACAAATAAACACATATTCCATTGCGGCAGTTTGAACATTTGGAGCGAGTTGCTTGCTTATAAAAGAGGGGGACAAAAACAGAACATGGAGAGATGAACTAAGAACAGGGGGCATTGCTTGGCAACGACAGCTCAGAATTGAGTGAAATTGAGAATTTGTGAAGAGGCTTTCCTCCTGCAGTGGAGTGAAATAGGCTAGAAAGAAGACCAAAGAAGCTTGCTTATAATTCATCCATCAATGACTTCATATTCGATGTGTTATTTAGTTAAATTCATCTCGATTGAATATCCCCTTTACATTGAGCTCAAATTAGTGACAACTCAGTACAGAAACCGTCACCGTCTGCTGATCGTTGACTTGTTTTTTGTCTGTCAATTAACTTTACACTTGTCTTACCGTACAGCTAGCTACAGGGTCAATCGTATACAATGTCTGTGTGTACTAACACAACCTGCTTAAAACATGCATCCCACGCACGCTATAACCTGAAGAAATGGAACCGTCAAATATTCATGAAAAACTAACCCGAAACAACAACTATAGACGGCACTGGAAAATGTACGCGTGTGTTAACTAAAAGGCCGGCCCCTATACCACACACTTATAACCTACTATAGCATAAGTGACCAAAGCACCGTAGGCAAGTTCTGTCGACTTGCACTTTTTTGCTAATTACAACACGAAGATCCCGTGGTGTATAAATGTGCATATATAATCATTTCCTACCAAATGAAAATGCTGCGACCAGGGCCTTTGATTTACTGCCAAAGATAGGCCGCTAATGAAAAGCCTGCTCTATAAAGGATACTGGTTCCGGCAATTTGCGCGGCGCGTATACGGCGGGATTGGCCTGCTACGCATCGCCGGTGAAGTGCTCGTCCTCTCCCCGGCGGTGAGTTACACCATGATTGGTAGTCGACGTCTCGCTTTGATGAGCACGACCATTGGGTGGAACGAATGTCACAAAACGAACGTTATTTGTTTGGGCTTTGTGTTGCTCTTTTTTCCCTTTTTTATCCAACTCATTTTTTGCGTTTGATAAACGGCATATCAAAATTGCCAGCCGTTAAGCGATGAGCACAACGAACAATTTTATTAAAAACTGGAGGTCGCAGTAATATTACTAAAGCGACCGTATAGTCAGGAAGATTAAACTAGAAAACAAACCACAGCATGCAATCGACATCAACAATTTGTTTGTATACTGTCAACTCATCAACTTCTGATGTCCAACAAACCAACAATATTGATATCTACCTACAACCATTCCTTCTATCCAGTGAAAGCTGTGGTAATACTACATCCACTTTTGATACACACAGTTGATTGGATTATGATTGTTTTAATATTTTGCACAAGGTACCGGGGGCAGCCCTATACAGAAATAATAATACAATACACTTTGGCAAAGGCAGATACACGACTGAGATTCCAAACCGTACACGTGTCTCTTAATTTGATCAAAGCGTCAATTTAGCGAAAGCACATCGACCTGGAGCAATAATACCGGGATCAAGGTCACAAATCAAGAAGGAAAAACCCGCTCTGAGTTCATTCTACGGGTGACAACAACCCTGCAAAACTGCAGAGAAATTGTGTTAATATCTCAACGGTATGATACATCAGTTGTTGGATTTCTTTTAATCCGGGAGCGTACATCAGTTGTTTTGGGTTTTTTTCCTCTCAAGAGTACATTTATTGCTATCATCTTGTCGAATAAGCACACCATGCAGTGGGTGGTAACATGGTTTTTTTTTACCCCCTCAAACGCCGGATGTAACGGTTTACTTGTAGTCAGGGATTGTATGCACATTTAACGATGTGACTATTTCCATTTATTGGGTGTATACTAATAATCTCTTACACACTGCATTGCGGACTATTTATCAGGATAATCGGTATGGACCCCATGCACTGACGTCACCACGCCGCCATGTTTGGGCCACCATCTTTGGGGTAAAACGATGGTGAAACAATGGAAAACGCACACTTTGGGACGCGTGGAGCACAGGGGGTGCGTTTTGGCGGTCTTAAAGGATAACTGTTTCGGTTGAAAAGGCCATCGGTTAAACCATGGAGCTATTAAATACTGGCCAATGAGCAAAACAGTTGTTATGGCCGTCAAAACGCACCCCAGGATGGGCCAATGAGTAACCTTTCTTTGACCTCCAGCCGAGGGCCCCCTAAATGACGTCACGATAATGACGTCACGATGCATAAAGTATATTGGAAAAGCAAGTTTATAAAAAGGGAAGCTTTCAGATAATAATAAAAAAGTGATTCATTTATTCATGGTCAAACCATTGGTGTAACATACCTTTATGTGGACGGTCATTGTAATACTAAATATACAATTTTTCTTTTTGAAATGAACAGAGAGAAAAAAAACCCAACGTCACAATAAAAAGGAATCGTAATTATACCATGGAGCTATACTCAACAATCATGGTTGGGTTTAATGATCGCTATTAGGCTGGGATACGCATTGTGAGACAGGGAAATTCAAACACACAATGGCGCCTTCGCAATTACCGCCACTTTGGCCTATTACGCTATAAAAAAAGAAAACCACGTAAATTTGAATACAAAATCCAATTTGTTGACTAAAAGAATACACATTTCCTCTGAAAGATTAACCTAGTTTTAGACAAATACAAGCTGCTTGTTATAATGGTTTGATTTACCCAATCGCTACAGAAAGGATTATGTCTTACATCTCTAATTTGCCAAGAGTTCATTAATGTTAAGCCCAAAACAAAGAACTCATGGGAAACAAAAAAAGAACAAACAAAATAATCATATAGAGAAAACAAAATAATCATAAATAGAAAAACAAATAAAATATAATATGGTACTATATAAACTTATTAAGTAAAGACTATCGCTTACATTCCCAATCCATACGGTAAAATGAAACCTGCTTCAAATCGCAATAATGAACGTGAGCAACAAAAGGGGGCAAAGCGTGTACAAAATGATATATAATACAAATCAAAAATCGTATTGTGGACTCTATACATTGTCTAAAGTAGAGCATGCATATACAGCATCGCGCCCCCCCCCCCAAAAAAAGAAGAAGAAAAAATGACTAAGTGATTAACTCCTCAGCTTTGACTTCTAGAATCCAGCTGTTGTCTGAGCCCGTTCCCTTCATGGCCGTCATATATCGTTCTCATTCCTAAATTACTGCCACATGTTTGCCGAACAGGAATAAATTCATGAACGAAATTCATTTTCCCGCGAAAGCATTTTCCCCTTCTTTTCGGAGGCAGCGTCGCCGGCAAACGGATCCAAATCAATCTCAAAACCATTTTTTAATCTGCGCGGCGCTTTCATGGAGAATAGCAATTTAATGTATCGAGTTTCACCCACCCCCCGAAAAAATATTACTTTAAGGTGAACCGATCCTTTAAAAGCCATCCTAAAATCTTCTAAATGCCGAAAGAAAACTGACACCACTGCGACTCATGATATAGGAAATGCACCGGGGACTAGCGTTATTAACTATCAAATTCATATAGGCCCATCGCAGGGAGATGCAGTCGGTATAGTGGTGACTTTATTACGCGGTAAATGAACTCTCCATGTTTTAACTTCACTTCACTTTGGGTATGACCGAGATGCACGTATCGCTTGATGCCAACGAGCCGCATACCACACAGTTGATGACAAGGACTTTGAAATGCGCTGCCTTAACTTTTTTGGTGAACAATATTAGGCAAGAGGTACGTTGGAATTTTTAACAATCATTTTTTTTTTAAATGTCAGCCCGTACTTGCCAAGTGTCTCAGTAAATAAGTTATGGAGCCATTTTTTAATTATTAAGCTGACTCATCATGATTCACGAATTATTGTAAGGTGTTTATCACTTTACTTGAACATTTAAAGCTCTATCGATATTGGAAAAAGTGTGAAAAGAATAGTCTGGAAGTGGTATTCGCAAAGGTTTACAACAGTAGGGTTTCAGGATATCATTATTCATCGTAATTCACTCGAATCTACATTCAAAAGCACAACATCATTTTATGATGAAATAGAATTAGCTGTTGCAAACTGCTTACCAACCAAAAGGACCTATGGTATAAATGCAAAAAATAGTTAATGGCCTGACGTTTCGACCCTATAGCAGAGTCTTTCTCGAAAGCCTTCGAGAAAGACTCTGCTAGGGTAGCAGAGTCTTTCTCGAAAGCCTTCGAGAAAGACTCTGCTAGGGTCGAAACGTCAGGCCATTAACTATTTTCTGCAACATCATTTTATATAAATGTTTTTGTTGTTGTATTTTAAAGGCTTTTTTGACCTGATACTAAGAGTTATAACGTGACGCTGATAGTGTAACCCTTTATACCGTGTGTAGGAACCATCGAGCGCACCGCCTGGAAAGGCAATCACGGCTCCAAACCGCGTCATTACGGCAGACAACACACGCGGCATCTTTTGATGGTTTCATCATCAATGAAGGAAGCCAACAAAGCAGTTATGGCCAGCAATATTATTACTGTGCAGTCCCCGACCCACACAGTGTAGAATCACCGATTGCTCCATGTAGATTACAATGGATAGACGTTTGGGCTCCTAATAGATCCAGACAAGCCACTTATGGTACATTTGGGGACGACTGCAATGGAGAAAGAGAGGCACTGGCATTATTTAGAAGGATCAACCACGAAAGCCTGTATGACTAATGCCTTTATTTTATCCCAGAGTTTAATAACATGCCTAATCAGCGATATTTCCTGAAGGTAAATGGTACCGCAGATGAGCTAGAACGATCACCCTGGAATGTCTGCACTCCGTGGATGGCACTGGAGAGAAATCTAGGTCAGCCATTGCTTTAGAAAAAATGACCCCCGTGCACCATTATTGTCATTTTGCAACGTGAAAAATCACCTTGATTCTGCTTCAATTCTTAGTTGAGAAAAGAAAAAAATATATAGATTGCTTTCATAATATACATTGGGTCCATAAGTCTTTATACATTTTGACAACTTGATTTGAAAAGAGCATGTCGCATGCACTATACCAAGTCAAATGAACAACGGCTCATATATCTTTTTTGAATAAAATAACGATGCGATTAAAGTAGACCTACATTTTGAAGGCGGGTGGAAATTCGGGATTTTTTGATAATAGGCGCAATGCCATAATAAAGAAGAGACAGACGAACATAATACTCGGTACACAAACAACGGTTAGGCCTACAAAAAAAATTGTAATTGAAAAACGATGCCGAATTTCATGTTTACTTCGGGGCTACGAAATAAAACTGTTGAAGCAAATCGACCGATGCAGTTTTAAAATGTACAAATATATATATATATTCGGTGGTTTTCCGTTGCAAATAATGCGCACGACGAAAACCATTAGAGCACAAAGTAATGCTCGTCTGACCAAAAAGGGGTTGAATATCTGGATTTTGAACGTACTAATAATCCCGAAGGTTTAGATGAAGTTTATTTCTGTGATGCAACACAGTCATGTGAAAGTCACGGTGTGACGGTTGAACCACGGACATGGAACACATTTCGAGCTCAATAAAGACGAATGTGCAAGTGAACAAAATGGGCAATCCCTCGAGCCTCCAGCCAGCCAGCATAGAACAAAGCTTCCCTTGAGAAATCAAAGATCCATGGAGCTATTAACCCTGCAAATTCAGTTATAACAGCGCTGATTATTTCTCAAAGTAACAGGGGCCATACTTCGTGCGCTTATACCATTTCATCTGAAAGTAGCATCAAAGTAGGCCTACAGAAGTATATACTCGAATGAGAGGAGAGACTATGCCTTGACAAACAGTGCAAAAACAATTCTTAAACTGACTAAGTCAACTTGATAGACCCTCTATTGAACTGTGTTGATAATATCTGCACTGTTCAGGCAACTCCTTTAAACGGATGGCTGCATTTTAGCACACGCCCACGAGATTACAAAAAAAGGAGCGAAGCTACCAAACTGAATTTTCAGGACAATGGGAGATTTTAAAGACGAGGTAACTATGAGAATAGGATTACTTCAATGTAAAATTAATGACATTTTAAGCCGATTTAGGAGAGTCATCTCACGCTAAATCCTGTAAAGTCAGAGAGATTACAGGTTAAATTGCTGGGGTTACTTCAGGGGGTACCACACGCATCAGTGAAAAGGGCAATTCTAAAACAACCAGAGGTACGGTCCTAAACCCCACGCAAGCGATGTCCCGCGGTACATAAACACAACGGCCGAATTGCAGCTCCCGAAAGTAAGTCAATAAAAAGCTTAACACTCATCATTTGGAAATCAATTTCTGAATAATCGACCGATTTCACAAAGAGCTATTTTCCCTTAAACAGGCTAAACCCTATGAGCCTTTAACCTAATAAGTATACGGTTTAAGAAAAATATAACCTCGCTGTTAAAAAACAAAACCGCTTTGGGACACAGCAGTTAATCGTAGCCATCTGTGGGTCTATTTGGGGTCCCTAATCATTTTCTCCATGTTAAGCTCTCTTAAATTTAGAAGAAATTTCTCCTTTTTTTAAAGGGTTACGTGTGTACAGCATTGGTAAGATTGAAAATTTTCACGGATTTGCACATAAACTCACATGGTATAAAGATGGTCATGGTGGAAAACCTCCCTTGAAATAATTTTGCTTAAAAGGCTATATAGTTTTTAGGAAATGAGTAAAACAATTAGCTTTTATTTCGCGAGTTCAAAACCCGATGTTTAAAAAACAGTGAAAACATACATAATGGGTGTTTTCACTGTTTTCACATGACTCTGAAGACCGATTGAGCTTAAAATTTCACAGGTTTGTTATTTCATGTATATGTTGGGTCACACAAAGTGCGGATACTGGTCTTTGAAAATTACCAATTTTATACATGTGCTTTAAAGACACATGACGCCTTGGGTAACACATAATGTAAACCGTTTTCATTTCAAACCCAAACTGACCACCTTCTATTATGAATTATAATGACATTTTCTTTCAAAAAGCGTCTGGATGTTCCAGAGCGCTGACTTATAAAAGTGATCGTTTTGTACCATCACACCACACAAAAACTCAAACAAAAATATTGACAACAAATGGTGTTGGCTACTGTTTCAACAAAAAGTTAAGTATAGTTTAGGTGGGTTTTCCAGTATTCTTCATCCAAAGAGGATTCACCAAAATCCATTTTTAAGTTAACTTTCTACAAAACTTCAGCTGATGATGAATTGGTCATACACATTCCGAAAATGTGTACACGTTGAAAATTTATTTGAAAGTCACTTAGTCAACTTCAATTACAAGTTCCAAATGAATGCTCAAGTAAATCCGATTAAATAAAGAACTCGTGATGAAAAATGAAGTAGACAAGAGCCTAATGACATATGCAAAGATAATCAGGAGACATAATAATTCAAGTACTTATGAAAATGTAACGGTGAGAATTGATAACAAACACATTTAGTATATAATCATTCCAAAGGTAATTTGGAGAGATGATTTATAATCACTGGATCGTTAACAATATTTTACACATTTTTGTTATGTTTTATGGAAAAACTATCATGAACGATGTATTAACGTCTCCCATTGAAAATTGATAATGTCCAAAAAGTGAGACAAAGAAAACATGGGTGTTCCTGTTCGGGTATATCCAACTGAACTGTTTTTCTGAGTGGGCGTTGCACAAATCAACAAAACAAGGATGGCAAATGTAGGTGTGTCTGACTTTCAGATCCTCCAACTCTCAACATTGACATCTTATTTTGGGAGACCGCTTAACTGACTTCGTACGGTAAACTGGAAGCTCTAATATCCCACAGGATAACACCAATGCATGTATTTTCTGAGCAATACATCGGCACTAATTAAACGGCTTGTGGTCTGAGGATGATGGATTGGGACATATGTCAATAATTAATTGCAATGCAAGTCGGAATATCTGCCCCGGACCTCGGACATAGTCTCTGTCACCAGGCACCCTACCTGGCAAGCGCAGCCCGAGACTAGTACCGGTAGGCTTACCCAATAGCTACCGTGTGTACCTGTATTGTATACCGTATAGCTAGTTGACCGCCTCCGGTAAAAATACATTTTACACTATCGATAACATGCTGGAAATGCGGCCAATAATGCCAAAATGACCGACACGCACAAATTTATAATGTTTAAACTGCCTTGATCTAGTGTAATATCAATTCAAATACTTAAAGGCATCGTACACGTTTGGCAATTACTCAAAATATATATTAGCATAAAAACTTACTTGGTAACAAGCAACGGAGAGCTGTTGATAGTATAAAACATTGTGAGAAACGACTCCCTCTGAAGTAACGTATTTTTTGAGAAAGAGGTAATTTCTCACAAAAATAGTATAAGACTTCAGGCCTGAAGCCTTTTATTCCTATCTGAAAGCACACACATTTGTACGTCAACAAGGGTGTTTTTTCTTTCATCATTTTCTTGCAACTTCGATGACCAATTGAGCCCAAGTTTTCACAGGCTTGTTATTTTATGCATATGTTGGTATACATCAAGTGAGAATACTTGTCTTTGACAATTACCAAACGTGTTCAGTGCCTTTTATCAAGTATACTTGTTTGTGTTTGATGTATAATTTACACTGCTGTCTTTGTTTCGAAATGTATAAAGCTATAAGAAGAAGTACCTTGAAAGTTCAAGTGATCTTTCGGGAAAGTACATTTGATGCAAAAGCAATTACGAGGGAAGAGAAATCATCAAAATTGCTAGCTACGAATTGCCGTCTTTATTGGCAAATATTTAAGAAGAAAAAAATGCAAATACAATTAATTGTATGTTCTTTCGATCAGCGTGTGTTGAGGTATTGTCGTAGTTGTAAACTCAATAATTTGTTCAAAATGTTTCACCAGAGATCTAGCGGATGTGTGTTTTCATCATCTCTGCAGAAGTACAAGGACCAACTAATCGGAAAGTGTAAACATGTTTTTATTTGAACGGAGTTTATAAACCGACGGCCGTAACCCCAGTCAGAAGTTCAGTGTAGAAGTGAACGCATGGGACGCTATACCTCTAAATTTACTTCTAAAGATTGGGCCTATTTTTCAAGCAAAATAACCAGTGGGCCAATTTCACGAAGGGCTAAGATTGATATTAAGGGAGGTATACCTTTGGTAATTACTCCAAAAATTAATGACCACAAAAACTTACTTGGTAAAGTAGCACTGCAGCTGTTGATAATGTATAACATTTTTAGAAACGATTCCATTCTAAAGGAATGAGGTTTAGAGAAAGGGATTCAACAAATTTCAATCTGAGAAACATTTTGTGCACGAACCGTTTCTCAGATTGTGTATTCCATTTATGGATTATTCTTCCAGATTTTCGGCGATATAAAAACAATACAACCTTTTGAAATGAAAATTTCACAGGTTAGTTTTATGGTATATATCTACATTTATGTTGGATTAAAACAGTCAAACGGTTCCAAAAGCAAAGACATACTTTGCCTTTAAAGGCCCAGCCTGTACACTATTGGTAAGATCGAAAAACACAATGTTCACAGATTCACATTTAACTTACATGATTTAAAGTAAGTAATGGTAGAAAGGGTTCCTTAAAATATTTCTGCCTAAAATGCTATCGTTTCTGAGAAATGAGTAAAACAATAGTTTTTATCACGCGCGATAATTTGAAAAAAAACAGAAAACACATAAGGTCTCTTTTCACTATTTTCTCGTGACCTCGATGACCAATTAAGCTCAAACTTCCACAGGTTTGTTTGTTCATGCATAGGCCTACGTTGAATCACACAAAATGTGGACACTGATTTTGAGCTGTTACCAAAAGTGTACAATAGGCCCTACCTGTAATTGTGAATCAATCTTAACTGCTCAGCAAGTGTGATGTCACAGAACAAATCACTATGGTATTACTGACAACTCGTCTTACTTTAATAAGATGAATCTTAGTGCTTTGTGAAATCGAGCCGTTATAACAAAATTAACAGCGGGTCGGAGGCTTTGCTCAGCGTTTTCTCCACGGTAACAAACAAACAAAAAATCTCTGAACCTCACAGTAGATGAAATACAAGATATACAAAGTACTCTTTATTCCAACCAATGATGGCAACACGCGACTACTCCAAGAAAACGTCGAGGCCATTGTATCTAAGAACAAATTCTAAGAATCAGGAAAAATCCCCCTTTTTCGGATCACGGACTGGGAAAACATAATGGTCCACAACACAAGTGTAATGAGGTTGAACGCTGAAACGATGCCGATGTAATTATCACTGATGCAGTTGTAAGCATTAATAAGACTAGTATAATAGTTCAAGTCAAATTATTGCAGGAAAACTAAGCAAATATTAGCTTTGATTTCAAGGCTGTGCTTATACTAAGCAAAATTCCTCCAGCCGCAAAATATGTTTATTTAACTTGACTCAAGCTTCAAACATGAATATTATTGCGCTGCACAGAATTTATGGGGGATAGTGTACACTTCACGTACACAAACTAAAGAATCGTGTTGTAGATTGGCCGATTTATTCAAATCGAAAATTATGAAATATGCCCTCTAATAACAAACTCTACTGCCCATGGGATTTTGCTACGTCCCCCCAACAACGTGAACAACCGAACTCCTTTGCCAAATATGGCATCACAAAAGTCAACTTAAATGAACTTCAACCTCCTGCGGGGCATCATTCAATTGACTCACATTTAATAATGCCCTTCAAAAAACATTATATATCCATTGACCTAGAAATCTAATTCTCTATTCAATTTGAAGTCAAAACCATCCACATGTAATTATTCCACCTTGTGACGTTTCATTATGCAGTTTGTTCACCTATACGCCTACAACATATTTTTTTTCAATTTGAAGATTTTCAAACGAATTATTAATTTTTGGTATGATGGAGCGAGTCGGGAAGAGGGGCTATTTTTAAGACCACGTGTGTATGTCATTTTGGGTGCTTAAAATCTGCACTTGTGGCGCACTGCGTCCACACCCAACTCTCTGATTGCGTCCGTAATACTAGAGCACGCGTGGATGAATTTAAATGTACAATTTAATTTCATATTTTTGATCCCCCGTTAGATTTAGTGGTGCTCCTGATATGAGAGGTAAACTTCTGAAGTCTTTAATCAGGTGTATCATCCTTCCCGGTCCAACCACTGCATGAATACCAGGTATCATGCGACGGCCTCGTATTACATGTAAGTAATCATGCAAATGGTCATAACTATGAATCCATTAAGACAAATGGATTTTATTAATCGCAGATGATACCGAAATGGGGGGGGGGGGGGTCATTATATAGCGAAGTCTGGGGCTAGCAGGAGCGGTTTGTTAAAAGAAAGTAGCTTTACGGCTGTGCCGCGGTGTTCAAATCAAGCAAGTCAAACACAGTTCAGCCTCATTTTGAAAGTTTCTTTATATACACCAACGTGATCAGTCCACGTACATGTATTTTTGATCATCCAAATGCTTTGTATTGAAAGCTCAAGCTACTGTCTATATAGGCGGGTTGGGGATAAAAAAAATCAAAGCAAGTTGTAAAGTACGGTATAGATCAAGGGCTCAATTTCAAGGCTCTGCTTACTGAGGAAATATGCGCTTGTCCATAGAATGATGCACTCTATACAGGGCGCCGTAAGCGCCGAATTCCGCGGTAAGCAGAGCCATTAGTGGACCCTGGTACATTACAAGACAAGGACAAAAACTGTGTTTCATTGATTTGTGAAAAGCAACCCTTTTGCTAACCTAATTGTGTTGACCGTCAATTTTAAAAATTCATTCGATAGCAAATACGATGCATTATAGATGCATGCCTCATTATTAAATAACAATAAAATGATGCATCGTTATTAAATAACAATAAACTGACGCCAAACCACAAAAAACATAACCCAAACCCAAAACCGAAAATAAAACCCCCAAACAAACTTATATTCAATTTTTCAAGGGGGTCTATGTCTCATCGGCACTACCCGACTGCTTTGACTAATAATATTGCGCCACTACCGAATGCTATGATTGACGGAACCATCATTAGTCAAGTTTACAGGGAGGAAATTATGTTTGTCAAACTCAATTGTCAGATCCTTTCCTTGATTGTTCGCATGTAAAGGTGAGCCACATGAGGCGGTTGAATTGTCACAGCCAGTGATGTTCATCGCCTGGTATTATTGGTCAATTTAAAAAAAAAAAACTAAAAAGAAAATCTGGATAATCATTCTGAACGTCCTATACACCACTTCCTAGAACGGCTGGCACATACAAACAAAATTAGACGAGGAGGATCTATCTGGAGCTTTCGATTCAAACCAATAATTCTAAAGTGTTTTTATAGATCATAAAATTAAGGGAACCAAGAGTTAAATCATACCTTGATTTCACACAACAAGAGTGGTTGTTAATTATCGTGTAAACACGGTCATTACGCACCGTTACTTTTAAAGAGCCGGGATTAGGTTTTGTCTAATATTTGTGGAAATAAGTCAAAACAAACTCGGCCTAATCAAATTTGTTGTGTAGGTGTCTTCAACTGCTTATCACCAGTTGTAGCCACTCCCAGTTCAACATACGATGCGGTTGAACGGCACAAGTGATGAAGAGAACTTGTCAATTTGGGCATGGTAGAGACCTACTATGATTCGGGTTCTATATACAACAAATCCGCCAAAATGTTCCGCCTCGTCAGTCTACTGAACAACCGTAAAGTGTCCCTGTAATGTCAACCACTAATGCAAATGCGGCCCACGGAGACTATGGGCGCAGTGTCAGACGGGGGGAAGACATGGTGACGGATACGGTGTGCGGAGGGTTCGGAGGCACGGGTGGCTGGCAACGCCGTGCGAGAAGGCCTAGGGCCGTCATGGGTCGGGGTGTACGGTCTCCGGCTCGCCTCTCCACGCTCCACTTGCAGCGAACGAGACTCGGTGAAACCCAATGACTCGTGTCCCGGACAACTGTTCTCCATAAACTCCCCGGTGATCGCGACGAGTACAATGTTTTCACTTGATGTCTTCATTCGGGAAGGACTACATTATTAGGTTAGGGATTACCTTAAATGAAGGTTATTCCCCAGAAACCCGAGATCTTAAAGTGTGAACGTACAGTTGCATTAAAAAAGCTTTATTTTTTCCATTAAATTAATAACTAATCAGGTCTTCTGTGAGGACAGTTTTTGTGAAACCAACATCAATGAGCATTTAATAACTGGCCTAACAAGCTCACAGTGGGAAATTTTTTAAGTCCACTTATGAAAAAAAAAGCATCGGTTTATTTTTAAGACAGTGATCCCACAAGCTGCCGAGTATTTTAAGCGTGCATTATTGTTTTGCTATGAACAAAACAACTGCACACTGTTTCGGGTTTTATAAAACAACCTTAAATTGAAAACACAGAATAATCAATGCAGTTTTTGAATGATTAACATGTTCGTCGTCGTGTTTTTTTTTTAATGATTAAGATGTTCGTCGGAGGTAGACCTATCTTATCAGCGTGACCCATATATTGTTTGCCGGATATTAAAGCAAAATCACAACGATGACATATAAAACTGCAGTCAAGCGGAGTTCGCTCATCAAAGAGGGTCTATTATACATTTCATATTGTGCGTTCCAAACTCCCCCTTCCAATCCGAATAATTGCTTATGACATTGTAAAGGGCGTGCTATAGTTTGTGTACGTCACTTTGTAATGAGGCCACAGACATCCCCCTTTGGGGTGAAAGCACAGTTAATTATAAATAAATTGGACGGTTTCAACAAGAAAACGCTTGTTAAATTGACACCAATTCCATGCTCGTTTGATGATAGTTTTTTTTTATATCAAGGCATGCACGTCCCGACCGTATGGCAAACAATGTAAAGTAGGCCGGTGCTCCGGAAACACTAAGAATCACCCTTTTTGGTTATAATAAAAAGGGTGTTAATTTAGCTTAAGTGCGGTATTTATCACATGGGGAAGAGACGTGCAGTCGATGTTTTTTTCTATTTTTTTACTCGAGACACGAGTTGCCGAGTTTGCCAATTTGGAACTAGCCGCATCGGCGCTGCATTCGGGTCGTATCATATCACTCGTGGAATACCAATTTACCGTTTTAATCTAGTTGAAACCTTTTAATCTGATGTCAACGACTTTCCAACGCAAACATTTTGATAGATGCTGCAGAGAGAGTGAGATAGGGGGGAAGAGAGAGAACAAAATGTGGATATAATGGAGAGGGGAATCATCCAGTTGAATTGGCGTGGAGTGTGATACCACACGTAGACAAACAAATCCGTCATACATACACTCTAGTCCCACTCGAATTGATTCATGCAAACAAACGGCGTTCCGACTGTTGGGGTTCAGCTATTTATCACACACTGTGAGGTTTTTAGAGAGGCGATGTAGTCCGTTCTCCTGCTCTATACACAAATGGCACGTGACCATTTATCTAGATTAACCAACTCTAATCGGTGTATACCATGTAAGCTTTGCCGCAATTATGATATTAATGTTTGTACTTGCATTAATTTCCACTTTGGGACAAATCAATTTGAATAAAACCTTCACGAGAAGGCACCGTAAAACCCACGTGCTGTGCAAACACAGTTCGATTTTGAAGTAAATTTTCAGGGCGAGTTTTCATTTCGGAACTGCAAAATTAGAAATCGGAAAAGGGTTCATAAAACTTGGCACCCAATGATGATCGGCCTATGCCTTGTGTTGAAAGTGCCAAGGCGATTATTGACAATCCTTTATTGCATCGCACTGGACTAATCACAACATGAACACAAACAATTGAATACAATGTTGCTTCACTTTGCTTCGCTCTCCAAAAACCCCCCACCAAGAAACACTAAATAAAACCGAACCAACATTTCCAACCAACCTAAAAGCTCGGACTTCATCATTGACATTGTCTTACCACAAAGGGCGCATATAACGATAGAATGGAGTCTGTGTTGTGCCAGGGTGAAATACAATGCCCAATTTATTGATATATGTTTATGACCATTTATTTTAAATTATTTACTTTCATTGTACTGTATTTCAGGCACTCAGATGCTGACAACAAGCAATCCAAAAAATATTATACAAATTTTATTTGGCTAATATTTCCTGGGTTTTCCTGCAATTATTTGACTTGAGCTCGAGTCTTATCAATGCTTACAACTCAGTGATTTTCAACTTTCAACCTCACACATTGTTTTGTGGACCATTGTTTTGTTCAAGATGTTATGAAAGTACATTGGAATCGTCTCAATTACAGAGCTGTATGACACAAGGTGAACATAATTAAGTATACATTACCGGCACCAATTATTCGACAACTTCAATGTAAGCCGAGCCACAACCTTTCCGTTTAATCCATTGTGATGTTAATGAGATGTGCAACGGTTGTTTTCCGTCCGAGGTCGCAATGTTTAATCTTTTTACTCTGACTGTAAGTATTTTCTAAAGTAATGTTTTTCCTTTTTCTCTTTTTTAAGACACAGGACCATAATGTAATACAGCCGTTGTGCTGATTTTTGTATCCTGTATAAAGATTTTAAAATAAATAAATAAAAATAAATATATTGTAATGCAATATTATTTGTGTTTTACCCATACACCAATGTTTGTCAAGCACTGTATACTCAGTAGCATCCCGAGTCCCTGTGAAGATAATCCACAGGCATATTACTCGGGTGGGATTCGAACCCACGACCTTTGCCATTCTAGAGCAGATGTCTTGCCACTACAGACTGCCGAGCTTGCCCGGTGGCTAGATGCAGTTCGAATCCTATGTTTTAGCAGCAGGTACCGCAGCCATTTTAATGGATGTTAATTTTAACATCGGGGATAAAGAATATCACTTGTGTTTCTACTCATACACCGATGTGTGTTAAAGGCACTGTACACGTTTGGTAATTACAGGGGAAATTTTGATTTGAGGGGAAAAAAGGTAATTTCTCACTGAAATATTTGAATCTGAAAATTATTTTCTTGCAACTTCGATGACCAATTGAGCCCAAATTTTCACAGGTTTGTTATTTTATGCATATGTTGGGATACACCAAATGATAATACTGGTCTTTGACAATTACCAAACGTGTTCAGTGCCTTTAAGCACTGTATATTCGGTACTTTCCCGAGTCCTGTGAAAAAAAATCCCACCCGAGTAATATGCCTGTGGATTTTTTCATAAGACTCATGAAAGTACTGAGTATGTGCTCAACACACGTATGGGTTAAAACACATATTCTTTTACCCAGATCCAAATTTAACATTTTGTAAAATGTAATGGTTGATTGTTTTACTCCAAGTGAGTTTTCAAACACGATTTTCCTTTACTAGTGTTGAGCTGAGGCTCGGAGAAATATTTATTTTAAATTTGCGAGCAGAAGATGGTGACATTATACCTCCACCCCGGTTCGGTAAATCAAAGGAAATAATAAATGTCCCTTGCCCAAGGGAAGTGATTTCTCGTTGAAACTCTCTCTCAACGGAACGCGAGGTATCCAAACAGCCAGAGTCTACGGAAAGTAATCACGTCGCTGGCGCATCGCCCTCAAAGACGGACTCAGACAGGGGGGGGAGCCGGGGTCTAACTGTGTGGACCGACTTTCCAAACATACGGTCAAATCCTCCCGAGTATAGATCCACACACAAGTCAAGTCACAGACCGAGGCCCGTACCTCATCAGTGCCGCTAGCGGAGGGGTCCCTCTGCACGCTAGCTTGCTTGCCAAACTCATCCCCAGGACGGTCGGGAAATCCTCCCGGGAAATCAACGATATGAACCGCGCAATTTCATCCCCATTATCACGGCACGGTGCGGGCCTTAAAGGCGCTTTAATCAGTCCAAAATGAACATATAATCGTAGAATAATGAGATTAATGTTGAGGGGGGAAGAAGAGGAAAAAACGCGGGAGTAATAAGAACGGGACGGATAATTGAGTGAATAGTGAGCCGAGACGGGGGTCAGTCCATGGCCCACTTGGCCCATGGAGAGATGGAAACAGTGCGTAAGATGAATCTATTATAGGCCCCGCTATACGTGTTCTCACTTTCGAACCTCGATACAAAGGAATGGAAAAAAGATACGGTGCCTTGGGAATACTCTTAGCTTCAATTTGCAACGATTATTCCTTTAATTGGGATGGCCAAATTGAATTATAACGTCTACTGCTTGTAGTCACAATACACAACCCGGTTTTAAGTTACGGTATTTTACCCCTGTTTAAAAAAAGATTATTTCCCGTTAGTTGGTATCAGGATCGATAGACAAGTGTATTATCACCGTTTAACAAAATAATCCACGTTGACCTATAGGAGTAAGAGAAAACTTAAGAGAAAAAGAGTCATATCTTTTAAAGGCACTGAACACGTTTGGAAATTGTCAAAGACCAGTGTTCTCACTTGGTGTATCCCAACATATGCATAAAATAACAAGCCTGTGAAAATTTGGGCTCAATTGGTCATCGAAGTTGCAAGAAAATGATGAAAGAAAAAACACCCTTGTTGTACAAATTGGTGTGCTTTCAGATAGGAATAAAAACTTCTTGCAAGAAGTGTTTATTATTTTAGTGAGAAATTACCTCTTTCTCAAAAACTACGTTACTTCAGAGGGAGTCGTTTCCTACAATGTTTTATACTATATCAACAGCTCTCCGTTGCTTGTTACCAAGTAAGTTTTTATGCTAATATTTTTTTTTGAGTCATTACCAAACGTGTACGATACCTTTAATAAAATATAAATAAAATCTTTGCGAACATTTTCATTATATAGGCCTACCCATAGAGAAAGGACCAATTCTATACCATATAACCTTTATCGACATGATTACATTGGTATCATACCGAGCATGTCAACACACTACGTCCAAGGCCGCCCTACATCGTTGGTCTTATGATATTATACACTAAAGCTTGTTCAATCCGATTCCACCATGAAATATTAATACATTTAATCTCCCCCCCGACGTCTTGACCTTCCCCCATGTGAATCTAATCGGATTACCAACGGATCTTCTCTGTATAGCAATGATTTACAAGGGTGATTAATACTGGCCCATAATGCCGTGTTATTACTATAGGCCCGTTTCTCTGCTGCATCTATATTATGAGCACACTGTCGTCAACAAGAGAAAGGCAATGATAAGCTTTAAGAAAACAAGATGGCGCGACCCTCTCTCTCTCTCAGTTGAGTTTTAGGCCGTGTCCGAATTAGCAGCTACGGCTACGGCTACGTCATCATGCGTTGAAGTATAGGACGTCCTTAACAACGCACCTAGCAACAGCCGTAGCCGAGACAAGGGACTTTCACCGCGGACATAATATATACCACAATACTGCCGGCAAAAGTACAGGCCTGGAATTACACTAAGGTCAGGGAGGCCATTGCTTCTGTTGCCCCTGGTCTTGGCCTTGGTGCCCCTTCCAAAGTTTCCCATATACTTTAGTTTTCCAGTGGAAGTGCCCTTTGCAAAATGAAAATGGCCTTGCCCTCTCAAAGATGAAATTCCAGGCCTGAAGTACAGCAAAACTATATTTACCCAAATGAGCACCTTTTTTCCTCCCCTCCTCGCAGAAGTTTACCATTCCTCAGCATCAGGAATATCTACTTTCAACTCAGTATATCGATCTTCACTTTTTGAGAGCTCGAGAGTAATAATATAATACAAAATCCAATAAAAACAAAATTGTAGGGAGTCAATCAAGGAGTACAATACGCGCATTATTGCCTTAAAGGCATACTGCCCTGTATAAGTTTGGTTGAGAACCCAGCCAATCGGCAAACTTGGCTTCATTAGGGTGAAAATATCACATTTTATTCTCGGATTATGCTTTCAATTCGTGCGAACTTGAATCAAACAATATTTTGGGGAAGATTTAGTAAGTCTGGCTCACTGACCACAAATACAACCAAACATTGCTAATCTCTAACGAGACAGATTGTTTACGATAAAACCCAAGACTGGTGCTCTGACTATTTTTAGTTCAAGCAAGAATGGTAAGAGAAAGATATCAATTCATCCAAAATAGCCTTCCTTGTTTACTCTACTGCATCTCTATGTACAGTGGGGATTTAAAGAGACACGTTGCCTTGGATCGGGCGAGTTGGTCTATCAAAAGCATTTGTAACCGTTTGTTATAAAATGCATATGGTTAGAAAGATGTTTTAAAAGTAGAATACAATGATCCACACAAATATGTCTCGAAATCGCATGGTTTTCCTTTTACATCGTGAACAAACACGGTCGGCCATTTTGTGGAGTCACCGTGTTAGTTCACAAAGTAAAAGGAAAACCACGCGATTTCGAGGCATATTTGTGTGGATCATTGTATTCTACTTTTATAACGTCTTTCTAACCAATGCATTTTATAAAAAAACAGTTACAAACGCTTTTTTGTTGACCAACTCGTCCGATTCATGGCAACGTGTCCCTTTAAGTACAATTTGTGCGCCTCATCTTTAACTTATTGCTTCAAACATTACATATACACTATCACTCCGAAAAATCTCGGGTCAGAATTGACCCGGATTCCGGACCCCAGAGGGCCTGAGTATAACCCAGAATCTGTGTCAAATAGACCCGAAAAAGTGTCAAACTGAAGCAGAATCCGAGTCAAAATCTCCATTTTGTTTTACCAGTTTCCGGGTCAGCCTGACCCAGAAATGGGTCAGACCCCCCACGGACCCGGAATCAGGGTCACGTCTTCTGACCCATGGGGCTTTTCGGGTATTTAAAAAAAAAAAGCTTCTCAGAAGGTTTAACCAATACATCCACTTTAACCAAGTGTCGGTGATAATCTTAATGAAGTCATCAAAGCCGAGCCGACGACAGGGGGATACCAGCTGTAGATGACGGCAGGTGTCTCCTTCTAGATCAGGGCGTTACTAATGACACACAGGACTACATCATCTCTATACAACCATAGCGTGTCTATAATGATGGCAGCTTTACTACTAGCCATATGACTCCTTGGATGTTGTGTCGTCAAATGAAATAGACAGTTCGAAAATAACCGATTCTTGTCAAAAATCATAGTCTTCTGTAATAACAACGGTTGTAAAATTAACGGTTTTCTTAAAATGTGGTCTGCAATGGAGCGGTGCAACACCAATCAATACGATGGGTATGTACAATGTATATAAATTTTCTGTGTTTTCTTAACGTTTCCGTTTTCTTATACGATGACCGAAACCAGTAAAAGACCGCATTCGTTTTACAGGTAGGCCTACTACTTGGAAGTTTGCAATCTAAATGTACTTAAAAGCATTGGTTTGTTTTGGAGCAACGATCACAACACGTCAGTCGATTGCATGCATTGTTTTTGATTTTATGATATTATAAAGCGCGCCATCTAGAGTCAAACTGACACGTCTTCCGGGTATCATGAATGTTGTATATAGATTAACTATTAGTTTATGTTTACATATCCTCAGTTGGGATTTGTTTTCCCAAAAGAGCATTATCCACTGACTTGGTTTGGGAAAACTTATGCCTTTCAGAGAGCTGCCAAAACATTTGCATCTTGCATTCAGGGAAATTTTGTACAATAATTAGGGAGATGTTTAGAACTCCATTCCAACATAAATAGGGGAAAAGTTTCTATAATCAGGGGGATTTTCAAATTTGTTCATCAGAACATGGAGAGATTGGTTTATTTTCATCGAACTTTCTGCCGAATCTGAGAGAGTTGGCAGCTCTGTTTTCAATAAGTATCACTATACTGATATATAATTTCACCTTGGTGCAGCAACTGCATTCCAACCACGTTTTCAGTGACAGATGAGGTAATAATGAAACAAAAAAATGACAGAATTAGGAAACACTTTGGGAAAAGGCTAATGGTGCGTGTTCAGAGATGCACATCTGTTTCGAATACGATGGAACGTGACAAGTAATCCAATGCAAATAGAGACGGGACTGTATCAAATGTTAATGACAACAATTAAATTATGAACAATTCATAGAAAGCCAAACACAACGACACGGGATCACATTACGAATCAAATGCATCAAACATAATGTGAAGTCTCCATTACATTATTAAGTGCCCGGCAGATTTAATAAAGCTTTTAATTTCTCATTAACCCCTTGCTGGCTTGTGCTTTCATTGTTTTAAGTAATAAGTCACAGCAATGTGGTCGTCGGTAATGACTTATTTATTTATTAATCAAGGCTTTAAAAACATTAGAACACAGAGGACTTAGAATAAAAAATTAGACCGAAAACTATGAAAACAAAAGAATTTATGGAAATACAAACAACAAACAGCAGCCTAGGAACTGCCCAAAAGCAAACTTGCACAATCATAATAACAAGAACTTGTTGGTGTATCCGTTATAACGTCATGGTATGCCATCTACCCTCAATGTATAGACACACACAGTCAAACTGAAATGTGAAAGCGTGATGGAGGACCTAAGAGGTATAGATCATAACGTAAGACGAGGTCAGCCAAGTTGTAGATTGATGAAAGAAACATTCAATTGGGGGCAAGTCTTTTCCTTCGTATATCACCACGTGGGGGATTAGGTTTTCACTCAGTTATGGGGGCAGTTCGCTTACCCATCCCCATATGATGATGTCCGTGAATTTACATGGTTTCCGAGGGGGAAGGGGATATCACTGGGAGCGGATCACCGCCATCAGGACTGCCTGTTGGTGTATTGGCGACACGGTACTAACTTGAGCTGCCCAACCCCTGCATCACTCGTCATATATACATGAACCATGAGTCATTATGCAAACTACACTGTTCGGTGCAATGGTGTAAGGAACAATCTTCTGGCATCGTTTGATGAACTAAATAATTCTTTGTGATTTCTATGCAGGATGTTAATGGCATTGAAGACCCGTCCACTTTCCCATTAAGTAGTTTGTAGGCCCCTACTATTTTTTTTTGAAATATTTCATCTTATTTTCTAGTTTATCTTGAATAATTAGATCAACTACATGTAGGTGAGAGCATCATCGACACTTGCCCAAGTTGTTTGGTCAGGATATCATCCAAACATTAATAATGTTATAGTAATTTGGAAAATATATGGTTCCAAAAAGTTGTGAATACAAATAGTGTCAAATGCAGTTAAATTATCATACACAAATTCCAATATTCCGCGTTCTGTCCAAAACGATAGATAGCGCAATCGGCTCGTATTGTGAGCCAAGTCAGTTACCGAACATTACCTTAAAATTCTATACAATGATCATTATGCACGTACTCCTACCATCAAACCACCCGTAAATATCAAAAGCTTCAATGTCTCAATGCCATAAAGGATTGTAGGCTGCTATAGATGCTACACAAACACACGTCAGGGTCCCAGTCCCCCGTCTAGTTCACATGTTTTCCATTTCAATATCTTCAAATCCCCGGAAAATGTGCAGCCCGTTTGATTGAGACGTAAAGACGTTGGTCGAATCTCGTCTTATCCCTGTCTTCGAGCCTCATGGGAGCTTGAGTCAAGAATGAGTAACACTCTGTGCTCATCCACGAAGCTAAGAGGATTTCTTGGACATCGTAATCCAAAACATATTTGCCGTGATCATCGGGATTACAACGCATTTAATGTTTCTTAATTTTAAAACGTCTCACGTCTTCATTTTTTTATATATATTAAGTCACAAACTGATAAGATGGGGCAAACATTTATTTATTGTAGAATGGTTTAATCCAACTAACGATCCAGTATAAATCAGACGATACAGCTTTTAGTTTGTGTACGTTTATACATGTGATTGGTATATGAAGGGTTTGTGACCCGCGAAAACGAAACTGTATAAAATCCTTTTTTCAAAACTACCGTCTTGTGATTATGTTAACTTGCATCGATAGAGAGGGTTTCCAAAACGCTCATTTTGTAAATTTCCTTCTCATAAAATAGGCGTACGACCCAGGGGCCAGGGGGAACTGCCCTCCAAAATTCGGGCAAAACAGTTGGAAAAATTCGGGTACAGCGAGAAGAAAAAGCTAAATTGGCCACAGAAAGCAAAATGACTTTTTTATCAGGTATGATAATTTTTTTTTATCTATGTGATATTTCAGGCAAATCAACCCCTCTGCTCTCCTTAAACAAAGAGTCTCTACACGCCAATGTTCCTTCTAGATGCAGAATTGTGCCTAACTGAGGAAATCCGTTATTCTATTTCTGGACGAGTTGTCTGTTTCACATAACAATATAGACATCATCACTGGGGTTAATGCAATGTTACTCATAATATTATCATTATGTTAGTCCACATTCTGTTGAGAAAGAGTGATGTGGTTACATATCAGGGGTTAATTTGTCAACTTCAATTTCGGTGTTGTACGAATCCCGTATACACACCCAGTCATCTTGGGTCTCGATGCCCAAGATTGACAGATGAGACGGTTCATGAATTCAGAAGTTTCCGCGCCCGAATGTGGAAAGTATTACCGCACATGCCTTGTGACATTTTCTGTATAAGTGGACAGAATCGGTAATTGTGCGTTAAGAGTTAAAAGGCCGTTGCATGAATTTTTGAAAAAACGCATGTAAACCATTGGCGCTGCGGATAAAACTCTCCCGTGGGGTTGCCCGAAATTGTCATAGCCCGACAATTACTCCCATGATCTACTAATGAAGTTGTCATTCAGTGACATAACCCATGCCAACCGGTAACCGGTTGATTGAAAGGGGCGAGTCCCCCAACTCACTCGGACGGGTTGGGGATTTATCCACGGTGAGGCTTCAGGTACGTCATATCATTCAAGCCGGTGGGTAGAGATCTAAAAGCGGGTCCCATCATCTGACCCCCCCCCCCCCCATCTCCTATGATACACTGACTCGGTGGTTTGCCTTAGGGCATGTTATTCCATAGCATGTAAACTGATATCACTATGTATGCATAGCGAAGACATTACTGACAGGAATACCATAATGCGAACCAGAGGGATGCCCCTACCGGTGTTTCAAGCCCATGCGCTGCGCGGCAGGGACTCTCACAGTGCGCGGAAATTGCATACAAGTTGTCGAATATCCGCGGTAAAAGTCCACATGCGGTTTCGCTTTCCGGATACATAATTCTGAATACGTGAGTAGGTGTGTCCCGGCATAAAATCTATAAGGACAGTTTGAAATAAGCCATCGATAGTATGTTTTTCTGTTCTAATCATGTGTGTTGAGTACAGGCGGGCATCGTTGTGATTGTGAAATCACAGTGAGACCGTCCATCATGTATAAACATTACAAGTATAGGGACACTGATTGAGCACAACAAGCAAACACTGTTATCGAAATGTTTACACGTATAAGTGGCGTTAAACCAGCTCATAAACATTGCCCCCTTTCTCCCCCATCTAAGCAAACATCTACAGTATCCAAATACTAAAATGCTCCTGTGTGAAAAATAAAATTCAGAATTGGTTTTAAAAAAGACAAGCGAGCAGTCAGTAGGGAAGAATGTGCTTGTTGACCACTAGTGTAATGGTATCAGTTTGCATATCACATTACGAAAAATTAATTAAGCATGGAGTACGGCAACGATTAGAAATCACTGTTGTGTGTAGGGTCCAAGCAAAAACAGAACAACTTGGCGATGTCGGAAGGCAGAATGATGTAGAGCTCAAAGCAACAAATCTTCTTGTAAATACTGATCTACCTCCGAATTGTTTTCTTCGAGTTCACGACCTTGATTAGAGCAATAAGAACTTATTTCCTTTAATAGACATAATACATAGATACCGAAGGAAACGAGAAAGGATTTCTGGAGCGGCACGCAATGGCCACCCAAGAAAACGAACCCTGGGCTGTCAGTGTTTACTTGTGCTGCACTGTGTTCCCCATGTCTGGTATACCAGCAGGCACCAACAACTCTACCGGCTGCGGGGAGCGCGTTAACATCGCAGCAGTGGTCGGTCGTCTTGACAAGTGGACACGCTGCTATGGGGCGCCGGCTAGGGGGAGGAGGGTCACACGGTTGGAACACCAGCAAGGCGCATGCCTGTTGAGCAACTTAATTTAATGTCATCAACATCGCCAACACTAAATTGATCCATACGGTTTTCATAAATGGCAGTGATGACATAACGAGCACTTTATTGTTTGATTTTTTTCTTCCGAATTCATCTGACACTTTTTTTGTATTATAGGAAGATATTCAGTGACTGCATGAGAGACAAACAAACAAAAAACTGATGCAGCCAGAAATGTGGAATGAGCTGCCCTCAGTTTGGCTCACAGTGTGACAGGGAACGATTTTGCCCTTTCCTGTCAGAATAAACACAATTTTCACTTTTTTATTTTATTGCAAGACAAAAAACATCAAACAAAGAAAAAACACCCCAAACACTACACAGACAGACTCTGAAGGAAATACGAAACAAAAAAGAAGTGAGGACCAGATTTTGATCATTTAAAACATCATATAATAAAATGCTTTATCACATAGTAGAGCAATACTCTGAGTAGACGGGATGCAATCTGTCTTTCCCAAATTGTATTTAAAAAAAAAATAAAAAAATGATAATACAAAAAAACACCTGGCCTATGCGTTAATAATGACATGACTTTGTTTCCTTTTGTACTTTAATTTGTTAAAAAAGATTGCGTCCGAGAAAAAAGATAAATAAATAAATACATACATAAATAAATAAATAAGACTTGGTCATTCTTCTAGTGGTTGCATGGATGAATCATAGAGAAAGAACCACATGAATTGTACCGTCGTATTATTAACAAAGCACACTGACTGGCCGTACAACAAATCAACAGTAGGATAACATTGTGTAAACAAGTCAGAAGGCGGATAAAACATGTCTAAGAGAAAAGTTCACCCATGGTTCACCTACCTAAAGTATTGCCCTATATATTCAGTAATCATAGCTATCGTATTGAACCACTTTACATGTTTGAGGATGAAGAGAGTTGTTTTTGACCACAAATAAAACCATAAATACATCATATCGTAACAATATGCGGCCTGCCCCAAAGCATGGCTCTTGGCATCACGGTGGCGCCTGGACGCCCCGCTGGAGTCCAGATTTGTCCAGCCGGACCCGTGCTTTGCACCCGGGACCAAATTGCAAAATCAACGGCCGCGATGACGGAGAGGGTCGCATGTGACGGGGATTTGATGAGCACGTTGAAGGACACATGGTGGGGTTTTAAAAGCATAAGAACCGATAACGACTCCATGAGAAGGGAGGCGGTGGTAATCCCAGGTTGTGTTTTGCCTTGAAAGTGTCAGCCGGCCTACCTGTCCAGAATGGGCTAATTGAGTTTGATGCTAGACAGTGTTAGTGTTTCTTCTGTGGTTCTGCCACGGCACAGTCCGACTTGATGAGCGGAACACCGGCGAAATTAGCCGTCGACATCGCGGAGGAGGCCCCCTCTTATCGGTGTGTTAGCTAACGGCGTGTTCATTGGCGACTTGGCACAGCAGGGTGGTGTTAACTCGGGATCACGGGAGAAGGACAACTTGCCAAAATGACCAAATGACAGTGGAATGGGAAGTTATTAATTGTGAAGAGACTTTGTACACTGAACGGATAACACAGACTGGTAACTGGTATGAATAGCACCCGCTCGATATGGTATATGAAGCCACACCACATTATTCCTCGAAACTTTTCTGTCTACAGAACGACCTTACTGGCTGGCTCTTCTAAAATATGACCCTCAAAACTTACAGACTAGGCAGTTGATTTGAGACTGTATAACCCTTACAGTCACAAATTTTAATCAAGGCAAAAACGTGGCCTCTATGCCGGAAGTTTACTCTCCCAGATTGTTGTTGTCAAGAGATCCCCAATGCTAGACAGGAAAGCAGTGCTTGCGCGAGTGTCACAATTTCTTATTTCTGATCTGCAGAGGTGGTCACACTACGCCATGATATCCTCGTCGGGCCATGTTAGCTCAAACATTGTTTACTTTTGAAGCGCCCTCTGTTGGACACTAATTCATTTACCTAATCACTATCAAGCCAGCTGCAGAAGGACCCTGCCCATGATTGGTTACCGCAACAGAAATACAAAACTTAACATCACGTACCAAAAACAAAAAAAAGGCAAAAAACAACCCATTAATACACAATTCCTTATTTTAACTTTGTACACGTGTTCAGCCATCTCGTTTAAAGGGAGCGTATAGACCTACCCATAGAGAACCGTACCTTTGGTAATTACTCCAAAAAATTAATGACCATAACAACTTACTTAATAAAGAGCACTGGAGAGCTGTTGATATTATCAAACATTGTTAGAAACGACCCCCTTTGAAGTAATGTAGTTTTAGAGAAAGAGGTAATTTTTCACCCCAAAATTTGAATCTGAGTGAGAAAGGCTTCAGGCGTTCTCACTTCTCAAGTATCTGAAAGCACACAATTCTATTCTAATTCAATAAGGGTGTTTTTTCTTTCATTATTTTCTTGGAACTTCAATGACCAATTGAGCTAAAATTTTCACAGGTTTGTTCATTTTATGTTTAATACACCAAGTGAGGATTCTGGTCTTTGACGATTACCAAAATTATACCCTGCCTTTTCAACAGTATTCATGGCCTAACTATAGCTCAACATAAACCACAACGCAGGAATGATGCACACAAAACCAAAATTCAACCACAGATGATCGTACAACCGCGGGATACAACTGACCTCACCAATGCACAATCTGAAACATTTATGTTTGCAAAGCAGATAGCAAAAGCTGCTAAGGGAATACTAAAAGAGAATGCACCTGGGCCTCTCGAAAAACAAAATTGAGATACTAAATATACATCTAGGTTATAGTTAACCCACACAACGGTGAAGCCACAGCATAATAACATTACACAATTAGCATTAAGACTATGCAGGAAAGGTCACCATTTTTTCTAAAACGTGAGTTAACACAATCTTTTTCTTTTTTTGAGAAATACATGCGGATTAGATGCGTATTTAATGACGAGTTAGCCTTTATGAGAGAAATTTGACGATCATACTCAATATTCCTAAAAACATTATCAACATGATGTAGTGCCAGCATTTTCGAATTCGAATTAATTTTCATTGATACATTAAAAATGCATTAGGCCTATCTGAACAATGACCGGAGAAACCGGACATGAAATAGCCAACACCATTATTGTTATCATACATTTCTGGTAATGAAACTAAGGATGCCTCATAAGTGAACTTAATCACTGTAGCTCGCAAACCCGAGGAAACCTGCAAACAAGGGTGCTTGCTATGTGAACCAGAAACACCAGGGTTAATAACCCCTACTCTTCCACGATAAGTGTTCTGGGTCCTTTTTTACGTGCGGTCCACTACTAATCCTGGTACAAGGGACTTAATCATGTCCCATCCAAGGGACAAAGCAATTACGGTAAATTATCTTGCAAGGACATAAGTGCCACGACCGGGACTCGAACCCACATGCTGCCGATAAGAAACACCAGAGCTCGAGTCCGATGCCCCGCCACGCCAGTATGGTGATGTTTGCGAAACCAAGCCAAACATAAGAAGTCGTTTAAAGGTCAAAAGACTTAGTTTCACCTTGATTTCTCCAGCGCTACATTTATTGTGTTCCCATTATTTCAAGAATTTAATTTAACGTTTTGTTTCCGTTTATTGCCCTGCCGTCGTCTGTGATCTTACGCTTGTTTGTTTTTCATTTTTAACTTGCTTGAAAGGAAACTCTATTTTAACAGACACGAAAAGTCCCGAAAGAACAACATCAGCTCTTGTCTTGAGTGATGTGTGGGCCCCGAAGAGCCGTAAACCGGGGGAATCTGCGTCCGGGACTCAAGGCCGAGAGCACGGCGGCCGCGTCTACGCCAGTTAGGAGGGTGACAAAAAGCTAAAAATCCCGGACGAACTACCGCCGCCTTGCTGTCCCAGTTGATCGACAATGGCAATTAGCGAGATTTATACCATGCGATAAGTGCAGGGGCCATTATCGTTACAAACCGTTGAAACATTATGTTGTGTGGTTCCTTTTAAACATTTTGTAAATTGTATATTTTTTTTTAAAGAGGATTTTGAGCGATGACAAAAGACGGAACTAAAACAGTACCGATACAAAATATTTTGATGAAAGCACAATCACACCATTAGCAAGGACCAAAACCACTAAACCAAAATACAACACTGTTTGCTGCCACCACACGGTTGAAAAAAAACCCAACTTGACCCAACTTAGTACAGGAAAGCCTTGGCCCCCAAATAACAGTCATAAAACACTCTGAGAACTAGTTTCTTGTCTGGTTTAAATGGGTTCAATTCACCCTGCATTTAGGGCCCCGAGACTGAGAGCTCCGAACACACACATCTCGAAACTCTTAGCACAGCCGAGATGCTGGTAAATCATGCAGGATTTATGGCAGCCGGGACAATGATGCATACTCCACATTACATGGTTTACTTTACGTTCCTTCTCATAAATAGAGCTCCCTTGAAGATGTTGCTGGCCCTTCATTCGTACAAACAGAACGCAATTCGAAAGTGGTGATAAATTTAACCGCGAAAGACCCATAGGACCTCCGCAATGGCGCCCTCTATGGGCAAACTACACCGTATATCTGAAAGCTAACCGTTTCGTACGTCGTTGTTACTACTCAGTTTGTCTTTCCAGGCACTCTCGCCATGTATAAATATTGTATTACAATATAATTAGTTAAAACAAGGTCAAATATAATGTACAAAAGGCTTAGAAATATTATGCACTTACTTGTGTGTGGAGACGGATGTAGGATGGGATGATCGTTGTCATCGACTGTCGTTGGTGCCCTGCAGCCAGCCAACCTAAAATGCTGTTCTAACACACTATCACCAAACACACAAAACACTCTCACCAAACACACAACGTCTGTAGCATTCCCCCAAAGTGGCAGTAAAACACTATTTCATTTATTGATTTTTTTTCCAAAATTTACAAAAAATAACCAGCAGACATCTGTGTAGAGATATTAAAGGTCTCCATGTACATGTACATGTACTTGGTCAATGCAAGCGTTGGATGAATTTCTTCTCTCAAACGACTCACACCGCTGTACTTCATTGTTTTATCTGCCTCTTTAGGAGTTTGCATAATACATTCATAGACTGCTTCACCGGATGCACCCTTTTATAACAATTAATGATGATAGGTCATTCGTTAATTTCTGTTTTGCCGATTTGACCCTCCAATTGAGATACAATCAATGGAGAGGCATTCAATGCAATTTTATACACCTTTGAACATAAAATGCACCGATATCACAAAGTATGGAAAATTCATCAGTTTTCTGTAAGTTTCATTTCGTGTTTGTAGGACAAGGTATAAATTCAACAATGCTTTTTCAGAGTATTAAGTTACAAATGTACATGTTTGCTAAAGAAATAAATTTGTTCAACAATATTTTATGCTCTGCGGTTCAATGAAACTAGTTGAAGGGTGTTTGACCTGTAAAAAGTACAGGTGCAACAAATGACCCCCAAAAGAACCACCGGCAAATCCCCAATGTCATCCAAGGAACTTCTTCATTTATGAATTTCAACGGGGGTATCATCACTGTCCAATCACACCATCAAAATAGGAAGATGCTAAAAGGGATAAAGGGAGAGAATTCTGCCGACAGAGATGGAATTTTTTTCACAACTCTACCTTGTCTGAGCAAAGCCTTTGGGGTCTGGTATCTAACAAGGGTGGCAAGTACCAGCTATGTAGATAAAACATTTATGGAAGTGTCAAGCAAAGTTACAAGGTTGGCTGACAATCTATACCCCTCGAGAGCACAGATAATGCGGACGTGAAGTGGAAAATACTTGAGGGTAAGAATAAAAGGTATCATGCTAGAAGAAGTATCGAAAGATGAGGGATTTATTGTCAGAAATTATGTCGGTAAATGTTATTGTTAACCATCCTATGATCCTATCTGATGGAATACATTTTAGGGGGCATGTTGATATGAATTTAGATATTGCAGCAACCATTACTATCCTTGGTGAACTTTCTCTGAATTTCAGCTTTGGCCGGAATTACCCCAAATCTAAAATATATATATCTCTAGTGACAATTGCGCATGGAATTCTTGCTTTGATAATGATGTTGTAGCAAATTCGTAATGGGATTTCCATCTGTAAGCTAGGTACTTATGTGTGTGATGCAAGACCATCAGTTTATAATTGATGCAACCCAACAGAATGTTTGTTTGCTACGTTATAATCAATTTGTCAGCGCCAACGCCCACAAACAAATAGCCGGTATCAAACAATTGGCCGACCACAGTGTTCTTGTTTGTAAGTGGTAAAGTCTAATTAATAGATTCTTGTTAATATTTTATGTTGCCTTCCAATTATCGCAAACGACAAAACTATCTGACTACCTCTGGACATTCTCTAAAAAAGGGAACTTGACCGATTACCTTCATTATGACAGTGGACATAAACAAAACAAAAACACTAGCCATTATCAGCAAAGTACAATACTCCTGAGACTCAAGAGCCACAATTACAGGATCATTTGCCGAGATCCACAGGGGACGGATTCAAACCGTGTATCCTGGTCTAACTGACAACCCCCACTCATCCTTGGCGAGGGTCTGTTTGGTGTTAGTTCACGCGATCACGTGGGAATCTTCCCTTCCCCCTGGTCGATGCCGCTCTGCGGAACCACCCAACCATGGAGTGTTACACATCATCAATCCTGCATCCGTCACAGGGATGTGTTGCAGACGTAGGAGGTGTGAAACGCCAGTCATCGTCACTTGCTTGCTCCAACCTTAATGTTGAATTGAGCAGCAGCCCAGCACTTGTGGTCATAAAAGATGTAACGAAAGGCACCCTTATTCAACCACTATTTCACCCCAAAACTGACCGTACCAGCCCCCCCCCCCCCTCCCCGATACAGGTAATTTATGCAGTGCTATTACCTCAAGTGATTTAACTGACAGACACTATCCGGTTGCTTGCTGGAATATTCTAATGACAGAATGCTTCATTTACAAACACTATGCGCTACAACAGACACAAACCGGAATATACACATGTTGACTCCAAAGTTAGCAGACAAATTAGAAGTGTACGTAATTCGACCATTCAAAAAACAAATGCCCTAGGCGATTTAAACTGGAGAGATGATCATTTTGAGATGGAGCAACATTCTCATTTCAAGAAGGACTGCAAGAGAATGATCATCTTAATGTTGACACTAACTTAAGAGATGATGTCAGTATTTGTTCTAGCAATCCTGAGACGCAAACATGTTGACATTTTCAAGACACTGTGATAGACTAAGTTTAAAGGGTCTGTGTACGTTTGGTAATTACTCTGAAAATTAATGGTAATAAAAACTTAAGTAGGATTTGAAACTTTGCATGGTGGAAATACGATATGGAAAGGTTTGCGGAAACACCATGTAATATCTTTCTAAATGAGTTGGGGTGGTTCTGAAAACAACCGTTGGTTTCAACTCGATGTTTCGATCAGTATGCTCTGATCGTCTTCGTAAAAACTTACTTGGTAGGAAGTACAGAAGCTTTGGATAGTATAGTATACTGCATTTTGAGAAACTTTTCACTTCGAAGTACAGCGGTTATGGAAAAATATCTCACTTTTTATACCCCAAAATTTGAATATGAGCGTTACTGCAGTATGACGTTTCTCAGATTGTGTATTCCAATTGCAAATTATTCTTCCTGCGTAGACATAACTGCTCCAGATTTTCGGCAATATCTCAAATACGCTACCACCTTTGGAAATGACATTTCCACAGGTTAGTTTTAAGGTATATATCTTCAAATATATAGGATTGAAACGAACAGTGGGTTCCAATTAACAAACGTATACAATCCCTTTAAGGCCTGGATCACTAGTTTAATGACAATTCCAGAAGCCTTAATTCTTAAGCATCCCTTTTTGAAAATGTTATTTTGTCTTCCATGTAATTTAATGCTATTTAGTCCAATTTCCTTAATTGTTTTGTGTTGTACAAACAATAATAATTGACTGGATGTAAATTTTAGATTAAATTCAATCTGCTGAGTGTAATTTCTTTTGGAGTTTGAAATAAACAAACCATGTATCATTATCATCATCGTCATCATCATCAAAAGGTAAAATGCAGACTGAGGAAAGTCTCTGTTCCTCACAATGCGTATAAATAAATGTTTTTTTGAAAACACTTTTTGTGAAGTATGAATTTATATTATTTTATCATAGAAGCTGAGCTATCATTTATCCACCAAAAGACAACTTTGAAAGTATAAATAAAAAAAAGAGAAATAAAAAAAGGGAACAAAAATATAAACAAGGAAGAAACAAAATAAAGTGTTTTCTATTTGGAGGTCAGTGCCTGCATAAATTAATACTCCTTCTCAACATTTACAATAGAAACAGAAACGATTAGACTCAAATTGCTTCCGAATGCAATTACATTTAGACAAAAAAACACAGGCCATTAAATGGATGACAAATTGCCTTGGTATAATGACCAAACCCCACCGATCCAAACGGACGTCAGGGTGCAATATGCACCCTCCCCCATGTCGCCAACATCCATTTCCACACCATCCGTCGTGACAGAGGTGCCACAAAAGAACACAGCCATCCATCATCTTTCCTTTTTTCCCTCTTCTTGTTTTGTTGGCGGCAAAATTACAAGTCAACAGACTCCAGGAGTGCAGGTGTTTTCTGTCTTTTGTTTTATTTTGGTGAGAAGAGTTAGCCATTGAAGCTGGTTTAGAAGCTGTTTCCGTGGTTACACTATTTACTTCCGTGGATACTGTTTTAATATCATGGATGGAGTTGGGGTTGGGGTTGGGGTTGGGGTTGGAGTTGGGGTTGGGGTTGGGGTTGGGGTTGGGGTTGGGGTTGGAGTTGGTGTTGGGGTTGGGGTTGGGGTTGGTGTTGGGGTTGGGGTTTGTGGTGTATGTTGGGGGTGGTATACCATGCCCAATATGGGGCAGAGGGCATCCCCCCAATGTTCCCATAATTTAACACACTATTTTCCTCTTGGACAGAAGTACCCACCCCCTAAAATCCTGTAAAGAAGTCCTGAAATTACAAGCACATATTGGGACACAATGGGGGGGGGGGGTGTACACCATGCCCCATATCCAGCAACAAATGGGGGTTGGGCTGGGGTGTTTTTTTGGAAGGTGGTAGTAAGGGTTGCTTGCATTTGATGATTGATGATTGGTACGTAAAACCATGTTTGGAAGATAAAAAATTTCACCTTTTCTTCAGAGCCTTCTCAAGAATCAAACCAATCATCAGGTTTGTAGACGAACAAAGACAAATTGAGGATGTTTTTGAATGCTGTAGAACTACTTGATTATGGGTTGAACAAAGAAAATTTGACTACAGAGGGATTCGAACCTGCAACCTCCCGATTATCGGATCTCTATTCAACAAGAACAAGTTCATGTGTTTACAAAACTTCTTGTATTTTGGTTATCTAAACGGTTCCAAAGGGCAAATCCGGTTAGGCAGTCCATGCACAAACAGACAAACATAAAATGGGGACCTATCTTCAAACTTTTTACAAATCTTTGCTGGAGAATAAAATGCACAAAAGAATCATTGATTTTCAAGAAAACAGCTAACTCTTGGTCAAAAGTTTACACAATTTTTTTGTTATCAGAGTTATTGGCTTTTCAACAAAATTCATTATAAAAGTATTTTAAGTTTTAGCCTTTGAGAGAAAGACTCTGCTGGGGTCGCAACATGAGTAACGACAGTAACGACATTTCATTCATTGTTCATTTTACAATTTTGAAGAAAATATTACTGGTTCTGTTTGATTTTTCAGTGCACATTATTTCTAAAACAAAGTTTTGATGTCTCACATTATTCATGGATGAATCACTGAAAACCATCAAAATAAACAGTACTGCAATAACCTAGTGGTAAGAGGGTTCTGAAATGCTTTTCGAAACAGACTTACCCCTACCAAGCCTAACATCCCCAAAATGGGTTCAGGCAAAAAGCCTTGCACATCCCCATTTTGATTTGGTGTGCAAAATCAACATGGTTTGCTCAAAGATGTTCAAGTCCAAAACCATCAGAGAACAGGTAATTGGTTTTACAGTGTTGACAAACGTGCGAGGGGGACGGGTGTTTACAGTCATATGACTTGATCGGTTTTCAGTGTATACACCTTTATCATGCTGCCACCATCTTGGTCATGTTCCCTGTATCCAGTAACAGTAATGACTGCTAATATTCATTACACAAAAAGGAACCAGACTATTTTTCCTTCCAGCCTCGGTTTGGTTACATTGAGTTGAATGGGAGAAAATCAAGATGGCCGCACCATGATTAAGGTCTATAAACGGCCACTCAATGGAATTAAAGTCACAACTAACCTTGGTATCCAACTCCTTATACACAGGTTCGTCCTCGTCCACCTCAAAGTACATCTCAGATGAGGTAATAGACAGTGTTCCCTTGGCAACCACACATGGCGCAATGAGAGAAGCTGGGGTGCTATACACAACCGGTCCTACAACAAAAATAGATACATGGTTTCATTCATGTGGACTCGGTGTTTCAAATCAGTTGAGATAGTTCCTTTATAGATTTCTGAGTTATGTCTACGTGTCAGCTGAACCTCATCGGAAGTACTTAAAGAAGGGGTCCAAGGTAAAATTCAGTTTTGTGATCCACTCATTTTTCCAAAACATAGAGTCCTTATACGATGAAAACAAAATGACAAGTCTCCAACCTTATGTTTTAAAGGCACTGTACACGTTTGGTAATTATTCAAAATATATATTAGCATAAAAATGACTTGGTAACGAGCAACAGAGAGCTGTTGATAGTATAAAACATCGTGAGAAACGACTCCCTCTGAAGTAAGGTAGTTTTTGAGAAAGAGGTAATTTCTCACTAAAATAATAAAAACTTCTTGCAAGAAGTTTTTATTCTTATCTGAAAGCACACAAATGTGTACAACAAGGGTGTTTTTTCTTTCATCATTTTCTTGCAACTTCGATGACCAATTGAGCCCAAATTTTCACAGGCTTGTTATTTTATGCATATGTTGGGATACACCAAGTGAGAACACTGGTCTTTGACAACTAACAAACGTGCACGATGCCTTTAAATGGCGTAAATGCCACTGTGTTTGATACCCTTCGAGTACAATTTTTGTCAAAATCCAACAACGCTCGATGACGTCACATTTCAAATGTATGGTCTGTATGTTTAAGAATATGTAAAGAGAAAATGACTCGAACCCACACTCTGCCGATCAGAAACACCAGAGCTTGAATCCAACGCGCTTGACCACTCGGCCCAAAACACGCCATTGTACATTTTATTTGTTTGTTTTTTTTTCCTTTTCATCCGAACAACAACCAATAATTGGACGAAAGACGAAGCAAATCTAAGTATCTTGCTCAAGGACACAGATGTCAAGACCAGGACTCGAACCCACACTCTGCAAACTAATTTACCTTCAAGCTCTGTCTCCAGCTCGACGTCCTTCTCATCCTGCAGACTGGCACTGTCCTCCTCAAACTCATTGACTTGAGAATCGAACCGCCTACCTCCAGCAAGCTGAGAATGAAGAGCTTGCTTAGCATTCTCTACCACATCATCAGTCTCACCTAAAAGCATGGAAAGGGGGGAAGGTGGCACAACGTTACACTTTTTTAATTTAATTTTGTCATAATGAGGTTCAGGCTTGGTTCAGTGGGGTAGCCAGACCTTTTCATCGGGGGTGGGGGGGGGGGGGACTGGAGACAAGCTAGGGCAAAGACATTTTAATATTTTTTTACTCAATTATTTATTTATTTATTATTATTTTAATTTTTTATTGTTATTGTTTTATTTTTTTTGAGGGTGGGGGGGGAGGGGATTCAATGTATCGAAACATTCATTTGTGCATTTTGATCTTATTTAGGGCAAGGGGCAAGAGGGGGTAAAAGGATTCTGAGCAGGGGGGATGGGGGACAAGCGAGGGCAAAGACATAATAGACCCTCCCCATGAATATGCTAATTACATTTACGCATGCATACATACAATCTTGGTTGGCAAAAGCCATAGAGTTGTGCACTATGTGGATGCACAAACGCCTGTGCGTCATGCCACCATCAGTCCAATACAAAACGGAGTGATGTGTCCTCATTTTGCCAACCAGTAGTGTTCATGCGCATGCACAATGTGCAATTTATATATTTCATTGGGAGGGTCTATTTCGAGGTGGGGCAGACTATTTGATGTATCGAACCATTTACTTTTTGGATCTTATTGGGGGGGGGGGGAAGAACATAGTCGACTGTCGTGCATTTTCCACTTTGGCACCAATGTTATGGAACCACCTCCCTATAGACATCCAAACTTCCCCGAATGTGAACATTTTCAAGGAGAAACTCAAAACTCATTTATACATCGGCAATTTTCTAGGTAATTTATACGTAATTTTTGTCAAAGTGCTTTGAACACAACCTTCGTGCATTTTGCGACCTCCCTGTAGACATCCAAACTTTACTGAATGTAAACATTTCCAGGAAGAGACTCAAAACTCATTCTTACTTAAAGGCATTTTCTATGTGATTTATATGTAATTTTTGTCAAAGCGCCTTTGAACATATTTTTTGGGGGGATAACGGCGCTATTTAAATTGTTTTGATTGATTGATTGAACACTAACAACTACTTACCATGTTGAATTGCAGCCATTAGAGTAGCTTCAGGATGGGTGGAGCCATGGGGGTTACGTACCAGTCTGCGGTGGCGTCTAGTGTTATCCTCCCACATATCCACACGATAAAACTCACGTGGTCTATCAAGAACAAATCAAGGATCAGATATTCATTTGAAGAAAAATGAAAAATAGACAAATGTAGTCTTTGTTCAAGTTTTTTCTTGTTTTCGATTTGTGCAAGACTGTCACAGTCTATTACCACAGATGTACAGTTTGCCCCTGCTTCACTGTGGTAGCCATCTGACCGTTAAGAACAGTGGATGATCGATTTGTCTGTATCATCAACCTGCGTAATGTATATGGTACCGTGTTTACTTTCCTCCTCCATACTTCCGTCAAAAATGTCATTTCTATTCTATTTCTACCTCAGGATTCAAAGACGATTAAAGGGAAACGTTGCCTTGGATTGGGCGCTTTGGACTATAAAAAGCGTTTGAAAGCGTTTGTTATGAAATGAATATGATTAGAAAGATGTTTTAAAAGTAGAATATAATGATCCACACAAAGATGCCTCGAAATTGCATGGTTTTCCTTTTACTTCTTTAACTAACACGGTCCACCATTTTTGAGGAGTCAAAAAATTGGTTCTACAAAACTGCGGAGCAGGTTAGTTCACGAAGTAAAAGAAAAAACCACACAATTTCGAAGCATATTTGTGTGGATCATTATATTCTACTTTTAAAACATCTTTCCAACAACATAAATGTCAAAACTGAGATCTTATTTTTAAGATCTCGTTTCACAAAAAAGTTTTCTCCGCCACCCTTACATATTGCCCAGTCTGTTATTGAACCATCTGAATTTGCCCGTTATCTCGGTGTTGTTATGGATTCTTCATTGTGCATGAGTAGACATGTTGATAATGTTTGCAAAGCAGCTCTCATGGCTATCAGAAAAATAGCACAGGTTCGCCGCTACCTGGATGAAGCTACTACTCTTCGTCTTGTTCATGCTTTCGTCACAATTAGACTTGATTCCAGCAATTCTCTTCTGTATGGACTTCCTGATAAAGATCTCGCTAAAATTCATCGTGTACAAAACACTGCTGCTCGCCTCGTTTCTTGCTTGCCTCGTTCTTACCACATTACACCAGTACTAATGAAATTGCATTGGCTCCCAGTTAAGTTTCGTACAATTTACAAAATTCTTTTGTTAACTTTAAAAGCTCAAACATGTCAATCTCCTGCTTATTTATCTGAACTTGTTCACCATTATTCCCCTACTCGGACTTTACGTTCATCTCAACAGTCATTGCTTACCACAACTACAAGAGCTTCTTCCATTTTTTATGGTCAAAGATAATTTTCTTATGCTGCCCCATTTCTTTGGAATAGTCTTCCTGTGCATATTCGCCAGGCTAGTTCTTTACACTGTTTTAAGTCTCTGTTAAAAACTCATTTGTTTGATGCTGCTCATTTGTAATCTGCTTACTTTAATTATCTTTCACTTATTGTATAATTATTTTCTTGTTCTCTTGATGCGCTTAGAGGCTTTGGCATTAGGCGCTTTACAAATGTCTTTATTATTATTATTATTATTATAACAAAAGCTTTCAAACTCTTTTGAAAGCCCAAATTGCCCAATCCAAGGCAGCGTGTCCCTTTAAGCACAGCAAAATGCAAATTGTGAACTGTTGATCAGGTCAGTAGTCATCCTTACTGCATAATCAACCGGTGTGCTAAATGCGCTCAAGCACGTCATGCAAAAACGAAAAGAAATTCTACATTTACCATCCTACACCCAATTCATCATGATTCTTCCCTAATTACAAATATATATTTTTTTCACAGGACTCGGGAAAGTACTGAGTATACAGTGCTTTACACACATCGGTGTACGGGTAAAACCAAATAACAATATTCTTTATCCCCGATGCAAATTTAACATCTATTAAATTGTCGTGGTCCCCGCTTCTAAAATATAGGATTCGAAGTGCCTCTAGCTACTGGGCAATCTCGGTGGTCTAGTTGGTAAGACATCTGCTCTAGATTGGCAAAAGTCGTGGGTTCGAATCCCACCCGAGTAATATGCCTGTGATTTTTTCACAGGACTCGGGGATCGGTGTACGGGTAAAAGCAAATAACAATATTCTTTATCCCCGATGCAAATTTAACATCTATTACAAATATCTTAAAATTTATTTTAAGAAATCTTATATCCTTTGAAGAGTACTTAATTTGTTGTTTCCAAATTAATTGTTTTTTGCAATATTACACCACTCTCCGACTTTAACCACTGTGACACTTATATAGCGCCCTCCACCTGACGTGGAGGGCGCTCAATTTGAATATCAAAAGAAAAAGGGAATTGACTGAGCAATTGCATATAAAAACCGAAAATTAACGGGGCATGTTTATACCTGTCAACAACATTATCCTAGAATTTTTGCAAAAACTGTCAGGTTTGTACGGCAGGTAGGTGATGGGATTGTGCTTTTGATGATACAAGCATGGAATTTGGCACACGAGAAAGATATTTGGCTATAAGGTCACGGCAGATTTGTCCTTTGAAAAAGTATCAGGTAGCATAACAATTGTTATGCTACCTAAATTTGCCCCAAAATTTCCCCTTTCTAACCCCACTAAGTTTCAAAAGACAATTTGTCTTTTTGCTATAAAAAATAAATAAACTGCGAACCAACTAAATATCCCAGGTGCATGTAATTTGATAATTGTATGATAAATTTTCAGCTGTACGTTTGAAAAAGCTAGCAAATTTATTGAATAATATTACAATTATTGTTTCACCATACACACATCTACGCATGCTTTGCCTCTCTTTTTCAATACTGCAACGACACAGATATATAGTTACGTATAAATCATAAATGTATTGTCCATTTAATCAAAGACAAACACCTCTTGAGACACAAGACTCTGCGAACCTCCACCGAGACGTGCAGCTGCCTACAACCCGAATCTTAAGATGCTAGTCACGCAAACCTAACCCATTCAACCTTAGCCTGCACTATCATTTAATCGTCGGTCTCTGGTACACGCATCACACAGAACCAGATGTAGCATCCATTTATCTCCTCTACAAAGGACCGAAGCTCCTTGGAAACTCATGATCCAAACCATTAAATCCATCCCGAACTTGAACCATAAGACCTTTCGATCGCCATATTAAAAATCAATACCTGTTTAATTCTTCGCCGATCTTTGATGTGGAAACATGGATCAAAATGAGATCGGTCTTCTTCTTTTTTTCTTTCTTTTTCCCCTGTCTTCGTTTCTAGTTATTCCATTATTTCTGACGGTACAATGAGAGATCTGGCCTTAACCTTGTAAGCAGTCGGTACGTTAGTATGAATCTCTTAGCATGTTTCTAAACAGCTGCTAATTTGTGGAATCTTTAGAAGTGAAACAGCCGCAGAGGAGGCGCCTATGTAATGAACAGACGCTTATTGAATTGTTGCCAAAGGCTTTGGCTTTTTCCTGCGTTCTTCAACTTTTAACTAGATTAAAGCTTATGCACTTACCAGATGATAAACTAGAAGTATCATAACCTATAACAATATTCTTAGTTTGATCGCAGTGCTAAACTGCGGTTCATGTTTTACCAAAAACTTTAATTTTGTGTTTACACTGTTTTAGAGGTTTCTGAGAATTGTAAACGCTTAGCAGAAAATCATAAGATAGAACAAAAGCCATCATTGTCTGATCAGTGATACCCTGCCTTTAATTCTAATTTGACAACTGATCTTCGGGCACATAGTCAGAATACAATGCCTTCCGTTTGGTTGTACGTATTTATACACGAAGCAAACAGGGTTTCAAAACGAGATGAAAGGTTTCGTCAGGCCTCCACCTGCCACCTGTTTAAGAAACCAGACCCCAGACATTAACTCAACCTGACCAAAGCCAAGTTGGAAAGTCAAGATTAAAATACTACACAAGCAACCTGGTCATAGTTTGAGTTTACTGCGGACCTGGTGGCACTATAATACCCTACCCAAAGAATGTTCAGGTCTGGTTGAAGTTTTTTTTGCTGAGTAATTATCCAGTAGTTTCAACATAGTGCAACTGATCTGACTGGATTAGTGCAGTTGTATTGCTTGTAGAAACTCTAATGAGCACTGTGTTTGGACTTAACATTCACGTGTCGGTTCCACCATTCCCGCAGATGGTTAGAAACTATAAAACCATATTGGCTACACCAAGGCTATTTGTATTAGCATACCAAACGAGCTTCACAGATGCAGGATTTGCAGGAATTTAAGTAGTTATAATTGAGTTTAAATTTCCCAAGTGCCAAAAAAAACCAATGATGCAACCTGTGATGCATAGTAAACTTATTAATCAGTTCTTTGGAACTAATTTCATCATGTCTACTAATTTAATATGGATACTTTTCACAACTTTCGCTGTAATGAATACATTGTGATTGCAGTCTCACAGGAACATGCTTTTCTTTAAACATAGGTGAATGATGAAAAATGTTAAACTCTTCCTAAATGTAAAAACCATACCAGTCCGTTCGATTTGTCGGCTCAGAACCATAAGGTCGTTAGCGCAGTTTGTATGGATTTCATAAAATTGCTTTTGCATATTTTGGAGCTCCTGGTAAATGGAGTTTTTTGATCGAGAGTGATCGCCAAAGTAATTGTTTGGCAAAAAGAAACATTGGTTTTCTAAGAAAAACATTATATTTATGGATTTTGATTTAGTTTTTTATAAATTGACGTGCATTTTTCAATTGACGCCCTGAATTTGCACTGAGCCCAAAATTTGTCAGAGAAACAAAAAATAAGTTCTATTTCAAACAATAATACATGTTCTATATTTTGGGTTGGGTGAAAGTGTTGACCGATCTGTCAAAGATCTTTCTACACATCCATGAACTCAATGTGTGTCGTGGCCGAGCTGTTAAGAGCACTTGACTGATCTTCTGATCGGCAGAGTGTGGGTTCGAGTCCTGGTCGTGACATTTGTGTCCTTGAGCAAGATACTTTACCATAACTGCTTTGTCATTCGGACTGGACAATAGGCCATAGATCTCATGTACTAGGATTGGTAGTGCATGTAAAAGAACCCAGAACACTTATCAGGGAAGAGTAAGGGTTAACCCTGGTGTTTCTGGTTCACATAGCAAGCACCCTTGTTTAAAGGTTTCCTCAGGCTTGCGGGCTACAGTGATCAAGTTCACTTATGATATAATATAAAATATGACAATAGTAATAGTAATATGAAGGGAAGATGCATGTGAGATACTTGTGAGGTATGATGCTCGGCTCAAAGCTACTTCCAAAATAACGTGCGTATTATTGATAGCACCGGAAAATATATAGATAAATCATAATCCCTATTTAGATGAGGATGAACAGCTCAACAGGTGTTTTTTTTGTGTACATAATTACAAAATCGTTGCAGGAGTTTCATTATCTAGGAAAGACAGTCAGAGGTAGTATGGTCAATACAGAGAGGGGGGGTGGCTGGTCATTTATTCTCCCCTTCTTTAGTTCAATGGCCCTCGGGTACATGCAGAGACACTGGGCCTGGCGCTGAAATTTCACTACCACCTGCCGCTCTCACTGCTTTATGAATGCTCTCGACAAAATTGTAGCCCTCTTCTGGCAAACATGCGTTTCTAATAAAGGTTGATTTCAAGCAGTGGCTGCTACAAATTAATTTGAATATACATTGAATAACGAAAGCATCAGTGACAGGACGACTACAAACTTTTGACAAGCAAATTTACTCAAAGTTAAAAACTTTTTGCATTCGGGAAGCTGGGAGAAAAATCATTCACATAGTGCATTTGACATCCAACACTAACTTTTTAGAATGTCAACATGTTGAGAAGCATCTTTCTGCTCGAACTTTTGACGATTTGTGCACACAGATTAAAAATAATAGATTGAACTAGCCTTCAGGACAACATAATAGCTAAATTTCCTTTCCCAAAATACTGAAATCCGTTTAAATAGTATCATGCCCTCACCAGCTGGCTGGAGACGTCGCCCGCCGTGCTAAAACAAATTTCCTAAGCTCTGATTTTACGAATCGAACAGTGGCTCCCTCAGAACGGTTTCGTTCACTGCTCCATCAGAGCCGGAGAGGTCACATGGCACTGGACCAAATGTGGCTTACCCAAGGTGTGCACACTTGGTAATTACGGGCGCTTGTGTTCGGCCCCCCTTTTGCAGTCACTATCCTCCGAGATTAGCTACGTAACGATGTCTTGTGACAGCGATCTTAACACTATTAACAGATCATACATCATATCCTTGCCATAACAGACATATCATTTTTGCTGACTTATAGAGAGTGTTAGAGACAGCGTTAGACCCCCACCACCAGCCACCAAGACTCTAACCCCTTAACCCCTAAACACAAGCAATATCTGTCAGGTTTAATTACTGACTGGTCAGCTTTCAAAATGGCTTTTCTGGTTGTTAACGTCCACTGAAGCCCTTGATCACGAGTCCCGTCAAGCTGTTGAAAATACTTGGGTTAAAGGTTTTGGCATAATCAGAAACAAAAAAACAGATTAACAGATTGTTTGAGATTTGTTTGGTGCTCTTATTGATCTGTTTTTCAATGGTAAAAATCTTTGAAGATTAGTTCTTCTTCTTAGCCTGTCTAACTAAATGTCTTAGTCCAGTGAATGCAGCCACTGCACTGCGTCCTGTTTGCATTCAGACAAGGGCGCCATCCAGGAAGACACCCCTTTGGGCAGGCAGTGATGATAAAGGTCAGTTGTAAAAAGGCAACTATCATAGAACTTGAATCTTAAACTTTAAACAGAGCTGTGTATTGAGAGAGTTGCGACATGGAGGGACCAGTTTTCTTCGGTCACGTGGTTGCTGGACGCCATTTTCAACCAAATGCAGCACAACCCAATGTGCAGACTAGTCTGGCACCCTATGTTCGCACATGCGTTTTTTGGGACCAAAAATAGCTTCTAATCGAAAGTTGTCGCAACTCTCTCAATAAACGGCTCTGACTTTGTAAACAGTTTCCCCAAGGGATTCCTTGGCTATACATGCACAACAACCATGCACCAATTTGCATCCCTGACAAAACCTGCTCCGTCATAGAGTGAACTAAAGCGCCCTCTGTTGATCCACACAGAATGATCAATGGGTGGTTTCCTCACAGCATGTGTCTAAGTCCGCAGCTGCAGCAGTCAATGTTCCAAGTTAGTCATTTTCATTTTGTGCCTAATCCATTAATTGTGTATAATCCATTATTTCTTATCCCTCTCATTATTCGGCTTTATCAAATCAACAATTGAAATTAGTTATTTAGTCATCCTATATTAGTCACTTATTTTGTTTATCCACAAGTCAGTGTACTGTACCATTTGTAGTTTTCAAAAAATCACAAGATCAAACAAGCGATCGTATGAAGTTTCTTCCAAAGAAATACCGTTTTCAAGTAAGACTGAAACATTCAAATTTAAACAATAGTTGTATAAACCTGGCATGATATTTGACCCTTGGGGAAAAAGTAGGAAATTTTATTGAGTAAATGGGCTGACCTGCATGAACATCATAGTATAGACTTTTCAGGCTATGTAGTATAAAATTTGCTAATTTTTCTGAGGGCCAAAAATCGGAAATTAGATTAAAGTAGGAAGAATATCATGCCTGATAAACAAACAAAACAAAACCACATTTGTTTTCAACATTTTATTTCCTCTGTAGGAAGCATAGGCTTTTTTGTTTTTGTTTTTTGTTTAATGCAAGTTCACCCCAAACAAGGCTAAAAGCCACTCTTGGTAAGGGGCTGCAAGAAGAAAATGATTAAATGTGAAAATAACTCAGGAGAGCTAATATTCCTCTTAAAACAGTCTAGATTGTAGGATGGAGGGAAACATGCACCAGGCAAGGAGTTCCAAAGAGATGCAGTACGTGGAATAAAGCTGTTGGAATGGCTCTTTGTTCTACATCTCAGCAAATTAAGAGTGTATGGGTGAGAAGAAGCAGAAAGCCTGTTTTCCTGCTCAAACATTCTGATAAGAGGAACTAGATCGGACACACTGGTGGAACATTTACCATGAAAATATCTGTAGAAAAGACAGAGGCTGGCAATGATTTTTTACACCTGTTCTTTTTTTTCAGACAAAACCAATGCTGCATCTATAAAGTCTCAGTGGATGGCAACAAACTTAGTTTTTGTTCTGTTTCGTTACTTTGTTTTTCTTTCTTTGTTTAGTTTATTATCCGCCCTACACTGATGATTGATAGAGACAATTTACTCATTGCTTTTTTTAAGTCCTGCAAAATAAGTAAATAAATGAATAGAAATTACGAGACACCTCAGATGGGAATTCAGACAGATGAGGTGCAGCTCACCCTGGGACAAGTGCCAGTTCATCAATTAAAGAAGGGTCTTGTGTTGAGAGCGGAAGGATACAAACAAAATGCCATGTACACAAAAGATATATAAATAAAAACAACTAGAGGAAAGAGAGACACAGAGAAATGAAAAGAGAAACCAAAAAGATGACCAAAGAAAGGCTTATAAGATTTTAACAAATGTTATCTCTACAGCGAACAACATTTTACATGTTTCGGCACATGCAACCGAAGCACTCGACATCACAGAGAAAGACCGCCGTTTCAAAGCCTATAAAAGAGCATTATATTAGCATCAGTTGGGGCATGGTAATTATGATAAATTGCACAGGAAACAGTAAGGAATAAATCACCCATAAGATTAATGGGGATGAGCTTTTAAACAGGTGTATTGCCAGGAGATTACAACATCATTAATGTGATTTTGCCAGAACTTCACGTGATAAATTTAGCGAAAGCTTTGCGGGTTAACGATAAGCTCTTTTTGAGGGTGGCAATAAAGGTGAAATCACAGCGGGTGAAAAGGGGTGCCTGACATTTTTACCCATTTCCCTTGGAACTTCAGAACATGTTCTGCTAAAGTACTTGCTCAACACTCCTTGTTGAGTTTTGCAGTTGGCGTAAACCGAACAGGGTTGTGAGTGCACAGAAATGCTTTACAAAACACAAGGGACCTACGGCTTTACATCAAAACCGAAGGAAGAAGCAATAATGGTTAAGAGTGTCTTGTGTTGTCTTGCTTAAAGACACAAGTGTCAAGACCAGGACTCGAAACACACACACATTCTGCTGATCAGAAACACCAGAACTTGAGTCCAGTTTGCTAGACTTCTCGGCCACGACAGGTGTTTGTCAATATGTGTCAGTTATGTGTACATCTTTAAAATATAAATTTGTTCGGTCTGCTTTGTTTTGAAACACTTGCACAACTGAGAGAATGCTGTCAGCACATTGTTTTTGTTACATACCCCACAGACACTTGTAACTTGATTGGTGGAACACACATCACGTGTCATCCTTTGTTTTACCATGTATACTATCGCGGGCTCCAAAATGTAATATTGGAGTCCAATATGGATAACTATTGGACGCTTCGCAGCGTGTTTCCAAAATAATAATTCCCCACCCGTTTGTTTGGAAGTTTAGAAGTTTCTTTAGAAGAATTTTCAGAGTGTGGGGTGAATGATTTTCCGTGTCTATTATGTGTTTACTGTGAAAAATCTAAATTCCAATGAAAGTAATATTTGAGTTATATAAAACAAATATTGAATGCATATCGTTTGTACATTGTCGCAGAATATAACCACTCGTGAAATTGGGCTTTTCCATTTATTGAGGCAAAGCCGAGTGAAGTGGAATAGTCTGAATTTCACCGAGTGATTATATTCTGCGACAATGCACTCAAATGCACCCAATATTTGTATAATATTTGTAAATTTGGTCTTATGGGAGTTATTTAATGGAATGGAGCCAAAGAGTAGGTAAAAATGCCAACTGCACTCTGCTCATGTTTTCAGAAAAAAAAAGACTGATTGTTGACGACATGAAGTCTTTATATTCACTCTTCATGTGTTGCTCACATTTGCTCGCTTTCTGTCTCTTTGTCTATCCGCAGTTTGTCTCTCTTCACTTTCAAGACTTGTTCCCCCAAAAAATCCTGGCAACTGCTTTTCAAACCTGTGTCAATCAGCACCCGCATAAATCGCAAAAACAACCTTGTCAAAGTTCATATCCTACTAGAGTGTCCGCAGCTGATAAGCACTCAAGACAACGTCACTAACCATAAGGTGTTAAAGTAATGTAACGATGTAACCCTCTCCCCCTTCTCTTACTGTCGGTCTGTCATTGGTCGATCGGTTGGCAGAGGACAGGAAAGGGATCCTTGAAGTGCTGTTGACATTGTGAGTAATTTCGCAAAAGAAATATTAAATGTAATAAGGAAAGGAATCGAATTAGACAAAAGATCAGATATGTCTGATCACTTTTTCCCGAGGTCTGTAGTGGGTGCACTATGTTGATAGAACACCAATCAGATTAAATGGGTCACCTTCAGAAGGGAAAAGTACATTCAGTTGCAACAAAATGTACATATAAATATATCAAAATATTATTAAGGCCAAATAAACAAGACATATATTTGGCGTCCCCGCCTGCTTCTTTTCTGGAGCCTGCATGCTTTTTTCTGCTTTTTGTTTTCCTCGTCAAACTTTTTTGGGGAAAAAAAAAAGTTTGCACGAAACATTTTGTTGTCAAAAAATAAGACTGAAATTGAGCAAAATTATGCTAGTTCAATGCACCTTGGATGGTCAAATGTGCCGGCAGCCATCTTAAAAAAATGAGTGTAGCAACCATTTTGAAAAGAAGAAGAAAAGAAAAAGGCCTCCTCATTTATTGGATTCACAAATAACTTGTTGGAGAATATTTTGATGAAAATCCTGTTTCTCAACAATGTTTAAACCAAAGGAATAATTCAACAATTTTGGTTATGTATTTTTTTAATGAAGAATCGCCCCACACAAGGTTAAAGGACCACTCACGGTAAAGGCTACACGAAACCAAGATACTTATAGAAGGCATCTGTTCACATTTCTCTTCAACTGGACTAGATTGCAAGACGGTGGAAAACAAGATACAGGTAGGGAGTTCCACAGTGCAGCAGTACGAGGGGGGGAAGCTATTCGAATATATCACAGTATTGGCCTTTGGAAAAGATACATGTACAGTAAAGGGTTGAGAAGAACTGCGTATTTTTACTAATGTGGCGTGTCGTGGCCGAGCAGTCAAGCACACCGGACTCAAGCGCTGGTGTTTCTGGTCAGCAGAGTGTGGGTTCGAGTCCTGATCATGACACTTGTGTCCTTAAAGGGACACGTTGCCTTGGATCGGACGAGTTGGTCAACAAAAAAGCGTTTGTAACTGTTTGTTATTAAATGCATATGGTTAGAAAGACGTTATAAAAGTAGAATACAATGATCCACACAAATATGCCTCCACAAAATGGCCGACCGTGTTTGTTCACGATGTAAAAGGAAAACCAAGCGATTTCGAGACATATTTGTGTGGATCATTGTATTCTACTTTTAAAACATCTTTCTAATCATATGCATTTTATAACAAACGGTTACAAATGCTTTTGATAGACCAACTCACCCGATCCAAGGCAACGTGTCCCTTTAAGCAAGACACTTAACCATTATTGCTTCGTCCTTCGGATGGGACGTAAAGCCGTTGGTCTCGTGTGTAGTATAATGCGCGTAAAAGAACCGTAAGAGACGGGGTTTGACCCAGTGTTTCTGGCAGTGGCTGCTGAATGCGCCGCAGCACTTTGTAAACCCTTATAAGGTGCTACATGAATTGGTCTCATAATTCATAGTAACTTTTTAAAAAACTGTCTAAAAAAAGTGTCTCTCTTTGTTCAAGCGCCTTGAGCACCTTATTGGTGGATTTGTGTGCTATATAAGACTATATTATTATTATTATTATTATTATTATTATTATTATAATTAGATCCCATTGGATTGAATTGAACAAAATTAGCGCACAATGATATCGGATGTGTTACAAAGCAAAGCAGTTAAGGACGAGTGTGAAGTCATTCATTATAAACGTAAACACAGATTCTGAGTTGCCTCTATACAGGCATACTTTGTGAAAAGAGAGCAACTCAGAGGAAACCGCTTGTACAAATGAAACCAGAAATGAGATTTGATTGCAATAAAGCAACAATATTCCGATTTCAATCTATTCCGGGGGAGCAGTTTTTTTTATCGGAGGCCAAGATGTGACATGACTCACCGTAAACCACCTGGCTAGGTCAACATCATCTCGACTTAGTCAGGAGTGTGTTTCCTTGCCGGGGTGCAAACAGTACATTACACAACATACAAGCCGAGGGGAAATACAAGATTTAAAACCCAATTGGGATAAATCAACAAGCCATGCCTTGGCTTCCCGTCAAGCCGTCAAACATTTACTGGAGCCGAGACAGTTAGAACACAGACCCCCGTTCCGTGAACAACTGCCCCGGTGTTGAGAAGTAACTCTCCTAGCCCTTAAAAACTAAGGATACCGAGAGCATGATGTGCATGGGGATCCAGATAGGCCGTCGACTTGGTCTCGATTGCTTATTCATTGGCATTTCAGCTCCAATAAAAGTCACGAAGAGCTCTCCATCATGACGTCTCTATGCAAGCACTATGATGATAGACTCTTACCAAGTTTGGACTAGACATTTCCCCCCCTTCTCCTCTCTCTTCTGAGGGTGAGACACCCCATGTAGATACAGTGTAGGGTCTGTCACATGTAATTTATTCTTCAACTTGCCACTCTTAATCAACGAATGGGGTCTTTTTGAGGGCCAATGCGGAAAACAGCAGGGATTGCGGGGGCAGGGCAGGACTGTTCAAAACGGTTTAGTTTGGAGTCAGATTAAAAGGGGCACTCAGAAGAAAAAAAAAACATGGTGGACTTATGAATATGTATCTCCTGATTATATTAATATAATATTAATGTGCTCCAATCACAATTAGCCTTTTTGAGATACGGTGAACACCAGTAGGAGTGCACCGTTCGGTCTGAGTGTATACAGACAGATTTATCCAAACCAAATAGTGCAATTATAATGTGTCCACCATATCTTGTGTCGCCTACATTTTGTCTTTAAAGCACTCCACGACTCTGCACCCACCCAGAGCTGTGTACTGAGAGAGTTGCGACATGGAGGGACCAGTTTTCTTTGGTCACGGGGTTGCTGAATGCCATTTTCAGTCCAAATGCAGCACAACCCAATGGACAGACTAGTCTGGCACCCTGTGTTCGCCCATGCAGTTTTTTTTACACTTCTAGGCTTCTAATCGCAAGTTGTCGCAACTCTCTCAATATCTTGCTCTGCACCAACCAACATCAAAGAACTTCTTCAAATAAGGCACTGTCATTATCCTCTCCGTTCTGCTGCCTCAACCCGACTCGTTGTTCCCAAATCTCGTATCACCCACTATGGCGATCGGTGCATTTTCTCACATTGCACCAGTCTTATAGAACAAGCTATCCAGCGACATCAGAAACGTTCACTCTCTCAACACATTTCAAACTCATATTAAGAAACTTATGTTTACTGCAAGTTATTAACGTTCCTTTTTTGTGTGTAATTTTCTGCAGAGAGATTTATACTTTGAAGTATCTTTTCTGCAGCAACTTGAGTAATCTTATATTAGCAGGCATGATATTTGATCTTTGAAAAGGGCTGTATAAGGGCTGACTTACATGTGGTATAGACTTTAATAGACTTCTCATGCTATTTAATCACAGTTTTTCTGATTTTTCCAAGGGCAAAACAAATCAAAAATCAGACTAAAGTAGGATGAATATCATGTTTGTTTTAGAAAGTGCACTTTTAGTCTGTATTATTATTATTGCTATCTCAAGATGGAATATGGCCAAAATATAAATATGTACATTTATGTTCCGTTGCAAACTCTAATTATGAGAGGGAACACACGAGTGAAATGTATCAGTAGTTGAACATGCTAGTGTTAACTCAATCTGCAGAGTAGCGGGGTTACTATTCAGAGGCAGGTGTGGTCGTGACAAGAAGGTTGATCTCTTAATCATCACAAACTGAACCAGTCACCGTAGTCTGGGGCCCAATTTCATAAAGCATGTAAGCACAAAAAACTTGCTAAGCACAGAAAACTCTCGCTTAAGAAAAATAGGTTACCTGCCAAAATACCACACTGTTACCATTTTTGTGACTGGTACCCCACTCATTTCTTGCTTAGCAAAGAAATTTGCTGAGCAGAATTTTCTGCTAAACAGCTTTATGAAATTTTGCCCGGAAAAACTTGCTAAGCATAGAAAACTCTTGCTTAAGAAAAATAGGTTACCAGCCAAAATACTATACAGTTACCATTTTTGTGACTGGTATCCCAGTCATTTCTTGCTGCTAAACAGCTTTATGAAACTTAGCCCCCGAACGAAACTTACCGTACATGGTACTTCTTGTGGTGGGTATAGGGGGTATCAAGGGTGTGTTGTTTAACATGTACTGCTTGGAATGTGCCCCCCCCCCCTTGGGTAGACACGGATCATTCATTATTATAGACCTGTATGCGATGATGTCATCCAAGCGCAGGGATGTGATAGGCTGTTGAAAAAAAACCTGACCTCTGTGCTCAAAGTGCAAAAGCTTGCAAGTTCAATAACTTGCGAGCACGAAGCCCACCAATAGCATTTATCTTTGGTTTTAAAAGCCCTGCTCTGCAAAAATAGGGGTTTTTTTAAAAGTTTTTTTTGGGGGGGAGGGGGAAACAGATTTTTTTTGGGGGGGGGGCAAAAAAAACCTTATTTCCGGTTAAAAACGGAGAAATCACATTCCTGCACCGCCTGCACAGATTTGTACGCGCAGCGCACAGAATGGGCCGATAAGAAACCTCCTTCTGACCTCTACGCGACGGCGCCCTACTCAAATGTCGTCGTGTGCATAAGGTCTCTTTCTAAATGATTTAACATTATTTATGATAGTAATTGTCAGTGTGCAAGTGTGCAACTTGGCACTCCACAGTTTGAGACACAACTCACAAACTTTTAAAAACTGCGGAATTGTCTCAACTTGACAGGTGAGTCATCATGATTTATTCTAGCCTACCTGTTAGTGACGATACCCCAAGCACCGTGCTTATTGGTCAAGATGTTGATGGTCTTCTGGAGCAGTTGATTAGCAAAGATGTGGTCCCGCCTCCTTGCTGCTGTGATGAGGTGGTCGCACATCTTCTCCTCCTCTTTGCATTCCATCGCAGACTGAGCGCACAAGGACTGAAACCAAATATACAAGACAATGAGATGTAGGGTTCCCGTCACACCAAGTAAAGTCGGCCATCTTTACGGGCCATGATGGCCATTTTCTAATCGCACAACTATGTCATAGGCATAAATACTGCGTGCAGCACGCAAGAGCTTTCCAAATTCCTTGTGTGATTGGTCAGTGAACCACTTGGCTGTGTATGCAAATTAGAAAGCTTGATGCAACCAAAATTGCCCGTAAAGATGGTGTCTAAAGGGAACTATCCATTGACCCCCTTGCACGCACGTCACACGCGGCGACTGTGTCGCAATTACTGTTTTCACATTGACTCCCAAATGGCGCAATGGTATGTGGAACTATGTTTGAATTATATGACCCATTTATTTACATAGCACCATGTGATACAATGGTGTAACTGGGGGGGGGGGGAGCAGCCACCACCCCCAACCCCCTAACCCCTAACCCCCCCCCCTCCCAAGATTGAAAAAAAAAGAACAAATGAATGGTTCGATACATTAAATGGTTCCCCTAAATTATTTCCTTTACCCTGCTTGCCTCCCCCCTCCCCCCAATGAAAAATAAATAAATAAATGTCTGGTTACTCCACTGATATAATGGTTTACAAGGTGCTGTGGCGATGTCTCCAACCAACCATACCAAAAAACACCGGGGCAAACCCCTTCTCTTGTAACTGGGTTCTTTTACGTGAATTACACAACACACAGGATCAATGGCTTTACATCCCATCCAAAGGATGTAGCATTAATGGTTAAGTGTCTTGCTCAAGGACAGGAGTGTCAAGAACAGGACTCGAACCCACAGAAACACCAGGGCCCAATTGCATAAAGCTGCTAGGCAGAAAATACTGCTTGACAAATTTCTTCGCTAAGCAAAAATTGAGTGGAGCACCAGTCACAACAATGCAAACTTAATGTAATTTTGGCTGGTAACCTGTTTCTGCTAAGCAATACTTTTCTGTGCTTAGCAAGTTTTTGTGCTTACAGGCTTCAAATTGGGCCCGGAGCTTGTGTCCGGTGCTCTTGACTGCTTGGCCACGACACACCTTGGTGCCCCATGAAATGTTCCAGTACAAAATTAAAGGTGCCCTTTACTTATGAAGTACTGCCTTGCCCTTACAGAGTACCAGGCCTGAGTTAGTATCAGTAAACACACTTTTGTCTCAAATGATATCGGCTCATAATTTGTTCCGTTCTTTCTTCAGTACCTCAAACTCGGCATGTTTTTGCACGTCCTCCGCACGGTGTCTACTCAAGATAAACTCAGCCTCATTAGCAACTCGTAGCAGATGGTCCCGCGTGGCGTGGGAGTAAATCCTTCCCTCGTTGACCAACTCAATAAACGCAAGCCCGGCGTGTTTCTGTATGGAATTCTGCCACTCCTGTGAGCAGAGCATCATGACTAATTCTATCACGGAGTTGGATGATTTCATACTCACGAGACCTTTAAAGAAATAAAAGAAAAAATCAAACATTATAAATGTTTTTAAAATTTGTGAATACTTGTATATCCCGTTTGTAGTAATTAACACCATGTGTATATCAACTTTGCTGTGTAGATTTTGTTCTTTGAGAACTTCTCTTACTATTTATTCTACTGCCGGAGAGTACATTTCAGAATTCGGGGGACTACTTAGTTCTGAACTACTCGGAATACTTGAAAAGGACCAACAAGTTAAAGAAAAATGATTCAAGCTTATATAAATGTATTACTAATTATATAAACTTGTTCGAAAATAAAAATACAGAAAAATCTGGGCAAGTGACGTTAACAAATACAATGGCTGTGTGTTTGTCTATTTCAACAGATCATTGCCAGCTTTTATTCTCTTTTCATTCTTTATTCTACTGTGTTAATGATTTTTTTTTCCCTCGTTTGGGGGGGGGGAGGGGAGAGGGGTGTGTGAGGGTTTCTGTATTTGAAAATATTGTGTGCGTCTACATCTGCACATTTTCGGTCCATTGTATTAGGCTTTATTGTATTTTGATGTAATTTTAAATAATTTGGGGTTGAACAAAGAAAAATTGACTAGAGCGGGATTTGAACCTGCAACCTCCGGATTAAACTTTTTTATTTAAAATATCAAGTAATAAACCGCAAGGGAAACTGACTGGGTACATTTTAAAATAATTTTGGATTGAACGAAGAAAAGTTTATGAATGGTTTAAGGCGTTGTTTTTGTAATTTGCACCTTTGAACATCTTTCGATGGAAAGGGTGCACTAGAAATATAATAAAGTATTATTATTATTATCATCAAGTCAAATATAAGAGCTTTACTCTTTCAGTGCCAAGGTCGTACATGTACGTTCTAGTTTATGTATTCCAAAAGCGCCATTATCGTACATCTACAATCTTTTATGTACTCAAAAAGTGTCATCAATCGTACAGGTACGACCCATAATATACATATTATCACGAGAGAGCATTGTCACTCAAGAAATACTATTGACTTTGGGATGTTCCAAGGCAACACAAATCATCAAGATACATTCTGTTTGGTGAGAAAGACTTATTTATTTAAGTTTTTACAGAATTTCAAAAAAAGCTCAAAAAGCTTGGCATTTTAGGTTCAAACTGCAAAAAGAAGCAAGCACTAAAAGAGTTATTGTCGATCTATTAAAGGGCTCCCTTTTTTTGAACAAATGTTATTCATTTCATCTGTATCCTGTGAAGGTACAAAACATGATTTCAGTTTCAAAACCTCTTTACCCGGACAATTTCTTCTGTCAACATCATTGATAAAAAACAGACTTGAACTGAGTTTTGAGTCAACTCCCCGCCTGTTTTGACGCTTATTGAAACCTGACCAATAAATCTGCCCGGGGACTGCTCAACCTCTGGAAGACATTCTAAGAGTCTACTCGCAGTCATAATAGGGTGCTCCTCTAATCTACACTTTCACCTGCTTCAATGTTCCACTGATCTGGTCTGGGTCTTGTCTCCTCAGGTATTGGATCAAATTAACAGTATGGAGTTAATAAGAAATCACAGTACAAATGTATTAGCACACCTCCTAAAGTGTATCAAGAGCTCCACAGAGATTGCTGTTCCTGCCTAATGTTTTTTAGGACATGCTCCATGGTTGATATTAAAACCTGGCCTTCATCAAAGGGACAGCTGGCTACATAATGAAACACTGGTGGAAAGCATCTTTCTAACCCAGTCTTACTTTTCCCTGAGGAAGTGGAATTCCTGGGCGGAAGTTAATAAATTTTGCCTACCCCAAATAAACACCTTGTTTCATTTGACTGGACTGGCCAAATTGCCATATTTCTTTTCCCCGCAGTGGAAAAGAAAGAAATGTCAGTACACTAAATCAAGTCTTACAACACGACTACACCTTCTCGTCAGAATCCCCTTCAGGTGTTCTGCAACGGAGGAGATTGCAGTGTAACTCTGCAAAATCAACCCTTAAGTTGTTCGTAATTCGGGAGACTTCTCAGTTCTGAAAAGAACTGTCCTGCTTATTAACTACTACCTGGGCGGGAGGTAGGAAATCGGGCAGGACTACTACTTTCGCTGTGTGGATTTGGGGGACTGCCGCAGAGTGAGTTCTTAATAGGTCTCAACGTTTCGACTGGCTTGCTCGAATATTCTACTCTGCGGCAGTAGAATAAAAAGCAAGACAAGTTCTCAAAGAACAAAATCTACCTAGCAAGTAGATATACACATGGTGTTAACGCAAACCAAATATATATTGATACCTCACCATGCAATGCCTCAAATCCTATAAACCTTTAAGTTGCAATACACTGACAAGGATTTCAAATGTACATTCAGGTGTATTTTTTTAACCTCATGCCAAAACTACTTAATACGGTGGTATCTTCTGCCTTATTTTGTGTAGAGACCCTACTCACTGACGTCACATTTCTATAAGCAACACGGGAGTTCTGCCATACTGGAGTATTATGCACATGTAGGATACGAACGCGTAATGCCATCCAGCGTTGTGTTTTGCAGCACACGTTCGTGCTGTTCTAGTCAAGTGTGCGCGTGACATGCACGTGTAATTACTCCAGCATGGCGAGCGATAAAATGGTGATGTCATCTGAGAAGGGTCTATGCAGGGAGAAAGCTATATACAATATCCTGCCATATTTTATACGTGTACAAAAGTATTTTGCAGCTGCCACTGTCATTCACTGAATGCTATGATTGATTATGCTCATTATTGTCATTATTACTTTATATTTTAAGTTGCATGGCCCCGATTTTCGCAGAAAGAAATTTGTTTAAAGAATTTTTTTCTCTGAACGAATTTTGACAGATGGTATGCTGTTTCAAAACGAAAGACATACAAAAACTTTTGCATATGCCACGAACCATGCACAAAATACAAGTAACATGCAAAGCTGTTTGTACATGGCTGATGGAGGTGAGATAATGTCGGGATCCCGGCAATAATTAATGTTTATTTTTTTAATAAACTACCACTTGTCATTGGCGGATTTTAAAGTGCAAGACCTTAAATAAAAGCTTGTAATTTCCTTGAATCTATAAAAATAGCTATTTGTAATTTAATTTTTATTGAGATTTCAATCTAAATTTTCGGGTCAAATTGGCCAAAAGTTGTCCTAGAAAATCTTAATTGGTATTACGGTAAAATTTAAGCCAGAAAAGGAAAGTAAGGGTTTGATGTATACATTATCTATAAATTGCATTCTTTCATTCTGAAGATGAACAAAAAGTGTCCATAGTTGCATTGTCCATTGAAGAATAGAATCCATCAAACCAATAACCTGGTTCAATAAGACAAAATAAATAAATTAAATAAAATATGGTGTTTGTCGCTCTCTGTGTGTACACTGTGTTGCCACGGTGTACATTATGATGTACATTACTATCAAACTACAAACCAGCAGGAGTGGGCTATTTCATTCTATTCGCATGTTTAATTTTGCAAAGTACAAATATCAATTGTTGAGAATGAACAGATTTTGTTCATTCTTACCGATATCAAAGAACACTCTTTGTTTCTTTCCGTGAAAGTAAAAAACTTGGGGGTAGGATGATAAGTTTTTTCAAAATAGATGAACTTTTGGACAGTGCTTAGAGGTGTCTATATTTGTACCACACGAGGTTTGCAACGCTGTTTGCAACAGACTTAACTTCAGATGCTGTGATCGTTGTGTTGTTGCTGTGCCTTTTCTCTTCTTTTTCTTTAAGTCTTTGGACTCATTCCAAAAGCATCATACATCCATGTAAATTGCACTTAGTATCACAAAGGTGTCAATTTTGAATTTCTTTTGTGCTCGTTAAAGTTATTGGAGACGGAACAACCCGCTACTAAAATGGATGGGTTCCAACCGCCATCGATAATGTGCAATGTTGCGTCAACATCCCCTCCGACCCACCCACTTCCCAAGGTCTATGACAGCTTTGATAATCCAGGGCGAACATAGTTATGTCAGAGCGCAACAGAGGACATGCATCCACCTGGACAATTGTATAATAAAGTCATACTTTACATGGCTCTTATCAATAATGAATGACGGCGAATAAAATATGACATTTGTAATCTACAGTACATGTATGTGAGTGTATCAGCAGAGGTCATGCACGTTTTTCAACAATGACACGTTTGTGAGGGTGCCTGTCGTCCGACTCATTTTTATTTATAGCGTTATGTTCAAGGTCAGAGGGCCACTTCAGGTCATCTTTCAATCTTACTGAGTATCGTTATTATATCTGTTCTGGTAAATGACACCAAAGGACCCTACAAACTGACTAGCACAGTGACCCGTAGCCCTGAAGATACGTGTCTAGAAAAGATGACGAAGAAATGCTCACTTTTTAGATGTGGGAGGGAAAACCCCAAAGAGGGAAAAACCCACACAATCAGGTAGGGACAGAATACCCAATCTACTGCACATGCAAGGTGCCATTTCGGGATTCGAACCGGGTCCACAGAGGTGAAAGGCAGGGAAGAAACCGACTGAGCCAACCTGAACGCCCCTTTCTGATTGCTCATTTTTTTTCCTTCCAAGTACTCTATTGTCTCCTTCAATGTGTTGTGGTATAATAAGATGCTTTGCAACTAGTGTCGCAGTTTTCATTCAATTTCATTTCATTTAATTTATTCTCGTTGTGAAGCCAAGGACTCTCAGAAAAGCGAACTTAATCACTGTAATAGCCAAGAACCCCATGGAGAGAAGACAAGGGAGGAAGTTTCAGTTTTAGATGTGGGAGGAAAACCCCAGAGAATTATTTCAGTGAAAACCCACGAAGTCAGGTAGGGACTGAAAACCCAATCCAGGTAGTGTTCCAGGCGTGATTCGAACCGGGTCCTAGAGGTGGAAGGCGAGTAAAAGATACCACTACCCCAACCCGACCAACTGTTTAGCGTGCATTAGTAATTTTTTTGTAATTCTGAACTTTTTGAATAATTTTTGTTCGGAAATTAACTAAACCAAGTAAAGACAACAAACATTCTCATAAAAAGCGACAGGATTTGTGGTTCTCTTCACTCTTCGCCTTGAATCGGCCAGCCCTTGGCTGTAAGCCGCGGCCGATAATCGGCCATTGTTTACTGGAATCTCTGTCTTGCCTCCCATAATATGCTGAATACAATGACAAACAATGGTGGCAACCTATCGATCTCTCATAATCCTCGTTTTGACAAAAAAGGACGAAGGTATCAAGGGTTAAACAATGACCCCCAGAAAAAGGGAGATATTGAGCATGAAGTCAAGTACCCTTTGTCCCAATTTGTACAGGGCACGGTGAGTGTATGCCTGTGCACGCTACACAAATGAATGTCCGGTAGGTAAACATTCTGGGCATGTTAATTTTCAGGGTGCATACAAAAGCGGAATTATCAGACTTCCAAAAAGTGTCCAAAAGAGGTGTGCAAAAAAGTTGTGCATGCATACATGTTTTCCGGTGTTAAATTAAAGCCACTAACTAGAAGATTATCAAGTACTCCACAAACTCCCACTTCAAGTATGAAAAATTATCAATATCAATATCAATATCCCCAGTATGTTCTCCTCAACTCAAATAAAGAAAAATCTCACCTTCAATAAGCAGTTCCTGCCCATGACTCCCCAGCAGCGTCTTTGACAAAAACGGCGCAAAATCGATGAAAATCTCCCGAAGCAACGGTGCTGCCGTCTCCAACGCCTTGGTTAGTCTTTCCTCCACCGTCCCCTCTCCGAGGTAACAATCATTGAACGAATTCACCGTTTGCGTGGTGCTCTCTAGGTCCAGATTCTGCGGCCGATTCGGAACGGTTTTGTTCGCATCAACCGGGGCATTCGGTGGGACAGAGTGGTCCATGGGAAAGGGCATGGGGGGATACGGGGGTTCCGGGTCGTCGTTGGAGTTCTTGCGACTGTGGTCCTCTTCTTCCTCTGGAACCTCTGGAGTTACCGTAGCTGTCCAGGGCCAAGTCTGGAGTGGACGCTTCTCTGTTTAATTAGGGGGTAGGGGTGACATGGATTATTGTCTATTCTGTATCTGAAACATAGCTCCCTTCAAATCCTTGTACAAAAAAGTTAGGGGGAAAAAAACCCCCACACAAAACAAAGAGGGACAAGAAATTACTGATCAAAGGCACTCACTAATCTATAAAGAAAAAAACCGTATTTGAAGTATTGAAGCTGTAGTAATTGAAACCAAGCACTCAATATGAAAAGTCCCGCAACATCGTGCGTGCATGACACATGCCCCTTTAACATGGAAGTGTTCCCCCACCCACGTTCTTGGCAGGGTACGGTATGCCATGCTCGATATGTGGTAGAGGGTGTCCCCCCCAAATGTTCCCATACTTGTACACACTCTTTTCCTCTTGTACAGAAGTACCCCCCCCCCCTAAAATCCTCTAAAGAATTCCCGAGATTCCCAGAACACAATGAAGACACAATAGGAGGGGAGGGGGGGGGGGTACACCATGCCTATATCAAGCACCAGATGGGGTACAGCACATTTTTTGTATTCGCAGTCTATTCCACATTATTTTCCTATTCTGAAATGACATTGAACTAATAACCTGTACTACAATAATCTACAACTTTGTACGAAGAAGGCATTTTAACCATAATGAGCTCATGATCTCCGCTCTACCCCTCCGTCACAGCGCACTGAATCACATTTAACTTACCGACTTTCTCCGAGGCCATTATAATTGATGAGATAGAGGCCGTGTTCAAGGGTGCACAAGCTCCATCTGCATCACCGCCCTCATCTGGACTGGATTGTGCAGAACCGTTAGGAGCACTGCCGTTCATTTCCACTTTACCGTTCATCTGCCTCACTTCAGCCTTCTCAGGAGCGTCCGCATTACCTTGCTCCTCGCCTCCTCCTTCTGGAGTGGGTCTAGCCACGGCAATAGAATGCTCTTTGTCCTGATCGTTATCTTTGGCCGTTTCCTTTGACGGGATCTCCTCTGCCGCCTTCTCCTTGTTCCCGTTTTCTACATTCTTTGCATCCATCGACTCCTTCTCCGCTTCAACCTGCTCTGGCGAAGAATTAACGGCGCCCTCTATCGTCTCTTCCTGAACAGCTCCTATGATTCGTTTCTCTTTCTGAAGTTCGTCCTCTTCCATTCCAGTCTGTGAGATTTCTTCTTCGCCTTCGATCACCCTGTTGTCCACGTCGGGAGCATCTTTGGAGGTCAGAGGTTCATCTGAATCTGGAATCTTTTCTTGGACCACGTCGCTGTCCCTCTGTGGTGGGGTGCCGGGTTTGATAACCGAGGGCGGCTGATTTTCAGGCTTTGGCGTCTCAATCTTTTCAGCAAAATCTGTTCAATGTAAATTAACGACACATTAATACAGCATACATAAATTTATATTTTAAGCTGCAAGACAGGTTGTGTTAATGAGTACTTAAAACTACATGCACTGCATTGGATTTATAAGCTGTAAATTTCCTTTATCTATTTAGAATTCAGCCAGGTGGTCAAGTGCACTGGACTCAAGCTCTGGTGTTTCTGATCAGCAGAGTGTGGGTTCAAGTCCTGGTCTTGATACTTGTGTCCTTAAGCAAGACACTTAACCAGTACTGTTTCGTCCTTAGGATGGGGCGTAAAGCTGTAAGGTCCTGTGTGTTGTGTAATGCACATAAAATAACCCAGTACACGTATCGTTAAGAGAAGGGGTCACTGTGGTGTTTCTGGCATGGTATTAAGTTGCACCATAGCAACTTGTAACCCATTACAAGGTGCTACATGTATGAAATATACCTGTAAAAAAAGAGTGCTTTGATATGCCCTTCGTGTGTGAAAAGTACAGACTAATAATATTATTATTTATTTGTCTTTATTTGATAAGTAGTCTCTTAAAATAATGATAGGAGTGGTTTAGAGAGAGTAAGACAAGGCATATCTTCATTATTTTAACCCATATCCGCCTAACTACGGGATTTCCCGTAAAACACACAAACGCTGCCAGCGTCTAACTGCGGGAAAACCCGTAGATGAACAAAAAGTTAGTCACTTTCTTTATACTCTTATTACTAGTGATAAGAGTGGGGGAACATGAACAAATATATATCATATTAAAGAGAATGTTGTACCCTTTCCATTGGTATACAGTTTTTGGCATATGTTTATTTGCAAGGCAGTAAATAATAATAATAATAATAATACGCAGTTCTTATATAGCGCTTTGTACTCCCGATGGGTGTCTCAAAGCGCTCAGTATTTTTCCTACAAGGTATGTGGAGTTACGTGTTGAAGTATGAGACCTATTCATTCATAGCACCATGTAATGGTTTACAAGGTGCTGTGGCGCAATATGCAGCCAATCAAACCAGGAACACCGGAGCGAACCCCTTCTCTTTACGATAAGTGCACTGGGTTCTTTTACGTGCATTACACAACACACAGGACCTACCGCTTAACATCCCATCCGAAGGACGAAGCATGTGGTTAAGTGTCTTGCTTAAGGACACAAGTGTCACGAATGGGATTCGAACCCACACTCTGCTGATCAGAAACACCAGAGCTTGAGTTCTGTGTTCTTATCCGCTCGGCCATGTTTAGTGTAACCGGCAATAAGTGCTACATGGGCCTCGGCAGGAACAGTGTTTACGTACTGTGACCAGTCAGGCGGATATGGGTTTAAAGCTCACCATTCTCTTCGGACGGCTTCTCTTGCGGAGTGCCAGCCAAACTACTTTCCTCTGTTGAGTTACTCTCCTTCTCCTTGAGGACCTCGGGTTTGGTAGTTGCCTCCTTCTTTGGTTCTTCCCGTATTACCGGCTTCTTCGCAAGGCGTGTTAACACCGTCTGGGTGCCTCTGTTTTCTGATGGCGTGTCCGAGGCTAGAGATTGGCTGCTAGCTGCGTGACTAGGCTGCTGACGGAGGGAGTTTTGGCGCGAGCGCGAGGATGGCGTAGACGACCCCACTTCATTGTCTAGGATGTCTCGGTAACGAGCGACCATAAGAACAGAGATAAAGTAGACAATTGCAAGGGCAAGGAACTGGGCTTGCTTGCTTTCCTCCTAAAAAAATGGAAACAAAAAATATTAACAAAATGGGGAAAACAAATTTGATTTCAAAATATGTAATTCTTGTTTGTTTTTCATCTTTTGGAAGACAGTCAGGGTAATGAACCTGAAAACAATGTAACAGTTAAGACATGATGGAATTTATCAATATTGCACTTTTTCTCTCAGAATATAGAAACATTATTAGCTATCACACAAGCTCTCGTTGAATAAGGAAAAATATAGCGCTTCTGTGTTCCATATCCAACGAGGCCGCAGGCCCGCTATATTTTCTGTATTCCACGAGCGCGCATGTGATAACAAATTTATCTTCAAGCAAACTTGATGTGTGGCTTAAAATAGCATAATACATCGAGTTAAAACAGCACAATACGCAGGGTGTGATATGGGTAGTGTAGTATAGGTTTATATCACATCTCTTGTTGCTCTGGTTTGACCAATCAAAAAGGAGGATTCAAGTTTGCTTGAAGACAATATTGTTCATGATTGTTGGGTAATAAAATATGCTTTGCGACTGAATAAAGGAACGAATGTTAGAATAATAGTACAAATGTCACGATACAAATCAAGATCAGAGGGTCACATGGCTAAGATTTGTGGATTACATAACTATACAATCAAGATCAATAAGCCAATCAGGAGACATCATGAAGACACATGACTTTTAAAGAGGGACACCAAGGTCAAAGTCAGTTTTGTGATCATGCACTTGTTTTCCCCAAAAAATAGAGTCCTTATGAAAGTGGAAAAAGATTACAAGTCTCTAACCTCACGTTAAAATGGTGTAAAATGCCATTTTGTTTGATACACTTTTAGAGTGAAATTTGAAACATGACGTCACTGGTTATCAACAACAAATTGGTCTGTAAACTCTAAGGAGGGATTTTAGCATAGCATCAGACGAAAGGTCAAACTCAATGCCATTTTGATTGAACATCATCAACATTATGGAAAGGTTTTGCGGAAACACCATGTAATATCTCTAAATGAGTTGGGGTGGTTCTGAAAAGAACCGTTGGTTTTCAGAACCACCCCAACTCATTTAAAGAGATATTACATGGTGTTTGCGCCAACCTTTCCATATTGTATTTCCACCATGCAAAGTTTCAAATCCTACTTATCATCAACATTCAGGAATGTTTTTGTTTTATCCGGTACAAAAATGTACAGACCAATACATTTAAAATGTGACGTCATTGGATGTTTTTGATGATTCGCACTGGAAGGGTATCAAATCAAATTGTAGTTTACACAATTCTCACATGAGGTTAGAGACCTGTAAGTTGTGCTTCCACTTCCGTAGAGGACTCTATCTATTGGAAAATTGAGTGCATCACAAAACTGAATTTGACCTTGGAGCCCCCTTTTTAAAACACACACACACAAGACTGACCAAGGAAAGGGAAAAAAAAGAATTCACACAGTTAAAAACCCACCACATCTCTGTAGACAACTGCCCTCAGCCGATGAACGTCCATATCTTGCAATAACCGCCCCAGATCCTTGATGGGCGACATCGGGCCAGCCAGGTGTTCCACAATATTCTAACCAATAAGAGGGTTTTTTTGGAGGAAAAACAATGAAATTTTAGAAAACAAAATAGACTAAAAAGGTTGTTGTTTGTTTGCAAAAGCAGGATTAACACTTGTTAATGACTGTTAAAGACTTGGTGAGGTGCAAGTGTGTGAAGCTGAGGAAGTGCCCTGTGCAGTGAAAAGCTGGTTAATACAACCAAGATTAATAAACCAGGTTAAAACAAAAAACAATACACCAGGATCTCAATCCTAAAAAATCAAACTTCAATTAATTAGGCAGGACTGTTCTTTTCAGAACTGAGAAGTCTCCGAATATTCTACTCCGCGGCAGTAGAATAAAAAGCAAGACAAGTTCTCAAAGAACAAAATCTACACAGCAAGTAGATATACACATGGTGGTACCGCAAACCAAATATATATTCGATTGACTAGCTTTACAAAGTTAATTTAAAAAGTGGCACAATGAATTGTTGATTATCAAAAGATCAGCAGGACATGGTAGAGTGATGTTTTTGTATTTTTTTGTGATTAATTCTGGTTGTGAAGCCAAGGATTCTCAGAAAAGCGAACTTAATCACTATAACTAGCCAAGAACCCCATGGAGAGAAGACAAAGAAGGAAGTTTCAGATTTAGATGTCAGAGAAAAACCCCAGATAATTATTCTAGGGGAAACCCACGCCATCAGGTACGGACTGAAGACCCAATCTACTTAGTGCTTCCGATGGGATTCGAACCGGGGTCCTATAGATGAAAGGCGAGGAAAGAAACCACTAGGCCAACCCGACTGCGCTATAAATATTTCAGCAAGCATATCAGTATTATCCATATCCTGACGGAAGGTTCGACTCAAGAATACTTCAGAACTGTTGGTGCTCAACATTTGGCAAGAAAGTTAATTTTAATTTCCTAGCATAGATTTCTGTCTGTCTTTGTGTGAATAAAAGAAAGGTGAAACAGCAGATATTGCAGAATGTGGGAAGTTGCCAAAAATACTTTAACAACCAAAAGAGTGCAGAAATACATAATTTTTTATACAGAAACACAGTGTATGATAGAGTATAGCGTTTCAACTGAAGTCAACAAACTCTACACAAAATCTGTGCACTGCATTTAATTTCAACTCGTTAAACCTGCAGAAATTGTGAAATATACATGTATATACACGCCATTGGGGTGGTTCCTCTGAAGAATGTTATTATACAAAGAATTAAGTCCAAACATCGGAGGGAGGAAAACTGGAGTGCCTGGAGAAAAACCCTTGTGGCACAAAAGAAAACCAACGCACAACCCTACTCAAATATGGCCCTAGCTGGGCATCGAACCAGGGCCACAGTGGTGAGAGGCGAGAGCCTTACGCACTAGCCAACCACGCCATCCAAATGAGTTGCATTCACATTTGAAATAAATCCCAAGCCAAATGGTAGTCTTCATGGCGTGTTGAGTATTAACAAGAGGTCATGTGTGACCTGAATTTACAGGACGCAAAATATGTAAAACAAACTGGGGGTTTTTCTCCGTTTTTTTTTTTTAAATGTTGGTTTTACAATTATTACTTTAATTGGCCATTGATACAAGATAAAAACAAACAGAGGGTCCAAATAAGATAAAATCGTAATTGTGATGCAAGGAAATTCGCCGTTGAAAGCGCCCCCATGCGGTCCAAAATGCACTCAATAGACACAATCGGTGCCCGGAGTCACGTGACTCATAGTGGGTATACAATGTAAACAAACCAAGCAAGCAACGCATCAGTATGCGTGGACAAGTACTTCCGAGTGCTTCTGCTAAAGGTGCAGAAGAAGTCACGCTTTTCCACGCACACTGGGCGTGGCTGCTTCGTTTGTTTACATTGTACGCCCACTATGAGTCACGTGACTCCAGTCGCCGATTGTGTCTATTGAATTAATTATAAACATCATTATTTTAATTTTAACCTTATCCCAATGTGTGATGTGCGATGTGGACCCAAACTCTGGAATAAACTTCCAAATCACCTCAGGAACACAACCTCAGGAACACAACATCTTCCAACACATTTAAGACACTTCTGAAAGCCTACTTGTTTCAGGAGGCCTGCCAATCAATGACTTATTTATTTCTTCTGTACCTCAGCGCCTTTGAGCAAACCTTTGATTTAGGCGCTTCATACATTTTGACTGAATGATTGATTGAATGTTTGTTGTGCACTGCATACTCAGTTTGTATACATTATTTCTTATGGAAAAAGTACACTGAAGTTTTTCATTTGACCCATTCTTGATAAAACAATTAGTCAACCCTCGTTATAAAGAGCACTGTTATGAAGATGTTCTGCTTATATAGAGTACATTCTGAAGTCCAAAATCTCATTCCTTCTTTGTGTTTCTTTGTTTCGCTGTCCTCTTATAACAACGTTCCTGTTATAAAGAGGTAAATTGGCCAGTCCCAGCGACCTTGCTATAACGGGAGTTGACTGTACATGTATTTGCACTTGAAGTTTTCAGTTGTACGAAATTACAGTTCTTGGACAAATGAAAGTTTTTCTTTTAGAACCTCAGCTTTACTTGCCAAAGTTAATTCTTTGTAAACAACACAAGCCAGACAATCACAAAATGGATATAAACAAGAATGCTTACATGTATGTGATCAAAATGGTTGGTTAAAAGAGGAAGGTGTTTTGATGAAATGTTATGAAATACGGTTAATCGTGATGAGATTAATTATTCGGCGGTATGATATTAGTGTTCAATCCACCAAATAAAAACTATCCAACAAGAGGAGGAAAACAAAACAAAAATCCCACGAACTAAAGAAGAAGAAATATAGGAGAGTATGATGTGCATATACCTTCAAAACCGATGGATACTTTCCCTGTAACTACAAAATGATAGAAAATGCAAAACAAGCAAAATGGAGAAAATGAAAATCAGATGGGGAATTCGGAGTCAACATGCAGAAGAAAAATTGACACATACACAAGGCAGCCAAATTCATGCTTCATCTCATGTTGGGGGAATTCAATGCTGTTATACCGTATTCCTTTGGTATGGAAGTGTATGCTTTCTTTTGTTTGGTCATAGAATCAAATCTTTATGGAAAGAATTTCCCTTTCAGGTCTGGTGAGCCCTTTAAAAGAAATGAATTCAAGCAAATCTGAAAGAATGCATCAAACAAGAACCCTCTTTTTTCAAACGGTAAATTATAAGTACAAGATGATATCGATTTATTCTCATTTCAGATAGGTGCAGATTGATTGCATAACCATGGAAAATGAAAAAAATCATACATTTTTGTAACATCATGCAGAGTAACCGAGATGTGTTAAATACAGTCCGACAAAAATTTGGAAATATATTCAGAAAAAAAAGTTTAGAAAGAGTTCATAAAGTTAGAAGATTTCAATACATGTACAATAAACCAACATCTTTCAATGGACATTTACACCACAGCTAAAAAATGGGTGAAGCTAGTATGGGGGAAGAAAAACCAGCCAAATTTAACAACTTTTTCGATGTTGCATCAATATTGTTAGCAGCCGGGTCAAATAAAGTCAAAGGTTAACTTGGAGAGACATTTATATGCTCACCCTTTTCCGGGCGCCTGCCGTTAGTTTTAAACCGATAGGCTGTATGCATCCGTTAAGATATCAAAGACAAGTCAGGTCAGTATAAATCAGGTTTGCACAGACAACCCTAGATTCCTGAAATTCTAAAGACATTCTTAGAGTCTCCAAAGATTTCACAACTTTTTGAGTTATCAAATAATAAACCAAAAGGGAAACTGACTGAGTAAATTTTTAATAATCCACCTTGTACCTATGCCAAATAACTATACATGATTTTTTAAAAAAGGTGCTGGACTTGGATGCTTCCAATGAAACAAGTCTCAATGATGGTCTGAGTAACCGAGTGAGGTCAATCAATTATTAATTGTGTAAGTTATGACAGGTGCAAGAAATGCTTGACCTTTCGTTTGCAAAGACTGATCTGTGTACTGTGTTTATAACATATGTGTGAAGCAAATATGATAAAGTAAATAAATGAAATAAAGAAATATGAATAAAAATCAAACTGAAAACAAAAGCTGTTATATTTTCTACTAAAAAAGCATCCACTATAATTTATATGAAACTTTTAGTATCATTAGAATTGTTCTCAAACGTTAGAATTGTTTTTAATTTTTTGACCATCAGCATACAATTTGAATGAACTCCTTTAAGAGAAACCACAAATAAAAAATAAAACTATTCTGAAACAAATAGACACATTACGCAGCTATTTATGTTGTTTTTAGGTATCGATGTTTAAAACAAAACGATCAGATCAAACAAAACAAAAAACAGATTGAATTATTTGTTTTAGATTATTTTTTTAAGTGTGGTTATCTGTTGTTATCGATGTCTTTCCAAAATTAAGTGCAAAACAAACAGATACGAAAAAGTCTGATACCTCACTTATTTTGAACCAAGTGTAAATTTCTCTTTTTAAAATGTGTGCTATGTTTTTGTTTTCTAGATGTATTTTAGTTTTAGTTTCAAGAGTAAATCCGTAACTATTTTAAAAGAAGTAATTGTATATTGCATTGTTTTTTAAATTGTAAACTTTGTAGCAATTTAGCCCCTGGGCTACAAATGCATCGTTTTAACTCTTTAAGTGCTGCTTTTTTTCTGTTTGAACCTAAAATACCAAGCTTGTTGAGGTTTTTCGAAATTTTGCAAACAAAATTAATAAATAGGTCTTTCTCACCAAACAAAATGAATCTTGCTGATTTGTGTTGCCTTGGTACATTCCAAAGTCAATAGTATTTCTCGTTAGAGTGACTTATAATGCCCTGTCATGATAACATGTATATTATGGGCCGTACATGTACAATTGATGACACTTTTGTAGCACATAAAATAGATCGTACATGTACGACCTTGGCACTGAGAGAGTAAATAAACCAAAAATAATAATAATATCATTTTAAAAAAAAATTGGGGGCGGGGGGCGGTGGACAACAGCAGTTCAGAGTTTTAATGGGTACTTATTACAAACTAAAACGACAACTATCAAATCATTCCTAATCGTTGGGGTGTGCATGTGTTGTTACTGAAGTGGAATGGGGGGGGGACGGTTGTAATGAATGAATGAGGGCTGATCAGTGATGACAATAGATAGTTCCCACTTGACAGTCTGAATCATCTGAACGGGCAGATCATTTTTTTTTTTTTTTTAACGCACAACTTTTGCGTCAATGCAGCGTGCGGCTCACGGAAGTTCAAATTCTGTGCATGATTGGTTTTTTTATAAATGCGTTTTGGATCAATATCGATTGCGGCTCGCGGGAATTTGATCAAATTCCGTGCGTGAATGGTTTTTAAAAAAATGCGTTTTGCGTCAATACCGCGAGCGGCTCGCGTGAGTTCAAATTCTGTGCATGATTGGGTTTTTTAAATGCGTTTTGCGTCAATACCGCAATACCGCAAGCAGCTCGCGGGAGCTCAAATTCCGTGCGTGAATGGGATTTTTTAAAATGCGTTTTGCGTCAATACTGCGTGCAGCTCGCGGGAGTTCAAATTCCCTGCATGATTGGTCTGTGAGCCACTCGGATGCCTAAAAATGTTAGAACACTTGACGCAGCTCAAAGCCAACCTCCAAACTGCCCGTAAAGATGGCGTCTCTTGGGAACTATCTATATATTATTGGAATCACACACATGCAATGAGATGATTACGGAACTATCTTCCAAAGATTCTCCTCACTCTTTACTGTGGGCAAATCTAGTTAAAGTCTGCAATTCTCTGAAAATTTACTTCCAATTTTTTGGCTCACATACTTTCATTTTAAAGAAAAATGGATCTCCACTAATTTCAGATCAGACTGAATAAAAACAAAAGAAAGTTTTGTATTTGATATTTCATCAAAACAACCCATACCCAGCTGGTACATGCACATGTACTATCATACGTGCAGCTTTTAGTTTAGTTGTATCTTGAATCAACAAGAGTAACGGGACACTCTAAAAAGCTTTCGAAGTAGCCGTCTTTTAAAAACGGACCATTTGATTATTATTAGTATCTCACGTCATTCCACCTAATACTAAAATACTCCTTGAGAACATGAGTGACATTTGAACCTTGACCCTTACCCTTGCTGATGGCTGAGTAGCATTGATGAGGGTTTGGATGCGACCGGTTGGACTAGTAGGCTCACTGAGGTTGATGCTGCTCAAGCTGACGTGGCTGGAATTCGGTGAGGGTTGTGTTCTGAAGCGACACTCCAAGACATTACGGATGGCACAGAAGGTGGCTGTTCAGAACAACAGTCGGGTTAAGAGTTTTAGCAACATTAAACAGGCGGGAACTATTATTTGTAAACGACGCTGATAATTTGGGTTCAATGACTGCGAGAGTCCAATAATTAAGGCTATTGGACAGGCCTATCCAATATTGTATTTATTATTATAATATGGGTTCAATGACTGCGAGAGTCCAATAATTAAGTCTATTGGACAGGCCTATCCAATATTATATTTTGGAGCGTCGAGGTTATAAATAAACACATGTTCCACCAATTCAATGAAATGGATCTTTGTGCGTGTGGTATAAAAAATGCTTTTGGGTTGAACAAAGAAAAATTGAATAGAGCCGGACTCGAACCTGCGACCCTTTGGATTAACTACCAACTGAGCTATCTAGCCTGATGTTGGTGGTCTCCCTTCTTTGTCAATATCTTTGTTCCGGGGTGCTAGTCAGAAGCCCTTCAACCTGTAACTGCAGTATAGCCAGAGATCACGTTTATGATACAACCTGGGAAGCGGCAGCAGAGGGATCACAAAATCGGGATCACAAAATAGGGCATGTTAATCCGGAGGTCGCAGGTTCAAGTCCCGCTCTAGTCAATTTTTTGTTTTGTTCAACCCAAAACTGTAAATAAAATACCATGAAATGAGAATGAAATTTGAAACCCGAGCCTCCAACAACTTGAAATAAAAACTTACTGAGTCTGAGGCACTGCCTCAAGATACCACCTCGTGGCATATTCTTCTCAACTTCCAGCTCTCCAAAGTTCTGATTGCTGGCAAACACCAAGACGTCTACCAAGTTCATGATACGATTGATGAAGGATATCCCCACCTCTAGTGGTAAGCCCTGTGTTGGCTCAATCACATCTGGCTCATGCTGTAGAGATACAAACAAAATGACTTAATGTCAAGATTGACATCATTTCACAAATGACTTATATATAAAGAGGGTCTCCAAGATCAATTTGGGTTTGTGATGCTCTCATTTTCCAATAGATAGAGTCCTCGTGAAAACGGGGGGGAAAAATAACAAGTTTCTAAAATGGTGTGAACTGTCATTTTATTTGATACTCTTTCAGAGGGAAATTTGAAACATGATGTCATTGGACAACAAATGCAAATGGGTCTGTACACTCCAAAGAGGAATGTTTGTGCCTGTCAAAAGGTCAAAATCAGTTTTGATTTAATATCATCGAAATTCAGGAATGAACTGAAAATTCTCGGTACAAAAATGTACAGACCATACGTTTGAAATGTGTTTCGAATGTTTTTTTGATTTTGACAAAAATTGTACTTGAAGGGTATCAAACACCACTGCATTTTACACCATTTTAAAGTGAGGTTGGAGACTTGTAATTTTCCCCCCAATTTTCATAAGGACTCTGTCTATTGGAAAATGAGTGGATCACAAAACTGCATTTGACCTTGGAGCCCCTCTTCAAAGCAATATGGCTTGTGAATCATAAAACAAAACGTTGGTTAGATCTCGTCACACATGCTGCATAATGCAATATTCATTCTGTATTAAACTGCAGATATTTTGTTAAGATATTTCACAATGGTGGACAATGGCCTTTTGTTTGTTATCAAAACAGTTCAATACCACTTAAAACTCAAAAGGATGAAAAAACATAAGTGCATGCCACTCTCCCGTATTGTGTTCAGAACAAACTCTTGAATGCCTTAAATCATGCACAAGTATTCTTTCTTTAAGACTGTCCAATGAATAGACTCCTGTACTGATGATGTTAGTCTGCTTACCGCGATACTTAAAGGGTCTGTATACGTTTGGTAATGACTCTGAAAGTTAATGACAATAAAAACTTACTTGGTTAGAAGTACAGCAGTTTTGGATAGTATAATGCATTTTGAGAAACTTTTCACTTAGACATACTGCGGTTACGAACAAAGATATCAATTTTTCTCCCAAAAAATTCAAATCTGAGAAGCGTTACTGACAATTAACGTTTCTCAGATTGTGTATTCCAATTGCAGATTATTCTTCCTGCATGGACATAACGGCTCCAGATTTTCGACAATATCCCCAAAAACGCTACCACCCTTTGAAATTTAATTTTCCTGGGTTAGTTTTATGGTATACATCTACAACTGTATAGGATTGAAACAAACAGTGGGTTCCAATTAACAAACGTATACAACCCCTTTAAGTGCTGTAACTTGGTACCGCATTTCCCACAGTTCAGCAGAGACACAATGGTGTCCCATTCTTCCGCAAAGTGGTAAACAAACTACAACGTCATCAGTACTTATGTCGATTGAACTGAGCTTTGTGAGTTTTACTTATATTGTACTTTCTCTTCATTCAACTCTTTTAAACCACTTCATGTCGATATTAACAAATCTTTACTGTGTCTCTGCACAGTATTATTTTTCCGAACTTTTGTGACCTTCCGAAGTAATTGTTTTTGTTGGGTATATCATTTAGACTAAACAAATTAAAGACAACAAACGTTCTCATGAAATGCAACAGGATTATTTTCTCTCTTTGGAAAAATTGGTATGGAATGTCTAACTGTGAATTTTAAACCTTGGCCATAAGCCATGACCGAATTTTTGGCCATGCCTGCCATATGCCGAATACAATGATAAACAATGGTGGTAGTCTATCGATCTCTAGTGATTCTCATTTGTACAACAAAAAGGATGAAGGTCTGGAATAACCTCACAATAACCTCTGAAAAAAAGGGAGATTTCGAGCACGAATTCCAGTACCCTTTGTCCCTCTTTGTATGGGGAAAGTGAAGCATAGCACAGTAGGTTCATGCCTGTGCATGCTACACGGCGGACTGTCCGAGGAGGTAATTATACATCAGCCAGTCAACTGACCAAAACCAAAAAAGGAGATTCCGAAGTTGTTCCACGCATTCATAAACGTCCATCATAAATTCAGTTTGGTAAAATTTGGCTGAAAAAGACATCATCCAACATGAAGTGGTTAACAATCATTTGTACCAAAATAGTGACTTGTCTTCGCCTTATCTTCATTTAAAAGAAGTTAGCTCAAATGCTTTAGCATATTTGCTGTTATGAACCCTCATTGTCTTCATCAGACTTATCCAAACATGCACTTCTCCTATTTGTGAGTTACATTTCAATAATGTCTGGTACAATGGCTTGCTTAGACAAAAGTTTCCGCTCAAATTTGAATTCCTCGACAGTTGCTATGCCACATGATTTGGGGCAAGCATTTGCATAGGTACGTTAGAGACGGTGAACACCCATACACGATTTTTGAATGAATGTGTATGGCAAAATGGTACCAGGCTTTGCACATCTCTAGAGGTTGCTTTACAAAAGCTTGCCCCAAACCAGTTCACATAGCAATTCTCTCTAAAGTCTAAGGAATTTAAGTTTATCAAATAATAAACCACAAGGGAAACTGACTGGGTAAATTGTAAATGCTTTGGGGTTGAACAAAGATATTGACAAAATAGGGAGACCGCCAACATAGGGCCTCAGTTGGTAGAAAGCTGGTACGTTTCCGGAGGTTGTTGGTTCAAATCCCGCTCTAGTCAATTTGTCTTTGTTTAACCCCAAAAAGTTGAAATTTAAGCAGTAATTTCTGCCTAAGCAAGTCTTTGTACCAGACATTATTTGAATCTAACTCGCAAATGGTTTCTTGTCATCACACTATGATCAGCCATGCAAGACTTACAAGCCACCAACGATAGTACAGAGGATTGGCAATTAGAAGATGACCCTTGGGAGTGTGAAATGAATAAATCAAATCAATGAAATTAAACACAAAAAATAAGTAAATACCCAAATGTCAGTTGTACTGATTTTAAGTCAATCAAGCATTTGCAGAGCTGCCAACATTTGCATCTTGCAACCAGGGAGATTTTGTACGACAATCAGGGAGATATTTAGAATTACATTCAACAGAATAGGGAAAAAGTTTCTATAATCAGGGAGATTTGTACAACAATCAGGAAGATATTTAGAATTACATTCAACAGAATAGGAAAAAAGTTTTTATAATTCGGGAGATTTTGTCCAACAATCAGTGAGATATTTAGAACTACATTCAACAAAGTAGGGAATTAGTTTCTTTAATTCGGGAGATTTTGTCCAACAGATTTTCAAATTCGCTCATCAGAACATGGAAAGATTGGTCTATTTTCAGGGAACTTTCTGCAGAATCAGGAAGAGTTGGCAGCTCTGCATATACTGTATAAAACACTGATCATGTGTGCCAAACAACTTTCTATGTTGCTACACATTCAAGAAGAAGAAAACTCTACTTCATTCACCGAGTAACAAGTTTGGGGTTTGCTGTTGTTAATCCATCCCTTGTGTCTTTTCAGATGCCTGTTACATTATGGATGTCTTCTTCAACACATCAGAAGACGAGCAGAGTATACTGTTCGAAACGTTGAGACCAAACCGCCTCTTTTCAGAGCCAATACTCCTCCCAAACGAGATTTAATAGATGTTAATTTTGCATCGGGGATAAAGAATGTCATTTTTTGTTTTTGTTTTTTGTTTTGTTTATAAATGTACTTATACCTCCAAAAGATAGTCTTCCTATATCTCTACACTATTACATTGTTATCACAAAATATTTCTTACACTTCTTGATGTTGCAGAGGACAGCATTGGGAGGATACCTCCTGAAGAATAGATGAGGTTATCCATGATCTGAGACACCATCTGAGTCACATTCTGAACGAAGATGGTGTTCTCTGCAGCATTCACATAGTCGATAACAGTTCTCGTGTTATTGCTAAAGATAACAAAACAAAAAACAATTCAAGTATCAACGTATATAGATTTAAAAATATTTAAACAAAGTTTTAAAAAACAGCATGACTGCTTGTGACAAACTGAAAAATGTATTAACTTTTACTCCATGATTTCATTCTTGAAAAGCAAATTGGAATGTTCTGTCGGTCCCGTGCGCCTTATCCAAAGGGGGTGGGATGGGCTGGCGTATGCACATGCGCACTGGACCATTCCCTTCTGACCCAGATCTGTTTATTGAGAGAGTTGTGACATAGAGGGACCAGTTTTCTTTGGTCACGTGGTTGCTGGATGCCATTTTCGGTCAAAATGCAGCACAACCCAATGCGCAGTCTAGTATGGCACCCTGTGTTCGCCCAGATGCATTTTTTTTGAGACACAAAATGGCTACTAATCGCGAGTTGTCGCAACTCTCTCAATATACGGCTCTGCCCTGACCTAGGGTACGTTTTTGTGGCTGTAACCAATTACTGTTTCGGTTATTGGTCAGTGTTAACCGATGGCCAATTCAACCGAAACAGTTATTGGTTTCGACCGTGAAAACATACCCCTAATAACCAACGGTCACCTCTTCCTGCTGACAAAAGATTTGACTATCAATAATGCTGTAGCTCTATTGTGTAAATCCATTGCAAATAATTATTGTCCTTCTTTGCCCTCCTAATAATAGGGCCTGATTGCAACAATCTTCTTTCAACTTTTGGTTTAAAAAGATCGTTTACATTATCGAGCCTCCATGCAATAACATATTGTGTGTCTACCACTGGTTGTGTACATGTTGTGATTGTGTACATTACGCCGATCAGCAGTACAATCGGTCCCATCATGCATCACTACATCCTGAACAAGAATTTGAACAAGCATTAACCCATCCCAGCGGTCTTCGATGAGACCGGTGGGGCTGAGCAAAACTCGAATGCGCTTGTCAAGTGTTGCTCAAAGTTCAAAGAATTCATCGTCATGGAATTCAAATGCACGGAAATCTCTCGACTGGTGTACATACAAAAGTACTTGGCAGTTGGTTTGCTCTTGTCTGTGTGAAACTTGAATGGCAGACTTGATGGCAAACGGAGAACTTGTAAAGTTATGATTAACGTTCAGTTTGCTCTCACCTGCGCCAAACTTGTATGTCAGTCTCGATGGCAAACAATAGATCGGACATCATCCTCTGATGCATACTAGACCAGGAGTATTCAGGTATGCGGTAGGGTGCTTGGTGAGGGCCAGGACTGAAGAATCGAGAACTCTGTCTGCCCAGGGATGCCTGATCCTCATCCTGCGGCTTGTTCTTGGGGGGTAGCCACTGGCTCCTGCCACTGCCGGGTACGTGAGTTGCCCCTTGGGCTGTTGTTGGGAGTTGATTGGCAGCGAGGGGGATTGGGTGGGAGGCGGTGGAGCTGGTCGCCGTGGAGTCTGAGCTTGCAATACTGACGGCTGATTGGTCAGATATTTCCTGAAATTTAATAAAAAATGAATTTAACAGTAACAGAGCTAATGTGGAATAGATAATAAACTTGCATCGGAGATAAAGAATATCATTTGTGTTTTTTTACCCCACACCAATGTGTGTTAAGCACTGTACACTCAGAGCTTGCATGGATTGGCAACCTACATGTGCAGCTCATCCTCATGGCATTTTGTTATGCAAGGGGTCTATATCTGTCTCATGACACACTCCGAGTGAGCCAAATTCCATGCTTGCATCATCAAGATACAGTTTCCCTAACAAAAAATCCCCATTTAGTGCCCCACTAAATCTTCTATTTCGAGTGGTGTCCTCGGTCAATGATTTGATGACAGAGTTGTCCCCAGATCTCCCTGTCCCTCTACTCATGCATGTAGATATTTCACCAGCTGTCACAAACCCAGTGTCCCTTCTTAGTAAATCAACATAAGTAAGGTGACCATACGTTTAAGAACACGTACCTTGTTAGACTCCTCTTCTGGTGACTTATCATTGCCAGTTGTTGCAGCCGCCTCCTGAGGTGTCTCGTCGCTTCCTTCAACAGCATCCCTCTCTGATTCTTGCCCCGAGGGGGCGTTCTTGCCATCCACTATCTTAATGACATCATCAATCACACTGTCGAGCATTTTGCTGATGTCCAATTGTTCATCCGTCTCTTCTGCATTGGTTTCTGGTTTGCTGCAAGAAAGAAAAGATACTCATTGTTACTGCTATAATCTGGGCTCAATTTCATAGAGCTGCTTGAGCAAACAATATTGCTTAACAATTTTCTGCTAAGCAGAATTGAGCAGGATACCAGTCACAAATTGTACATGTGACATGATAGTTTGGCTGGTAACCTTATTCTGGTAAGCATAATTTTGTTGTGCTTAGCTACTTTTTTGTGCTTAAGCAGCTCTATGAAATTGGGCCCAGGGCTCCAAACTTAAATCTGAATATAAACAGGTTTTTTTTCCCTTTTGTTTCATTTGTTTACTTTGTTTCCCTTACAATATTTGATGTTTTTTTTATTAAACAGGCTGTTTCTCCATTACAGGTCATTTTCAGATTATGACATAATTTATTTTCCAAAAGGTCATAACTTTAGAACCAAAAGTACATACAGATAAGAAAAGAACAAAAACGGTAGCAAACAAGCATATACAAAAGTAAAAATTGTCATTCTCCATTTACAAAGCGTTTGTACAGCCTTCTCACCTTTCGCCTTTATCCCCCTTGGCTGCCTGACCCTCTGCGTATCCCCCTGTCATGGCCGCCAGTGGACTGATGGAATCCTCATGGAAGACGCCATCCTCCAACTGAGCAGCGTTGATGGCTGCCGAGATGCTTGCAGCGGCTCCATCACCGCTTTGGGAGTTCTGGTAATGGTTATAGGCTTTCAGGAGCTCCTGCTTGTGGTCTTCAAAAGATACCTAAAATGATTTATTTGAAAGTACATAATTAAAGGTAGGGTCATACTTTGCTGGCCACTGCTTCTGGAGCGTAGACGAACCAGTATCCAGACTTGTTCTCTTGACCGCTAAACATGGGAGGAGGAAACTACACCGACATACATAACTTAAAAGGGACACAGGTCTGGAATCAGTAGATTTCAATATATTGATGGAATCAGTAGATTTCAAGTCAGCGATGGGAGACAAAAAGGCACTGAGGACCATCGTCATTCAAAGACACCACTCGACTTAAGCAAGAAAGCAAGCATACTTTGGTAATGACCGTGAAAAACATGGTGTAATTTTCATCTGAAAGCCTATAAAGATGGTAATGGTAGTAAGCATCCTGTGAAAGTGCCCCCGTTGATTAAAAATCAGGCGACTGTTGGAGATTCAAATTTCCCTTGTGTCCGTTTGTGAATGCTGCGGCTAGAGATGCGGTTGGTACCTGCTGTCACCTCGCTAAATGTCGATGGAATTGCTGTTTTCGATGCAAAAAACTGTGACAATTTTTTGCTGTTTTCTCAACAAGAAGACAATGTATTCAGCTGAAACTTTCACAGGTGACTTTTATCATATCTGTCTTGATAATTTGGCCTATAAATCAGCATTACGATGACAAAAACTAATCTATGACTCTAACTTTCAAATGACTTACTTTTTGCCCCTTCCCTCCCAACCCTGAGATATCACACACTTGACCTAACTACAAAAATTGTACACCAACAGAAAGACAAAACTACAGGATTGGACACAATGTGGACTATTTCTTTCTCCCTTTGGCGACTGCTTTTACTTCTTTCAAACAAAAATTTGAAGGCTCGAGGAGGTTTTCAGAAAACCCTGAAATCAGGAAAAAATCCTGAGAAATCACAGGCTCGACATGACTACAAGAATTGTCTTTGCATACCTTGGAGTGAATAATGGACAGCGTGTCTACCCACACTCTCCAGCCTCCCCACTCGTACTTCATGGCATGATGGAGGAGCATACGAAGTAGAGAGTAGACCATGTCGGTAATCTTCTTCTCTTCCTCATTGTTGGGGTAGATGTAGGCAAGGCCGATCATCCAGTCCTGCCAAACGGAACACTGCAAGAGAATTCTGTAGAAAGGGAAAACAAGGCTGTATTCAACCCCTTGCACCAACGTAACATGCGGCTACTGTCTGTAACGCTTGCCATTTTAAGGAGTCAAATTGCACGTACAAATTAAGTGTGTATACGCCGCGTCGCATAAAATGCGCACTACACTGTATAAGACACAGGTACACTGACTCCCAAAATAGCGCAACCAAGATTGTAATGATGTCTTCAACGTAATTTGGGTCAATACAGAACAACATCATCTACTTAATGTTTTTTTGGAAAACAGCTAAAACAGCTGCAGGTCTCCCTTATTTGTCAATATCTTTGTTTGGTGGTTGCCAGTCAGAAGCCATTCAACCTGAATAAATTCATCAATATTCAAATCATGTTTATATCAATATTGTGCCTTCCCTGTAAAATAATGATCACGATAGACCCCTTACATACGACGTCACAAGCCCAAACAGCACCCTGACTGAGGTCAAAGGGACCTATCATTGACTGAGAGTTGTGCATGGCATGAACACACATGCACATATTTCCATCGCTTGACCTCAGCAACAGTGACCTATGCAAGGGCTACGGGTCTTTAACATAACTTGGAGGAAAAAAACATCGACCTCAAATACCGAGCTGAAATTCCAAGAAATAATAGAAACTGAAACTGACCTCCTGTTTTCCCTGCTTTGGTTGAAGAGCAGAATCATATCTGATAGGAAGTGTTTCTTCACCTCCAGCGTTGCCTCACTAGGTACAGACTGACGCAAGAGACGAGCAGTCACGTGAAATATCCCTGACATTAACAACACAAGAAGGGAGACGAGTTCAGAATGGCTAGCAACTTGGATTATACCATGCCCGTTATGTGGTAGAGGGTGTCCCCCCCAAATGTTCCCTTACTTTAACTTACTCTTTTCCTCTTGTACAGAAGTACCCCCCTAAAAATCCTCTAAAGAATTCCTGAGATTCCCAGAACACAATGAAGACATAATAAGAGGGGGGGGGCGACCACAAACCATGCCACATATCGATCACCAAATGACTTGGATAGTCAGGTTTTTTATTAGACACCATCTTTACGGGCAGATTAAACAGTTGGGAAGGTAGTGCATTCTGCTCTACCAGCCAGGCTCCTAGTGGATGATACCCATGCCTACATCAATACGGACTTTGAAGGGGGTAACCCTGTTTCACCCAGGAGTAGGTGCCAACGTGCCCCTGGTGGCAGTTGATTTAGGTCGACAGCCCAAATCAGTTAAGTGTAGCCCTCACCTTGAAGTGGCTGTTCGGCCATGTGGTGTTGGGCCATTTCTCATAATTTTTTTTTTTTTAAATAGGTTTTGGCTTTAAGCTGCGTTATGCCTTCTAACTTCTCTATGTAGCCAAGTGGTTCACCGACCAATCATGCAAGCAATTCGATCAAACTTCTGCATGCTGTATTTATGCAAAAGGAACTATTGTGTAAGTGTTGTTTGAAGCTTTGCATGGTGTGGAAAAATAAGAAGTAACTAAACATAAACAGTATATTTGCGGGTACAACCATGTGCAAAAACTCTTTTGTGGGACAGTATTCAAAAAAGGATTGAAATGCCCTTAAAGATGCCAGACTGCACACAGTGTAATGTCAAGTGGGAACTATCTATAGATAGTTCCCAATAGACACCATCTTTACGGGCAAATTGCCTTTTGGCTTGCAGGTGCGTCAATCGCTCAAATTATTAACGCAGCCGCGTTATTTACTAACCAATCGTGCAATGAATTTGTGAAATGCGCACGTGCTGCACGCCATTCTCACTTGGAAAGCATGACTGTGTGTTCTGTGTGTGCCCGTAAAGACGGCCGATTTATGTCATATTGCAACCTATTTCATTTCATTTCATTTCATTTATTAATTCTGGTTGTGAAGCCAAGGACTTTCAGAAAAGCAAACTCAATCACTGTACTAGCCAAGAACCCCATGAAGAGAAGACAACCTACTTATACATTTATATTCATACCACTGCACAGATTAAATTATAGCATTGCAGTGCACTGAGGTTCACTTGCACTGATCACGGAACATGAAACATGAACACTGACATGGTGTGGGCACTGAAAGAGTTAATATTTGACAAAATCATTCCTTATTTTCTTCAAGCCGTATCAATTGAGATGTAAACCCGATTGAAATTGACAACAAGTAAACTTTTGAATACAAACTGAAATTATGTTTTAGCAAGTTTTAATCATCCCCTCACCAGGCTACCCCTACTTTACCAGAAACAAATAAAGAAAACACAGGGCAGAAATTGATAGGATATAATGTAGAAACAACCAATCGAGAAATAGAAATGATCTCACCTGGATTGAGAACTCTGTAGGTCTTGTCTGGTTTAATGTGGCTGCCTGTAGCTACCTGTAAGCTGACACGCTCTGTTAACAGCTAAAGACGAATCATAAGAGTACAAGATATCATGTCAAGAAATTCAATCGACAACTGAAATAGGCTCTTGGGCAGATGTAGAAGATCAAAGATTGAAAAAAAATAGTACAGAGATTGGCACCCTAGAGCTGGGAAAGAAAACAAATAGAAAATAAAGTCGGAAGTGGAGGAATAATGTAACAGTGGGATTTGAAACTTTGCATGATGAAGATACAATCATGCGAGGCTTGCAGAGACACCATGTAATAAATCTCTTTCAGGCCTGAAATTTCATCTTTAAGAGGGCAAGGCCATTTTCATTTTGCAAAGGGCACTTCCAGTGGAAAATCTTAAAGTTTATGGGAAACTTATGAAGGGGCACCAAGGCCAAGACCAGGGCAATAGAGGCCATGGCCTCCGTGTAATTCCAGGCCTGATCTTATGAGCTGTGGGGGTTCTGACAACTCGACGTTTCGATCAGTATGCAATGATCGTCTTCAGGAGAATATAACAGCTTAATGAAAGAACAAAATGAACACAATAGAAGATCATTATACTAGCCTGAAATCTGATCTCTGACCTGGGCCCTATTTCATAGAGATGCGTATGCACAAAACGTAGCTAAGCACGAAACAATTATGCTTACCAGAATACGGTTACCAGGTAAAACACCATGTCACATATACCATCTGTGACTGGTATCCTGCCTTTTTCAGCTTAGCAGCAAACCATTAAGCATTTATTCTGTTTGAGGAGAGCTATGAAATGTGAGCCAGTCAACATTGCTAGCTAGCTTTTGTACGGAGCTAATAGCACTCTTCACTAATGCTAAATAAAAGCTCAGCACGCGGATCTCAGATAAAGTGTCAAATTTCACTAACATACAAGCGCATTATGTCCAAGCTTTATGTTTACTCGCTTGTAGTGACGCAGTCTATCGTGCCGATGCGGTGATCGCGTAAGAGATAGCAGTGGAATGTTTGTCTGAGATCCAGGTAATCTGAGCAAATGTGACGTCATTAGTGTGAAGTGTGTTGACTGAAACACATGAAACTTAATGTTGCATAAAAACAGGGTAGGGTAAATGTACCTCAAATAGGCAGTTGTACATGATCATGCTAAGGGAGTTTGATGTCAACAGCAGTCTTTCACCGAGCAGAGAATACAGATTGTGAGCGTACATCAGGTCCAACTTCCTCCTGCAAAAAAACAAACAAAAATGTGAAATATTTTGTATTTTTAACATAACCCGTACAATTTGGCTTAAATTTTGTTTACTATAAGTCTTTAAATTTTCTGTTATATTGATGTTAACCACTTGATGCCGGATAATGTCTTTTGAAGCACGATTTTCCCAAACTGACTCATGGTGGTTGTTTATGTACGTTTTGGAACAGTTTCAGAACGTTCACTTTTGGTTGCGTTCAGTTGACCAGTTGACGTATAATTATGCCCGGACGCATAGTTATGCACTCAACCGTGCAACACTCGTTTCACCCCGTACAAAGAGGGACAAAAGGTTCTGAAAATCGTGCTCCAAATCTCCCATTTTCCGGGGGTTATTGTGTCATCCCTGAATCCAGACCTTCGTCATTTTGTTGTACAAACGAGGATAATGATAGATCGATAGGCTTCCACCATTGTTTATCATTGTATTCGGCACATGGGAAGCAAGTCTGTGATTCCAGCACACCATGACCGATTATCAGCCGTAGCTTAAGGTTTGGCCAATTCACAGTGAAGACATTCCAAATTTTCTCGGAAGAGAACAACAATCCCAGTGCCTTTTATAAGAACGTTTAAGTTTGTTTAGTCAGGGCTTTATTGCGACAACGACATACTTAAAAGAAATATATATATATAATGTTTCACAATAACTACTCACAGGAATGAAGATCAATCAAGAATATTTTTGTTCTTTTTTGATATGACTTACTTGTGAGGGAGGCGGCTTAAGAAGAGTGCAAGAACCTTGATTGCCATGGCTCGTACTATTTCATCATAGGATGCAAGAAGTTTGTAGATCACTCTGTGCAAGCGAACAAACACAAAAAAAGACACAAGTCAGTCAAACAATAATACAATTTAGTGCTTAACAGTAATAGTTAATAACTAGTTCTTATACAGTGCATTTTACAATAACGAATCAATGCACTTTACATTAGTGCCCTGGTCACTGGGGCCCAATCTCATAGAGCTGCTTAAGCACAAAAACTAGCTAAGCATAACAAAATGATGCTAAGCAGAACATGGTTACCAGCTAAAATACCATTTCACATGTAGCATCTGTGACTGGTATCCTGCTTATGGTTGCTTAGCAGAAATGTTTAAGCAATATTTTCTGTTTAAGAAGCTCTATGAAATTGGGCCTGGGCCATTAACATTCCTGTAATGTTCTCAGCTCCCTGGGGAGTATACAGCCTGGGCTACCATGGCTTTTTCAAACACAATATCAACCTCTACCCTAGCAGGTACCCATAGCAGGTACCCATATGTACCCCTGTGTGAAAAGAAGCATTTATATCAAAGCATCTTGCTCAAGGACACAAGTGTCATTACCAGGATTCATCTCCAAGACTTAACCACCAGAACTTGAGACCAGTGCACAAGACCGCTCGGCCATGACATGCTATATTACCTGATGCCATTTTTCCTGTCGAAAGCAACAGCCATTCCATTTGAGTTTTCAGCCATGAGCGACAGTAAGAGCTGTAGTACATCCTTCAGATTGATGTCCTAAGAGAGACAAGGTAGCAGAGGAATAGGACACAGTTATACAATGCTACCTTTTATTACTTAACTAGGAACTAGAGAGTAACTGGGAACTAGAGAGCTGATTACACTCTCTCCTTGGCTAACGTCTTTTCGTGAGTTTAGAGTTAAAGGTATCATACAGAATTGGTAAGGATAAAAAACATTGTTAAATTTTAGTCTGAAAGCTTACTGATTATGAAGTTCATACTAGAACCAATTTTTTTTTTTTGGGGGGGAGGGGTTTAAATATTTTCCCCTGAAATGAAGTCTTATTTGAGAAAACTATATCTGAAATCCTGAACCCCCCAGCTCATTTCAGTTTTTACAAACTAAATTAAGGACAATGTGTTTACATGTGCATGGTTGTGCATGGTTGTTCACTATTTTCTCCTGACTTACACAACTTTCAAAGGTTTGTTGATTCATGTATGTGGTTGATCACACAAAACATGAACACTGTCTGCGACTATTTTGTCAGCTCTACCAATCCTGTATAATACCTTCAAGTAAATTTGTTGTGGCAAAACAGACCGACAGAGGCTGCATAAATAAATTTACTGAATTAAAAAAAAAGATGCATGTCATACAAATTTAAAAAAAATAGCAAGTTATTATCTCCACCCCGATGATGGGCTCACATCCAAATGAGATTATACTTTTTTCATAAGTCCAGCAGCAGCGTTAATATATGTCTCACTTAAATAATGACAAAAGATGTTAAATAAGGTCAAATAAACTTTGGATCAAATTTGTAAAGCAACTAATCAAAGGAAAAATTGTTTGTAGCCACACCCACCTCATGAATAGTCATCAGATAATTCAAGATAATCTGTAGTTCCTCATCATTTGCCGAGCGTTCCTTCAGAATCAGTTGCTTAGTGATGCGAAGGATGAGCGCCCTCAGTGAAAGAAGGTCTTCTGCACTTGGCCGAGGCCCATCTGTAAAGAAATAATTACAAGATCAAACCAAGAGCCATTATTAGTTCGGTAAGTATCCCCAGTTTGACCCAGGTCTGACCCCAGTGCGTTCCAGTAGCTTCACTGTCATTGCTCACCCAGGTAAGACCCAGTAACCTACTCATTGAGTAGGGTTATTTGGGTCTGACCCGAGTGCATCTCTTTCTCTCTTTCTTTAGTTTGATCTCTGGACCAAGGTGAACATTGAGAGCATGATGTAACCACACACAAAAATAGTTATTTAGCGAGACACTTTCAGGAAGTTTGACAAACATTTCTACCTAAAATTGTTGACCTACATGGTGTAGCCTTTAAGAGAAATTTCAGACAATTTAACCACAATTTTTCAGATTTTTCGACAGACAAAAACAATCTGAAATCAGACTAAAGTAGGAAGAATATCCAGCCTGTTTATGGCACCTTTCCAAACCTTACCAAGCCCTTTAGGGGTGATGCCGCTACGATCCTCTGGATTGACGATCCAATAGTAGTACTTAAGAGTATGCATAAGCTGTAACACAGTACTGACACGTCGGATGTTGGTGTAGATGTTGGACTGTCCCACAAACTCATTGGAAAGGAACGTGTACAACGAGACTTGGGTCTGTGGAGTTAAACCAAAGGAATGAAAGATAACTACAAACCCTTATTTGGGTACATGTGACAATAAAAAAAACGTACACATATTGAACAGGATGAAAAGTCAGTCAGCAAATGATTAAATAATTAATAACCCTGACATGTTATAAATAGGAAGTGTTTTTTAGTGTTTTTATCTGGATTCATTAACAGTACGCTTCTATTCCCCCCTGGACAGGAGGATGCCAGTCCATCGCAGGTTATTCCACAGCTCTCTCAGGTTACCCATTTGTACTCCTGGGCGGGGAGAAGCAATTATGATAAAGTGCCTTGCCCAAGAACACAAGCGCACGACTGACCAGGCCAGGATTCGAACCCACATTGTGAAAATAGAATCCAGCGCCTTTGACCGCACGGCCACAACACCCCACGACACATCCTGCTCATAAGTGTGCGTTATTCCACTATAAGCCACACTCACTTCAATCACACAGGCTCCAACGATTACCAGAAGCCCATAGGAATTGCATTAAGCTAGTTCTTGTAAAAAGATTTATGTAATTCCCTCGTAAGTTTTCCTTGTGGTTTATAACTTGGGTGTGATCCCTGGCTACACGGCAGTTAACAGTTGTATGGCTTCTGACTGGCACCCCCCGAACAAAGATATTGACAAAATAGGGACACCGCCAACATAGAGCTAGATAGCTCAGTTGGTGGAGTGCCGGCATGATAGGGAAATCTGTCCCCCACAGATTCTGTCACGTCACCCATATGGGAAATTATTATGGGCTGAAGGAGGATGATTCAAAAGAGGACGCTATCAGAAGAAGTTTGTACACAGTTCGGCGTATGGGGACAGAATCTCTGGGGGAGACAGAATCTCCTGCCACACCGGCACGTTAAAACGGAGGTTGTTGGTTTAAATCCTGCTCTAGTCAATTTTTCTTTGTTCATCCCCAAATCAAAAAATTCCCAGTCAGTTTCCCTTGTGGTTTATAACTTGATATATGAATAATTTCCTGGTAAGGATTACCTTGACTGGTGTGTGAATCCACAGTGCAGGGTTGAATAGAATATGATCCACAAGGTGTCTGAGTAGCTGAACACCAGCTGGTACTCCGTTGTAATACTTAGCTAGATCCAAGAACAGCTCTAGAGCTGTCTCTGTCATGTGTTCCATGGATGCCTACAAAAAGGGAACAATTTGGTGGTGAGAGCAAACGTGGTAAAAGGTAAGCAGGGATCAAATGTTACATTTGGACTGCAGGCCCAAGGCCAGTGACTTTATGGTGAGGCCAGTAAACCGGAACAAGTTGGTAGTGAGAGCAAACGTGGTAAAAGGTAAGCAGGGATCAAATGTTACATTGGACGACAGGCCCAAGGCCAGTGACTTTATGGTGAGGCCGGTAAACTCACAACCAGACAAGTATGGCAGTCTTCAGTTTTACAATTGAATACTAATACCTCAATGTGTAATCATTTTAATTTAAAAACCAAAAATTGACTTTGAGTCTGATAAATACCTTTCCATTCTGTTGAGTATTAAAGTACACATACCCACAATACAAATGAGATCAATCTTCTCTTAAGTGCTTGTTCAAATAAAAACAGTTTACATGTTAAACTGTGTATAGTTTTTTCTCATTTTGATTCTGGTCTTGTGAATTTGTTTTGGCCCAGTAAACATATTGAGCTACAAGCCCTGCGGTCAAGTGGATTATTCCCCAAAATTCAAGCCCTGGGTAACTTTTAATTCTTACTGCAGTATAATCTAGTCACTTATTTCTTGAGCCTCATCAGGTATGTGAGCATCCCTCGTGAAAAACCAAGGAAATATTTTTTGAAAATATCCGCTCTCTTCTGATGCAATTCAGCTCGCACACAGAAGCAACTTTATTAACTCTTTCACACGCCGACCGATTGCTGGCGACCGGTTTAAATCCCTTCAGAAAAATTGATTCAAAACGAAAAATAAACATCGCACGGCCACACAGTTTTCAGAATGGGGAAGAGGACTCTTGAGGGCGCTATTATGACCTGGTTTTTTTTGGGGGGGTCGCCATTTGCAAAAATAAAACGAGCAAACAATGAATGTGTCCATATGATCAATTTATCAGTAAAATAAATGGTGCATGAAAGGTTTAATAAACATTTACACATGTCTGCAAATACTAGAGTTTCATTAGGAAATGACCTTTCACCTTTAATAGTGTACGGTCAGGTTGAAGTTGACTTACTTTCTGTAAGAGGTAGCCAAGGATGACAAAGCCCCTGCCTTGAACCATCTGCTGCTGTGTGGACATGGATCCCTTAAGGAGATCACACAGGAGGTGAAGTAACAATGGGCTGAAAACCAACAAAGTCACAAAATTGTTAAAATGGAAAAACACACTACAAATACTACTGACATGGTATTGCCATCAGAGTGGGGACAACAGGACAAAGGAACACAAAAGGAACAATGCTGTCCTCACATTGGAATCCTTTGTATTTTTATATCCTCACATTTTTTTGTGCGCTTAGTCTTAGTCTATGGAGAACGTTAAGTTAGAGAGACAAAGGAAAGTAGATAGCAATAAATTGATCACTGTATATTCAGTTTGCGGTTACACCGTGTGCATACCTACTCTGCTGTGTGGATTTGTTCTTTGAGAACTTGTCTCGCTATTTGTTCTACTGCCGCAGAGTAGATTTCGGAATTCGGGAGAGACTACTTAGTTCTGGAAAGAGCTGTCTTGATTATTAAGTACTACCTGGGGAGGTAGGAAATCAGCCAGGATAACTACTTTCGCTTAATGGATTGAGGGGACGTCTCATTATTAACTTCACTGCCGCGGAGGGAGTTCCTAATTGGTCTCAGCGGTAGTGAAGTTACAGTAGAATAAATAGCAAGACAAGTTCTCAAGAACAAATCTACACAGCAAAGTGGATATATACACATGGTGTTACAGCAAACTGAATACACATTGATACCTCACCATGCAATGCCTCAAAACCCATACACAAATTAATAGTAAATGCTTTGCATCAAATTCATTCGGAAAATGAATGTTATCAAGGTTGAGTCACATTACATTTAAAGGTATCGTACACGTTTGGTAATGACTCAAAACAAATATTAGCATAAAAACTTACTTGGTAACAAGCAACAGAGAGCTGTTGATAGTATAAAACATTGTAGGAAACGACTCCCTCTGAAGTAAAGTAGTTTTGAGAAAGAGGTAATTTCTCACTAAAATAATAAAAAATTCTTGCAAGAAGTTTTTATTCCTATATGAAAGCACACAAATTTGTACACAAGGGTGTTTTTTCTTTCATCATTTTCTTGCAACTTCGATGACCATTGAGCCCAAAATTTCACAGGCTTGTTATTTTATGCATATGTTGGGATACACCAAGTGAGAACACTGGTCTTTCACAATTTCCAAACGTGTTCAGAGCCTTTAAGCTTATTTGTAATTGACAAGAAACATAATAAAGGGGACCACTTTTCTACTGACGTTAGCAGTTTTTTCAATGGTTGTCATTTATTTTTAAGTACCTGAACCCACCCAAAAAAGTGTTTCAACATGTGACCGGACATGCAGACTTATACTGAAAATACATGTAATTTGAGTTGATTCATTTTGTTGTTTTCTAAGGCGTTTTTGAAAATCACCTTCAAATTTCCATCAGCAATGGACGGAAAAAAGTTACCTAATTTTTACATCCATTTATTGATTGAAATTTGAGAGTAATAACAATATGAATAATACTGACTAACTCAAATTTTCCTGAAGACGAGCAGAGTATACTGTTCGAAACGTGGAGACCACACTGGCTCTTTTCAGAGCCAGCACTCCTCCCCCATGATTGTAACCGCAAGTTTACTATTTATTTATAGTTACTTCTCAAATATTGTTAAGTATAAGCCTGCATGTCCATTGACATTTTGAAACACTTTTTGGTGGTTTCAAATACTTAAAAAAGGGTTACAACCATTGGGAAAACTGCTAACGTGACAGTAGAAAAGTGTTAACCTTTAATGTTTTGTCTTGTCTTTTAAGCTTTTTTGTATTTCCTGGTATCATATTTTTCATACATAAGTACCAAACCAATTTTTTATAAAACACAAATTGCCTTTAATAAAACCTGTTGAACCTAAAATTAAAAAAACTTAACCTATAAATGTTGATGTCATTTTTTCTTCTTCTGATAACAAAGAAAGACCGTGGATAACATTGGGACCACTTTGCACCCGTCACGTTGTCTAATGGTTGTCATTCATTTTCAAGTACCTAAAACCACCCAGAAAGTGAGTTACATGAAGTTAATTTAAAAAGCACAAGATATTCCTTTCCCCCCCCCCCCTTAAAAGGGGTAACAAACAGAATGCTCACCATATGTCTGGGTCGATCATCTCCTCCTTATCGTCCTCGGGTACCGGTTGGACAAAATCCAATTGTGTAAACAGAGGAAATATCATATGGATACCTCCAATGGAATGCAAGGTGCTGTGAATGGAATGTGTAATGATGGCACGAACATCCTAAAAAACAAATTGGGAAAAACAAAATAATAATAATAAAGTTTATATCAATATGTGATGCAATCAAGCTCAATGAGCCGTTTGTCGAAAATATCAGTATGGAGAAACAAGCCAAAACAGGTCAACAGGGGTGAAATTTTCAAAAACAATTTTTTTTGTAAATTTAAATGCCAAAATATATCTTATTATTTATTGGCAACTTCCTTCCTCATAAATAACATCAAAAGGGGTTCAAATTAGCATTGAAAGAAAATGTGCCAATGTAGTTTCAATTAACAACTCGACTTAAACCCCCTTTTCTCAGTTTCATTCTCTCGCATGTCTTGGTGTTTCTACTTTCACAACTTTTGAACCAAAGGTGGTATCAACATGGGGTTTTAACAGTATTAAAGCATAGATTATGCTCTTTTCAAATGTATAAAAAAAAATTATTTTTTTTAACCTGGGTCGATAAACGACTCATTTTGCTTGATCGCAACACTTTTATCAAAAGTTTAAAAAAAATTACAGATACTTTTTTGTATATAAAAGGACCCAATCTCATACCTCTGCTTACTGTAAGCAAAGAATCAGCGCTTATGGAAGCACAGAATTCCCTGCTTGCGTCAAGCGTATTTCACAGGTTAGCAGAGTTTGTGCATGTGTGTACTCCTTGTTACTAGGCATTCTTCGCTTACACAGCTAGCGCAGAAATGCAACACAGGATTAAAAAACCAGAGATAAAACTCAATGAGCAAAAAACTCTGGAAAACCTTGTGGCTATCAGCAAATTGTACCTCGTTAAGGTTTGCTTTTTGATACTAACCAATTTTTGTCTGCATCGTTTTCAAATACATTCCACTGTGTTCTAAACTGAACCGAGGTCGCAAGCTAGAATGACCAACTACGCTTCCTCCACATTCCTCCAATACAAATTTTCCAAATACCTACTTTTGTTCCTCGCATACCAACCTTTCGAAATGCTTCTGATAACCGATCAGACAAAATTTTGCCTACTATAATAATAATAGTAATACACGGCATTTATATAGCGCTCTAACAACCAGAGGAAGTCTCACAGCACTTTACAAATAATTTAAATAAACCACAGTCAAAAAGAGGAACATAAATATTAAGTCAAAAATCAGTTAAACAAATGAGTTTGGAGCGATTTTTTGAAAGCTGCTAGTGAGTTAGAGTGGCGGATACTGTACGGTAAATTGTTCCAGAGTTTTGGGGCAGCAGCGTGGAAGCTTTTGCTATACAACCGTAATGCAGGCAAATGAAATTACATGTATCTCCTCACCTGGACCATTAGTGCATGAGGGGAATGCACAAAGAAAGAAATGTTGCCCTTGGGTGAAGAATCCAGACATAGCTGAGATTCAGTTGCAGCGGGGCTGTACAGGAACACGATACTGTTGGTCATCTTGCCATCGTACAGGATCTTCTTGTAGTGTTCCGAGAGGCTGACGTCACTCTCCGAATGGAACTTGAAATGGCTCTGTCAATTTCGGGAGGAGATAAAGAAATGTTGTTAGATTTTTTCAGGAATAAGATTTGTAGAATGTGAACTTTCCTGAGAAAAAGCTAGCTGGTCTGGGTTCCCTTTTATTCTAGACCCATAACCTCCCAGATGTTACAATTCAGGAGGTTTACAGACTCTGTGCATCACCAGAAATACAAAACTACAGGTTTGGACACAATGTGGACTATTTCTTTCTCCCTTTGGTGACTGCTTTAATTGTTTTAAGAAAATTTAAAGGCTCAGGGAGGTTTTGAGAAAATCCCGAGACAAGGAAAAATCCTGAGATATCACACACTTGCACTTGGATTTGTATTGATCTTTTGATGACAAAAAAAATAAATTACTAGACAGATTTGAACCCCCGACCTCCACATTAACGTTTCAAACACTCTACCAACTGAGCTATCTAGCCCTATTTTGTTAATATCTTTGTTCAGGGATGCCAGTCAGAAGCCATACAACCGTTAACTGCCACATAACCAGGGATCACACCAAAGTTTACGATGCAACCTACATGTAGGGAGCGTCAGTACGGGGATCACCTTAATGCAAATTTTAAAAAAATACACCAGTTGATCGTCCACTTCCTTTTCTTTTTCACAAAGGAGGATGAGGGCCTTATTTATTATTTATTTCTCTCAAGGAGAAAAGAGCCAGACTAAAAATTTGCTGGCTTTGTAGATTTTAGAAGTCTAAAGTATAGGTAGATTAAATCAATCACCGAAAGAACGGTGCCAAGATGAAGAAAAAATGCAGTCTTGGAGACAAAAATAAAGTCAAAATAAATTTTTAAAAAGGATGCAGCTTAAAAAAAGGATACGGTTGAGGACGATCAACTCCTGGTTTTTTTATATATCTGGCCTGAGGGGATTTGACTTCTTATTTTAAATATAAAGTAACAAACCACCTGTTTCCCTTGTGGTTTATTCCTTCATATTTGCATTAAAGGTACTGGACACGTTTGGTAATTGTCAAAGACCAGTATTCTCACTTGTTGTATCCCAACATATGCCAAAAAATAACAAGCCTGTGAAAATTTGGGCTCAATTGGTCATCGAAGTTGCAAGAAAATAAAGAAAGAAAAAACACCCTTGTTGCACAAATGCGTGTGCTTTCAGATGCCAGGGAAAGGCTTCAGGCCTAAAGTCTTTCTCAGATTCAAATATTTTAGTGAGAAATTACCTCTTTCTCACAAACTACGTTACTTCAGAGGGAGTCGTTTCTCACAATGTTTTATACTATCAACAGCACTCCGGTGCTCGTTACCAAGTAAGTTTTTATGCTAGTATTTATTTTGAGTAATTACCAAAGGTGTTCAGTGCCTTTAATCATGATTAATCTTCAAGCAATAACAGGTGCAATCCCTTTGTATGCATTGCAGAGAATTCACAAGATATATTGTGTATATTCAGCATTCATACCGTGATGCACTCATCAATTTATTCACGTCAATTCCCGACTGTTTTGAATTAACATGAACACTGGAAGGCATGACATTTCAAAAAATGCAAAAATAACTGTATTTATGAGCCGACAAAAGTATCAAATTACTTGTACTAGTATCAAAAACAAACAGTAAACCCTCTCAGGATTCAGTGCAATTCTATGTGATGATACATGTATATTAAAGGGTCTGTGTATGTTTGGTAATGCAAAGATAACTGTATTTCTGCGCCGAAATGGGAACCAAATTACTTGTACTATTATCAAAAACAAATAGTGCACCTTCTCATGATGCAAGGCAATTCTATGTGATGATACATGTATATTAAAGGGTCTGTGTATGTTTGGTAATGCAAAGGTAAAGTCTGTATTTCTGCACCGACAAAAGTATCAAATTACTTGTACTATTATCAAAAACAAATACTAATAATAATAAAGAGAGATTTATAAAGTGCAAACAGTTGCAGATCAGTTCCGCCTCAAGGCGCTGAAAATAGTGCACCTTCTCATGATGCAAGGCAATTCTATCTGATGATACATGTGTATTAAAGGGTCCGTATATGTTTGGCAATAAAAACTGGAAAAATATATCACTTTTTAACCCCAAATTTTGAATCTGAGAAGCGTTACTGACAGTCACGTTTCTCAGATTGTGTATTCCAATTGCAGATTATTCTTCCGGCGTGGACATAACCGCTCAAGTTTTTTGGCAATATCTAAAAAACACTACCACCTTTTGGTGGATAAGATAGGCGCGTGCAAGTGCGCTACGCGTTGTGCAAGGGGGTCAACAGTAAAAAAAGGAAGGGAAGAAAATGCACTGTGAATAGTACCAAACAGCACTGTTCATGACGTAGGCCATGTAATGGTTTGCATTATAAATGTTGCTTGACCAACAACCCTCCAATCAAATGACAAGGATCTACTTAAATAGACCAACATGTCTCACAATCTTCAGTCTCCTGACCATGACTAGAGCAAGCTAGTCGAAACGTTGAGACCAATTAAGAACTCACTCCGCGGAAGTGAAGTTAATAACGAGAAGTACTAAGCGAAAGTAGTAGTCCCGACCAATTTCCAACCTTCCACCCAGGTAGTAGTCAAGAAGCAGGTCAGTTCTTTTCAGAACTTGGTAGTCTCCCGAAATTCAAAAAAAGTACTCTGCGGCAGTAGAATAGTCTTCCGAATTCCGAAATCTACTCCGCGGCAGTAGAATACATAGCAAAACAAGTTCTCTAAGAAAAAAAATCTACACAGCAATAGTAGATACACACATGGTGTTACCGGAAACCAAATATACATTGATACCCACCATGCAATGCCTCAAATCCTATATAGATCTACTTGGGTGCTGTACAAACATTTTATTTCATAGTAAATTTATTCATTTTGTCTAAAACGATGGTTTTTTTTGTTTACCCGGTAGTTTGCTCCAAGCAGGTACATGGCATGTACTTGGTGAGGTGACAGTGCCTCACTGAACAGATACACAGACGACATCTGACCACAGAAAGTCCTCTCTTTGTCTGCCGTTGGCGCCGATCCAAGGAAACACTTATCAAAAGGCTGTCAAGAAATAAATTAGACTGTTGTTAAAAGAAGACAAAGAATGCTCCGTTAGTACACACAGCAAAAAAAAAACTTTTACTAGAGGAGGTATTCATTTAAAGGCAGAGTATACCATTGGTTTTTGGAACTGTTTGATTGTTTTAATCCTATATATAAATGTAGATATATACAATCAAACTAACCAGTGAAAATTTCATTTCAAAAGGTGGTAGGGTATTTTGCGATATCGCTAAAAACTCTGGAGCGGTTATAATCCGTAATTGGAATACACAATCTGAGAAATGTTTCATGCAGAAACGTTTCTCAGGTTGAAATGTTTTTGAATCCCTCTCTCTAAAACCACATTCATTTGAAGGGAATTGTTTTCTCAAAATGTTATACATTATCAACAGCTGCAGTGCTTCTTACTAAGTGAGTTTGTATGCAGGCCTGGAATTTCATGTGCGAGAGGGCAAGGCCATGGCCATTTTCAGTTTGCAAACAGCACTTCCATTGGAAAATCTGAAAGTCAATGGGAAACTTTTGAAGGGGCACCACGGCCAAGACCAGGGGCAACGGAGGCCATGGCCTCTGTGGCCTCAGTGTAATTCCAGGCCTGTTTGTGGTCATAAATTTTTGGAGTAATTACCAAAGGTGTACCCTCCCTTTAATATTAACCTGCTTAGTGCATAATTTACATGCATGTTTGATTAGCATAACTTGAACATGCCATACAATGCACATTGTGTTGACTGTAATCGGTTACCAGCTAATAGTGGCAATTCTATGAATCGATCTACAAATATAACATGGTTTGAGGTTGGACTGTCAATATTAACTCCTCGAGGTATTGCAAACTGAGGTTCGCTATTAGATCCCGAGGTATTGGAAGTTGAGCAAACCTAGTTTGTCAACTTCCAATACCAAGTGTCAATATCAGCTCCTTAAACTTAAAGGCACCGAACACGTTTGGTAATTGTCAAAGACCAGTGTTCTCGCTTGGTGTATCCCAACATATGCATAAAATAACAAGCAAAGAAAAAACACCCTTGTTGTACAAATTTGTGTGCTTTCAGATAGGAATAAAAACTTCTTGCAAGAAGTTTTTATTATTTTAGTGAGAAATTACCTTTCTCAAAAACTACGTTACTTCAGAGGGAGTCGTTTCCTACAATGTTTTATACTATCAACAGCTCTCTGTTGCTTGTTGCCAAGTAAGTTTTTATGCTACTATTTGTTTTGAGTCATTACCAAACGTGTACGATACCTTTGAGGTAGGCCTATTGGAAGATGAAAAACCTAGTTTGTCAACTTCCAATACTGAGGGGAGCTAATATTGTCTATACAACCGGAACAAACCAAGTTATGTTGGTTTCATTATACCTCATACTTCTCTAGTTCGGCATCGCCGAGCCCGTTAAAATGCGGAATGACATTTACATGCGCCACCATTTTTTCATGTAGCTACGGCGATGTTCACGTGTGTTTTCTACACCCGTGCGTCAGTTCAACGAGTGCTTTGTAAAGCGCTTGCATAGTAAAATTTTACAGTCTTCTACCCGTGCGTAATTAACCCCTTAGAAAATACTCATGCACGCGCTTGGTAACAATAACAAAATATAATCTGGCAAGTGATGGTGATAATAATAACAGTAATTGGTTGTTACATACATGTAGCGCACATATCCTAGTAGCGAGATCAAGGCACTTTACAACATTATTATCCCTGCTCACCGGGCATACTTTTAGACCATTCCTCAAACTTTCTAGACTCCCTTGGGAGCATACAACCCCAAGCTGCTTAAATTAGCTCTAAGGGGATTAATCCAACACAATACTGTCTCAGCCCTCTCAGGTTCCCATTTCTATGCCTTGGTTAAGGGAAGCAATTATGGTGAAGTGCATTGCTCAAGGACACAAGTGTCATGACCGGGAATCGAACCCACACTCCGAAGATTTCTACCATCAGAACTTGATGAATGGGGAACAGAACAGTGAGAATTCAGCTCATGAATATGTATGAGGTATAGCAATACAATTTGTAACAGTAGTCAGAACATTGTCTATCTTTAATAGATGTTTTTTTTGCATCGGGATAAAGATCTTTTTTCTTTTTTTTTTTTCCCTTTCGCCGATGTGTATTAACACGTTGACTGCCGCCTACGAGTATATTCGTAATAACAGGTGAACGGATTCTGCCGCTACGAGTATACTCGTAAAAACAGGTGTAACGGATTCTGCCAACTACGAGTATACTCGTGAGAATCAAAGGCTTTTGTATAGTGAATTGAATACACTGGCATCCCTGAGAACACAACGCATACGCTTCTGGCAGTGGTGAGACGCTTCTGGCAGTGGTTAGGCCACATCATTAGAATTTGTATGCTACAACATGTAGACACAAAACTATTTGGTATGCGCGCATGCGCACCACACTTGGATGCTTTTGGCAAATGGGAAGCGCACACACTTGGATGATTGGCAAATGGGAACGCCCCATGAATTTATGAACGGCAGTCAACGTGTTAAGCACTGTATACTCAGTAATTTACAGAGTTCTGTGAAAAAAATCCACTGGTAAATCACTCGCGTGGGATTCGAACCCACGACCTTTGCATTGCTAGAGCAGATGTCTTACCACTAGACCACCGAGCTAGCCCGGTGGCAAGAGGCAGTTCGAATCCTATGTGTTAGCAGTGGGTACCGCAACGATTTAATAGGGATGTTAATTTTGCATCGGTGATAAGTCTATCTTTCTTACCTTATTTGCTCCTACGTGCCACTGCATCTCACCAGATGATACGAGTTCACCGTTCACATAACTACGAATCTCACTCGTCCTCCAGCGATTGTAAATATGCACCACGCTCACCATGTACCACTTCAAAATAAAGAAATTGTTATTGTGGATTTATTTGTTTTTGATATGTGAAAGAGTGGCGTGACCATACATTTTCATTTGGAGGGGGGGAGGCAAGCAGGGGAAAACAAAATTGTTTGGGGGGCCTGTTTTAATGAATTGAACCATACATTTGTGCATTTTTAAAATCACATTTAGGGGAAAGAGGGGGGCAGGGGTTTGGGGGGGGCCCCTGCCTCCCATGCCCCCCTCTTGTTACGCCACTGTGAAAGATATTCTATCCTTTTAGAAAAACAAATTGTGAAAATGTCCTTGGAGTGTTTTTTGTTAATTTCCAAAGAGGATTTAAAAAAAAAATTTAAAAACCTCTTATAATGTAATATTCTTTTCAAAGGATATGATGATTTACAGACTTGACCCCTTTAGTACAGACGACTCAATACAATGTTTACAGAGGTTGCTGGTACGTGTACTTGTATGCATACAGTACATTACTCTTCCCTTTGATTGTTGCCTTTGTTGTGCATCACGTGCTTGTTCGTGTCAATTCTATAGGGTTCATCTTCTTTAGAGTCCAACAAAAAGATACCCATGTACAAACTGCTGTCTAAATTAATTTCACAATCACAATAACAAAGAAAAGCCTCTGAAAAGAGACTGATTTACATATATGTACATGTAAATTGTCCATACGTACACATTACTACAATAAGGGTTACATTAATGAGAAAAATGCAAGCATTTTGTCGCTGTTTTCACGAAGTGACATAATTATATATATATGATTTTTTTATAATTTGGCAAATCGGTTTCTGAAAAAATTACTAATATACGCATAATTGTTAACATTTTTAGCAAGTTTCAGGACCTAGCACGTAATAATTTTGTCAATACACTAATTAGCATGACTGACGTATCACTGGTTTGCCACTTTGTGTTTCCACGAAGTGGCATACCATGATTTGTCACCTTAATCATTGATATACATAGCGCTTGCATAGTACCAAGCTCACGTGGTACGACTTTCAAATTTTCATGAAGTGACGATTCTGTATGACTGATTTAAGCTTAGCGTTTTCACAAAAAGACATATCTCAATATAAAGGCACATCACATTGTTTTGGGGTTTGTTTGGTTTGTTTCTTTGGGGTGTTTTTTTTTTTTGGGGGGGGGGGTTTCTTCACAAAGTGACGTATGTTTTTAAGAATTAATAACTCATCAATGCAGTTGCAAGAATGAAAACTCATTGACAATTCAGTACGAATGAAGAAGTCAGCTTTGATTTCCTCTTAAAAATAAAATACAATGTAGTAAGCAGTCTCCAAAGAAGCAGTTTGAAAAATATTTCAACTCCAAATCACAGAAAGGGAAAGACAGTACTGGCAATCATGCTCGTTATATCCTTTTCTTCAGGGGGTTATTGTGTAATCCCTGATTCCAGACCTTTGTCCTGATGTTGTACAAATGTGGCAAACAAGAATGGACAGGCTGCCCCCATTGTTTATCATTGTATTCGGCAAGTCCGAGCAGTCTGAGATTCAAGCATATCGTGACAGATTATCGATTAATCGGAAAACAATTACTCCAGAAGCTCCGAAAAGTTCATGAAAAATAACACCTCTGGTTGGGCACAAAAAACTTTTTTGGAATACGAACCGTAAGTCATGTAAGTGGTTCAAATACCCTTCTTGTACAATGTCTTAAAACTATGCCTTCTCACATTATGTACACTTTGAGACCGTGTCCGATTTGGTGGCTCCAGCTACGGCTATGGCTGGATTGCCACGTGTTCAATCTTTGAAGTGTAGGAAATCCTTAGCAACATCCTAGCAACAGCCGTAGCCGTAGCTGTAGCCGCCAATTTGGACACGGCCAATATTGCGAACCACAAAGGATAACAAAGTACACAACTGTATGGAAACGTCATTTAGTTACACACCTTTCTCGGTTGAAAGTCATACTTGACACAATGCTGAAATCCTTTGCCTTTTATCTTGACGGCTGTGATGACCAAACAAGATCCCATGAAATGGCCGGAGTATCCGATTCCTCTGCCTGTCCGGAAACTGTAAATAAGTGTGCAGAATATTTACTTACTGTCCATGACAAGTGTGTAATCACTTTTGACAGGTACAAATATACAGAAGTATAAATGGAATTTTAAATACATAGTACATATTCATGTGAATGGCATCATTAAAGGGATTGTATATGTTTGGTAATTGGAACCCACTGTTTGTTTCAATCCTACAGTGTATATAGTTGTAGATATAAACCATAAAACTAACCTGTGAAAATTTCATTGCAAAACGTGTTAGCGTTTTTGAGATATTGCAAAAAATCTGGAGCAGTTTGTCCACGCAGGGAAAATAATATGCAATTGGAATACACAATCTGAGAAATGTTACTGCAGTAACGCCTCTCAGATTTTTGGGGGGATAAAAAGTGATATCTTTTTCCACAACCGCAGTAATTCAAAGTGAAAAGTTTCTCAAAATGCATTATACTATCCAAAGCTGCTGTACTTCTTACCAGGTAAGTTTTTGATTGCCATTAATTGTCAGAGTCATTACCAAACGTATACAGACCCTTCTTCAAACAAGAAAGAATTTACCTTTTTCACTAGATGTTAATTTTTTCATCAGGGATAAAGAATATTATTTGTGTTTTTGCCCTTACACCGATGTGTATTAAACACTGTATTTTCTTTTATGATAAGTCGCCCAACACTAGGCCAAAGGGCAAATCTCAAAGGTGAGGGTTACAAGAAAAGAAAAAAAAAAATTTAAAGAGAAAGAAAGAATTTGCTCAGTACTTTCCCGAGTTCTGTAAAAAAAATCCACGGGCGTATCACGTGGGTGGGATTTGAACCCACCAGACCTTTGCGTTGCTAGAGCAGATGTCTTACCACTAGACCACTGAAGAATTTACCTAACGACAGTTTTTCTATCAGAATCCTTCATTCTTATTATTCTTATCATTCTTATCATTCTTATCATTCTTATCAGAATCAGGTCCATCAGAATCCTTCCATCAATAAACACATATAGTACAACAACTGAACATTAAATCTTGGCTAGTTAGGGAACTGTTTTAAGAACTACACATTCCCGTCTAGTGTTTGTACATGTATTCTGCAATTTGTAAGTTCCTAACTGTCCTAAACCACAGAATGTTTCCCCTCCTAACTATCTGGAAACCAGAACGATAATACCCGATTGTCATGACATCTATCCCAATTTACATTCATAATATGTGATTTTGGGTTGAACAAAGATAAATTGACTAGCGCAGAACTTGAACCTGAGACCTCCAGATTAATAATAATAATAATAATGAACCATTCTTGTATAGCGCATATCACATTCATTCACAGAGAAGTCTCTATGCGCTTTAAGATGATGAAAAAGAAAAAAGAAAAAAAGAAAAAAAAAGGGGGGGGAAAGAAGTTATATTAAAAAATACTGAATGAAGGCTACTGAAAAAATAAATGTGTTTCGAGCATTGTCTTAAATGAATTGACTGTTTCTGCTTGCTTTATGTTGTCGGGAAGACTATTCCATATTTCTGCTGCTGGTGCTCTACCAACTGAGCTATCTAGCCCTAATGTTGGCGGTCTCCCTATTTTGTTAACATGTTTGTTCAGAGGTGCAACTCAGAAGCCATTCATTAAATAATATTCATTTAATAATATTCATTTAATAATATGCGTTTACCACAAGCAAACATCATGAGTGCGTTTTGGCTATCCCGAATATACATGCATGTACTTCTGTCATTGGTTTAGCATTTTCGCGTGTTCGGTTCAACCGCGGTGATGCAGTTGTTCCTGACCAAACCGTTACCGAGTTGTTGGCTTGGTCTCAAGATGGCAGATTCTACAAACTATTGAACAAATTTCAATGGATTTCTTTTAAAAATGAAAAAACCTTGAGGCATACCAACTAAGTAATGTTGATAAAAGTCCACAGACTAAGTTCCATTACTTGAAAACAAAATAAAGGTTAGTTAATTCGACAACGACCCTAGCAGAGTCTTTCTTTCTCTTTTGTTTCTGCCTTCGAGAAAGACTCTGCTAGGGTCGAAACGTCAGGCCATTGACTATTTTTTTGCACTTATACCATAGGCTCTTTTTAGTTGGTAAGCAGTTTGCAACAGCTAATTCAATTTATCCATAATTCGAGAACAAGAATTTTCAAGAGATGTACACTGCGATATGAACTGTTTCTGGTTACCGACCCGTTTTCGCGTAGCTCCCGGTCAGTGAATTTAACGTCAGAAACTTGTTTCTGGTCATGGTCGCCAAAACACGCCCCAGATGCAAAGTGATAAAGATAACAGAATAATCCTGTTATGACAGACAACAGCCGAACCAAACTCCCTTTAAGCCACAGTCTGCTTGCAAACACTTCTTGTTGCTTTGGATGAAATGGATTGCTTTGGCTACAGTATGACAACAGGACAGGATTTGCAAGAGCCTGAGGATTTGCACTTAAAAACTGTCTTGTACAAGTACATTTGTACAAATAGAATAAAAGCATGAAATTCAGTGTGTGTACATTGATCTCAAGTTGCAAAAACAAAAAAAAATTGTAATGGCCTCATATTTTGACAATAGCAGTGTCTTTCTTCATAAGTACTAGTGGAACAGAAACAGTCAATTGGAAAGAAGTGAAAAGAGAGAGGCAGAATGCAGTCAGAAGAACAAAGGATGAACAATGAAAAAGGAGACATAGGGGGAGGAGCGGGGTTCAAGGGGAGGGGCTAGTTTAACCCTTTAGAGACGAATGCAAATAGTGACCGCAAACGGCCACAAGATTTGACCTACTTACGCTCAAACAAGAGCAACAGCAAGAGGTCACAGAAAAAGTAATGTGCTAAAACTGACATTTTCCAATGTTTTCCATTTTGACAAAGAATCTACAGATTTAAAACAAACCTATATATTTGTGTTTCTTATAAATTTTACTGACATTTTTCCTGAAAATAAAGGAGTCAAAAAATTAACAAGATAAGCTATGTTTGGGCGTATGGTGATGATTATACAGGAATGAATGGTCTGTAAAGGGTTAACCACCAAAGGTTGGAAACACAAAAGACAAAAATCAAAGGTGGTAAGAGGGAGAAAAAGTGAATAATTAGTGAATGAGACAGACTTAAATGGGGAAAATTTGTGGGAAAATGAGAAGTCACTACGTAAAGAACACACTGGGTCAACATGACCAATTTCAGCTCACAAAAGAATTCTAATTCAATCAAAAAGGGAAGTGAAATGGTGGGTATTTCCACAGCTTTTTTCCCGAACCATCAACTTGATTTCAAACTCTATCAAAAAGGGAAGTAGAACAGTTGTATATTTTCCCTAACCATGGAGGTAAAACTAACCGTCGACTTGTCTTGTCTGAACTGTCAAGTTGGCCAACCGTTGAGTTGTTTCAACCGTCGAGTTGGCCAACCGTCAAGTTGGCCAACCATTGAGTTGGCCAACCGTCGAGTTGGCCAACCGTCGAGTTGGCCAACCGTCGAGTTGGCCAACCGTCGAGTTGGCCAACCGTCGAGTTGGCCAAACTGTCGAGTTGGCCAACCGTCGAGTTGGCCAACCGTCGAGTTGGCCAACCGTCGAGTTGGCCAACCGTCGAGTTGGCCAACCGTCGAGTTGGCCAAACTGTTGAGTTGTCTCAACCGTCGAGCTGGCCAACCGTCGAGTTGGCCAACCATTGAGTTGGCCAACCGTCGAGCTGTTTCAACCAATGAGATGTCTCGGGTTGTGTCGGTCAAATGTGAGTTGTCTGAACGCCAAACTAGCCCCTTCCCTTACCCCCCCATCCCCTTTCGTATCCTTTTATATTGTTCATCTCTTGCTTCTTCTGAGTGCATTCTGCCTCTTTCTTTTCACTTCTTTCTACATGACTTCAGTAACACTAGTAAACCTGTATGTGAGCATTGTGTTGTCATTTAGCCTTCGAGAAAGATTCTGCTAGGGTCGAACTATGAGGCCATTAACCATTTTTGTGCATTTATACCATGGTCCTTCTGGGCTCAATTTCATAGAGCTGCTTAAGCAGAAAATATTGCTTTAGAAATTTCTGCTAAGCAAAGATAAGCAGGATACCAGTCACTGATACTACACGAGAAGTGGTATTTTAGCTGGTAACCTTTGTCTGGTAAGCATAATGTTATTTTGTTTAGAAAAGCAGCTCTATGAAATTGGGCCTGGTTCGTAAGCAGTTAACAACAACTAATTCTATTTTCTCATTTGATCTGAAGTTGTTAGGTGTACATGCATATTGTACATTGTATATTATACAAAAGGCGTCTTGTACACTGTGCATGTGCAGCAAATCTTCTCCAAAAATTAATTGCACAAATGTGTAGGCTTCAGGTACAAATGTGGTTATACACGGTAAGGAAATCAAATGGAAAATTACATTACATACAGCGTGAGAATTATGCACGCGAACTACCGCCCTGGTACCACACCGGTTAGATCTCAATTGTGTTTGCCAATTATAGCGTCATTCATTTGTACATATATGTACACGTATGATAATTGATATGGGCACAAAAAGTAGCTAAGCACAACAAAAATATGCTTACCAGGTTACCAGCCAAAATACCATGCCGCATGTACAATTTGTGACTGGTATCCTGCTTTTTTTAAGATGTTAAGCATTATTTTCTGCTTAGGCAGCTCAGTGAAATTGGACCATGCTCTACTAAGCGTGACATCGGACTGATGCTTCTTGAAGCTTAACAAATTAAAATGCCAGAATAATTGTTTACCTTGTTGAGTTTGGGAAACCTGTTTTCATTCACAACAACAATGACCAAAGTACACAGGGTACCGTGACATTTTTTGCTTGTATAGGATATTGTAGGATGTTTTATAACATTAGTAATGTAGGCCTATTTTAATATTTTGTTAATGGTTTCAGCTTGTGCTTCTATTGTAAGGTGCATTGAGGAATCTGAGATTCATAATGCACTTTATAAATGCTGTTATTATTATTACTATTATTACAGAGTTGGCAACATTTGCATCTTGCAATCAGGGAGATTTTGTACAACGATCAGGGAGCTATCTAGAATTTCATTCAACAAAATAGGCAACAAATTTCCATAATCAGGTAGATTTTCAAATTTGTTCATCAGATCAAGGAAATATTGGTTTATTTTCAGGGAACTTTTTGCAGAATCAGGGAGAGTTGGCAGTCCTGTTATTATAAAACCTTCATACTGTTTATGCAAGTAGTAAATTTACACTGTTTTTGACAAGCTTTATTGTAAAACTGCTGGAATAAAAAAAAAGCTGAATTCAGCAAAAAAATGAGGTCTCATTATGCCTGCCTCATGTGAATGCAAAATGTATAAGGACATTGTGTCCATTAGGTCCGGCAGTAAATCAACCAAGCTGCAAAGTGTTCCTTACCAGTAGAGATACGGTTTATCTTTCTCAATTGATGGGTTGACCGGATCCAAGCGAAACCAAGTTGTGAATGTAAATCCATTCTGGTATGGCCACCTAGCCATCGGGGGCATTGCAATAGCCTGAAATCAACAACAACATTATCTCAAAATTAGTTCATCTTTTCAGGTGACGAAAAAATCAACACAAATTTTTTATGACGATAAAAAATAACAATGGCTTGGGCTTTGGCTCAGGCTACGTCGGTTATTTAGAAAACAAGCGCTTTCCCTATGAGGCTTCAAATACATGTAGGTTGACAGAGATGGAGCCGGAGCCAGAGCCGGAGTCAAAGCCGGAGCCTAAGCCCTGGTTTTGAAAAAGGGCCGTTGTATCTTATGAATGTATGCAATCCTAACAGATGAAAGGAACAAACTCAATTGCTTTTCAGCCAAAAGTGTGGAAACAGTATTTAATTTTTAGTTGTTTTGTCATGTCAGTGCAAAAACGTTGTATCTCCTTACATAGCACTTACATGAATTATGTCAAGCGCAAGTTTGAAACTGATAAAACGTTGTATCTCGCTTAAAAATAGCCCCGATGTACAAACAGAACAAGTAAAGTGCAGAGCTGCCAACATTTGCAGCTTGCAATCGGGGAGATTTTGTAAAACAATCAGGGAGATATTTAGAATTACATTCAACATAATAGGGTAAAAGTTTCCATAATCAGGCAGATTTTCAAATTTGTTCACCAGAACATGGAACAAATAGTTAATTTTCAGGGAGCTTTTCTGCAGAATCAGGGAGAGTTGGCAGCTCTGTTAAAGGCACTGAACACGTTTGGTAATTGTCAAAGACCAGTGTTCTCACTTGGTGTATCCCAACATATGCATAAAATAACAAGCCGGTGAAATTTGGGCTCAATTTGTCTTAAGTTACAAGAAAATGATGAAAGAAAAAACACCCTTGTTGTACAAATTTGTGTGCTTTCAGATAGGAATAAAAACTTCTTACAAGAAGTTTTTATCATTTTAGTGAGAAATTACCTCTTTCTCAAAAACTACGTTGCTTCAGAGGGAGTCGTTTTTTCACAATGTTTTATACTATCAACAGCTCTCCGTTGCTCGTTACCAAGTAAGTTTTTATGCTAATAGATATTTTGAGTAATTACCAAACGTGGACAGTGCCTTTAAGTGCCAATGACGTTTTTGCACACAGCATTATGATTTTTTTTAAAGGATCGTAGTGAGTGTCAATCGGACACCTTTAACAAGAATTGCCAAAGGACTCTTATACGAAAAAGTAAACTTAATTTTCCAACAATCTGGCCTCACTGTTAGGAGCTGTTGGCAGACGGTCTACGAATCCAATGAAAAAATATTAAAATTGACAGCCATTGCCACTGGATCAGCACTATTATGATTCTGTCGTATGGTACCCTGGGCAAGTCATTTAGACTGCCATGAAGAAGACAAGAATAATATTCAGAGAAGGCGCATCGAACACAGTTGAATTTAATTCGGGGTGCTGCTTGTTATCATTGTTCCCTGGGCTTTGATGCAATAATATTCACAAATGTACATTAAAGGGGGGGGAAGACTACCAAATGCAATCTACAAACGTTTATCGAGTATTTTTCATTTCATCACTGTTTTCACGAAGAGGCAATTCTTTAAAAAATGTGTTTTGTGCTTTATAAGTTTAGCCTTATTATTATTATCTAATGTACAGTGTACAAGTCATGACTCGAATCTGGCGAGAAAATCCACAAGACCACAGGGTTTGTAGCTCAAAACTTTTACTAGACCAGAATTTTTTTTTTAACGAGACCAAAATCAATGTGAGAAAAATAATCCACACATGGGTAAACTTTTTATAATATTTGAAAAAGCACTAACAAAAGATTTAACTCTCATTTGTCTTTTGTGGTAAAACTATACTTACGATACTCAACAGAATAAAAAGATATTTATCGGACTCCAAGTCACCATTTGAAAATAATCCGTCATTTTTTTAAAAGATGTTATACACAGATTATAATCCATTGGTAAGTGTTTTTATACACAGTAATCTAATCAATTAAAAAAAAAAAACAGTGCTGCGGGACTTGTCCAGTATTGAGTTTACTGGCCCGACACGAAATTCACTGGCCTTGGGCCTGCAGTCCAGTGTAAATTTCGAACCATGCATGTACATATGATGTACTGTATGTACAGTACACATGTCAGCGTGTTTGTCTAGCCGTGGACACCACAGACTTTAGCCGTAGGGATCTGGGTTGTGTGACAGACTGAGTACCTCCTTGCTTCACTTCAGGGCCCAATTTCATAGAGCTGCTTAAGCACAAAAAAGTAGCTAAGCACAACAAAATTATGCTTACCAGAATAAGGTTACCAGCCAAATTACCATGTCACATGTACAATTTGTGACTGATATCCCGCTCATTTCTGATAAGCAAAACAATTTTAAGCAATATTTTCTGCTAGAAGCAGCTCTATGAATTTGGGCCCTATACACAAAAACAACAGGGACATGGCTAAAAAAAAATGAGTCCAAACAATGGGAGGACACTGAGAAGTCCAGGGTTTACAGGGGTCGACAAACGTGAGTGTGTTTTAACGCTACATACGAAGTGTGGACCTGAGAACAAAAGAGGTCCACATAATGTAGGGACTTCACACACACTATGTGGACTTACCCACATCCACACAGTGTTTTTTTACAGTGTTGAAGAACAGGATTTTCCTTAAGTGTACAGAACAGAGGAATGTCCACAGAGTGACTGCAACACAGCGCTGTGTTTTAACGCTACATACGAAGCGTTGACCTGAGAACAAAAGAGGTCCACATAATGTAGGGACTTGAAACACTATGTGGACCTACCCTTGTCCACACAGTGGTTATTTTACAGTGTACAGAACAAAGGAATGTCTACAGAGTGACTGCAACACAGAGCTGTGAGCGTGTCTATCCATTCAAACCGAGGACTTTAACAAAAGGGATCCGGGTGTTTGACAGGGTGAGGACGTCCTCGCTTCGTTTTCGTGTACAAAACCAATGGGGACATCGCTAAAAAAAAACTATGTCCAAACAGTGGGAGAACAAAGAGAAGTCCTCGGTAAGTGGGATTTACAAACATGTGTGTGTGCGTGTAAGTGTCCAGTGAATAGTGTACAACAGTGCATAATATTCACTATTATTAATATTATTGTTCTGGCTTATTAACAACATTCAAATCTCATGGCCCAAGGACCAAAATACATCTGAATTCACAAAGAAATAAAAACACCAGTACCTCACTTGTGAGCTCACTTTGCTGACATACCTGTTCTGAATAATTTAAATGAGCTTAAAAAAGTCATTTTCGTGGGCTTTTCAAAGTTCTTCCCAAAATTCTTCAAAACTGGTGGGGCATTATGGACCCAAATTTTGGAAGTTTGGCCTAAGCACAATGAATTGAAACAAGGTCCTCAAATTTTTTTGAAAGGCCCTGTACACTATTGGTAAGATCGAAAAACACAAATGTTCACAGATTCACACACAACTTACATGATTTAAAGTTAAGTAATGGTTGAAAGGGTTCCTTAAAATATTTCTGCCTAAAATGCTATCATTTCTGAGAAATGAGTAAAACAATAGTTTTTATCACGTGCAATATTTTGAAAAAACGGAAAACACATAAGATCTCTTTTCACTATTTTCTCGTGATCTCGATGACCAATTGAGCTAAAACTTTCACAGGTTTGTTAATTCATGCATATGTTGAATCACACAAAATGTGGACACTGATTTTGAGCTGTTACCAAAAGTGTACAATACCTTTAACATGGTGTTTCTCTTTGGTTTTAAAAGCCCTAGTGTAGTGTGAAATCTGGGGCATTCTAAATGGTTTTATCTAGATCTGAAATTTAATATGAAAGTAAAAAATTAAAAAAAATAAAAAAATAATTGTTGGCCGCAATTTGCGTGTATCGGCCCGCAAATCACACGAATTGGCCCGATACGTTAGCTTGCGCGTTGGGAGAACCCTGCTTTTGACTCAGACTACAGTAGGTATTGGACAGTCAAGGCTTCAAACAGCCTTGAATCAACCATTCAGAGAGAATGTCCATCAAGAGTCTGCTTTGTAAGCATTTTCCGAATGTCATAGTTTGAAGTGTCTATATCAGAGCTCAGGTGGTGCGGTAATTACGCATACTCCACCATAGTGGTATTGTTTGCACATCTGATGCTGAAAGTAGCACCTACATCATGTCAATTTACATGATGTACTATTACATAACTCACACTTAGATCCTTGTCATTTGATTGGTGGAACACACGTCACATGTCATCCTTTATTTTGCCATATTGGAATATCGTTGTCACAATGAAATCATGATTAAACCAAGCAAAGACAACAGACATTCTCATAATATGCACCGGGATTTCTTTTTCCCTTTCATGAAAACGTGTTAAGTGTGTTTACTGTTAATTCGCCGAATCCTTAGCCGTAAGCCACGGCCGATAGTCACAACCATGGTTTGCTGGAATCTCGGACTGGCCTCCCACTTCCCATACCAAATACAATAATAAACACTGTTTGCATCCTATCGATCTCTCGTAATCCTTGTTTAAGAGCAACAAAAAGACAAAGTTCTGGAATCGAGGATTACATAATAACCCCGGCAAAAATGGAGACTTCGAGCATGAATTCCAGTACCCTTTGTCCCTCTTTGTACAGGGGAAACAAAGCATAGCACAGCGAATGGTTGCCTGTGCACGCTACACAATGGTGTGTCCGCCCGTGTTAAAACATCAGCCCTTGATTTTCATCGTAACAAAAAAAGGTGCACCATCCTCAAGTTCAGCTGGCTATGTCATTGAGGTGTGGGTTCGAATCCCGGTCATGACAATTGTGTCCTTGAGCAAGACACTTAACTATAATTGCTTCTCTTCACTCAGGGGGTAAATGGGTACCTGTGAGGGCAGAGATGGTTCGTCTGATTGATTTATCTTGATGTGCTACATATTTGACAGAACAGGCTGTATACATCCCAGGGAGCTGAGATGGTTTTTAGGAATAAAATAAATGGCCTAGTGATCAGGGGTAATAATGTGTTTGTGAAGGACAATGATCGTTACTTTGGAATTGCGCTATATAAGAGCTGTTATTATTATTTTTCTTCTTTTGTCACGTAGAAGTTCCATCGAGCAATTAACTGATTAAACCGAATAACCACTGCTGAACTGTAAAGAAGGACTGTGGGGTTTGTTTTTTCTGACAACTATTCCCGCAATTGACACACAATTCCAACATATGGGATATTTGCTCTTCACGGCTTTTGAATTGAGTGTGTAGCAGGTAGTATTATGTGGGTGGACAGTGGATGTAATTAGCTCCCCGAGGTATTGCAAGTTGACAAACTAGTTCCCGACGCGAAAGCCGGGGGGGGGGGGACTCATTTGTCAACTTCCAGTTCATACCAACTGTCCACCCGAAATGAACCATGTGGTGTTTGTTTTACTAAACCTCATACAGCGGATTGACATTAGGTGTGGCCTAATCTTGTCATGTGTATGTAGCTAGGGCAATGTTCGCGCATGTGTAATACTACACCTGGGGCCAATTTCCGATTTTCACAAAGAGAGTTAAGATTGATCTTAACTTTGTATCAATCTTAATTGCTGAGCGAAGTGTGGTGTCACAATACAAATCACTATGGTGATATTGACAACTCATCTTACGATGGATCTTAGTGCTTTGTGAAATGGAGCCCCGTAGTACTACACCTGTGCAACAGTTCCATGATTGCTTCATGATCACATCCCCCTGTCTGCTACACATGCGTATTTACCCTGTGCGTGAATACTGGCGCGTACGCTTGGTAAATAGCAAAAATAGCATCCAGCGTGGCAGGAGATTCTGTCCCCCGGAGATTCTGTCCCCCCATACGGCAAAAACAAATTTATTCTGATAGCGCCCTCTTTTGAACCAACCTCCTTCAGTCCATGTATGGGGGACAGAATCTCCAGGGGACAGATGGTGAAGGGACCAGTGAATATGTATGAGTTATAATAATGTGCGTTGTCGGTGCCCACGCAGACACAAACGTAATACACTTGAGTGTCAAACAGTGTTTAAATTTTCCTGAAATCTTCAATGCTGAGAGCTGGATTATTTCACAAAAATGTAAGCCTATTAGAGTTCAAGCAATCAATCAACAACAAAAAAAGTATAAGTTTACTTTTTGCTATAGATAGTGAAATTTATTTATCAGTAACACGGGTACATGTACCTGTTTTAATTTGATAGCATTATTGGTCAAATAATAAACTGTTGTATTTTTGTATGCAGGGTTCTCCCCAGGTTTTTTTCAAAACTGTGGGGCATTTTGGATCTAAATTGTTGGTTGTTTGGCCAAAGCACGCTGAATTGAAACAAGGTCTTCGAAATGTTTTCTACTTGGTGTTTATCTTGGTTTTTAAAGCCCTACTGTGACATCTGGAGAATCTGGGGTTTTCTCTTGACGTTTTTAAAATGTTTTTTGTGAACAAATAAATTTGTGTATCGGCCACGCGTTTGCCTGATAAACTAGCTTTTGCAAGGGGAGAACCCCGGTGTGGTGAAGGCAGCCCTTCATTGTCAACCACTGAGATCACCGAGATCAAGACCAAGACCTTGCACTCCGAGACCGAGATCAAGACCAAGACCTTGCACTCCATGATTGTGTACAACAGAACTTTATCATAGTGGAGCCATCTTGCATTCCTTCAATTTAAATCAATGTGATCAAACCGAGGCTGGAAGGACGAAAATAGTCTGGTACAATGAGAATCAGTATTCAATATTGCTAATGCACACAGGGAACAAGACAATGATGGTCTGGGCATGATAAAGATCTATATAGCTTCAAATCTTTTGCTGTTGCTGAATTCTGTCAACCGAATGTGCAGTACAGGATTAAACATTTTAAATACAAAGACACATTAAACCTACAGTCTAGACCAGTGTTGGAGTCAAGACCTCAAAGTCGAAGACCGACAGCGAGACCAAGACCTTAGAGTCCGAGACCGAGACCAAGACCTTAGATCCGAGACCGAGACCAAGACCTTGTACTCCGAGACCGAGACCAAGACCTTACACTCCGAGACCGAGACCGAGACCAAGACCTTACACTCCGAGACCGAGACCAAGACCAAGACCTTGTACTCCGAGACCGAGACCAAGACCTTACACTCCGAGACCGAGACCGAGACCAAGACCTTGCACTCCGAGACCGAGACCGAGACCAAGACACTTTGTAAAACAATTTTTTCAATAAAACTTGACATGTGAGGGGCCAAGGCTCAATTCAAGAGAGTTGCGCATACAGGCTGTTTATACTTTGGCCAAAAAAAATAATAATAATAATCCCTCAGCCTGCATTGTGCATTATTAGTCTACGCTGTAGACTAATAATGCAAGACGCAGTACATTTACTTTACACATATAAAGGTTTACGTATTTCACTGCGTGTCCGTGTACGTGAACTTCATGGGTATCATCCCCTGAGCGAGTTATCGTTTCTGCTGTGCCACCTCCCCGTTCACAATATCACATCAAGACGATCAGGTGAGGCAACCGATAGACATAATTCCAAAATATCCAGAAATAATCACTTCAGTGTGCATCCAAATTCAATTACATTCCGCTGCATCCCGGCCAGGCATGAGATATCGTTCTCTACATTGTCACCCGAATCGGAAGAAGAATTTGGCATCATCTGTTTCTATCGATGCCTCAGGCTCCCATATCAACTGATATCCGTATATCCCTTGACTCTGTCTCTCTCTTCGGTCCGAGATCATCACAAAAGGGTAACGTACATGTACAATGTATAAGTTCAAACCAAGGGTGGAATCAATATTATGACCTTTACTAATGTTATTGAAGCGAGGGCCGTTTGGCACCTGATGAAATAGAAAACCCCTAGGGAAATGTGATCAGACAAGTGGTAAGGGATGTCCCGTGTAGTTGCCCTTATACTGAGAAAAAGTACAAAGCATCATCCCGGAGAATTTGAACAAGTTAAATTAATTCACAGCAAAAGGAAATTAGAGCTACAGTTGACGATAGAAAAGTTCATAATTTAAATTGTGATGTTCACCTTGCTTCATAATGATTTAGGTTTCTTTTTACCTTGCAGTATCCACGTACAGGAATTGGATACATGTACTGTATGTGTAGCAGAGTACACATGTATTTTGTAGAGGACAGTGTTACTGAGTTTTAATAAAAAATACCAATCATAATTTGGGAGGCTAATCATCCTTACTGGCAGCTGAGAAGCTGAATTGCGAAAGACGCGGCTACAACGTGTTCGAGCTACAGTCATGCAAGGGTGCCTTTGGCAGCCAGCCACATCGACCCATTTAATTACCACAGAGCACAGCCAGAGAGATCGAATGTGTTTGATTTTCCGGAGGGAGGAAAACCAGAGGGCCCGGAGGAAAAACCCTTACAGTGGCACAGGAGAGAACCAATGAACCTCTCTACTCAAATGTGGCCTTAGTCGGGAAGCGAACCAGGGACCACAGTGGTGAGAGGCAAGCACTTTACTCACTAGCCACCCTTGCCACCCCTCAAAATATTGAGGAAGATATGTCCGTTGATACATGGAACTGATGTTTTTACTCTCTGACACCTCTGTGCACAATAAAATCCAGTAACCTGTACATGCTTCGCATTCAACCTTGATGTAAATTATACATACGACTACCCACTTTTTCCACAAAGACAAAAGGCAGCACAACGTCATACCACTACACCAGAAAAAGAACTTAATGATTGATTATCAAAAATATGATGGAATTAATAGTACTCAGTTCTCATTCTGTTCTGTGTACACACAAAAAAGTGTCACACTTTTTCCGCTCCCCTGAGTATCGAGAAAGATACAGCCGGTGACAACTGATGTTTTTACTTTCTGACAGCTCTGTGCACAAAAAACCCAAACAGTGAACTGTACATGCTTGTAAAAAAAACAAAGTAAAGTCTGTCCCGAGCCAATATGGCTCATCAGGCCGGCGTTTATATCCAGTTTCCTTGGCATTAAACAACTGAGAATATTTCTATTCCCTCTGGACAGGCTGCCAGTCCATCGCAGGTTACTCCCCAGCTCTCGCCGGTACCCATTTGTACTCCTGGGTGAAGAGAAGCCATAACGGAAAAGTGTCATGCTTAAGGACACAATTGCCAAGACCGGGACTCAAACCCACACTCTGCTGAAAAGAAACACCAGAGCTTGAGTCCGGTGCTCTTTCCGCTCGGCCACGACACTCAAGAAGAAAAAAATACACCAACCATTCTGCTAGCTACAATGTTATCATGAGCTAAATGACACAAATTATAATGTTTTCTGTCATCGCATGTCGAGATCATGGATCCCCGGCCGCCGAGAGTGAGATGGTCTCTAAACATGTGAACAGCAATTTGTAAGGCGAGAGGGCTGTCAATTTAACCAGCATGAACATTATTTGTGTTGTCGCCACGCTTGTGTTTACCTATCCATAGGAAACTTGATTCTTAAGGGCAATTAACTAAACGCCATATTCACAACATGATGTGTGACTGTTGCATATCTCTAGCCAAGCATCCCAAGTTAAATGCTTTCTATTATGCGTGTAGGCCTACTTTCTATTCCAGTGGATGTCATTGTCAAAATTTTTGATGATTCATGAAAATATCAAGCAAGTTACAAATATTTTGAGTTTAAAGTATTCATTGACCCTTTGCACGAGGCGGAACGCATGTCCGCACAGTGCACATCAACCATTTCTTGAGACAAATCCTTTGCATACATTTTGCCTCCCAAAATGGCGGACAGGACAGGCGCGTGCGAGTATGCTAAGCGTCGTGAAAAGGGTCAATAACGTACTATTTTCTCACGTACATGTATGAACGTGAATGTACCCTGAGGCTTTCTCATTGCCTTTTTGTTTCGTTAACCATGAAACAAAACAAGCTTCTTTAAAACAACAAAATCAGAACACAATCAGGTTATTGGCTTTAATCATGTTATCAGTTGCTCTAAGTACCCTTATCTCAGACAAACATGTCAAATTTCACTAACATACGCGTGCGTACAAATGTAGGCCTACATGTCCAAGTTTTATGTTTGCTCGCTTGAACTGACTCGCTTGAACTGACTACATTGTACTTGTGCAGTTTGGCCCGCCGATGATGTGGTAATTGCAATCTTCATAAACTCTTCATTTACATTACTGTGAACATAATCTAGTCTGCATATATTTTGGTAAAGATTACAAAGTTACACAATATACTGTTCATGTAAGAAGCAAGAACTTAAAGGTAGGTTCATACTTTATAAGCATCCTGGGAAATTATTTGATCTGAAGTGCCCCCCGTTAAAAATTTGAATTTCCAAAGATCGCCTAAAGGTGATTTTTGGAGAATCAAATTTCAGTGGTGTCCCTTTGTCAACACTGCGGCCAGAGAGGTGGTTGGTACCCGTTGTCACCTCATTGAACGTGGATGGATTCGACGTTCTTGATGAAAATACAGTGACAGTTTTTTCCTGTTTCCTCAACAATTAGACGCTGTATTCAACTGGAACTTTCACAGGTGACTTTGATTGTATCTTTCTTGATAACTTTGCCTATCAATCAGCATTACTGTACGTTGACAAAAACCAAACGACCCTCACATTTCATGAAAGTTTCTGGATTATAATGAAAGTTATCACTCACCGCTCCATTCTTGCCGGAGAAGCTAAAGAATACATCAGGGCCGTGCTTGCGTGGTATCTGCTTCAAAACCTGTAGTAACTTCACTGAATACTGCGGCTGGAGAAAGCACAAATAAAGGAAAAGTGTTTAATCAATAAAAAATCATTTCTTTACAATTGTCTTATTCCTGAACCTCCAATGTCAAGCTGTTAATTTTTGGCTGCCCTCTAAGATGTTCATTGTACCTTTTGTTCAATTATTACCTGACGGTTCGAGGCACTGGTGATATTAGCCTTTTTACGAAAGATAACAAAATTGCATTTGTTCAAGTTAAGAGAAAGTCTGTTGGATTGGAGCCCAGTAGACACATTACACAATTCGGTGTTAACAGTGTTGATAGTTGTAGTGAGAGTATTGTTCGTACTAGAATACAAAATATTGGTGTCGTCAGCAAACAGAATAAGCGATAACAAAGTAGATGAGTGACAAATATCATTGATATACAAAGAAAACAACAGAGGGCCTAGGAGGGAACCCTGTGGCACTCCACATGTGACAGTGTCAGTAGTAGAGCAAGAACAATTTATTTTAGTAAATTGACAATGATCGGACAGATAACTAGCAAACCAGTCTAATGAAATACCCCTTATACCATAATAACTCAATTTCTGCCAGAGAATGTCATGATTAATTGTGTCAAGGGCCTTTGAAAGGTCTAAAAATACACCAACAGAAATTGAACTATTCTCAAAGCCTTTAGTAATTTTGTTCATTTTTTTTCTCTAATTTTTCCAAACAAAATGGAAATCAGACTAAAGTAGATAGAATATCATGTCTGTAAAAAAGCTGTGAGTTTCTGTGAAGAAACTGTATTAACTTGCAGGCCATTCGGTGTGTGTTTTTTCTCAGCAATTATTATTTTGCAAAGTGTACAGTGCACTGACTTTGGAAAAAGTGCACAGTCTATTGAGGGGGGCACCAACGTCCAGACCAATTACATTAGCCGTTTTGAGATATGGTGGACACTATAGGAGTACAGTTTGGTTTGGGTGTATACAGACAAATTTACCCAAACCTAATAGTGTTATAGAATTGTGTCCACCATAACTGTTTGATTCCATGCAGGACAGTGTACATGTGGTACACGTAAAGTTGTAGTATACTACAACTTTACGCACTGTAAATAATGTACAATACAAGAGAGATGAAATTGTACAAATGAATCTAATTCAAAATACTGCCAGAGTGCAATTTTCTGTACAAGCATGGAGGTCTGTTTCTTTCCTCCATGGTACAACTTGTACAAACTGGGCTCACAGAAGGGCCCTAGTGGGGGTATCTTACACAATGGAACAATGGCCCCACACAGTTTTCCTTTGTTCCAACTTGGACCCCACAGAGGACTTCTTCAGAAAAGGGAATAACAGAACAACAATAGCAGGACCCCCAAAACCTGATCCGTAAGGTTGGGTGTCTTAGTATGTGCTTTAAAGGCACTGAACACGTTTGGAAATTGTCAAAGACCAGTGTTCTCACTTGGTGTATCCCAACATATGCATAAAATAACAAGCCTGTGAAAATTTGGGCTCAATTGGTCATCGAAGTTGCAAGAAAATTATGAAAGAAAAAACACCCTTGTTGTACAAATTTGTGTGCTTTCAGATTAGGAATAAAAACTTCTTGCAAGAAGTTTTTATTAATTTAGTGAGAAATTACCTCTTTCTCAAAAACTATGTTACTTCAGAGGGAGTCGTTTCCTACAATGTTTTATACTATCAACAGCTCTCCGTTGCTTGCTACCAAGTAAGTTTTTATGCTAATATTTGTTTTAAATCATTCCCAAATGTGTACGATACCTTTAAAACCACCTAACCATAGAATGTATAAAAAGGTCATTCACACATACTGTGTGTGCAAAAGTACATGTACCCCACATGTTCATGTACATGTACATATCCATGTACCTTGTATTTTATATACGGTACCCCATTACAAGAACAGTACTGAAAGATGTGTACTTCTACATGTATAATTATGTACAATGTACAATACATTGTGATGAAATTAAGCTTCATTCATCCTTAAGTTTGCCCAATGCCCAGTAAGGCGTATTTTGTGATCGTGTATTTTATATTTGTGCACCTAATCTGTTGAACAGACTTCCGGCTTGTTCGTGGCCTGTTAATGAATTTTGGGTTGAACAAAGAATTATTAACTAGAGCGGGATTTGAACCTGTGACCTCCGGATTAACGTGCCGACACTTTAACCTGGAGGTCACAGGTTCAAGTCCCGCTCTAGTCAATTTTTCTTTGTTCAACCAAAAATTATTTAATTTTTCCCCATCCAGTTTCCCTTGTGGTCTTGACCATTAATGAATACAAACCTATTAAATCTCAGCTTATAAAATTTCTTTTTAAAAGGTATCACTCCATATTTTTGAACTGATTAATAATTTGTTTACTGTTTATGTACAGTTGTAATTGTGATTTCTTGTAATCCATTTTGAGATTTTGAATGTAAAACGCTGAATTAAGAATAAATTACTGTTAATATTACTATATTACTACAATGTACTACAAGTATGTTCATGGATTATATAATGAATTGAAAGCCTCAACAATGCAACACTACAGAATTATAAGAATGCAGGATAGTATCAAAGCATTAAAACCATCCTGTTTTCAGTCGTCATTGGACTAGAACATTTCATTGTTACCTAATGTGCATACATGTACAACATACATACATACATAACATCTAGTTAATAAGCAAACGTCATCATTTTTTTTTTTCCCTACTGACTAAGCACTACCCTACTGTACAGTAAACATCGATAGCACTCCGTACTAAAGCTGAAATAGAAGCTAGGTACAAATGGTCAAATTTCACTAACATACGCGTGCGTACATAAAAGTCCAAGTTTTAAGGTTACTCCTGTGTACTGACTGTACTGCTAGTGCATTTTGGCGCAATAATGATGCGGTTATTGCGTACGTAGTGGAATATTTGTCTGACAGCTGGGTATTTTGAGCAAAAGTGATGTCATTAGTGCGGAGTGCTATTGTGTTGCACTGCACACATGTTGTATTGTAAAAAGCTTGCTTTAATTTACATTGTACTACATGTATGATACATCAGGGCTCCAAAATGAACACAGGCCAATGTTTTTATTTTAGCGTTGGGCCGGTAAACTCACGACCGGGCAAGTCCGGTGGTCTTGTGTTATTCAGAATTTGAGTCTGACAAATATCTTTCAATTTTTTTGAGTATGGAAGTACACTTCCCTTAAACTGTATACAAAGTAAGAAATAACTATAAATAAATAGTAAACTTGCAGGTACAACCATGTGTAAATCTCTTTGTGGGAGTGTTGGCTCTGGAAACAGCCGGTGTGGTCTCAACATTTCGAACAGTATACTCTGCTCGTCTTCAGGAGGTTTAGACGAGCAGAGTATACTGTTCGAAACTTCAAGACCACACCAGCTCTTTTCAGAGCCAACACTCCCACAAAGGAGATTTACACATGGTTGTACCCGCAAGTTTACTATTTATTTATAGTTATTTCTTATTTCTCCACACCATGCAAAGCTTCAAAAAGCACTTGCATACAAAGTGTTTCTCATTTTAATTCTGGTCTTGTAAAAAGAATCTCTGGTCAACTAAAGATTTTGCCCTGCAGTCTTGTGGATTTTCCCCCCAAATTCTAACCCTGCCTCTGTGTATATTGTTATTATAGGGTTCTACCTATTATGAAGAAAACAGTCTACAAGTTTGCAATATCACTCAGCGCCAAGCCAGACTACCGTCTTAAAGGGAGAGTATACCTTTGGTAATTACTCCAAAAATTAATGACCAAAAACCATAAAAACTAATTTGGTAAGAAGCACTGCAGCTGTTGATGATGTATAACATTTTGAGAAACAATTCCCTTCAAAGGAATGTGATTTTAGAGAGAGAGGGATTAAAAAAACATTTCAATCTGAGAATTGTTCGGCACGAAACAGTTTCTCAGATTGTGTCTTCCAAATTACGAATTATTCTTCCTGCGTGGACAATAACCATTCCAGATATTCGGCAATATCTCAAAAACGCTACTAGTCACCTTTTGAAATGAAATTTTCACCGCTTAGTTGTATTGTAGATATTTATATAGAATAAAAACAACCGAACGGTTCCAAAAAGCAAAGGTATACTTTGCCTTTAAACACAAGGTGTTCACAACTATTAAATTACTCCTTGGAGTCATATAAAGTTGCAGTCTGGAAGCAATTACTAGAAGCAGAAAGAGCTCATCAGCAACAAAAAAACCTCCATGAATTTCACGATAATGGAGAAGCGTCATTTTAAATGGACTTCACACCACCCCTGAGGCAGTATCAGGTAGGATGGCTTTATAGAGACACCTGCTGTGAAGAACATCATCATCTCAAGTCATATGGGACAAGACGAGATGGATGGGACGAGTTGAGGGGAGGAGGGGGTGAAACAACGCCAGGAATCTGTGTCCATGACACTTGATTTGAACTTTGCATATTTTGTGAAACACGCAGCTTGACAAGTGATTCTCAAAATTGGGCTACTCTATACTGTGCACTTATATACATGATGTCCAAAAAGACCAAATATGCAAATTGTAGCTGACAATATTGTTAATATTATTTTTTAGGTACAGTGATGTTCATGTTATTGTACATGAATGCATGATACATGATCTCAAAATTGAGCTACTATACATTGCGCAAATTTACATGATGTCCCAAAAGACCAAGTATGCGTATTGTAGCTGACAATATTGTTAATATTATTTTCAGGTAAAGTGATGTTCATGTTTGTAAATGAATGTATGATACAGATGCAATGTACTATGTATAGAGTACATGTTGTACATCCGACAGCAAGGTATTTTGAGATGTCATTAGTATGGAGTGCTTTTGTGTTGCACTGCACATTATGTTGTAATGTAAAAAGCTTCTTTTAATTTACATTGTACTTTGGCAGGACTCGAAATTAACGCTGTATCGCAGTTCTGAGGCCAGTGTTTTTAGCATCGAGCTGGTAAACTCACAACCGGACAAGTCCTGCGTGGTCTTGTAGTTTTATTTGTGAATTTGTGTATTTGAACAAAATGTATGCACATTCATACAGCCATTATTTTAATCACCTGGAAAGAACAATGTCAATAAATAAAGCAGTGTTTCAATTATGGACAGTGTGAGTAGCTGGTCTTCACTGCGTGGTAAAATACCGGGTTGGTGGCAGACTGCTGATCAATTAAAAACAGCCAGCCACCAACAAAGGTCATTATCACGCAGTGGAGACCAGTTTCTTAAACTGTTATATTGCCATTAGTAAATACCTTTAACGAGAAAACACAATATAAAATATCAGAATTTGTGATTTTTTTTGTGCCATTCTTTAGGCTGTCCAATTTTTGCATGGGACCCAATCTCTATAGACATTTTTAATTAGTTATGCACATTTTCAAGAACCAGACTATGAGCTTTGAAAATTTACAGCACCATAAATAGAAATACTTTGATTGGTGTTCGGCTTTATGGTCTGGCGATTCTAGTAATTTCGTCTGACATGCCAATATATAATGAAAATATTAAATGTACATGCAGGTCCTTACACTTGCTGAAAATGTCAACAGCAATGAGTGCGTCAAGAATTTGTAAAAAAAAAAAAGATTTGCAAAATTTTGTGATTTCTGACATATTCGTCAATTTACGAAAAAGGTGACGATATGCAGTGGCGTGACCAGAGGAGGGGGGGGAGCACCCCCACTCAGAAACCTTGCCCCCCCTCAAACCCCTCCTAAACCCCCCCCCCCCAATGAGATCAAAAAATGCACAAATAAATGATGTCTTTACTCCCGCTTGTCCCCTTCCCCTCCTCCTCCCCCCCCCCCCCCGCCATGAAAATGTCCACCTACGCCACTGACATTGACTGATGGCGCAACCGAACATCCAATCATACTGACATGTATGGCATACTTATAGCAGCAAGGACCGTGGCCTACTTAGTACACGTATGATCTAATGCAAGACATGTATGTGCCTTATTCATGAGTTTGCCATCTTAAAGGGAAAGTATACTTTTGGTTTTTAGAACTGTTCGCTTGTTTGAATTCTATATAAATGCAGATACATACAATAAAACTAACCTGTGAAAATTCCATTTCAAAAGGTGGTCGCGTTTTTGAGATATGGCTGAAAAACTGGAGCGGATATTATAATTAGTAATTGAAATACACAATCTGAGAAACATTTCATGCAGAAACGTTTCTCAGATTGACAACTCTTTTGAGACCCTTTCTCAAAAACCGCATTCCTTAGAAGGAAATCGTTTCTCAAACTGTTTCACATTATCAACAGCTGCAGTGCTTCTTAACCAAGTAAGTTTTTATGGGCATTAATTTTTGGAGTAATTATCAAAGGTATACCCTCTCTTTAAAGGTATCGTACACGTTTGGTAATTACTCAAAATATATATTAGCATAAAAACTGACTTGGTAACGAGCAACATAGAGCTGTTGATAGTATAAAACATTGTGAGAAACGACTCCCTCTGAAGTAACGTAGTTTTTGAGAAAGAGGTAATTTCTCACTAAAATAATAAAAACTTCTTGCAAGAAGTTTTTATTGTTCTATCTGAAAGCACACAAATTTGTACAACAAGGGTGTTTTTTCTTTCATCACTTTCTTGCAACTTCGATGATCAATTGAGCCCAAATTTTCACAGGCTTGTTATTTTATGCATATGTTGGGACACACCAAGTGAGAACACTGGTCTTTGACAATTTCCAAACGTGTACGATGCCTTTAAATGAAAGTCTTACATCCCTGCATTCAAAGGATTTGTTGATGCATGGGGTGTAATTCAAAGTCATGTAGAGTGTTTTTATGCAACCAATGCACATGTTTGGTGCAATGACTTTCCAGTCCTCACATTCAGGTGTCTAGCCTCTGTTATAACTGTTCTCTGTTCACACAAGAGCAACATTGCTTTCCAATTAGCAAAGTACTTTAAAGTCCACGTACATCACTTGGATGTTAAGAATGAGAAGGTTAATGCCTGCTATCAGACTATTGATCATTTTTTGTATTGATGTGCAGGGCTCGAATTTGGGGTGAAAATTCCACAAGACCGCAGGGCTTGAAGCTCAAAATGTTTACCAGACCAGAATATATTTTACAAGACCAGAATCTTGTTGAGAAAGAACTTTCTACAAAGCTTATAATGTAAACTGTTTTTCTTTGAACAAGCACTAGAGAAGATTTCTTTCTTTCTCATTGGTCAGTATACTTTGATACTCAACAGAATTGAATGATATTTACTGTTACCAGACTCAAAGTCCACAGTTGAACATCAATTTTTCTTCTATTAATATTACACAGTGAGGTTTTATTATTTAATTGAAAAACCCCCAAAACACAAGCCCACCGGACTTGTCCAGTATTGAGTTTACTGGCCCGACACTAAAATCACTGGCCTTGGGCCTGCGGTCCGGTGCAAAAGAAATCGAGCCCTGATGTACAAAGAAAAGGGGAACAAGACAGGCATAATAAGATTTTGTACTTGGTTCTTCATTTTTCAATGGCATAGCTGAGAAACCAAACATGAGGAAATCAGCTGTTCAGTTGCATGCTCGATTCGGCTGCCTCACTTTCAAATTACCCTTGCAATCTGTGGGAACCCATTTCCGACTCAACTATTTCTTAATCATCCCCCATCCAGGTAACAATTTCTATAGACCTTACGTCCTCAAAAGGAGGTTTGCTCATTGGCTGATCATGCGCGCTAGCTGTGCTTTTTTCCATTGACCACTCAGCCACGACACGCCATACATTGCCTCAACCAGCGATCCCCTCTCTCTCTCTTTAACTTACCCATCTTCCATTGTCACCCTTCAGGAAGCTGAAGATCAGTTTAAGTTCCTTGACCGAGATGCTGTAACTTGCAATCACCCCAAGAATCTCCATCAATAGATCTGGCAGGGGGAGATAAGAAGATAAGCAACTTTAAGCTCGGAAAGGTTCAGTGCCTCAGAAGCAAAGATTATAGAGCGCCGAGGACGCAAGATGGGAGAACTGGAGCTCTTTATCTATGGTTGGAAACTGAAATACTCATGGGCGCCATGTATAGTGTTAGTGCGCACGTGCGATGTGCAATTTACAAATTTCATGGGAAAGGTCTTTCACGTAGATATCAATATATTTTTTTTAAACTCCTGCAGGCCTGGAATTTCATTTTTGAAAGGGCAAGGCCATTTTTATTTTGCAAATGGGCACTTTCTTTGGGAAAATCTTAAAGTCTATGGGAAATTTTGAAGGGGCACCGAGGCCAAGACCAAGGGCAACAGAGGACATGGCCTCTGTGGCCTCAGTGTAATTCCAGGCCTGCTCCTAAAAATTATATCACTGAGTACATATACATTTTGTGTACATGTGCAAGTGAACTGGAACAATCATTCAGAAAGCCCAATTTCACAGCTTCAGGTCATTTGGCAAGTAAGTGTATGCGCACCTGTTTGCACAGAAAGTATGTACACACGCGTACATTTGGATATGTATACAGGGGCTCGATTTCACAAAGCACTAAGAGTCATCTTTAAAAGATGAGTTGTTGCCGCGGTGAGTTGTACTGTGACATCACACTTTGCTCAGCAATTAAGATCGAAACACAGTTAAGATCAATCTTAGCTCTTTGTGAAATCGGCCCCGGGTTGTGTACAGTACGTAAGCATACAGTATGCACGTGGTGGTGGGATGGCTGATACAAATTATCTGTTCACCAAACCTTTAACCCATGCTCCCTCTAGGCCCACTCGCCTCGGGTGACCTCAATCCTCCAGTACCCTCCTCTCCCATGTCACTTCACTTGGTCTGGGCCCAATTTCATAGAGCTGCTTAAGCAGAAAATATTGCTTAACAATGTTCTGCTTAGCAGAAATGAGCAGGATACCAGTCACAAATTGTACATGTGACATAGTATTTTGGCTGGTAACACATTTCTGGTAAGCATAATTTTGTTGTGCTTAGCAATTTTTTGTGCTTAAGCAGCTTTATGAAATTGGGCCCAGGCCTTAGATAAGATTGGAATGCCTGACACTGTGGTAAGCAAGTGTTATATGCTTAATGCATGTCATAAGGGACCATTGCCTACAAGCTTTGCTTCTTAAATGGATCCCTCTGCAGTGTCACGTTTGTTTTGCATCTAGTTCTTCAAACCTATGTTGTGAAACATTTACTTTGCATTTTGTAATGATTTCTTTTGATTGATTGATATTGCCTTTTTGCTTTTGATACTGTGGAAATAAACTGAACCTTGAACCTATTTGGGCGTACAATCCTCAGTCCTTCTGAATCCTTCATTTCAGCAATGAGGATATTGACCCTTTGCAAGACACGCAGCGCACTTCCAAGAGCCAATCCTGTCCCCCATTCTAGGTGTCAAAATGTACACACAGATACTGACCCCCCAAAATGGTGGAAATGGTAGACGCGCATTTTGCTGAAGTGCGTTCCGCATCTGTAAGGGGTCAACAGAAGGATCTGGTGGGGTTACATGTACATATGCATTCTTTTAAAATAATAATAGTACTGGGTTCTTATAAAAGGGCTTTAAAACACCCCTAGGAGTGTGGGTTCTTATAAAAGGGCTTTAAAACACCCCTAGGGGCGTATCAAAGCACTCATTATTTGTTTTCCAACAGGATATAAGCAGAGCTTTGTTTTTTTAAATAATGAGACCCATTTTATGTAGCAATTTAAAATGGTTTACAAGGTGCTGCAGTGCTTTTAGCAGCCACTGCCAGAAACAACAGGATAAACCCCTTCTCATAGCCACAAGTGTAACTGGGTTCTTTTAGGTGCATTACACAACACACAGGACCCACGGCTTTACGTCCCATCTGAAGGTCGAGGCAATAATGGTTAAGTGTCTTGCTTAAGGACACAAGTGTCAAGAAACACCAAGGAGCTTGAGTCCAGTACGCTTTACCGCTCGGCCACGACACGCCACATTAAGGAGACTATTTGTATACATACCTGACAGCATTTCATTACATGACTGGAGTTTGTTGACAAGCTTCTGGATGAGGGAGACCTCGGTGCAAGCTTGGAGATTCAGCAGACTCTTCCTTAAGATGGCAATAAACATGCTCCATATCTCCGCCTTCAGACAGAGGAAAGAAGAATAACAGAACAACTAATGAGCAATTGAAGAGAAGGCATTAAACTCATTTCTTTAAAAATATTGGCTAATTAGCAGGCTAATTAACATACTAACTAATGGTCTCTTCGTGAAACCACAAAAGTGAGTTGACCTAGTACTTAAAGGCACTGAACACGTTTGGAAATTGTCAAAGACCAGTGTTCTCACTTGGTGTATCCCAACATATGCATAAAATAACAAGCCTGTGAAAATTTGGGCTTAATTGGTCATCGAAGTTGCAAGAAAATGATGAAGGAAAAAACACCATTGTTGTACAAATTTGTGTGTTTTCAGATAAGAATAAAAACTTCTTGCAAGAAGTTTTTATTATTTTAGTGAGAAATGACCTCTTTCTCAAAAACTACGTTACGTCAGAGGGAGTCGTTTCCTACAATGTTTTATACTATCAGCTCTCCGTTGCTTGTTACCAAGTAAGTTTTTATGCTAATATTTGTTTTGAGTCATTACCAAACGTGTACGATACCTTTAAATCTTTCAGTGCCAAGGTCGTACATGTACATGTATGATCTATTTTATGTATTCCGAAAGCGCCATTATCGTATGTACAATCTCAAAAAGTGTCATAAATCATATGTAGGCCTACTACCCATAATATACATGTTGTCACGAGAGGGCATTATCACTCAAGAAATACTATTGTCATTAGGATGTACCAAGGCAACACGAATCAGCAAAATACATTTTGTTTGGTGAGAAAGACTTACTATTGTTATTTGTATGGATACAAAATTTCGAAAAACCTCAAAAAGCTGGGCACTGAAAGAGTTAAACGCTCATCTGAATGACGTATTTTTACATAGGAAAGGGACATGTATGTCATGTGATCACGCAAACACTAACCTAAGTGGCTCTTTGTGAAAACGTAAGTAAATTTGATCTACATTACGTTCTTCTGTTACAATATTTCACCTCTTTGGGGATGTATGGATCTTTATGAAATTGCAAAATGAAATTACTGAGATATACGCCCCCTTCCTGTTTTAATAATCAATAATTTGTCATTTTAACTTCATGAAAACGGTGACGATATAAGAGAAATGGCAAATTTACAACAGTTGTTAAGTTACGTACTACTCCTAGGCAGGGCTTGAATTTTACACTGGACCACAGGCCCCCGAGGCCAGTAGTCTCAGCTGCTCAGTGTCGGGCCAGTAAACTCATGACCAGACAAGTCCATCGGTCCATGGTCGGTCTTGTGTTTTTCAATTGAACAATAATACCTCACTGTGTAATATGATGTTCAAAAGTTTACTTTGGGTCTGACTTTGAGTCTGATAAAATACTATTATATACTGTACCTTTCCATTCTATTGAGTAATGAGTTATACTTTTATTGTTATAATTTGTATTGGTTTATTCAAAACACTCCTTGCAATCCAAATGCTGAATTGCACAGACAGTGCTTGTACATGAACATTAAAAAAAACATAAAAATACAATATAATACAGAGTCTACATGTAGTACCCATTAAAGACCAGTGAGATAAATATTATCTTACATGTCTTAGTGTTCGTTCAAGTAAAAAACTGTTAAATGCATGTTAAACTGTGTCGGGATTTTTTTTTTCTCATTTTGATTCTGGTCTTGTGAAAACAATTATGGTCCAGCAAACATTTTGAGCAACAAGCCCTGTGGTCTTGTGGATTTTTCCCCCTGAAATCAAATCCGGCTACATGTACACGTGCATCATGTATTACATGTATACATACCTGTTGTTATACACACACATATATGTGTGTATAACAACACGTACACACACAGTTTGGATTTAATCACTCATCACTAATTCTCATTATTGTGTTCATTCAAATGAGTTTTTAATTGATCAATTTAAAAAAGAAAAAACTTCAAATGGGATCGCATACATATTATCTCTGCACCATCAATAACTGAACACTAGATGTATTTGTCATGCCTGCCGTAAGCCATGTGCTCCAATCGGATTCAGTTCACGCACACACTGGGATTCAAGCACAGACTGTGAATTGCAATTTTTTACAAAGACCAGGGTTTGCCCTTCCCTTTTTTAAGTGACGGCCAGCAGGACCAGTCAGCTTGTCATTTCAATAGTCTGTTACCTTTTTCACTAGTCCATATTTTAAATGAAATAGGGACACTGAACTAGCCAGCAGGGACACTGAACTAGCCAGTCGGACCACTTGGAGTGAATTCTGACTGGTCCTCTCGGGTGTTTCAACTAGCATTTGGCCAGCAGACCACTGTTAAGGGAGAATGCTGCATAGACATGAATTGGGATAATACATGTAGCTGCTGGATATTGAACTTTTGAACATAATGGCACAGGGCTCAAATTTGTTCAGGAAAATCCACAAGACCGCAAAACTTGTAGCTTAAAATCTTTACAAGACCAGAATTGCTGTACAAGACCAGAATCAAAACGAGAAAGAACTTTAACAACACTATGTAAAATGTTGTAATTGAACAAGTATAAAATAAAAGATTAATCTAATTAAATGTGTAAGTATATTTAGAATTAGAACTGAAAAATATCAGACTCAGTCAATATTTGAACATCATTTTATGATATTACACAGTGGCAAAGTCGTGAGTTCAAATCCCACCCAAGTAATATACCCCTGGATTTAGTTCACAGAACTCGGGAAAGTACTGAGTACATGTATGACAGTGCTTGACACACATCAATATATGGGTAAAAACAAAAACAGTATTGTTTGTCAGTGCAAATTTAACATCTATGAAAGCTTGTTGTACATGTACATGTATCCTACACTAATGCTTTGAATGGAATGTCTGACAAATTGGTGGATTGAAAGGAAAGATCAGGCCTCGAATTTGGGGGAAATCCAAGAGACCGCAGGGCTTGTACATGTGTAGCTCAAAATGTGAACCAGAATTTATTTTACAAGACCAGAATCAAAATGAGAAAAATTAGTTTAACATGCATTTAACTATTTTTATTTGAACAAGCACCAAGACATGTAAGAAAAAATTTATCTCATATTCGTCTTTATGGGTGTTAGGTATACTTCATTACTCAACAGTACTGAAAGGTATATCAGACTTAAAGTCAACATTTGAACATAATTTGTTTTCTCCTCAAGATATTACACACTGAGGTGTTGTGATTCAATTAAAAAAACAAAAGACCGCGGGACTTATCCGGTCAGGTGTTTCCCCAGCCCTACACTATAATCACTGGCCCTCTGGGCCTGCGGTCCAGTGTAAAATTGGGAGCCCTACAGATGTTGAACTGTTTCCTCACCTGTAGCTTCTCCTCACAATGATCGATGAGCTCCAGGAGATGGTTGATATTCTCAGGATCTTCAATGACGAAGTTGGACTCCAAGTCAAACTCCCCACCCACAAGCTGTTCGACAAAACATACAAAGAAAGATTTCAAGACAAACCTACATAATATGTACATTAAAGGGATTGTATACGTTTGGCAATTGGAACTCACTGTTTGTTTCAATCCTATATAGTTGTAGATATATATATACCATAAAACTAACCTGTGAAAATTTCATTTCAAAAGGTGATTTGAGATATTGCCGAAAATCTGGAGCGGTTATGTCCACGCAGGAAAAATAATCTGCAATTGGAATACACAATCTGAGAAACGTTACTGTCATTAACGCTTCTCAGATTCAAATTTTTGGGGGATACAAAGTGATATTTTTTCCATAACCGCAATACTCCTAAGTGAAAAGTTTCTCCATTACACTATCCAAAGCTGCAAGACTTCTTACCAAGTAAGTTTTTATTGAAATTAATTTTCAGAGTCATTACCAAATGTATACAGACCCTTTAATCAAAATAATAATAATAATGCAGTTTTTATACACACCTGTAGTGCGTTTGATACCTGAAGGGCGTCCCAAAGCACTAATTATTTTTTCTACAGGTATGTAGAGCTATGTTTGGAAAATACACATGAAATAAGACCTATTTTCAGGGGTGAGGTTGTATGAGAAGGAAAAATCCTGAAAATTGGATAACAGTTCAATCTTGGTGTAAAGTAAATCCCATAAAATTGCAAGGATATTACATTTAAGAAGTTTACAGACTCTCTACAAGATTTCTATAAAATAAAATTTGAAGGTCTAGTCATAACAAGGGCCTAGTATTCCACCTCTGTGATGGCCTCTTTCATAAAAATCTGAAGGTACACGGAGATCAAAACAAAATCAGGAAATCAGGAAAAATCCTGACAAATCGCATGCCTGCATTTGATATGTATATACATGTATATACGTGGACTATATTTATACATGTGGCACCTTGTAACGGTTTTCAAGGTACTGTGGCACAAACTTAATGGTGCCAACCACACCAGAAACACAAGGGAAAAAAACCTCCTGACAATAAGTGCACTGGGTTCTTTTACGTGAACTACTCAACACACGAGTCCTACAGCTCAACGTCCCATCCAAAGGACGAAGCAACAATGGTTAAGTGTCTTGCTTAAGGAGGACACAAACCTCAAAACCAGGACTCGAACCCACACTCTGACGATAAGAAACACCAGAGCTCGAGTCAGGTGTGATTGACCACTCCACCATGACATGCCATGTATTGGCCAAGCAGTTTAGAGCATCGAATTCAAGATCTGGTGATTAAGTCATCAGGGTGTGGGTTCGAATCCCGGTCATAACACTTGTGTCCTTAGCAAGATGCTTTACTATAATTGCTTCTCTTTACCCAGGGTATATATGTGTACCTGCGAGGGTAGTGGTTGATATTGTGTTTGAAAAAACCTTTGGAGCGCCACAGCAGCCCAGGGTCTGTATACTCCCCAGGGAGCTGAGAAAGATTAAGGGAATGTTATATTGGCCCAGTGACCAAGGCACTAATGTAAAGCTCATTGATAGGTTATTGTAAAATGCGCTATATAAGAACTAGTTATTGTTATTACTATTATTGTATACTTATTATATGTATATAATAAGTAGGGTAGATGGCCTTAGCTTTCGATCCAGACCGGACCTTCTTCAGAGGCAACAAACACAAACAAAACAATATCCATTTATAGAAAAAGAGAGGGGAAAGGGATTAAGGGAAGGATCCAGAAAGAAGCGGGAAAATTATAGCCAATCAAAGTTTCTATTTCAGAAACGTAATTGTATATTTTATGTATTAATTATTTTAATGTATATTGTATATTTTATGTATCCCCATGTAACTTTACTTCTTCAGCCTATAAACACAACAACCCGATTTAATGCACGCGATCTGACTATGAACCAAGTGCATGTATCTCACTTTATACAAAGTAAGTATTTCTCCATCCCTTGTTCAACCAGATTGAAATCGAGTTGTGTACATTTCTACAAGACATGTACATAAACCTTACCAAGGCTCAAATTTCAGAAATTCTCTTCCAGATCACAGCAGCTTTGAACTGTCACTGGACTGAGAAATATTTGTACATGACCGTTTGTCATGTTTGTATGTAACCAACTAGTTGTTTACTTCGTATGTTTGCTGAATTTTTATAATTTAATGTCTACATGTACATGTAGGGCCTAGACTTGGAAAATCAATCAATCAGTCAATCGTAAAACAATTTAAGGCGCCAACCCAACGGGCGTTGCTCATAGCACCGTACATATAAGCTCTCAAAAAGGTTATGAGTGAAGTTTTGAAGATGCAGGCCTGGAATTTCATCTTTGAGAGGGCGAGGCCATTTTTATTTTGCTAAGGGCTCTTTCACTGAAAACTTGTCAAATCTATGGGAAACTTTTGAAGGGGCACCAAGGCCAAGATCAGGGGCAACAGAGGCCATGGCCTCCGTGGCCTCTGTGTAATTCCTGAGATGGCTACTGTGGGAGATTGTTTGATGTTCTCAGGAAGAGAACTTTGGGAGCAATTAAAAAACTAATTATTTGAATCAACTCAAGTTAATTTCAATTATTCACAGGTTGAAACACTTTTGGATGGTTTCAGGTACTTACAAAAAAGATTACAACCTTAGGGTCACGAAGTTTGTCAATTTAATAAAATTCAAAAATTCAATTCAAACCATTGGAAAAATGCTGCTAACATGAAGGTAAAATAGTGGTACACCTTTTTTGAGCTTCTTGCTAATTGATGTATCTGTTTGAAAAGACATCTTGATCTAAGGACTTGTTTTGGGTTATTACAAACACTAGTGCTTGGAATCGTATTATAAGTGTATGCATGCACTTAGCCAACAATTCTCGCCATTACCTCGTCGTGTGCCCGTAAGGACGTAACGAAAGAAAGAGCATTAAGCAATTATTGTGCAAAATTGTGTTTCAAGAAAACCGAGCGTGAAAGTTTGATCGGTTTTCTGCCATTCATAAATCATTATAGGAAGGTTAAATTCAGCATGGGATTGGGAAAACACGTCTTGGGGGTAATTCTAGCCGCAAAAATGTAAAGTCTGTAACAGGCCTGAACCGTAATGCCACATTTTTAGGTCAGGAGCCATTTTATTGCTTTCAACCTTCTAATGTTGGAACAAAATGTACTTTGTGTGCCTCGTACCCTTCTTCCGAGCAGTCACACATTGACCTTTAATATTTTCACATTTTGTTGACAGCCTAACTTCGCGCATGAACATTCATTAGTAATGCAACAAATCAGGAAGTATGAATATAAAGTATGGACAAGTGAAAAAGCTGACCAACTATATGATAATTATGAATACATAATAATACGTCAAATATTGATAATAAAATGTCCTTAAAGCAGGCGGAAAAAAACATTGGTAATTGTCAAAGACCAGTATCCACACTTTAGGCCTACATGTATTGGTTACCTTTGGTTGTGGTGCTATAATTTGCTGAGAGACTCTAAAAGGGAGGGTATACCTTAGGTAATTAATCCAAAAATTAATGACCATAATGTAACCCAACATATGAAATAACAAACCTGTGAAAGTTCAAGCTCAATCGGTCATCAGAGTCACAAGAAAATACTGATTTCAAACATCGGGTTTAGGACTAATTGATTTAGTTTTAATTTCTCAAAAAATATAACATTTCAAGCAGAAGTATTTCGAGGGAAGTTTTCCACCATGACCATCTTCACACCATGTGCAAATATGTGAACACTCACTAATGTTCTGGTATCCTTGAAAGGCTTTGGACACGTTTGGTAATTACTCAAAATATATAATATTAGCATAAAAACTTACTTGGTATCGAGCAACGGAGAGCTGTTGATAGTATAAAACATTGTGAGAAACATCTCCCTCTAAGGTAACGTAGTTTTTGAGAAAGAGGTAATTTCTCACTAAAATATTTGAATCTGAGAAAGACTTCAGGCCTGAAGCCTTTCTCAGGCATCTGAAAGCACACAAATTTGTGCAACAAGGGTGTTTTTTCTGTCATTATTTTCTTGCAACTTCGATAACCAATTGAGCCCAAATTTTACAGGTTTGTTATTTTATGCATATGTTAGGATACACTAAGTGAGAATACTGGTCTTTGATAATTACAAAACATGTCCAGTACCTTTAAGGGGCCATTACATGTACATGTATGAGTAACCAATATTTAAACAATGTTTCAATCTTTTTTTGGAAATTTTTTTGACTTACCCACCACCCCAAATTTTGAGTTTTAAATATTGACAGACTTTTAAATACACACTCCTTACACTAGACTACATAATGCTTCAAATGAACAAGATATTTTAGAAATTACATCAATGCTCCCTCAGCTCAGATGTTTTCAACATGTTCAATGGCTTTTCCTAGCATGCAGCATGTAACTTTGTTGTTGAAACAGAGGAGGAAATTCACGCCGAACTCCATATCAGGCGCGAAGGTCGGCCATCAAAACAAGCGTGACCGATAACAATGGAACAGCACAAACATGACAGACAATCTGTAAGACGCTTCTGTGTATTTCTATTACTTCTATTATTTTATTGGTTTTTATATTGGTTTTCTATTATTCTACTGGTTCATTTTAATTGAAAACTGAATTTTGATTTTCAGTAAATATATTCTGACCTAGACACCCACAATGTTGAGGGGAAAAAATCGAATGGCCTCTAACAAAACCCAAACACCAACATGACACAAAAAAAAAAAATGTCTTAAACATTCTCAATGTTGAGAAATAATTCTAAGACCCCGATGTACATGTACTTGTATTTGAATGCTCTTTCTCATCTATTTGATTAGCAAATAAATCAATTTTCAAGTTTTGGGCAGGAAGTGCCTATTTTTGGTAAGGAGCGCAAATTTCATCACAGTTTTCTGCAAGATTCCCCATACAAAATTAATGAGTAAATTTCAAGTACTGTATGCATTGCTACAGTATCGTGCAGATAAATACCAAGTTATAAACCACAAGGAAAACAGACAGGGTAAATTTTAAACAATTTAGGGTCTTACAAAGAAACATTAACTAGATAAATAACTCCATGGTTCCTGCATTTATTCTTATTCTTATTATTTTATTCAGCATTACGATTCAAGCATACAGGGAAAACACACAACAGGTAAACTGATTACAAAGCCAATGATGTCCCAGAAAGCTGTTTGAACACGGCTTTATGTCCATCGGGGTCCTTAAAAAAAACAAAAGACAAACAAATACAATACAAAACGAAAAAAATTGCACAGGAAAAAGCGAAAAATGGTGATCAAAAATATGTTTAAAAACTGTTAAAATCTAGATTGAGAGGTGAGGTGTTGTTTCACTGCCCTTTTTTTGTGTGATGGTTGGAGCATTTGATGCTATATAGGAAGTATGTACATGTAGATTCCATTCATGAATTCCAGTACCTGCGTCTTTTACTCTTGGAATTGGTGGAACTATCCCTAGTAGAATAATTATGAATACATGTTTATAATCTGAAACCTTCCTGAATGTCTGATGGAGGTAGTCTGGTGCCACTTCCTGAGCAATTTGTTATAACATGGTTCAGCTTGAGTAGTGTAGGTGTACCAATTAGTACATCCATTGAGTGTTCTTGGTTGAAATTAATCCCTTACATGTGCATGGAGCTATTGTACCAACTGACCATGGCTGAACTAAAACCCAGGGCTTACACTGCTGATTACCGATTACTCCATAGCCCAGACCCTACTTACAACCGACATGATGTATGCTGTACACTTTGTCCGTCCGTGTACATGTACACATACGACCGTTATGACTGTACCAATGATGACTACACAGCGACATGATGATGGCTGTGCACCCTGTTACCATGGCACTAAAGACAGATGATAATGAAAAACCGTAATTACACATCGCATGGCATGATCTCAGGCAACGCAGGGGTCTCCGAGATGACGGCCATCAGACCATCAGCCTGTGAAGGAAGTGCGCAGTGGAAAGGGTTACACAATGTGTAGCTTTTAGAGTGTTGCGAGAGAACACTTCTAGCTTTAGGTGAACCGTGGAGGACGATGAACATGTGAAAGAGAATAACCTGTGTGTATTCATGCTATACAAATATACAAAGATTCCAATTTGTTCATAGCTTAATAAATTGCTTAAAGCAAATTTCTTAACGGTAGGCAAATTGCTTCATGGTAGTAAGCAAAACTCTTAATGGCAAGCAAATTGCATAATGGTGAGCAAATTGCTTTTGGTAAGCAAATTGCTTAATGGCAAGCAAATTGCCTAATGGTAAACAAATTGCTTAATGGTTAGCAAATTGCTTAATGGTAAGCAAATTTCTTAATGGTAAATAAATTGCTTAGTGGTTAGCAAATTGCTTAATGGTAAGCACATTTTTGTGAGCCAACTATAGCAGAAAATTTGCTTAAGAGTAACCGTATTTCACAAGTGAGCAAGGAAATTAGTCGGCCAGCTTCTGGTTCGCTGTGGATGGTGCAATGTTAGTTTTTGTTAGTAGTCATTCATTGCTTACATGTTTATGGTACGCGTAAGCGCCGAAAGGTTAGTATGGCTATGAAATGGAAATTGCACGGTAAGCACAAAATTTGCCATTATGTAGCTCTACGAAATTGGGCGGTGGTGGAAAGACACAGGGCATACTTTACTACTAGCACATTTTGTACACCTCATTCAAAATGAATTTTAATTCCATCAACTGTGTACTAGAACATTCATTTGTACAAAATACATAATGTGATACATGTGTAGACCTATCATTACAGTATCACACTGTAAAAAATGGTGTATACTGTAAGTGACACTTTTTACTGAATCATTTTCACAAACTGTGAAATATTGAATATTTAAAGGTTTTTCACTGCAAAACCTACTATACAAACACTACATTTGTAACTAAAAAAAAAAATGTTTCATCATCCTAAAATATTGGTCAACAAATTTCATCAAGACTGACCAATTGTACAATTGTACATAAGTGTAGGGACCGTCAAAATTTTCAGGTCGTACAGAGAGCACCCCATCAACATTTTTCTTTCAAAATTGATGAACCTTATTTTAATATCAACATTTCACACACCTTTTACCCCTTTCATGCACCAATAATTTTAGTGATAAATTGATCATACGGACACATGAATTGTTTACTCCTTTTTTTGCAGATGGCGACCCTCCCCCCCCAAAAAAATAAATAAATAAATAAAAAGGTCACAATAGCAGTCCTCTTTCCCTTGCTGAAATCTGTGTGGCCCTACGATCTTTATTTTTCATTATACAAATATATTTTCTGACGAATTAAAGTCTTATGTCGTCTCTGATCCCCTCCCGTCATACTCTTTGTATGATGGTAAAAATTCTGACAACTTTGGACAACACCTAAGGGTTGCCAGAATAATATGGTAGCATTTTGTGAACAGAAATTAATATACATCCACAGGTCTGATACCTGTACTTCACACAGAGGCAACGGAGGCAATTAACCTCCATGCCTCTGGTCATTGCCTTGGTGTGTCATGGCCAAGCGGTCAAGCACACTGGACTCAAGCTTTGGTGTTTCTGATCACCACAGTGTGGGTTCGAATCCCGGTCTTGACATCTGTGTCCTTAAGCAAGACAATCCCAGCCTTGACATCTGTGTCCTTAAGCAAGACACTCGACCATCTTCGGAACATAAAAGCCGTAAGTCCCATGCACTGTTGTGTAATACACGTAAAAGAACTCAGTACATTTATCGTTAAGAGAAGGGATTTAATCCGGTGTTTCTGGCATGGTTGGCTGCATTAAGTTTGCGCCAGAGCACCTTGTAAACCGTTACAAGATGCGCGTGTATGTAAAATGGGTCGTATAACATTAATACTACAATAATTTATTGAGTTTATATTGTGCTCTCTCAAGGATCAGCCTATTCAAGTGTGCATTACATTAAAAGTCCTGCTAAAAATGACACAAAATTATAATTTCCAAATATCACTCTGCATACCTGTAGAAAAAATAATGGGACGCCCTTCAGATATGAAGAGTACCATAAAAACTGCATATTAATATTATTATTATTTGGTGCCCCTTGAATTGTTTTACAATAGACTTTGCAAGTCTCGCGCATATCGAAAAACGAGAAAAAACTCGAACAAAGACTATTATATTTTTCTATGAAATAAAATCTTCCTTTAAAATTATATTTATAAATACAAAATTCTTGACAATAAAAATTACCATAGCAAGTAAATTTTCAATTTTTGATAATACAAACAATTTGTTCAAATTAACATTAAAACAAAATTTGAAATTTGGACGAGAATATTATTGTTAGAAATCCCATTGCCAATCACGCCCGAATGTGTGTGTCTATCACGTATGTTTAATGACAACATGCCCGTCAGTTGGGCAAAATTCTTAATTTTTTTAAGTAACCGGAAACAAGTCAAGTCTTATTCTCGGGTTTTCTTCGTTATTTTGTTGAATTGGTTTTACTTTCATATTGTTTATCACTTAGTATTGCATTCCCAACATCATATATAATTTTCATGGCCGTAAACTACGTTAAACTAAAATAATTGACAAAACAAAATTCTGCCCATGTAAAACTCCGGTTGGGACTGCAATGGTCCCGGAAGTTTGAATATGCGCGAGACTTGCACAGTCTATACAAAAAATATATTTTCCTTACAAGAACTAACTACCAAGCCTGTGTATGTAAAGTAAATTACGTATTTACAGTAAACTAGTTTTATAATATTTAATGAACACTTGGTAAAACGCCAATATCTGCCAAAATTTACGCTCATGGTACATACATAAAACCATTAAATTCATTTTAAAAATTATGAAAAAAACATAGCTGGGTTTTTAATAAGGCAGGGGACAATTTTATCAAGCAATTTCGCAAGGCAAAGACTGATTATGTTTTGTACACACTGAATGCTACGTAGCAAATGATGATTTTTAAGTAGCAGGTACATTTCGTGTAGCATTTTGCGATGCTATACAAGGGAAATGGCTCACTGTAAGGAAATGAATGAAGACAGGGGATTGTTTTGGGGGGTAGTTCAAGGAGGAGATTGTTCCAGAGTTGCAAGGTAGTGTGGGAGAAAGACTGTTGACCCCCAAAGAGTGATTGGTGCAGGGGAAAAGTCAATTGAAATCATTTTTGTGGTCGGAGATTCCTTGCCGGATGGTACAATGTGATTAAGTCATCGATGCAACTAGGTGAAATGCCCTGCAGTGAACATGGCGAATGGAAGACATGAATGAGCACCTTAAAGATAGGGTCATGGACTAGCACCCCCTGAACAAAGATATTTGACAAAATAGGGAGACCGCCAACATAGGGATTGATAGCTCAGTTGGTAGAGCACCAGCACGTTAATCCGGAGGTCGTTGGTTCAAATCCCGCTCTAGTCAATTTTTCTTTGTTCAACCCAAAATTATTTAAAAATTTACCCAGTCAGTTTCCCTTGTGGTTTATTACTTGATAGATTGGTAAATACTCCACAAAAAAATGGCCTTAAAAACTAACTTGGTGAGAAGCACTACAGCTGTTGATAGTATAAGCGCCTTGAGCGTCTTTTTAGGCGGATTTTGGCGCTATATAATTAAATGCTTTTTATTATTATTATTAATATTATTATAAACTATTTTTGAGAAAGGATTCTCCTGTAAGTAATGTGGTTTGGATAATTGTTCACGGGCGTCCCAAAACATTTGAATCTGTACAACGATTCATGCATGAATCTCAGATTTCTGAGGGTTGGTGTCCGTCCATCCAGAGATGCCGGCTGGTGCCCGCTGTCACCTTGCTAAACGTGAATGAATAGGCAGTTCTAGTGAAAATACCGTGAGAGTTTTTACTGCAATTTTCCCAGCAAGTAGACACTGTGTTCAGCTACAACTTCCACATGCGACTTTTATTGTATCTTTCTTTTACAATTTTGCCTATAAATCAGCATTACCTCGACAAAATCCAATCTATGACGCCTACCTTTAAAGGCAAAATGATGAGTAATGGGGTAGCCAGAGAAGGGACTTGAGTATGGGGGGGTTATATTGGTTGCTCGTTTGGATAAGTGTGACAGGATGAGCAGAGGCGTTTTTTGAAGGCGTTGGAGCCTGACAATTTAATATTGTGGCAGGTTATACCTGAGGGAGATGCAGAAATCCAAGCGATACGACATGAATACGTGAACCAGTTGTTCTGTAGCTGTGCAATTAACACACATGTAGGTATTACGAATAAAGAGGAGATTGCGGGGATGATAAGAGACCAATTTGGATGCATTGGATTGATAAGTCACAAGTTGCAAAAATAATGCCAAGGTTGAAGGTTTTGGCACGTGGAAGAAGGGGTGAATGTTAGAATCAACAATCCGGATGAATTGGATCTTAACCTTGGCGAGTGTTGTACACGTGTGTTATATTTACCCCTTGCACGCATGTTGCACGCGTGTCACACGTCTCACGCATGTCACACGCAGCGACTGCGCAACGCACACAATTTTGGGAGTCAACAGGTAACCACTACATCGCCTTCAACACTTTGTAACCATGGGACGTTGACTTCCAAAATGGTGCAACCAAGATTATTGTGATGGTGAATTGGGGTCAAAACATTATACTTGCGGATACGTATACAATCTCGGCATTCACCACTTATGCACAATTTGAACGCGTATATAATGTACACAAACGTTCATCTGATTTTTTGTTTTTGATTTTTTTTGGGGTGCACAATGTTTACCAAATTTTCTTGTGTGCTCCCTATTCTACATCGGTACAACATTCAGTGTTTTTCCTGCAAGGTGTGTGGAGCTACATTTTTGAAGTATGAGACCTTTTTCCTTTACATACATGTAGCACCATGTAATGGTTTACAAGGTGCTGTGTAATGGTTTACAAGGTGCTGCAATGGCACAATATGCAGCCAATCAAACCAGGAACACCAGGTCGATACGTGCAAATTTTGGCCGATACGAACAAATAAAATAAAAATATTAGTTTTTCACAAAAAACATCAAGAAAAAAACATATAAAATGTTCCAGATTGCACAGTAGGGCTTTCAAAAACCAAGATAACACCAAGTAGAAAACATTCAGCGTGCTTCGGCCAAACATTTGGGTCCAGAATGCCCCCCAGTTTTGAAAAATCCTGGGGAGAACCCTGCAGTATTCACATGAACACCTGTACACATGCGCAAGTACACGTATGTTTGCACTGTAGTCTGTGTACTCACTGTGTAGTAATACACAGTGTACATTTTGTATGTAGTATTATTATGTACAAAAAACCTTGAAATAGAGCCCAGGGAACGCTGTCCTTGTGTGGATGAAGCGTACATCAATACCTTGTGGTCAATACTCGTGCAAGCCTGATACTTTGATCTTGTCAGGGCAAGACTGGATTTTTCCCCCTGGGAAAGAGCACCTCTCTGTGAGGGAAATATACATTTCTATCGAGAGAAATGACCAATGACCAGTGGGCATAGAGGCGACTGACCTCCATGAAGTATCCAACCGGCATGTGCAAGGCAATGGCCTGGGCCTAATTTAGAGCTGCTTAAGCATATGGAAAAAAATGCTCAGCGCAACAAATGCTTACCAGAGTAAGGTTACCAGCTAAAATACCATTTTACATACAAAATATAAATTATATCCTGCTGAGTTTTGCTTAGCATAAAAATGTGAAACAATGAAACTGGGCCTTGAGTGTACATGGTGTTTGGCAAAAATGCATTAGGCATATTTAATATTCCCTTTGGTTTTTATCATCCAACCAGCGCCTGCTGGGTTCTCCCCAGGATTTTTCAAAACTGTGTGGGCAACCTGGACCCATTGTTTCAAAGTTTGACCTGGGCACGCTGAATTGAAACGAGGTCCTTGGAATGTTTTTTACTTGGTGTTTTTCTTCGGTTTTAAAAGCCCTACAGTGCAATCTGGTGCATTCTAAATGGTTTTTATCCAAAAGATCTTTGTGTGAAGTTGATCTGAAATCTCCCCCCCCCCCAAATAAAAATAATTAATTAAATAAATAAACAAATAAAAAATAAACATGTTTTATTATTTGTTAGGGGGTGGGGGTGGGGGGAGCGTATCAGCCGCACAATTTGCGCATATCAGCCCTCAATTCGCGTGTATCGCCCTGATACGCTAACTTGTGCATGGTAAGAACCCTGATGTGTAAGGAAAAATGATCCAGTGACCTGAATGCATAGCAAAATGGTCATGCGCACCGAGTATTTTCTTTGTTTTTTTTATTGGCGATCTAAGTAATTTACTAGTATATCCTGCAAATCTTTCTAGGCATAAGAGGCTATTGAAATTGTAATATACGTGTGCATAAATGATACATGTACTCTGTGTGTATCCACACATTTACATGTACACATCAATACACATTTGTGCATTGCACCATTCACTTGAACACTGTTATTACTTGAAGAGCCATTATGGATACAAAATATATTTTACATGAATGCACACCCAATGCTTTCATCACTTCACTTCGGTATTCAAAAAAAATTTTTTTTAGAGTCAATGTCACAAAGAAAACCCTGACTCAACAATGCTAAGACAACAAAGGTTCTCATATAGAAAGCACCGGGATTTATTGTTTCTTTCAAGAAAATATGAGATTCGTTCAGCATGAATCTCAAAACCTCAGCAGTGAACCATGGCCGATAATTGGTCCCATGGCTGGAGTCTAGGCTGGAATCTTGCTTCACCTCGGTACCTCTAATTGAGCTGAATACAATGATAAACAACGGTGGCACCCTCTCCGATCTCTCATACATGTAATCCTCTTCTTAACAAAAGGACATAGGTCTGGAATAGGGGATTGCACAATAATCCCCAGGTAAAAAGGAGATTTCGAGTGTAATTTCCAGTCCAGCTTGGTACAGGGGGAAATGAAGCATTGCACGGTGCGTGCATGCACTGTACACAATGGAATGTCAAGCGTGTGAACATTCTGGTGATTCCGAGTTTACACAATTTTACCAGTTTGTTAGACCTCCGTTGTGGATTGCAGGGCCGGTTCTCCCCACGCACAAGCTAGCGTATTGGGCCGATACGCATGATTTGCGTGCGATATTAATAATAATTTTTTTAAAAATAATTTCACAACATCAAGAGAAAACCATTAAGAATGCTCCAGATTGCACAGAGGGCTTTTGAAAAACCAAGATAAACACCAAGTAGAAAACATTCCGAAGACCTTGTTTCAATTCAGCATGCTTCGGCCAAACTTCCAAAATTTTGGTCCAGAATGCCCCACAGTTTTGAAAAAGCCTGGGGAGAACCCTAGATTGCACATTTGAGTTCTGCCTTTTATTTAATATTGGGTCATCCCCAGCGAACTGCTCTACCATCTTGAGTTTTTAATTTAGAAGTAACAATGAAAATGCAGCCAGCATATGCAATTTATAATTGTACACACAGACATGCGTATGTAAATTTGATTAAGTTGTGTACAGTGCAGACAATGTTGACACAACTGTAATAAAAGAGATTGAAAGCACATTGGTATTTGTCAAAGACCAGTATTCACACTTGATGTGACCCAATATTTATACATAAAATAACAAACCTGTAAAAGTTTAAGCTCAATCGGTCATTGGAGTCACGAGAAAAAAGTGGTAAAAAAACTTAAAAGTTTTCACTGTTTTCAAACATTGAGTTTTGGACTTGCAAGATCAAAACTGATTATTTTATTCATTTCTCAAAAACTGTTGCACTTCAAGAAAAACTTTTGAGTTTCCCAACATGACCATCTTTATACCATACGTTGTGTGCAAATCTGTGAACATTTATATTTTTACTCTTACCAACAATGTTATGCACACCCTTTAAAGTATTCCGTATTTCACAATGTACACAATACAGTCACATGTATGTCTTTACATTCCAATTTCCTGACAAGTTATATCTTTTGTTCATTTTGTCGCAGAATATTTTGTACAATGTACTTTGTAGACCTAAAAGTGTATCCATCAACCATGTGGTGGAATTAGACACAATTGAGAATTCAACAACTCAATTTCAAACTGGTGTTTTTGACCAGCACTCTCTGTCAAAGGCCTCTTGTCATACTCAAGTCACCGTTACCTAGGGATCAGGTTGGCTCAATTGTTTCTTTCCCTGCCTTTTCACCTCTGTGGACCCCAGTTCATTTCCCCGGCCGGAGCCTTGCAGGTCAATTGAGTTGGGTTGTCAGTTCCTACCTGATTGCATTGGTTTTCCCCATTTGGGATTTTTTCCCAAAATTTAAAACTCAATATTTCGTCTTGTTTCCTATTCATCCTTTTATTGGCGCTAATTTTGCAGTTGGATGTGTAATAAAATAAATTAAAAGAAGCCATGAAAACTGGGCATTTCAGACTTAATAATGTATTAACTTTACATCCGTCTTGACTTCCTACAGATTGTGTATTGTATTTCTTTGTTGATAGAAAATAGTGGAAATATGAGCAAATGAACAAAACACGCGTAGTGAATGGCTTTTGAAAATTAAATAAAATTAAAATGTAAAAGATTTTTTAAAAACCCCATTATTACACAAAAAATCGGTCTCTGCAGAAAGCTTCATTCTGGCATAGGGCCAAGAATTGAAGGATTCCAAAGCATTGGCTGAGTAATTACATGAATTAGGGCACTACATTTAAACATTCACTCTTTTGTTTGGTCATCATCAGGCCTGATGCTTGAAAGGGCAAGGTCACCAGGCAATTTTCTCCTTTGTAAAAGGCACCTCTATGAGTATGAGGAAAATATAATTGTAAATTTCTATTGGAACGTAGTTTCAAGGGGCACCAAGGCAATGACCAGGGGCATGGAGGCGATTGCTTCCGTTGCCTCCGTGATGCATCAGACGCGCATGCGTGTTGTTTGTTTCAACCGAAGTGTAGCTGTTGGGCGCAAACTTCAATCCTCGCGCAAACTTCAGCCTTCGCTGAGTGCGCAAACTTGACGCTTGACGCGCGCAGGTTTAAACCTACGCACCAGATATTCCACGCAAATTTCAGGCCCTGCGCAAATTTGGTGCTTTTGCAAGTAGTTCATAGAAAAGATATGAAAGTTATGCTGGTTTCTTAAATTTCAGTAATAAGTAATTACTTCAGAAATTAATTGAGATGCACTGCAGCTGTTGACAAGTATAAAAGCATTTTGAGAAATGATTCCCTTTGAAGTCATTTGGTTGCAAAGAATGAGGCCATTTTCACCCCTCCAAAGTTGAATCTTAAAAATTGTATGCCGTAACGTTTCCTTAGCCATGAGAATGTGTACAAACTTGACTTAACAAGAACTGTTGTTTACTGATTTCTCAAAAACATTATGACGGATTTTGATGGAATTTAAAAAAATTATTTTAGGGTGTATATTTTGAAAACTTGATGGTTGAAATAAATGCATTCCCAAAACCAAATGTATATGGTCCCTTTAAATAGAAATAAAAGTATACAATGGGCAAATTCTTCTGAACTGACAGCTGCCATGTTGCCGTTGAATCTGCAGCGTGCATGCAACCACGCAGCGACGCTATCAGGTCATTTTATGCCGTGCAGTTCATGTCGAGCTTAGCGCGCAAACTATATCCGCACACGCAAATTTGCCGCACGCAAATTTCAATCCCGCAAGCTTGAAGTTTGCGCGGCCCATCTTGAAGATTGCCCGCGCAAGCTTCAAGCTTGCGCGGGCGGCTTGTTTGCACCCAACATAACCAAAGTTTTCGCTGATTTTGGTTTCCGGGCTAGTTTTTTTATTTTCAAAAATAATCTGTACTCAAAACATTTTTTGTTAAAACTAGCAGACTAGCGGGTACATAAATCTTTAAAAGATTTATGTACCCGCTGACTAGCGCCTAGCGGGTACATAAATCTTTACAAGATTTTGTACCCGCTAGCACTAGCAGGCTACTGCTAGTCATGCATTGCTAGTCTGCAGTGCAAGTATGGGTTGCAATGAAAATAAAAGAAGTTTCTGCTAATTTAATCTGGTAAAACAATTAAATAATTTTGTTATAACATTTTTCGCTATGTAACGACCCCTTTGTCAGGTCAGGTTAAAGTCAGTGGCAATGTAACGGAGACTGATGTCCTAAAATGCAGCTGTCAAAAGTCACTGCACTTGCACTGTCTTTGCAGTCAGTCACACTCTCTTCTCTAGTCTTACTTCACATAACAACAATTAAATTTACATAATGCCACTTACAAGATTGAGTACGGTATCGACAACATCCCTGTTGGAAATATCACCCACTTTGATTCCCACTTCGATCAATCCGATCAACACTCCGAATTTGATCTTGGTCGTCGTGCCGCTCCCAACTACACTACTTGCACTTGCACTTGCAGCAACAGCAGTCTGCTGTGTGTTGCCATCAGAATCCTCGTTCTTATCGGGTAATTCGCTAACCTGAGCCTCGGCAGCCATAGCGTAAAACTCCAAATGGATATCTCACACGAGAAAGCGGGGCCGTTGTGACACCACGCCAAGAAAGTGAAAGTTTAGATGAAGATTTCTTGCATGTAAATATCACTCCATGAAAATATCACTGGAAATCAGCAATACAGGGCTGCCATCTTGGCCCGTGTAGATTAATCGTTGGCTATCTACGATTTCTACCGTATAACATTGATGTTATGCTCAGACGACGAATCCAACTGCAGGATACCAGTAAGAGGGTTTTTTCGATGTTTTTAAAGGGCGCCACCAATTGCGGGGAGCAAGAAACTTTTTATAGCTTGTTCGATCGCTTGGTCTCCGCCGCCTGAACCACCACCACAGAGAGCCAAGCAAAAAGTTTAGGCCATGTATCCGATGGGCGGCAGCGGTTGCTGACACGGAAGACTGAGATCTGAAAGTGTGAAGTTGGGGGTACTAATCGATGAAAAGCCCTTTTCACACGAACGACATACTTAATTATAATTTCCAACGCCTGCTACAACATTTTACGACCGCTGATTATGTTGTCATCATGCATGAAGTATAATAATGAGAAGTTGAAACAGTTTGAAACAGCTTGATCCTGTTAAAAATAACTGCTTTCAAAATGAGTCAGTTCCAAATTTTTGGGGAACTTGTTTGGGAATATCAATTTGAGTTACTCTTTAGTCGTGTACATGGGCTATGTTGAAAGTATAAAGGGGGTCGTGCCCATGCCATGCGTTTAAATAAGTGTGAATAAGCCGCGGGGGTGGTTTAGTTTGAACTGTGTTATGGTCACAGTTTGTACCATCTGATTTCTTTTTGGAATCCTTTTCAGCCACATAATTGCCGAGCTGAACATTCCTAGTTTGGCCGTTCCTTTCTTTTGCAATGTTCTCGGCTGGCTGAATTCCTATTTCATTACTCTTAGCAAGTGGTCGCACTTGGTTTAACTCTATTATGTGCGTATAGTTATAAGGTTAGGGTGAGGGTTGGAGTTTAAAGGCTTCGTACACGTTTGGTAATTAGTCAAAATATATATTAGCATAAAAACTGACTTGGTAACGACCAACAGAGAGCTGTTGATGGAATAAATCACCCTCTGAAGTAACGTAGTTTTTGAGAAAGAGGTAATTTCTCACTAAAATAATAAAAGACTTCTTGCAAGAAGCCTTTTATTCCTATCTGAAAGCACACAAATTTGTACAACAAGGGTAGGTTTTTTTTTCATCATTTTCTTGCCAATTCGATGACCAATTGAGCCCAAATTTTCACAGGCTTGTTATTTTATGCATGTTGGGATACACCAAGTGAGAACACTGGTCTTTGACAATTACCAAACGTGTTCAGTGCCTTTAAGGCTAGGTCAGGGTTATGGTTAGCGTTCGGTCAGGTTTAGAGAAGGGTTAGGGATGAGGGTTAGCAGATAAGTAAAGTTAATTTTTCACAAACAACAGGTTCATTTTCAACTACAATTCTTCATTTTCTTGTTGTTGTATATAGCAACTTTTCTGTTTTTTCTTTATATAGTCTATAGTTAAAATCATGCTGTTTTTCTCCATAGAATATTGATGGAGGAACAAAGTAATTTGATTTATACCTTTTTGTTACAAAACAATTTGTCATATTCTACTCCAAACTATATTGCATTATAATATCGAAGGATATACGTACCCCGTTATATGCTTCATTATTGATAAAGGAACGCTACAGAACTGGGAATTAAAATTTTCTTTAAGATCACAGATTTACATAAAACGTACACGGTTTAATGATGATGATAGTAAAAAACATCCCTAGAAATATTTCTGTCTGAAATGCCATATTTGATGAGAGATAAATAAAACTAATTTCCGATTGGAGTTTATCGCTCATGAGCGTTTTATTCATGCATTGTATAACACGTGCAAATGTGTAATCGGTTTTTCACTATTTTCTCGTGACCCAGATGGCCGATCGATCTCAAACTTCTACAGGTTTGTCAGTTTATGCATATGGTGGATTATATAAAGTGCTTACACTGTTTTGTAAGCAAAAACCAATTCTGTAATGTTCCTTTAAGCTGAACAAAAACATTCCATTTGTGGATCGAGTGGTATAAATTTAAGTAAGGGGGTATCCCTTGTTGCTCAAACCCAGACGGCAAAAAGGAGGTGATAGTTTTTGTTATTATTATCCTTTGTTCCTGGAACCCAGCCAAAAAGAGGATGGCCGGGATATTTGTGTATTTGTTGCTCAAATTCAGACGAAAAGAGGAAGAGATTTGTTTATCATTTACTCAAACAAAGCTAAAAAGAAAAGGGGATATTATTTTGTTATCCCTTGTTCCGCAAACCTATCCGAAAAGTGGAGGGGATAGATTTTGTTATCCTTTGTTCCTAAAATGAGTCGTCTTCTTGTGAAACGTTGTCAGTGTTTATATAAACTTTAAAATCGCTTTAAAATCCTGTTTTGGTAGCAATTTTCGAACTGTAATGATAATTTTAAGCTGTAATTTGAACAATAACCCAAAATGAAACAATGCAGTTAAAAATGAACCTGTTGAACGAACTAATTTCAATGTGCTAAATAATTAGGATTAGGGCTAAGAGTTAGCTGCGCAGCCAGAATTTTGTCCTTTGGGCTGGATACGGGAGGGGGGCTCTGCTTTCAGGGGGGGCAGAGTAAACGTTTTCCCCCTTTTTTTGGGGGGGGGGGGCAATGGAAAATGGGGGGGGCAATGGAAAATGGGGGGGGGGGGGTATGGTTTTTAAGGGTTAGTTAACATTATTTTCACAAACATTACAGGGCCTACTCAATTTGTGTTAAGAAATGTACTTTTAATGTCTGCCATTTGGGGGACAAAATTTCACCCCAAAACCAAAATTCGATTTTGCGAAACAAAAATATAACGATAATGTTTATTATGTTTTATGTAATTTAATGTTTTTATCCATCCTGTTATTGGCGCTTGCGCTGTTGGATGTGGCTGAAATAAAATAAGAACGTGCAAGAAATGCTTTTTGTTTTTACCGGTATTGAAATAAGAGATCTGGGCCCAATTTCATGGCTCTGCTTACCGCGGAATTCTGCGCTTACGCCCAGCTGCGTCCCATAGAAATACACATGTTACAATGCGCGTAAGCGCAGAATTATTTGGTAAGCAGTGCCATGAAATTGGGCCCCGCCCATTTTCTCACTGTACCCCATCCTTTTAAAGTCTGAGGAGTGAATTAAAACTTGGGCGATTAAAAAACGCTATAACAATAACGTTGAATTATAAATATACCTAGGGTAATTTTCTGGCCGTGTATGATTCATACAAAATTTAATTTATAGATTGAATGTCGATAATGTTTGATTTTTCCAGTTCAAATTAACTTTATATCGAACGAGGTGCTTATTATGTCAAGTCAAGATCATAAGATAAAACGGTTATTTTGATTGGTCAAATACGCTGATGGTTTATAGTTGTGTGCACTAAAATCAACGAATCAGGAGCAAGATAACAAGGGCTCGCGCTCCCCTTATGTATTTTTCCGCCGTTTCGATGCAAAACAGAAGAGCAGTTTTAACACAGTAACTATGGTGAGTGACCTCAATCTTGTAGCTAAAAATGTTTTCAGACAACGTCGGTTTTTTGAGAAATATGTTGATATTGGGGTAATTAAGAGAAAACATACTGCCTAAAATTCCGCTTAATTTCACCTGGGAAAGACCTTTGCTCACTTGCACAATTCTCGGACGACGTCCGTCAGTCCGTGCCGTAGCTGTGCAGACGTAGACACACACTGCTCAGACCACAAAAATGTCAGACAACTCGCTCAAAATCAATGTTTGGTTTGACCATGGAGCTATAGCTTCATGGTTTGACCGACTCGAGACAACTCGACGGTTGTTGACAACTCGATTCTTCAGAGCACGTTGGAGCCTCACTTTAATTTGAATTATCAAACGAATCAGGGTTATTAATAATTGGAGAGAAAACACAGCCTACTCCTTAAATTTAATTGTGCTTAATTTCACTCTGACCATGCTGACTGACAATGCCAAATGTTTTGGGGTTTTTTTGCCCCTGTTTAGCTTTATAATAAAACAGGAACAAGTGAAGAAAAGGGAAGTGGAACGGTTGGTATTTCTAGACCATGTAGACCGCCGGGGCGCTCTACTCCTCATTTTGAAATTTTGGCTTGGCTGGTCGTACTACCAAGCCATGATGGCCTGCCAACAAAGTCAAAATTTCAAAAAGAGGAGTACTGTACAGCGCCCCACACTACACATGCACTACACTGTACTGGGTCTGTAGTAGTACTATTTATAGTATTTCCATTATATTCCCGAACCATTGACTTGTATAAGTAAAATTGAAACTCTTTATCACTAGGTAGGTCTAGGGAAGTGGAACGATCAGTGTCTATACCCTAACTAACATTCGACTTGTTTTGTCTGAACTGTTGATTTGAGCACCATCGAGTTGTCGCCTAGTTTGTCTCAAGCCGCCTCTAGAGTTTGTCTCAACCTTCAAGTTGTCTCAGCTCTAGACTTGACCTAGTTCTATTGTAAAACTGTAGTGCCATCACGCTGGACTCCCTCCACTTCTTGGACCTATAACTAGTAACTAAGCCCAAATAGCACCAGGGACTATGATGACCTGTCGAATGAGAGTGTGCGTTTTTCCCGGGTTTTTCCTTCCAATGTTCCCTTACCCATAAAACAATACGATTAAAACAATTTAGTGCTCATTTTGGTGTAATTTTATGAAGAATTCTCTGAGCTGACAATCACACGTTTTAACAACTTCTAATAGTTGTTTTAGATGAGAAATTAGCTGTTGCAATCTGCTCACAAAACATAAGGACCTATGATATAAATACAAAAGATAGTTACATGTTCTGAAGGTTCAATCCTGGTAGAGTCTTTCTTCAAGAAAGACTCTGGAAGGACTCTGTTAGGGTCAAAACGTCAGGCCATTAACTTTCTTTTTGTAGGTGTTCTAAAAACACAAAGTGTTCAATTGGATTAGGGACATATACGGTACCTCATGTGCAATGAAAAGATAGAAACAAAGAAAAGAAAAAAAAAGGACCAAGAAAGAAACAAACCTTCTGTTTATACTGTATAAAATAATACTTTTCATTCATCTAGTGTAGCCTACATATTATCATTTTATTAAAAATAAAACCTACACAGGCCTGAAAGTGAAACATACATGTACAAACAGTAGTTCTGAAACCTTCCATTAACAGTCACTTATTTAAATATAGTAACCGATTGTACAATCAAAAGTGTGACATAAGTAAAGAAAGTCTGACGTTTACATGTGACACATCAAGGCTCGAGCATGATGTACATGTAGGACAGAAGTTCTGCGCCTTGAACACCCAGCAGGGTGGATATGTGCGCATTACAAGTCTTATTATTATTAGAAGTTTAGAAGTTCATTATGTTGTCACATGCAAGGCTTTGGACTTTTTTTCTAGCAAAACTCATGTTGTTGATGATTGTTCTTTACAGACGACCAGATATAACAAGCCGTCCATGGGAGGGGGTCAGAGGAAAAAGACAGGGCCCAAACCAGAGCTGACCGAAGAGCAGAAACAAGAGATCCGGGAAGCTTTTGATTTATTTGACACGGAAGGCACAGGAACAATAGATGCAAAAGAACTTAAGGTACGAATTTATAGTTGGGACAAAAAAATTGTTTAATCCTAACCAAATGCTTCAATATCCAACTGCATATTTTGTTCTTTTTCTTTAGGACTGAGGACTGCACTAGTAAATTGATCATGGTGTCTGCCAACTCACCATAAACAGTGTCCAACAGTTTGGGTTTTGAGTTGGGCCAAAAAAGAAGAAGTTCTGTTTCCGGTTACCCGTCCAACCCTAATTTACGCAGCGACCCTAAACCTTTTATACGGCTTAAAAAGAAAAAGAAAAAAACAAAAACAAACAAACAAACATACAATTGTACCAGGGAGTAAATGTCTGACTGTAATGTAATTTTAAAAAGTGGATTGCAAGATTTGCAAATGTTTTTAACATTTAATCTTGATACAAACAATTTTACAACAATTTGTTCCTGTCCCGAAAGAAATCCGTGTCTAAATTATAAGCAATAAACATTTTGCCGCGTTGCCATTAACACCACCGCGTAATTAAGTTTATCGTGAAACAAGCACGATCGCCATTACTGATCACATTGCCCGAAAAACACACTGTTTATAAAAAACACACTGAAAAAAACCAACTACTGGTTGTTTTCGCACATGCGTTGGTGATAGGACTTCTGACCTTTGAACCTTTGGAGGTGGGCAACTTCATTTTCTCTTATAGGGACCATGTGCCATTTTTATACTATTGTCATTTTGAGATTGTGCTCTATATACGGCCTTTTGCTGCGTTGTAATCGCATGTGTAAAACTAAAGATACAACTTGTCAAACTTCATGGGCTTCATGGGTTTGAGTAATAACAGGCAGGGCAGTTGCGGGGGGTATGTGTGCTAAAGGGTCAAGCATATATAAATTTGCTATGCAAAATTTATGGACTGCTATGCAAAAGTATGATTTTGCTTAGAACAAAAAACTACACAGCAGTTTGCTGTGCAAAAAGATGGGATGAAATCATTCCCCGCTTAAAATAAGACAGAACAGGATCTAAAATTACCCACAAAAAAAGACAAATTTATAAGTTTCAATCTGAAAGCTCTTTCGTTATAAAGTTCATACCAGTACCGATCCTTCAGAGTCAAGAAAATAGTCAGTGGAAGAACCCCTCCCCACCCAAAGGCACCAGTGCTTAATTTTGATTCCTAAAACCAGATTAAGGACTGACGTAAATTTTTATTTGCACAAAATTACTGCCTTTGTTTTGACCCCCTAGTTTGCAGAAATTTAGTTGGATGGTGTTTTAATTTGCTAAACCTTTAGAATAATAATTTTATTTCTAGGTGGCAATGAGAGCGCTGGGATTTGAACCCAAGAAGGAAGAGATTAAGAAGATGATCACAGACATAAACAAGGAGAACACTGGGACCATCGACTTCAATGAATTCCTTACAATGATGACAGCTAAGATGGTAGGTGTTGTTTAGTGGTAGAAACCTCTTGTTTTGACCCTAGCAGTCTTTCTCAAAGACCAAAGACTCTGCTAGGGTCAAAATGTGAGGCCGTTACCATCAGGTCTTTCTCAAAGACCAAAGACTCTGCTAGGGTCAAAATGTGAGGCTGTTACCATTTTCACATTTATTCCACAGGTCATTTTGTTTAATGAGCTGTTTGTAACACATCTTTCTGTTTTCATATATATTTTTATTTGTTCAGCAGTAATTGTACAAAATAAACACTCATCGAAAAGAAGATCAATACATTGGCAAACTGGAGAAAATTTGTGTCAAAAGGCAGAGAAAAGAAATGAAGCTCTAATGCACAGGCATGTGGTTTCTCTGGCTTTTTTTCCCCTGATTTCAGAGTTGTTTTTAAAATCTCCTTGAGCCTTTAAATTATTTTAAAAGAAGCAATGCAATCACCAAAGGGAGAAAGAAATATTCCATATTGAGTCCAAACCTGTAGTTTTGTATTTCCAACGATGCACAGAGTCTGTAAACCTGAATTTTAACATCTGGGAGGTTATGGGTCAGAATGAGATGGAAGTCAGGCATGTGAGCCTTTTTCATGCTTTTTCAAATTTATCAACTCTCATTTCTGAATACAGAGGTAAGGTGTTGGCCAGGTTTTTTGAAAAAGGGATTCTAAATTTGTTGAAAAATTGAAGAGGAAAAAAAACGGGGTGTCTCGTATACAATACCTGTTAACAAATGAGAAGGTTATCCAATTTCATTATAGATAGAAATTCATAATAACAGGCCTGGATTTACACAGGGGCCATGGCCTGGCCTCTGTTTTTCTGGTCCTGGCCTTGGTGCCCCTCAAAGGTCTCCCATAGACTGTAAGATTTTCAAATAGAAGTGCCTTTTGTGAAATGACAATAGTCTTGCCCTCTCAAAGATAAACTTCCAGGCCTGGCCTCTGTTTTCCTGGTCCTGGCCTTGGTGCCCCTCAAAAGTTTCCCATAGACTGTAGGATTTTCAAATAGAAGTGCCTTTTGTGAAATGACAATGGTCTTGCCCTCTCCAAGATAAAATTCCAGGCCTGGCCTCTGTTTTTCTGGTCCTGGCCTTGGTGCCCCTTCACAAGTTTCCCATAGACTGTAAGATTTTAAAATAGAAGTGTCTTTTGTGAAATGACAATAGTCTTGCCCTCTCCAAGATAAAATTCCTCTGTTTTTCTGGTCCTGGCCTTGGTGCCCCTTCACAAGTTTCCCATAGACTGTAAGATTTTCAAATAGAAGTGCCTTTTGTGAAATGACAATAGTCTTGCCCTCTCCAAGATAAAATTCCTCTGTTTTTCTGGTCCTGGCCTTGATGCCTCTTCACAAGTTGCCCATAGACTGTAAGATTTTCAAAGAGAAGTGTCTTTTGTGAAATGACAACGGTCTTGCCCTCTCAAAGATGGAATTCTAGGCCTGTGAGAAGGGGGCACAAAAAACACTGGAGGTGTTTCTGGATCATTACATCGTATAGAGGGGCAAATAAGAAACTTGGATTTCAAATAGACAGCCCAGGCAGCATTCATGCCTTCCAGAAAGCGGGGGAAAAGATAAATACTTTTATTTCTTAGTAAAATGTTGCAAAACTCGTCTTCTTTTTCATATAGAGTGAAAAAGACTCAAAGGAAGAGATCTTGAAAGCATTCAAGTTATTTGACGATGACAACACGGGAAAAATATCCTTCAAGAATCTCAAGAGAGTTGCCAAGGAGCTGGGAGAGAACCTCACCGATGAGGAGCTACAGGTGAGCCTATCCGGTCTTGAAATTTACTGGTTCTGCCCTTAACGCCAGTACTTACACAATCTTGTATCTTGACTAACCAAAATTTAAAGTGACCTCACCTGATTTTATCACTGTTTCTAACTTAAAGGTATTGTACACTTTTGGTATTAGCTCAAAATCAGTGTCCACATTTTGTGTGATTCAACATATGCATGAACAAACAAACCTGTGAAAGTTTGAGCTCAATTGGTCATCGAGGTCACGAGAAAATAGTGAAAAGAGACCTTATGTGTTTTCTGTTTTTTCAAACATCGAGTTGTTATCACGCGTGATAAAAACTATTGTTTTACTCATTTCTCAGAAACGATAGCATTTTAGGCAGAAATATTTTAAGGAACCCTTTCTACCATTACTTACTTTAAATCATGTAAGTTATGTGTGAATCTGTGAACATTTGTGTTTTTCGATCTTACCAATAGTGTACAGGGCCTTTAAACACAAGTCACCTACCCACATCCTAGAGGAAAATGATGACAAAACAATTGAAATGTGTGTAGATATCATTGGACGCACATAATGAGCAATCTTCTTATGACCACTACGAGAGAGCGCTGTAGTCTGATGACATCATATTTCGTATAATGTCTTCAGAATAAAAAAATTAAAAAATCAACACCAACAAAACAACCTAGTTGCGCTGAGGTGACACTTTTTAGACAATGGTTGGGATGTTTAATCAATTAACTGTTTAAAAAAAAATTCCTTAATGTTGAACTGAAACAGACCGTAAAACTAAATGAGACCTTTTTTTTCTTTGAAATGTTAGCCCCAGATGCTATCCATGGAGAATGATTGACATCCCTTTTGTTGGTCAGAATGTGTCTGATCTTAATCCCCTACAATTTATATGACCATATTTTCAATCCCCTACAAAACATATTTTGCTTTGTAGCCAAAAAGACTACACCCACACACAAGGGATGTAGTTTCGTCTGCTCAGGACTATAAGGCCATTTTGTGCAATTTGTATGGATTTCACAAAATTGCTTTTGCATATTTTGAAGCTCCTGGTGAATGGGGTTTATTGATCAAGAGTGGTCTTTGTTTGGCAAAAAAGAAAGATTCATTTTCTAAGTAAAACATTTATTTGTTGTTTTTTGATTTAATTTTTTCAATTTATACGCATTTTTCATTTAATGAATTTTTGATCGTTACGAGTATGAAGTTGCAATTAATGACCTTATTATAGCACTCTGAGCCGACGGTTTGTGGTTCTGTGACCGTCAAGACTGGATATGGTGTTCTATTTTTAATCCTGGAAAGTGTGTTGACATTTGCTCCTTTTACAGGTTTCATTTTCTAAGTAAAACATTTATTTGTTGTTTTTTGATTTAATTTTTTCAATTTATACGCATTTTTCATTTAATGAATTTTTGATCGTTACGAGTATGAAGTTGCAATTAATGACCTTATAGCACTGAGCTGACGGTTTGTGGTTTTGTGACCGTCAAGACTGGATATAGGGGTTCTATTTTTAATCCTGGAAAGTGTGTTGACATCTGCTCCTTTTACAGGTGGGCTCATACATGCAGTTCCAATTCTCCCTTTTGGATTGGAAACAGTAGAAATGGTTCAACGGAAGTCACAAGTTCTGTTTAACGTTTTAGGAAAATACACGCAGATGCACAACCCTATTGTACTTGTAGACTAACTTTATTTGTGAGAAAATAGAATTAGCTGTTGCAAACTGCTTACCAACCAAAAGGACCTATGGTATGAATGCCAATTTTTTCTTAATGGCCTGACGTTTCGACCCTAGCAGAGTCTTTCTCGAAGGCTAAATGACAAGACATCACACATGAACAGGTATATAAGTGTAACTTTATTTGTGTCCACTTTTATTCCTTGACAGGAAATGATCGATGAAGCCGACAGAGACGGCGATGGTGAAATCAACGAGCAAGAATTCCTGCGGATAATGAAGAAGACGAGTCTCTACTGATTATCTGAAATACAACTATTGCATTCCGTGGTATTCCTTACTGTTTTGTACATGTACAATTATTTATAGTTTGCACTTCTAGGTAGCAAGCAATAGACCTTCATCGCGGCACAGCCATCATGTTTTTTTCACCATATGACCAAACCGAGGCAGAATGGGCAAACAAAGTCTGGTGCCTTTTTCTTCATGTGAATCCATGCTATTATTGTGTCCCTGGGGAGATGACAAGGATGGTTTGACCGTTTGAGTATAATAAATTGATGGTTTAACTCGGTATTCAACCTATATGTCAACTAAACATACGCCCGGCAGAATTATAGTAGTGCAGCCAGCTTGTTGTGCTAAAGCACTTTTCATAAGTAGGAAAATGTTCTACAGTGGACCAAAATTTGGAAGGCATTTGTTTATGACATTATTAGAAAACAATGTTGTTGTTTCTGCAAACATGAAATATGGCAAAGATGATGATAAGACTTCAACTGTGTTCTTGTCAGCATGAAATTAAGATCTTCAAGGCCTTTTTTGCCTGCAAGAAGCAAACACACAACAACCGTCACAAAAAGTTGTCATGAAAAAAGGTTACTGTAGTAAGACTCTCGCTGTTAGCTCGGTGATTGTTTTGTGTCAAGAATAACTATGATATGTAGTCGGGACAAATAATCTAAAGTGTTTTTGTTTTTTTAATCTGGAATGTAAATAGACCAGCCTGGTTCTTCAAAGAGTCATCTATCACCTTTTATCTGTTGTGCTTTGATATTTATCACAAGTATTTATAATGTGCATCAGTATTCTCTACAGTCTTAATGCAAGACGCTTCGCTGCTCAATTTGCGGAAGTTTACTTTCTGCTTTCAAACAGCCCACCGCACAAAAGCCTTTTTGAGACAGGGTGGATGATGGCACTAATTGGTTTGGGGTAAATTTGTCTGTATACACCCAAACCAAACAGTGCACTCCTATTGTGTCCACCATATCTCAAAAAGGCTAATGAATCGCTTCAGCTGCCGTAAAAAAACAACTGCCTTATTGATCTATAATTTTTCAACACTAATTCTCAAGAAATTAGCAACAACTTTAGCCACAAACATTGTTGACAATATTTCACAGATATCTTTTACTCCAGGATTTGCAGTTATACAGAAGTGGATTTTGTTTTGTAGTAGTTTTGAATGTAAAGTCAGTTCTCTCCGTAGACAAAAAGGAGTTCAGAATATCTGTTGACCCCTTGCACCAACGTCGCATACGTCTACTGTCTGCCACGCTCACCGTTTTGTGAATAAAATTGCACGTACAAATTATATGGGCGCTTCACTGTATAACACACGGGGACATCGACTCTAAAACATGGCTCAACCAAGATTAATGTGATGATGACGTCAGGTGCTACGGGTCAAAATGCCATCTCTGCATCTTCAATCATGGATGCACCTTTCAAATTTTGGTATAAAAGATTGAAAACCACTGCTGACAGAAATATATTTCAAATTTATGAACCAGTTTTTCCAGCTACTTTTCAACCACGAATGAAAAGTGTTTTACTGTTTACAAAAACACAAGCTTCTAAATTGTCACTTTTGTTCATAGTGGTTTCTTTGTAATGCACAAAGTGTACCTATGATTGGAATGCTTAATCCATTGTACATACTTAATTAATTGTATTGATTTCTGTATATAGTCCTATGAGTCGGTCATGAATGGATAAAATACTCTGTAAATGTACTGTCTGTAAATTGTAGTCAGACACAATGTGCGTTCAATCACCTGATTTTTTTTTTACAGTGTGTAATAGATGTAAAAGATGTAGTACTTTGATTGTACCCTTAAACTGGTAAGCACTGTATATTCAGTGCAGCTAATTACAGGATTCAAACTTAGCCTCTCTCATCACTGGGTAAGCTCGGCAGTTTAGCTTTTAAGACATCAGGGCCCAATTTCATAAAGCATGTAAGTCACAAAAACTTGCTAAGCACAGAAAATTCTTGATAAGGAAAAATAGGTTACCAGCCAAAATACCATACAGTTACCATTGCTGTGATTGTTACTCCACTCATTTCTTGCTTAGCAAAGAAATTTGCTTATCAGAATTTTCTGCTAAACAGCTTTATGAAATAGAGCCCTGCTCCACAATGTTGGAGTGTTGGTTTGAATCTGACCCGAGTTGTCTGTGGATTTTATTTCTACACCTCGGAAATTACTGTGCAGTGCTTGTCACACGCTCGGTTTAAGGGTAAAACCAAATTATTATTTAAATTGCTCAATTTAGACCCCTTGTGACAAGATTATGCAGTACCCTCACTGGGGTTTTAAAAACTGACACAGTTACAGGCTGGCATTTGTGCTTGACTTGGATATTTCCATTGTTTTAACCTCGGCTATGGCAACGTATTGTCAAGGGGTGTATTTAGTAGAACGATAAGTACACCTTGAGAGACTTTTGAGACGATAGAGGGCGTCCCACTCGCCAGTCCTTTTCTATTGTCCTCGGCGACGAGAACAATAGAAAAAGACTGTTGAGTGGAGTGCCTGTTACCTTCTCAAAAGTGTCCCATTATTCAGGTTGGATATTTTTGTGAAGGCAAATGTTTCCTGCCCCAGGCCATTCACTGCCACTTTGCCCTTTGAAATGTTCCTGTAGATATTTTACATTCCTCTCGTGAAGGTGCCTTTGAGTTAGGGAAGGTGGCCCTCCCTTCACAAACACAAAGTATCAGGCCTGGGTGTTTATCATCTGTTAAGTTATAATTTAGTCTTGGTTTAAGACTGTGTTTGTATTTGTTTTTTGATACACAATCCATTGCTGCACACCACACGAGGGAGTGTATCAAAAACATATAAGCATAGTCTTAGTTAAATCTCTAAATGATTTTCCTTCTGTTCTTCGCTTGAATTCAACGTCAGGTTGTACTTCATAGTAACTTGTTTGGAAATGTCAATTATTGTTAGTACATTAAGTGAATAAAATAAACATTCCTAACATTTTATTTGTGTGTGTCTTTATTTCCATTGACAAGATACAGTTCAATAATTATTTTGCTATCATAGTTCATAATTTAACAATCACTCAATCAATTGAAGTGGACAACTGTTACTTTGTTCAATCTGTATTTTGACTTGTTATGAGATAACACTTAAAGGAACGTCACAGAACTGGTAATTAAAATTTTCTTTAAGATCACAGATTTACATAAAACTTACATGGTCTAATGATGATGATAGTAGAAAACATCCCTAGAAATATTTCTGTCTGAAATGCCATATTTGATGAGAAATAAATAAAACTAATTTCCGATTGGAGTTTATCGCTCATGAGCGTTTTATTCATGCACTGTATAACACATGCAAATGTGTAATCGGTTTTTCACTATTTTCTCGTGACCCAGATGGCCGATCGATCTTAAACTTCTACAGGTTTGTCAGTATTTTTTCCTCCATGGTTTATGTATATGGAGGATTATATAAAGTGCTTACACTGCCAGCAACTGTTTTGTTAGAAAAAAACAATTCTGTAATGTTATTAAGAACAAACATTTTTTAAAGAGGACAAGCATTGACAAAAATGACGTGCTAAATAAATCAAGCAATTTGTAAGAAATAATGTTTTCTTAAAAATTAAGAAACTTGGTTCAATGAAATTATTTTACCGTCCAGTGCTGGAACTAGGACAAGCCCATTTTCAGCGCTCTTGTTATACCTTTTTACATTTTTTTTAAAACGATGACGTGAATTTACAAACAAATACATTGTCTTTGTGTAAATGGAAAATTAAAACATTGAAATTATCACATTGAAGTCCATTCAAAGTAACATTTTACTGCAACATTTTACTGTGATACTTTTTAATCTGAAAACAAAATCCAGATTTCAAGGAGGGGGGCATCACGCGGGGGAGGCACGGACATCAATTGCCCCCCCCCCCATCACCAGTGTCATTTCCTTCTTCATGCCTTCACAGTCATTCGTTTTTAGAGATGCAACTTTTTTTCAGCAAACAAATGTTTATTATTTTAGTCAACATGGTCCACGTGCCAATAATGTTACAAAGCGCCACCTCGTGATTTTAACACCACATACAAGTTCCAAATAATCCTCCCTGTCATCTTGAGTTTCGCTGGTAGTTGTATCTGCTACCCATTTTATGTACGTGACATTTATAGTGTACCAGTTTACACCGGAAGTTGGCCCTAGAAATAAATAATTCATCGTGTAGATCATGTTAATGGGGCACTGATGTTGATCGAGAGCTAAAAACCGTGCGAAGGCCAAGACGAAATTGAAGACGTACAAAAACAACCTTTTTAATTGAGACGTTTAGGAAATTGGTAAGTGATATTTGTTTATTCGTAGTGTTCAGTATATTATCATGGTTGTCAAGTAATACAATTTCTGTGAAATCATGAAATCATGAGATTCTGCGGCATAGTCTAGACTAGTTTTATGAAAAAATGTACCCGTCTGCCAGTGTGTCAAGTTCATAATTTTAGTTTGCATTACAAAACGTTATGATTTTTTTAATGGCAGTTGTGCATGTTCGTTGTTGTATTTGCATTTCAAGGGATAGTGATGGGGGATTGAGGTGGGGGGGGGGGGGGAGTACCATGCACTTTTGTTTTGACCAACAATAGTTTGTATAATTATAAATAAGAAGTTTTGTGATATTTACATTTTTGTTTGTGTTTATTTAATACTGTGTTAGTGTTAATGGTTATTAATAAAATTTATTATAAATTATCAATATTATTATTTTAAAAACGATTACAATTATTACACTCCACATCTCAATATTTAGGCTATACAGGTAATATACACACTATGCAATTTTTTTACACTTGGATAAAAGTTACAGGAATAATTGCAAAATGTGGAGAGGGCAATGAAACAAATTTCCTTATTGACCGCCACTTGTTAACAGTTAAGGTCACTTGTTCAATAATCATGGAGTCTTCCTCCATGGTGTGATTTAATTACCTGATGAATGTTGGACTCAACAATTATCTCAAGCAACTCAGACTGGTAGTAAATAGGTAATTTTGTTACCTTTCTGACAAGCAAAAATTGTAAGAATACTGACAAAAATAAAGGAGGTCAGATACTGCAAGTTTGCGCCTTGAACACCCAGCAGGGTGGATATGTGCGCATTACAAGTCTTATTATTATTATTATTATAATATATGGCAAGGCTGAGAACTTCAAAAGACAGATTCCTATATAACATACCCCCCCCCAAAAAAAAGTGATCTGAACAAATCTTGTGACCCTGAAACAAGGATGGTCTAGGAGAGATTTAGAAATAATTGCTTTGAGTTCCAATACACTGTGACAATCGTTATGAAAACATGGCCCATGTATAGACCATGTGACCCGTGACATCACGTCATAATTTACAAAAGAGCCACAGAGCCTGGACTCCCTGCAGGCACAATTTGTACATAGCCAACAAATGGAAGAATATTAAATGGAAACTGACTGGGTAAATGTCAGATGATTTGGGGTTGAACAAAGAAAGATTGACTAGATCGGGATTTGAACCAACGACCTCCGGATTAACGTGCCGGCGCTCTAGCAACTGAGCCAACTTAGTAAGCTGTTACTTTGATAACTCTCAAATTTATGTGGAAATTATGACACAAAATGTAAACATTCCCAGTGCAGTATCTCGCCTGCCAGAAAGGCCCTGGAATGTACAAGGTGACTCTTTTTGTAAACAAAGGCTACATGGGCTATTGCATTGGACTCCATGATTGGACAAACATTGTTCATTCAATAACAAATAAGCCATATTGCGAGTTAGATTTGAATAATGTTTGGTTCAGTGACTTACTCAGTCTGACACAACTTCCTGCTTAAATTTGAATTCCTCAGACTATAGAGACAGTTGCTATATCACATGATTCGGGCAAGCTTAATTACATAGTTACTTAGGAGCCGGTGAACACCATTCACAATTCTGAATGAATGTGTATGGCACACAGGGTTTGCTCATCTGGAGAGTGCTATGATACAAAAGCTTGCCCCGAACCATTTGATGTAGCAACTGTCTCTATAGTCTGAGGAATTCAAATTTAAGCTGTAACTTGTGACTAAGCAAGTCATGATCATACCAGACTTTATTCAAATTTCAACTCGCAAAATGGCTTTATTGAAGAATACCCTGCAGCTCTGAAAGCCCCATCTTTGGCCATAGACTGTGCAAGTCTCATGCAGATATGAACTTCCGGGACTAATGTGGTCCCAACCATAATGGAGTTTTACGTGGGCGGGATTTTGTTTTGTCAATTATTTTAGTCTAACATCTTAGTCTAGTTTATGGCAAGAGGTAACTAAAATAAATAGTAAACTTGCGGGTACACACAAGTTTACTATTTATTTCAGTTACCTCTTATTTGTCCACACCATGCAAAGCTTCAAACAAAACTTATAGTTTATGGCTATGAAAATTATATATGTTGTTGGAAATGTAACACTAAGTGATTAACAATATGAAAGTAAAATCAATTCAACAAAGTAACAAATAAAACCTGAGAATAAGACTTGACCTCCGTTTCCGGTTACTTGTAAAAAATTAAGAATTTTGCCCAATTGACAAATGGTTGGCAAATGGGGTTTCTAACAATAAGGCATCCTCGTCCCAATGTTAATTTGAACAAATGGTTTGTATTATACAAACAAATTAAATATTTATAACAATTACTATTGGTATTTTTATTTTCAAGAATTTTGTATAAATATAATTTAAAAAGAAGATTTGATGTCATGGAAAAATATAGTCTTCGTTCGATTTTTTTTTCTCGTTTGTTATGCGCGAGACTTGCGCTTGATTGCTTTACTTGTACACCATACAAGTGAAACAGCACAGTGCGATCTTGACCGAGTTCCGGGAGCAATGTATTGTGCAATTACTCCTGAATCATGCTTTGGAAAATAATGGGCAAATGAACTACACAAAATTTCTCCCTCACACTGTGGCGTGTGTGGTGTGTCGATTGTAAAATTGCATAAATTAGGCCTACATTAAATTATTTCAATATTAAAGGGAAGGTAATGTATACGTTTGGTATTCACTCTTAAAATTAATGGCAACAAAAACCTACTTGGTTAGAAGTACAGCAGCTTTCGACCACCTTTTGAAATGAAATTTTCACTGGTTAGTTTTATTGTATATCTACATTATAGGATTAAAACAATCGAACGGTTCCAAAAACCAAAGGTATAATTTCCCTTTAGGGCATTTCTCTTTATTGTAGAGTGAAGTCCATTGTCTAGTGACAGTATTTATAACTCAAGCTCGGGGCAATAAACTGCAACATTCCTCCCTCACTTTGCAGAGTGAATGTCTAAATATATTATGAACGCTTGGACTGATAGTTTGCAACATAATTGCCAAGGGGGGGTTGTTTGTAAAATGTATGGGCCAATGCACTTTGATATTATTGAGTGTGTGTCTCAGTGGATGGCTTGGGATAGAACTCAATGATGCAGAATCAAAGAGACCCTACTTCGCTAGATTTGTGAACAAAATTATTTTGTTACACTTTTTAAAGATTTTCTACAATTTAAGTCGTCCCCAATAAAGTAAAGTATTACACAGGTCTTGGTGTTAATGTGACGTGACATCACTGGTGTAAGGAGAAATTTTTAAGAAATGCTTGTACTACCACAACAGTAAGCAGCGTTCTCCTTTTACATTGGTCCGCTGGCCAAATGCTTGTTAAAACACCTGAGGACCAGTCAAAGTTCTCTCCTTGAACGCTTGGACCGATAGTTTGCAACATATTTGCCATGGGGTTGTTTGTAAATGTATGTATGGGCCAATGAACTTTGATATTATTTGGTGTGCGTCTAAAGTATTACACAGGTCTTGGTCATAATGTGACATCATTGGTGTGATGTAAGCAGGGATCGAAATTAACACTGGACCGCAGGCCCGAGGCCAGTGATTTTAGCCTCAGGCTAGTAAGCTCACTGTGTAATAATATCTTTACATATCTTTCAATTGTGTTGAGTATTGAAGCATACTTAATACCATAAGGCAAAATTAATGAGATATTTTCTTAGTGCTTTTTCAAATATAAACAGTTAACAATTAACATGTACATTTTAAACTGTGTAGAAAGTTCTCTCTCATTACATTCTGGTCATTGTAAAATAAATGCTGATCCAGTAAATATTGTAACCTACCTACAAGCCCTATGGTCTTGGGGATTTTCCCCCTAAATTCGAGCCTTGGTAAGGAGAAATTTTAAGAAATACTTGTGCTACCACAACAGTATGTGAGCACATTTGTATGGTAGCAATGAAATTCAGACATTTTGGTTACATTCCTTGTCCCACCAGTGATGTCACCTCATCAGGGCTCAAATTTTACACTGGACAACAGGCCCGAGGCCAGTGATTTTAGCTTCGGGCCAGTAAACCCATGAATGGACAAGTCCAGCGGTCTTGTGTTTTCAATTTAATAACAAAACCCCACTGTGTTATGTTTTGAACAAAAACAAATTGTGTTTAAATGTTGAGTTTGAGATTGAAAAAAACCCCAATCTTTCAGTTCTATTGAGTAATGAAGTATATTTAATACCAATAAACACATTGGAGATAAATCTTCTCTTACAGAGCTTGTCCAAATAAACAAAGTTAAATGCATGTTAAAACTGTGTCAGGTAAATTCTTCTCATTTTGATTCTGGCCGTGAAAAAACAGTCCTGTTCCAGTAAATATTTAGTCCAGTCTCCCAAATTCGAGCCTTGCTCAAAACCAAAGCCTGTAGTGGGCGTGCCCGGAGGCCAGAGAGCATTATTCCGAATATGAAATAAATGTCAAAATATACATAATGGGGAAAGTAACAGGTATAGTTTCAGCTGATTCATTATTTATTAATTACAAATGTGGACAATGTAGAACGGTACACATCCATGAAGAAAATTTGATCGTCCAATAGTTCAAGATAAATTCACTCTGAACAGCATCATATACAGGGTTCGATTTTTACACTGGACCACCGGCCCGAGGCCAGGTATTTCAGTGTCGGGCCAGGAAAACTCAAGACAGGACAAGTACGGTGGTCTTGGGTTTTTTTAAATTCAACATCTTTTTCTCAAAAGAATGATGTTCAAATGTTGAGTTTGAGTCTCACAAATATCTTTTAATCCTGCTGAGTATCACCCATAAATTAGAAGAGATAAATCTTCTCTTAGTGTTTGTTCAAATAAAACAGTTTAGATGATAAAACTGTGTTCTCATTTTGATTCTAGTCTCTTCTCATTTTGATTCTGGTCTTATAAATAAAAACCCCGGTCCAGTAAAGATTCTGAGCTACAAGTCCTGCGGTCTTGTGGAATTTCCCCCTAAATTCGAGCCCCGATATGTAATATGATCAGAGAGCAAAAGCAAACTTGAATTAATTTTTTAAAAAGGAAGCAGTTTGTGGGTGCATCTTGACCTTTGAGTTCATCTTTTTAATCCAATTTGTAAAAATAGATTTAGAGCGGATAAGTCCTTTAGAACAGACAAGTCCCTTTGCTGCACACTTATAAAAACGCTATGCTGCTTCAAGAGACTCGCAATTTATCCCATAATCAAATTGACAGAACTGTTGTACAGTTCTCTCCGTCTACTCCATAGGCCTGTGTTTTTAGTGAAGTGGGAGATTCAAATATGCATTACTTTGATCACGCTATTTTCATTTTATCATACCGCCATATCACTCCGGTGAATTGCTTTTGTTTATGGATAACTTAAATGGGAAGTGATTAATCAAAGAGGCTTTGTGTGGGGTTGTACTTTTTGGGGGTCACAGTCAATGTTACACTTGAATTATTACAATAGTACACACCATAAACTATGAATTAAAACTGTACATGGCCGCTTTTATGCATGCAGGCCTGGAATTACACGGCGGCCACGACGCTCAGTGCCATACATGTCCTTGTGACTAGCCGTGGTGCCCCTCAAAAAAATACCTTCCTCACGGTCATAATTCGCCGTATTTTTGACCGCGTGAGGGCGTATGTGGACCAATTTCACGTTATGAAAAACAAGTAAACAAACAGGGTTTTTTTCTTCAGTTTTTTAATTTTTATGTTTATCTATTTCATTATTGATGCTAGAAAACTATGTACAGGCAATTCAAATAAGATGAAAATGTAAGTGTAATTGTGATGCAAGACATTCCCTGATGAAGCACCCCCATGCGGTCAGAAATATGGTCAGTTGCCGTGCCCTTAACCCCCGTCGGCCATTGTGCCCTTTCCAAGTTCAATATTTACATTCATTTTTGTTTTCGGCCGACGATGTACAATATCCAGCACAATCCTACAATGTACTGTATGTACACTTGGGTACAGGACAGTGTACTGTACACCCAACCCAGTAGGCAGAGCGGCCAAGTCTCTCTGATTCTGCAGAAAGTTCCCCAAAAATAAACCAATCTTTCCATGTTCTGATGAACAAAAGGCTAATGGGTGCTTTATACATGTAGGCCTGGAATTACATGCAGACCATGGCCTCTGTTGCCCTGGTCTGGCTTTAGCAATAGCAATTAGCTAATAAACACAGTTAGTCTTGGCCCAAGACGTCAGTGATCGATAGCGGATAGTGTACTGCGCTCGCTGTAAATCGTTATAGCGCGCCCTCTTACAGCAGGAGTGAACTAACTTGACAGTTAAATCCTGCCGTAAGAGGGTGTGCTATAACGATTTACAACGAGCGCAGTACACTATCCGCTATCAATCACTGACGTCTTGGGCCAAGACTAAAACACAGTTAGCTTTCATATCTACACCAGACCAAAGATTTGGAAGCTGAGTGTTTTATGAAATGGCCGTCATTGCAATAGAACTTGCAAGTTTTGCGCATTTTGTAACATTAGAACCTGTTAAAGTCTTTTCTTCAACTGTTAAAGCAATGTATGTGAGAAATTGGTTTTCAAAAATGTTTGAGTATGCACTAGACTTGCATGGTTTGTACAAGAAGCTCATGTAAAGCAATGCATGACACCGTAGCCAGCCAGCAATGCAGCTATGTTAACTGCAAGACCTGTCCACTTGTGCTTACACGTCATCGCTAAACCTTCTTGACAACCAAGTACGATCCACACATGAAGTGATACAGAATGACGCCTGCTACATGGACGTGTAATTGCTCTTGGCACTGGGTAATGCATTACTATCTCCTGTGAAGTTCATGAGGATTTCAGTCGGATGCCATCTTTGTCAAGTTCCCCGTATACAGTCACAACAACCTAATAGCAATGATGAGTATGTAATAATGGGGCCAGACTGTTTTTGAGTTGAGCCTCAGACAATATCTGAATTGACGGCTATTACTACTGCTTTGACTTCTGCTAAGGATGTTGCTAAGGTCATCCTATACTTCAACACATGATGATGCGGTGATCCAGCCGTAGCCGTAGCCGTGGCAGGGCTCGAATTTTATACTGGACCACAGGCCTGAGGCTAGTAGTTTTAGTGTCTGGCCAGTAAACTTAAGACTGGACAAGTCCAAAGGTCTTGTGTTTTTCAATTGTGTATTATGGTGTTCAAATGTAAAAACAATTCTGGTCCAGTAAACATTTTGAGCAACAAGCCCCGTGGCCTTGTGGAATTTTCCCCAAAATTCGAGCCCTGCGTAGCCGTAGCCACCAATTCGGAGGTAGCCTTAATTTATTTGCGTTGATTTGGAGGGTTTTTTACTTGGGTGAAGGGTACATACCTAGGAGGCCAGACTGTAGCGCCAAGTATTTAAGACAATTACCCTTTACTTCTAAGAGTTACACGCTTCCTAACTCCTTCCTAACAAAATCAAGCAAGTTATGGCATGGAGGTAGATTCTACCTCTATGGTTATGGTAACTCGACACCCACATCTGTTGGGCTGGTTTATGGTGGTACATGCTTGCCTAAAGCCCATGCAAAGCATTAGTCAGTTTACTGGTGCAGTCCTCAGTTTGACCATGGAGGAACAGAAACAAAACACAACCAGGTTTGGAATTTGAAAGGTTTGGAGTGGTTAGGGTTAAAATATGTAAAATTTATGAGCGTGTTTTCTGTTCAGAAAGTAATAAATTATTGATGAAGTAATTTATGAAAGCAGAAACAGTTCAATATTAGAATAAACAATTGTTAGTTTGACCTTTTGTACTGAAGAAAACATGATGATTCAAGAGAAAAACCCAATTTAGGTACTATTTTGTTTCACTAATCCTCTCCACAATCACATCAATAATTTACTCTCCCAATAATTCCAGTGTAATTTATCATCAAATTTTCAGCTCTGAAATGATGACCTAATAACGAAAATGACGAAATAAAAGACACCCAAACAAATTACCTTCCATTTCAGCAAAAAACCAATAACGCCAAATATTTAATGTCAAGCAGATGATCATTCAGTGATATTATATAAAAGGTTTGGGGACAGGATCCCCAGACTCCGATTATCGTCTGTCACCAACATTATCATTACGTTAATGGTCTTCATTATCTTGTGGGTGTGGGCGGCAGGTAGCGTGCAGGTAGACTTGTCCTCTAGTCAATCGTTGCCTGTATGGATTCTCAAGCAAGGTTTTAGCCAGGATTTGGTAAAAGGGTGTCAAAATTTGCTGGAAATTTAAAAACTGTGTGTCCAAATTGTCCACTTACATATTACAATGTAAATGACAGATAAAACAGGGTGTCCAAAAGACACCCAGACACCCCTCTGGCTAAAATTATGTTCTCAAGAACAATGTTGGACTACAGAGCAAGTCTATGGATGGACAGTTTCGTTAAAATAAATTAAAAATCCAGTATTTTCCTTGGGTTGTTAGGGAGTTACTTGTTCTAGCTTCCCAGTCTAAAAAAATGTAGCCCTGTTAGTGGAAAGTTAGTGAATAGGAAAACTAATTAGTAGTAGAATGAATTTCCTTCAACTTATAGAAAAATGTACTTGGCTGAATAATGCACAATACTTTTTTTTCTGACAGGCCATTAGACAAATATACTAAATTCTGCAATAGGCCTACTTCATGACTGTCCAGTCATGTTTTATGTAGATATACATGTACAATAAAACTAACCTGTGAAAATTTCATTTTAAAAGGTGGTAGTGTTTTTGAGATATCACCGAAAATCTGGAACAATTATGTCCAAGCAGGAAGTATGATCCGTATTGGAAAACACAATCTGAGAAATGTTTCATGCAGAAATGTTTCTCAGATTTAAATGTTTTTGATTCCCTCTCTCTAAAACCACATTCCTTTGAAGGGAAATGTTTCTAAAAAAATTCACACAATAAATTAGCAACAGCTGCAGTGCTTCTTTTACCAAGTAAGTTTTTATTGTCATTAATTTTTGGAGTGATTACAAAAGGTATACCTTCCCTTCAATGCTGGTATGCACTCGTAGAATCAGTGAGCTTTCAGATTAAAACTGTTTTTTTTTTATTGTAACACCATTCAATTTGTGTTTTTAAGAAACACAAGTGAAAGGTTTTTTTCTGAAAAAAAAGAAGAACTTCAAACAAAGTGACGTTTGTAGACTAGACAACCATGACAACTCTGTAGTGTAATGGTAAATTTATGTGGTAAATAATAAGTATCCGCCTCTTGTGCATGGTTGTTGCAGGAGGATAGTCTTCCTTCAAGCCTGAAGCAGACCTACTCTCCTCACTCTCTGTTTACAAGATACCCCTAAGCATCTCAGCATCTTGCTGCATTCTCACATTCTAATCCTTGGCCTTCATCTTTACTTAAAGGGAGTGCGGGGGGAAGTGGCTATGAGTTTCATTTCTTCCAATCCTTACTGAAGTTTGTATGTTCCACAATACGGCATATAATTACGTTTTGTTTGCATCATGATCATCTAAGGTTGTTTATATACATATTTTGTTTAGAATACTGAACAGTATCGATTAACAATGGAAATTATTTCCTTTTTCAAAAGAAACCCCCCCAAAACACTTCAGATAAAACTGTAAGTTATTCATGATGGAACCATTCTTAAACATTATGATTTTTACACTTGGCCTGGAATTTCATTCTTGACATCACTCATTTATAGATCACTGTACTACCTCTTTAAAACTTAATGTACTTGATAAGAGGGTCCCTGATGAGTGACGAACTGATGACGAACTGATGGATTTAAAGTTAACTATACTGCCCCTTTAATCCTAGGCTCACCCCTGATTAGAGTACTATGGATTTTTGCACTGACAGAGACTAAAAGCCGACATTAATGTCCCTTTAAATCCCATAAACAGGGAGAACCATGATGAGTCAGAATGTTTGACAATTAAAGTCGACTCCACTGCTCCTTTAACGCTTGCTCTCTCACACCTCTCTGTCATCCCATCCTCTCCTTGGAGATCCGTCTTGAATAGCTTCCAGACCTTCAGCGATGAGACCATCTTATATTTCACGGCCCCCAACAAAAAAATCCCCCCAGCCCCAAATACCCTCCTCGGGGAAGAAATGGATGAGCAGATCCAGAAATATTCATGGCTTGATGTGGAAAGTAGGTTGATTATGTGGCCTGACTACGCTCAGCAGATGCGAATGACAAATCTGTAGTTCATGTCAAAACGCTTCTGGAGAGAGTGGTGTATTAAGACGAATTGGTCATCGGGATAAACTTATCGGAAGTACACGTACTTGAAAGAAAATGATTCACAGTGATTATAAATCACACCCAGCTCTCTGCACATTCACTGTACATTGAAATTTAACATTGGTCATGACACATTTATCATGAACTATGGCTTTTACTTTTAACCATCATTTGATGGACAGACTAAAGCCGCATCCAACTGAAGCAACTCTGGCTACAGCTATGCCAGTTATAACTTCTGTGGACCAATAAAAATTCTGTCCAAGTAGTCCGGCTGGCTAGTTTATTTTAACCAAAAAAGCTACATGTAAACCGCTACTTGCACTGGCTTCAAACTGAGGTACCATACAAAATGACAGTGTTGAAAGAAAAAAGTAAAAGATGTGGACCATTAAAATATTAATATGTATACACACAAAACTCAGATGGTATCAAACAAAATCCATACTTGTACATGTGTACAATATAGTACACTGGACATGTACTACTCATTGCAGTTGTATTTCTCTTTTGCACTTGTCTGTCACTACGTACGTGTTGTACAATTTTGTTTAATAATTTTTTTGTAAGTTAGTAGTTTTTAAATAAATTGGATGTAATATGCATGTGTACAGTACTTTTGGTATAAAGTACTTAATGTACCAACCAGAATGTACCAACCAGAATGTACCAACCAGAATGATAAATTATGAATAATTTTATGTAGTGTGCATACATAAAAGTAGCAACAACAAAAACCTAAAGTCTTCAACACTCTCATGAATCTGGACCCAGACCCCCGAACTGCTTCCATCCAATACAAACCGAACTTAATTTTGTTTTAATTCTGAAATCGTATTCCGAGATACGCCTCGTCATGATTGCATGTATTGATTTAAACATGGAAACATGATGCAGAATTCTTCTGATTCATAATGCTGTGGGGCTTTTAGAGAGAAGCGCTTGGCATCGCTGGGGCATGTCTACGAGAAACTGCACCGGGATTTGTAAGTCTCCGTGCACACGTGACAATGCTGACTGTACATGCATCATGCTAATGCAAACAGGACGTGAATAAACACTGCATGTCGAAAAATATACACAGAATTCATTCAGTATTAGACGTCAAAAAAATGGCGTCTGTTTGTACTACTGCTTTTAGTAATAAGATTGAACTGGTTTCTTGGCTTGTGATTATTTGGCTGGTCACCTGTACTTTTGTGTTTGAAATGTCCAAATTGTATGTATTTAAGTGATTAAGACAAATCTCTGTGACTAAAAAATTATGCCTTGGGGGCCATTTCTGAATTACTAATGTTTTAAAATTATCATTTTATTTTTCCTAAAATATGTCTTCGGATGGGTCAAAAGCATTTATTGAAGATCAAAAATTGATTTTCAATACTGTATATAAAAGAAATTTTGAAAGGAAAGAAACACACCAAAAACCATATGTTTAAAATCAAAAATTTGGGTAGGTTGGGTCAAAAGAAATTGATATTTAAAAGCGAAATTTAAACACATTAATAATTCTGAAAGGCCCCTTACATGTAAACATGTATGTGCCTTGCTTAGTCAGGTATTATGTATGCACATATTTGATGCTGCTGGCTAAGGCGTTACACATAGTGAATCACATGTTTTTGTAGTTTTGCCTGACAGTCTCAAGATACAATCTACTACATTATTTTAACCCAAATACATGAAATATTAAGAAAACTTTTATTCAAAGTCAATCCTACATTTTTAAAAAGAGGTTACAAAATAGTTCACATTTTTTGAACAGATTTAACAGTTTGTATATAATTGAGAAATATGAATTTAACTCAAGTGTTGTTGTTTTTAACGAGAAGGAGATACAGTCACCAGAATTGCAGGGTCGGAAGCAATGTTGATTGGATTTCAAATTTGTTTATCAACAAGTGAAAAAATTCCTTTGAAATATTTATAAAATCAATGTAAAATTGGTGACTACATTTAAGTACCTATTGCCTTGAGAGGAATTTTCTCATCAAATGAGCTCATGGTCGAGAAAAATGATTTCCCACCAGACCAATACATGGCCAAACATCACCGAACGGGAACGAATGGTCTCTAAGGTTGGTATTTCATTGGGCAACCAAAATTATTAAGCAATAATGGACACCAGGCCTAACGCTTTATAAAAGGGCAAGGGCACCAATGTCATTTTCTCCTCGTTGTACAAGTCACAGTGCTGTTACCTGTATCCCATCTGTTATATTTACCAGAGTTTGTTATTATTATCTTGTTGACTGGTGTAAATCATAACAAAATTAATACAAACAGTTGCGTACATCAATTTAAAATAAACAAATATTGTATCATCCCTCTCATCACGAGGTAGGTATTTTAAAATGTATGATTCATTGACAGCCTAGTCACACACGATTCAATAGAATCCCAATCAATAACCTTCGGCTTCTAATTAGTGAAGTAATTAAACCATCCCGATAAAATGACACCATCTTTTGTGTTTGGCTGGAGTGCACTTTTAGACATGCTCCTAAGTCAATTAAGTCTGCTTTCTCATTAACACCACTACGCTATGCAAATAACAAAACACTGTAAATGGCTGAAGTAGTACAGATGCGCTATATGTAAAGACATGTCAAGGAAGATAGTGGTAGCACTTAAAGGTATTGTACACTTTTGGTAACAGCTCAAAATCAGTGCCCACATTTTGTGTGATTCAACATATGCATGAACAAACAAACCTGTGAAAGTTTGAGCTCAATTGGTCATCGAGGTCACGAGAAAATAGTGAAAAGAGACCTTATGTGTTTTCTGTTTTTTCAAACATCAAATTTTTATCACGTGTGATAAAAACTATTGTTTTACTCATTTCTCAGAAACGATAGCATTTTAGGCAGAAATATTTTAAGGAACCCTTTCTACCATTACTTACTTTAAATCATGAAAGTTATGTGTGAATCTGTGAACATTGGAGTTTTTCGATCTTTACCAATAGTGTACAGGGCCTTTAAGACTAACTAATTAAAAATAAACTGTATGAGCTTTTGTAGCAACAACTACTTCATCAAAGCCAAGTACAGCATGTAAAGACATGTACACTAAAGTTGTATTTTATCTAATTTATTTCTTATTTAGTCAGGGGAGCCCTGGCAGTGCTTTACTGTTTTTCCAAAGGTGACTAGCAAGAACAAAACCTTCATTAGTATAGAAATAGAAAAACATACTATAAAACTTGCGTGTAATATGTAATTTAGGAATATAAAAGTACCGGTAAATGAAAACAGAAAGAGGCCAAAAGGGAATGGACCTTTAATGCATCGACATTACATCCACCCGCCATCTTAGAGGTAAACCGATGATGAAACAATGAAAACGTGCAGATTTGTATGCTCAGCGCACAGGATTGGCCAATGAACAACCTCCTTTTGACCCCTAGGTGAAGGCGCTCTACTCAAATGATGTCATGTGCATAAGGTCTATTGTGTGTGTTGATTTTTGTATAATTATCTGCTTTTATTATTGCGTGTACTATATTACATGTTTAACCCTCCTGCTGATACACCATTCAAAACCATTCAAAATTCACTAACGTTTACAACCCCTATGTTTTTGTACACACATGGCAGTACCATTTGACCTGTATTGATGATAAGCTGTGTCACCATTCACAACCATTCAAATGGTTTTGAGTGGTGGATACACTACACTGTGGTATGCCCCCAAGGCTAAATGGTTTTGAATGGTGAATGTACGGCACAGTATTACGGGCATTTGTTTTGTATTTGGAGCATCTAATTTCTTTTTCTTTTTTGACTCAGTGGGTTCACAGAAAGATTAGCTTTTTCTGTGTATGAACCCTTCATCCTTGCCTTTTTAGTTTCTTTGTTTTTAATGGTATATGGGCAACTGAACACAAAGTTCTTATTCTTATTCTTATGAAGTACACTTTACTTTACTTTATTTCAAAACTAAGAAAACTAAGAACACGTTTATGTAATTTATCTGTTTATTCAATGTACTCTTATTTCTTTCTAAGCTACACTGTACGTAATTTGTATTCTTTTGTTACTCTCTTTGTTTTCTTTATGCGCTTCGTAATAAGTTTAGTCTTAGATAGATGGCGCTTTGTAAGTTTTAAATATCATTATTATTATTGGTGCTTTACACACTGAAGTCATTTTTGTTTTCTCATTTATTTCACAGCAATGGTTGGTAAAATATTTTGTTATTGTTCCCCCCCCCCACACAAACTATCTGTTGATGTAAAACAATTGGTTTTTGTTTATTTCAACACTAAAACAAGGAAGTCTATCGTTCAATGTAATTGATTTAGGTTTAAGTGTTTTATGTGAAACACCATTCAGCATAGGGTTAACTACACACGTCGGTACGAAAGTCAACGGGCCATTCAGCAGCTATAGGGTAGCTACCCTATGCTGAATGGTATTTTAGGAAGCAGCCATCCTTGCACAAATGAAGATTACAAGATGTGCATCCAGTCCGGTTACCACAGGATGACCCAGTTTTGTTTTGCGGCACTGGATGCACATCTTTGGATTTTGGATGGCATTCGAATCAGTACATGGTTGGGTCCATTGACTTCGGTGTTGGCGGGGTGTGCGCCTGGTGAGCAGGGTGCCCTCCGCAAAGCCAGCGATGAGGCGGGTAGCTATATCCACAGTGAACTGCCTGTGGGACATCGGGCAACGCCCGAGTCTGCTTCAGTGTTGTGTTTGTAGCAGAGCCAGGCGTTAACACGGGCAACATCTACCAGGAAGTATAGAACCTTCTTCCACCATGCCATTGATTGTCTGCTGCATGATTGGTAAGACCGTAGCTGATCAGCACGGTCTACACCGCCATGAACTGAGTGTAATCAATGGCATGTGGAGGAGCGGACTTTTTTTTTTGAAGAAGTTCGTCTCTCCTCTCTTTAACATTCCTGGTGAGGTGGTCTGTTGCCCGGTTCCGATATCCCGGGTGGCATGTGGAAAGCAGACTGACAACCTTCAGATCCCGCCAAGGACCATCGTCAGCTTCCCTGCTGCCGAGAATACAAAGTACCACGTGGGCACTTATGCATTAGACGGATCTGGCGGTGCTTCATGGGATTGATCAAAGGATTTACACTGAAATCATCTGGCAATCCCTGGATGACCGTTTAACAGCACCGCACAGATATGTCTTCTCAGAAAGGAGCTCTTTGGCAAGGGCAACTGACGTATACAGCTTGTCACAGTGCAGATGATGATACCAACCAAAGAAGGGTTCCATCATCTGCAAGGACAGATCTTTCATCTTCGTGCCCTCCTTGGAGTGGATTTTCATGTGGAGAAGATATCCAGATCTGGCCTCGCAGACAGCGAGATTTTGAATCCCATCTTGGTTGGCTTAAGGGGCATGAAAACCCGCTTGATGTTGGCCTTTGTACCCTTATACTTGATCATGGCCTCGTCAGCGACAACTCCCTCTGTGGATTGTAGTTTTTGAGGCAGTTGTCGCTGACCGTGTCCCAAATGATCTGCAAAGGGTACAAAGGTGGGACTTCATCCACATGAAGCGGTCTTTCTTGCCCCTTATCTGCTTTGGTCCTTGGCGGGATTGGCGCACGCCAGAACCTCAGAGAGGAGATAAAATCTCCCTCGTGTCATGGTGGAAGACACGAGGCAGTTTCTGAGGCCTGGGTGCGTGGACCAGTCGTCCTCAGCGTTGGTATTGGGGTGGACCCCCTGCATCATTCTGATGCCAAACCAGGCCTTTATCTCTTCCATACTGGTTTTGGCCCTGAACTTTGGGTTTACTGTTTGGTTCGTATACTTGACAATTTTGTGAAAAAGAATTAACGGAAAATAAGATAAGAAATAGTCGAGAGGACTATCCTCATTCGGACGATGGAATGTTGGCCCAGATGGTCTTGGGCCCTTAAATGTTTTTGTTTTTACTTTAGTTAGATCCCTGGTCCACCCATGCCGGTCCGGGTTGTGGGGGATCTGTTTGGTGACATCAAACTTCTCCGGATCTGCATCAGACATTGTGGGCTGAGTTTGAGGTCGCCTTCCTCTTCGGACTGGCATGGGTGGATCCTCATATGTGTCAGAGCTGTTGTCTGAAGATGAGGCATCTTCTGAGGATGACCCTGCCGGTAGCTCATACAACAGGTCATCCTCGCTGTCATCTACATCACTTCCCAACCCCTTCTCCTCCGGACTCGCTTCCTCCTCCTCCTGATGCATTTGTTGCTCCAGCTCTTGTTCTTCCTCCTCCTGCCTCTCTCTTCTTTCTCGCTCCTCTTCCTCTCTCTGTTCCGCATCCTTCTTTGCTCTTCTTTCCTCTTCTTTCCGTTTCTCTTCCTCCTCATGTTTTCTCTTCTTCTTTTCTTTTTCTTCATTTCTTCTTTCTTTTCCTCTTTCTGCTTCTGACGTCTTTGTTTCTCCTGATCAAGTTGTCTTTTCTGCTCTCTTTGCTCTTCCCTCTGTCTTTGTTTTCCTCCTCTTTCCTCCTCTTGGCTGTCATCTTTTCTTTTCTTCACGATGTGTTTTCTTCTCTACCATGACTCTCTTCTTTCCTTTTCCTCTCTTTCTTTCTCTCTCATCTTGAGTTTCTCCTCCTTGAGTTTCTTCTTCTCCTCTTAATGCTTTTCTCTCTTTATTACTTTATGTAGTCTTCTCTTTTCAATCTGCCGTTGTTTTCCATTCTTCCCTTCTGTCACCACCCCAAACACTGACTGCTCTCCTTCTACTCTTTCAAACTCTTCTCCTTCAGACTCTTGCCCTTCAATTGCCTCGTCATCTGCTTCCTCTCCATCATCCAACCACTCTTCTTCCTCTTTGTCAGATGTGGTATCCATCGGCTCTTCTTCTTCTTCCTCCTCACATACCATCACCCATCTTTCTTCAACTCTGCTTCCTTTTTCTTCCTCCTTCAAACCTATAAAACAAAAGACAATTTATTACTTCATCTCCTATTGGTAATATTGAAAAAGAATGTTCACAGATTCACACATAACTTACATGATATCTATCTTTTACTAGTAAATGGAATAATTAAATGAGCTAAAACTTTCACAGGTTTGTGTAAAACTGTACTGCATATCTCTTACATGTAGTTCTTGTTGAACTTCACTAAAGCAAAAGTGTATATTCCCTATTGAACCCAGTTAAAAAATGTGTGCTAAAACATTATTATTTTAGAAAATTCATAATTGTATATGTTTATTTACCCTTCATCTTCACGCTGCCGTTTTCTTCCCTGTATGGCATCCTGGAACAGTTCCATCTCATCACCTCTCAAACTACCTCTCTAAATTGGTCATATTTGCTCATAAGACAAGTTCACTTGAAAAGCTCACTCAAAGCAAAGGGCTGAGGGGCTGTGAAGCAGGCCTTTTATACCTTTACCAAGTCTTTAGAAAATGTACCCTATTATTATTTTCTTTACAATATTATGTAATGAGTTATATAATACTTATGAATAATATCAAAACAATTAAAAACATACAATAACATAACAATCTAAACCTCTGTAAAATTGGAACATGCCCAGAAGTCTGGTATTAGCTAATATATGTTGTGTTGAACTTGGGATGACCCAAGTGCAACACACCCAGCCTTGTGTTTAAAAGTTCCAGGAAAACACTGGCACTGTATTTACAAAAACTTTCTATCCCTGTTCTACCATTCAAAACAATGCACTCAAAATCACCACTCCAAAGCAAACCATTCCACCACTTGAAAGTTTCCAAGCAAAGATAAGGGACACCTGTACTACCATTTGAAAGTATCCATACTGGGCTGTAGATAAGCTGACACACCATTTGAAACCATTCAGGGGGTGTACTCTATACACAGTTAGCTCACCACTGAAAACCATTCGAGCAAATGGTTTTGGATGGTCAGGCAGCTAAATAAAATATCATGTTAGCAGTAGCAGGGTTAAATCTATATTTATTTCATTGTGTACCCCAGATGTGGGGCAACAGATCTACGGATCATAGTATGTATTTTCTTTTGTTGTCCCTTGCCCATCTCGGGGTATATTGTCTTGTATTTTGTTTTGTACTGTTATGGCAAATAAAATAATAATAATAATAATAATTTGTCATGTAGCCTTTGAGAAAGACTCTGCTATGGTCGTAATGTGAGGCCATTAACTAGATTAAAGACAGTTGCTATCATGGTTTGGAGCAAGCTTTCACGTAGGTGCATTAATTTTTGTAACAAATTATAACAATGATATATGAAGACTTTTTTTGTGTACAAAAGTAATCATCAATACATGCATACTAATTATATTGACTTTCATTCAACCAGAGAGGCAAGATACAACATAGTTTTCCCTTTTCGTCCCAATTTTGTTCAAATTCTATAAAAAAGGATGCAAGAATTCTCAGACTCAGTTTGAGTACTCCAGGCCTTGTCTGCATTGATGGCTATGGCTGTTGCTATGGCTGTTGCTAAGGCCAGCCTATGCTTCAACACATGTTAAACATGGTGATCCAGGCATAGCTGCAGCCGCTAATTCGGAAACAGCCTTAGTTTGCTGTAAAGTAAAACGATATGGCTGTAATGGCTGTAACTGATGTTTGAAGCTTTGCATGAATGTGGACAAATAAGAAGTTACTATAAATAAATAGTGAACCAACTTGCGGGTACAAACCATGTGTAAAATCTCTTTTGTGGGAGTGTTGGCTCTGAAAAGAGCCGGTGGGCTCCACGTTTCCAACAGTATACTCTGCTCGTCTTCAGGAAGACGAGCAGAGTATACTGTATACTGTTTGAAACGTCGAGACCATACCGGCTCTCACCGGCTCTTTTCAGAGCCAACACTCTCACAAAAGAGATTTTATACAGTACATGGTTGTACCCGCAAGTTCACTATTTGTTTATAGTTACTTCTTAAGTTGGCTGTACATGTATCATGGTGAAGTTCAGGGTGCACCATACTATATAATAAGGATCCCGTATCAACCAATGCAAAATGCTAAGTACTCAAATGTACTCTTGAAATATTTCAACGTCTCTCGATCTGCCTCTTGAAATCAACCCAAACTGTTTTATAACAACTGAACTTTTTTTCTTTCTGTTAGCCGTTGAATTTTTGAGCTTTGTCCATCTTAAATGAAATCACCCCTGAATTAGTCAAATGGGCCAGACATCATCGTGGAGTGGGGGCCCTACAACACCTTCGAGCAAAATAGAGCATATTTTAAGGGCCTAGTAATAACTAGAAATGCCCTCGAATGAAAGTCTACAACACAAGGGTGAACTGTTTCATTATTTTACAACAGTCCCTACAACGATCACTTTAAGTATTAGATTTACAGTAAAAAATGTGAGTTTTAAATACAATATTTTGTCATTATTTAGAACGGTGCAACCAACAGCATCCTTCGAATGCATGGTGTACGGTTCTCCCAATGCACAAGCTAGTGTATCAGGCAGATACGCGCAAATTGCAGCAGATACGGGGGATGGGGGGGGGGAAGACAAAAACAGGTTTCAACTTTTTTTTATTTACTTCAGATCAAATCAAATTTACAAAAATTAGAATGCACCAGATTGCACAGTAGGGCTTTTAAAAATAGAGATAAACACCAAGTCAAAAACATTTTGAGGACCTCGTTTCAATTCTTTGGCTCAGGCCAAACTTCGGGTCCAGAATGCCCCACAGTTTTGAAAAAAAAATCCTAGGGAGAATCCTGTGATGTACGTGTACATGGCATGTTCACATTAATGTTAATTGCAGTTTTGGATTCCCTCCGATCCAAACTGCACCCCTGTCTAGCTAAATGGATTAAACTTTAATCATTTTTTATTCATGATCTTCTTAGACGGCCATGAGGAGAAGGTTCTCAACTAAGAAATTAGGGTATTAGGATTTCAACTGTTTCATGTGAATGTCATGCGCATAGCGTTAAATATACATGCAATAATGTATGAAGAGGCAAACCTTGATTTTACACATAGTGCTGCAAATTTATCTTGATACGAGTGAAAACTTGACCTGCATTTTGAAGACATTTGGGGGAAATTCTTATATATGCATATGTTCATACCTGTTGTATGTAAAAGCTTGAAATTTTGTACAGCTTAAATAATATTATGTATCACTATCATTGCGTTATTTTTCTGTTCATTATAGAATAAAAAAATTGAATGCATATTCAGTAAATGTGAGTACATTTAATTGCGCAAGAAACGCAAACTCGCATTATGCATCCAAGTGCGTCAAGTTTCAACATGAACTTAAGTTGCCTGAAAAATAAATTAGTTGTGCATTCACACACAAGCCACAAACATGTCGGCACCCAGAAGGCAAAATAAAGAATGTCTTTATGGTGACTTAAGATTTGGTACTCTAGTCAACATATAGCTTTATCAGTGTTCTCCCTTAACAGTGATCCGCTGGCCAAATGCCAGTTAAAACACCTGGGGACCAGTCAAAATTCTCTCCAAGTGGTCCAGCTGGCAAGTACAGTGCTGAAAAGCATCCTTATTTAATATGAAATATGGACTAGTCAAAAAGCTGGCGGACTTGTGAAATTAAAAGCTAACTGGTCCCACTGGCTAGTCACTGAAAATGTTAAGGGCAAACCCTCAACCTCGGCCCCATGGTTTACTTTATTTCCAACCATGTTTACAAAAGTAAATCCTAGGAGGGAAACTCCTTACTTGGACCCTGATTGGACAATGACTGGTGTACAAAAGTGTATTCAGTATTCACCATGTTCACAGCCAGACTATTCTAATTTGCATACGTATCCAAAAATTTTGGATATATGCAAATGATCCAATACCAGGGTGAGAGAGCGGTCAACCTCGTATACCTCGTACTGCTCAACACACCCTGGGGACAAGGTTGGGCAAACCCTGTCTTTGATTTTATCACACAGCTGCCATCTTTGTCAAGTTCCCTGTGTATGCACAAACATTATTAAGTACTGATTAGCAAGGAGCCAGACTTTTACAGCTTTGGTTTACTTACATTGAGTGGATGTAAGAAAAACATGCACGATGAAGGTCTTGAGCCTTGCAGTGTAGACGATGTGACCTCTGACGTCATCCAAAAATCATAACATGATGCGCGCGCATGTCGCGGGGCAAAACCTTTGTGTACTGACAGCCAGCTATAAAGGACACGCAATGTTACCATGAGTATGCGTCTTCTTGCCCGGCGGAAACATGAGTTTTGTCAACAGAGGGCGGTTTGAATGTAAACAGAGGTCACATCGTCTATTCATAAAAAAGAAGTTATAAAAAAGAATAAATTAAATATTTGAAATAGTAATTTACTGGTAGTCCACTTACAAACTGTCGTTTAAAAATAAATGTAAACATGTCAATTTTAGTCTTTTTCACTACTGTCACATAATAAACCTAAATGAATGAATGAAAAAAGTAGTGTCCAAACCTGTAGTTTTGTATATCTGGTGATGCACAGAGTCTGTAAACCTCATAAATGGCAAAAATCTGGTAGGTTCTGGGTCTAGAATAAGGGGGGACTCAGGCCCTTAAAGACATTTTCAGGAATGTTCAAATTCGTCGAATCTCATCCACTGTCAACTTCAACAGTTCAAGGGATAAACACTCTTCTGCTTGTTTTGTTGGCTTTCTATTTGATGACTCAATATATGAATCATATGGCAGCATCTTAAGCCTGTGTAAGTGGGTTGTTCGGATTTTGTTCTTTTACCAATTGGAATGGAATCAAACATTGGGAAATATCCAAATGCCTATCTTCAATCCTATCAATTACAGTTTCAGGTAATTTCTGAAATGTGTTAAAATCAAAAAGTCTTAACAGGGCTCGAATTTTTTGGGAAAATCCACAAGATCACTGGGCTTGTAGCTCAGCTTTTTTTACTGGACCAGAATTTTGTTTACAAGAATAGAATCAAATTGAGAAAAGACCAGAGAAAAAAGGAGAAGACAGTTTGATAGTCGGCAGAATTGAAAGATAATTACCAAGCTCAATCTCAACATTTGAATATCTTCTTCTTTTTTAAACAAAGATATTGAATTGAAAAATAGTAGACCTCTGGACTTGTCCAGTCATGTGTTTACTGGCCCGATGCTAAAATCACTGGCCTCGGGGCCTGCGGTCTAGTGTAAATTTCAAGCCCTGCTTAAAATACGGCTTGAAGGTAATCCAAGCTGCAACTAGTGACAGCCAGGATAACAGGATCTCACTAGGACTTAATTTTTAAATTTGATTAATTTACAGGTTTGTAATAACTGGGCCCAATTTCAAAGAGCTGCTTAAAAGCAGAAAGTATTGCTTATATTTTGTTTTCTAAGCAGAAATGGATACCAATCACAACTGGTACCTAAAGCAGCTTTATGACATTGGGCCCTGATGTTTGATGTGTTGCTAGCCAAGATCTGATATTGCACATGTTTATGTACGTGCCCACATTCATGTGCTCCAAGGATAATGTAGCTCATTAAAACATTGCGACATTATAGTTTGTCATGACAATGTACAATTTTCTATCGGCCCACATGACCATCAGCACATTCATGTTTAGTCATTTCTCATTGACACTAACGCATGGATTTTTTTCCCCAGAAGACATTTGGAGCAGTCTGACATAACCCATCTGCTAATTAATACAGGTCCATATGGTTCGCGTACATATCTCCCCCCACGAGGCCGAAAAGGTACATTCACTACAATCCTGACTGCCCCACACCTGTGCACCGACAAAGTTCTGTGTCAACAACACACCGTAGCCCCTTGCTTATAATTTCCTATGCACGACTCATCGTCAAACCCGAAGGGGCTGAATGGCAAAGCGACTGCTTTATAAATATGTTGAATCCATGCCATGAGGACAAGGTGTGTGCTTGAGTGACGTGTGCACACGGTCAATCCCGTGCACAGCAACGTCGTCATCAGCGTAGAGACCTAACCCGACCAGCTTCCCTCGGACTCACTCAGTTATATACTCTCTACTCTTTCACAGGGACGACTTGTGTCTTCTTGTCCAGCCAGCCGTGGGACGGTCCGAGTGAGAATAGGGCGTTACTGATGACTGGATAAAGTGGATATTTCTCTTTTTTTCTCGGGGAGCGACTCTTTTCTCTCAGGATGGCCGAGACGGTGAGGATGTCAAGATATGGAGATCATCAAGTTAAAAAAAATCGCAAGATGGGTGAATACAACACCTTCATCTACATAGGTAAATCCTCTTCCTTTATTTCACTAAAAATAAATCACTAATTATTGTACAGTTAATTAATGACTCATTTAAAACTAAAGACAATCCTTTTTTGTATCAATTTGATTTGTTTTTTCATTTTTATCGAACTGAAAAAAAACCAACCCCCAAAACAAACTTAAGTCTTTAGAGATTCAGTGTACTTACAAAAAATTACTCTAAGAAAACTATGTAATTCTAAGAACACGCCTAACCCGCCAAAGTTAAAAGAGTTAATAATTAATACATGAGTTACTTAATAACCCGCAACAGACATTGACAATCAGGTTTTTTGTCCCCCTTTGTGTTGATTTCTGGACAACGGATCAATTTGATAAGGACCATATGACAGGGAAAGAGCTAGTCTTTGAAATTAACGATTCAGAATTGAAATTGATAAATTACTACATTGGTGTATGTCGATTAATTTCACACCCTTTGTCAAAATTAGACTTAATTAGACAGCACAAGCCTAAATCACACCCCAACCTGTTGTCGAGTGTAGGCCCCTCCCTATTGTGAAAATAATATATGGAAATGGAGGACCAAGACAAATTTTTCCTCCAGTTTTAGTTTGGTTACATCTTGTCATTAATAATTGAGTGACTTTGGATATAATCGTTGTGGCCATTGGCTGCGGCTACATTTGTTGTTGAGATCTAGCCATAGCCACAGGTGTAGCCGTCAACTCAGACACTGGCCAAAAGTGATGGGAATAACGATGCTTATATCCAGAAACAAAGGTCGTTTTCCTTCTAGTTCTCATTATAATGTTTTCTAGGCGGTAAAATTTGTCATGTATAAGTAAAACTAATCATAATATTGTCCAACCATAATATTCATTTGGTAATTGCTGAGTCAGATGTTTTTGTTTTTTATTGATTTATGTTCAAATTATTATTTTCACTTAAAACTTGTCAGCTATTTTTGTGTGTGTGTGTGTGGGGCGTTCTTTCCTTTCTTAAGTTTCATGTTCAAGGGAAGGTGTACGTTTGGTAATCACTCTTAAAATTAATGGCAATAAAAATCAACTAGGTTAGAAGTTCAGCAGCTTTCGATAGTATAAAGCATTTTGAGAATAATTTCACTTCAAAATAATGTGGTTTATGGAAAAAGATATCAGTTTTTATCCCCCGAAATTTGAATCTGAGAAACGTTACTGTCTGATACGTTTCTCAGATTGTGTATTCCAATTACGGATTATTCTTCCTGCGTGGACATAACCACACCGTATTTTCGGCAATATCTCAAAAACGCGACTACCCTTTGAAATGAAATTTTCGCAGGTTAATTTGATTGTATATCTACATTTGATTAAAACAATCGAACGGTTCCAAAAACCAAAGGGATACTTTTCTTTTAAAGAGAATTCAGCAGAATATCTTTACTTCTGTTTGTGTTTTCATCATGAACATTTTAGGTTACACTACACCTTTAAAGTTGTTAGCAGACAGGTTGAAAATTTATGACCCAATAAGGTCATCGAGCTGAGTGGATTGTAAATGTTCACATGTACAACTGTACATCACACTGGATTGCTCTGTAGCAAATGCAGTGTATCTTCATAAAATTGTAACATGTATCCTGAAGAATTAATCAGAGGTCTTACCTGGAATTGACGAGAGTATAGAAATTAAAATTACAATAACAGATGAGCTTAAGAAGAATAGAAATTAACTTGCTTCTCAGCAAATATTGGGAAATATGATGTTGTAGCAGAGCTGCCAACTCTCCCTGATACCTGCAGAAAGTTCCCTAAAAAATAAACCAATATTGAACAAATTTGATGAACAAATTTGAAAAACTCCCTGATTATGGAAACATGTTCCCTATTATGTTGAAAGTAAAATTCTAAACATCTCCCTGATTATTGTACAACGTCTCACTGATCACAAGATGCAAATGTTGGCATCTCTGTTGTGTGGCCATCGGAAGTGCTCCAGGACCTCTCGGGGATTGCACTTGGTGGGTTAAAGGTCACCTGCTACGTACCAGGGTAATCTCCTCTGGGGAGGGAAGATTCTGGAGGATGCGTGATGATTGTGATTCCTACAAATGGCCGACTTGTTTGTCTTGTTCGTTGCAGTTGTGTGCATTGTTGATGATTTACATATTAATGTAAATTAGGACCTGGGCTCAATTTCATGGAGCTGCTTAAGCACAAAAAGCAGCTAAGCACAACAAAATTATGCTTACCAGAATAAGGTTACCAGCCAAAAAACCATGTCACATGTGCAATTTGTGACTGGTATCCTGGTCATTTCTGCTAAGTAAAAAATTGTTAAGCAATATTTTCTGCTTAAGCAGCTCTATGAAGTTGGGCCCTGGTTGTGAATAATTTATGTTAAAAAAAAAAAAAAATTGAATCGCAGCCACATGCAATCTGCCCATAAATATCATCCAGAATGCTGATGATGTTAAACTTCCATATTAATGAAAAAAACATTAACAAACCATACTGATACATGTAAATAACATAGACTAGCGGACTGACAACAGTCGGAACTCCCAGCTAGATTTGTTCCGAGGGCCATTTTAAACGGTGAAGAAAAATGACTAACAATGTGACATGTTTTTATATGGTATCAAAACCGTCACATTGTTAGTCATTTGTCTTCACCCTTTAAAATTGTGCTTTTATTAAACAAAATAGCTCAATCAGAACACTTACATAAAGAGCCAGAAATACCCACACGAACACTGGCTGGAGTCCAGTAATTTTAGCACATGGCCAGTAACTCCACATCCAAACAATTCTGTTAGTGTATAATTTATTTTCAAACACATACTTTCAAAGATTTACATAAATGAATGAACTTATGTTTCTTAATTCCACACCGCCTCATTAAAAAATCAGCAAGTTAAAAAAAAAAAAAAAAAAAAAAAAAAATTCAGGTCATTGTAAAACAAAATTCTATCTGCTAGTGGAAATGTTTAGTAGATGTAATAATTGCACAGGGATAAATAATACTTTTTATTTAGTTATTGTTTTGTTATTCTAGCCCCGATGCAGTATTTAGAGAGTGATTCATTTGATACTAGTCATTAGATTGATTCGGCTGCTGTTCTTCTGAGAATGTTCAATCCCTTAATTGATTATTAAAAATCAAATTATTTTCGGCCTTGGATCTACTAGGATTGCAATGGGAACCTTTCCATACGCTAGAGGCTGTGCACACATACTTACAGCATCATACATGGTATATAAATATGTTCTCAAAACAGAGTTTTAAGTTGTGTTGTCGGAGTTGAAAACAAAATTCTTCGGTAGATTTTATCAGGAGATGTTGGTGTAATAAATGGTCTTATGTATCGTTAAGAAAATATTCTGCAAGAAATATATTGGCCTGACGTTTAGACCCTAGCAGAGTCTTTCTAAAATATTCTTTGAAATATAAAGCCGCATCCCCTTAAAGGTGATCCCTCTGCTGCTGCTTCCCAGGTTGTATCGTAAAGTTGGGTGTGATCCACGGCTATACGGCAGTTGCAGGTTGAATGGCTTTTGACTGGCACCCCCAAACAAAAAGATATTGATTAAATAGGGAGACAGCCATCATTAGGGCTAGATGCTCAGTTGGTAGAATGCTGGCACTTTGTTCTGGAGGTTGCAGGTTCAAATCTCGCTCTCGTCAATTTTTGTTTATGAAAACATTCTTGTCTTAAAAGATTTGCAGAGCTTAATTCATGGGCCGGTTTTGCTTGTTAGTACATGTCTCCATGAAATTGGGTTTTGGTAAAAAAATATGCTCTCAATTAGTCTGTACGAGTCAGTCAGAAAAATAATGGGGTTTTTTTTTTTCTGTTTTTTTTTTTTCAGCATTAACAAAAAACCAAAAACAAAATAACTAAATGTCAACACTTTTTAAATCTCTGTGATTTTCTAATGAACTGACCTTATTCTCCCTTTTTTCAAACATCAGTTTATTGACATTTCCTTCAAATGTTACGTTAGTGCTCATTTCTTTATAATATCGAAGACCCTACCTAATGGGAGACAGGAATCCATCTTGAAGACACTAGCTGCCGCTCCTACTTTACTTAACATCAAGGAGGTTAGCGACACGTGTTTGCTCGCATCGTTGGTGATCACGATGCTCGTCACGTGACTTTGTTCCATCATCCCCTCCCTCCTCGGGTTGGTTCAGCAGCAGCGGCGGCAGCATCTTGCCAAGATGCTGTGTGTGTCGTGTTGCGGAGTAATGAACTATTCATCATCAGACAGAGGATGGGGCCCCCGCAAGGGGGGGAATAATTCTAGATGAGTGCTTTAAGATGTAACGCTGGAAGGGAGAGATTGCAGCGTGTTTTTTTCATTGATGAGTGAATAGAGTGATCTAATTTTTTAATTAGTATGCATGGATTTAACAAAATGTGCATATATAACAACAACCATACATCTACTACCATACTCTATACACCCCTACAACAGTCCAGCGGTTCCGGTTGCAAGCATTTGGCAATTCCGGGAGTATTTCTTTTAGTTTATACATCTGGACCTACCTTGACATTTTTTATTCTCCATCATACTTAGCTTCAGACATCCCACCAAAGAACCATTTCATTCAACAATTTTTGTGTGTTCTCTGTATAATAAATTAACAGAACTATTTTGGTGCTGGTTTAGATATGTATTTTGATGAGCTAGTCCTGCATTTTTAAATAAGTTTTATTATTTTTTTGTCTAATGGTTTGTTTGTTTGTTGTTTTCTTTTGTTTTGTTGTTGTTTTATTTTCGTTTTCTTATTTCATTGTATTTATTTATTTATTTATTTTATTTGTTTATTTTTTTGTTTTGTTTTTTATTTTTTAAATTCATTTTTTTATAAATTTATTTCTTTATGTTTGGGGTGGCTATTTTTATTTGTGCAATACAGAGGACAATTATTCATTCCTTACTAACTAACTAAATAACTATAGTTTGTACCCGTAGGGATTATGTGTTTGTATCACCTTGTTTTTATTTCAAACTATTTTTTAAAGTCATATACAATGTACATGTGCATTACTGTTTCTTCTGCAAAACAAAGTGTGACTAAAGAGTTCTGAATGTTATATTTTGTAATTTTGTTGTGTTTTTTAATTTTTGTATGGGTACTTCATTAGTTTAGTGATTAAGTAGTGATTTATGCGTTCAAATTTGTTTTGTTTCTGTACGGTGTTCAATGTGATGAGTGGACTCTATTTGTTTCCTGTTGGTAATTTTAAGGGTTCAGATTTCTCCCTAACTTTACATCAAAAGTGATAAGTTAAATTTTTTATTTTTCCTTGTATTGATCTTATATAGATGTTGATCGATTTTCTATATAAAATGATTCATTCATGTTCATGTTCTGTGACTGGGTTCAAAATAACCTTACATTAAATGTAATATTCAAATGGAATCATAGTTTAGTTATGCAATTAGTGATTATATCAATGCAAATTAATTTTGGGGTTTTCATTGTGATTTATTTATTTTTCACTTCTGTCTCAAAACCTCCTGCAATAAAACAAAACTTGGTTGAGATTTTTTTCTTCAATGAAAATAAACTCGCAAGACTTTATTCTGTCATAGTTTGTCCAGAAAAAGAAGCACTTAAAATTCACTGAAATTCATCATTGTCTAAAACACAGGGACTAAATTCTGCAGACATGAAAAAACCAGGGACAAATTCTACAGATTTTCTAAGAACACAGAGACTAAATTCTGCGGGTAGATGTTCTTCAAACCCAGGGACAAATTTTACGGATGTTCTAAAAACACAGGGACTAAATTCTGCAGATGTTCTAAAACCCAGGTACTAAATTCTACATATGTTCTAAAAACACAGGGACTATATTCTGCAGATGTTCTAAAAACACAGGGACTATATTCTGCAGATGTTCTAAAAACACAGGGACTATATTCTGCAGATGATATAAAACCCAGTACTAAATTCTACTAAAAACATGAAAAACATGGAGACTATATTCTGCAGATGTTCTAAAACTCAGTGACTAAATTCTGCAGATTTAATAAAAAACCTAGTGAACATAAATAAACATAACATAGTCTTAAATTCTGCAGCATTAAGATACAAATCACCGCCATATCTGCGGAAATTCCTTCGATATTGTGATGGAGGTAAAAACACAGGGACTATATATTCTGCAGATGTTATAAAAACCCAGATACTAAATTCTACAGATGTTCTAAAAACATGAAAAACATGGGGACTATATTCTGCAGATGTTATAAAATCAGTGACTAAATTCTGCAGATTTAATAAAAAACCTAGTGAACATAAATAAACATAACATAAGTCTTAAATTCTGCAGCATTAAGTTACAAATCACCGCCATATCTGTGGAAACTCCTTCGATATTGTGATGGAGATTGCTGGATTTTTGTTCTTGGCGCCAGTAAGTCTGACGACCCTTCTCACACAACCTTGGCCTTAACCAGTTATTCTATGTTGCCATGGTAACTTTTATGAGCGCACAATTTGTTTGTACAGAAGAAAAGGTACAAGTACATGTATGACTCCACGTACGTATCTGTGCACGTATCGGCCATTTTCATCCCTTCATTCATTGTTAATGAGCATCCACAAATTGATGTACCTGTGCTTGTCCATCATTATAAATGGGTTGTTTTAATTCAAATTTGTAATGAAGGAAAGAATATTATACCAAACGAAGCAATAGTTTGTGATTTAAATCAGAAGGGTGAGCCTACCATTGGTTTTAGATTTTAAATTGCTGCAAAATGAGCACAGAACTGAGTTTGTCTGACCACAAAAATCAGCAAGCGTTGTTCATGTTTTATATGATTAACCATACACATGAAATAACAAACCTGTGAAAGATCAATCCAATGTGAGCGTCAGGAGAAAATATTGAAAAACCATGCACAATTTTCAGCATGTAAACTTGTTTTCTGTAATTTTGGTTGTCACTTCCGAAACCAGTTGTTGCATCTGTTTAGGTTGTCATATACAGTTTTCTTGAATATGACTTCATTTCAGAGAGAAATATTTCACAGAAAAAATGGTTATAGTATGCACTCCATAATCAGTAAGCTTTCAGACTAATAAACATCCATGTTTTTTATCCTTACCAATCCTGTTTGTACCTTTAAAATTGTACTTTTATCATTTGTGAAGAACAAACCTAGTCTATCTGGAATTAAACGAGGATGGGTTGTGCAATTGTTTTCGTCCTCTCCATTTATGTTTGGAGCCAAGCAGGGGGAAAAAAATCAAACACAATTAGCCGCTCTGAAAAAAAGCGGATGACACAGCCTTGTTTGTTGTCATGTAGGAGTGAGGTCAGGTCCAAGCTCTCTGACGCCATGATAACTGATCATTGATCTCAGACATCCACTGTACGTTATTTATTAAACAGGAACAATTAATCTTGTTTGTACATGTATTTGTAAGTCGTCAGTCTGTACATCGCACACGCATGAATCTGTAGCACCCATAAAGATGCAGCTACTTCCAGAGCGCCAAAGTAGGTGTACGTTTGGCAGAGCTGCCAACTCTCCCTGATTCTGCAGAAAGTTCCCTGAAAATAAAACCAATCTTTCCATGTTCCGGCGAACAAATTTGAAAATCTCCCTGATTGTGGAAACTTTTTCCCTATTATGTTGAATGTACATGTAATAGATGTTAATTTTGTTTTGTATCAGGGATAAAGAATATAATTTATTTTTACCCTTACACCGATATATATTAAGCACTGTATACTCAGTACTTTCCCGAGTGCTGTTGAATGTAATTTTAAATATCTCCCTGATTGATGTACAAAATCTCCCTGTTTGCAAGATGCAAATGTTGGCAGCTCTGCGTTTGAGGTGTGTTTTTGTTTTGATCCAGAATCCCTTATTTTGAAGGGCATTTCTTGGGACAGAAACTGATAATTCTGACAAGACCGTTGAGTCTTTGGAAAACATGTAAAAGAAGAAGTCCAAAGATTGTTTTAATCTTACATAAAATCGTTGAAGAAATTATAATCATTTGTGTGTAATTTTACAAAAAATCACCCATTTCATTGTTCCAAGACAGAAACTAATAGTTCTTAGAGAACCTTGAGCCTTTGCACAACATATTTGAAAAGCAAGTAATAAAATTATTTTGTTTAAACAAAACCAAAAATGCTAAAATGCATCAGTTTCCCATGGGCTTCTGGTAACCATTTTGTGTGAAGTGGGCGTGGCTTACAGGGGAATTACATTGGACTTATGAACAGGATTACAGGCGAATCATTGTCTGCTTTTACGCACGCACAACAAAAATCTAACAACATTTTCAAATCAAGGGAAATAATTAATTCTGTTTTGCTTAGGGCAATTTTGTTTTTGGGTTTTTTCTGAAGAGAGGACTAGTAAACTATGTCAAAGTACAATATGAAAATTACTGTTGGAAATATTATCTATTAATTTCAAATGCACTTAAGATCTTGTTATAGTATGTTCAATACACATACCAAGCAGGTGATATAAATTTCCCAGAATTTTACGCAGTAAATTTTTAAAAATTTAAGTACAGACATTCTTTTTAATTGAAATGCTTTTATTTTTCAATAACATTTAAGTATGAGCCCTTAGTGTAATCCCAGACAAACCAAGACAACCCGACACACAACGCCTCCGTAATCAATAACAAAGTTTTAAGAAAACACAAATTTCAGCATCTTCTGAGGAGGCCTACGTGCCTTTATGACTTCATGTACAAGAAATAATAATAAGCAGTTCCTATGCCGCATCCCACCTGTAGCCCTAGGGGACCTCAAATCTTTCTCCGCTATGACTCACGCCGTCTCTCTGCAATCGCTCTCGCGTCTTCGTGCTCTTGTACTCTCTGTCGAAAAGGAGATCACGGAATGGTTTCCTATTTCAACATTTCACATGATGGCGGGGAGGAGAGAAACTTGGGTTTCACAAATGGTAAGGAGTGACTTGCTATCAGGAAGATGTCCCTCGAGTTTTGGTCTCTTATTAGGCCAAATAAAAATAAACACATGTTTAGCGTCCTGCCTTTTTGAAAAAAGGAAGGAGGAGGTTTTTTTGTGTGTTTTTTTTCCAAAAATAAATAAGATTGTATTTTAATACGATCTTATTTATTAAAAAAATATATATATTTGTCAGGGATCGTTAAAAATACATTATTTTTTGTGTGAAAAAATCCCCCCACAAAAAAACAGGCGGCCTCTAAAAAGGAAGCGGTCGGGCACGTTAAACATGTTTTTATTTTTATTTGGCCTTTGTTGGATTGAGTAAAGCCATAATGCAATCAACATGTAGTACTTTGAAAATATCTGGGAACTGTAAAAATACATGCACTGTATTGCATGTAAACAGACAAGGTGGATAAAAGTCTTTAAGTTAAATTGTGAAAAAAAAAATTAGGGAAAAAAATAAGTTGATAGTAGCATCTTTCCCCAATTTGTTTTAGTTTGGAATAACTTAAGGAGCTGTTTAAGTCCTTTTCCATTTGAGTATTGGTATTGACCGAATTCACTTGACGTCATCACAATACATATTAGGGTGGCATGGGTGGCTATAGTGTGTAAAACACTCGCATCTCGCCACTGTGGTCCCTGGTTCGATTCCCGGTTAGGGCCGTATTTGAGTAGAGTTGTGCGTTGGTTCTCTCCTGTGCCACTTATAGTGTTTTTCTTCGGGCCCTCGGGTTTTCCTCCCTCAGGAAAAATCAAAGACTTTCGATCTTTGGCTGTGCTCCATGGTCATATATGGGTCAATGTGGCTGCATGCCTGCGGCTCAAACACGTTGAAGCCACGGCCTTGTAATTCAGCTTCTCAGCTGCGACTAATAAGGAAGATTAGCCTCCAAAATTATTATAATCTTGGTTGTGCCATTTTGGGATTCAATGTCCCCTTGTGCATAGTGTTAGCCAGAGGGGTGTCTGGGTGTCTTTTGGACACCCTGTGGACACCCTGTTTCATCTGTCATCTACATGTAAATGTATTGTAAGTGAAGACTTTGGACACCCAGTTTTTAAATTTCCAGTAAATGTGGACACCCTTTTACCAAATCCTGGCTAAAACCTTGCCCTTTTGTTGTACAGTGTATTGCGCATTGTAGGCAACTCAGCATTTATATGCTTACCATAATTGTTAGTTACAATTTGAATCCCAAATGGAGAGCGTGGCAGACAGTAACCGCATGTGACTTGGTGTAAGGGTCAATAAATACAGTCAAGTAATTATCATAAAATAATATGAACATAATGGTACCTTTGATAATTTGAAACTTAACCCTCTAGAGACCATTCATCTCTGATAATTATCACCAATCGCCCAGACATGGTTTTGTTGTTGATTTTTGAGACAACCTTTTCTTGTAAAAGTGTCTGAAAAAATACTATAAATCAGAAATTTGGTTTTGTTTTTAGAAACATAGATACTATTTGCTAACATGAGAAACATTGGAAAATGTCAATTCAGGTCATCACCTTTACTTTGACCTTTTTAGTTGAGTGGAAGTAGATCAGATCTTGCAGCCGTTTGCGGCCGCTATGGGCATTTTGGTATAAGCCGTTTGTGGCCGCTGTGGTCTCTGAAGGGTTAAACAAAATGTCAATTTCATCTTTTTCATTGAAGCTACACGTACATTCATGCAGTCACATTTATCCAACTCGTTCTCATATCAACTTATGACAAGGGACACTTGACAGGTTTTTTAACCACCTTGCAAATCAAAGGCTCTTTATTCACTCTGACACCGGCGTACTTTTTCGCCGCTGTCCGAAATATCAAAGCCATTTAGATGAGTCAAGCCCTTTTTTTTCTTTTTTTTCTCCTGCTTCAATTTGACAAAGCCGAATTGACAAGTAAAGCAAAATTAAAGCTTGACTCTGTGCAATTTCAATGCCTCTCTTCACTGCATGAGCTTCTTCATTTTGCCGCTGTGTACACACACACTCCTAAAGTGATGTTATCACGTCCTTGCGCCGATAGCTTGCTTAATAGCGCGTTTGAATATTCATTGTGTAGTTAAATAGTATACATTTTCCCATCTACACACTGGCGTAATCCAAGCGTGACTTCAAAGAATTGTCGGCATCCTTTGATGGTGTCGTTATTAATGTTAGATGTCGCTTGCCCCCGATTTTGCTACATCAAGCCCTGTGTGTTGTTGTCGAGAAGTATTGGAGGTACATATTCGGACTTGACTTGGTGGCAATTTTTTCTTGAGGAATGATTGAGGATGGGATGTGGAGTAAAGAGGAAAGAGGAAAAAAAAGTCGGTGTTATTAAAAGATGGTTTTTATGATGGCAGGGTCAAATTGAGCGTGAATGTATCTGGGCACACTCGGATCAAAAAGTAAATGCTTATTAGAATGGAGATTGAGACCTGGGCCCGATTTCATAGAGCTTGTCTAGAGTACACAAATTTAGCTTAAACACAGAATTGTGCTTAGCATAAAAATTCTACCAGCCAAAATGCCATGTCGTATGTACCATTTGTGACTGGTTTCCTGCTAATTTTTGCTGAGCAGAAATTTTCGTAAGCATTTTTCTGCTTGGGCAGCTCTATGAAATTGGACCCTGGTTTAAAATTTGTAAAGCAGTCTGGGGTCGTCAATGTGGTTTTCGTCTTCAATATACAAATTATGTGATCTCTTGTTGTAACAATGATTGTGATATGATGACGATGAAGAGAATAATGCAATTATAAACCTCTCTCTTTTCATAAGTTGCTCTCATTTATAGTACTGGATTTGTAGTAATTGAAAACAAATTGATTAGCTTCATTTTGGAAGCTTGCTGAGTACAAAGTTCACACCAGTACCAATACTCCAGAGAAACATTTCTGTCTGAAATGCTGTCAGAATCGAGAAAATATGATTTGAAGACCTCAAAAGTTACCATAGCTTATTTTGAATACCGCAATCATGTTCTTGTGATTGATTTAGCCGAGTAGCGCATTAATGTTGCACAGGCTGTATACTCCCCAGGGAGCTGAGATGGTTTAAGGAATGATTTAAGGCCCAGTGACCAGGGGTAATAATGTGAAGCGCTTTGGGACGCCCTTCGGGCGTGAAAAGCGCTATATAAAAACTAACTATTATTATTATTATTAAGCACGTACATGTGAACAAATAGACACGATGCACAATCAAAATAAGCGATATGAATATAAATGTGTTCAAAAATCCTGAAAAAACATACACCGTTTTTCGTTGTTTTCACTGAAACGGGGGAAATTTTGATGAAATTTACACAGGTTTGTCGGATGATGTGTTTATTGAACACTAAAATGGTGGAAATAAAAGTATATGTGTGAGATACTCCTTAAAAAACCAATGACGTTTTTAAGTAGCATGCCTTTAACAGTTACCTCTGAATGAGAAACATTGTGAAACTGTCGTGATAGGAAAAGGACAGGATGACCGTGCTAAACTCCGCAGGGCAGATAGGGGAAATATTTTTTGGGAATTGTGCCTTTGATCATACAAGCATGGAATTTGGCACACAGTCAGAATATATCATGAGAAAGATATTTGGCTATAGGGCTATTGCAGATTTTTCCTTTGACAAAATATGTTGGTAGTATAACAAGCAATGGCAGCCTTTTTAAAAATTTGGAAAATTGCTTGTACTACCTGTATTTTTTTCAAAATTCAAATCTGCGATGGCCATAATATAGCCAACTATCTTTCTCATGACATACTCTGACTGCTTGCCAAATTCAACGCTTGTATCATCAAAGGCACAATTCCCCCAAACATGTCCCCTATCTGCCCTGCTTGTATCATCAAAGGCACAATTCCCCCAAACATGTCCCCTATCTGCCCTGCTTGTATCATCAAAGGCACAATTCCCCCAAACATGTCCCCTATCTGCCCTGCTTGTATCATCAAAGGCACAATTCCCCCAAACATGTCCCCTATCTGCCCTGCTTGTATCATCAAAGGCACAATCCCATCTCCTACCTGCCGTACTAAAAGGCCGTCAGGTCAGAATAACACAGAAAAAGATAAGCCTACATCGCCCAAAGGATACTTTTTTTCAACAGTGTTTGATTTCCATTTAAAGTGAAGATATTTTACGTGGGAGGAAACTCGAGTATGCCCATGTACTCTGAATGGCTATAGTTTCATGTAGATAGAAACTTTGTACAAATTTAAAGATGCAGCATTGACTTTTTTGATGGGCATGCTGGTAAAAAAAAGTCCTGATTTTTTTTTAAATACAAATGTACGCATTACTCAAATTACATTTCTTTACTATGTAGGACAAGTTCATCAGTTTTTTTCTTCATCAGTTTTTTTCTGCTCTAGAATGGCTGATGTTTTTTGTTTTTTTCTTCGGGGGGGGGGGGGGGGGTTGTTTTGATGGGCATGCTGGTAAAAAAAGTCCTGAATTTTTAATTTTTTTTAAATGAATGCATTACTCAAATTACATAACTTTCCTTACTAATGTAGGACAAGTTCATCAGGTTTTTTTTCTCATCAGTTTTTTACTTCATCAGTTTTTTCCTGCTCTAGAATGGCTGTTGTTTTGTTTTTGTTTTTTGGGGGGTGGGGGGGGGGGCTGGAGTTAGTTGTTGGAGGTGTCACACATTTGTTAGTGAAGCACACATGTACATGTAGCAGTTTAGGGGGGGGGGGGTTGAAATATTTAACACTAATTTTTTGATTAAAATTGTTCCCACTTTTTTTTATTTGTGTGAGGGGTGAGGGTGGGGGCTCGAGGGGTCAGACATTTGTCAGTGAAATTGCAGTTGAGTGGGTTGACAATTATATTGCATTAGAAGAAAGGTTTATTGATGTTCAGCCTGGTCAATATTCACTATCTAGAGTCCAGGGCTCTAGAAATTAAATATTGTATTTCATAGAAAATAAAGTATGGTAAAAAGTCGGTGTGCCGTAGGTTACAAAAAAGGTAGGCTCTGTTTTGGCTCATGTTACAAACATTCCCAAGGATTGTCCATCTGTCGGTTAATACAATTTATACAGTGCCAAGCTGACTGGAGTTAGCAGATTTAGACGAAAGAGTAACCAAAACTTGGAATTGTTTTTGAATTTAGAGTTTTGTTTTACATTAATAAATCCAGGCCTAGAATTTCATTTTTGAGAGAGCAAGGCCCTGGGAGTCCCAAGAAAACAGTGTGAAAAAAAAACCCACCTTATAACGTTTTCAGTGTTTTAGAACATTGAGTTTTGGACTCGCAAGATCCTTCTTTGTGATAAAACAAAAATGTAAAAATGATAATAATAAATATACTCCTAAAGGTGTAATTCATCAAAACTGGCATCGCATAAAAAAATGCTTTGAATAAAGGAGAAAGTAGGCCGTTGTAATATAATTTTGTTAAAATCTTATTTAAACACAAACGTGTGGACAAGAAAACAAATCTAAAACAACATACTCTTAATAGCAACACATTTCTTTCTTTACTGGTACATTATTTATCAACAAAGATTAACCAAAGAAAGAGGGGCATTAAACACCCCCCCAACATCCAATTCCCACTTTACCTTTACCCATATAAGAATACAAAAAATTCCTGATTGGTGTGACAAGGCTGCAAAACATTTACATATGCAGCTGACCCCATTGCTCATCGTTAATTTAGCATCAATTAATCAGTGCATATTAATTGTGTGATGCCTCAGCCTGCAGGAACAATGCTAACCTTCATGGTGCACTATGTTTATGGACTCAGAGCACCTGTCTCTTTAACAAGTCATTATAATAATTAAACAGGTTCAGGCCTGGAATTCTCATCTTTGAGAGGGCAAGGCCGTTTTCATTTTGCAAAGGGTACTTCCATTGGAAAATCTTTATTGTCTACGGGAGACTTTTGAAGGGGCACCAAAGCCAAGACCAGGGGCAACAGATGCCATGGCCTCCGTGGCTGGCCTCTTTGTAAATTTCAGGCCCGCTGAGGTTGAACCGATTTAAAGGAATCAAATCTGTAGGGGCTTTTGAAGGGGCATCAAAGCCAAGACCAGGGGCAACAGATGCCATGGCCTCCGTGGCTGGCCTCTTTGTAAATTTCAGGCCCGCTGAGGTTGAACTGATTTTAAGGAATCAAATCTGTAGGGGCTTCTCTGAATACATGTTCACATAATTCATGCAGCAAATTTCTAACCCAAAAGAATAGCCACTGATATATACCAAGCTCACTCAGTCAGTTGGGCTCATGCAGAAAGGGCTCTAGAGACCCACTGGACCAGTTGACCACTGTCCAGTAATTTTATAGCATTGGACAGAAAACACAATAAATGGTACCTCTTATCTACCATCACGTTAGCATGGTTATTCAAAACATGTGAATGGACGTGCAGGCCTAGGCTTAAAATAATTTGAGTTGATTAGAATTACAAAATTGTTCATTAATCTCAAATTTCATTAGAACAAATGGGCTGAAAAGTCAGGTAACTCTTTCCATCAATTTTTTATGGAAATTTGAGGGTGATTTATTATTATTCTTTTTTAAACAACAAATGAACCTACTCAAATTAATTTCCTCTTAAAGGCACTGAACACGTTTGGTAATTGTCAAAGACCAGTGTTCTCACTGGGTGTGTCCCAACATATGCATAAAATAACAAGCCTGTGAAAAGTTGAGTTCAATTTATTGGTCATCAAAGTTGCAAGAAAATGATGAAAGAATAAACACCCTTGTTGTACAAATGTGTGTGCTTTCAGATAGGAATAAAAGGCTTCTTGCAAGAAGTCTTTTATTATTTCAGTGAGAAATTACCTCTTTCTCAAAAACTACGTTACTTCAGAGGGAGTCGTTTCTCACAATGTTTTATACTATCAACAGCTCTCCATTGCTCGTTACCAAGTCAGTTTTTATGTTAATATATATTTTGAGTAATGACCAAACGTGGACAGTGCCTTTAAGCCTGCATGTCCATTCAGGTGTTTGGACGGTATCATGTACTTAAAAAATTGTTACAACCATTGGAAAAACTGCTAACGTGAAAGTAGTACCATTTATTGTGTTTCCTGAATTGTACGGGTAACACCACAACTGTGTAAGTCCTGCAGTCTAATGTTTTCCCAAACACATACTTTTGAAGATTTGTTGATGTAGATATCCCTGAAATCAAAGATCACATTGGGTGATTGGGTTGGCTTTCGTAAATGCACATGTATTGTGTATTGCCCTTCCTTTCACCTCTGTGGACCCCGATTCGAATCCCACATCAGACGGAGCATCGCATTTGGATGGGGATATATGAATTTTTCCCTATTTGGGGTTTTACAAACTGAAAACTTCTCCATCATCCTCTCTACTCGGTCCTACGGATTAAATAGCCTGAAAAGTCTATTAAAGCCTACACCATGTGCACATGTAGGTCAACCTTTGTTTTCGATAAAATATTCCTACTTTTTTGCAAGGACCAAATATCATGCCTGTACAAATTATGATGTAGTCACATTTGTTTACCATTCATGTGTAGATGTGTCTGATCTGTCATATCCAACAATCTCCACTCTCACCCCACACTGTAATGGAATGTTCCTGGCCAAGTGTACAACTCGTGAATGAATTAGATTAATATTCATGAGCACTGAGCCCTGATTGGTCAAGGCGAGTGATGAGGTAGTGTGCTTGCATCTTGGCTGTCTATTGCAGGAGCACATATTATATACACATACACTATAGGAGCACAACATCCATTTTTAGAATCGCTCACCACCTTGCGTTGCTCAGGAATTTCACCTTCCTGCCAGCGGAGTCCGGCCACAAATGTCTATAAATGTGAGTGTTGAAAAATCATACAAAATGTTTAGTATGTTTTCTTTGAAGGATTAGATTTCATAAGAAATGTTGGGTTTTTCTCAAGTTGATGGAGAGTTGTTTTGCCCGAGTTATTTGTTATTATTTGTTGTTGTATATATTGCGAGGAGGTTAATCTTCGACTGTCTGTTGAAGCAGAGGATGGGGGACAGTGATTTGCATAATTCTTTCGGCTCTGCTCTGTCTGAAACCTTGAACCAGTCCATACTGTAGGAGTTTTTGTTTGTTGAATGCAAACATTTTGACTGATGTTATTCCTCTTTCATATTCATTTTCTGTCAGGATCACTGTGCATTTCTTGAAAGATGTCTTAAAATATTGGAAAATATTAGTAAATGCTACCTTGATGGGTTGTTGTTGTTGTTGTTGTTGTTGTTGTTGTTGTTGTTGTGGGTTTTTTTCTTCATTTCTGGCTACTGAATAGACAGGGGCTTATTTTGTATTCACTAATCTGGGGAGAAATTTTTCTTATTTTCCACAGGCATGATATTCTTCCTACTTTAGTCTGATTTTCGATTTGTTTGCCCTTTGAAAAATTGTTCATAAATAGCCTAAACTGTCTATTAAAGCCTACACCATGTGTACATGTAGGTCAGCCGTTGTCGTCAATCAAATTGTCCTACTTTTTCCATGGATCAAATATCATGCCTGTTTAAATATCATGCCTGTTTCTACTTGGAATCAAATTTGTATGTTTTACTCCAGGACGGACAAAATACTAAATTTCAAGAAAAGCTTGAATTTTATTTGCAATTTTTTCCTATTTGTTTCTATTTACACACCATTATATGCAGGGACAAGGATTCTGAACTGTAAATCTAAAAATAATCAAAATGTTTTAAATTGTATTTCAAATCAACAATTTATGAACCTGGAGTGCTCATGGAAGCCGGGCCAGTAATCCTCATTCTATTAGGTCTTGGAAATTACACATGTGAATTTATTCAGAAATCTTATCTGAATAATAATGGGCCATCAATTTAAATGTCTTGACATTTAGATGCATAATACTTGTTCATTGCATCCATAATGGCACCTTAGCACAGTGAACGATTTCCCTTGATCAGCGTAAAAAGATGTTTCACAAAATGTATCTTATTTATTTATTTATTTATTTATTTACTTAAACTCGTTTATACACGGTAGCCCACTCAACCAAAGTTGTTTTTCAAGGGGGCCGTGTTGCATAAAAACATCTCAATTTTTCTTTGTTCAACCCCAAATCAATTAAAAATTTACCCATTCAGTTTCCCTTGTGGTTTATTATTTGCTTTTTGAAAAACATACAGAGTAAAAATAACTAAATCTGTCAAAAAGATAAACCAATTTTTTACAGCAAATACAATCACTTACAAAATGGAATTAAGCATCAAACAAGAAGATATGTTAAGTTTAATATTTAGCAAGGTAACAAGCAAACAGTAAATCATAAGACTGAAGTATCAGTTGCTTCTCAAATTATTATCATATTGCTATTCAATATTAGTATTCAGTGTCCACAAAACATTGTTCAGCCTAGATATTTTGCGATGTAAAAATAGCTTGATCGAATCGTTCCCTGTAAACATGTCCTCCTTCCTTTTTTCCCCCCTTTCATCATGAATCTGTTTATGGATATAGAAATATGCATTGGCAGGCATGATTACACACTGTCATATATCAGTATTGGCTTTTTAAAGACTTTTCTCAAGCTACTTTTCCGAACAATCTTGCACTGATTTTCTGAGGACAATAAAAACGGAAATCAGATTAAACTTGCAAGAATATAATACCTGATTGGGTCACTGTTTGGGTATTGTGGATACCCGTAGTCACGTAGCTAGAGGTTCTGTTGTTGACGTTCACGGAATTATATAAGTACTAAGTTCTTACAGGTTTCTTACAGGTTTGGCCATGGACTTTGTTTGTGTTTGTGTTGTCAACACTGATTGGCATTACACTTGATTCCTCTTGTTTCCTGAGGACGTTTCTTTGCACTTGTTTTTATTTTTGACAAAAGTGACTGTTTCAGCTTAATTATTAATAGTTTTTGTTGTGATTTATTTGGATTGTTTTTATGTTGTTCCTAAATGTTTAAAAAGACATATTTAAAACAAAAGTATTGGTTTTCATGTTACAGAAGAAAACACAAATTCATTATTATTAATTATTTGTAATATATATATATATATTTTTCTCTCTCTCTTTCTCGTAAAAAAACCACTACTTTACATTTGTAGGTGCACGTCGCCCCCCTTAAATATACACACCCTGATGCAGGTTTAAGCAAATGATTGATGGCTAAAAATTCATTAACAAGGGTAGCGCTAGCGTAGAGTCACGTACGTGTGCGTGTACAACCCCGAGCTTTAGCTACTCTATATTTGCCGCTTTGAGTCGTGCATCTTGAGCAGCGATGTCGTACTGTCACCACGACAATTTTCTGAACAGCAATTAAGCCTTGGTAAACAGTGCGTACAGTACTTACTCTGAGTACACTCATTCATATGGTGATTCTTGTCCGGAAAGGTTAAAAGTAAAGTCAGAATAAATAATAAAAAAGCGATACAAAAACCCTAGGGTTTGTTTTTTAACTTGTGATTCCTTTTCAACAGCTGCACTGTGTAGTCTGTGGGGAAAAGAGAAAATTATGTGGAAAAATGGGCGATGTCAGATTATGAAGTGTTTGTTGTTGTACAGCTACGGAATTGTCCGTAAGCTTTAAGAAAATGGAAGTATGAAAGGTAGAGGGAGGCCAGTGGCAACTGATGAAATGAATCCGTTCTTGAATATTATCTTTATTCATTGGGCCCATTGTGGATGGCAGTCAGGACAAGAGGGGGGGGGGAGGAAGAGATGCCTGGAGCTGTGTAGGAGTAGCTCCCAATCCGTGATGTATGGTTTGATGCATGTCCCATTAGACCTGCTTTCATTGGATGCAGTGCGGGTAATGCAATTCAACTCCTTTTGTTGGGCATAAACTAGATGATTTTTTATCATCAACACCCCCCAAAAATCACAACGTTTTGGTGCCTGTTCATGTACTTTAGTAATAGTAATAAAAACACTATAATGAGGTCCCTACTTGTAGCTTGAAACAAAAGACAAAGCAAGGAGTGAAATGAAAATGGAGGCAAAAAAGTCACCATTTCAAGACTCTTTCATGTAATTAAAATAATGAACAAATCAAATTTGTAACAAATGGACTCCAAATATGGAAATCATGGGGAAATATTACTTCTGAATATTAAAAATGGAGGCAAAAAGTCACAATTTCAAGACTCTTCCATGTAATCAAATAATGAACGAATAAAATTTGTAACTAATGTGGAAATCATGGGGAAATATTACATTTGAGTATTGAACTTGTTTTGGCACCTACTTTCAATGGATAGCTGTTTCGGGCAGTTTACTGGACAGGGCTTTCCTGTTATGGACTGTGACAGTCAAAAATAATAACCTAATTAGCTTCGTATACAAATTTAACAACAACAACAAAATAGATAATTTGTGTATATGTACTTCTGTTGTATGGTAACAAGAAAATAATTCCATGAAGGCTCTTCATATTCAACATGTACAATGTAGATGGCAAAAATCACTTCTTTGTTGTTTTCCATTTTAAAGGAACATTACAAAATTGGTTTTTGTTAACAAACCAGTTGCTGGCAGTGTAAGCACTTTATATAATCCACCATATACATAAACTGACAAACCTGTAGAAGTTTAAGATCGATCGGCCATCTGGGTCACAAGAAAATAGTGAAAAACCGATTACACGTTTGCATGTGTTATACAATGCATGAATAAAACGCTCATGAGCGATTAACTCCAATCGGAAATTAGTTTTATTTATTTCTCATCAAATATGGCATATCAGACAGAAATATTTCTAGGGATGTTTTCTACTATCATCATCATTAGACCGTGTAAGTTTTATGTAAATCTGTGATCTTAAAGAAAATTTTAATTACCAGTTCTGTAACAGTCCTAAAACATTTTAAATGTTAAATTTCTCTTCTGTTTTCTTTGTCTTCTTTAGACACCAAAGAGGCTATGACATCCCTAATCAACCCTTCCTACGATAGTAACGCTATCTCACCCGCCGATCAAGTCAACGCAAACACAACAACCACCAGCAACTCATTGTCCAACAAGCTTAGCGATGCCCTGGAGATCGACAACAAGTCCCTAGGTCTATCCCTGGATGAAGCCCTCATAGATACCAATCTTACCTTCGATTTCGACAACGGTGGATCCAAGAGGAACTCCGGCTCGGAGAAGAGTCGAACCAAGTACGCCTCCACGGATCTCTCCACCATGGGGATCGGAAACCCTCTGGAAGCGTTGGTGGATAGCGACGGAGAGCTTGATGAGAGACTCACCGTTGCTGATGACAACATCCTGAGAGAGAGGAACAAGAAGAAAGCGGAAGCCATGTTCGCTGACATTGATTTTATCGATGACGGCGAAGAAGATGATTATGAGGATGAAGACGACGAGGAGGAAGAAGAACAGGAGATGGAAAATGAGGATGAATCGTCGAAAGACAGCGGGCGGGAAAAGGACTTTAAGAGGATGAAAATGTTGGACAAGCTGGATAGTGGAGAAGAAAGGGAGGAACCTAAGGATCCTGATGCCGATCTGGTCTCCCCCGAGGAGGAGGTCCGCGCCTCCAACTTGGGAGGCTTCCTCCGTTACTACGCAAACCTAGAATCCATTGCAAAGGGTCGAATGGAGAACCCGGATGATGAGACAGCCTCCATAAACGGGAGCATCAGTGACTCAGATGATGAGAGCGAGATCAGAGAAGGATTATACGAACCTCCCCAGCAAGCCACCCCTTATGATTCCGGTCCCTCAACAATGGACGACGACAGCACCGACTGCGAGTCCACGTACGAGATGCTGTACAACAGTTTCGGACTCCGTGTCCAGGAAGAAGGCTTTTCAAAAGAACTCCTCTCGCCGACAAACGGACAGCATGATCACGGCTACGTGAGCGAAACCTCCACAGACGACAAAGCTTCTCCCATCAAACGTCCTGGTGTGCTGCTTCGGGAAGGAAGCAAACCATCTCTGAGTACTCTGATCGAGGACTCGAGGAGCTTGGACAAAGTAACACTGGACGCTGAAGAAGAGTCTGGAGTTGAGGTTACACCTGAACCCAAGACCAACAAAGACCCGCTTAAGAAGAGCACCCTGCAGAAGCCAACTTCTTTGCCTCCTGGATGGAAGGAAGTTGCGGATATGAGAGGCACGTACTATTGGCATGTACCTAGTGGCACCACCCAATGGAATCCGCCGTCGCCTGTGAATGGTGAATCTTCCACGAGTCCGCCAAGGAAGCCAGCAAGATCGGTAGGTATCTTTTGCTCTTGAACTAATTTTTCTTCCAGAACTATCTTATAACTTGGTTGTTTTGTTAGTCCACATAGTAGTCAGCTATAAAATGCCTGGTTTATAAAGCAAGTTTCTCTCTTTTAGTGTGAAGAACGCAAATTGCTAAGTAATTTGGCATCTCTGTATTGGGAGACTTTTGAGATGATAGAGGGTGTCCCACTCACTGTTTCGTTTCTACTGTTCTCGTCGCTGAGAACAATGGAAAAGGACCGGTGGGTGGGATGCCTGCTGTCGTCTCAAAAGTCTCCCATTTACTCAACACTAACAGCCTTTTGATTTTCAACCCAAAGAAAAAATTACTAGAGCGGGACTTGAACCTGCGACCTCCGGATTAACAGAAATTTAAAAACATGGAGCTTTTCTTCTAAGTTCTACATGTACTTATTTAATAATATTTCCTTAATTTTCTTCACCCTGGAATTTTTTTTACAAGTTTATATCAGTAATAAGAATGATCGCGAGATCTTGAGAGTTTCAAAATTACTGGAAGATATGCAGGGGATTTGCATCAATATTAATCATGAAATGATTGCAGTAACCGAGAAAAATTTGCAAATTATTCATAATTTTGCATCTATTAAATTGTTAATGGCATTATAAGCATTGCCAGTGACCCCTGAAAAAAAGTGCAAGAACTTCATGATATATCACTGGCAAATTTTGGTGTTCATTGTTAGTACGGTAGATAATATATTACCTTACATACACAGTATGCATAATACATGTGTACTGTGCATCAGACAGGTTTTTGTATGCAAATCTGTTTGCTTATCAGCTACATTTAGAGGCGGAAATATCTCACTAGTTTCTGCCAGAGTACCCCTTAAATTAAACAGTGACCTGATTGGTGTACCATCCAGAAGGAAAAATCCCTTGCCCCCTTCAAAGTTGAAATTATAGGACCTGGGGCCCAATTTCATAGAGCTACTTAAGCACTAAAAAAATGGGGCTATCTGAACGACCAGGATGGGACCTGCATATGCGGTTCTGAATCACAAACAATGGATCACCTACTCAGATGTCCCCTACTGGAGCAGAAATGGGAGGCTGGAGACCTAGCGTGTGTGGACACGATAAGAAGATGAAGAAGCACAACAAATAGCTAAGAACATGCTTAGCAGAATAAGGTTACAAGCCAAAGTACCATGTCACATGCACTATCTTTGACTGGTATCCTGCTAGGGTTTGCTCAGCACAAAATTGTTCTGCAGAATTGTCTGCTTTAAGCAGCTCTATGAAATTGGACCCTGTACAGGCTACACATTTCTACCAAGAAAAACTGTACTACGCAGACCACAGGATTCACTCCAATTTCGCCATCTTCCAACACAAATCAAATTAATGAGTGGCAACCCCGGTGGTATAGTGTTCCACTAATGAGCCGCACAGCATCACCCGCTAATGCGTCGGGCAGCATCTGCTAACCCTAAGGCCCTCACCCGACCAAATTATCGAATCAAGAAAACGAGGCCATTATGCTAATAATTGATTTTCTGCACAGACCACTTTGTCTTGTGCATTGCGGTTGTAATAGGAGCCTGCGCTGCGATTTAACATGGGCAGGGGACGTCTTTGCATCTTGTTGGTTGCCGCATTTTGTATGGATTTATTGTTTGAAGTATCATTGAATAAGATGTGCACATTAAAATGCCATCAGGAAAACAAGACAAAAAGCGCCTGGGATTGGCTGGTCTGCTATTCTACAGGATACTTGATTAGAAAAATAATTAAAGATAAAAGGAATTTTTGATAAAATAACTAAGGAATTTGTGCATCAGATAAATATGTGCAGAAAGCTAATTATTTGGGGTGAGACATGAACACCATTTTCAATTATTGTAATACACGTTTTTAAAAGCCTCAAAATGATTCAGATATGTACTGTACATACATTCTGGGCTTTGGTTTCATTTATAATTTAATTTTCTTTTCAATTGTTTGTGGAATTTAGACAAGCTTTACAACAGAACATTTTAGATTGATACATCTATTGAGAAAAAATTACTCGGGGTAAAATTGGAAGCATTCTGCCTCAAATATTCTCATCATAAGATCATCTTCATAAGAATTAAAGGTTACAGCCTATACCTTTGAAAAAATGTTTTGTATTAGAAGAGAAATGTACAGTATACACTCGAGATGAAAATGTTTTTATGCACTTTTCAAAGGATGATGATGTGCCTCCATCTTTTTTTTGTACGCTTATTTTATTCTGCTATAAATTATAAATAGGAGAATAGTAACCACTGAATTAAAGTGACTGTATACGTTTGGTAAACTGAACCCACTGTATGTTTCAATCCTATATAGTTGTAGATATATACCATAAAACTAACCTGTGAAAATTTAGTTTCAAAAGGTGGTAGCGTTTTTGAGATATTGCCGAAAATCTGGAGCGGTTATGTCCACCAGGAAGAATAATCTGCAATTGGAATACACAATCTGAGAAACGTTTCTGACAGAAACATTCTCAGATTCAATTTTTTGGGGATAAAAAACTGATATCTTTTTTCATAACCACATTACATCAAAGTGAAATAATTCTCAAAATGCTTTATACTATCAGAAGCTGCTGTACTTCTTACCAAGTAAGTTTTTATTGTCATTCATTTTATGAGTCATTACCAAACGTATACAGACCCTTTAAATTGGATCTATGTTATTAAAAGAAAATCAGTGATCCATTTGGGAAAATTAAGAGGTTGTTTTTGTCTGACACCTCATCCAAAACCCTTTCCAATATTTGTCTTTTTAAGAGAGTAATCCATTAGGAGGTAAAACAAAATCTCCATGATGTGCAAATTTATGAAAGATCTGCGTGCATAATGTGTTTAGTGAGTGCAAGTTTGCATTCATTTCAATGCAGCTTCGCTACTCTCAATCCCCTAATGCATAGTAGAAATTCAAGTCAGAATATCAATGATTTGGATAATGGTCGAAGTGGAAGTTAAACCATGGAGGAAGTTAAAGCAGGCTTGGATGTACACGGAGGCCACGGAGGCCATGGTCTCTGTTGCCCCTGGTCTTGGCCTTGTTGCCCCTTTAATATTCCCAATAGACTTTAAGATTTTCCTGTGGAAGTGCCCTATTGCTAAATGAAAATGGCCTTGCCCCCTCAAGGATGAAATTCCAGGCCTGTTGAAGGTATTATACAGGATTGGTAAGGATATAAAACGCCATTGTTTAATTTTAGTCTGAAAGCTTACTGATGATGAAGTTCAAACTAGAACCATTTTTTCTTTGAAATGTTTCCCTCTGAATTGAATTCATATTCAAGAAAACTGTACCTGAAAACCTAACAATTTGAGTCAGAATATCAATGATTTGGATAATGGGTGAAGTGGAAGTCAAACCATGGAGGAAGTTAAAGATTTTTTACTGGATTGAAAGGATAGAAAACATAATTGTTTAATTTTAGTCTGAAAGTTCACTGATTATGAAGTTCATACTAGAACCATTTTTTTTCTGTGAAATATTTCCCTCTGAAATGAATTTATATTTGAGAAAACTGTTCAAGGGTTAAACAGAGCATGTGTGTAGAGCATGTGGCGTAATGATGTGAGGTGGAGATTCCTATTCCATTCAGGAAAGGGGGTGAAAGTTCATGAGGGATTTTAACCGCTCATAGTAGGGCCAAGCAAAGAACCTGGAATGAGTAACAGTAAAGTGAACACAAATAAGGACAACTGTGAAATAAACATGAACCTGGGCATGCTCGCTTTTGCTTATTTTCGTTTTTTTATTTCACCGGCTTTGGGGGCTCGATGCGAGAATATTATAACTCATTCATGACATCGGCCGACACTGGGCGATCTACTCGTGACTTGATATCCCTAGAGATGAGCTGACAAACACCGCCGCCCAATATTGCCCTGTTGTCCCGATGTATGTTGGAATTAAGCAATTTGACATTTCCAAGCATGTTGAGGTCAGGGGGGAATTAGAAGAAGCGAACCAGATGAATAAATAAATCTTCTATGTGAGAAAAATCTTTCAGACTTGCTGTAAAATCCGACATTACCAGATTACATTCACCAGATCAAATGACTGAGATGAAAATGTCATTAGTTTAACGTGGAGCCGCGGAGCCATGGAAATGTGCTTGTTAACATCCGTGATTTCACAAATTCAAAATGGTCTACATGTATACACGCACATGTAACGTCGAATTTGTATGATTTTCAATTGTAATAATTTATTCAACGAGCCATTTGCATGTTAGATTTGAATGAAATCTGGTGCAAGGCTTAAATAGCACTCCGCACTAAGGACGTCACTCTTGCTCAAAATACCCGTATGTCAGACAAACATTCTAGCGCTAGCCCTCACACGATCACCGCATCAGCGCGCCAGACCGCAGTAGTACAGTCAGTACGCGCAAGTAAGCATAAAGCTTGGACACGTACGCGCCCTGTACGTTAGTGAATTTTGACATGTTGTCTGAGATCCAGGTACTGAGCTCTCTATTTCTAGCATTATTGCAGAGTGCTAGTTGAATTTCTTCGACTAAATACAGTGTTTCAATAACGGATGGTGCATGGTTTGGGGCGATCTCTTGCATTGAAACCTTCTTCAGATCAGCAAAGACTGGTATATGCTTGTGCGTCAAATTTCAAAAGAAATTGTGTATGGGTGTTTGCTATCTCTTATTTAACTATGCAGACCTCATTCAAGTCTATCCCACAAATGGCTCATATATTTATATTTTAAATGCATGCTTAATTTATTGATTGCATGTACACTTTGAAAACAGTTGTATCAATACAAAATGGAATTCAATACATGCTTATCACACCTCAGACAAATTTGATATTTAAGGCCGTGTCCGAATTAGCAGTTGCGACTGCAGCTGCGGCTTGGTCATCATGTGAAGAAGCATTGAAGCATAGAATGCCCATAGCAACAGCCTTAGTTACAACCTTAGCAACAGCCACAGCCAGAGCCGCAGCCACCAATTCTGACAAAGCCTTAGCCTCACTTTGTGAAAAGATGACAAACCAATTTCCCTCCTAGCCTCATTTTCATTACACTTAAGGAACTGCAGAAGTATATCAGCCTCAGTTTCAACCTCTGAATTTTGTTTCCTTTTTAATAAGCAGTCCTTAAAAAATATCTTGTCTGACCAATCATAAAAGCAAGGGACCAAATTTTTGTACATTAAATCCATTTGCTCACCAGATAAGTTTGTCAAACAATATTTGCAGTCGAGCAACTCATTGGAGAAAACAATAGCAGCACTCTACAGGTTGTTAGTTGTATACATTGTGAGGCGCCAGTCGCGCATTACAGCACACATCAATTCATAAGCAAACACAAGCACCACGGCACGACCGTAATTGCACTGCTTGGCTCAATCATGCCACCCCCCCTTTTCCTTAACACCTACATTGCATTAGTAGCCATAGAGAGGAATACCATCGGTATGAATTCCAGCATCCTCCGTAGGTTCTGTCCGTTTTTTCCTTCTTCTTCTCCTTGGTGTTTTTTGACGGACCTGTGTGCTGAAAGCCCACGGGAAATGATGCGTAATCAATCCCGAGCGGAGGCTAGGTTTGCGCGACTGCGTACTTGAGGCAGTAGGGCTGCTTCGTTCTTCAATTATTCCGCTTGCGTAGAGGGGGAATGGATGACTCATCGACACAACTGCTGTAAGATAAGCAATGTTGGCCCGTGCTAGCAGCCTGGCTGGCACGAAGGATTAGAGTTTTGTTTTCCTCTCCCTTCTTCTTCTTCTTCTTAATTCTTCAGGATGAATTTATTGGAAGCCGTCATCTGAGGTTTATTTCTTACTGACGTCTTACGTACTTCCCTTGAGCAGGTCGTCAATAATTTCTCATTAGGTCCAACTGCGGGTTTTAATTTATTTTTTAGTACTTGCATCTTCCTCAAATTACAATGAACAGAAAGGTTCAACTTTGGTTTTATCTACAGGAAAATATTTGTAAAAAAAACCATATGTTTAAAGTAAAATTATATGCAGTGTGTTTAACTGATTGTCTAGTGAAAAAAATCCGTCTTGAAAATACAAGATAAATGAGGAATAAATTCGTTTTTGTAAATTCTAAAAAATATTATTTGCTTTGGTTAACTTTTCATTATCTCCTGCTGGTTTGAGAAGAAAACAAACAGCAAATGACAAGATTAATATTGTTTTGCGAATACTGCATGGCGCTTTATAAGTGTGCATTATTTATTATTATATAATGATAAAATGTGTACACTATGTATTTGTAAAGCTAAACAGAAAAGAAAATTGCTCATTTTGAATTTCACTCGAGTAAACACAAGTGTAAGGAACATTAAATCTGAAATGTTTCATTCAAGAGTTCAAAAGCACTCGAGGCAGTGATTTAACCGTGGAACTTTTTATTACAAATTGAAGTACCTCATATATTTCGCCCAGAAACACTTGTATAAATTCAACAGGGCTTAAAGTTCACTTCGTGGTTGATTGTACACTGCAATCAAACGATGTATGACATGTTGAACCATAGAGAAAGGACCACGGTCGTTTCTCTATGGTTTAACCATTTACAGGCCATAGTGGCTGCAGGCGGCTTGCACCAAAATGACCATAGCGGCCTCAAATGGCTGCAAGATTTGACCTCCACTCAAACAAATATGTTAAAGTAAAGGTCATGTCTCTATGGTTAACCCTTTACAGGCCATAGTGACTGCAAGCGGCTTGCACCAAAATGACCATAGCGGCCTCAAATGGCTGCAAGATTTGACCTCCACTCAAACAAATATGTTAAAGTAAAGGTCATGTCTCTATGGTTAACCCTTTACAGGCCATAGTGGCTGCAAGCGGCCTGCACCAAAATGCCCATAGCGGCCTCAAATGGCTGCAAGATTTGACCTCCACTCAAACAAATATGTTAAAGTAAAGGTCATGTCTCTATGGTTAACCCTTTACAGGCCATAGTGACTGCAAGCGGCTTGCACCAAAATGCCCATAGCGGCCTCAAATGGCTTTAAGATTTGAACACCACTCAAACAAATATGTTAAAGTAAAGGTCATGTCTCTATGGTTAACCCTTTACAGGCTATAGTGGCTGCAGGCGGCTTGCACCAAAATGCCCATAGCGGCCTCAAATGGCTGCAAGATTTGACCTCCACTCAAACAAATATGTTAAAGTAAAGGTCATGTCTCTATGGTTAACCCTTTACAGGCCATAGTGGCTGCAAGCGGCTTGCACCAAAATGCCCATAGCGGCCTCAAATGGCTGCAAGATTTGACCTCCACTCAAACAGATATGTTAAAGTAAAGGTCATGTCTCTATGGTTAACCCTTTACAGGCCATAGTGACTGCAAGCGGCTTGCACCAAAATGACCATAGCGGCCTCAAATGGCTGCAAGATTTGAACACCACTCAAACAAATATGTTAAAGTAAAGGTCATGTCTCTATGGTTAACCCTTTACAGGCTATAGTGGCTGCAGGCGGCTTGCACCAAAATGCCCATAGCGGCCTCAAATGGCTGCAAGATTTGACCTCCACTCAAACAAATATGTTAAAGTAAAGGTCATGTCTCTATGGTTAACCCTTTACAGGCCATAGTGGCTGCAAGCGGCTTGCACCAAAATGCCCATAGCGGCCTCAAATGGCTGCAAGATTTGACCTCCACTCAAACAAATATGTTAAAGTAAAGGTCATGTCTCTATGGTTAACCCTTTACAGGCCATAGTGGCTGCAAGCAGCTTGCACCAAAATGCCCATAGCGGCCTCAAATGGCTGCAAGATTTGACCTCCACTCAAACAAATATGTTAAAGTAAAGGTCATGTCTCTATGGTTAACCCTTTACAGGCCATAGTGGCTCCTAGCGGCCTGCACCAAAATGCCCATAGCGGCCTTAAATGGCTGCAAGATTTGACCTCCACTCAAACAAATATGTTAAAGTAAAGGTCATGTCTCTATGGTTAACCCTTTACAGGCCATAGTGGCTGCAAGCTGCTTGCACCAAAATGCCCATAGCGGCCTCAAATGGCTGCAAGATTTGACCTCCACTCAAACAAATATGTTAAAGTAAAGGTCATGTTTCCCAGATGTTAACTGTACTATCGATAACAAAACAAAAGTTTTGCTTTTAATATTTTTCCCAGACAATTTTACTGACAAAGAAAAGATTCAAAACATGAACTGTATTAGCCCTGCTTGGCGTAAGGTTATGATTAATACAGAAATGAATGGTCACTATTGCATTCTCCTGAAGACGATCAGAGCATACTGATCGAAACGTTGAGTCGTTAACCACCGGTTCTGTTCAGAACCAACTCTACTCAAAAGAGATATTCACATGGTGTTACCGCAAACCTCTCTTAGTTATACCTCCACCATGCAAAGTTTCAAATCCTACTCACCAATGCATTGTGGTTTTATTTTTAGAATGGCAAGCCCGATACTTATGCAGGAAACTGAGGCAATTGCCTCCTTGCCCTCGGTCATTGCCTTGATGCTTCTTGAAATGTTTCAGGACAAATTTAAGTTTTCCTAATAGTAAAGGTTCCCATAATAGTATTAATAATAATAATACAGGAGCTTTATATAGCGCACATAACCACCAATAAGATACTCGAGGTGCTGGAACAGAGAGGACACTTTTTAAGACAGGTTTTTTAAGGTTTTAGAACTGTTTAGTTATCAAAGACTTTATCTTCATACCACCAGCCTGATATTGTTCATTGAAATAAGGGCTAATTTGTTTTTTCAATATGCATTTCTAGGAAGACAAAAAGGAAAAAAAAAAGAAGACATTCTTAAATATTCTCTGACAAAATAGAATATTACATCTGCAATCTTAACAAAAAAAACCATAAAATTTAGAGAAGCCACATACAAAAAGTTAATTTACTTAATAAAGGGAAATGTTGACTGTGGAGTTGTTTGTTTTAGGTGGGATGGGAGTTTATTTTTCCTCTAAAAATCACTTAAAAGAAAATACTGATTAAAACCTCTAAACCCCTCGCAATAATTGTGTAAAGCAGACATCTTTGCTGCTTTTATAAACCATAGGTCTCCAACACACACACTGCACCGAGCCAAGAGGTTCGGAGAAATGCAGTCAGTGGGCAAATTGCTGGAGAGTATTTGATTAAGAAAATGAAACCGTAACTGCAGATACACAGGGTCTGTCTGGACTTGTTTGCTCAGCGAGGGCAATTTACCCGGTAACGAGTGATCAAATGCACGGAGCACATATGGACGTATACGGCTTTCAGTCCATTACCTGCCTGTCCGGTTGAGACTTGGCAAACCTCTTGAGGAAGAGCGAGAAGAAGATGAAGAACAACTGACACGGAGGAAGAAGAATATCCTGGTGCTGCATAGATGAATATATGCTGCATAGATGCATAGGTTTATTTCAAGCAGTTATATTTAGACGCTGAATTTTTAATCGCATACCCCTGAGGAGAAATTTTCTTCAGCAAAGAGGAGATAAAATCTTAAGGGTCCCTCATATTAAATATGAAACACTTCAGCAAAATGAAATAAGACTAAGCTTAAATAAGACGTACTTCTTCAACTAAACAGGGATATTAAAGGAAAAATACTAGTGTTTAAAGGTACTGAACACGTTAGGAAATTGTCAAAGACCAGTGTGCTCACTTGGTGTATCCCAACATATGCATAAAATAACAAGCCTGTGAAAAGTTGGGCTCAATTGGTCATCGAAGTTGCAAGAAAATGATGAAAGAATAAACACCCTTGCTGTACAAATTTGTGTGCTTTCAGATAGGAATAAAAACTTCTTGCAAGAAGTTTTTATTATTTTAGTAAGCAAATTACCTATTTCTCAAAAACTACGTTACTTCAGAGGGAGTCGTTTCCTACAATGTTTTATACTATCAACAGCTCTCCGTTGCTTGTTACCAAATAAGTTTTTATGCTAATATTTGTTTTGAGTCATTACCAAACGTGTACGATACCTTTAAGACATTGCATCTCATTGATATTATGCCTGATGTGTTGGATGTCTTCACATTTAATGTCATCTCGCTGTTTCTGATAACTGCCATCTTTTCGCATAGGGCATCACATAGTTAATTCCAAGACTATTTATGCGCACACCAGATAATAATAAGTTTCCTTGACCACTCATTAATTGCCAGGTTTTCCTTCCTAATCCCCCAAACAATTTCCCCTCATACAAGGTCTTCCCTTGACCTGTCTCATAAAGTCTGGGTTTCTTTCGACACCTTTGTAAAAATCTTACATGAATACGTTGCCCATTTTGTCTAGGCTTTTCCATCAGTAAATACTACTGACACTCATGTAGTGGCTTAGAGAATTGTTTCTCAATTCGCCTGTATTGGCCCGATACGCTAGCTTGTGCATGGGGAGAACCCTGATACATAAAATATGCATTTCCATATTTTCATCATCGTTTTACCGGCGGCGTCATGACGTCAGTACATAAGGTCCATAACATCTTATTCCAACTCTGAGACATTGACATTAACATGACAACATTGTAATAAATTGTGCCATTGTATTCTCACTGAAGACCTTATGCACATACATGCAATGTCATCTGAGTAGGGCGCCCTCGGCTAGAGGACAAAAATAGGTTGCTCGCGGGCACATCCAGTGCGCTGCGCGTAGGCCTACATAGAATTTGTGTTTCCATATGCGTGATGGCAAAATGCATAAAGTCCATAACTGTCGATCAAATTTTATGAATCTTTCACCGGTTGGTTGCTTGAAGAGTTTATTGAATTCTAGAGGAGTGTAGTCTTTTTTACAATTTTTCTACTTTGTCTTTAACCCATATCTGCCTAACTACAGGATTTTTCGTAGAACACACAAACGCTGTTAGCACCTAACTACTGGAAAACCCTTAGATGAACAAGACGTTAGTATCTTTCTTTGTTCCCTCACTACTAGTGATATGAGACAGGAAACATGACAAAATATATATCACATTAAAGGCATTGTACTCAATTGGTTATGACTCTGATAATTAATGGCAATAAAAACTTACTTGGTAAGAACATGGTAAGAAGTACAGCAGCTTTGGATAGTATAATGCATTTTGAAAAACTTTTCACTTGCAAGTACTGCGGTTAGTATGGAAAAATATATCACTTTTTATCCCCAAAACATTTGAACGCTTCTCAGATTGTGTATTTCAATGCAGATTATTCTTCCTGCCTGGACATAACCGCTCCAGATTATCGTCAATATCTCAAAAACGCAACCACCTTTTAAAATGAAATTTTCACAGGTTAGTTTTATGGTATATATCTACAATTATATAGGTTTGAAACAAACAATAGGCTCCAATTACCGTGTACGTGTACAATGCCTTTAAAGAGAATGAGATGCTCTTTTCAACAGTATACAGCTTGTTGGTCTATGTTTATTTGCAAGGCAGTAAATAATGAATGTTTATTATAATGCAGTAATAAAATTCTACATGGGCTTGGGCAGGAACAGTGGTACTGTGACCAGTCTCCATGATGAGATACATTAATGTCGTCTTCTTCTCATCCGTTCCTACTCCGAGACATTGACATAACATGACAACATTGTAATAAATTCCGCGGTAAAACAGACTTGTTAAAAGGGGCAATCTAATCTGGGTGTATCTAGTTGTGCCATTGTATTCTCATTATCCACCGCTAACTGTCAAGAAAACGCCCAACAAGACTCAATCAGAATCAAGGAGTATAACTTCTTATTGAAGAGTGTGGACTGCAGGCTACTGCATGAGTCACACACGTACACTGTCTTGAAGAAAAATGTCAAGAAACTGTTGTCTTGATGGAGCAACGGCTGTCAGTTGCAATCGGACAAACACTTGATTCATTTGAAGACAAAGTGATGGTAATTACTGAAAGAAAATTTGTTGATGATATTCAGGCTGAAAGCTCTCTGATTATAAAGTTCGTAGCAGTACCAATCCCAGCATTCTCCCTCAACAGTGGTCCGCTGGCCAAATGCCAGTTAAAACACCCGGGGACCAGTCAAAATTCACTCCAAGTGGCCCGGCTGGCTACTTCAGTGTTGAAAAGCTTCCCTATTTAATATGAATTATGGACAAGTGCAAAAGCTGACGGACTAGTGACATGAAAATCTAACTGGTCCTGCTGGCTGTCAGTGAAAAAGTTAAGGGCAAACCCTTAATCCTCCAGTGAAATATTTCCGTTGAAAAAAAAATCTTTCAAAGTCGTGAGAATAACAGTTGAAGACCCCCATCACTAAAGCCAATTTTGATTGCCATTAAAAACAAACGTCTATACAAGTCTGATATTGTGCTTAAAAATATATACATTAAAACATTCTTTGTTTTCTTCACCCAAACATACAAACATCAAAGGTGGTTGTTGAGTATTATCTTTTTAAAAGGTTGATTTTGTTCCCGCAGTCATTCGTCACATTTTCTACTCCCTTTGTCTGGATTTCCTGCATGGGACCCCCCGTCCCCCTCTGGAATGGAAACACGTTTGACCCAACCAATTACTTGATTATTACTGAAACATAATTCCTACATGTCCGGTGCATTAGCAACCATCTTTAATGTGACATTTCACACACATGATCAAACCGTACACACGTCCATACTCGGGGACACACACACGGCGCAGGTTTGCCCGTCACGTCTGCAGCATTATGCGTAGAGGATTTATACATGCCTGCGCGCTCTAAACGCAAATGAAGCATCGGGTAGTGGTTTGGCCCCTAGGCTGGTGGCCGTTTGCACGCGAACAGAGTACGGTCTCTTCCAGCGGGGAGGTGTGAAATGAAATGCAGAGGATGAGGGGCTGAGATGGATTTGGCACTGTGCCAGAAGTGACGGAGGGCCCACTGTTTTTCTTACTTATTGATGCAGCGTACGCACATTTTGGTGTGTTAAGACATTGATGAGAGAATCGTTAATAACTGGTCAATGGAAGACAAACATTGGTAGAGGAAAAAATAAAGACCATCAGCTAATTTTATGGAGCTACTTAACTGAGAATATTACTTAAGAAATCTATTATCTAAGCAAAATTCAGTTTGGAACCTATCACAACATTGTGCATCACTTTGATTGGTAAACTGGTTTTCGGGCAGTTTTGTTTTTTCCACTTGTGTGACTGTAATGAAATTTGACCCTTGCTGTAGGAATTATATATATATACATACAGGTCGAGAACAAATATTGAAATTGCAAGTAAATTCAAGATAACGTAAGCCTTATCATGTGCAAATTTACATAATTTACGAGGTAAAAAGTTGAATGTGGTAATGAAGACAAAAACTAAAGAAGAACAATAAAAGGAATCAGCTTTTTCAAATCAGGTTCAAAACCCGCTCTATTGTCAATTTGTTCACCCCAAAATTTAATTAAAATTTATCCAGTCAGTTTCCCTTGTGGTTCTTTACTAGGTACTTAAAAATTAAAAAGTTCACATCCCCTGAAGGTGATCCCTGTACTGTCGCTTCCCATGTTGTATTGAAAACTTGGGGCAGATACTGAAAAGAAAAATTGTAAATGTAATTATTTAGTTATTATTTAATATTGATCCTGACCCGGGGGGGGGGGGGGGTCAATTGGACACTGAATTTAAATAATCCCACTATAGGGCGGGATCAATGTCCTTTTTTCCTTCAATTCTACATTGAAATAAACTTAAATCTGAATAAATCCGCCATCTCATCCCCGGTGGAAGTTTTATCCGGAAATAATTTTTATAAAATTTAGGTTGTTATTTAATTCTTTCTGTCCTTTCTTCTCTTTTTGATCTGCAGCTGGAGAGATTGAACACAGAATCCGAGAGTCAAGACGGAGGAGATGGGGATAACAGCTTGAAGGACTTCCAGCAGTCCACAATACGCTACGCTAACCTCAAACTGGGACCAGGCTCAGAGAAAGATCCAGAACCACCGACATCGAAAGAGAAGAGTGTGAGTACTAAGGATTCTTTTGGAGTAGTTAATCTCATGCCATTTGTGTGGCACACTTCTGATTAAAGAAATGAAAGGATTTGATAATTAACTACACCTTTCCTGATGTTAAAGATAGGTCTAAAATGCTCCTTTATTTTCGTTAGAGGCAAAAGCATCCACAAGCAGCTTGTACCTAAATGCCCATGGCAGCCGCAAACGGCCGCAAAATTTGACCTATTTCCATTCACCCAAAGAGGTCAAAGTAAAGGTCCTGTCCTGAAATGAAATTTTCCAATGTTTCCTAAGTTACCATAGTATCCAAATTTCTAAAAAGAAATTGTCAGTTTCATGTTGGGTTTTTTTGCCCTTTTTAGGGGGACAAATTTTCGATCAAAAAAATGAATAACTTTAGAGATGTCCTGGCATATTGGGAGATTATACAGAAATGATTAGTCTCTAAAGGGCTAAGCAACTGAACATAATTAGAACTGATTTTGTTTTTGCGTACACAGCTCAAACTTTGTCAGCTTGTTTGTAATTTCAAGTATACCCAAACTCGGCAAAAGTAGGGCAAGTTAAACCGTTGCGATGGAAACCGCCTTCAAAAATAAATCCTTTTGTTCTGATCCAATTACCAAAGAAAAAAGAGAGGAACATCTGCGGAGATGAAAAGTTCACTCACCCAAAGACAACTCTGAGAGTGTAAACTCTTCCTGAATGCATCCCCCCCCCCACCACAACCACAACTACCATCCCTCCCTGGTGGTTCATTTAGAACTCACTTTGTACCGTCTTTAATCTTGTTTCTCCGTTTTTAGCCGAGGGGTATCCGCTTCCATGTCCGCTCCCTGGGATGGGTGGAGATGGAGGACTCGGATCTCTCGCCGGGCAAGAGCAGCCTGGCGGTCAATAACTGCATCCGACAACTGTCCTACCGAAAGAATGACATCAGGGACACAGCTGGAATCTGGGGAGAGGTAAGGGGACCAAATTTTGTTTGTTATAAAAATTTAAATCTGCTCAGGTTTATCATTTTAACAACATATTTTCCACTACAGCAATCTTCATGACCCCTTTTTTTAAAAATACACAATATTAATTACAGTATAGACTTTCAATTTAATAATAACCCACAAAAATTGATAGATTTGTATATGTGTTTTTATTTTGTTTTTACACTTGAATTTATCTGGTAAAGCAACTAAATATGAGGAATTTGACAAATTGGCCATTACTCAAGGCTTTGAGGAACCAGTTTTGAGAAACCAGGTCCACAAGCTACATTTCAGGAAAGTTCGGACTCCTTAAATCTCATCCCTGTATACACGAATAATCAAAAAAAGGAAGTTGAAATCAAAGTTCAATAATAGAAAATATGTCGAATCCCAAGTCATAAGACACTGATCAAGCCCAATGTTAGCTAAGCACAACAAAATTATGATTATAAGGATAAAGGTTACCAGCCAAAATACGATGCCACATGTACACTTTGTGACTGGTATCCTGCATATTTTTTGCTAAGCAGAACATTATTTTATTGCTTAGGCAGCTCGATGAAATTGGACCCAGGTAATGTAGCAGTCCGCTGAAGTCAACGAGATTCATGACCTGATTTTAAAGACATGGGATAGACCCCTTGCATAATGCGAAATGCTACAGGAACGCTGAAGTCATGCGCACGTTTTTAGGCACAAAGAATAGCTATTGCCAATGAATTGCCTCCTTTGGCCTCAGTGAGGTAGCTTTTTGGCCTCAGTGAGGGTGCTTTTTGGCCTCAGTGAGGGTGCTTTTTGGCCTCAGTGAGGGTGCTTTTTGGCCTCAGTGAGGGTGCTTTTTGGTCAAGTGAGGGTGCTTTTTGGCCTCAGTGAGGGTGCTTTTTGGCCTTAGTGAGGGTGCTTTTTGGCCTCAGTGAGGGTGCTTTTTGGCCTCAGTGAGGGTGCTTTTTGGCCTCAGTGAGGGTGCTTTTTGGCCTCAGTGAGGGTGCTTTTTGGTCAAGTGAGGGTGCTTTTTGGCCTCAGTGAGGGTGCTTTTTGGCCTCAGTGAGGGTGCTTTTTGGCCTCAGTGAGGGTGCTTTTTGGCCTCAGTGAGGGTGCTTTTTGGCCTCAGTGAGGGTGCTTTTTGAGCGTGTGACGTCATATGCAAGGGGTCTATTCATACAAACCCACGCATTATGTCTCCTCGCTTTTAAAATGTACTCAGTATTCTGGGCATGCTCTTCAAGTTGAGATTAAGACACGGAAATGATCAAGCAGGTAAATGCCAACATGTCAAGAATCTGAAATGTCAACGAAAGTTCTCAAAGCCTTTTTTGTATTCCTTCCCTCTCACATACGGGGCCAAAAGCGAAAATTAAAAACACAAAAAAATCCACACACATGTCCCCTGCAGGTAATGAAACAAGCAAAGCATCCCGATAGCATAACATTGATCCCTCAGTTGCAGAATCAATATGGAAATAGGAAACATTAAGACTGTCGGACATTTTAGACAGTCGTTAATGTGTGATCCCAAGGGAATTGAGAGGGCCATCAAATGTCACAGGTGGGGAAAGGGAAAATGTCAAGAACAATTGTGTACCATCCACACTCAAACATTATTCACCGACTGTGATTCATGGGAGGCGTGGGCTTCTGCACAAATATTATCCACCTGCATGTACTTGAATGACACATGAGGTGCAGGACAATTTTATAGCATCTGATTAAAAAGAAAAAAATCAAAAGAAAAAAATCAAAAGAAAAAAATCTTTTTTTTTTTTTTTTTTTTGAATCGGAGTGTGAATAATGTAAGATGTGGACAAACAGAGTGGAAAATTGAGACGAAGAAAGTGTCAAGTAATTTTTCTGTTTTCCGTTTAACCTTTTTGCCAAGAGCTGTAAGTTGTCTTCGAGTTGAGAAAGGAATCGTCTTTCTACAGTTTCAACTCCCTATATTTCAAAAAATGTTTATCTTGGAAAAATGTTTTCCAGTGGAGAAGCATAATTTTGTAAATTATTTTATTTGTCTATAAACATACTTCACAAAAGCATAAAACACACAAAAAAACTGTACACTGTACCCCCCCCATTTATACTGATTAGCATAAAGTGTTGAATGTTCTAAACTTTCCTACTTTTCTTTGCAACTTTTGACACCACCCCCCCATTTGATTTAACCCCGTTTTTAACTTAAATCTTTATTCTATTTTAAAAATGTGTTTTATTTTTTATTTTTTTAAATCTCCAACCACCAGCAGGAAGGTGTTTAAAATATAACAATAAAATATCAAAATTAAATATTTAAAAAAGTTGCACGTAACAACAGGTTTGTTTGTACAATTATTAAAGGTACAAGAACTAAATGCACACAATCTATGAGTCTAGCATTATCCTTAGCTCCTACCCCCCCCCCCCTCCTCCCACACAGCTTTACAAGTTAACTTCCAATATATTGCTTTAATTTGATTAAACACATACAAAGTCGTTCAAATAATCTTTGAAGATTCCCGCCGGAAGCGTTTCAGAATCCTTCATTGATGAGGAACTTATAGAAGGGCTTCTTGACTTCCTCCTTGGAGATTCACCAAGAAATAACTGGCAGCCATACATTTTCAAAACAGTATAATGTTCTCACAGTCGCCTGAAAGTATGCACAGAGGAAAAGAAACCATAATTGCAACAGTGCTGTAGGTGTTGGGTTTTTTGTTGTTTTTTTTCCTTTCTCTGTCATCACTGATGATTAATTGGCTATTTTCTCTCGGCGTATGCAGGGCAAAGACATGTACATGGTTCTGGAGGATGAATATTTGAAATTGACGGACCCTAACGACGGAACGATACTCAATTCACAACATGTGTGCAGCATCAGAGTGTGGGGAGTTGGTCGTGATAACGGAAGGTAAGTCGTTGTGGAAAACAAATTCTTCGTAGTAACGTTAATAGTTGTTGTGAACAATAAATCGTGACATGCTCTAACAGGCGCTCTTGATTTAGCTGATGCACTTGTATATTAAACAAAATGATTTACTGTACACCAGTAAAAATATATATTTTTGTTTGGAATGATATATGCTACTTGTAAATTTCTTTGGGTAAAATTTGTAGCTTTTAAAAAAAGTTTCTTTAAAAAGTTAACATTTGCGTTTTTCAAAATAAAATGTTTTCTTTTGTTATGTTTTGTAAAAAATATTATGTGGCACACATAAAGCTACTGCTAGAAAGAACCAACCATCATAACAAACACTCATCACATTAACACAAATCTTTCTCAACGTGAAAACGATGAAATACAAACATGTACAAATACTTAAAAGGAGAGAAAAAGAAAAGAAAAAGAACACACACAAACATGACAAAGAGCAGAGAGACAAGTAATAGTGCTGGAACCAAACAAAATAAGTGAAAGGAAAGAGGGAATAAAAAAGTTGAATAAGATAAACAATGTTGATATTTTAAAGAAGAAGTAGGGATTGGTAATTAATCCCCCACCAAAAAAACAAAACAAAAACAAACAAAGAAATACCCCAACAAACAAAAATTGATTAGTTTACATCTGGGAGTTTCATTGATTATAAAGTCCAAGTACCAAACCTCCAGAATTATAATTATGTATAAAGTACTGGCAAAGTAAAAACAAAATTGCATTTCAAGACACCCCCCCCCCCAACAAAAATCACCATTGCTTCTCTCCAATGGCCGAATTCAGAAAAAGGACTTTTATGACTAAACATTAAACAGCTTTTTATTGTTTGAACTCAAACGGGAGATTGGATGAAATCTTCACAGGTTGGTTCTGATGTTCCGTTTATTGAAAATCTCAAAGACGGGAATGAAGTTAACCTTTAATGCGATTCCCAGCCCTTGTTGATCTATAATCCAATATGGGCAAGGGAAAAAAATCCTTCATTTTTAGAAAACATTTCACGCTCGGCCCGGCTGACCTTTTAGTCTGATTTTCTTTCTCCAGCTATGCAACCAATCACATTATGAGGATTTATGAAGGGGGGTTAACCCTCTCTGGCATACCGCCGGGAATCCACTTACGCTAACGAGGCAATCCGAAATTCAGTCCGGGTCTCAATCATCGAGGATCAGTATTTTTGATTTTTTTTTTTGCCAGAATTGATTGGCAGGCTTTTCTAGCCTTTTGTGATAAGCTTTTGTTTTGATTTCAACACCAGAGCGTCCTTTGTTGGGCCAAAAAGTACCTGTTTTTCTTTTAAAGATTCCTTTTTTCTTTATTTTTTTTGTCAGGAAATAGAACTTGTGTTTACATTGTAAGTCTGGTGCATATTTGAACGTGAGAACCCGTTAAAATATGCAATTTTGTTTCCTTCACGCGTTACAGCAATGTAAGCGAGACCTACTAGTAAAATAGTGTTTTAGACATACACAGTCTTTTCAAATTTGAAGTCCTAACGTAAATCATGCAACTATAAGCATACAGTGTTTATTGAAAATTATGGCAAGTAAATTATTGTATTGTATTTGGGATATAACTGTACATACATCAGGGCTCGAAATTAACACTGGACCACAGGCCCGAGTCCTGTGATTTTAGCTTCGGGCCAGTAAACTCACATTGGGACAAGCCCGGTGGTCTTGTGTTTTTCATTTGAGTAAAATACCTCATTGTGTAATATGTTTTTTGAATAAATGTTGACTGTGAATGTGATAATTATCTTTCAATTCTCTTTCAAGAGTATCAAAGTACACTTTTACACATAAACACAAATGAAATAGATCAACTCATTTTGATTCTGGTCTTGTAAAAATAGATTCTGGTCCAGTGAAAATGTTGAGCTACAAGCCCTGCAGTCTTGTGGATTTTTCCCCCAAATTTGAGCCTTTTTCATGTAGTTCTTTACAAACAAGCATAATGTCATCAGTCATTGGGAGGAATTTGGAGGATATAAAAAAGCACATGGACGTCCAATAACATTGATAAGTGTCAAAGACCAGTATCAACACTTTATGTGAACTAACGTATACATGAAATAACAAACCTGTGAAAGTTCAAGCTTAATCGGTCATCGGAGTCATGAGAAAATAGTGAACAAAATACACTTTAATACATGTTTTCAATGTTTTCAAACATCAAACTAATTTTTGTATGCATTTCTAAAAAACTAAAGCATTTCAGGTACAAATATTTCTAGGAAAATTTTTCCACCGTGACCATCTTTATACCATGTAAGTTGTGTGCAAATCTGTGAACATTTATGTTTTCACTCTTCTACCAATGTTGTGCACATGTTTTAAGTGCCAAAAAATTGTTAATGGCCTGACGTTATGACCCTTTTTCAAAGGCTAAATGACAAAACGACATACATTTGACTTTTTTTTTGCATTACCATAGTTACTTTTGGTTGGTAAGCAGTTTGCAACAGCTTATTCTATTTTCACATATTTTAAGCTTAAACAAAATGATTACAGTAAAGTGCGATTTAAAAAGAAAGAAACTCAAATTTTGTCAGAAGCATTACCATCCTAAAGACACCTTCATTAGGACTAATGTGTCCATTGTCTCTTGGGTGAGAACAATTCAAACTTGGTGTTAATAATCACTTCCCCAGCAACCCCCATCCTGGGCCCCATGGTGAGTCACACGTGCACCTTATTCATAACAGTTACTCATTGATACTTGGAATACAGAAACAGTACATGAGGCTGGGGGACAGGTTTGATCAGATTACCACCAGAACATCACAGCTTTGTGTCAGTGACATTTAACAGAAAAAAACCTCCTGCAATTATTTATTCCAATGGGGTTTTTTCTTCAGGTTATTTTCCAGGCTGTTAAAAAAAATCATGCACATTTTTTAAGGGGGGGTGGTGAAGTGATATTAATTATTTTATTTTAAAGAGAGGGATAGGAGGAAACTCATAATTGTTAGTTATTATTAATTAGTCATTATTTTGGCAATTGCTTTGTGTACTCATCGCAAACTTTACGGTGTCATGAAAAGGACAAAGAAAGGTTTATGTTTTGGTAAGGGTTTCGAATAGTGTTCTTGCTTTGCTTTTGCAATTGTTAGTACAGAGCACAGTTTTAAGCGGCAATTTTTTCTCCCACATTGCAGTATTTCTGATGGAGAATCATCACCTTGTATAAAGTTTGTGAAACGTGAGCTTCATACTATGTCTTTGATTTTCCAATCATATGTAGCTAGTCCCCAACTTGACGTCACACAGTTTGAAGTCGGCCATCTTTATGAACAATAATAAATCACTTTTGAAGAACGCACAACAAGTATGCAGAATGCAGGAGTTTTAGAAAAATTCCCTGCATGATTGGTCGTTGAACCACTTGGCTGCGTATACAAATTTGAACGCCTGACGCGGCTCAAAGCCAAAACTCACGTAAAGATGGCGTAAATCAGGAACTATATAACATATGTGTAGTACCTCTAAAGATGCAAGATATTTTACAGGCCTGGGCATACAAAATGTAAACAAAAAATACAATTGTTGTTGATCGTGCACATTACATGTAAATGAGCTGCATGGAATCTCCATACATTAAAACCATCGCTATCCGCGCAAGAGGGACTACAAAAAGAGTCTAAATTACCCCGGAGTGCCTCACCACGTTGGAATAAAAGGATATGAGTAGATAACTTCCCCGTGGCAATCTGCATAGTAGAGAGAGAGTGTATGAATAATGATGAAGCATTCTGAATCACACTTGCACAGTAATATAAAACCCTCGTCAGTGGATTGGGTTTTTCTGTAACGGGGGACTGTATACGGGGGACTGTATACGGGCGGCCAATTGTTTTTAACTCCCCAGCACGCCATAATTGTCTGTGAATCGTTGAGTGTGATGTTTTGGGGGTATTTTATTCAAGAACTTAATTGAAAATCTGATATTCTGCGAAGTACTTGAATGTTTTTTTTCTTCTTCTCTTGTTTGTCGTTAAACCCTATAAACATTTAATCCAAAAGTCAAGCGGCAAATTTCAGAATTGATTGAAATTTAATTGCCCCTTGCATGATCTAAGCCAGACAAACTTATTCTCGTGGGATAACTTGGTTATTACTTGGGTAATTACGGAAAAAAACTTCAACATAAATTGAAATGAAATGAAAAAAAAAAAACCAAGTGAATTTACATGAATGTAATTTCAATCGACATAAACAGATACCATATTTCTATTACAATTAATTTTTTTGGATCATTTTCAGGGAAATTTAATAATCTGTGACCCTCCCGATATCTTCAGAATATTCAGTTCCCTTTAATCAAACCTCGTACAAAAAAAATGCAATTAATTCTTACCAATGCTAGACAGTATATGATAATTTCCATGACACGAGCACAAAATCATAAACTAAGCATCCTCATGAAGCTCCTAAGCAAAGCGAAATCTACTTAGCCGAAACAGATTGCATGTTGATCATGCAAATTGTTGCTGATTCGCAAATTAAAAAAAAAAAAATCACATTTTTTCTTTTGAATTCAGATCAAATTCACAATTTCATCAAGATCAAACCATTAAAAATGCTCCAGATTGCACAGTAGGGCTTTCAAAACCAAGATAACCACCCAAGTAGAAATCCTTGTGAGAACCTCATTCCAATTCAGAGTGCTTTGGTCAAACTTCCACAATTACAGTTTTGAAAAGTCTTCGGGAGAAACCTGGTCTGTACATGTGAATACATCACATTACAATTTTGTCCAGTTACCTGATTTCGGTAAAAGCAAATCTACTCTCTGCTTAGCGGTTTAGTGAAAATGACTCCAGTGTTAGTGACTATAGCCCTGGGGCGCTATTTGTGGATGGTATTTGACAGATGGGATTGGAGTAATTAGTTAGCGTGGACTAGTAATAAATGATGGGATTACTGAGTCGGTTTCTTGATTGATGAGGACCATTTGAAATTAATTTTCCTCATCAACGCCCATTCACTGACATCCTTTAATCAACTGGAATATGAAATGAGAATTGAGCTATTTTTGTAGATGTTTTTATTTGTTTTGACATCATGTACAGGTTTATATATTGTGCATCTAAAAGAGTGGTGGGGGGAGGTTGTAAGTACTTTCAAAAATGATGAAAAACTTGAGTCTGATTTCATGAAGCTGTTAATCAAAGAGTGTTTGCCAATTGTGGATTTTACTAGCCCACATTTTAAGCATGTATTGTCATAAATGTATCTTTCTGATTTATTAATGGTATAGCGATCACAACCAGTTTTGGGTTAAATGGAGTTACATTCACACACTAAAAAACAAGGAGGGCGTTGGTTCAAATCCTGCTCTAAGCAATTTATCTTTGTTCAACCCCAAATTATTTAAAATTTACCCAGTCAGTTTCCCTTGTGGTTTATAACTTGATACTCAAAAATAAGTTAACACTTTTTAAAACTTGTTTACTGAAAAGAAAGAAATATTGAGCATTATAAACAAGTGGGTTGCGCAGTTTTTTAAGTAGCCCACAGGGCAAGTTGAGAAGTGGTGTGTACCAAGCCCGTAGCAGTTTTTACCAGACAATGTACGCTGGGCTAGTGTTAAGGTTAAACAGTACATCAAACAAGCTTTTTCTTGATGAAGCGTTTGGGGAATTGCTGTGAAGCTACATCAAAATAATAAACTTGGTTTATTAAAGTAGGTCAAGAGAGTAGGTTCAGTTTCTTTCTACTTGTACATGAGAGTCTTGGCACGATGGCACCTGCTTCTGCTTGTCACACAGCCCTGCGGGACAATGTTCTGAGTGGTCCACCTGTGGCCCCAGTATCCCCTCTTCCCTACCCTATGGCCTCGGTTTCCCCCACCCTCTGTCTCACTCTCCTCATCCCTGTCTTGGCGACCCTGTCTTGGTCATGTGGGTCCTCAAAATGTTACTGATCTCAAACGGTCTTGAAGTTGGGGTCTCAGTCTCACACCTTCAGGTTTTAGTATTGTTCCCAAAATGTTCACCTTGTTCTTGGTTTTTGATCTATTAAAAAAGTATTTGTCTTGGTGTCAGTCTCAGTCCTCCAGGTCTTCTTCTCACTAGACCCTGCAAGTCTCTAAGGTTTCCATTACTTTATTGTGTGAGGAAACAAATTGCATACTTTAATGGTTCCAAAATGTTGAATACCTGCGAAATTTGCACAGTCTGTACATGTATATCTTAGACTGTAAGATCCTGGAAGAGGTTTGTCAGATCTCGGTAGAGGTCTTGGTCTCAAATTTTGTGCTCCTCTCAGACATCCAAATCTATGTGTGGGAACTCCAAGCCCAGTTTCCTGGTGTTGCTAACCACCGAATTCTTCACTTAAAGCACTTTGTAAAGTGCATACTTTTATTTTATTACACATCCAACTGCGCCAATAACGAGAAGAAATGTTCAGTTTTAGATGTGGGAGGAAAACCCCAATGGGGAAAAAAAAAATCCAATTAAGAAGGGACTGAAAACCCGATCCACATGCAAGGCTCCGGTCTGAGGTGTGATTCGAACCGAGGTCCAGAGATATGAAAGGCAGGTAAATGAAACCACTGAGCCAACCTGATCCCCTGCCTCTCTTTTACGGGCCATAGCAGGGCAAATTCTGCGATAAGCAGGGCAAATTCTGCGATAAGCAGTGCCATGCCATGGGCCCATGGTTCAAACACGACACCGACCAGTGGTCTGTAGAATCCCTTTAAAGGTATCGTACACGTTTGGAAATTGTCAAAGACCAGTGCTCTCACTTGGTGTATCCCAACATATGCATAAAATAACAAGCCTGTGAAAATTTGGGCTCAATTGGTCATCGAAGTTGCAAGAAAATGATGAAAGAAAAAACACCCTTGTTGTACAAATTTGTGTGCTTTCAGATAGGAATAAAAACTTCTTGCAAGAAGTTTTTATTATTTTAGTGAGAAAATACCTCTTTCTCAAAAATTACGTTACTTCAGAGGGAGTTGTTTCCTACAATGTTTTATACCATCAACAGCTCTCCGTTGCTTGTTACCAATTAAGTTTTTATGCTAATATTTGTTTTGAGTCATTACCAAGCGTGTACGATACCTTTAAGGCTTTGATAACATAATAAATATATTCAGATTTAACACCTGTCCTGCGTGCAGCCAGTAATAATATGAAAGTACAGCCGCAATGTCAAGGTTGAGTATCAAGAAGAAGAGACCTGCATTTCAATATTGATGAAGGTGCGACACATAAAGCGCTGAGTGTAGAGGACTGTTCATAGCGTGCTTTCAATATTTTATAATTCATTTTAATATTGTAGATCTAATAAGGTATTTCCAAAAAGTATAATGGGGGGGGGAAATGCATGTTTTATGAGACTGTGTTAGATATAAAAAATATTTAAAAACAGTGATGATTTTTCACAATAATCCCTTGTCTTTTTATTGTCGTCAGCCAATCTTTTTATAAAGGGTCAAAATTTGGATGGGGATACAAAATAAACAAATTAACAATATCTTAAAAAGTGGGTTGTATAAAACTTCAGAAAGTTGAGAATTGTTCATATATCCAGCCAAGTACGTTTTCAGTTTATAAATGTCTGTATGATGTCAAATATGCACATTTGATTACAAACCTACCCATAAGAAATCAAGGCGCTTGCAAAGTCTTAAATTACATTCTAATGCAATAAAATGAGGCCTTCTTATTCGTTACTCCTTCAAGAAAAGGCTACTGTTTGTTTCATTATTTCATTATCCCTTTGCCGCCCTGTGCAAAGCCAAGATGCCTAACCATACACTATGACTCACACAATACTGTCGATAATTCACTTATGCGCTTTCCAGTTGTCCGCCTCCATTATTTCAAATCGGTCCTTCAATTTTTCCAACAGACTGGAATAATAAAGTTATAAGCGCGCCTCAGCTTCCAACCCTCCGTGATGTTCTGACGGTTTTCCGTCTTTTTCCTGTCGCCTCCGAGCTTGGTGATTTGTCACCCTGGTTTTTTGAAAACTGTCGCTGATCCGTTGCGTGGAAATGATTGCTACATTCGCACATCCATAATTCAGCGCACTTGTTTATTGATTTAAGTATGATTATTAATTCATAATCATATTGTTGGATTTTCTGTTGGAGGCAAAACAAAATACCAAAAAACGATGGACTGCACGGGCCTCACATTGCGTGTGTCCTCGCGCACATGTTTGTTTGGCCTACATGCACACGACCCGCCCTATGGGGTATAATTACGTGAGGTGTTGTGTAAAATGCATGAACGAAAGTCTCAACAGAAGGGCAACATGATTATTAACGCTGATGTTTTTTTTTTCTTCGATTGACTAAATCTGAAAGGTCACTCAGTGAAAATTTGACACTAATCCTGTGGGATTATTTCCTGATCACACTGTTGGTGTAAAGGAAAGTTCAAATTATATAAAGTTAAAAATATACATTGAACTTAAGTAATTAAGTTGTTCATGAGCTATAAACACCTACTTTTAACAGTGTAAGAGAACAACTTTAGAGTTGGATCACAGAAAAACAGTTATTTCACAGAATATTCCTCTTTTGTTGTCTACGTTTTTTGTTGTTTTTTCCTTCTTAAGACATCGAAATGTGGTCTTGATAGACTGTGCAAAGGTTGTGTATCAAACATTTGGACCTGTTCAAGTGCGCCATTTTGTTTTCCTTCACATGTTAACCCTTTCATGCACCATTTATTTTAGTGATAAATTGATCATTTGGACACAATAATTGTTTTCTCTTTTTTTGTAAATGGCGAACCCCCCCCCCCCAAAAAAACAAAAAAAACAAAAACAAAAAGAGGTCACAATAGCACCCTCAAAAGTCCTCTTTCCCATTCTGAAAATTGGTGGCCGTGCGATCTTTATTTTTCGTTTTACAACTATTTTTCTGATGGGATTTAAACCGGTCGCTAGCGACTGGTTGGCGCATGACAGAGTTTAAACTGAGAGTTCCCCAAAATGTTCACATACATTCAAGACTTTTATCGTCAAACATTCAAGTATTTCCAATTCATAGATGCAAGCCCAGCCTTCACCAATTTTGGCTGCATCATTTTTAGCCCCAAGTAGGTCTCACTCAGTAAAAGGTTCAACGCACTGAGTGGTCAAAGACATAGGTACACGATTGGTGAATATTGCGGGGGGGGGGGGGGGGAGGAGAATTAATTACTTTCAATCTGAAAGATCACTGATTATAATGTCCATACTGGTACAAAACCACCTTGAGATAAGTATTTGTCTGAAATCCTTTCAAATTTAAGAAAGCAACATTTGAAGACCTTAAATATCATCATTGCATAATTCGATTGCCACAGTACAGCTTTAAATCCCTGACAAAATATGGAACAGTTTTTTGTTGTTGTCACTGAAAACAAAATTACAACCGATGTTCATAGGTTGGTTGTATGATTGTTTATCAAAAACTTGAGGATAGAAATGAGCTCAGTAATAAGGGTGCGAAGCAGTGTCCGAATGAGCCATTATTGAGTTCCATTTGAATAATGTCTGGTACAATGACTTGCTTTAAAGGCATCGTACACGTTTGGTAATGATTCTAATAATAAATGGCAATAAAAACTTACTTGGTAAGCAGTACAGCAGCTTTGGGTAGTATTAATGCAATTTGAGAAACTTTTCACTTCCAAGTACTGCGGTTATAGAAAAATATATCACACTCTGAGAAGCGTTATGCGTAACGCTTCTCAGAATGTGTATTCCAATGCAGATTATTCTTCCTGCGTGGACATAACCTCTCCAGATTTTCGGCAATATTTCAAAAAAGCTACCACCTTTTGAAATGAAATTTTCACAGGTTAGTTGTATGGCATATATCTACAACTATATAAGGTTTGAAACAAACCTTAGGCTCCAATTACCAAACGTGTACGATGCCTTTAATAGCCAAAAGTTGCCACTTAAATTTGAATTCCTCAGACATGTCAGACTATAGAGACAGTTGCTATGTCACATGGTTCGGGGCAAGCTTTTGTATAGCAACCTCCAGATGAGCAAACCCTGGTACCACTGTGCCATACACATTCATTCAGAATTGTGTATGGGTGTTCACCATCTCTTACGAAACTACGCAAAAGCTTTCCTGAATCATGTGACATATAGCAACTGTCTCGATAGTCTGAGGAATTCAAATTTAAGCAGTAATTTGTGATCAAGCAAGTCATTGTACCATGCATTAGTCAAATCTAATTCGCAAATGGCTTATTGGCTGCTGTGGCTATAGCTGTTTCTAAGGTTGTTTGCAAGGGGTTTCCTATTCTTTAATGCATGCTACCGTGACGATCAAGCTGTAGCCACAGCCATTTAATGGGACACAGCTTAATATTCCTTTAAGGGGAAATGCAAGGAAGAGATAACATTTTAAAATCTTCAGAAGGAATCAAGATTCTACTGGTGACACATGAGATGCTCCATAAAAAAATACACTTCACTTTACACTGCACTTGAAATAAAAAGGCAACTTTAGTGGATCGCAAATGACCAAAATGAACTCTGCATACAAACTAGCTTTTATACAAAACAAATACATCGTAAAAAGGACTACCCTACATGTAACATGAACTTGTCGATTCTGTAAATAATCTGAAGTAAAAAACTGCACACGAATGCATAGCGTAGAGAATTATTTACAATGTAGGTTCATCTCTTACAAGATAAATACACGTGAGTATTCAAAAAGACGGATCGCATGTTACATTCTCTACGCTGTTTTTGAGGGTATCTGGTGCTAAAATCACAAGATGTAGTCTCACATCCCTCAAGCCACTCACTGTCGTGCAACATGGATCTGTCCTCGAATAACCATCGCGTTTACCGGTTATAAAAACATGGCACTGTACCTAATGTCCAACCAAATGGATTGGTAGTAGTGTTGCCAAGGGGGAAAATGAATTATTCTTTTGAGGTTGCTTTCTCAACCAGTAAATTGTAAATAAACAGTAAGTACATGTAACAAGGACAAGACAATAGCATGCTGTTCATTATGTGTGTTGTATCATAGAGCAAGGACCAGTTGTACAAATACTTGATTATACTTTGTGATGATAATTTAACTTGCTGGAAGTTTATATAAGGCCATTTTGCCCAGGGACCAATTTCATAGAGCTGCTTAAGCAGAAAATATTGCTTAAAATTTTTTGAGCTCAGCAAAACTGAGCAGGATACCAGTCACATGTGGTACATGTGACATGGTATTTTTGCAGGTAAGCATTTTTGTGTGCTTAGCTAGTTTTTGTGCTTAAGAAGCTCTATGCAATTGGGCCCCGATCTTAGCTGTTGTGCCTCCTTCAAAATATTCCATAGACTTTTAAGATTTTTAATGAAAAATTCTTGTTGCTAAATTGAAACAAACTTGTTTCCTTGAAAGAGGAAATTCCTTGCCTGATGCAACAAGGAAATTACGTGTAACAGCTCTGAAAACAAAATCAACTAACAAAAGCAAAACAAATAAACTATTTCTTCATATAGGGTGATTTCTATTTAGAGTTGAAATGCTTTTGATCCCAGTTAGCTTTGAAGTAAATAAATAGATTCAAACATAAAACCAACAAACAAGGCTTTTACAACAAATCCCACAAAATTACCATTAATACTGTAGTTCAGATTATTAAATGAACGCATAGAGTTTTCATGTTTGCCTCTAGTATTGGCTAAATCACGAGTTTCATTGAATGAAAAGCCATACTTTCATTCTAACTTGACCATTTTTAGAAATTGGCAAAAACTCACTTATCGATTACCAGTCGTCGACTAACAACATGTTTGTCTGTGTTTCTCCCCACCTGTTTATCCTTTGCTAACACGCTCTTCATTTTACTGTCACAGAGAAAGGTAATTAACATTCATTCCGTCCATTCAGAGATTGCGTCTTAAGTTTGATTGAGATGTTGTGAGGTGTGGTTTTCAATACTTCTTCATTTTTGACGATTGGTGTACTGGGTTTTTTAAAAGAAGTCGTTTTGAAGTACAGTGCTTATATGTTTAGACCCTTTTCATACCAGACAAATTTCTCGGAGGAAATTCCCAGGAAAAATTTGGTTGACCTTTTCACACTTGCATTGGTAAACCTGGGTAACTCTCTGGAAATAGCAACCCTTGCTTGAGAGTAGGGTTTTAAGGGTAATAATCATTGGGTTGGCATACTGGTGGCTCATTTTCCCCAGGAAGGTTGCAGGAGATGGCAGTGGGGTTGAAATTTCCCGGGAACTGCCCAGGGTTTTATTTTCCTGAGAATTAGCTCTGCAGTGTGAAAAGGTATTGGAGTTGTTGTGAAGAATAGTGTTTATGTTTGTCGTCACTTGAACCCTTTGTTTGCGATGGCTTCATGTTTATTTGCCTTTTTGTTTATTTTCTTGTTTATCACCAAACGGATGTGTCACTGAAATTTTACCCAATATGAAAAGAAATGTTAATCTGAAATTTGTCCCGTTTTGGGTTTTTTTTTCTTCTTCACCCAAATACCCTAAAAGTTAATTATTTTGACAATTTGTTTTAGTTCGCAATAATAACAGACCATGGTCATGCCACGTTCATTTTTTAAATACCACATTATGACACACACAAAAAAAAGCGAGGCTTGAAACAGATATAGTCTGGTGCTATTTTGTGGACAGGGAACCAAACAAAAATCGCTGCTGAAATAAAATGGAATCATTTACCATTATTATTTTTCTTTTTCGTTTGATGGCAGAGAATCCATGTCAAATTTTGCACCTTTTTAATGTTTTCTTTTAATGTATAATGTAATAAAAATAGGTATAACAATTTTCGTTAATTATATCGAAACTCGGTACATGTAAGCTGGTTGTATAAGTTGATACAATATAAAGAATAGTTGGATAAATTACAACAAAAATGGTTGCAGCCATTTTTGTTGAGATGTATTCCCAGCCAAATCATCTAATTGCACTTGCTATCACATTATGGTTTGATTTGGTGCAAGAGTCCAGTATAGTCATCTGTCATGTCATTCCTTTCTCACTGTATTTATTTGTAAATCTGTTCTCCTAATTTGTCTGCATGCAAAGTACAATTGTGTCGTTCAACACACACAGGCTTGGAATAGTGGAATTACACATGACCCCTTCCCCCTGTTCCTGGCTTTCATCCTAGAAATTGAAGTACCCTTTTTCAGAATATATGACCTGCAATCCCCCCACCCCCACCCAGCCCCTGTAACAACCCTTCTCCCCCCTCCCCTCCCCCCGCTCAAACCCCCAAACAAGACTAATTCCAGGCCTGTGTTTTCAACTGCATCAGTTCACTGCAAGATATGCATGATGCACATATATATACATTTTATTTTGTAATTATAGTTTTAAATCAAAGTTGGACGTTAGAACTGATGTGGATTTAATTTTTTTTTATATAAAATCTGCCTTGCTTTGAAGTCTCTTTTACATTTTGAAATCCGGATGGTGATGTGAAGTTAGGATGGTTTTTTGAACTTCAAAGCACCATTATGTTTTGGTTCTTTTAAACTTCATTTTGTTTTAAGTTTCACTATCTGTTTTAGAGGAATCATGCATCATTAGGAATAACCAAATTTTTTCAGGGCTATTTGCCCTTTGCATGGTCAGCCACTTGCATGTAGATCGTCGAATTGGGGACAGCAGTGAATAGAAGCATTATATAACTCTGTATTGTCACGGTAATGTAATGACACTTTCAACCAAACAGATGCATAAATACAATACAAATGAAGCATGAAGTCGAGGCTCTACACGCACATGGCGGATCCGTGCAAAGGGTGAATTTAATTTTTGGAAACTTACTCAATGCAAAGTTTGTACAATCAACAATAACTCAGCAAAATGGATCTGCTTGAATACGGGCAATTCACAATACAGTGCGCCCTCTACAGTTGATCCCAGAGAGGCCAATTTCCGCGAAAACAGTCAACTAAAAAAATTTTAAAAAACACTTGCAACTCAGCAACACAAGGGCAGATTGGTACCTTGAAACGGCTAACATGAATGTGAAAAACATTCACCAGCCTCACAAAAGATACCATCTTATGTCGTAAACACAGAAAAAACGGCCTTGAACTAATGAACTAAAAAACAATCGGGGTTGTGCGGCTGGCATTGCGTGAGGACCAAAAACGTGTCGACTATTTCCCATGGTGCATTGCAAAAATGACCTCTCCTGGAACTTTAGAGGGCGCACTTTATTGCAAATTGCAACTTTGCATCTTTGAGAATATCGTTTTAATGGAAAATGTAAAAAATAAACATTAGTTGTCTGCAAATTTATTATCTTATCACAGAAAATGTAACATTTGGACACAGAAATCGCAACCCCCCCCCCCAAAAAAAAAAAAAACCCAAAACCCCCAAACAAACACTGCCACTTTCAAAAGGCAATCCATCCTTTTATGGTTATATGTTTCATATAACAAGTGCACTTTTCCCAAACACCAAATGATGAACCATTTCTTTATGATACGTTTCTTGAAACCTAAGGATTGGTGTGAACATCCTTCCCCCCAAAAACAAAAAGTGCCATCCCTTAAAAATAAGCATCATCACCAAACAATAATATCTTCAATTTTTGTGATATGTTTTTTTTGTAGACTAAAGGATACCTAAAACAATAATGTACCATCCCTTTAAGATCAGTTGCTTGAAAATCAGAGGATTTTACTCTTCCAAGTATATGTACTATAATATACCATCCTGTTTTTGAAAAAATAGAAAATTTATCATAAAAAAACCAAAAACCTTCAACTGTGATTTCAACCCAAAGATGCATAATTATTGAATCCATGCTTCGGGGTTTTCCTGGACTCTTCAAAAGAAATGAAAATAAAGATATTCTAAATCCGATGTTAAATTAAAATTTCAATCACATCTGATCGTGCCGAGGCCCGATTTTCATTTGGATCGCCTCATCATAATTATCATCCCATGTTACCGCGTTGAATGTATTATTATTATTTTCCACCTCGCGTTGAAATTTCAATAAACCAGATGTTTATCAACCCAAGGGTCCATCTTGATAATATCTCTCAAGCCGTGAGCATTTTGTCAGATATACCCCCCTTCTCAAATGATGATACGAGTTCCAACACTCAAGAGCAGAATTTTCAGCTGGACGTGAGGCCACTTGCCCCACTTTCCATCCCTGTTTTTTTTCTTCTTACTGCTGGGTAATTTAGATATGGAATGATTTAGTGACAACATTGACACTGCTTGGCTGATTGCAAAGAGGACAGACAAATTGGAAGTGACACGTCTTATTCCGTTTCTTACTTCAATGGCCTAGCATCCCATTTTTGGCCGGCTGATGAAGCTGTGCGTAGACAGTCGGTCGGTAACCAGGTCATTTAATTAAGGTTGCTCATGATAGAGTGATCTTAATTACTTGTTAAAGGTCATTGAAACTATGAAAATATTTTTGCTGCGGCGAAAAAACCAGACAAGGAACCTTTCCTCTTTTCTTCTTCAAGATTCAATTTAGGGAGGTTGGCGTCATTGCTATGAAGTGTTTCTTAATGCCTCTATGCAGTGCTGTTTTTTTACTTCTTTGGTTCTGAGAAGAACCGATGATGATGAGACAAGACTGGTTTCAAGCCTGGTCCCCAGACTTGGTCCCTGGCTTGGAACCAGACTTGGTCCTTGGCTTGGAACCAGACTTGGAACCAACTTATTTCAAAGTTCTTAAGAGGTATTTTACGATGCTTCACGCCAAACGTCCATCATTTTTTCTTCCCTACAACCTCTTACATAATTCCTTGACTTTAAAAAGGAATAAACAAGAAGAAGACAAGAAAAGAAAAAGGGAAAAAAACTTTTAAATGGGAATAAGGTAGACAATTTTTTGTTTTGGTATTTTTTTAATAAATTGCAATGTACAGACTGCCATTCTAAAACTTGAAACTCTTGGTTAAACTCATGGCATCCATTTTCATTGGGCTTGGCTAAAAGAAAATATGCATTTGGCCAAAAAAGAAAGAAAAAAGTCCAGTTATTGTTAAAGAGGAAAGGAAATGACCAATTCAATTTTGTGATGTTCTCATTTTCCAAAAGATAAACTCCTCATGTGAGTGGGGAAAAATTTCAAGTCTCTAACCTCATGCTAAAATGGTCTAAATTGCCATTGTATTCGATACCCTTCCAGTGCCAAATCTGTCAACATCCGAAACATCTGATGACATCATTCTGAGAAAAATAGGTCTCTACATTTTTGTAAGGGAATGTTTTTATTCATAACTGACTTTCAGTAATATTCAATCAAAACAGCCTTGAATTTGACATTTTGAATGACAAAATGTTCCTTCTTGGAATGTAAAGGTCCATTAGTTGTTGGAATCCAATGATGTCATGTTTCAAATTTCGCTCTGAAACAGTCAGTTATGAATTAAAACATCCCCGTACAAAAATGTAGAGACCCATTTTTCTCAGAAAGATGTCATCAGATGTTTTGGATGTTGTCAAATTTTGCACTGGAAGGTATCGAATACATCGGCAATTTACAATTTTTAACGTGAGGTTAGAGACTTATAATTTTTTCCCCACTCACATGGGGACTCTATCTATTGGAAAATGAGTAAATCACAAAATTGAAATTGACATTTCCCTTCCTCTTTAAAAGAAAGATCGTCAAAATCTGCATGCATGATTTCACCATGACTTTTCATCTGTTTATTGTCATGTATTTTTTTTTTGCAGTTGCTGAATCTGCATGAACTCTGTATGCATTTGATGTTCATTATGTTTTTATGGTTTTACTTATAAAATTGGGCTTTTTTTAAATGTGTATGTCTGACACCTTCGCTGTCAATTACAAATGACAATGTAATGTAGAATAAGACACCAGTCTAATTCCTGATCAGACTCATTTTGGTTCACTAAGGCCATATCCGAATTGGTGGCTATGGTTATGGCTACGACTGTTGCTAAGGGTGTTGCTAAGGACGTCCTATTCTTCAATGCATGATGACGTGAAACTCTAGCTGTAGCTGTAGCTGCCAATTTGGACACAACCCATACACTGTAGGCAAGTTTTGAATCCATGGCTTTGGCTTCAACTCCGGCTTAGGCTCTGTCCGCCTGTTTGATGCCACATACCGAAAGCGCATGTTTTCAAAGTAAATGAAGGAGCCGGAGCCTAAGCCGAAGTCAAAAGCAGTGGTTTTGGAAAGGGTCTTGGACTTGTTCAATTGAAATGAAAAACAATAGATGTCTGCTCTATGAACACGGAATTGATCTGCTGCTTGTTCTTTATAGTTTAAAAGTATTTAAAATATCGACCGCATGTGGTTTCATTTCAGACTGTGAGGTTTGTCCCGCCCTCAGAAAAATAATCAGTTAATGATCCGTCCGTGTCTTCATTGATCCCTGATATGCGGACCCCGACCAGGAAGTTAATAAACTTTCCGTAATCGTCTCACTGTGAAATACCAACCCAGTCAATATTTCACACACACACACTGATAAACTGTTTTCGTGTTCTCCACACAGGGACTTTGCTTATGTTGCCCGAGACAAGGTGACCAAGCGTTACAAATGTCATGTATTCCGCTGTGACATTCCCGCCAAGGCCATTGCCAACGCTCTGCATGAGATCTGCGCCAGGGTGATGAGCGAGAGACAAAAGGGTCACACAATCTCTATGGTAACACAGGGTCAGATGATCCAGCAGCAGCAACAGCAGCAGCTTATGCAAATGAGGAGCATCTCATTGGATAGTAATAAGGAAGGCATTCCAACAAGTGGTATGTATTCGGCCAATCACAACCCTTTGTTTTTTTTTAACTGTATACAATAAAACTAACCTGGGAAAATTTCATTTCAAAAGGTGGTATCGTTTTTTGAGATATTGCCGAAAATCTGTAACGGTAATGTTCACGCAGGAAGAATAATCCATAATTGGAATACACAATCTGTGAAATGTTTCGCAGTTTGACATTTTTTGAATACCTTTCTCTAAAACCCACATTCCTTAGAAGGGAATCGTATCTCAAAATGTTATACATTATCATCAGCTGCAGTGCTTTTTACCAAGTAAGTTTTTATGATTATTAATTTGTTTGAGTAATTACCAAAGGTGTACCATCCCTTTAACTAGTTATTTTATTCACACTTATTTAGTCAGTTGCATATTTATTTACTTATTTTTTGGGGTTATATATTCATTTATAAGGCCATCATTTTCTTATTTGTTTCGTTATTTCTTTAGTAATATATTTCAGTTTTAGGGGAGAGCTTTGCCAATGGCATATTTCTTCCAATCATATCAATTGTTTTATTTACATCTCAAAGAAAAACATCTCTTGATAATTTGGTGCTGGCAGTTGTCTATGACCACCAATAAACCTGACATGCCCATTTAGATTCAAATTAATACAATATCGAAATTGAAACATAATAGATTCCAAGACGCTCCTAAACATGAGTCCGCCCCCTAATAATAATCATTAACAACGGCTCCCTGTAATATAAAACCGCTTATCCAAATATCACTTCAAAAATGAAGTCAACATTCACGGATGCAGTCTAAACAATCCCATCTCATCAGCTCATCACCATGGTTATCCTCCAGCCCCCCCCTTCTCCTCATCCTCCCTCCCTAAGGGAATGTAAATTTCATTCAGAGATTAGCCTCAATCAATGCTAGGAAATCTAATTTAGTCGCGGAGAATCCAAACAGTTGGGCAATACGGCTTAATTAATGCACTTAGCGTTCACAAAGGAGGCGGTGATGCCTGTGTTTAGATGAGCGGCGTAATTACTTCATTGGCAGGGTCACCACGTTTTCGATCTTTTTTTTTCATTTCTTTTTCTATTTTATGCTGAATAAACGTGAATGCACTTTCAAATTCATTTTGGAGTCGAGAGGTTTGATTGGTTAGTTGAGAGTTAGATTTAGTCTGGCATGCATTTTGTTACTCATCTAGAGGGTACAGTCTCCGAATAAGCATCTTCATTAAGAAGGCAAGATTCAAGTCTACTCCTATAATGAAAATTATTTAGGAAAATATACTGATTTTTAAACAACATTTTTATTAATTGGAAACTGCACTTGAATTACATATCAGGGCCGTTCTGGCAGGCAAGATACTACACTGGTCATATGGGAATTTTTTTTATATTTTGTGTCATAACTTCCACATAAATTCACAAGTTGTAAAAATAACAGCTGTTTTGAGATGTGCCCCTGTCTTCATTTCGAAAGTTGATCAAAATCAGACAGTGCAATCTCCAAAAAATATATGATTTTATAGTTTCTGTCATTGTATGGTCTGTACCTTGAATATGTGACTCTTTCTTCATCACAGCACACATGAGATTAATTAAGAATTTTAAGATCACAAAATCAAAACATTTCTAGCATCGGGTAAAAAAACGCACCCCAAAACACAAACAAAAAATGGTTTCAGACGGTATAATAATAATAATAAAAGCGCAAAAAGTTACAGAGGTGTCGTGGCCGAGCAGTCAAGCACACCGGACTCAAGCTCTGGTGTCTCAGAGTGTGGGTTCAAGTCCCGGTCTTGACACTTGTGTCCTTAAGCAAGACACTTGACCATTATTGCTTTGTCCTTCGGATGGGATGTAAAGCCGTAGGTCCCGTGTGTTGTGTAATGCACGTAAAAGAACCCAGTTGCACTTATTGCTAAGAGAAGGGGTTTGCCCCGGTGTGTCTGGCAGTGGCTGCCAAGTGTGCCGCAGCACCTTGTAAACCCTTATAAGGCGTTACTTAAATCGGTTTCATAGATAAGAAAAAAAACGAAAAAAAAAAAAAAAATGTTTAACTTTTTTTTCCAGCACCTTGAGTACCTCATTGGTAGATACTTCGCGATATAAGACTCCGGACTTCGTGTGTGCCTAAAAAATCGCCAACATAATCCCTTGTGCTCTGTTGTGTATGCAAATCACATCATACATTAATACAGGTCAAAATTAGCATATAAAGGCACCTTGGAAACTACAGTTATTTATTTACTCTTGAATCTTTGAGCCCTCCATTTTGTGTTTATACCGTTTTGTTACCCCTAAGTTCGAGAACCTTTCCCGTTTGTAATAGCGTTAAAGCAATGGGCGAAACTAATTTTTACTGAATACCTTTTTCTTGTTTACTTTTATCACACAGTTGATTTCCCAACTCCAAAGGCAGAGCCAATAACAGTATTCCGAGCTCAGTATGTTGGGACAACGATGGTCTCCATGCATGGTGGTAGGTTCATTAAGTATTGAGAAATTCAATCTACCCTTCCTCAGGCCTGTGATTTTGCACAATATGTCCAAGAAAAGAAAATTATTAATTTTTTTGTAACATGTCAAGTTTTTATTTGATATCTGAAATTAAAAAGTCGCATCCCCTTATGGTGATCCCCTGGCTGCCGCTTCCCAGGTTGTATCGTAAACTTGGGTGTGATCCCTGGCTACACGGCAGTTAACGGTTGTATGGCTTCTGACTGGCATCCCCGAACAAAAAAATGTTTACAAAATAGGGAGACCGCCAACATAGGGCTAGATAGTTCAGTTGGTAGAGCGCTGGCACGTTTCCGGAGGTCGTTGGTTCAAATCCCGCTCTAGTAAATTTTTCTTTGTTCAACCCCAAATTATGTCATTTTTTTATTATTTTATATTCCCTGCCTTCAAGTGGTACCTCAATTGTCACTGAGGCTACATATTGGGAAGTTGCTTTAACTCTGCAAGATTTTTACAAATTATTTATGGGAGCTGTGAATTTAACGCCTTGGAGTTTTAAGAAACCCCTTTCTTCTTTCCCAGGCTTGTCATCTTGCGGTGTTTCTTTGGTAACATTAATTGTTCCCTGTGTTGCAGTTTTTGAGCAAAGTGTATGTTGCAAAAAATAGTTAGTGGCCTGATGTTTGGACCCTAGCAGAGTCTTCTTCAAGGGCTAAAAATGAAAGAATATGTTGTTAGATTTGTTATTCAGCTAGATTGTTCAAGGTTTGTCTGGGTTTTTTTCCCCTGAAGAGTGGTGAAAGAAATTGAAACAGAAGCTATGTGTCCAAATCAATGTAATTAACATTACATTACATTTCATTACATTACATTACATTAATTACATTTCTATTTCTATTTGTATTTGTATCTTATTTTCTACTGCACAGTCCATCCATAAATACATGTAAATGTACCTTAAAATGTATTGACCAAATTCGCCTAAATTTATCACCCACAGTAAAGCCCGGTTCATACTTCCTGCGAATGCGAATGCGAAGCGAATTTTGGTGACGCAATAATCGGTACGCGCTTTTTTTTCAATTGTGACGCAAGAAAATTTGTTTCGCACGAAGCATTCACAGGAATTATGAACCGGGCTTAATGCTTGATTGCGCTATTTTTAGAGTCAGATTCCTATATGTACCTTGCAGTGTTCATTTTAGTCAACATGCACATGGTGAGGCATGCACCATGGCCAAATTTCAAAGCTGCTTTAGGCAGAAAGTATTGCTGAAACAAATTTCTGCTTAGCAGAAATGAGCAGGATACCAGTTACAAATGGTACATGTGACTTGATAGTTTGGCTGGTAACCTTGTTCTGGTATGCATAATTTTGATGTGCTCAGCATCTTTTCGTGCTCAAGCAGCTCCAAACAGCTCCATGAAATTGGGCCCATGCCTTCACATGCAATTTGACTCCTAAAATGGTAGACCAAGGGAAGTCGCGTGTGATGCCAGTGCAGTGATTTTAAACGTACATTTTACCTTTATAAAATCTTATCCCTTAGACCTTACCAGGCCTGGAATTTCATCTTTTAGAGGTCGAGGCCATGTTCATTTTGCAAATAGGGCACTTCCATTGGAAAATATTGAAGTCTTTTGGAAACTTTTGATGGGGCACCAAGGCCAAGACCAGGACTGTGGCCTCTGTGTAATTCAAGGCCTGCCTTACTACAGATATAATGAAGTTATTGATCATTATGAAGTATTGATCAAATTTTTATCAAAATTTACGACAAACAAATTGTTATTAGAAATGTTCACCTCATTTATTTGTTGTGGTTTGACATTTGTTACCAGGAATGGAGGTCCTGAACACAGCAATCAATAAAGTATGTCAAGAAATACCTGAGGACCAATGGACGGCATCGAGAATTGAGGTTGCCGTTTCCACAGTCACAGTCACTGGAATTAAGGTAGTGTTTTAGGGTCCAGCAAATTTTGCTTAGTATGGATTCCAGGTTTGCAGAAATGGGTTACAATTTAATGTACATTGGTTGTGACAGGTACATGCACCAATTCTTGCTGCGCAAATAACTTGGTAAGCAAGAAATTGGGCGCTAACTCTGTTAGAAGAAAATGGTGACCATAAGCGTAGAATTCTGCAATAAGCAGCAAGCTGGGCCAAAATTTTGGGGCTCTGCTTACCGTAAGCAAAGAATCGGCGCTTGCGGAAGCAAGGAATTCCGTGCTTACGTCAAGCGTATTTTTTTACAGCAGGGATGTTTTGCTTGTGCGCATGCGTTCTCCACGTTACTAGGCATTCTTCACTTACACAGCTAGCGCAGAAATTTGGCTCTTGCCCTGTAAGCGAAGAATGGTGATCGCAAGCACAGCATTCGGCAGTAAGCAGAGCCATGAAATTGGGCCCAGAATGCAGGTGACCAAATATATTGCCTGTCTTGGGGTTGGGTTTGTATTTGATACGGTTGTAATTCCCCTCAGTGGTGAGCCAGAATCTGACCACAAACTTACAGCTAATTATTGTGATATTTGTTTCATGTTACTCAGCATGTAGTGAGATCTGTCCTTGCATACCATCATGTCATGTAGAATATTGACAAAACACTAGGTCGCTTGCCTGGCCTCACCGTTCGTACGGATTCTTCGTACCCTACTGCATAGTTCACATTTTTATAATACTTGATTTCATTTACATGGAATTTGCCTGCCTTTGTTGTAGTGTACCATTGGCACTGGTATAAATGTTTGATATGATATAGTTATTTACACAAACCACAACGCTGTCAAGGTCATATATATATCACATATTATTTGGCAAGGTTCACACAACTATTTGTTGTTTTAGTTGATGTAATAATTGCATCAGGTAAAAAGAACAACATTAACAAGAAAACAATTCATTATTCTTCCAACCTTGCGCCCCCAAAATATAGAATATTCAAAATAAATTAATAAAAATTTGTACAAAGCAAGTAAAAAGTCAGTGGGCTTATGGTCAAAAAGGTTCCCCCATATGCAATTCTGTATACAATCTTTGAAAATTTCAGGGATTACTCCTGAAACACTAAAAAACACAAATCCATATTTTGTTTTCCTCTCCCTTGCGCCCCAAAATATATATAATATAACAAATAAAATGAAATGAAATTGGGCCGTGGTTTTGTGAATGTTTCCAGGGACAATTGCTCGGTGAGTTGGGGTTAAGGTTTGTCAAGGAAACTATTCCTGACAGAAAAATCCGGAGGGTTGTAACATTCCTAGTGGAAGGTATCTTTGCACATTCTTCTTATGCATGTAACTTGTCATGTATTTTCACTTTGGACTCTTTTTTTGTCTCCGTCATTCCACAAAACATGGAATATCCGTTGGGTTGGTTCGGTTTGCAACCCATAAATATATAAAACAATTGTTTTCTTTGTATGATAGATCTGCATTATTGGTAAAACAAGAATTCTCACACATCACACTTACATGTAGCTTGTATATGAACAAGAGAATTTACAAAACCATGTTTCATATCCCGATTGCAACATGCTAACATAAAGCATTTTTGCCCATTGAGGTGAATGCGAATCAGTTCAAACAGCCAACATTTTCTAAGTGAACATTTATGTGCAATTTACCCATAATGGATTCACGCTAATGGTAGGACAATGCGGTTACCATGTGCTGACCCATCATATAACACAGGTCATGCATCAGTTCACATGACCAACATTTTCTAAGTGAACATTTATGTGCAATTTACCCATAATGGATTCACGCTAATGGTAGGACAATGCGGTTACCATGTGATGACCCGTCATATAACACAGGTCATGCATCAGTTCACACGACCAACATTTTCTAAGTGATCGTTTATATGCAATTTAACCATAAGGTCTTCACGCCCATTTTGGGACACGGTGTGATGATCCACGATAAAAGCCCTGGTTTGTGTTGAAAGAGCATGGATGATAGCGCCCTCTTGCGGTGAGAATCATGTGTCAAAACAAAAATGAGACACCAAGACTGTCACTGTACAATCTCGTTTGGGTCTTATTTATAGCACAGTCCATTGTACTGTAATTTGAATCCAAACGTACTGAATGACAAATTAATGGTATTTTCATGCCCAATTTGAACGCAGCATGTGTTAATATTGTATTGTCCTTTTTTTGCTATATTTACTGTAATTATATTTTTGTTCACAGAGCAAGGAAGTTATTGCTGAAAACAGGATACGATTCTTATCCTTCTTGGGTATTGGCAATGACATCAGGTAAAACAAAAACTTTTAAATTTTTCAAATTTTTCAAGAATTTTTTTAGTGATTTTGTATATTTTATTTTAACATTGGAATTGTGATAGATGTTACAGTGTTTTCCTATTTTTTTTCCTATTTTTTTTTCTCAGTTAACATTTCATAGTTTTAATGGGTGGTAGTTTTGTAGAATACGGTGCCAACTAGTGTACATGTTCTCAGCCACACCTCAGTGAATATGTACATTTATTACACTTGAAAAACCAGGCCACGGTGGCCGACTGTCCCCATGTGTACTTTCGATCCACCCCCCCCCCCCCCCCCCCCCCGGGTGTCCACAGTGTACATTTGTTTGACGCTTCATGTACTGTTCATGCACTACATGCAGCATCTTTGTCCCTAACAGTATCCCTCTAGTGTCCGTTGGTCTCGCATCATTTCTCATTTCCTGACCTCCACCCCTCGTCACGTCACTCCCAATCAATTTGTCTCGCATCAGCTGCCATCATTCAGAACTCATTCTTAAAGATGGAATGATTTTGTGATTTTCATAAAAGCTAAATGAATTGCTTTGTTTGTAGTCTGAATATTCAGTGAATTTTGTGATTGTATGAAAACCCAATAAAATGTTTATTCAGGCGTGTGATTTCTCAGGATTTTTTCTTGATATCAGGATTTCCTAACAAACTCCTTGCGCCTTTAAATTTTCTTGAAAGAGGTAAAACAGTCACCAAAGGGAGAAAGAAATAGTCTGTAAACTTGAAGTATAGGGCATCCTCAGTAACACCCTTAGCAATAGCTGTAGCCGTAGCCATAGCTTTAGCCGCCAATTCAGAAACGGCTTAAGCATACAACATTTAAAACCCTCTTATTATCGGTAACACTGTCCAGCAGGTTGACTGGTATATTTATCATGGCACAACTGTGAACAGAACCAACTGTGTACCATGTAGTTGTATTCGCTACATGACATTCCAGACTGGCTTAGTTTATCTATCGTTCAAAACAGGAATGATTTTCTTCCTACATGTATTTTTATCTGATTTTTGAATTTTTGCTTTCAGAAAATCAGCAAAATTATAAATAACTAGTATGAAAAAATCTATAAAAAGTTAAAACATTTTGTAGGTCAGCCCTTGGTGTGGATATTAAAATAATGGTCAGACAGTAGGAGAGTTTACTGTGTATGTGTAGATGCATTCACCACATGATATCATATTGCAGGCTGGTACAGTTTGTCTATTATTCAAAACCACAGTGGATGATATTAAATGGTCAGACAGTCCGATGGTTGAGTGTGTTCTGTGTAGATCTATTTATCGCATGATATCATACTTCAAATTGGCGGAGTTTATCTATCATTTAAAACCACAGTGGATAATATTGAAAGGTCAGACATAGGAGGGTTAAATGTATAAAGACTTGACTGTATTTTGCAAATTCCTCAAGAACATTCATTAAAATGTCACAACATTTCATAGCTTAGTTTTGTACCAGTTTCCCTTTAACATCTCTCCTCCGACTGTGTGCATTTCTTGTAGACAATTTGCCTACATCATGTGTGTCGGCAAGCAGAAGTTCCAGTGCCACGTGTTCAGCTGTGAACACTCAGCTGGGGGCCTAGCTAAGTCAATTGAGGCAGCTTGCAAGGTAGGCCCATTTCTACTTCCCTCTTTTATGGATGCGTTTTTTTTACTCCTGTAGCTCATTGTTTGGGATTTGTATAAGATGGATGCATTCTACTTAGTGTTAGGTTTTTTTTTTTACAGGCCAATTCCTCTGTGACTCGGATTATGTTGATTGGCTTACCTAAAGTGACTGCTCTGCGCGCACGCTTGTTAAATTTTTTTGAGCGCTTGTAGGCGCTTGTCGGGCGCTTAGTACGCGTGTGTAAAAATGCACATATTTTGATGCAATACACTTCAAATGAATCATGTTTTTACGTGGTCACCCTAAACTGCATACAGTTAGACGTATCACAAGATCGAAAATGAATGAGAGAGGACCAGTTGCTCTATGACTTGATGCGTCTTTTGATAGCGCGCTCTGCGTAGTCTCCATACACAGAATGGATCAACCACACAGGACTAATTAAAATATCCAATATATTTGGATATTTCAAAGTTACACTTCAAGGGGTTATGATTGAGCAAGGTATTCTGGCAAAAAAACCAAACCAAAACGGCTTGCCCGAGATTGTACACCACTTGGAACGAGATTGCGGTCAAGTATTCCAGTGGGCAGACATGTAATGGTCCATTAGACCATCGGAGCGTTCCATTGAAACGTTTAAAAATGGTAACGTACATCACCTTTGTAGGATTGTTCTCGTAGTTCGGCACAATGTCGCAGTCCAGTTGAATGTTCTGGCGGTCCACCAGATTACGGGCATTTGCCTACGGGAACGTTTCTTAGTGCCTAGAAGGTGCCCACGTTTGAGACGCTCCCTTACACTGCTCGACGCATACTGATGTTAAACCAGTTCAGCATCCTGTCTTCACATGTACCTGTGGGGAAACTTGCACTCAAAGTGGAGAATATCAAGTGACAAAAACTGTTTTTTGTTTTTCTTTCAGCTGAGATACCAGAAGTGCCTGGACAACCGTCCCAAAGGCCATCATCTGATGTCAGAGCACTCCATTGATGGGAGGGTGAGTGTTTAGATACGGGAAAAACTCATTGAGTTTGAAAAAGTGGTCATCAAAAAGATCTGCAATTAATGATTGTCCATTTCACTAGTGTTTTACAATGGTGGTGTCTCTGTTACATTTTACCCCTTATGGGAAACATACACTTAAACCATGGATTGGGAAATTTCAGACTTTTATCTGAATTCAGACCTTTTTTTTCTGTCTTCCTGGTGAAGAAAAGTAGCTGCTGTTTTCTTCAGATTTAAAGGCACTGTACACGTTTGGTAATTACTCAAAATGAATATTAGCATAAAAACTGACTTGGTAACGAGCAACAGAGAGCTGTTGATAATATAAAACATTGTGAGAAACGACTCCCTCTGAAGTAACGTAGTTTTTGAGAAAAAGGTAATTTCTCACTAAAATAATAAAAACTTCTTGCAAGAAGTTTTTATTCCTAACTGAAAGCACACAAATTTGTACAACAAGGGTGTATTTTCTTTTATCATTTTCTTGCAACTTCGATGACCAATTGAGCCCAAATTTTCACAGGTTTGTTATTTTGTGCATATGTTGGGATACACTAAATGAGAACACTGGTCTTTGACAATTACCAAACGTGTACGATGCCTTTAAAAGAAATGGTGCTCTTTGATCTACTTATCTAGTGCTAAGGATACTGTTCCCGAAAGCTTCTTGGTGTAACTCCAGGGGTTGCCAAAAGGTGGCAATGCCATCATTTCAACATACCCTCCTAATATTTGGATTCTAGTTTCAGACCTTCTTGCCACTAATGACTCTCAACCCTGTTAAACATTGGTTTTCCTTTGCCACCGGATGGATTTTATTATTGATCCTCATAGCAGCAGCTTGTACCAAAATGCCCACGGCAGCCGTAAACGGCCGCAAGAGTTGACCTACTTCCCCTCAATCCAAAAGGTCAAAATAAAGGTCATGTCTTAAATTCACATTTTTTTATGTTTAAAGTGTTACCCAAAATATCTACATTTCTAAAGCAAAAAAAACAAAGGTTCTCTTTGGTATTGTTTTTTCAATTCAATGTAACTTTTATTTCCACAACATACAAGTAGTATAATTTTTTGTGGAAAATAGAGTGGAGGCAATTTGGATCTCCAAAAGACTCCTTTAGACGATCTTTGGAGATTTTAAATTTGTTCAACATACTTTTATTGATTTCTAATCAGCAAGGGCACTTCAGACAAATTCATTTTGCATGATGCTTACTAACATTACCATCTTTATAACAAGTAGACTTTCGGATCAAAATTACTCGTTTTTCCGGGGTCATTACTGAAGTATGACCCTACCTTTTGGACATTTTTACTGGGAAAAACGCATCCAAAAGTCAACGGTATTAATCATGTCTAATCTAATGGTGATGATTATACAGAAATGAATGGTCTGGGAGACAACTGTTCTTTCTCACATGCCGGACCAACTTTTTGGAATGCTATTCCACTGAACCTCAGACTAGTAGACACTCTCTCCAGCTTCAAAAAACACTTGTTCAGTCTTGGCTTTAAGTACCGTCATTAGCAGAGTTCCTTTTCTGAACGCCAGGAGTGTCTTTCTGACAGACATGGCGCATTACAAATGTCCATTATTATTATTATTATTATTATTAAGTAAGATTTTACTAGTTAAGAGTTTGTGGAGGAGTTTTTCCATGTTAACATTAGTCTCGCTTGATTTACATTGACAGAACTGGGGCTGTGCCATCAAGAGCGGAGTTCAACATCTCTTCAGTAAATTGGGCCGACGAGGCCAAAAAGAGGCTCCCATCAGTGCAGTGTAAAATAACCGGTCAAGCAGACGGCATTCTAGAGAAAAAATGAAGAAACAAAAATTGTGACATTTTGCTATTTCTGAAGGTCAATTATGGAGATCGATGAAAATCAAAAACAGTGTTTGCTTCGATGATGAAAAGTTGATAAAATAAATGTATTCCGCAAACGGCGTTAGCAAGCTGTGACATTTACAAGACTTGCAACATTAAGAGTTTTAAGAACAGGCAATCTTTACTGTGTATGCAAATATATCTTAGCTGTTAAAAAAGGAAAACCATTTAAGCTCATCACTAGATGGTGTATTACTATTTTACGTGTGCTAAAAATCTGTTATGGAACACCCTGTGTATATGAATGTATGTGTGTGTGTGTTTGATAGAAGATGAATGGTTGCCGCTGCTGTTTAAAAAAAAAAAAAAAAGTACTTGTGTTTCAAAAAAAGTGCTGATATTTATGTCAAGTAAAGAAGTTGATTTGAATTGAGAACTCATAATTGATGAAGAATACGATGTTAACTTTTTATGCAAGGATGTTACGATTGAGCACCAAGGGTCGTTGTGACTCAAATGTTACCTTTTATTTGAATATACTTTTCCTCATGACTGATGAGAAAGTCTGTTCCTCCGAAAGTGGATATCAAACTGATCCATTTTTTGGAAACCCTTGGGTGACAACGACACATGCTGCTTAAGTTAACCATTTATTATAATTTAAAATGGCAGTGGTTTCGGTGACAGTACCGACTCGTATTTCTTCTTCTTTTTTAAAACACACACTGAATCCCTAGCTGCTGATGATAATCAAGTTTTTATTTCTTATAACTTCTTATAACTTGGGGCATCTCTGTCCGTGCTGCAGACTTGCCAAATGCATTCAAAGATAAACTTGGTATATCTTTGGAAGTAAACGTGAAATTTTAAAGCAGTGCAATGTAAAATAAAATATATAGAGAGAACTATATCGATTTATGAAAAGTATTTGAAAGGACTGATGCCAGTCCCTGCTGCCACCCACCTAAAGCATGAAGACTGTCAGCAAAAGAAATATATCAGTAAGAAGTGCACCGTGTTGTGATACAGCCGTCCTCGCTACACTTTGTATTCACATGTATTTAAATGTGCAAATAAAAGAAGCAGAACACAACTCTGTTGACCCTTTAAGAGTTAACAAATAAATAAATAAATAAAAAATTAACGTCCCTGTTGGAACTATCCCATATTCACTAAAATCTTGTTGCACAAATGTGATAATTCGAGCACAAATCTTTGGGGTCTGGTTTCACAAAGAGCTAAGATTGATCTTAACTGCATATCAATCTTAATTGCTAAGCGAAGTGTGATGTCACAATACAAATCACTATGGTAATACTGACAGCACGTCTTAAGATGATTATTTGTGCTTTGTGAAATTGAGTCCCGGCTGAAAACCAAGCATTGTTGGTTTGACTGTGCAGAATTAAATCCAACAAACTCAAGCAAAACAAGGGCAACCATTTTGGATGGTTTGAGGTTGTTGAGGTTTTAGAATTATTGAAAACAAAAGTTGATAATGTGGCAATGTATTCAATGCTATAAAATTGCATAAACTGTAATGTAGGGTTGACAAAACGCACATGTGGAGTTATAAGTGAAAACTATATCGAAGGTTCACTGGGTTTTTTGTTGGTACACCTAAATTAGGCTACCCGGATTTGTAATCCGTCGAGGATTATCTGTTGTCGGATTTGGGAAACCTCACATTTGACAGGACCCAATTTCAAAGAGCTGCTTCACCACAAAAAGTAGCTAGGCACAACAAAATTATGCTCACCAGAATATGGTTACCAGCCAAAATACCATCTCACATGTACTATCTGTGGCTGGTATCCTGCTTATTTCTGCTGAGCAGCTCTGTGAAATTTGGCCCTGGTATGAAGTAACCTGAGACAACAAACAAAAGACATTGAAAAGTAAAGTTGACCAAGCTATCAATACCGATTGTCAAGAAGAGGACAAAAGCTATTGTCTTTATCCAAAAAAAATACATACTGCTTGAAAAAAAAGACTACCTGGTGTCATTGTTTATGAGAGCATAGTGGCCCCCCGACTATTTATGACGGGGTTTTCAAATGTAATAAGTAGTCTACTAATACGTTGAATACATGATTTCTAAAACGCATTTTGTATGCAACTTCGAGCTGCTTTCACATTGTATTATAGATCTTTATCATGGTCCTGCCATCTTGTTTTTTTTTGCACTCAAGTCAATGTAACCAAAATGAGGTAAGAGGGGAAAAATAGCATGGATTCTTTGTGTTTAATGAGCATTAGTATTCATTAATGTTATTTGATTCAGGGAAACGTGACCAAGTTGTCTGCAGCATGATAAAGTTCTATAGCCAGGGCTGGACAGTGGCCATTTTGGAGGTTTGGTGAAGGAGGTTTTTTGGTGCTTTTGTTAGTTACGATCACCCATTTGTTCTTCAACAATTTTGATTCTCGAAACTTGTTCCAGAGAACAGAGGTTAAATTGATGTGTGATAATGTACAGTGATATTCTATGGGGCCAGTGAAATGTGACTGTGTACCAGTGATGTATTTCGTCAACTACGGTAAATAGGCATTTTATTTCTCAAAGTCATGAGACGACATCAAGCAGCTTTTCTGATATGTCATTTACATAAGGAGCTTCAGTGTTTAGGGGTAGATATTGTAGTGTAAGAAATGTAGCACCTACTGTAGTACATAAACAAATCTATATCGTAGTAACATATTGAAATTAACAAAACGGAGTATGTAAGAATAGTGTAGTGTATGTTTAAAAAAACTACTTTTAATGCAGCGAGCTTGCAGTGTGGGATTAGAACATCTACCGATCTTGGGATTTCTCTGGAATATATTTGAAGATCTTGGCGAGACGTGTGAACATTAAGCTGGAGAACTGCAATTGGTTAATTATTAAGGCAGCAATTTCTGAGGACATCCTGCGGGCTGGAGACTTAATTTGCTGCAACAGACGAGGTGTGGAAGAACAGTCATGTGGTGTGCGGGGCGTTGATGGAGGCTTGATGATTTCTCCGTCTCCATTGGGGTCGCCATGGCTAGGGCCCACACTGTCTTGATGAACGTGATGTGCACATGCTGATTGACAGTGGATTTAAGCTACCCCCCCCCCTGCCGGATATTAAAAGCTCTGTAGATTCATATTAGCAGGAGCGAGTTCCTTATTCCAGTGCGGCGTGGCATCAAAATGTCCTAGATTGGACAAGCCGATGTACAAACTCTTGTGAGAGTCGACAAACTTGCTGGAAAGTGATTAAGGATAATGAATCAACATGCGTAGGTAGTAGCTCCGTGCTCCTTGTTTGCTTGGATATGATCATCTCACGGGATTGTAAACAAGGTGAATTGGTAGCTTGGCAACAGTGCCTAGTTGGAGCAGCATAGTTGGATGTGGCACAGAGCCCAATGTCTCATGCATGAATTGGTTAAACCGGCAATCTTTTGCTAAAATCACGCTTTTATGTTTTACATCGTAGTGAAGGTAGTCAACGTACAACATGCTTTCTTACCAAGTTATGTTGGATTGTGTATCGTCCTGCATCGAATGAAGACATCAGAGCATGGGTTTTACATACCACAGTCAAGGAGAGTCTTAATTGGCAAAATTGCATCCGAACTGTCAAAGGAACACATTCTATCATCTGCACAGTTTCAGCGAAAGGATCAGTGCAAAGTCTAGTTGTTATTGAGAAATCCAAAGCAACACTCACAAACATGCTCTGCATTTGGCTCTGCAAGACAGGAGCAGAAAGTAACATTTCAAAACTTGCAAAATGTGTGCTGCGGTTTGTTTGTACTCGACAACGAAATCGGAAAAAAAATCGGGGAGGAATTTGATGATTTGGTTTTTTTAATACCTAAATGCAGTTTTTTTTTCAGACTGATGTTTATGTGGGCAAAAGAAGTAACGGCATTCCAGCTCTACCAAGTAGTGAATAATTTAGTGGATTTCCATCTTTAAACTGCATGGTTAGTGATCAAGGCACCTACAGAAGTGTAGAAAAAGTCCATGTTTATGAAGTCGTGGGTAGGTGTAGTTGTTAGATTGTGATCTAAACGTGTTTGAAATCAAGCAAGAGAAAAATACACATCTAGGCAGCTTTATATCAAAAATGTAGAATAAATAACAAAACGTTCAAGACAAAGTGATGTGTGCATTAAAGTTTGAGGTAGCCTTTCTACACAATAAGAGTGGACTTTTCATGAATGCAGTTGAGTTGTTGGTTGTTGGGGAAAGCTAATAGGTGTTTTCCTAATGCATCAACAGCCTTTAATCTCTTTGAAAGTGAGGCCGTATCCGAATTGGCGGTTACTCTTAAGGCTACGACTGTTGCTAAGGGTATTGCGAAAGACGTCCTATACATCAACGTATGATTACGCGGCGATCCAGCCGTAGCCATAGCTGTAGCCGCCAATTCGGACACGGCCGGAGGCTGGCAACCCCTTACAGTTTGAGCAGTTTTCCATCTTGAACTGAGTGGCTCTATGCATCTAGCCCTATATTTGGAATGTCAAACCAAGGGACTCTGAATCGATCCAGGGGTTTCTTAATCGATCAAGGGGTCTCTTTAGTCTGAATCGCAGTTGTTATTTGGTCACTGTTGGCACAATTTTGATAGGTCACTGGGTTAAATAGTGGGTCAATAGTTCTGTCGTACCCATGATGGTAACCGCGTTGTGAAACGAATAAATTGTTTGTCACTTGTCAATTGGTCTGATTTTAACTAGGTCACTGGAGGGGGTGCTTTGCTAACTTTTTGACTCCACTTCCGTTATGACCCTGTCTGCTATCTCTTGCATAATATTGCACACATTACTTTGTCATTTGTTGTCACTTCTCATGTAAATTCAGAATTCATAAGATTAAAGTTTGAAATGTGTATTGTCAGTCTACGGGAAATTTAATAATAAAAAAAAAGAGATAATATTTACTACGATTCAATGTACTTGCAAAGACGTTGGATCCCACACAGGATTGTATGTGTTTTCAGTGATGTAGACTATACACAATCATCGTACACAGTAATTGTTGGAGTTTAAATTGCACAAGCTAGAAGCACATGTAGTTCTTAGCCATGGTGCAGTCGTGATCGTCAGTATTTTAAAAATATCACTTAAGGTATTCAATGTAGACGTAGATATCTAATGACGGATTTCTTGTACTTAATCTTAACGGCAATTTTTGCTTCATTATGTATTCCTGAATATCAGTAAATAAGAGCTAAACAAATCCTTACATTGCTAAATATTGAGAGTCATTTTCATAATTTCCCACCCCCCAGGTTAAATTAGATTTTAGTTAGATCTGTAGGTAGATTGAAGTCTGAATCAGTTTAACCCGAGGTATCCTGAATTTCATTGTAGTAGATGTTACTCATTGATGGAGCCAGACGACTTTTGAATTTACTCAAACCAAACTTTTTACGGCATTCTAAAAGCAATGATTTAATTAATGTTAACGATACGTCTTTGTCTGTTTATGTTTTGGAGGAGAAAAACAAAACAAAACGATGTTGTGGATAGTGTTTTGTCCTTGTCACGTATTTTACTGACAAGAAAAATTGTAATAGGTAGACAAAACAGATTTTACATAAACGGTGCAATTATTTATTATCAGTACGTTACAACTCTAGTTTTTTTTAAATGTGATTATAGTTAATACATATATTATAGCCGTTGTACGCACCAAATATCAGATAACACATTTTATTTCCAAAGTCGACATACTTTTCTCGGATCAGTTTTCATTTTTATATGACTTTTTGCCAAAATACCTGAAATGGTTTTTTAGTTTCCTCTTTGTTTTTTTTTAGTATTGTACAGCTTCTTTTATCTGATCTTCTTCATCCATCAGTGTTTTTCCTCATTATTTTTGCACAGAGTGATATTTTGTTATTTACCCGAGTAGGAAATGTATGATACTTTTTATTATTGTATATTGTTAACTTTGTATAGCATACCTTGCCGTTTATTTTCACCGAAGCGTTATGGGTATTTTCAAGACGGCTCATTAAAAACCTTGAAACACATATTGTTTCAGGGGGTTTGGGGAATATTTTAGCATAATCTTGTAAACATCTTTTCTTCACCTTTTTCAGCTTGCAGGAATGATTCCAAATGCAATTTTTGTATCACCCCTTTGGGGTATGGCAGGATGTATCCAGATTGAGGTCCTATTGTCCCATTGAGGATATCCAAGGTTTTTTAATTACGATACCATTTGGGTGACAATGTTGCATGCTGTTTAAATACAAGTATGACCAACAATTTAACCATTGTTTACCCCCAAATGGAGTCGTCTTGTCCATGGACCAATTTCATAGAGCTGCTTTACATTGAATGTTGCTAAGCACAACAAAATTATACTCCTACAAAATTATACAAAATTATACTTACCGGAATAAGGTTACCAGCTACGAAACACATATTGTTTCAGGTGGTTGGGGAATAGTTTGTTATGTATTTTACATGTACAAAACGTAACTGGTATCCTGCTTAGTTGTGCTTAGCAGAAAAATGTGAAGCAATATTGAAATGAAATTTGGCCATGCATATCAGAACTTTGTCCTCCTAACTAATGGTCCACATTCATCAAACACCTGGGTGGCGTCAGTACTCACGGCAATACCCTCAGCTCACTGGGTCCCAGATTACCCAAAACAGGGTGTACCTTCATCCCAGTTGGTATCCTCTTCTCCCATTGAGGAAATCAATAGTCTCCCTCAGACAGGGAACGAGTGGATGACAATCATCGCCCAGTACTTTGTGGAAGTATCCAAGCACTTGGCAATACTTGCAAACAGCAGTAGTGCCTTAAATTGCTTTAGCCCCATGCTGCAAACATAATCCAGTCATGGTTTGATGTGTTAAACACAATAGTGACTGGTAAAATACATAAAATCAGCTGGGATCACATTACAGCTGACCGTGCACAAATTAGGACACTTAATCCTGTCAAAATTATCACATCAGTGGTGTTTTTAAAAACTTGATCTTCTCCAGACGATAACAGGGTTGTCTTGAAAGTACCCATAATGCTTTGTATTTCTGAAAATTTCAGGTGCACAACCAAATAATATAGTCTGTAAGGTTTAACGTACATTCATCATGGTTTCGTCGTTTCAGAATCCAAGGACTTAAAGGGCGTACTGTGATATTCCATTTTATTGAGAAGACTTGATGTCTTAACTGATAAGTTTCACAACCAAAGTATACAACATAATGTGCTATATTAGGGTGACTCTTCTAGACTTGTCCACTCCATTCTTCTGAAACTCGGTTCAGTAGCTTATTGTAATCCCAAGGAAGCACTTTATTTGCGAAATAAGGGGGGATCAGGTTGGCTCAGTGGTTTCTTTCCCTGCCTTTCACCTTTGTGGACCCCGGTTCGAATCCCACCTCAGACCGGAGCCTTGCATGAGTGGATTGGGTTTTCAGTCCCTACCTGATTGCGTGGGTTTCCCCATTTGGGGTTTTTCTTCCAGATCTAAAACCGGAAATTTCTTCTCGATTCCTATTCATCCTGTTATTGGATTGTGCTGGTGGATGTTGTAATAAAGTAAAAAAGTGTAAACAAATCTGAAAATGGCAGACAGAAACATCGGAGTAGTACAAATTGTTGCTCTGAGGCCACATAAAAAAAAAAATTGTTGATCGTCCCCGCCCTACCCTACGAAACCCCCGACCCCATGAATTATTATTATTATTTTTTTCAATGATCTTTTCAGCCAAATTTGGCTCCCAGATTTTTCATGAAGAAGGTTATTCATGTTGGCAAAATCAAGAACAATTCTTCAAATATTTACTTAGGCTACACTGCATTTTAGTTTTTTTTAAAAATGTTTACAGAAAATGTCATCTAGAAGTTAAATGGGTTTAACAAAACAATTAAAAACATCACAATCACACAAACCCTCTGTCTTATAGTGATTGTGATGATTTTTTAATTCTTTATTTCATATTTTGTCATTTCCCCCCCCAAAAAATGCCCTCCGAACCCCCACTTCCCACCAAAAAAGGACGATCAACAACGTTTTGATTTATGTGGCCTAATGTTGTGCATCTCCTTTGTACAAACACAATAATGTATTATCGCCCTAGTGTAGCATTGAGATGAAATAGTTCTTACACTATTGCTGTTGTTGAATAATTCAAACACCACAACTTCAAATGATGAGTTTCGATCTATAAACTTTTGGGTGGTTTCAAACCCAACGAATAGGCCTTCTAACTCCTTTTCCCTGACTCGACAATCCATGACAAAGGTATAAATAATTATTTTATTTGTATGTTGAACTATTATTGAAGGTAAGATTATAACGCTGTCCTTTATTATAAAGCACTCTGATATTTTTGTGTGTGATTGAACTGTGCAGAAAGTATGGTCTTTATGTGTACAGAGTTTACTGTATAGCCCACTCACTTCAGGCTGATATAAAAGAATGTGAGAATTATTGATATTATTGTTATTATTGTTATTATTATTATTATTGTTATTAAGATGTAAAAAGTAGATGGCTTGCCAATTTTATTTTTCTTACAGTAAAGTGTGTAGAAGTTTCACATCAGACTCTGCCAACACCCACAGTTTTGGTAGAAACAAAATAATGTATTGGGATTGATCCAAAAAGTTGTTGCATAGTTTTAGAAGCAAGGACTATCGTGGGGTACTGGGGGGTTTTCTGATGGTATCATAGAGTAGAGATAATATTGTCTCAGAATATGTATATCTCGTCCAATTTTGAGGAAGAGACATCTGTGTAATGTAGGAGAAGGCGAGTAATTTGTCATCTGAGGGAAGCTTCCATGTAAAGTCTGGCACATTCATAGTTTTATTTGTATATTTGTTGTTTATTTTTATTTATTATTTTATTGTTTTTTAGGGGGGTGGTTTTTTGTTCAAATTCCGTTTCCGGCTGCAACTTTTACATTCATTATGTAATCAAATAGTATCTTATTTACTCAAATGAGATATTGCTTTGGGTAACAATGAATGAAAAAGTGGCAGTTGGATACAGAATTGTTTTCCCAAAATGGTATTTGTGTTCCCAGTCTTTGTTATGGTTTGTTTTTATTGTCTCATAATTCCCATCTACTTCTATGATGCGTTTGTTTTGACAAGGTAGACATGAATAGCTTAGAACTTGAAACTCAAACATACTATAACTTTGTTGATTTGTTCCCCCTCGTTTGGTTCAGGGTCTGATGTGAAACACTTTGTAAAACAAGATATAAATTGTTGATTTGGGTGAGCACATTCAATTACTGTTGCCTTGCTTGATTGACCTGAATATCCAAATAAAATAATATGTTGGCACTCTCAAGGCCACCGTACATTTACTCCCCGGAAGTGTTAAAAGTCCATATTGTTTATTTTGTAATCAATATAATAAATCTCATTTGGACCTACATTTAAGAGTGAATGTACATGTATATTCAGAAAGAAATGTACAATTTATTCATGATTAGTCCGCCATCGTTCTGTAGAGCAAGGCACCAGTAATCGTTTGTCATTATGCACTGTGTCAATATGTGGATAAAACAACCAGATGTACTTCTGCTAATAAATGTTGCAACGCATAAATATGACCAAAAACTGAGTTAACCTCTACTGTTTTTTGTGTGTGTCAGATCTTACTTGTATCTTGTTATTAATATTTGTAAAAATTAAATCCATGAAAATCTGGAAATAGGTAGCATTAACAATAATGGACCCAATAAGAAAGAGAGAGAGAGGGAGGGGGATTTACCCCCTCTATTGTTGCATCTTGCCATTTGTCTCCAAGAGAATTTTGAACTCTTTCTCTGGAGAAAAAAATGATGCACACCTGGCCACCTGATATCAGTCTCTGAGTCAGCATTTTTTTTACAAAAATAGACAACCTTGCCCACTGGGTCATTCACTAACTCACACCGCATGATGTAAGATTTTCGTTCTCCACTTTAGGGTGCTTGCCTTCCTATGATACCACTTTTAGTCTTTTTTCAAGGTGTTATTAGCTGATCATTCGTCCATCAATGATCATACTCGGAAGAGGGCGCACTTTCAGTTCCACGAACATCCGAATAAATCATTGTCTCTGACTGATATTGTGCGTGTATGTTTCCGCGGACAGTTAATGAAAAGCACATTTTCACTGCTTCAGTAGTGGAGTCCATCAATAATGTCCACTGCTATCGGTAGCCATTTTATTTAATATTTAGAGTTGATGACTCTATGAATCAGAATAATAGCCTATTCGCCCTTTGCACGGTCAGCCATTTGCGTGTAGAGCCTCGACTTGGGGACAGCAGTGAAGAGAAGCATTATATAATTCTGTATTGTCATGGTTAAATCATGGAGGAAGGGTTAAATGTAATGACACTTTCATCCAAACATACAGAAATACAATACAAATGCAGCGGGCCGTGCGAAGGGCGAATTACTAGATACGATTCTGATTCCAACTGTGTTATTTCATTAGTATATAGGTGTGGCTGTCCCCCCATACGGCGAACTGTGTACAAACTTTTTTTGATAGCGCCCTCTTTTGAATCATCCTCATCCAGCCCACGTTAATTTCCCGTATGGGGACAGAATCTCCGGGGGTCAGATTTCCCTGGGACATAGGCCTCCATGCCCATGAACTGTGAGGGAAATGGGGCGGGGAATTAAACGATTTACCCCTTTCAATGTATGCATTTCTTGCACTGCCATTAAAGGTATGGTCATGGTTTTTGTCAACGTACCGATGCTAATTTATAGGCAAATTATCAAGAAAAGAAAGAATATAAAAGTCACATGTCACAGTTGCAGTTGATACAGTGTTTTACTTGTTGAAAAACTGTGCTGTATGTTCACCAAGAATGTCGAATCAATCTATGTTAAAGGTATCGTACACGTTTGGTAATGACTCAAAACAAATATTAGCATAAAAACTTACTTGGTATAACAAGTAACGGAGAGCTGTTGATAGTATAAAACATTGTAGGAAACTACTCCCTCTGAAGTAACGTAGTTTTTGAGAAAGAGGTAATTTCTCAGTAAAATAATAAAAACTTCTTGCAAATCTGAAAGCACACAAATTTGTTCAACAAGGGTGTTTTTAATACCCCCCCCCCGATGAGAAAACAAAATGATTTCTGAAAGGGCAATTTAAATCAGGAGACGATTTCGCTATTTCGGGGTATGACTGGGTAAATTTTAAATAATTTGGGGTTGAACAAAGACAAATGGACTAGAGCGGGAATTGAACCAACGACCTCCTGAGGCGTACAGGCGCTCTACTGAGTCTCCCTATTTTGTCATATCTTTATTCGGAGTGCAAGTCAGAAGCCATGCATGTAACATTTAGGTGCCTTCGTAGTTGGCACATTTTGGCAATGTTTAGTTTAGGTAAATTTTTCTGTAGACACCCAAACCAAACAGTGCACTCCTAAGTGCCAACCATTTCTCAAAAAAGGCTAAAATGCAAATTGCATGACCTATTCGGCAAAGCGTTGAGTCCCTCGAGAAAATAGACAAAGGTAACCGCATAACTGCCAGAAGAGCAAGGATTCCACACATTCTAAGCATATTGTTGTTATTACATTGTTATGCGAATAAGGAGTTTCTGCGCCGTTTTCAAAGCACTAAATGGTCGAACACCGTATGGCCATTAGCTATAGACAACTCATTGAACTAGAGGACGTACAAAGCCATGTGAAATGGCCCAACAAGAAGCATTTTTCGCCATTGAGAAAACGTTGCTGATCCATCGTGTAACACAGGTCACGCACCACACACCCACTTTTGTAAGGGGAAATTTGTATGTAATTTATCCAATAGGGATTCGAACCCACGGTGGGCCAGCGCAGTTACGTGTGTACTTAATTAGAGTGCTCCTTTGATAACTCTACGAGACCACTGCAGACTAGAGGCAGCATAAGAGATTGTGACCGGAGTGAGTTGAAGATCTATGGATTGTGTGGTATCATGTGTATGAGTTGGTTGTCTATGAATCTGGACGCACATTGGAGGTCACCCAAAGGACCAAGGTAAGGGCAATAATTGCCTTATCCGACCTCCACTTTTAAGGCAGCTTGTGCGATTCACTTCTTAAGAGAAAGTCGGACTTTACTTTCTTACAAAAACATTCCTTTGAGCAACTGTCAACTGGTCATAAATAGGCCTACGTTAATTTACCTTAAAAGGCCCTGTACACAATTGGTAAGATCGAAAAACACAAATGTTAACAGATTCACACACAACTTACATGATTTAAAGGCATCGTATACACGTTTGGTAATTGTCAAAGACCAGTGTTCTCATTTGGTGTATCCCAACATATGCATAAAACAACAAGCCTGTGAAAATTTGGGCTCAATTGGTCATCGAAGTTGCAAGAAAATGATGAAAGAAAAAACACCCTTGTTGTACAAATTTGTGTGCTTTCAGATAGGAATAAAAGGCTTCTAGCTAGAAGTCTTTTATTATTTTAGTGAGAAATTACCTCTTTCTCAAAAACTACGTTACTTCAGAGGGAGTCGTTTCTCACAATGTTTTATACTATCAACAGCTCTCTGTTGCTCGTTACCAAGTCAGTTTTTATGCTAATATATATTTTGAGTAAATACCAAACGTGTACGATACCTTTAAAGTAAGTAATGGTTGAAAGGATTCCTTAAAATATTTCTGCCTAAAATGCTATCGTGTCTGAGAAATGAGTAAAACAATAATTTTTATCACGCGCGATATTTTGAAAAAACAGAAAACACATAAGGTCTCTTTTCACTATTTTCTCAAGATCTCGATGACCAATTGAGCTCAAACTTTCACAGGTTTGTTTGTTCATGCATATGTTGAATCACACAAAATGTGGACACTGATTTTGAGCTGTTACCAAAAGTGTAGAATACCTTTAACCAACTAAGAAGGCCATTGAAAAAAATATAGGAGGTCGGATACTGCAAATTTGCCTATGATGGAGAAAACACAACTGAGAAACGAGAGAAGACTGCGAACGGTAAGCGAAGTCCTAACCCGTTCTCTTGCAGGCCCCTCCCCCATTTCTAAACACCCCCACCCTAGGGCCCCCACTTACTGCAAGATGTTCGACCAACTTGTGTTGTCCCCACTAATGTATAGCTTTAAAGGTGACTTCGCACTGTCCTGGGCTTTTTCTTGATTTGCATATTGGTCGAAGCCAGTGATGCTTTTCACTATTCGATGACTATAATCCTACTGTAAATTTCCGTCGGGGTTGAAACTTCAAGTCGCCAGTTGTCATTATTTAATTTAATTGTCATGATTGTTTTTAATGCTAGCATAATGTTTATAAAGGATAAGTGAAAATATCGCGCGACAATTTTTCAACATCAAATTAATAATAATAATATGAATCGATTAATGACGATTATTGAAAATGAAGATTATAAAAAAGCGATTTTTCCCTTGATCTTTCTATTCCAAATAAGTTTCCAGAGACAGGGAGACATCTTGTGCGTGTGGATTGAATTTAATTCGGTTGAATTTCGCGTGTTTTAAATATTTCTGTTCAACTATTTCTTTATTTTATACATTGTAATCACACTTTTGCGGATCGTATTCGAAATGTGTAGATCACTGATACACTCACATTAAGTTGTTTCGAGATAGATTGATTTGACTCTTTTGGTGGTTTTTTTTTTTAGGAGGATGTATGTTTTTGTATTTAGTAATTTAGTATAACTTAATATTATTTATTTGGAAATTTTCCATAAAATACAAATTATATACAATTAGGATATCTACTCTAAAAACATTAAAACCATAAGGGGGTACACATTTAAAAACATACAGAAAGTTGATGGCAGTATTCCTACCGAACATTTCCATAAATCTAGGATGGGATCATACGCACGGCAATTTTTTTCATCAGTGTGTATATGGACACGCCATAAACGGGACGGAGTTCTGCCTTTATGACATAATGTTTTGGCAAAACTTTTCGTGTTGACTCATCCGCTCTGGTCTTTGTTGTACTGAGAGCGTGTTCGAACACGATTAAAACGTAGCAGACGACAACAAATCTACTAGACTCGTACATTGAATCGAGAAATGTGCATTGTATTTCATTTTTCTTCTAACCATTGTTAGCTGATACAATTTTTTAAAACAACAACACAAACAAACAAACAATCTTCATATATTTTTATTCGAAGCGTCTTTTGATATTAATAAATACAGATAATAAAACATTATAGACAAGTACACTCCCCTTACATTGTTGTCGATCTACCCGGTCACTGTCTGCACTGGATGGGAGACCCTCGTGACCCTCACGACTGAGGGTTATGACCCTCCTTCTAAAAAACGGGGTCATATAGGCCTACGCCTTCTATACTATACTCTTGTGGCTAATCTTTAAACAGGCAGTAGTAAAAAAAAAAACATATTCATGGTTTACAAACAATTTAAAAAGCACAAAACATTAATTTCCTGGTATGTAAACCACAACGATAATTTTGACAACACTTTCTATGGTTTACATCTAATTGTACGCTAAGCAATACTAATCGACAAACGGCGCCCCATAGATTCAATTCAATTCGACATTTATTTCCATATTGGTGAAAAAAAGGAAAACAATAAACAAATTTAGAACAATGATTTAATCAAGAACAATCAAGAACTGATTCAGAAAAAATAAATAAATAATAAAACAATAAACAATGACATGAAATTAATATAATGAAATGGATACGGAGTAAACCAATTTGTTGGCGACGGTATATTGTTGTCTGTCGGCCAGGTAATTGATCAACCATTTAAGGGCGCATCCTCTGACACCATAAAATTATAAAAGGAAAGTTTAGAAATAAGGATGTCAAGATCGATGGTATCAAAGGCCATGGATAAGTCCATGAAAACACCAACAGTATACAGTTTATTGGACAGAGAACTAGAAATGATGTCAGTAAGATGAATGAGAGCCATGTCGGTGTAAAAGCCTGGACGATAACCGAATTGTTGATTGGAGAGGATATTAAAGTTGGAAAGAAATTTAAAGAGTCTATTATACACAACCCTCTCAAGTATTTTAGAGAAAGTAGGAAGAACAGAAATAGGACGGTAGTTGCAAATATCATGAGGGTCGCAACTTTTAAAGACAGGAGTGACCTAGACAATTTACAAACGGAACCGGAAGAAAGAGATAAATTGAAAATATGAGCCAGAGGAGCAGATATGATTTCCTCGTACGTAAACCGCAACAATAATTTTGACAACGTGGTTTACATCTAATTGTACGCTAAACAATATTAACTGCTTAATTTTATAAATATTTTATTTAATGAATTTTATCCTAAATGTATTAATCACTGTTATCCAATTAGTTTGGAGAGCCCCTCGACAGAAACTTGTTTCTTTTGGGTAATCCCGCGGGAGCTTTTTGGGTGTTGTTTTCTGTTATATTTTTTTGTTATGTTTACAACTCAGTGCTATTTGTACAAGTCATTGTTTTGTCTATGATTCACTGTTTGTAATATCCCGGAAAATGAAATAAATAAATTAATTAATTAATTAATCGCAAACGGCGACCCATAGATTGTTGCTGGTACCGGCACACTGAGCGAGTTTTTATATTTGTGAGTTTAAAAAACAACTGAACAAAAACAATCTGGAAACAATATTAAGGTTATTTGAAGCACATAATTAATGTTACAAGTCTATCTGAACACTTTTGAGCAAGTAGTTTACTACATGGCGGATAGATGGCTTCACTCTAACATAGGCCTACTCGTCCTTCTGCCGTTGGTGCGAGTTGCTGCAGGTATTTGATGTCAGTGCCAGCCAACGACTGTTCTACGTGTGCCTTGATGAATGCAAAGGCTTCGTCTGAATACTGGTCTCTTTGGTTAATCTCACCTTAAAAAATGAATGACGTAAAATAACTCTTTAGTACAAACCACTGTCGGGACACGAAGTGATGACGTCACATGGTCAGTTTAGTAAGGATAGAATTTGAAACGGTAATGGCAGGAGACACAACGAGTAATTTCTGAGGTATAAAACGACCGGGGAAGGTGGATCAGGGTGCAATACACCATTAGAGATAAACTCACCTCATGAATAAAAGTGTCAACCCCCAAAAATCAAAGATATGGAATTCAAGGTCATATGGATTGTTGAAAAACAGTCCAATATTGTGCCCCTGGGGTTGTTGACTATCAACCTGGATTATGGGGGTATACACTAGCCCTCTAAAATGGCCCTATTTTGCTAAAAAGTGTAGGGTCATTTTCCCAAGATCAGTTCTGGCCAGTTTACTTATTCAAGGGTGTTTTTATTTTGGATGAGCCTATAGCTAAAAAAAAGTTGATTAGGCTAACCTTCTAAAAGTAAAAGAAAAAAATAAGCTTAGTTGTCAGAAAACATATTTGATTTTTAAATATATTTTAATAATTTTTGAATATTTAGCATGGTTGCTTTTAATACCATGCCTGATATGTGGCAGAGGGTGTCCTCCAAATGTTCCCATACTTGTACACACGATTTTCCTCTTGTACAGAAACACACCCCCCCCCCCTAAAATCATCTAAATAATTCCTGAGATTCCCAGAACAAATTGAAGACACAATAGGAGGGCTAGGGGGTACACCAGGCCACATATCGAGCACCAAATAGGTTGCTATGGGCTGGTGGCCTTTTTAGACCAAAGCATTTACCACCTATGGTTTGTGTACGGCTGCAAAACGCACCCAGATGGCACAATAATTTGAATTAGAGGCAGGCTCTGTGATCTCTACACACACATGTTTGTAAATCCCGCTTACCGAGGACTTCTCTTTGTTCTCCCATTTTTTAGCGACGTCCCCATTGGGTTTTACACGAAAACGAAGCGAGGACGTCCTCGCTTTGTCAAACACCCGGATCCCTTTTGTTAAAGTCCTCGGTTTGAATGGATAGACACGCTCACACACACAACGGTACTCCGATCACAATGAGTAATACCACACACAGAAAACAAAATAACCTATATAAGTCTCACAATGAAAAACATACTGTAGCGTGTACGAGTGATGACATGAATGACAAAATGGCGGACTAAAGCTAAAGTGAGGAGGGGGTGGGAGATTAGAGAGGGTGGATTAAAAAGAAGAACTTCTAACCCGTTTATATAAAGTAAACGTAATCATGACATTGTGTACATTTACTAAGTGGATTACTAAGGAAAATCAAGTAAGGCCCTACTCTATTGCATGCATTAACGGAAGTATTTCGGTACAAAATAAATTGAAAAGGTAAAAATAATATCAACAGTATTTTGTTCCCTCGAAATAACCTATTTCGTTCCCTCAAAATAACATTTCTGGGGAAAGAAATAATATTTCGAGGGGACGAAACAATATTTCGAGGGAACGAAATAGTTTTGATATATTTGTTTTACCTTTTCAGTTTTTTAAACAAGTCCCTTTAGGGGCTCCGTGCAGCAGACCAACTTATTACCATGTTGATGAGTGCACCGCTTCCCTCGGCCCCAGCGGCCGGTGTCACAGGGAATTCCCCCCCCCCCCCGGGGGGACAGAATCCCCTAGGGAAATGTGTCCCCCGGCCAGGGTTTTCTGTCCGCCAGGGGAATTTGTCCCCCCTCTCACATTTGTTCCCTTGTTTGCCTCTGTGCGACACTTGAAATCTTTTTAACTATATAAAATCAAGCATGAGAATGGGCGATGATGACAAAACCGGAAATCCATCGTACGAAAAATAAATCGGAAAATTCCAACGCTAAAAATGCATATCCGGATTCTGGGCAATGTCCGTAAATTGGGCAAAGTGACCCAGGCGTCAGCGCCGCACTCAATGAATTGTTGTCAGTAGACTTTTCTTTTCAAAGTCTCCACACACAAAAATGTTCCTTTGCTTAAAATTATTGAATAAAATAAGTAACAATAAGATAATACTTCTATTATACACCAGAAAAGCCAGGTGAATAAAGCAAGTTTATTGATTTAGTTCCGTCGGTGGACGCTCGTGCCTGGGGGGACATATTCTCCGTTGGAGGACACAATCTCCGTTGAGCACGGCGGACAGAATAACCTAACGAGAGACAGTTTATCCTAGGAGATACTGTCTCGGGGGACGTTGTACCCTAGACAAGCCAGGTAAAGTTGTCCGGGGGGACAGATTCACCAGGGGGACAGAATCTCCGTCCACACCGGCCAGGGTCTATCCAGGACCGCTGGGATGGGCTAATCAGCTTGCACAGATTCTTGTTCAGGAAGTACGTCATGCGTGCAGTGCATAGCAGTGTGAGCGTGATGCACGGTGGGACTGAGCATTTTCGGGATATACCAATGAGCGTGCTTGATACGTTTGCCCATCCCGGCTAATCAACTTGCACAGATTCTTGTTCAGGAAGTACGTCATGCGTGTAGTGCATAGCAGTGTGAGCGTGATGCATGATGGGACTGAGCATTTTCGGGATATACCAATGAGCGTGCTTGACACGTTTGCCCATCCCAGCGCCTTTGGTTAAGGCAAGGCGCTGGGGACGCTTCCCATAGAGCTATTGGTTTATGGCCGCCATAAATACACTCCTTTATAAGTTCATCCTCATACTTTGAGTAAACCCCCTTTCAATCAATGCGTGCGGTATGGTGCTGGACTGGTATCAAAATGTTTGTCCGATCGAGGAACAGCTTTAAGACATAAAGCTTACTCTACCTTTTTCGATAAGATCTCCGTGCCCCAACCCGACCTTCTTTGCCTGTTCAAACTCGGTCTTCATTTGTGTAAAAGACGACCCTTTAATCACGTGTTCGAGCCTTTTTGTCGATAGAGGGCACCCTAGAAAATCTGCGATTTTCATAGAAACTGTTCGGAAACCCTGGGAACAAAGCAATATAAAATATATATTTTAATAGGTGTTTTTATGTACGGAGCCCCTAAAGGGACATCCAAAAAAAAAAAAAAAAAATTATCTCGTGCGCACGACATATTATCTCGTGCGCACGACATATTATCTCGTGCGCACGACATATTATCTCGTGCGCACGACATATTATCTCGTGCGCACGACATATTATCTCGTGCGCACGACATATTATCTCGTGCGCACGACATATTATCTCGTGCGCACGACATATTATTTCGTGCGCACGACATATTATCTCGTGCGCACGACATATTATCTCGTGCGCACGACTTATTATCTCGTGCGCACGACATATTATCTCGTGCGCACGACATATTATCTCGTGCGCACGACATATTATCTCGTGCGCACGACATAATTCGGGATTCTTGGAAGCAGCCAGTCGTCACGCCGCCATTGTTATCACACACGTGAAACACACAACACAGACATAACAAGGTTAAGGAGATCGAAAGATTGGAAAGACAACTGTTTAAAGAAGCCTGTAATAATCACCGTGTACTGTGTAAAGTTTTGCCAGGCATAGTTTTGAGTAAGTTAATGTAGTTTTTCTGTGTTTATTTTCGTTAACATTGTACTTGAAGTTGTAGTCCAGTGTAGTCAATGATTAGATGGAGTTCTCCGACTAGTGTAGTGCAGTGCAGTGCGGTGCATGCAGCAGAGTAGAGGGGCCTGGCGACGCTATAGCACGGTATACGAGGCGACTCTGCCTGCCCTGATTTTACAGGCCCCGGGAGTTGCGACTATTTGTTTGTTTGTTTTTGCCTACTTTCACTTTAAGTAGAGCTTCACAAAGAGACTAATCTCAATTGTAAAGAATGTATTAGTGATGCTGCACTACACTAGTCGGAGTAATTAACTCCATCTAATCATGGAGGAAGATGATCTAATTGACTACAACTTCAAGTACAATGTTAAAGAAAATAAACACAGAAAAACTACATTAACTTACTCAAAACTATGCCTGGCAAAACTATGGTGGCCCTGAAGGGACATCAAACATACATATTTATGTGAATATTTACGTAAATATTCGAGGTTTTTGCCCCAATTCGCAAATATTTACGTGAATATTCAAGATTTGTGCCCCAATCGCAAATGTTCACGTGAATATTTACGTGAATACTCACGATTTGTGCCCTTATCGCAAATATTCACGTGAATATTTACGTAAACGTGACGATTTGTGCCCCAATCGCAAATATTTACGTAAATATTTGCGATTTGTGCACCCAAACGCAAATATTTACGTGAATATTTACGTAATATTCACGGTTTGTGCCCAAAGTCTCAAACCCAGTCATCCGTGAACCGTGAATATTGAAGCTAGCCGCGTATTGGGCCAGAATTTCCATCCGCGGATTCTGCTTATTCAGTAGTTCCATGTAGTTCAAGGCGGTAACATTTCTGTCTCCCCCTTAATTCTTTTTAATTTGAGCGATTTTTTTATAATCTTTCTTTATTAGTATAATTGTTTACAGAATTCTGAAAAAACATAGATCACTGAGCATACTTGGCTGACCAATTAGTGAGTAATTATCCGCCACAACTAAGACCTCACCACAGACCAACATACAACTGTTGAAAAACTTGCATTCGCCTGAAAGTAAATGTACCCTTCATGTTGCAAAAAAAATGAATTTTATTCCATAATCTTATATACCCTACCACTGGGCGCACTTAATTTTGGAGGTGGTTAGTTCGCATCACTAATTAATACCTAATTAGCCGCTAAAATACACGCCATTTTCTATCATGCGTTAGTACACAAATACTTACTATTGTGACTGCACTCGCCGAAAGTAAATGTACCCTTCATGTTGGATAAAAGATACATTTTTATTCCATAATCTGACAGAACCACACCACTGGGCACACTCGATTTTGGAGGTTGCTAATTCCGATCACTAATTAATACCTAATTAGCCGCTAGAACACAAGAAGAGGGCGTGTATTCTAGCGGCTAATTAGGTATTAGAGATCCGAATTAGCCACCTCCAAATTAAGTGTGCCCAGTGGTTTGGTCTGTCAGATTATGGAATAACAATTCTTCTTTTACACAACATGAAGGGTACACTTATTTTGTTATGAATTGGGACACAAACCGTCAATGTTTACGTAAATATTCACGTAAATATTTGCGATTGGTTGCACAAATCGCAAATATTTGCGTAAATATTTACGTAAATATTTGCGTTTGGGTGCACAAATCGTAAATATTTACGTAAAAATTTGCGATTAGGGCACAAATCGTGAATATTCACGTAAATATTCACGTAAATATTTGCGAATTGGGGCAAAAACCTCAAATGTTTTCTGTTTTTTCAAAATATCGCGCGTGATAAAAACTATTGTTTTACTCATTTCTCAGAAACGATAGCATTTTAGGCAGAAATATTTGAAGGAACCCTTTCAACCATTACTTACTTTAAATCATGTAAGTTGTGTGTGAATGTGTGAACATTTGTGTTTTTCGATCTTACCAATAGTGTACAGGGCCTTTGAACAGTTGTCTTTCCAATCTTTCGATCTCCTTGACCTTGTTATGTCTGTGTTGTGTGTTTCACGTGTGTGATAACAATGGCGGCGTGACGACTGGCTGTTTCCAAGAATCCCGAATTATGTCGTGCGCACGAGATAATATGTCGTGCGCACGAGATAATATGCCGTGCGCACGAGATAATATGTCGTGCGCACGAGATATTTTTTTTTTTTTTTTTTTTTTTTTGATGTCCCTTTAGGGGCTCCGTATTTTTTCACGCGGCAATTTTTTTTTTTTTAAACGGAAGTAAATTCATGCTGAACTTTGAATGAGTTTGAGATTTGAGATTTGAGATTTTTACGTGTGTACTATACAGCAACAACGTAAAGACGTTCAATGAACTTTGACACGTCTAAACCTGCACACAATACGTGGCTGCATGCCAGTATGCAGGTTTGATGCACTTTCGACCTTGTGGTTTAGATAAGGATAGTGTGCATGTTTTCAGTGGTTCTTTTCATGTGGTTTTTAAAAAATACGTGAGCTTTAACGTCCGATTTCGAACAGAAGTTAGGGTAAAAGTGGTAACATCTCTGTTTCACTGGTTTGCTGGAATTTACCAGGCTTACGATATTATCTACCTGAGTTTGCGAATTGTCAAGTTTAGTGGTGACCTCATCTTTAATACATGTACTTTGTTCAATGCTCTGAACTTCTGCTGGTGGTTTGGAAATTTTGTCCACGCTTTCACCAAGACGTGCAAAATTGATCGCTTGAGCCATGTTTTAATGTTCTTTGGAAATTACGAACGCTTTTAGCGCCGGTCTTAGACCGTGAACAAACGGTGCCATCTTTTCGTTGTCTGATCGGTGTAGATGCACTAATCTGTGGTATATAAGTCAAACGGGACTCGTTTTCGCCTTGCTGACGCTCGGCCTGCGGCCAGTTTGGCTTCTCTAACCCATCGTACACTATCACCTTCAAAAGCAAGTCTGAGTGCATCAATGACTGTTTTGTAGTCGGTTTTCTCGCTATCGGGCAAATCAGCAAACCTTAAAGCAGCAGGGCCACTCAAACGTAAACCCAGAGACAGAACCTTTTTATCGGCTGCAAAGTCCCGCAGTTTACTATTACTTTCTATGGTCTACACAAAAATAAGTCAAGATCTTCAGTGCCAGAGTAATGTTGTTATTTTCTAAAATTACCATACGTTTATTAACAGAAAAATTCAACGTTTCAAAGAGTGGTTCACTGGGTTTGTTTTTACTGTAAGACTACGACGAGTATGAGACTATGCCGGTAAGTCACATTCAAGAAAATCAAGAGTCAACAACGAGACTGCTTGATCAGGGTAAGGAAAAACCATCAACAGGCTATGTGAAATTTCCAACTTCCGTTTTGAACCGGAAGTCAAGTTCAAATGGGGTCATGCTTTGTGTAGCGTTTGTTGAACTCTTAACGACCTATCCGATGATGTATAGATTGTAAAATTCCAAAATGTGGTTCATGAGTTATGATCTTTTTACAGATATTAAACTTTGATTCATTGTAATTCAATACCTGATGACGTCATCATGACATCATCAAGTTTGTCGTCTTGATATTGAGGTCCAATTATCTGATGAGTTTCAATGTTCAATTCAATTTTAATCTTGAGTTATGCCCCGAAATTGATTTTTTTAAGAAAAACAAACAAAGGCAAACTTTGACCTTCCGGTACGACCGGAAGCAAAGGTCATACGTTTTTGCGTTAACTTTTGAAATGTTGCCCCAGTCTTGATCTATCCGATGCCCAATTATGAACACCACAGCTTTCAAATTCAAGGAGATACAGCGAATAGCAAATGGTCATTTTTCAACTTTAAAACCTTCGTAATTCGACACCTGATGACGTCATCATGACGTCATCAAGTTGTCTGATGAGTTTCAATATTCAATTCTATTTCAATCTTGAGTTATGCTCTAGAGAAGAGTTCCGTGGAAGAAGAAGAAGAAGAAGATGGAGGAGAAAAAACCCCAGAACAAAAACAATGAGGTGTTCGTGCTTGTATTGCACGAACACCTAAAAAAGCAGAACAAAAACAATGAGGTGTTCGTGCCTGTATTGCACGAACACCTACAAATTGGTAACATTGGTAACAACTCTGGGACGCTAGTTGCCAGGTAAAAGGTTGTCAATGTAATATTATAGTAAACCCCAGTTTGACTTGATGTGATCTTAAATGCTAAACCTTTCTGTAACAATTTTCTTCCAAGTAAGCAGATTGTGTTTTCTTCTGAAGATTATGAACTATTTGGTGCACTGACACCTTCATCTGAGGTGAGATCTACCAGCGGGACTAATCTTTGAGCACGCGCATAAAACATTTTCCATTATGTGATGTGTAAGCAGAGGTTAGCGAGGTCAGGTGTTTGCAGAAGGGGTCAAGTAACATGTAAAGTATCAGGTACAAGAATCTGGTAAGTGAAATAAAAATAAAATAGGTTTTCGCGGCCAGTCCAAAAAGTCCATTTGATTTTAACTCCCGGCTCATTTTAACTCCCAACCCGTGGGTATTTGCATATCCTTGCCCTATACATGTCTTTCCAGTACGACACCCATATCAGACTTTGCATATCCTGCCCACATGGGCTTGCCCACATGGGCTTGCCCAGGACTTTCCCATATGATACCCACATGGGCCATTGCAGATTCTGCCCATTATGGGCTTGCCCTTGTCAAAGGAGCCACCCGGGAACAATCCTTATAACAAACCTATATGGGCCCCGTATGGGATCAATATGGGTTGGCCCTTGTCCATATGCCCAGGTCTTGCCCATGGGCCCCATAAATTATGGGCTTGCTATACCTGGGACCAACCTCGTCCCCAAGGTGTACCGAGCAGTACGAGGTTGACCGCTCTCTCACCCTGGTATTGGATTATTTGCATATCCAACATTTTTGGATACGTATGCAAATTAGAATAGTCTGGCTGTGAATATGGTAAATACTGAATGAGTACAACTGACATTGTTTACGTTAGACTTTTGTACACCAGTCGTTGTCCAATCAAAGTAAGGAGTTTCCCTCCCAGGGTTTACTATTGTAAATATGGTTGGAAATAAAGTAAACCATTGGGACGAGGTGGACCTTGGACCTACCCCGGTTGAAGTGCGCCCTCGGTAGATTTTGGTTAATAAAATTACGGAAGTGTTTTGGGTGTTTTCCCGCCGGCTAAACGTTATTATGGGTTCAAGACTATTCAATTCATGAAATGCCTTCGCTTGCCCGTACATAAAGACGTGCTTCTAACGCAATCCGATTGCGGCCTGCATTTTCATTAGAACAGTTTAAAAATAGGCCTGCTAACATCGACAATCATGGCTGCCGACAAAAGAGGGGAAACTTACGTCAAGGCATACTTTATTATTGGTGGTTGTGTTAATGTGAGTACCATACTTCCCAAGCAAATTCGCTACTTGACATTCACTACAAACAAGCTTGATTTTACGTATAATAAGTTGCACGAGAAATTAATGAGTGCCTTCGGGATTCAACCTATAGACGATTCCCCCACAATTCAGTGGCCTGTGTTCCGGCTACTCTGGAAAGGTGAGTTTTAAAACGAGATTTGTCACAAAGTTTTTAGCCTAAAATGAAAACAATTTGACTTGCATATCAATAGAAGTATATAATGCAAAACCGTATAATCTTTGGTCATTTGTAATGCAGCACGCAAATTGATCCTTGCCATTAATTTGATTGGAGGATTGTAGGTCACGCGGCATTAATTAAAGGAGCATACCGGTGTACCATTTACGTAATTTAGGCCACTGATTTAAAATCATAGACAATAATTTGTAGGTAGTTGTTATAAAATATCATCAAAGTGTCACGTAATTAACGAGATGTTCGAAAAAACAAAAGCGGTCACAGCAAGTGTCAAATTTACGTGAATTGTTGGGCAATGCTGCAAGTAGACTGGTGCTCTGTTTATGTAAATAATAATGTAACTATGGCGAGACATTATGATACAGTCTCATGGGCGTCAATCCTGGGGGGGGGGACACAGGGGGTCACGGTCTCCCCCCCCCCACTTTTTGAAGGGTGGGGGACACTATCAAATGTCCCTCAGGTTTTTTTAAAACTCGTGTATCTCATAGGACACTATGATTTGTCATCTCCAGACTAATACTAGTTCTAAACTTTTGTAGTTTCTCGCGTTGCAAGCGAGGACTTAAAAGTATCGTACACGTTTGGTAATGACTCAAAACAAATATAAAAACTTACTTGGTAACAAGCAACGGAGAGGTGTTGGTAGTATAAAACATTGTAGGAAACGACTCCCTCTGAAGTAACGTAGTTTTTGTTGTTTTCACACTAAAATAATAAAAACTTATTGCAAGAAGTTTTTATTCCTATCTGAAAGCACACAACTTTGTACAACAAGGGTGTTTTTACTTTCATCATTTTCTTGCAACTTCAATGACCAATTGAGCCCAAATTTTCACAGGCTTGTTATTTTATGCATATGTTGGGATACACCAATTGAGAACACTGGTCTTTGACAACTTCCATACGTGTTCAGTGCCTTTAAAAAGCTATTGTATGTTTACTAACGGGGACGCCGTTGTTTGTAAAGACCTAACCCTGCCAAAACAGCTCTGCTATTTACGCTCTGGTCCACCAGACAAGAGTGGCCCCTATGTTCCATTGCTTTTTGCATTATAATGAAAGCTACAACAGCGACGATGTTTCTTTGTGTGGTGCAGGTGGTAATGTACATGTACATACATGTATATGTATGTACAATGCTTTACGGACCCTAATGTGTGTTACATCAGCGCGACGATGTATATTTTCGCTGGGCATTCGCACGTTATCATTGACATCATCATTTTCCAAAGTTTAAAGTTTTATAACGTTATGGTTTCCTGTTACACTTTAAGGACCGTATCACCAACTTTTCAGTTTTGAGTTTTCACAAACGGACACATTTTAATTTCTATTTTTTACATTGAAGTCTACAAAGGCGCTGACACGATGCCAAAAACGAGTAGGCCTACACTGCCTTTTGTCAAGACGCGCTGCACACAGACCTCGTTCACGCATTTTTTCGGTCACACACTAATTGAACTTACTATGATCATGGCTATGATCAAAACGAACAGATACGCATGATTTAAGATCTCAACTTTCATGGTTGGTAAAACGTCAAAGTTTATTTGGCAAACAGTCTCCGAAACAATGATTTCAAAAACAATTTTAGTTCTTTCGCAGTTTTCTCCAAACATGAAAATTTGCTGCAAGAAAAAAAAATGGAGGGGAAGGCAAGAGAGAGGGGAATTTGGAGAAAAGTAGCAAATTTGCGTCTATGTCCTAAGACATAATCCTCCTGTGCGCGCAGTGCCAACGATGCTAATTTCAACAATTATATTTAGGGAGTTTGTCATTGTACAATATAAAAAACTCAACTGTTTTAAGATTCATCGGTAACAAAAAGAGACGTTGAATAATTCAAAAATTCACAGGGACCTCGGTTAACATACATGTATATTGCCCATTGACAAACAGGGGGTGGGGGAGGAGATTGTCGAATATTAAACGTTTGTGTTCAAACGTTTGCGTTCAAGTATAACATTAATATACATCAAGTATGTTGGACATTAATAATTGGTTTCTCGTTCTTTCCCTCTCTGATCCAAGTCTATAGCTTTATAAAAATTGTATGTTAATATTAATAGCAAGGAGAGTTTGTCTAGGCCATTCATACATACTAGATCCCTTCAGCTTCAGGGGGCTCCTTCCCCTGAACCCCCGCCAACTTTGCCCCTGGACCCCACGCCGTAAGTGCTCGTGCTCCCGCTCCCCCCCCCCCCATTTCAAGACAGATTGACGCCCCTGTCCCATCTGCATTCATCCACCACATAGTCATGATTGTGTAACAACCGACATATACCTATTATACACAAAACTGTATTTTCTTCGTCTGAAGTTTTTCACCACACAAGGCATACCGGATTACCGGTATAACTTGGATAAACATCGTTGCAAGTTCAATTTAAGTTATGGAAAGGTTTGCGGTGACACCATGTACATGTAATAATCTCTCTATGTGAGTTGGGGGTGGTTCTGAAAAGAACCGTTGGTTTCAACTCTCTCTCGATTTAAGTGTGATGCCAGCCGTGCCAATTTGAATACAAAGTCTCTTTTGTCAAATACTCATGCATAGTTGTGAACAAAAAACAACCGACATGACATACCTACACAAAACTGTATTTTCTTCGTCTGAATTTTTTCACCACACAGGGCATGTAACTTGGATAAACGTCGTTGCATCCAAAAGTTCATTTTACGTGTGATGCCAGCCTTGACAATTTGAATACATGAGTCTCTTTTGTCAAATACTCATGAATAGTTGTGGGAAAAGAACAACAACAGAGTTGAATGTGGCGCAGTCATTAGCTTGTATACGACTGGAAGTAAAACTAACTACTTCGAAGATCAGGTGATTTATTCCGAACCTAAAATTCGGTCCGGATAAACCACGTGACCTTATTATCGGTTATAATTTATCGAAGATTTATCATGATATCGTCATCTCATCCTGCAGTAAATCATCTAATGATCTCAACAGGTCGGATGGCACTTCCAGAGTTCCGTAGTTTTCTTACATTACAGCCCCCTCATGAAAAGGAACTTGTGGGCGATGATGTAAAATGATTATTTCCGATGATTTTTATTCACAGATGGTGATGATGATCTTATTACATTCTCCAGCGACACTGAGTTACTCCAAGCAGTTAAGCTAGGCACAAAGGACGATATCTTTCGCGTGTACTTTCACGAGGATCACATAATAATTCCCACCGCGTACCGGTAGCAAAATCAATTAAAAGTATATAATCAGAATCAGTTATTCCCCAAGCTTTTATCCTGTTTGTGTACAGTTTGTATATTGTTCATTTAAGCATCCTAACAAAAATTGCCATGTAGGGTTTGCCTTTGGACAACCGATAATTGTTATTGTCACGTATGCCTATCGGTTTGTAACTGTAGCCTGAGGTGAAACGACAAATGAAAGTTTTCGATTCAAACGGTATATTCTAATAAATAACCGAGATGGCTAATGTATTTTTTCATGTGAAGCCATAGCGCCCAACAAGATCGACGACTATGAAATGCTTTCAACGTCCACCAAAAAAGGCAATAATTGTAATTTTTGGCTGAAACTATCGTGGAATTTTGATAGTCTTGGTACACAAGACGTTGACTCACTGTGGGCGCCATTGATAATAGGATACTGTCGGTGCTTTTACATTGTTTCCTTACATGATCCGCCCTCCAGTTCGATTGTCGAAATTGTTTGTGGGGCCTATCGTCCACCAGTGATACTGAGTGCAGTTGTCGTGTAACACTGCAAAACCGCGTAAAACTAATAACCTCTAGGTAAAGTTTAGTAATTAGCAATAGTTGATTAACATGCCATGATGCCATCGCACTGTGGTCCACTGTCCGTTTTTAATTAAATAATCAGTACTCCGCCATTTTTTTATATTTTTTAATCTAAAAAAATCAACATTCCCCATCTACACCTAGCCAAATAGCATGGTAAATGTCTTGTTACCATCCGGGGTCTTTTTCACCAAAACAAAAATCCATCAATGACCAGCTCTCCTGGAATTCCCATAGGAATTGGACAGCAATTAATTGACCTTGGGGTTAATAACCACTACTGGGTGAAATGAACCATGTAGTTTCCAGATGGCTTCTTCTGTATACTTGTATTATGGCTGTAAGCAGTGACCTGGTTGTTTATTTGGATGAATTGAGTAGGGTCCATGGTTTGGGCCATTTGAAAGCTAACACAAACGGACAGTATAGCCTACTGTCCGATGGCGTAAGCGTGTGATTTTGTTGATGGTGTCACGCAGGGTTCCACACCATAACTTGATCTCTTACTAGCCACTCAGTACACAGAAAGTGTAGTGAAAAATACGTAGGCCTAACATAAGTCATTTTGCAACAGCAAACAAAATTGAAAACATTCTTAATTACAAAGTCATGTAAGTTTTCGTAAGATTTGTGTTCATCTATTGCCTATAATAATCTTACAACAATGCTGATAAAAATGCAAATGATTGTAGTTCTAATAATTGAAGTTTAAGAGTAGTTAAATTGTAATACATTATTGTTGAAAAACTGTGATAAATTAATTTTACATATAAACCATTTACAATTCTTTAAGATAACCAACAAAGTACAAGTACAAAATAATATATAGGCCTTTACGTTAAAGGCACTGAACACGTTTGGAAATTGTCAAAGACCAGTGTTCTCACTTGGTGTATCCCAACATATGCATAAAATTACAAGCCTGTAAAAATTTGGGCTCAATTGGTCATCGAAGTTGCAAGAAAATGATGGAAGAAAAAACACCTTTGTTGTACAATTTGTGTGATTTCAGATAGGAATAAAAACCTCTACGTTACTTCAGAGGGAGTCGTTTCCTACAATGTTTTACACTATCAACAGAGTCAAACTTACTTGTAACCAAGTAAGTTTGTTATGCTAATATTTGTTTTGAGTCATTACCAAACGTGTACGATACCTTTAAAGTTGAGTCTTTCATTTACTGACCATTTTATTAGAAAGCAATCATATCTTTTTTTCTTCACGACCGAAATCAAAATATAAACGATACAAAATCGTTTTTTAGACGTTTTGTAAATGTTGTTAACATTTCACAAAGTTCAGGACCTCATACGTAATAGATGTACACCCATTAATCTGGTGTTATACTTTTATAGGGGTAGTTTTAACGTCACATTTTCCATTGTTGTATTTTTCTATAAGCACTATAAGCACCAACCTTTATGTCCTGTTTTACATTCACCTTTGCATGTAATAATTTTTTAACAACAATCTCTTGTTTATCATTTAATTTGCCATTTTTACCATTTTAAAATCACGTAATTTGTTATTTAAAATTCGATGCAATTTTGCCTCTGGCAACAAGTTCGAATTTTAATTAGAATAATCGACGAAGCATATAACTTTTCATTCGCCATTGAAATCCATTGAAATAGCGTGGGCACGGTGCCAAAACAGGCATTGTTTGTCTAAAAACTGCATTACTTCAAAGGGTGTCGTTTCTAACAATGTTTTATAATATCAACGGGCCTCAAGTGCTCTTTATCAGAGTAAGTTTTTAGAGTCATTAAAGGTATCGTACACGTTTGGTAATGACTCATAACAAATATTAGCATAAAAACTTACTTGGTAACAAGGAGAGCTGTTGATAGTATAAAACATTGTAGGAAACGACTCCCTCTGAAGTATTAACGTAGTTTTTGAGAAAGAGGTAATTTCTCACTAAAATAGTAACAACTTCTTGCAAGACGTTTTTATTCCTATCTGAAAGCACACAAATTTGTACAACAAGGGTGTTTTTTCTTTCATAATTTTCTTGCAACTTAGATGACTAATTGAGCCCAAATTTTATGCATATGGTGGGATACACCAAGTGAGAACACTGGTCTTTTACAATTTCCAAACGTGTTCAGTGCCTTTAACTTGTGGAGTAATTACCAAAAGTACATCCGGCCTGCAATAGAGCAAGAGAGAGAAGACAAAGAGTCACATGACTTTAAAGACAAGTAATATTTTGATATTAAACAATAAATTATTACACGAAATTAAACTGATTTGGTTCAAGTGCAAATGAAGATAGATACAAGAAGGGTATATAAAACTCTGTCAATAAAATCACACTCTTAAAGGGACACGTAACTTCGGATTGGAAGCTTTGGGCTACAAAAAACGTTCGTTATATGATGAAATAAATGAGGTTGGGAAGATGTTTTAAAAGTAGAATATAATGGTTCACACAAATATCTTTCGAATTTGTGTCCTTTTATTTCGTGAACTAACACGGTCCGCCGTTTTGTGGAGGCAATTGGTTCTAACTTGAATGGCGGACCGTGTTAGTTCACAAAGTAAAAGGAAAAAAACACACAATTTGGATGTTGTGTGGATAAATATATTCTACTTTTAAAACATCTTTACAACCATATTAGATTAATAACAAATGTTTGTTTAAAGCCCAAAGTGCCCAATCCGAAGGCAGAGTGTCCCTTTAAAACTAAGTGTTGAATTCACACTTTTTAGAGTGCGGTCAGCGACAACTCCATACAAGTTAGATTTAACAACATTGACAAGTTAAATTAACGTCGCCAAAGTTAAAGAGATTGTATACGTTTGGTAATTGGAACCCACTGTTTCTTTTAATTCTATGTTGTAGATAATATACCATCAAACTAACCTTTGAAAAATTCATTTCAAAAGGTGGTAGCGTTGTTGAGATATTGCCGAAAATCTGGAGCGGTTATGTCCAAGCAGGAAGAATAATCTGCAAATAGCTTCTCAGATTCAAATTTATTTTGATAAAAACTGATATCTTTTTCCATAACGACATTACTTCGAAGTGAAATGTTTGTCAAATGCTTTATCAGAAGCTGCTGTACTTATTACCAAGTAAGTTTTTATTTGCATTAATTTTACGAGTATTACCAAACATCAGACCCTTTTTAATCTAATAATAATGTTGTAACTCCTTTTTAATCAAAATGAATGTAACTTTACAGAGAATATAGTCACTTAACAATTATTTAGTTTGTTAAGGTTTTATAATGCCTGTTATACTGATTGTTATACTTCACACTATTCTTAAAGAAAACAAGTTTATTCGCGTTTCTAAAGATTAGTTTGCCTTCTTCCTGTGAGCAAGGGACCGGTAATCGTTTGTCATTATGCACTGTGTTATTAATACGATAGCATATAGGCCTATAGTTTTGATAAATATGTTGTAATGCAATATAGCCCCAAATAAAAGTTTATACTGCTGCTTTATGTGTCAGATGTCTAATTTGTTTAGCCCCAATTTTAGTGTAAAACCGATATATATATTTTTTTTACTTTGACCCTTGAGATGATGTGAGTCACTAACAAAACTGGCATCTTCGAACTGCGGTTGCTTTACCTGTGTGCAAGTCTCGCACGTATTCGACCATTTTTTGGGACCGCTTTAAAGCGCAAAGGAAACAAACTCACGCACTTTTAACGGGTTCCAATGTTCGAATACGCGCGAGACTTGCACAGTCTATTGGATCTGTGAACTGTTGAACAGAGTGTTTGTTTGGCCAATTTCAGTATCATCAAATCAACTTAAACAATAATAACAATTGTGTTGAAAAATGAAAAAGACTTAAATAACAATCAAACTCTTGGCCGCCCGGATTCATGGCCTGCAACAAAAGAAAACGTTTAGAAATACACTAAATAACACAGGCTAAAGGTAGTTGATTTACACTAGAATTCATACATTCCTTTGATAACTAAGGCCTAAATAAAAGTAAGAAATATTGCAAAGTGATATAAAATAAACAAGGTTCATATGTTGAGAGTTCTGCCAATTTCAGAATGATGCAAAGATTATTGAACAGCGGGAAATACAGAATGGTCAAAGTGTAGTCTTGAATGCCTATAAATGAAATAGAATGACTGAAACGAATCTGAATGAGAAAAACGAAATCATGTTGTGCACGGAAACGAAAACGAAAACCTAGACTTGTGTACAAGTCTTTGTTTGTCGCAGCGATACCCTCCATGGCCTACCGGTCTGTAGCCAGTAGACCGAAAACACATATTAGTTAATTACTCATTAAGTTTTTAGCAAAAATAGTTGAAACCCTTTAAGTTCTATCCTCAGACAGGCCCGATTGACATAGTCTATGACCCTATAGGCAGTGTGACTCATGGGCTCGGAATCTCCAGTTAGAAAACACTTAGACTTGTGCACACAAAAATACTGCGGTTTTACTGTGAAAACACATACTAATTAACACACCAAAATTTAAAATTATTTTTTTTTCTTCCAAACTGTCTCTACAACATCTGGAAAGTTTAGCTTTGAAAAAAGTATGAAATCAACATTACAAAGGAGTTATACACGTTTCCCGACGGTCTACTGGCTGCAGTTGCTAATGGCATTCGTGTAAATCTGACAGGGGTGGGGCATCGCAGGGTTTTCTCTCTCTCAACTATACTCTCACGAGACTGCTGCTCTGCGAGACTACTGCTCTTGCAACTTCGGCCCATGGGAGCCATCAACGTAGGCGCGCGTGAGAGCATGCACCGCGACACATTAGGGAGGTTTAGCTGCACGTTACGCGAGCAGAAACGCGAACGTGAACGTCAGAAAATATTGTGTCGTTTCTAGGTGACGTCACCACTTTGGGCTTATTTCATGCTCACGTATGACGTCTGCACGTACGTACCTGACGTGAGAAATGGTAACTTCACGTATGCTTAAAACGTGACATTTTTACAACAAAATTTTCTGACGTTCACGTTCACGTTTTTACTCGCGTATGGTGCAGCTAAACCTCCCTAATATCCAAGTAGGCCTATAGGCCAATTAGTTTTGTATGGTCCTAACTGTTAGTAATTAACGACTTGTCCACAAATTTAATGAAAACCTTGAAATTTGTAGCAACAATACACCTTAGGTGAAAAACAACACAAACTGCAAACCCTTTCATTTTGTGCATCAGTGAAAAGGGTTAATATTATGATGGGCCTCATCAGGGCCTGGAAAACTGGCAAGTGACCCAAAATTTAATGCCCGAATATAATTATATTTGTCACAATAATGTGTGGTGACGCCCCGCCCCCCCTCCAATACAAATTGAAGTGCGCCCTCGCTAATTTCGGTTTTTTTCCGCCGGAAGTGTTTGTGCGATTTTAGTTTCCGGTAGTTTTCTTCTGGTGATTTCCGGCTTATATACACAGATTAAAATTAAAGACTGCCTCCTGTCAGATTCACGAATTGCCCTCGTCCTGCAGAAGAAAAAAACCCTGTTTCTAACAGCGCATGCGATTCATTTGAACATCAACAATCATGTCGTTGGGAGAAATTATGAACGAGATTTATGAATTAACAACTGAAAGAACTTTTCACTTCAAAGCAACGTTCCACTTAGCAGGTTCCCTGCCTAGTGTCATTCGCCGTTTCACATTAAGTGGTATTGGAAGTGATCCCATCAAATATTCTACTTTGTACTGCACGTTAAATGATTTGTTCAAGTTGGAAGCGAAAGGGGACAATTTACAACTAACTTGGAAAGGTATAGGTTTAATAGTGGCATTTTTTTCAGTGAAAGACGTAATAAAATTACAAAATAGAACAATTACACTTGGATAACCTAGCTTTTTTAGTCTTGGGCCGTAATGTCGGGGAGAGCAAGGTGGTGCTGACTTTTCGTCAATTTCCGACTTATATCACGCATGCGTTTGTTTTTCAATTAATCAGGTCTAGCCGTGGACAGTATTTATAGTTGATTAATGTATTTTGTAAAGTGTTTCATTTTCTTCATGTCCTCTATTTTGTCTGTTTTGGTGGAATAAGTGACTAATTATTTCCATCACAAAGATATTGAACAAACCCCATAGACGTTTGGTAAGTGGAACCCACTGTTTCGGTATTAATCCTATAGGGCCTAATAGTTGTAGATAGACTAACCTGTTAAAAAACAAGAATTGTTATCCAAAAAACAAGAATTGTTAAATATATAGGCCTACTTCCAAAAAAACCAGACTTGCTAAAAGAAATATAGACTTCCCGCAAAAAACAAGAACTGCTAAATATAGACTTCCAAAAAACAAGAACTTTCAAAAAACAAGACTCGCCAAATATATACTTCCAAAAAACAAGAACTGTTAAATATATACTTCCAAAAAACAAGACTCGCAAAACATAAACTTGCAAAAAAGCAATTTATACTTGCGATGGCACTAATGGGCTTTCGTGGTACGCATACAAAATATAATTTATGGGACGTGTTTTTCATTTTGATGTGCAAAGATTCGGATGGTGACTATGTTCAAATCAACAGCGACATGGAGCTCAACGAAGCTATTAGATGATTAAAATGTGCGATGTTTTTCATATCTACGTCGAGGTGAAGAAATAAAACCATTTCGCAGTGTCATCGTGCTTAAAGGAACGTTACAGAACTGGTAATTAAATTTTCTTTAAGATCACAGATTTACATAAAACTTACACTGCAGTCTAATGATGATGATAGTAGAAAACACCCCTAGAAATATTTCTGTCTGAAATGCCATATTTGATGAGAAATAAATAAAACTAATTTCCGATTAGAGTTTATCGTTCATGAGCGTTTTTATCATGCATTGTATAACACATGCAAATGTGTAATCGGTTTTTCACTATTTTCTCGTGACCCAGACGGCCGATCGATCTCAAACTATACAGGTTTGTCAGTTTATGTATATGGTGGATTATATAAAGTGCTTACACTGTTTTGTTAGCAAAAACCAATTCTGTAATGTGCCTTTAAGTATTATTATGACATCCTCAGCAACACCTTAGCACTAGTCTAGCCGTAGCCGCCAATTCGGAAACGGTCCCTGAATCAGAATCACTGGAATTTCTTGTACCATGTTTTGTAATTTTCCTAAAATCTATAAGTAAATAAACGTTTAAAGTTTTTTTAATTATTTTTCTTAGCATGCTGAGCTTATAGGTCAGTTCATTGTCAGCGGCGTAGCTAGGAATTTTTCGGTGGGGGGGGGCACAGGGGGGCATTGCTTCCAAGTGGGGGGAGGGGGGGGCCAGGGAAAATGGGTGTGTCAGTGGTGGTGGTCTCCACGAACCTCATAGGGGTGCACCCCACTAAATATGGAGAAAACAGAGCGTCGAGCTCATGAATATTTTGTATTGAATATGAATATCCTATATTAGACAGATTTGAGAGCCCAATAAAAGGAGTAGGGTGTAAAAATGTTGCCCAATTGTAACCTGGGGGTTGTTGACTTCCAACTTGAGGTGTTTTGGATGACATAGGCCCTGAAAAAATGGTCCTATTTGCCGAGAGGTGTAGGGACATTTTTCAAGATTGATGCTCGGACGTTTGGAAAATTACACCGGTGTAGGGGTGTTTTTATTTGGAGGGAGAATAACTCGACGGGACCAGGGACTCCCCATATTAAATTGAGCAGAGAATAAAAGTTCAAGAGTCAATTAATACTTTTCCCTTTACTGTAAAAAGCTGTGATACTTCTAAGTATTTTTCGTGTATTTTTGAATATTTAGCCTTTTGCACTGAATGCTATGGGAGTGGAACTAGTGGGGTGCACCCATAGAGTGCCATGTACAAAATCCTATTAGAAACTTGTTGCCCTTCACATTTAAATGCACCTGGAGTTCTCGTTTGAAACCGGATCTCGCGAAAATTAGGCTCTACGTGTTTTTTGTTCTCACAGTGAGATCGGCGTGGGTCCAGAAAATCCACTCCTCAAAAAAAGGTTAAAATCTCACTGTTTTTCAGAATCCTCGCCTTCCGGTAGCAATATGGCCGCCGCCGTAATCGCTGGTAACGATAACCAACGGTTCATGTACAAAACATTGGTTTCATATTTGGACCATCGTTGCGCGTGCGCGAAGCAGAACTTTTTGGTCTCTCCGGCATGCACACCAACTGTTCATTCCGCCGCATTGCATTGATCAACACGTGGGCGCGCGCGCTTCCGGTGATGATAGCGACAATCCCCGCAGCATAAGTTAAACAATAATTATTGACTTTGAATACGACTAAAATTTTGTTTTTCTTTATTGTAAATGAAGGCCTACAAATAGCAGATGTATTTTGTTTTGTAATGTTTTGTTTTCATTCTTTTAACTTTCTTTTTGTGTGGGCACTATTGCAATTTTTTCATGGGGGGGGGGCACCTGGGGGGCACTAGAAATTTGTGGGGGGCACGTGCCCCCCAGGCCCCCCGTGGCTACGCCGCTGTTCATTGTACTGGGAAGGTGTCAAATAGTGGTTGTGGAACGACTAAAAAGCTACAGATATTTTCACTATAAAAACGCCTAACCCTCATGAAAGGCTATCGCATTTTTCTATGAACTAGGGACATAACAAAAGTATACAAAACTCTTTTAGTTAGTTAGAATTAGTCCCTCGAAGTGGTACCAATGTGAAATGTCAGCCCCTGGCTCATGGAATAATCATGGGACCTACACTCCAACCTTCTCTACACTTTTCAAACATCTACAAATAACAAAGGCAATTTTCTACAATATGTAACCTTTACCAATAAATACCCGTCTTTATGAATTTATTGGAAAAAAGTACATCAGCACTTTGACATTGTTAACAGGCAGCCATGCTTGTCAAGTGACAAATACAATGACTGTGTTAAGTGTGCACAACTCAATCCACTCTCCGTGCAAATACACAAAATGGCTTTAAAAAACGATCTGTACAGAAGAGGCCAAGAGGTTTCAGATTTTACGGTGAAAATCTCTCAAAATCTGGTAGGCCTACAAATCTTTTTTTTTAAAAATGTTATCATAGTTTAAGGTAATAATTTGTTTACAGTTCAAATCCTATAAATTTATAAAAAACTTGACAGCCCCCCCCCAAAAAAATAAAATAAATAAAATAAAATAAAAATAGGAGAAGCAATCATTTTTTGATTTAGTTTAAATATTCTCTCTAGTAGTCTTCGCCCAAGACGTCAGTGATCGATAGCGGATAGTGTACTGCGCTCGGTTACAACTCGCTATAACGAGTTGTAACCGAGCGCAGTACACTATCCGCTATCGATTACTGACGTCTTGGGCCAAGACTATCTCTCTAGCTGTTCCTCATACATTATTTGTTTCTCTCCCTCAGTCGGCCCTCATCCGTCCTCACCCCACTTTCACTCTCATTTCACACCAATTAGGCAGTGGTCAAGTGCATACTTGCTAATGTACCACCCTTTGAATATCAGTTGATCAGATGATTGGTTTTTCAATTAGTCTTTGTTCTTCCTGACGGCGATCGGCAGCTCGCCATAACAGCTTTCGCTGTTGGTTAAATTCGTAACTTTATACGATTTGAGGCATTGCATGGTGAGGTATCAATTATTTTGTTTGCGGTAAACACCATGTGTATATCTACTTGCTAGGTAGATTTTGTTCTTAGAGAAATTGTCTTGCTTTTTATTCTACTGCCGCAGAGTAGAATGTTCGGAATTCGGGAGACTTCTCAGTTCTGAAAAGAACTTTAGTATTTTATATGAACCACTAAGTAAAAAACTATGCAGCAAATATCACTTAAAAATAACTAATTTAGTAACGATTTGTTTTCGTAAGATTCGTGTTCCTTTATTGCATATAATTTTATTCTTACATTACAATTTATAAACTGACCAATTCATTAGATGCAATTGAGGTAGTCATCTATCATCTTTGATTACCATAAATAAAGGTACGATACAAAGTCGTTTTTCACATTTGAAAAGGAATGATGATCACAAATTATAAACCTGAGTTTCAGCATATTCATTTTTTTACAAAGTATCACTTGAAAGTATTCTTCAAATATATAAAATAAATACTTATTTACTTTCTGTTAAACAATGCGGGCCTATTAAAATAAAATAGAACAGCTGGGAAAAAACAGAATCACATGACTTTGATTTGAAAAACATTATATATTAATATTTGTAAATTTTTTCTTTTAATTTTTAAAAATGATTCCTCAAATTTTCTTTTGCTTTCCTTTTTAAATTGTAAGCAATTCTTAATGCATGTTACTTAAAGGGTCCGTATACGTTTGGTAATGACTCTGAAAATTAATCGCAATAAAAACTTACTTGGAAAGCAAGAAGTACAGCAGCTTTGGATAGTATAATGCATTTTGAGAAACTTTTCACTTTTTTTATCCCAACAAATTTGAATCTGAGAATTCTCAGATAGTGTAATCCAATTGCAGATTATTCTTCCTGCGTGGACAAATCGCTCCAGATTTTCGGCAATATCTCAAAACCGCTACCACCTTTTGAAATTTTCACAGGTTAGTTTTATGGTATATATCTACAACTATATAGGATTGAAACAAACAGTGGGTTCCAATTACCAAACGTATACAATCCCTTCAAAGTGTTATCCTAAATTTTTCCAAGAATTTTATTCTAAAATACTTTAATAAATTGACCCAACAACTCATCATAAGAATTGATGTTTAAATCATTTAAAAAAAGAGGTCATCCTTTAATGGCTATACAATGCCATTTTATGAAATACTTTACAGAGAAGAATGTTTTTTTCAAATTTTTGCCAACACTGTATGTGTAATGCTCGATGGCATACATCTACTTTAGAATTCTATAAAGTAATAAGATTTGCGAAAAAAATGATGTATTACATAATTTCATATTAAAACAATACACAAACTTTAGCCAATAACAAGTAGGCCCCTATAGAGTGTATTGTGTAAAAAAGGAATGTAACAGTAGGTAGATTAAAATAGACTGTCATGGAAGCTCAAAATCTGATGCATAGTATTTGTTTTTTTGTTTTTGTTTAGATATTCATTTTTATCTTTTTCTGGTATACTTCTGAACACAGGTGGCGCTGACTTATAAAAGGTTATTTTCCATTGTTTATGTGCATACAGTTCTGAGAATGCTCACATTTGCAAGAACAATTGGTTTACCTGGCAAGTCTGCTGCCACCTAGTGTCCTAAAAAATCTCCCATTGGCACCGCTTTATTGTTCTCTCTAGGTATGAAAGATCAAATTCTTTGATTACCTCTCAACATCCAAGGCCACATCGGTGTTCATAGCACTACATCCTCCCCCCTACCTCCCGCATTGAATGATACAGTATCCAGCAGGAACTTCGCCACAATCCAAAGGCCTTTTCCAACCTCCGGCTTGAGCTGCGGCTCCGGCTTGGGCTCTGTCATCAAGTTTGGAGCAGTGTACACTTTGCAAAAAATGGAGCCTGAGCCGGAGGCTAAGCCAAGGTTTGGAAAACGTCTCTTAGTTGACATTTTTCTGAGCTAAAGTATCGCACAAAGATGAAAACTTAAATAATGAAGACATCCCTCCATACCTGATGGCTGTCAAGCATCACCGTATCACTCATAGAACGCTCATGATACAGTCCTAAGTATCTGTAATTTATTATTATACCTTCTGTATTTTCATCTTAAAGGCATCGTACACGTTTGGTAATTGTCAAAGACCAGTGTTCTCATTTGGTGTATCCCAACACATGCATAAAATAACAAGCCTGCAAAAATTTGGGCTCAATTGGTCATCGAAGTTGCAAGAAAATGATGAAAGAAAATACACCCGGCCTTGTTGTACAAATTTGTGTGCTTTCAGGTAGGAATAAAAACTTCTTGCAAGAAGTTTTTATTATTTTAGTGAGAAATTACCTCTTTCTCAAAAACTATGCTACTTCAGAGGGAGTCATTTCTCACAATGTTTTATACTATCAACAGCTCTCCGTTGCTCGTTACCAAGTCAGTTTTTATGCTAATATATATTTTGAGTAATTACCAAACGTGTACGATACCTTTAAAGCACATAGACACTTCTTTGTGAATGTGATGTGCGCTATACAAGAATGGTTCATTATTATTATTAAATAACCCATTCTAAATCCGCCTCGTTTCTAAGAGTGAATGCTCTATCATGATGCCATGATAGTATCATGAGCGTTTTATAGGCGAGGCGGTAATTCTTGACAGCCTTACTTATAAGTGACTTTATAGCTAGGTGAATCAGCTCTTCTCTCAAGTTCCCCTACTATAAAAAGACACCTTCGGATGTACTGTATTAGGCTTCCATGATGGTTAGGATCCTGAAAACCAGACAAAGCAAATCGGAAAGACGTCTTTTTCTAGGAAGAGAATTTGGACAGATATCTGAATTGCTTAGTTTTACATCTTTCTGCGACAACTTTAGCTCGGAAACCTAGAAATGCAGACGGTCTTTTTTAAGCTTAAGGGTTACTTTGTGTCAGTTTTTTAATCTTGACATCTAGAGAACTTTGATGTGTAGAAGAAGTTAACGCACATTTTTGTATCATAATCTTGGGTATAATAATTGCTCCTTTTACTTTAATCACCTTGATCACCAGCACTTTGCCGTATATTAGTTATTTAGTTTCAGCGTGAAGGCCACGTCAACACAGCCAAGCTCGTTGATACCGTCGTACAGTTTTGCGTTCACTTTGAATTCTCCGTCGGCCAGGAAATCTGGGATGCCTGAAGGAAGGCTCGTTATATCCAGCACTGTGGGTTTCAAGCTGTACTTCCCCTGAAAATGGTCAAAACATAATTTGATATGATGAGTAAGCAGGGCCCAATTTCATAGAGCTGCTTAAAGGGACACGTTGCCTTGGATCAGGCGAGTTGGTCTATCAAAAGCATTTGTAACCGTTTGTTATAAAATGCATATGGTTAGAAAGATGTTGTAAAAGTAGAATACAATGATCCACACAAATATGTCTCGAAATCGCGTGGTTTTCCTTTTACATCGTGAAAAAACACGGTCGGCCATTTTTTGACTCCACAAAATGGCCGACCGTGTTAGTTTATAACGTCTTTCTAACCATATGCATTTTATAACAAACGGTTACAAACGCTTTTTTGTTGACCAACTCGTCCGATCCAAGGCAACGTGTGCCTGTAAGCAGAAACTAAATTGCCTGAACATTTATGCTTTATAGCAATAATAAGCAGGATACCAGTCACATGTCACATGATTGTACATGTCATGTGACATAGTATTTTGGCTGGTAACCTTATTCTGGTAAGCATAATTTTGTTGTGCTTAGCTACTTTTTGTGCTTAAGCAGCTCTATGAAATTGGACCCTGGTTTCAGACAGGCGCTCTAGAGTCGCGCCGAACCAAATTATTGAATCAAAGTACATGAAAAGTTTGATGTCTGAAACAGTAAGGAGCTACTGGACATGCTGGTAGTCGAAAGATCGACTGTTGCAGTCGTCGTTCGGAGCGACTCTGTAGCGTCTTGGTTTCAGACGTCGATCTTGCCATGAGCCGAACCTAATGTAAATTTTATGTTACTGTATGGTAATTAGAAGAAAGGTAGCTCAATGCTATATTTTTAAGCATTCTTCTTCTTCTCCATTCAGCTAATATAGCATGGAGGCTTTTTTTGCATACGGTTCCCCATATTGTTAACTACATATTTTGTTACTAAACTTGTTAGTTCAAATTATAAACACCGTATAAACTGACGTCTGTTGTTGACCCTGTTGAAATGTTTACAAATAGTAGGATGGAATACCCTATTACCCTGGTACTAAGCACGTTTTTCAATTAGAATAAAAACATGTTCAGCAACCTATGAAGAGTGTCCTGCTACTATTGTTTGGCGCGTTCGGTGCATTTTTTCTTCTTTCTTGGTATTTTGAAACCAGAATTTATTTGGGTCGACCTAGAGTTGCTCCTAATCTATTTGGTTCGGTGCGACTCTAGAGCGCCTGTCTGAACCGGGTGTAAGAAGTTCTACTGCCTCAAGGTCAATTCATCTGTAGTCGTTTAAATTTCCCAAGGTCGTAAATAAAAGAGGTTTTACTTTCTCCACCTTATTAATTTTTTTTTTTTTTTTTTATAAATAATTTTGATATTATATCTTTTTCCTGCAATTCGACCTTTGGTGGTTATTTAGATAATAAACCATCATGAATGAATGTACAAAGTAACACTTCATCTCATTCAACTGCAGGTGATTTGAAACTGTAGATTTCAAATTTTAAATAAATGGCAAGCCAAATAAACATTGCCTCTAAATCAAAATTGTCAGTGGCGAAACCAAGGGGCAGCGGGAGGCCCCCCTCTCAGAACCCTTGCCCCCCCTCGCTCAAACCCTTGCCCCCCCTCACTCAAACCCTTTACCCCCTCTCTTGCCCCAAAATGAGATCCAAAAAAAAAGCACAACCCTTGCCCCCTCCCCCCTCGCTCTAACCCTTCACCCCCTCCCTTGCCCCCAAATGAGATCAGAAAAACATGCACGATGGTTCGATACATTAAATAGCCCCTCCCCCTCCCCAAGCTTTGGTGCACATGAAAGGAAGCTTCTATCGCCTGATGATGAATGAGATCTAGGAATGTTCAACACAGATTTTAACACACACGGTGTAACCACAAACTTTGGATTAAAGATATGTTATTTTCATGAATTTACCTGTTGGAATGGACATGCACAAGGCAATCCATTCTCCTTCAATGGAGGAGGGCACCCTGAGGGTGGGGTGGCTGGAATCATGGAACAAACATCATCATAGGTGCAGGATCCAATATTATCCACGCATGGAATGGTAATCCAGACGAATTCCTGTAACGAAAATTAAATAAATATTTTGAGCCCTTCAAGGGGTATAACAATGTTCATATTTTCTTATATATTTTGTTTAAAGGAACATTACAGAATTGGTTTTTGCTAACAAAACAGTTGCTGGCAGTGTAACCGTTTAAATATAATACACCATACATAAACTGACAAACCTGTAGAAGTTTGAGATCGATAGTGAAAAACCGATTACACAATTGCATGAATGCATGTGTTATACAATGCATGAATAAAATGCTCATGAGCGATAAACTCCAATCGGAAATTAGTTTTATTTAAATCTCATAAAATATGGCATTTCAGACAGAAATATTTTTAGGGATGTTTTCTACTATCATCATCATTAGACCGTGTAAGTTTCATGTAAATCTGTGAATTTTTTTTTAATTACCAGTTCTGTAACGTTCCTTTAATGCTTCCAAAATGATGTTTTAACTTGTCTAGTTCTCTTTTGCTTCATATATTTCATTGTTTCATTGTTTTGTGTTGCTCATAGATGCTCCTGCATTATCCGCTATATAAATGTCTTGTATTATTATTATTATTATGTGACGCCCCACGCCAAACTCAGGAACTTCCTCAAAAATATTGGCATTAAAGGCATCGTACACGTTTGGAAATTACTCAAAATATATAGAAACTGACTTGGTAACAAGCAACAGAGAGCTGTTGATAGTATAAAACATTGTGAGAAACGACTCCCTCTGAAGTAACGTAGTTTTTGAGAAAGAGGTAATTTCTCACTAAAATAATAAAAACTTCTTGTAAGAAGTTTTTATTCCTAACTGTAAGCACACAAATTTGTACAACAAGGGTGTATTTTCTTTCATCATTTTCTTGCAACTTCAATTACCAATTGAGCCCAAATTTTCACAGGCTTGTTATGTTATGCATATGTTGGGATACACCAAGTGAGAACACTGGTCTTAGACAATTACCAAACGTGTACGATGCCTTTAAACATGACGACTACCAAAACATTAGCCACAATATCAATGTGATCTAACGTCCTTATACGATGAGAAATACAGTCCATAATTAGGTGTTATTTCTTTTGAAGGAAATACCAGCTACCAAATAACAACAATAACATATTTCCATTACTACAAAATTTTATGGAAAAAAGAAAGTACTTTGACTTGAATACAAACGTTTTCTTTGAACCAACAAACCTTCTTTTGAATGTCAAGCACAAGTTTCAACGGTGATTTCAAGGTGACTCCGAATGAAGCATTGAAGGAGACGGTGAGTTTCCCAGGTAGGGTTACAGGGTTAGTTGGGGAGAGAGTCACGTTGCCCTTTAATGGAGCCGATGGTGCACTGCAATCGTTGAAACTGAAACCATACATGCCAAGTTTACTCTGTAAAACAAAAAGGCATTAAAGGGGAACAGCGCTCAAATTTTACACTGGACTGCAGGCCCGAGGCCAGTGATTTTAGTATCGGGCCAGAAAACCTGTGACATGACAAGTCCGGCGGGCTTGTGTTTTTCAATTGAGTAACATTACTTCACAGTGTAATAATAAAAACAAGTTATGTTCAAATGTTGACTTTGAGTCCCATATATTGACTTTCAGTGCTGCTGAGTAATGAAGTATACTTATACCAATAAAGACAAAATGCGATAAAACTTCCCAAACATGCCTTAGTCCTTATTCAAATTAAAAACATGTTAAGTGCAACAGTGTCCAGGTGTCAGGAAGTTTTTCTCTCATTTTCTTTCTGGTCTTGTAAGAAAATGCCCAACAGTCTTGTGGATTTTCCCTCCAAATTCGAGCCTGGGGAACATTTTTCAACTCTTTCAAAATGTTGCTGTTTTGAATTACTCCTTATTACCCGTTTCATCAAGATTTGTTCATGCACAAAAACACTAAGTGTTTTGTAATTAATGAGTAGTGATTGAAAAACATAAAATTGTCTCTTGAAATATTATTAGCCGGACATCAGGTCTGCCATTTTGTGGAATCAAAAAACTTTTGTACTACAAAATAGCGGACTGTGTTCTGTCCTGAAATTACACAAAATAAAACACAATTTCAAGGGATATTTATGTGAATCATTAATTATATTCCACCTTTAAAATAACTTTCAACCATATTCATTTCAAAACAAATGCTTTTTATAGCCCAAAGCGCCCAATCAGAAGGAGACGTCAGACGTGCCCATTTAAAAACGTTAAAACAAAGATCATCATTTGGTTTATCATCAAATTCAATTAGACTTCTCTCCCCCTACTTTTAGGGCTACCGTTCTGATGACGGGAACAAGATGCGGGGTAAGTCTGTATTCCCTCATCCATCCTTCACCTAATCATCGGTTGAAAAACACAGACATACACACACAAATAAAAAAATATAAATAATTTTTGTTGGTGTTTGTTAAATTTATTTCTTCCTAACACGGGTCTTAATTTGTAAAAGAACAAAAACACATCCATGTTTTTTTCTAAAAGGAGAATGCACATGACTCACGAGCACCACCATTTTCATTTTATGGCAAAAAAATAGTGTGGTTAATTGTATTTATATTAAAATCATGGAGGTTCAAAACACAGATTCAATTATATTTTTGGTCATGGTCATAATGTAAATTGATTGAGTGAAAAAGTTTCCCCAGATTTCCTTCGACTATAGTCAATCAATCATACGTTCAATGTTGTAGAAATCACAGGATTAAAAAATGAAAGTACAAAATGAAAAGGTGAATAGTTTTGTTTAAATCATCACGACCGATTATGTCAAAATTTCGAAAAAAAGCAGTACAGCACCCCAGTTTTCCACTGGGGTCTAGTCCGAAGTATCATTATTACCATGGAGGTAGGATACCTCCATGTTATTACCTTCTCTGATACACTGATCTTCTTCATCTGCTCAACGATGTATTCCTGGGCAAATGTCCGAGAAGGTGGCAGTGCCAAAGTAACGGCAACTACCGAAGAAACAAAACACAGCAACGTGAACACATTCATGACGAAGCCTTTTTGCGATCTGTTGGAAAAAAATGTGTACCTACTTCGTAAAACTCTTATAAACTAAACTAGTGACCGTGACCAAACTTTATCACAAAAGGTGCGTTGATAAAAAATAAATAAAAAACAATCAATACTGCGTGGTGGGAAACAAGTTGGATAATCGTATGGTTGGGTTCCCTGTCGAAGAAACAACATTATACGTAATTGGTTATGAAATAAGCACCATACTAACACCCCACGATCAGGTGTTGCAAACACGTGACCCATGTACGCCCACTACTTGACCTGTGGGCGTTCACTTGAAACTATGCAATAACTATACACAAAGATTGCAGTAGGCCTAACCAAAGATTATAGAGCGCCGAAGGCGCAAGATGCAGAACTCGGGCTGAAATGTGAAATCCCACTGGACGCCATTTTGGCAAGTAACTCTTTTGATACAATAGATCAGTGCCGATCAGCGCAGACAATGACCATTCCTATCAATGGGAAATAAAACATTTACTTGCTGAAATGGTGCCCATGCGTATTTCACGTTTAACAATAGATAAAGCTTCAGTTCCTCAATCATCTTGCGCCTTCGGCGCTCTATAATCTTTGGCCTAACAACATCCACAGGCAATAGAATGACGAAGAAAACAGGCATTTCCGTCCCCTGCCTTGCCTTTTAACTTTAATTATTGCCAATGAAAAAGAAAGGGAATTATATATCTAGGGCCCGACTCTCTCTGTGCATGATGTACATTATTCATAGTGTAGTACGAAAGTGAAAGGCCGCCAGCTATTTAGGGCCTATAACTTCCATTGCCCGGTAGTTTTGTTATTTCGCAAATGAAAGATCCTAACATAACAGGCCCCCAAGCATGACTGACTGAAAAAACGTAGGCCCTAAATGTTGTTAATTGGTTCGTACAGCGCCTGTTATTTTAGATAATGTTTACAAAACTAACGACTATCGCTTAAATGATAAGAGCTAGCCAATGTATATTATGTAGGCCTATCTCTTATCTCTTGAATGATAATAATAGCCTTATGCCCTTATACAACTGCCAACCAACCAACCAACCAGCCAGAAACATCAAATTGACCTCAGCTTTTTTGTTTGTTTGCACTCGGCAAACGCCGTGCAACAGGGTTTTATGACAAGGGCGCCTAGTACATAGTGGCCGGACGTACCGTACGTAGGATCTCAAAACAATTCACGGTAATTTTATCCATTTAGAAACGGCGTCCACAACTGATAGTGATACATAGACGCAGGTGTTGTGTCACAATGAGTCAAGTGAAAGAATGGCCAAATCTTGTTGGGAAGGTAAGCACATTGATTACAAATATAATATATTAATATTTATCATGAAACGGTTATAAATTATAATGCACAGAAACTAAAACTGTATAATATCTGATGAATGACTGCAGTTTAACCATGGAGGTAGCCTACCTCCATGGTTTAACCATGCTGAAACTTATCTCCAAGGTTCAAGCGCTTGTCTCAATAAACAATAAATAGGGCCTCGATCGCAGTGTCATGGGCTCTCAAAACTGTAGCTCATTGTTATAAACCAGGCACGCATGCAAGCTTTCGTCATGAATACTGGTTGTTTGTTGTTTTGTTTTGATTGGGGATTTTTCTCATGCATTTCTAGATAATAAAATTGGAAGTGGCCTGCCACTATAGCAGTATCTCAACAGAGGTTCGTTGTCAACGTAAAAATCATCGGTATTTTTTAACGAAGATTTCCTGATGGCAACATTGGCCTCGAAACAACTTAGGCGTAAAATGTAAGGGTGACGTAAACTTCATTTTGCCAACTGCTGACCTCCATTAATGAAAACGCATAATAAAGCTAAAGTCTGGTAATTAATTTATCAATGATACTGACTTTATTGTGTCCACAGATGGGTGAAGATGCAAAGGCAGAAATATCAAAGACAGACAAAACCCTTCAGGTAAAAGGTTCAACGCTTTAGTTTTTATGTTTCCTTTTACATTTTAATTTCTAGGAAGTGTTTGAAAATTTCTGTAAAGGTTTTCTTTTTCCTGTAATAAAAAGGTCGAAACCTTAACATTATTTTAATGTTATCTTTTATATCTACTAAAGGTTGATTTAATCCCAGATGGATATATGGTTACTGCCGATTTCCGAACGGACCGAGTGCGCATCTTTCTCGACGCAGATGGAAAAGTCACGAGGCCACCACGTGTTGGCTGATTGGTTTAAGAAAAAAAGACGTCACTGACTAGGCCTACTTCTCTCTATGACGAGATGTGAAAGAAAGTTTCATCAATGTGACATTTCTACTCTACAAGCCATTGGACCACGATTGGACACATGATAACAATATTGACTCTAGTATGCACATCATAGTTAGGATTACTAACTATTGATTCGCCTGTGGCTGTGGTTTACAAAACTCTTCCTAACTTAGGACTAGTCCTATCATGGAGCTATAGGATTGTCATATAAAGGCAATGCTAAGAGATAGGACTAGTCTTAAGTTAAGACCAGTTACAGCTGGTCCTAACTTCAAATAAGACTAGTCTTATCTTTGTGAAATCGGCCCCTGGACACGTTTGGTAATTGTCAAGGACCAGTGTTCTCACTTGGTGTATCCCAACATAAATATGCATAAAATAACAAACCTGTGAAAATTTGGGCTCAATTGGTCATCGAAGTTGCAAGAAAATAATAAAAGAAAAAACACCCTTGTTGCACCCCTGAAAAAAGGCTTCAGGCCTGAAGTCTTTTTCAGTTTCAAATATTTTAGTGAGTCTTTCTCAAAAACTACGTTACTTCAGAGGGAGTCGTTTCTCACAATGTTATATACTATCAACAGCTCTCCGTTGCTCGTTACCAAGTAAGTTTTTATGCTAAAATATGTTTTGAGTAATTACCAAACGTGCCCAGTGCCATTAATTGTGATCCAGTACAATCGTGTATGAAAATAAAAGCTTGTATACATTAAAAATTAACCCGATTTAAAACTATGTGCATTTCTGGTGGATAAACCGCCACACACAAATTAATCTTTCATGATTTGTAATTACCTTCCAAATGGTCGCACTATAAATAGCCATAAATGGGCCTCCGTTGCCATTGGTTGAATAACGTAGGTTTTGGACAACGATCGGAACACCCTTTATTACACCTGAAGTGTTTTGCATTAGAGATTGTGCCTTTGTTGATGTGCTACGTGTCATGGGACATGTTCCCCTTTTTATTGCTCTTCCATTGGCATATCACATACAATATCGGAGCATAATCTGGGTGTGTGTGTACGGGGGGTGGTGGCTAATTACACTAATTAGATATGTGGAGGTTCTTCCACATATGACTAAGTGTATAATTGAAAACGTTAGTGTCACGCGCACAGTTTTAATGAGACGGGAACAATTCCTTTTCAAGGAACTACAATTCCGCTCTAGAAATACTGCTGTGTTCTCAGCTCATATCAAAATGTATTTTGAGCTTTTTGGCCTGAGTTGAAAATTAAAACTTGAAGTGGCAACACACGAGTTAATAATTATTGAATTATCTGATTGTGACTGGATTTTTAGTTTTAATGATACCGGTAGGCCCTATAGTTTAATAAAGAAGAAGATTGTAGAAGATATACTTCCTATATCCGGAGGGGTTTTGTTTGTCATGGTGATGGATGTTGTTTGTGCTGTTAACTTTTGATCTTGTGTTTCTGTACAAAAACTGCCGTGCGTTAAAAATAAACCCGTTGCCCTATATTATGCCCTATAATGTTATAGCCAAATGCATGTCTGTATGTATGTTGTCTCTTTGGTAGAGAATTTGTAATTCAGCAGCAGACGGATTCACCGTATTGTTTTATTTTATTCGAGTATGTATCAGCACCAGCCAAGCACCTACGTTTATTCTACCTCCAAGGTTTTACCAGGGGAAAAATCTAATAAAAGCGTATGTTCCCATCCTTGAGTTTTCAATGACACCAATTTGGGTTCACCTCCTTCGGCTGAGCGTGCGTGACGTATGATAAAACGGGGCGTATAACCGCTGCAGAAGGACTTGGGGAATTTTTAAGGAGCACCCGAAGGACTTGGGGGAAGTTTAAAGCAGCGCCCTCTTTTGGCTATTTTTTCGGCGGAGAAAAACAGAGCAACCTCTTCACTTTGAATGATTAGTAGAACAGAGGTCAATCGACGTTCAAGTACGTTGTAAATGCACGCTTCTTAGCTGGGAAGGAAGGAAAGTATTGTTTGTTCATTGCATTTTAATGAGTGCATTTATTTGTTATCTATTAATATGTTTGGGTTGCAAAGAATGGAGATATGTTGAGTTTCCATATTATTTTATTTATCCCGATTCGAAGAAAATAAAAATGGCAATTTCTTTTTTGCATTATCTGGAATACTTAGCCTACTCCTACCCATAGAGTAGAACTGTGATTGTGAATGAGGGGAGACGATTGGCATTTCTCCGTGTAGCTCACATCACACGCCCCCTGCATAACACATCACACGCCCCCTGCATAACACATCACACACCCCTAGCCCAGGTTAGACTCCTGAGCTGAGGGTATTAAAGGTCCCCTACCATTGCGAAAAAATTTATAACCATTTTTTATCATATTTTTACCTTTTTGAGGAAGCTGAAACTTGACTCACATGTTCCTTGCAGGCTTGTGTCCTGAACCTTACGCCTGCTCTATTCAGAATTGCCAATTTTATCCTTGGATGACATTATTGTGAAAATAAAATGGAAATTTATGCATTCTCGGCGACAGGCCGAAACTGACAAGACGTGAATGCTTCAGCGCATGTGCGTCCTTTGCATAGCGGAAGTCGGTCAGGTTGCTATGCATGTCGCGCATGCGCGCCTGAGCCTACACAGTCAATTGGTACACGATGATAAAAACGGTAGTGCACAACTCGGACTTATTTGCTAGAATAATGTCATTTGTGGATGAAATTGTTATTGTTGGACCCATCAATAGTGAGTTGCGGACATAAAGAATATATGAACGGAATTTCAGCTTCTTAAATCAGGTAAAATTATGAATAAACATTACTTCAAAATATGTTCGCATTGTAGAGGCGCTTTATACCCAGGACGTCAGTGTACACTGACTGACGTCCTACCAGGGCTACACACACCCCCTGCATAATTACAATCATGTACTAAATAGTACTCTATAGCTAGCTACACAGGTAGTACGTACATGTCAACCCATGTCATCTCTCATTGCATCATCATAGTAACTTTTTACCTCCATTGACCATTGTATAGTAATGTTGGACTAGACTGAGTGGTGGAGCATGAAGGTAGAGTAGGACTAGGACTCGTAGGAGCAAGGATAGCCCCATAAATAGTACCAATACACTGGACTCCCTCCGAGTCTGAGTGAGGTAGTCCATTATTATTCACAATAGGATCAATTTACATACTCCTACATATAGAACTCCCCCGTGGCCCCACAAATAATGTCAATATGCTGGAGGGAGTCTAGCCCCACTTCTGTGGCCAAGCCTTTCAGCTTGGCCACAGAAGTGGGGCTAAAGTCCAGCGTATCGGCACTATTTAAGGCCCACCCCCCTCCCCATGCCGCCACCAGCAAAGTCGCCCCCTTACAAAATGCCTCCAACAAAGTCGCCCCCTGACTCAATTCTTAGAAAGACTTCATGTCAGAGGACGATTGTGTCAGACAGTTTTTTTTTTTGGGGGGGGGGGAGTTTGTAACTGGTGGAGGGGGCGGGGAGCTTGCTAGGGGATGACTTTGCTGGTGGCAAAATTACTTGTTTCCGGTTATTTATATAATGGCAGCCTCCTTTCATTAACTTGTGTCCTGTGAACCAGGGGAATGGGTTGGGGATTGTCGTTACACTGCTGCACAGTTTGACATTGATCATAATTATTGTACATTAACTTGGGCCTAGTCCCATTAATATTGTGAAATTTTAAGCTCACTCTTCATTGGAGTCACAAGAAAATTGTGCAAAAAACCCATTATATGTTTTCACTGTTTTCAAACATCAGGTTTTGGCCTCATGAGATCAAATCTAATTGTTTTACTCATTCATCAAAAACTAGCATTTCAGGCAAAAATACTTCATGGGAATTTTTCCACCATGACCATCTTTATACCAAGTATGCTGTGTTCGCATCTGTGAACATTTTTTTCTTCAACCTTACAAATTCTGTGCTTGCCCTTAAACCCTAGGCAGTTTGGCTAGTGTGTGACCTCAATCCTCCAATATCCTTTTCTGCTGTCACTCCACACCAAATTGTTTGGACTTGGATAAGATTGGAATGCCTGACCCTGTGCTAAGCAATTGTTATATGGGCCTACTGGCCCCAGTCCGTCCCGCACTTTAGAATTTGCATATAGAAGGATTTTACAATCTTTTTTCCCCATTTTAACTCTAGGAGTCACCAACCAATGGAAGAATGCATTCTTCTCATTGTATATGATGCTGAAGGAGGAAGTTTGACTTTCTGAATTAGCTTGGTGTCTCATCACAGCGTGTTTATTTTCAACTGATTAACAATGTTTGTCTCGTGGGATTTTCATTGTGAGGAACTTCTGGTGATTTAAGTTTGTGGTTCAGCTTGCGACACACCTGTTAGAGAAATGCTGCACCTGTCCGGAAAGCTATTATCAAAGGGGTCAGTGGGCCTTGGGTGTAAGTTTGGATCTCTACAGAGATCGTTGGTGCTTCCGAGATGTAGAACTTTCCTTCCAACATGTCCGAGACCACCGAAGACCCGAGCAGTCTTGAGCATTACTGCCTCATTATGTGTAAGTACTCTAGCATATCGACGAAGTTTAGTCTGGGCCCAGTGCCAACAAAACATTATAGAACCCAGACTTGGAGATTCACCCCCATCACCAAAGAGAACTAAAAAACCGAAGCGGCAGAGAAATTTCATCATACGTGGTTTCTTCTACATTTATAAATGTCTGAGCTTGTGTCGAAGGCTACTGTGGATCTCGGTGATATTCGGACCGATTATATCACTGTATCCCATAACTCTATGGTCGGATTCCTTCCGTCAGAGATGGCACCGTATGCTGTTATGGGCTGTTGAGATCTCCGGACCAACATTCATCAAACTCGGTCAGTGGGCAAGCACCAGGCGGGACCTCTTCTCGCCAGAGTTCTGCAACGTGTTCTCCAAACTGCATCTAGACGCGCCCAAGCACTACTGGTACCAAACCCAGAAGAAACTACAGCGCTCCTTCGGGAAGGGCTGGCGGGACATCTTTGTTAAGATCGAGCAGTGTGTTCACTCGGGGTGCGTTGGCCAGGTGTACAAGGCGTACATGAGAACAGAGGCTCTGTCTGAAGAATGTCTCCAAGCATTGCTGGATGATGACGATGAGCCCTCGGAGTTTGACGATGGTGAGAAAAATTAATTTTCAGCCCTTCTGTTTCAGATTTATTTCTCTCTCAACCTCAATTACTCCCAGTGAACACTTCCAGTGAGTTGACCAACAATTCAAAACCATTCAACTGCACTGGTCATGTCTGCAGGACTTATACTTAATTCTTGTAAGGACATGGCATTTTTCCCATTTAGGAAAGGGCACCTCTGTGAGAGATATGACCATTTGTACTGAAACATGTTAAGGGGCACTAATAAGGCAATGACCAGTGGCATCAGTGGAATAACCAGACATTTTTGTTTGGTGGGGCAAGCGAGGACAGAGACATCATTTGTATTTATTTTTACATTTTTGGGGGGGTTGGGCTTGCTCATTTGGGGGGGGGGGCTTTTCCACCTGCTGGTTACGCCACTGAGGCGCATGGAGGCAATTGTGCACTGAATTATCTGTGTACTGTATAGTTGCATTCAACTTCAACTTCAAATCGATATTTATTTCCATATTGGTGAACAAAAAAGAGAACAATAAACAAATTTAGAACAATTGATTTTAATCAAAGACAATCAAGAACTGATTGAGAATTGTTTTATAATGAGAACAATAAATAATGAAATGAAAATAATATAATGAAATGGATACGGAGCAAACCAATATGGGGGCATTTTCAGGGCATTTGCCACAAGATGTCATTAAAGGTCAACAAAGTGCATCCATCTTTCAAACCCATGGATGGCTAATAACACAATTATTTGCAATGCAAAAATGCTACACATTGTACGTAGCTTTTGAGTTAGTATGGGGGGGGCTGAACAGCACTAGGGCTGAACAATTATTCTTATACATTCAATTATTCTTATTACCACCATTCCGGTAAATAAACATTTTAGGATAATGCTAAGATTATTAAACAATGAGGAATTCAATCAAACTGAGCCCAATTTCATGGCACTGCTTTACCATGGATTTCTGCGCTAAGACCTCTTACAGCCCATAGAATCATGCACTTCTTACAAGGTGAAGCATCACCATGAAATTTTGCACTGTGTGAGTTTGATCCACATGTCTTCATTCCCAAATGTTTTTTTCTTTATCTACTTGCTGTTTGCTTTTATAGGTCGTGAAATCATCAAACTGGACTGGTTTTTCCGAAAAAGGACGAAGGATCCATACCTGGACGATGAAGAGACCAACTCAAGTGCGTCAAATTTGTTTTTAAATATTTTGTTACGGCAGTGCAAAAACGTAGTTTTCTCAAATAACAACATACGACATTGACATGATCTGTGTTTGAAGCAACACTATTGTATCTCACAAAAACTCTCTCGGATGCTATTATTATTGCTACATCTTTTTAGTAAAAGGGACTACTTGTAGCACAGTGACCAGTAGATTTGAAGATACCCGTATTGACCCCGTGCACCAAGGTCAGATGTGGCTACTGTCTGTCACGTTCGCCATTTTGAGATTCAAATTACACGTACAAATACGGTACTCATGTTAACACATCGCCTGCAATGCACACGACACTGTATCACACACAGGGACATTGACTCCCAAAATGGCACAACCAAGATTATTGTGATGATGAGGTCAGGTGAATTTGGTCAATAGAGAGAAATGTTATAGAAAAGTCAGTTTTTTAATCTACTTTTAGTTTATTTTGCTTTCGTGTTTAATTGCTTGGCTGCCTGCTGTACATTTGAGTATTTTAACATTTTAATTTTGTTAATTTTAAGCATTTTATTGCCTAGGTTGTATAGTTTTTATTGTGAGGCGCTTTGGGGTATTTACATAAGGCGCCATATAAATGCATTTATTATTTTATTATTATTATTATTATTAGTTTTTTAAATATGGGAAGAAAACCCCAAATAGGGAAAACCCACGCAATTTCATGCAGGGACTGAAAATCCACTCCACAAGCGAGACTTTGGTCCAGAATTCGCACCGGGGGTCCACACAGGTAAAAAGCAGGGAATAAACCACTGAGCCAACCTGAATTTGAGCCGTGATTGGTATATAAGCATGTTTGCTTATTTGTTTGTTTTGGGGTTTTTTAATTGTAAAATATTTCAGAGTGTGAAACTGATGAGGATTCCTCAGACAATGAGAATGAAATTTCCCTGGTCCACATCGCAAAATCACTCAAGGAAAGTGATGATGTCACCCAAGTAGCTATAAAGGTTAGTGAGATATGCTTTAACATTAGGCTATCAGTTTAATTTTAAGTACAGCAGAACAGCTGGGTCCAATTTCATAGAGTTGTGTAAGCACAAAATTAGCTAAGCACAAAACAATGGTGCTAAGCAGAATAAGGTTACCAGCCAAAATGCCATATCACACATACCACCTGTGACTGGTTCCCTGCTAATAATTGCTTAAAAGCTAAACAATTTTAAGCAACATTTTGTGCCGCCTTAAACAACTCTATGAAATTGGACCCAGAATTATTGATTGTGCTGTTGGTATGCAATTTAATCCCTCTGTTTAAACAGGGCCAAGCATTTTAATATGCATGACACTTGCACAGTCTGTTAAAAAATATCATTACAATATTTTATGGACTGTTATCAATTTGTATTAATTTGTATTTAATTTTTGGAAAGACACAGTGACAAGAGCAGGATTTACACCTGCGATCTCTAGGTTTATGTGCCGGTGCTTCACCAACTGAGCTGTCTAGCTCTAATGTTTGTGGTCTCCCCATTTTGTCCATATCTTTGTTCGGTTGTTTTTAAAAAAAGTTGAAATCCATGATGAATTTGAAAACGTTTGTTTTAATTTCTGGTAGGTGTTACACCCGGGTATCTACAGACGAGTCCAGTGGGATCTTCAACTCCTCCAAATTTTGGCAAAAATTCTCTCCTTTGTTCCCGGTCTTCAGTGGCTAAGTCTCCCAGAATGCATGACAGAGTTTGAGCAACTCATGAAGAAACAGGTACGGCACCGTTTGAGTGATAATAGTTTTTTGTTGAGTATTTTAGTTTTTCTTACTCATTTTTACAGGCATGTTATTCTTCCTACTTTAGTCTGATTTCCGATTATTTTGCCCGTGGAAAAAAATTGAAAAACTGTGATTAAATAGCCTGAAATCTCTATTAAACCCTACACCATGTGTACATGTAGGTCCGCCCTTGTGCTCAATAAAGATTTTTCTACTTTTTTCCAAGGACCCAAATATCATCAGGGATGCCAGTTTTCCGGCTATTGCCGGAATTCCGGCTTTTTCAAATTTTCCCCAAATTTTTCCGGCGCTCCGTGTTTCATCAGGCCGGAGAAAATATATTTTATTGAAAACAGATTTCCAGCGCCCGTTTTGAGCGACTCGTGTTTAATGATAATATGTTTTGAAAGCGCCCTCAAGCGTTCGTACATGTATAATTGCCGGAAGTATTGAGCGAAGAATAGACTTTTCTGTTGAATGTGTGCGTGGTGCTGTATGGTATGTATCGATGTATTTTGTGTGTACATCCATACACGATCTTTGGACCGTACATGAAATCGCTCTGAGAATTTTGTTTTGCGGACGATTGGCGTTACCATTGAGACATACCGACTGAGTTTTTGGTGTTACATTGAGTCATTATGGATGTTGAAAGAGAAGCTAATTTGAAACAAATTGATCTAGGGGTAAAGAATAGGTTTAATTGGCGGTGGCTGGAGTCGAAAGACAGTGGGGGTTATTTTTTATCAGACTACATGAGGAAGATCGACAACGCGGGTAAATTTTCTTTTTTTTAATGTTTTATATAAAAAAAAATTGTTGTTATGTTTTTTATTGTTTTTTGGTCTGAGCGGTGGGGGGGGGGGCGGTGACCCCCTTTCCTTCGCAGCAAATTTTTTTCAGGCTCTGAAGGAAAGAGTCACTGGCATCCCTGTATCATGCCTGTTTTTAACAAACCGGATCCGCCAGAACCAAAAATGGGATTCAGATCCCAGCACAGTCGGCCATAATTGCTTGCTTTGTGGTTCGGATGGCCTTTATGCGAGTGGTTTCCTTTCATTAGCTGTCGGTGTGTAAATAATGGATGCTGGTTGAAGAGTAGCTGTTTACCCCAAATGTTACTGATTAACTTCGCTAGTACTCCCTGTTTTTACACATTTCCTCACCCTGAGGCATTCATGGGAAAAAAAACATCAATATACAAATATTGGATGAATAAGGGAACAAAAGACTGTTCCAGATTTCAACGAGTGATTATATTCAGCTATGATGTGTGAATAAAATGCATCTTATATTAAGTTTTGTATACCTCACATATAGATTCTTGTCATTTGATATTTTTCATATAATTCATAATGTATTTCAGCACTAATTAGTACAATGTTTTGAACAATTTATAATTTAATAAGGTATTGAACGGTTGATAAAGACTTAACTGCAGTTGTTAAGACCGGTTGGCTAAGGCGCATCTGGTGTTCATAGCCATACGCGCGTCGACGCACAAACTTATGCGAGTGAACAAATCTATTAGTCTTTGCGAAGCATACCTGCGAAGCGTCCAAAGTGTCCTATATGTATCAATATCGGACTCCTATATTACATTTGCTGTGTCAGGAACAGTATACATGGCAAAATAAAGTATGACAGGTGATTGTTCCACCAATCAATTGACAAGGATCTATTTTTGCAGGAATGTAACAACAATTATTCACCCAAAGAGGTATCACATATTGTTGTTGCTGCAGATGTCACTCTGAACAAAATTGAATTGTTTTTAAATGTTTCTTTCTCAGATCGATCTAAGAATAGAGGCCAACAATCTTGATCGCTTTGTTGAAAACTTTGCAGACGTCAGTTGCATTCGATTCCCAAGGCCACTCAGACCTTTTGTAAGCAGAGATGTCCTTGTGGAGACATACGAGGTATGCGTCAGGTCCTTTGTATTGATCACTTTTGTTGGTTTATATTTTGAACACTCAGAAACTTACTTTTAAAAATGTCATTTTCATAAAATGACAGTTGTTTAGACAATTACATGTAGGAATAATTCAGAAACTTTTTCCTTACTTTGCACATACTCCTTTTCTTTCTTGCAAAAGTTGTTCTTATAGAATTCGAACTGCCTCTAGCTATCAAGCAAGCTCGTTAGTCTAGTGGTAAGACATCTGTTCTAGAATGGCAAAGGTGCATTGGGTTCGAATCCCACCCAAGTAATTTGTCTGTGGATTCTTTTTCACAGGACATAGGGGGAGGAGTACTGATTGTACAGTGCTCAACACACATCGGTGTAGGGTAAAACACCCAAAGAAAGTTGTTATGTCGGCCCCTTTTTTTTAAGTGATGATGTTTTGTTTGAATGATTTAAAAACACTGCTAGATTGATTGGGCAATAGCAACATATGATGATGCTGAAGTTGCATTTAAAGGGAGGGTATAGCTTTGGTTATAACTCCAAAAATTAATGACCATAAAAACTTACTTGGTAAGAAGCACTGCAGCTGTTGATAATGTATAACATTTAGAGAAACCTTTAGATTTCCTTCTAAGGAATGTGGTTTTATAGAAAGGGATCAGAAAACATTTCAATCTGAGAAATGTTTCATGCATAAAAATGTTTCTCGGATTGTGTATCTTCAGGATTATTCTTCCTGCGTGGACATACCCGCTCCAGATTTTTGGCGATATCTCAAAAACGCTACCACCTTTTGAAATGAGATTTCACGAGTTAGTTTTATTGTAAATATCTACAATTATATAGGATTAAAACAATCGAGGGGTTCTAAAAACCAAAGGTTATACTTTGCCTTTAAACTCTGCAGACCATAAGTAGCAGGACGCTATATACATGTGAGAAATTGCACAGTATGGCAGTATATGAAACGAAAGAGGATGAGTACTGCATAGAGGGTGAAATGGAGACAGCTTTACTGTAAAGTTCAGGCCCGATGATTCATTTTTGAAAGTGCAAGGGCACCAAGACCTTTTCTCCTTGGTGAAGGGCACGTCTATGAGGAAATGTAACTACCCTATTGGAACGTTTCAAGGGGCATCAAGGCATTGACCAGGGGCAACGGAGGCAATTATTTCTGGCCTCTGTGAAGTATCAGGCCTGTTTGTTCATAAAAATGCTTCTCTAAGTTTGCCACAGGAAACACTCGTTTTGTGACCGGAAGTTTAGCTCGCCGTCAAGTCATTTTGAAATGAACTTATTGTTGTCTTTGTTGATGTCTCAATGACTTGCAGGAAGGAGATCCAATCATGCTTTACGTTACCAACTCTGATGACGAGGACCGACCAGAGGGTCTTCATGAGCGACTTGCTGCTATGGGGGTGGAGGCCCTCCTTAAGATGGTACGTGTACTTACTCTGGCGTGCCGTGGCCGAGCGGTTAAGAGCACCAGACTCGAGCTCTGGTGTTTCTGAAGTTAGCAGAGTGTGGGTTCGAGTCCCAGTTGTTGCGCTTGTGTCCTTTATCATGATTATGATTGCTTTGTCCTTCGGATAGGACATTACAGGTACGCTGCACTGACAATCGCAGGTACCCTGCAACGTTGTTCCGATTATCAATTTGGATTTAAATCTGTAGAAATGGTTAACAGTTAAAAGAAAGTCACTAGTTCTATTTAACCATTTCTGAAAATATATGTAGATGCTCAACCCTACACCATTCAGCACTCTTGTCACAGCTGAATGGTCCAAAAATGGATGGTCAACTCGCTCAAAAATGTTAAAGCATTTTATTATTTACAAAAAATTAATAATTTTGTGAATCTTACTCGGACTCTACCAAACAGGTCTTCATTGATAACTTTGTCCATGCCGATCTTCATCCTGGCAACATTCTCGTCCAGGGAGTCAGCAGTTTCACCGGAGACACCGACAACATCTTGAAGATGGAGGACATGTGTGACACGGTGGTCATCAGCGTCAAGCCAAGGGAATGCCCACTCAAGCTGGTCATGCTGGACACGGGCATCGTGGGTCAACTGAACGAGTTTGATCGGCAGAACTTCAGGGATGTATTTACAAATGTGGTGCTGGGAAAGGTGAGATATTTTTCAAATACTGCCTGCCAACTGGCATCGTATAAAAAGGTCATACCTCGATCAAAGTCACGGTTAATTGTTTATTCAAATATTAAGTAATAAACCACAAGGGAAACTGACTGGGTAAACTTTGATTACATGTTTTGGTGAACGAGGGTATCAACAAAATACAGGCATGTGAGACCTTCGTGTTTACGCGGAAATCCGCGTTTTTTTTTTTTCCCATTTTTTTTTTTCTTGCGGCTTTTCCGTTTCTCGTCCGCTTTATAATATTTTTTTTTTTTCAAATCACATCAATCATTAAGCAAGTTATTTTACTGCACAACACTTACTCAGAGAGAGAAGACTGGCATCGGGAAGCACTTAAAGTTTACCTGTATAATCATATATCAAGGGAAAACCAAGGGCGTGTAATGAAAACCCCGTGTTATATAACAATAAATTGCCCCGGGCTTGGATGTGCGATATGCGGCTTTCCGCGTACCAAGTATTACGGGCGGGGAGGGAAACAAGACGATTTCAGAAGCAGTGCGGTGAGTGGTGTTTTCTTTTTTCAACTGTTACATTGTATATTGTATAAAAAACTCGCAACATCATAAACACTATTCCCATAAAGTTTTTCCCAATGTTTCGCGTTTGTTTTAAATCAAAAAATTTCAATTTCAAAGAAAAATATAAAAAAAAATCCTCAACTTACAAATCCATGAAAGTGCTTGTTGATAAAAAAGTATTTATTAAGAAAAGAAATTAGGGGAAAGATTAAATTGCCATTTTTCGAACTTTTTCTCATTTTTTTTTTTTTTTTTTTTTTTTTTTTTTTTTTTTTTTATGTGCATGTGTGCTTGTGTGCATACTGTAATTGCGAAAAAATTGACAAATTTGCGCTTCAAACTCTAAAAAATCACTAAATTTAAAAACTTTTTTCTAAAAAATTTTTTTTTTTCGTTATTTTGAAAATAGGGGGACTGCCATCATAGTGCTGGATAGCTTCATTGGTAGAACGCTGGCAAGTTAATTTGGAGGTCTCGGGTTCAAATCCCGTTCTGGTCAATTTTTTCTTTGTTCACCCTAAAATGTAATTGGTAACACTGATGTAAAATATAGGATTTGAAACTTTCGCATGGTGGAGATAAAATCTAATTAAGGTTTGCGGTAACACCATGTACATGAAATCTCTGTTTGAGTTTTGGTGGCTCTGAAAGGCAGTACCCCACTCAGAACCCTTGCCACTCCTCTTGCCGCCCCCTCCCCCACCCCCAAAGAAAACGTCTGGTTACGCCACTGTGCTTCTTACACATCAGTGTATAAAAGGTAAAACCAGAATAGTATTCTCCAAGATGCAGTTATTACATATATACCTATTAAATTGTTGCGGTATCCTTCGCTTATTACAGGAATTGAACTGGACTCTGGTCACCGGGCATGCTCAGTGATCTAGTGGTTAAGACATCTGCTCTAGCATGCGAGGTCATGGGTTCGAATTCCACCCGAGTAGTTATAGCCTATGGATTTTTTTCCAAATGACTCTGGGAAAACACTGAGTATACAGTGTTTATTGCTCAGCGGAGCTAGTGTGAAACACAATAATATTATTTGTTTATCCTTTACGCAATTACGACATCAATTAATAATGCTCTTATATATTGTTTTAGACCGTGTAACTTTTGTATACAAAAAGAGTGACCTTGTACATTGAAGGGCCTTTCTGGCAGGCAAGATACTACACTGGTTATAATTGTTTTGTGTCATCATTTCCACATTCAATTCAAGCGTCATATAAAAGTAACAGCTGAACAAGTTTGGAGATGTGCCCCGTTCATGCAGTTTTTAACCCTTTATTATTTTAACTATCATTTTGTATATTTAATGTATCATTATACGCATTTTTAGTCATATCTTAATTTATTAATTTTAGTGATAATCTTTCAGGCAGGCATGAAGATTAATTAAGATACTGTTAGTAATGTAGTGTGAATATAACGGTTCTTGGATTTGAAGGAAAGATGCTATATTCGGCAAATTTGTGACGTCACACCCGTAAATAATTTTTCCTTTGTTGGATTCAGGGAGAGGTTGTGGCAGAGTTGTTTCTCCAACACGCAGCCCACAAGTGCCCAAACGAAAGTAAATTCAAGACCGAGATGGCGGAGCTAGTCAACTTTGCCCACATACAAACGGTCCAGCTTGGCACGGTAAGTGCACTCAGTCATACATGTAATTCGTTATTTTGGGCGATGAATGTAAACATACGTAGGATATATCCTACAAATTTATAAAAGTATTCACATTTTTGAGTGTTGATTAAATGTTTTTCAAGTCTAATAATTGTGTAATTGCAATTGCATAGAGAAAATGTTTTATTTTCCCATGAAAGACAAAATTGTTACATTTGTTGGATCAGCTTTCTTTCTTGATAATTATTATCTGTAAATTAGGATTGTGCATCTATGTTTATTTTCCTAGACGATAAAGTGGAACTTGTGACTTCCGGTTTTGCCGTTTAATTGTTTATACCAATTCCAATCCAAACTATGAGCCGATGTGTAAATGATGCAAATGTCAACACACTTTCCAGGATGGACCAGGATTACAAATAAAACCCTATATGGCCAGTCTTCACAGTCACATAACCACAAACCACAGGTGTGGCAGAGCAAAATGTGTTTATTAAATTAGGGGATTAAAAATAATGTATTGCATTTTGTAGGGGATTAAGATAAGACAGTTCCACCAACAAAAAGGATGTCAATCATTCTACCTGGATAGCATCTGAGGCATTTTCAAGAAAAGGAAGGTCCCATTTTTTTTCATTTATTATAATTATTTTTTACTGTGGGCTTTGTTTTTTTGTATTTTGTTTTCCTTTCTTTGTTTTCTTCATTTTTCTTTTTACTGTCGGCTTCAGTTAATCGTTAAGGCAATTTGGAAACAGGTTTTAACCTTGTTTTATGCTTGAACGGTTAAGCCTACTGTAAATTTGTTTGTGAAACTTCATGGCAATCTGTTTTTCTTTCTTCTTTTCAGATGCAAGTTGGAGTCCTCCTGGAGGACCTTTTCTCTTTACTGATAAAACACAAGGTGAGTCCATGTCTGAATTGGCGGCTACGGCTACGGCTACAGCGTCATGTGTTGAAGTATAGGATATCCTTAGCAACAACCTTAGCAACAGTCATTGCTGTAGCTGTTGACGCCAATTCGGATTCAGCCTAAGACAGCCGGAAAACATTCACAGATATTGGGGGAAAAAAGTACCTTTGTGCGACCGCAAGTCCAACAAAAGTATGTTTGTTCTTTTGTATGATGCATGAAATGAGTATAAAGAAATTGATAACAGGACATTTTAGCCAGTCAGTTTCCCTTGTGGTTTATTAACTGATTTTTGAATTTTAAAAAGTCGCAACCCCTTAAGGTGATCCCTCTGCTGCCATTTCCCAGGTTGTATCGTAAACTTGGGTGTGATCCCTGGCTATACAGCAGTTATAGGTTGAATAGCTTCTGACTGGCACTCCCCCCCCCCCAAAAAAAAAAAAAAAATATTGACAATTTAGGGAGACCCGACCATAGGGTTAGATAGTACAGTTGGTATAGCACCGGAACACTAATTCTGAGGTTGCAGGTTTAAGTCCTGCTCGACCCCAAATTATTTAAAAAATGAAACTGTTAATTTGTTTCTCCTTTTTTTCTACTAGGTGAAACTAGAAAGTAACTTTGCATCCATCATGCTTGCCATCATGGTACTAGAAGGACTTGGCCGATCTCTAGACCCCAACTTGGACATCTTAGAGGCTGCAAAGCCAGTTCTCCTTGGTGGTGTCTTTTGATGTTGGTAAAACTCGCTGACGTCGTCGTTTGCAAGAGTCGTTTTGCATAAACAGTCCTTGCCAATCAGTGTGCTAGTGCAGCAGCCTAACCTACCCGCCGCAGAGACCGTATGTAATGCCATGTCAGTACTTCTCAGTTTGTCATTTGAAGTTTTTATTGACTAGCCAGCGGGACCAATTATCTTATCGTCTTATCTTGTCTCGATCCATATTTCAACGCTGTCATTTGTATATGGGACTTGGAATTGAAACCATGTGAACAGTCTGTGAAGGCAGGGGGTTGCATGTAGCTGTTGGTGAATAGCCAGCCAGCGGGACCACTGAATTGTTACCGATAATTTAACTGGATTTAACTTTGACTAGAGGACCACTAGTTAATCACTGAAGTTAAAAACATAATTTTCCGATACAGTTTTGTTTTCAAGCGGTTAGATATCGCTTCAAATGGTACAATTCATTAAAACAAAATCTATATGCAAGTTTGCCCCAAACAAGGCTAAAAGCCATTCTTGGTAAGGGAATACAAGAAGAAAATATTTAAGATGAAAAAAACTCAGGGGAGCTGAAGGTAGGAATTGCTATTCCTCTTAAAACAGTCTAGATTGTAGGATGAAGGGACAGGCGCGGATCCAGGGGGGGGCGTGGGGGGCGCACGCCCCCTTTTTCATATAAAAAAAAAAAAATGAGGGAGAAAAGAAAAAAAGAGGGAGAGAGAGAGAAGGGGGGGGGGAGAAATGGGGAAGGGAAGATTTTGCTGCTTGGTATATTTTCACGCCCCCCCGTTTGGAAAATCCTGGATCCGCCCCTGGGATGAAGGGAAACATGCACCAGGCAAGGAGTTCCAAAGAGATGCAGTTATGGAATAAAGCTGTTGAAGCTAAATTCTGCACTTGTGTAAACATTTTGTTGACTTTCCCCACACCAACCCCTCCCCCCCATGTTTGTACATTGGTATTTTTTCCCACCAAAAGTAAAATCAAATCTGATTTTCAGCTTTAATTATAAACCATAACATAATTTTTGCTCTATAACAATGAAATATCACTTGGAAATTGGTAGAATGTTTGTTTTGTGGAAAGTTTTTAATTATCTTAAAAATAATATATTTTTCTTTCAAAACTTGTTAGTGTTTTTACCACAGCCATATACATGTACGTGTAGAGAAGTTTGTGTGCAATTTCATGTCCAAGTGTATGCAACGTTGTTTTTTTTTTAGTGGAGGGTTGGTTTTTACTTGTGTAGTGCACATGTAGTTCATGCTCATTGTTTAGTAGTATAATGTCTTTGACTTCAACTGTCAGTTACAATTTATGCTGCACTTTGCTTCAGAGATGGCTGTTCCTGCTCAGGGTCATAATTTGTATAGCTTTTAACACGTTGGCTGCCGGTCATAAATTCGTAGGGGCATCCCATTTGCCAAGCATCCAAGTGTGGTGCGCATGCGCGCATATCAAATAGGTACTTTTTTTTGTGTCGACATGTTGTAGCATACAAATTCTAATGATGTGTCCTCACCACTGCCAGAAGCGTATTCGTTGCGTTCTCAGCGATGCCAGTGTATTCAATTCACTGTACAAAGCCTTTCATTGTCTACGAGTATACTCGTAGTGGCAGAATCCGTTACACCTGTTACTACGAATATACTCGTAGGCGGCAGTCAACGTGTTAAGGAGGGAAAATAAACATAGCAAATATTTTTTTGCTAAGTACAAGTTAGCAAGATGGGTGTTTTTGCTCAGAATCATAATTTGTATAGCTGCTAAGCAGGGAAAATATGTGTAGCAGATTACCTTTTTTTGCTAAGTACAAGTTAGCAAGATACAGTGGAACACTGTACTTGTTAAGAAGGATTTGAAATGTTGCTTGGTGGAGATACAATGTAGTACACATAAAATTTGCAGTACTATTGAGTCATAATAATAATATCAGTCATTTATACAGCTCCTTTTCAACAGGAATGACAGATATGGTGTGTTTGAATTGTGACACCCTTTTTGTGGCACCTTGTAAGTGTTTACAAGGTGATGTTGTGCAATCAGCAGCCAAGCATGCCAGAAACATTGTGGCATATCCTTCACTTGAAGATCAGTCACGGCTCAAATTTGGGGAGAAAATCCACAAGACTACAGGGCTTGTAGCTCAAAATGTCTACTGGACCAGATGTTTTTTTTCACAAGACCAGTCAAAAGAAAAGATTTGAACTGTTTATTTTGAACAAGCACTGAGAGAAGATTTATCTCATTCTTGTATTCAATACTCAACATAGTTGAAGTTTTTTTTTTAGACTGCAAGTCAACATGTGAACAAAAACACAAGACCAACGGACTTGTTGAGTCATGAGCTTACTGGCCCGGTGCTGAAATCACTGGCCTTGGGCCTGTGTAAATTTTCCAGCCCTGTAAGTGTACTTGATTCTTTTACGTGCATTACACAACACACGACACCAACCGCTTTATGTCCGATCCCAAGGACAAAGCAATAATGGTTAAGTGTGAAGGACACGACTGTCAAGGACACATGACTGGCATCCAGAACCACACTGTGCTGATCAGAACATCAGAACTTGGGTCCGGTGTGCTTGACTGCTCTGCCACGACACGCCACTACAGGCCTGGAATTACACGAAGGCCATGGCCTCAGTTGCCCTGTTCTTGGCCTTGGTGCCCCTTTACGTTTCCCATAGACTTATGGATTTTTGTAATGGAAGTGCCATTTGCAAAATGAAAATGGCCTTGCCCTCTCAAAGATGAAGTTCCATGCCTGAGCACGCCATTAACACACCAGTAACACACCATGTACACAAAACATCTCTGTCTATACCGAGTTGTGGTATAAAGTATAAATTGTATGTCCCCAGTTTTGTGTAACTTGTGATACCGTTGGCCCACATCCCAGAATATGTCATAATGTGATGCATTGTTGGTCAGTGTCAAACTCTTAAAACATTTTGGTAATTTTTTTATATTTCCAACTCGGGCAAACAGAGTTATTTACATCCAAGTAGTTTTTAAGTTTGAATTTTGTTGACAGATTCTATTTTCATTTGTATAGACCGTGCAAGTTTAGCGCGTATTGGAACGTTATTGGGACCACTTTGGTCCCACGTACGATGCATTAACGGGTGAAGGAAACAAACTCACGCGCTTTAACGGGTCCCAATGTTCGAATACGCACGAGACTTGCACAGTCTATTGTGCAGTGGAAGTTATTTTTAGCAAACTTTGAACCAGTTGTTAATGGTATAATCCCATGTAGTTTGCCATAGCAAAAACTCCAAAACCTGTCAGTAAAACTTAGCATCATAATCATACACTGCTAAAAATGGTATTCTTGAAGTATGAAAAAACTTGTATTTCAAGAAAACAATTCTTGTGTCAGAACATTTTCTTTTAAGATTTTGGAGAGTGACACAAGAAAAGTTTTCTTGAATAAGATTTTTGTCTACACAGCGCAGTTTAGGATGACTTCTGCCACGACTCACCCGAGTAGGCGGACAGTCTTTAACTGCTCAGGGCAGACATCCCTGTCACATGGGAGCGCACTATTCACATTGATATTGAAGAGCTGTTCTCAGCTCTTCCACATTTCTGCCTCTCCACTCCGTCACATTGTCTACACAGGGCAGTTTGGGATGGCCTCTGTCATGACTTCCCCCATAGGCAGACAGTCTATAACTGCGCAGGGCAGACCTCCCTGTCTCATCACATGAGCGCACCATTCAAATTGATACAAAGAGCTGGGCCCAACTTCATAGAGCTGCTTATACACAAAAAGTAGCTGAGCACAACAAAATGAATCTTACCAGAACAAGGTTACCAGCCAAACAACAATGTCACATGTACACATTGTGGCTGGTATCCTGCTCATTTTTGCTTGCAGACAATTGTTAAGAATTATATAACTGACATACAGATCCTTGTCATTTGATTGGTGGAACTTACTTCACGTGACATTCACTATTACTCCCATCCGCACCGGCGATCAAAAAGACCTATTCGCCCATGGGGAATAGCATTTCCCATTCAACAGTTAGGATCATCCTTGTTCCCAATGTTTTTGAGCAGTACAGCGCCGCCGCACCGCTGCTTAAACAAAGGAGCACCTGTGCAAAAGGTTGTGATCCGATTGCTATTAAATTTGTGCATTGTTGCCGCTACGCGGCGCTATATGATTTTTGGTTGTCAAACAAACTCACAAACATGGTAACTTTTAAAATACATCAAATGACAAGGATCTATATGTCAGTTATATAAAACAAATATTGAGTGGCTTTAATTCGTGGAATGGAAGGAATATTATCGCTCGGTAAAATTTTGACTGTTCCATTTCACTCGGCTTCGCCTCGTGAAATGGAACAGTCCAAATTTTACCTTGCGATAATATTCCTCCCATTCCACTCTGAGCCACTCAATATTTGTATACTATTTTCTGCTATTTTCTGAAATTGGGTCCTGTTCTCAGCTCTTCTGACTCCTACCTCTCCACTCCGTCACATTGTCTACCCAGCGTAGTTTGGGGCGACCTCTGCCACGACTCCTCAGGCAGATCGTCTTTAACTGCGCAGGGCAGACCTCCCTCTCCCATCACATGAGTGCACAATTCAAATTGATATCGAGGGAATCTGACTCCCCCAAAATGGCGTAACCAAGAGTTAGCGCGGAGGATGACGTCAAATAAATTGGGTCAATATTAACTGTGTGATGAAAAGTTATTGCCATTGTTGTCTATCAAACTGCAGTTAAATGAAAACTAGTGTTTAGAATTGTACTTGATTAGTGTTGGTACACCAGTCATTCTGGGAAATGCTGTCAGTAAAAAGTGCTTTTATTTTTAAAACAAACATGAGCTTTATTTTTTACTTTCACACATAGGTTATAGAAACGTATTCACCATATACATACAATTTAATGTAGGTTTTCCCGGTCATTTTGTTTTGGCAAATAATCAGCCAATTTAAATATTACTATATTCTATTTCGCTCGAAATTGAAAGCTCCTTAAAACGAGTCATTCAGTTTCACTTGATGTGAAGGCAATTGTTCTTTTGGGTCATGCAATTAAAAAAAGCTAACTTTTTAAAATAACAATCCACTCGAATAGCATTCAAATTCGCAGCAGCTTTTTGCAGAAATCTCTCGCTGTGCCTAGTCTACTAAATTGAATGCCGATTTCACATGGCTTAAAAGAACGCTTTACAAGTTTAATTGAATATGATGCTATATAAATTAGCATGCCTCAAAGTGAAATTGAATGACGGTTTCAACTGAAGAGGAAAAATCGTTTTAATATGAATGCATGAAAGTGAAATAAGGCGGGTGGTTTTGCCAAGAATTTCTATTTCTATTTCTCTGCTGGTACCCGTTGAAAGCCTGTTCAGCAACTTAACCGGGATTGAGGTGTGGTGCCTTAAACGGTGGACACTTGTGCAAGGTGCTCTATACATATGTTGTGCAAGTAAAAAGTAAAAAAGAATGACTAGGAAACCAATAATTATATTTTGTTCCTTTCTTTTTACGACATGGTTTTGGAGTGGTACTCATTTTGGGTACAAATTTGCTTAGTTTCTATCAGAAAGCTCTCTAATTATAAAGCTCATACTAGCAACAACCCTCCAGAGAATTACTTTTGTACGATAAAACACTGTCTAATCAATAAAATAGTATTTAAAGATCCAAATCACCATTACTTATTTGGATTGCCGCAATTGATATAACACCGTGTACAACATCCCTGAAAAACAGGATCTCCTAATTTGAAAAATTGTTATGTAAATTAGAAATTTAATTGTTCTATTTAAAAAACAAAAACAATGAAGTACCTGAGTAGTTTCAATGGTGAACAATTACATTATTATTCCAACTATCGCCTCTGGTGTTTGAATCCAGAGTTTGTTTTGGAGGGCCAGAGCAGAAAATTTGCTTAACCATTTTTCTGCTAAGCAAAAATGAGCAGAATACCAGTCACAGATGGTACACGTGAGACAGTATTTTGGCTGGTAACCTTATTCTGGTCAGCATATTTTTTGTTGTGCTTGGCCTCTTTGTGTGCTTAAGTAGCTCTAAAAAATTTCTGCTAAGCAAAAGTAAGCCGGATACCAAGTCACAGACGGTACATGTGGAATGGTATTTTTCCTGGTGACTTTATTCTGGTATAAGCAAAATTATTTTGAGTTCTGCTACTTTGTGTGCTAAATGTTTAGCTATATGAAATTTGGCCTTGGTTTATACCCTAATCAATGTGTGTTAAAGGCATTGTACAGGTTTGGTAATTGTCACAGACCAGTGTTCTCACTTGGGGTATCCCAAAAATATGCATAAAATAACAAGCCTGTGAAAATTTGGGCTCAATTGGTCATCGAAGTTGCAAGAAAATTATGAAAGAAAAAACACCCTTGTACAAATTTGTGTGCTTTTAGATTGGGAATAAAAACTTCTTGCAAGAAGTTTTTATTATTTTAGTGAGAAATGACCTCTTTCTCAAAAACTACGTTACTTCAGAGGAAGTCGTTTCTCACAATGTTTTATACTATCAACAGCTCTCTGTTGCTCATTACCAAGTCAGTTTTTATGCTAATATATATTTTGAGTAATTACCAAACGTGTACAGTGCAAGGCACTGTATACTTGATGCTTTCTGAGTGGCAAAACACTCATGACCCCCCTGAATTCTAGAAAAGATTTTTGAAATTCTAGACCACTGAGCGTTACATAAAATAAACTAGTTATTAACAAAAAAACGTTATATAATGTTAATGTTTTACCTTCACTTTCAGCATGTGTACAACATTGGTAAGACCAATATTTCTGCACTTTATGTGATCCAGCATATACATGAATAAACAAACCTGTGAAAGTTTAAGCTCAAACGGTCATCGGAGTCAAACAGAAATAGTGAAAAAACACCATATATTTTTTTCACTGTTTCCAAACATCAAAACTATTTGTTTTACTCATTTCTCAAAAACAATAGAATTTCAAGCAAACATAATTTCAGTGGAAGTTTTCCACCATGACAATCTTTATACCATGTAAAGTTGTGTGCAAATCTGTGAACACTTATATTTTCAATCTTACCAATGTTGTGCACACCCTTTAAATAAGGAAATAGAATTGGATGTATGAATAGATTGGATAAATCTGAATTTGCTAATTTCACTTTCAGTATTGTTTTCTGGTACGTTCTATCTTCTGATATGTACAAAGTGTGAATGTACCAACAGGCAAGTTTGCAGTATTTTTGACCACGTGAAGGCTTGTGTGAACCAAATTTACGTGACGCAAATTTTTTTTCGTTCACTGTTATTATATTATCTACTGGTCATTGACACAAGTAAACAAAATACAAGCAGTCAAAATAAGATAAACTGTAATTGTAATGTTTTGAAATTTGCCATTGAAAGCGCCCTCATGTGGTCAAAAATACGGTCAATATCGCATAACAGCATCAGTGTAAATTATCTTGGAATAAAACTATGCTGCAAAATCGAATGTCATAGTGTGGTGTGTTTTTTATTATTATTATTTTTTTAGATGGTCTCGTAAGATCTGATTTTATTGTTGTACTTTTTCAGTGATTATAACAGTATCCAGGACAACAGCTTGCCTCTAATAAGCGTATGATTTCTCAGGGTTTTTTCCTGATTTCAGGATTTTCTCAAAACCTCCTTGAGCCATCAGATTTTTTTGAAAGAACTAAAGCAATCACCAAAGGGAGAAAGAAATAGTCCACATTGTGTACAAACCTGTAGCTTATTGTCTTTCTGGTGATGAACAGAGTAACCTCGTAAATTGTAACATCTCATCCCTGCTGTAAAGTGTAATGTAAAATTCAACATTTCAGCTTTGATTTCTAGAGATTTGTTACGGAGGACCCAGTTAATTTTTTACATTTTTTAATATTCAATTCAGTATCAATTTGTAAAGAAAAAGGACAGCGTTCCTGTGTGGTGCAAAACTCAATACCAGGCATGTGATTTCTCAGGATTTTTCCCGATTTCCAAGGATTTTCTCAAAATCTCCTTGGTTCAAATTTACTTGAAAGAAGAAAAGTGAAGCAGTCGATAAAGAAAGAAAGAAGTAGTGCACATTGTGCCCAAACCTCGGCCAAACGACACGCCACAGGAAAATTAAAGGGAAAGAGAAAATCTGCTGTGCAGCTGAAAACTTGCATACCTAAACCAGCCACTCCACCACTTCACAGTGTTCCAGTCCTTAATTTTTCTTATTTTTTATGTTTGCCCAAACACACCTTTGAACCATGCAAATACACAGGAATGGGTTAGATCTTGCGCTTGCTCTTTGAACCCCTAAAACACCACTCCACCTCTTTAAGTGTTCCAGTTCTTCAATCTTTTTATAGCGTTTAATTTTTGCACCAACAATTCCCCTTGAACTGTGCAAATACATGTGACAGAATGGGTAAGATCTGGTTCGTGTTGTTTGAAACCCCAAACCCCAGCCTGAACACTTGTATTTGTCAACCCGGTAACTTCTCTGTCTCCTTTTATTGTTTGGACTGATTTCTTTTTTTTAGCGACTTCCTCTTTGGTTCTTTGAAAAGTAGCAAGTGTTGTTTGAAACCCAAAACACCAGCCTGAACACTCGTATTTGTCAACCCGGTAACTTCTCTGCGTCCTTTTATTGTTTGGACTGATTTTTTTTTTTTTAGCGACTTCCTCTTTGGTTTTGTGAAAAGTAGTAAACCAAGGAAATCCTCGGTCTATCACACCACCCGAATCCCTGTGGCTAAAGTCTGCAGTGTCCACGGGTAGACACGCTCACCAACTCTGGCGTGTCGTGGCTGAGTGGGTAAGAACACCGGACTCAAGCTCTGGTGTTTTCTGATCAGCAGAGTGTGGGTTTGTGTCCCGGTTGTGACACTGTCCTTAAGCAAGACCCTTAACCATTATTGCTGTGTCCTTTGGATGGGACATAAAGCCGTAGGTCCTGTGTGTTGTGTAATGCACATAAAATAACCCAGTGCACTTATCGTAAATAGAAGGGGTTCGCCCCGGTGTTCCTGGTTTGATCGGCAGCATATCGCACCACAGCACCTTGTAAACCATTACATGGTGCTTTGTAAAGGAATAGGTCTCATACTTCAAAACGTAGCTCCGCATACCTTGCAGGAAAACATACTGAGCGCTTTGATACGCCCATCGGGTGTGATAAAGCGCTATATAAGAACTCAGTATTCTTATTAATACTCCACCACTTTGAATGTTCCAGTTCTTTAATTAAACATTGGCTGCTTGACTCAAGGACTCTGGCGGTGATGCCCCGCTGGCATGGCCCATCCAAAGCAGAAATAGATAGCATCAGTGACGTGCTCAAGGACTGTGAATATACTCCCATTACCATCAAATGCAAAGTTTAAACAAATCTAGGTCATGAACAGGGATATCAGTGATTCATGTTCACACACACTCACTATCTCTTGCATTGATAATCTCTAAGATTTACTATTGACTCCCTGCACTGACACCACAAGCGGCTACTGTCTGCCCATGGTGTGCCAATTTGGGAGTCAAAATGTATGCAAAGATATGGATAGCGACTGACTCTCGAAATAGCGCAACCAAGATTTATTCTGGAGATGATTTTAGGTTGAATTGAGTCGATAGATAGTTCCCACTTCGGAGTCGGCCATCTTTATGAGCAATTGTAAATCATTTTTAAGTGCACAACTTTGCGTTATGCGTAAATACCATGTGTGGCACGCGGTAGTTTTATCAAATTTCTTGCATGATTGTTTGGTGAACCACTTTGCACATGGACTATTTGTCGAGTAGGCCTAGTGGTCGATTTTGCCTGCTACCCAACACATGTTTCTGAACATGCGTACCAGTTAACTCTTTCAGTGCCCACTTTTGTTTGCATTTTGAACCCCAAATGCCCAGCTTTTTTAGCTTTTTTGAGATTTTGTATTAGAAAAAATACATAAGTCTTCTCACCAAACAAAATGTATTTTGCTGATTTCTGTTCTATTCAATAGTATTTCCCGAGTGATATTGCCCTTTCGTTATAACATGTATATTATGGGTCGTAAATGTATGATTGATGACACTTGTTGAATACATAAAAAAGATTGTACAGGTACGATAATGACGCTTTGGAAATACATATCCTATTTGTACGACCTTGGCACTGAGTGAAGCGCTAATATCACTGATCAGTTGCTAGTAAACTTGTACCAACCTTGCATTGACTACGTAGAAAAATTAGAACGCTTGCCACGACTCAAAGCCAAACCAAAGTTGCCCGTAAAGATGACAACACCAGTAATCTGCAGATTATGTGACCCAACGTATACTGTACATGAAATGACCAACCTGTGAAAGATAAGCTCAATCGGTAATCAGAGTCCCAAAAAAGTAGTGATAAACCCCATTGTATGTTTTCACTGTTTACAAACATCAAAACTAATTGGTTTACTATTTTCACCAAAACTACAACATTTCAGGCAAAACAATATTTCATGGGAAGTTTTCCACCCTGACCATCTTTATGTGTACAAACCTGTGAGTGTTTATATAATACAATATTACCAATGTTGTGCACACTCTTTAAAGGGAAGGTATACGTTTGGTAACCACTCTTAAAATTAATGGCAATAAAAACTTACAGGATTGGAACTGCCTCTAGCTACCAGGCAATCTCGATGTTCTAGTTGGTAAGACATCTGCTCTAGAATGGCAAAGGTTTGTGTTTGAATCCCACCCGAGTAATATGCCTGTGATTTTTTTTCTTCACAGGACTCGGGGAAAGTACTGAGTACACAGTGCTTTACACACATCGGTGTACGGGTAAAACCAAATAATTATAGTATTAATAAAAACTAACTTGGTTTGAAGTACAGCAGCTTTCGACAGTATAAAGCATTTTAAGAACCATTTCACTTCGAAGTACTGCGGTTATGGAAAAAGATATCAGTTTTTATCCCCCAAAATGTTAATCTGAGAAACGTTACTGTCAGATACAATTCTCAGATTGTGTATTCCAATAACACATTATTCTTCCTGCATGGACATAACCGCTCTGGATTTTCGACGATATCTCAAAAACGAGACCACCTTTTGAAATGAAATTTTCACAGATCAGTTTTATTGTATATATCTACATTTATTTAGGATTAAAACAATCGAACGAATCAAAAAGCCAAAGGAATACGTTCCCTTTAACTGTAAAAATCAATCATATGAGGCTCATAAAGATGTCATGTATGGACTGGAGTCTCTTAATAATCAACACTGCAGGCATCTATGGGAGGGGGCGTTGAAGTTAGGTAGACAGATTTCATTGATAAATGTTGGCTGTTCTAACTGATATATAATGTAATGTCAACTTAAAGTCTTCAGAGTGGTTTTTTTTTGTTCCTGTTAATTATTCTTGACATTACCGATTCCAAAGACCACATTTTAAATGTCAAACAAATTGCAGACTCTTGACCGTCTGAGCCCAAACTGAATCACTGACTGGTTCATTTTGCAGAATATATTTACACCTTTTTAAAGGTAAAGTACAGGATTTGTGTCTGTAGAAAGATATACATTGTTATTTTTGTATTACGCTGCCAATCTTTCAGATTAGGCATTTCTGAAATGCTGCTAATGGTTTATCTGAATTAAATTGCGGGCCAGACAATTTAATGCGATTTGATGTGACAGGTCCCACACTGAATTTTGCTTAACAAATAGGCTTACTTAAGCAAGTTTATGAAGAAAATGTGACCTGTTCTGTTTGTATGGAAAGCTAATTAATAGCTTTGAAGATGGCTGTTTTGGGGGAGTGATGTCCAACTTTCTTCCATGTGGTTTTAGTTTTAGGTGTTTTGTTGTTTTTGATTTTTGATGGGGGGAGGGTTGTTTGGTTAAGTTAGGAGAGCTGTGACCCTTCTTTTTGGTTTTTCTCTTTAAATCTTTTTAAGGGTATTTCATGGGAGTGGGTGACTTTGGTCGAGTGGCTGGAGTGGAAAGTGGTTCGCTCTTGAGCGTGTGAACTTTAACAAAATTTAAAATTGATTTGCATTAAAAAACATCTCGCAATTGATGACCAAGACTGTCACATGCTGTATTGCAATTTCATTTTATTTTATACACTGACAATACATGATCAATTACATGTACATGTACCTTTCAGGCCTGGAATAACACAAACACCGCAGAGGTCATTGCCCTCTGTGACCTGATCTTTCAAGACAAAAGTCTTCCCAAAATTCTGACGGAAATTCCAGGCCTGGCATCTGGGGCACCAAAGCATTTACATTTTATGAAGCAAGAAATACTACATCTTTAAACACTTTTTTTTACAGAAGATACAACATTGGTAAATTCATTTTGTTTAAATTACTTTTCAAAAGCAAACTTTCCAATCAGACCTTTTAAATCCTCTAAACCCATCCCGTAGTTTTGCTTGATATTGAAGGACTGGTACTGCATTCCCAAATCAACCATACTTGGTATGGAAGGCAGTTCTTTCATAAGTTATCAGGATTCACATGTCTATGGGTTTGACTTTAAATATCGGTACGACTCCGACGCCATTTGATCCTTTCAGATGTCTGCTCCAGAAAAATTTCAAGTTTAGGTCTCTTTCAAGGATTTTGGAGCAGTTTGCTGTGACCCCCCCCCCCATTTTTCTTGCCCTAGATTGTTTTTGATGCTATTTCTATGCTTAATACTACTACCAGAATGGTAGTGGGTATTCACTTGGACCCTAAGTCACCAGCAGGGCTCGAATTTTACAATGGACCACAGGCCCAAGGCCAGTGGTTTTAGTGTCGGGCCAGTAAAGTTCTGACCGGGCAAGTCCGGCAGTCTTGTGTTTTTCAATTGAATAATGATAGACAGGCACATGTACCTCACTGTGTAATATTTTGAACAGAAACAAATTATGTTCAAATATTGACTTATTAGTAAAAAAAAATACCTTTTAATTCTTTTGAGTAATGAAGTATACTTAATACCCAAAGAGACAAAAGAAACAAATCTTCTCTTACATGTCTTAGTGCAATTATTGTTTAAAAAAAATATAATAATATACATGTTGTCAGAAATCAGGAAGTTATTTCTCATTTTGATTCAGGGGCCGATTTCACAAAGAGATAAGACTAGTCTAATATCTGAAGTTAGGACCAGTTACTGGTCTTAACTTAAGACCAGTCCTATCTCTTAGCATTGCCTAGGACTAGTCCTAAGTTAGGAAGAGTTTTGTGAAATCGACCCCTGGTTTTGTAAAAAAATTCTGATCCAGTCAACATTTTAAGCTACAGTACAAGCCCCTTAGTCTTGTGAACTGTTCTCCCGTGATGTCATTATCCCAACTACTTTGTACATTGTGTGCACAAAACATCAAATGCATGTTTTCTGGTGGCTTACATTGTACTAGTTTGGCCTTCAGTTTCACAAGTGAATTGAAAATTAAACAATGAAAACAAATATTGACGCTTTGGTTGTGTTTTATCTAAAAGGAAGTGGGTACATGTAGATTGCATGTGGAATATTACTCACAACATGTACATTATTGCATGTTCATGGAACCAAGTACCACAATAAAAAGTTTTAAAACCTATCATTAACAGAAAGAGAAAATTGTAGGTCGGTCTGCCAACTAAGCATGCGCAAACGATCTGTTATTCACCAATTCTGAAAAATTGATTCAAGAGTGAGACCTACATGTATTTTTTTTTTCAAGTTCGCCACACACCATGGGAACTTCACAAATTCATGACATTGACAATGACAGGTATTTCCTTCCTAAGGCCTAAACAAAACAAAAATTTGTTTCCTGTAACATGCTGGAAAAAAGAGGGTCTGTTGGTCATAAAAAAATTCATCTCGGGAAACTTTTTTTACATTTTGCACATTGAGAAATAAAGTTCAATGACCAAGGAGAAACTGATCTAACTGTGGTTGTTTAGCAACATGCTCATTTATAAAGGGAAACTATAACTTGCGACTCCCAGAATTGTTATTCATGTGTTTACATGAACTGAGACCACACATTTTTGAAGTCTAAGTCTTGACTTGGTAATTGGTTAGTGAAACATCTAGTGGGTCAGGAAAATATTTTATCTTTTCAAATCATTGATAAAATATTTAACAGTGGACAGGTTTTTGAACGGTCGGTCGGGCTATGAGAAACAATTTTTATGTTTTTTTAGGCCGAACTTCTTTGAGAACAAAAAAGAAAAAGGAAGTAAAGGACAAAGAAAGAAAAGTACTGCCCCTTCTTTCCCAACCTCAAGATCTGAGAATGAGAATACTGGTTGCCTATACAAGGCTTGATACATGATTAGCACCTTAGGCCCCTGTCACTAAGCCTGGGAGACTAGTGCGACTAGTCGCGACTATTGATTGCTATGTCTAGTCGCGACTGCCGCTTTTAAACTACCTGGTTTACCACACCACCATGACGACTCAAAAAGTAGTCGCAATAAGTTGCCTCGTTTACTGTGTTGTTCACATCACACAAGGTAATTTATACAGGCAGCTTGGTGGTAACCGATTCAACTGCAGTCCAAATGAACACTTTCCCAAGAGCAAGAGGTATCTTTCAAACGGCACCTTACAATCCCCAGGTAAATTATGGTGACAAAATGCATGTTGCCGGGAACCAGGAACTGGTTGCCGGGAAGTTGCCTCGGGTCGCGTGGCATAACCCTCAGAAGCATCATTTTTAAAACACAGGTATGCTGATGAGTTCAAGATAGTACTAATACAAAATGCTTACAAATTAGTTTTAGCGTTAATTTGATTTGATCCAACAATTACACAGTGACACTGTTTGAATAACAAATCACACCAATCTACTACAGTACAAATCCTTCTGGTAAACGAAGGAATATCACGATTGCTCCCACTTCAAAAAAAGGAAAGCTATGTCCACACACATTATCCCCCCAGATTTTCTTGAGTGAACACTGAAAAGGTTTTTTCATTTCATATAATCATATCCACAGGGGAATAAGCCGCAATCATAAAATTGTTTTTTGGAAGAGTACATTCGTTTCCATCTTCTAGTTTTTAATTTTACACACACCATCCAAACAGCCTGTGGAAATTTCGCCAAACATTTTAGTGACAACAATGATCAACAGTTTATATTTTGCTGTGAATTTTGCTGGAATTAAATGCTTACTTCAAAGCAATGGTGGTTTCTGGGTCAGATACTATTTTCTGGACTTCGAAATTATTTCAGAAGGACACTTAAAATGCTCACTGCACAGTTAAATATAAGGAATCAGACTCCCAAAATGGGGTAACCAAGATTTATCATGGGCGATGACTTCAGGTGAATTGAGTCAATATTATTTCTTTCCTTTTTTCCTTCTCCTTTTTTTTGTGGGGAAAGGGAACAGGTTCAAACTACCTGTTCTTCACCTGCCACCTACTTCATAGACTGTCTTGCTGAATGACACAAGAGAAATTATAAAAAATAAACCAATTCTCTAATGTGAGAGCAATTCTGATGTACACAAAGGCAATTTTTGATTTTACACCGGTGGGCTCAACTGTACTCCATGCAAATCGCAAAAACATTAAGAATATTTTCCTTGAAGTTATTTTAATAATGCCCTGCTGGTCAACAACAGGAACTTTGTGGCTTGTTGCTAGGCTTTGTTTTGAGGACAATGGAATCTGTGGTTGGCGATGTTTTTAAGTCCTGTTTCCGATCCAGTTCAACAACCCTCTGTACGGCAGCTTTAAATGCCTCGTCCACCCGCACCGCAGTCTTTGCACTGGTCTCATAGTATGGTATATTCCCATTGGACGCACACCACTCCATGGCGGCCTCTTGCGTGACTTGCCTCTCGTCTTCATCAACATCAACCTTGTTCCCGAGCACAACAAAGGGAAAGTTGTCCGCATCGGAGACGTCGGCGTAGTACAGAAACTCCCTCTTCCACATGTTCAAGTTGCAGAAGCTCTGCAGGTCGTCCAGGGCAAAGGTCAACATGCAACAGTCAGATCCTCTGTAGAATGGCGTCCTAAGACTCTTGAAACGTTCCTGACCCGCCGTGTCCCATATTTGGATTGTGTAGTTCTCTCCTCCTATGGCGATGTCTTTATTCAAGAATTCAACGCCGATCGTGTGGAACGAATGACTGTCAAAACTGTTGCTGATGAATCGGTTCATGAGGGAGCTTTTCCCGACTCCGCCATCACCAAGGATAACGACTTTGAGTAGAACTGATCTGTTGGCCATTCTGGATGTGTCAGTAAAGTGCAGCCTCTAATCTTTGTGCCCTTTGACTGTGACAGGCGATAGCAGGCCTTTCATGTACATGTATGTAGCAACGTTGTCATTACATCCGACTGAACTGCAACAGTTGATACATGTGTCATGCCCAAGTATTATTAATCATGTATTTGAAGAGTCTCTGTCAATCTGTGTCAGTATTTCAGGAGAGTCAAACCTAAAAAACAAAAAAGAAAGATAGAAAGTTAGCATAATGCCTTGAACAGTATGGGCCCCACAGCTTTAGTTCCAGTAAAGTCAAAAGATAAATTTGGAAATTTTGAGCCCTAAATTAAATGAGGCTAGTGTGACCATTTTAACAAAACCCTTGATCCTCCGGTCCGTTTGGAAGATTACTATTAGCGAAACTATACTAGAACTAGCAGTCGTACTGTCATTAGCCACTGTCACACATTTTGAGCAACATAGCAACAATAGTATTGTTGTTAATCCCAACTTCCATAAACCACAATTTGTATTAGCCCAAGTTGAACTTCCTGTCTTTAAACATTTCACTGCGACAGAGTCCAGGGTATTAACTATCTGTACAATGTGAATAAAATTTCAACTAATCTTTGTTCATACTTTTGCCTGATTTAGGAAGCTGAAATTTTGTTTGTAGACTACACTACACTTTTGATGGGTTCAAAAATAACAAACTTATATCCATGAATGATATTATTCCAGAATATAAATTGCAGATCTATGCTTTTGATTGTAACCATCATGTACAGATCAAGTTACACATGAACACTTGTGCAGATGATTTTACATGTATTACAAAACTTCACATGACCAACGTGCAAGACAAATGTCACTCAAGTTAGATCACATTTTTTTCATGGTTGCTACGCATATCAGTCCATGCCAACAAGTCTTCACACTTAAGAGTCGGCACAAGACGTTACAGCAGAGATATAATTTTTCATTTTATTTTCTTAAATAATGTCACTCAATGACATAATATTTCTGAGCCCAACAGTCTTGGAATTCCGGATACGAGCATTATGTGAACAAAGCTTCAGCTTCCTCCATCACGTATAATACATATGTAAATACTTTAGCTACAAACTACAATTTCCCATCCCCACACACTTGCAACCTACTCCTAGAACTATGAGGTTCGTTCCGCTATCGAGGAGACAATAACGGAACGAACCTCATAGTTCTAGGAGTACCTGCAACCTACATCCCATAATAGGAGTATGGTTGCAGTATTGATCCAGAATATGAAAGTGTTTAGAATTCAAAATTGTTCGCAATATGGGCATGGCGGGGGACCTTTTACCTTTTATTATAATTAATGTTGGGACCCTGCTGGACTCTCTTGCAATGCAACAGAAGAAGAGTCCAGCCTGAACAATACACTGAGTGAAACTGACAGCGACACTTGTGACCGGTCCTACCACCGTCAACACACGGTCAACCCACTGTCAACACGAACAGGACTATCACCACCTGACCACACCCAAAACACGTTCTAATTCAACAGAAGTGGTATTGGACCCTTAAATACTGATCAAAATGACATTTGGCAGGTTAGAAATCTGAAAATGTCCATAGTTCACGAAAATTGTCTCTGCGTACAGCTTTGAAAAAGAGTGTACCATCGATCCATCCACTAACCAGCCATCTGCAGCAAGGCGCCCTCTGTTGTCCATGGCATGATAATTGCATTACCTGCAAACCCACTGCATACATGAATGGTACAGTCCAAGCAAGAGCCGTGGAGAAGGCAAGACGGCGTGCGCTGCCAACGACTATGCTGAGAGATAATTTGTTCACGTGAAAAAAACTGATATGAAATGTAAACCTCAAACCAATGGAATTGGAAGTTCTCCTTTAGCCCATACTTTACAGTTCTAAGCCTTTTTTGTGAATTTAAAAGTGTGTTGACGTAGACTATCATGTGTTGACGGTGTGTTGACGGTAATTAGTTAGGACCCCTTTTCTTTTGACGGTGAAACCGACAACCCGACAACGTCACTGGTGTGGTGACACACAGCGAGACTCACTACCGGACACTTCGGCATCTACCTTTAAACTCGGCACCAGCACAAATTACACTGAAGTGACACTGGCAACAGGGTCAGGACCCAAACACACTAACAGAACACAATAGTAATGTACTCTGTCTTGACACTAAAACCTTGCACTAACTTAACTACACTAACTACACTTACTACACTAATTCTAAACTAAACAAACACCTCATCAGCAGCAGGGTAAATTAGTTATTCCCTTTTTTTGTAAATTAATAACATTCCAATCAAGGATTTTTTAAATTCAAACACCATTATTTCAAGACATACTGTAGATCAACCTCCATTTTCACATTACCTCATCAAGAAATATCATCTGGTTCCACGGTACGCAGTGAGAACAAATATCACAAATAATACACCACACCATCAACACAAGAACAATGTCTGCAAAATGTTCTCCGTTTTTACACGGGACGACATGGATGGGTGGTGGGCGGTGTGTGATGATGTGATGACACACGATGATGATGAGAGACAAAAACTAGACTTCAAATCACGGTGTGTTTATGGACGATAAGACGGATATCAGACGATATGGTGCACGTGATTTGTGTTGTGGGATTAAACTTGTTCGTGTCCGCTGTACATTTTAGTTGCATCTGAACTCCGACAGCTCTGCTGAACATAGCGTTGATATTGCGTCCTCTATTAATGTGCAGGCAGTTTTCTGTCATTCCAATTGATTACAAATCCATTATTACATATTATACTTTGCTAACATGAATTGATTATGGACTGCTAATCTTTAGTTGCATGTGAAAACCCCCAACATTATAATAAAAAAGTGATGAATTATGAATGGCTAAAGAGTACACTGCATGTGGTAGTTCCCCCAACTCCCGACTCGATGCTAGTCTATTCCTACACTCTCGACCTACACGACATACTAAACTCGGCACCTGCAAACTCGGCACCTTGCAAACTCGGTGCCAACTCCAAGAAAGTCGGCACCAAACCAACTCAAATTAATTGGCCAGCAATTTGACCGAACTCGGCGCTAAGCACCTGTTCTAATAGCAGAGGCAAAACATTGCCTAACACGCGGCATTATGAATACTGCAAAATAATTTAATAATTTTGAACTTTTGAGCAAAGCGCATTCCGGTCCTAAATTTAGCTTGGCACAGAAGCGGTCGAGTGAGTGTTGTATGCTCTTTATTATAATAATATATACAAATATTGACTGCTTCGAGTGCCATTAAAACTATGACGAATGATCCAGCGCTTTTTGTTTCCCGACGCAAAGGGAGTAGAAAATAGACAGTTCCGGCGGTTTGAAAATCTCGCGGGCCCGCTACGCGTAAATCGGCAAATTTGCGTTGTTCACCAAATTAGAACGCACCCTACCCACTAATGTTATTAAAGGAACATTACAGAATTGGTTTTTGATAACAAAACAGTTAAGCACTTTATATAACCCACCATATACATAAACTGACAAACCTGTAGAAGTTTGAGATCGATCGGCCATCTGGGTCACGAGAAACTTAGTGAAAAACCGATTACACATTGTGTTATACAATGCATGAATAAAACGCTCATGAGCGATAACTCCAATCGGAAATTAGTTTTATTTATTTCTCATCAAATATGGCATTTCAGACAGAAATATTTCTAGGGATGTTTTCTACTATCATCATCATTAGATCGTGTAAGTTTTATGTAAATCTGTGATCTTAAAGAAAATTTTAATTACCAGTTCTGTAACGTTCCTATAGGCCTAGCCTATATATGAGTGCCACTTTAGAAAATTATGTTGTTGAAATAATATAAATTGCACTTTTGAGAACAGAGGCTGTTCTTATTATTAAATTAGGAGCCACTCAGAACAAGTTAAAAACTACCGGGCCGGGTATTCCTTTTTTCGAAATTGTTAATCCTAATTAGTGAAAACCTTGTCAGTATATTATAGGCTAAACCTGAAACCGATTTTCAGTTTGAATTTTGGAGAGAATGGTACGAATGATGAGTTGATTCATTGGATTGGACAGGTTTGCTGATTGGCTATAAAACAAGAAACAATGGCATACAAAATGATTCATTTGTCATCGTACATCATGGCAAATTATTCGATGAAAATATTTTCCACTTGCGAAACAATGGACAAGTTTCCTAGGTTCACCTCAACTTGGGACGTCAGACTTTAAAACTGTTTTGACGGCAGGTCTTGTCTTTTCATTGATTATTTGTAATATGAAACAACCCGTTGCCCATGATTGTATTTATATAAACAAAATTCAAAATCCTATATTAAAAGGACCCAAAATTCCGCCAACCTATAAACCACAAAAAGTGGCCTTTCGATCCTCTGTTCTTATTCTTAGCCTCGTGTAGCCTTAGCTAGCTGTACATCATCAGTCACTCCATGAACAATAATTTTTGCAAATCTGCTATCGGTATACCGTTTCGAATACACGGTGTATTTCTCATCTTGGAAAAAAAATCAAGGTGATCGACTGTTTGCGACACTCCCGCATTTCAGTGGGGAAAGACGATGCAGTGCGTCGTTTCAAAAACATCTAAATTTTTCCTTTGGAAACACAAGTTTTCAGGCTCGGAAAACAACTGGAAGCTTGGTAATTCCAGTGTGCCGTTTCGAAAATACCCAGATTTTTCCCTTTGACAAAAATAAAGATCTATGCGAAACGCATGTTTTCAGGGTCGGAAAACAACTGGAAGTTTGGTAGCCTAATTCCAGTGCGCCGTTTCGAAATATACCCACTTTTCATGGATATTGGTTGTCTTTCAGAACTATTTGACATGGCCCCAAAAATTACACACCGGTCAACAGTACTTATTTTCAAAAAGTAATTCTGCCACGTGGAACAATATTAACAATCGGCCATTTTGGAATCGGTGCCGAATATGTAGTTGTGCTTGTGCCGAGTTTGTTTGTGCCGAATTTGCAAGGTGGCGAGATTGCCGGTGCCGAGTCTGCTAATACCATTATACACACACATGGGCTTATTTACTAATAAATTCTGACACACGACGGGTGTTCTGCTCGTGAACTCAGTTCATTTATGTTATGTTGTTATTGAATTACAGGTCGTCTTGGAACTTTGTGATATGCCATTTATTTCTTAACTGAGTGATATTAATGATGTGGTGTGATAATTTTTCATCGCTTGTCATGTCATATCGCTGAAAACAAGTCCAAATCATTCGTTTGAAGGTTGAAATTGCGTGAGCAGGAGCGAAGTGGAAGATCTACGGAGAGTGTGTGGCAACAGTATGGCCGCGTTGTCGGGTTTCAACAGACATTGCACTCGTTTGATCTCCGTGCCTGGAAAAACGTGGCAACTAATTTCACATTCGTACATTCGAACGGTGGTGTTGTTCATCTTTGCCTCCATTATCCAATCTTCCTTCGTGGACACTTACGATTTTTACAGCAGCCAATCGGATACGTGGACCACTGCGATTATTTCCATCACATACCGGGACCCGGCAACGGGGAATGTGACAACGGAAATGCTGTACCATCCACAGACACACAAAGACCCGGGACGATACAGCTCTGGCCCGGTCAGAGATGCCCACGGCACCCTGGTCTATCGGAGTGGTGTTCTATCTCGAGGTTGTGTACCGTACAGGCCCAACAAGCAGAATACCCCAAAACAACTACGGCACGGGTTGCCATGGATAGCCCTTGTGATGAAGGGAAACTGTTCGGACTCGGAAAAGATTTCACTGGCTGAAAAATATAATGCAAGCGGAGTTGTTGTCTTTGACAACAAAGCAGGAGAGGAACTTCATACGATACAAAATTTAGGTATTATATTTATTGGAATGTGTTCTTAATCTGTTTTACCTAAATAGTTTTCATGGCAGAAATATTATGTTCATACGCCAAAAATCATTGTTTCATTCGGGTACAGACTTGTTTGCACCCTCTCAAAGTATCTTCTAAATTTAAGTTCTAGTTAATAACAGTCCTTAACTTATGCATTGAGGTCATCACGCCACCATCTTAGAGGTACTAAAAAGTTGATGCAACAGTGGAAAACGTACATCCTACACATGCGCAGCGCACAGGATAGGCCAATGACTGAGAGACCTTCTTTTGACCTCTAGCCGAGGGCGCCCTACTCAAATGATGTCATTTGCATATTAAGGTCTATTCTTAATTTTACCCTCAATCCTGTTAGTGTTAGTGTTAGTGTTGGTAAATCATCATTGCGTTATCTGCGGCACGCTCAAAGTTTTTGCTACTTCCGGCTCCATATGCCATGTAGAATTTTACCAAAAATCACCCATTATCTTTCAAAGGCATATCCTATGACAAAAAAATAATTCTGAGGAGACCTCAAGTCTATGAAGATTAGAATGTATTTAAAGCCAAGTCCAATTATTAAACTTTTCTTACATAAATCCTCATACAGAAACTAGCTCATTGGCTTCTGGTAATCAGTGAAGCCAGGTTGTGTGAAGTGGGCATGGCTTATTAGAGTGGAATCACGTCACACTTATGTACCCCATCCCTGGAAGCCACAGCTATGACTATTTCATTGAGTGTCATGCTTGAACCTTAATTTTTACCTGAACAATTAATTGCGCTGTGGTTCATTGTTTCAAATTCTGCAACTTGATAATCTCACTTGACGCACAGCGTGATAACGCTTGCGTGAAGTTATAAATAATGTAAAAAACTCTGCTAGGGTCGAAACGTCAGGCCATTAACTACTATTTTTGCATTTATACCATAGGTCCTTTTGGTTGGTAAGCAGTTTGCAGCAGATAATTCTATTTTTGTCAATATGCACGGGGCAGATTTAACATCTGTGAAAAGGGTCTATTGCTTCAAAGTGTATAAACTTATGGATAGGACAATCATTTTTCATGGGAAAGACTATGCAACATTTTGTCACTGTAGAGCAATTTTACTTCAAATCCTTCAATATCCTCTTTGAGTCCTTGCCAAAATGAAGGACTGAGGATTGCAGGCCCAATTATCAATTGCTTAAATCACTGGGTCAGGCATTCCAATCTCATCTTAGTCCAAAAATTTGGTGTGAAGTGGCACAAGTAGGTCATAAGAGTGGAGGATAGTGGAGGATTGAGGTCACCTGCAGGCTAAAAGGCCTAGGGTGGAGTTAAGGGTTTTAAACATCACATTTTAAGATCAGCTTTCATAAAGCAAGACTTGAAATTTACACTGTACCGCAGGCCCCAGGCCAGTAATTTAAGCATCAGGCCAGTAAACTCATGACCGGACAAGTCCGGCTGTCTTGTGTTTTTCAATTGAATATTAGTACCTCACTCTGTAATATCTTGAACAACAAATTATGTTCAAATGTTGTCTTGGAGTCTGATAAATATCTTTCAATCAGACAAATGAGATAAATCTTCCATTACATGTCTTAGTGCTTGTTCAAACAAAAAAAGTTTACGTAAAAAATTCCTTGCGGTCTTGTAGATTTTGCACCAAAATTTGAGCCCTGAATAAGTGAAGTCTCAAATAAATTCCTTGGGTCCTTGGTCGAGTCTCAAATCTTTGATTTCATTCATAAACAAAATTTATAATAGCAAGTCTCCTGTAAGGTCTCATATAAATACTGTCACTATTCGTTCTTCCTTGTCTCATATTGAAGACAATTTGTAAGTTATAGGATTATCTGCTAAACAGGCTTAAAAGAAAGTTAACCTTGCAGGAAGCACATCTGCATCTACATGTAGGGCCTAACTACATGTAAATCATCTCACAAGAAGTGTTGCATGCTCTGGGTAAACATTTACTTGACGTGTTAAAGACAAAAAGGAAATGGCTTTAATAATTGCATTAGGATTTTATTCCAAGCAAGTTTTTTCTGCACTAAGCACTAAGCAGAATTTGGGTGTTGAGGTGTGCAGCTTTGGAGCTGCTTAAGCACAAAATATATATAATTATAAGCTCAGCAGAAAGTCATGTCATGTTCAAGCCTAGTCATGTTTACTGTTACTAATGAGGTGGTTCCCACTTATTTACTTCTTCTTCCTTAGCAATTTTGTTTTTGTCTTGCACAGCTCGTGTCGAACATTTACAAGCGTTATTGAAAGTGTTGATTTTGTTTCCTTCAATTAAAGCAATGTTTTCCCAGATATGTCCGAACACACGAACTTGGACAGTTTGTACAATGTACAATGTGCATTCTGCTTTGAAAGCATCCAATGAAATTTAACTGAACCACGACAAGTTAGCATCTACTGCCTTGAAACGTTCCTAGGTAATGTATCTGTACTGTGTGAATACTTGATGAGATTTTTAAGGGAAGTACGTACCATGTACACTGTACAGTATGCACCAAAGAGAAATACACCTGCCTCCTATATGAATACCATTACCGTACTGTTTAAAGGGATTGTATGCGTTTGGTAATTGGAACCCACTGTTTGTTTCAATCCTATATAGTTGTATACCGTAAAACTAACCTGTGAAAATTTCAGGTTGAAAATTTGGGTTGCGTTTTTGTGATGTTGCCGACAAATCTAGAGCGGTTATGTCCACGCAGGAAGAATAATCTGCAATGGGAATACACAGTCTGTCTCAGATTTAAAAAAATTGGGGGATAACAAGGTGATATATTTTTCCATAACCGCAATACTTCTAAGTGAAAAGTTTCTCAAAATGCATTATACTATCCAAAGCTGCTGTACTTCTTACCATGGAGGAAGGATATTTCCTTCCTCCATGTTCTTACCAAGTAAGTTTCTATTGCCATTAATTTTCAGAGTCATTACCAAACGTATACAGACCCTTTAAATACAAACCATGAATTTAAAAAAAATTACAATTTTGTTTTCCATTCACCCACCTGAATCTGCCTGAAATATAAGGGATTCTTCCCTTCCTTCCCCTTAAAAAAAGACGAACATATTTACCCTTAAGAGTTGGGAAACATCATTGTAATCAAGCCAGTTTAATCGGGGTAAAAAGTCACCTTGAAAAGGTCATCTTAATTGTAGAATTAACACCTGAGCATGGTCAGCAGACATGGGATAAATGCCTGTGACAGTCGATGATCCAGAGACATTTTATCACATTGGCGACCCCAGAACCAGCAGGTGCAGTAGACTTGTGCTAGTCCAGAGACCTCTACTCTGAACTGAATAGTTTCCCCTTGCATATGATATAGGGAGATCTATTATTGAGAGTCAGTAGCCAGGGTAAAATGGATAATTGCTGAAAATGAATTAATGCATTTAATAATTGAAAGAAAGGACGCAGAAGACCGCAAATGCATGATTTCAAGGAATTCATTAGGAGCCATTTAGTAATAGTTCACCTGCTTGTATGGTCATGGTCACTCACCTTTGTAGTATGGACATATATATTTCAGGGTGTTTAATGTTGGATGTGTATGAGTGCATTGGTGCAGAATATAATCACAAGGTGAAATCTGGACTAGTGAAAGGGAAGAGCCAGATTTCACAGAGTGTCCATGTTTGATCGCTTCAATGAATTACAGTTTCCGCCTAGGTTAGATTGTACCATGTAGAGTATGACCAGCTAAAGTGGATTTGTGTGATGAAATGTGCACTCTTTAAAAACAAAAAACATCATTTGTAATCGCTGAAGAAAAACAACATAATTATTTTCAATCTGAAAGTTCAATGATTAAAATTCACATACAGCACACTTCCTTCTTTGGAAGGGAAGTGTTACCGTTTAAAACAATCGGTGTCAAGGGTCATTATGAAAGCTGTAGAATATCCCACAAATTTGTGCTTACTTTGATTGCCACAATCAAAATAAGCCTGATATAAATGGGCACAAAATTAGTAACGAAACTGTTTGGCTGGATATTATTTTGTTTTATTCGTTTTGTGAAAAAATAGAATTACACACACATGCAGCTGTTGCAAACTGCTTACCTACCAAAAGAACAATTTGTGTGCACTTTATGCTCCGTACTTTTCTGAGTCCTGTGGGGGGAAAAATGCACGTCCCGGGATTTGAACCCACGACCAGTTTGGCTGGATTGTGTGTTTATTGAAAATAGAGAATGGAAGTGAGTTTGCATCTCAAAAAAAAAAAAATAATAATAATAATAATAATAATAATAATAATAATGTGATTTCCCATTGAAGGGGTTGTATTTTTTTGGTTATTGGAACCCACTGTTTGTTTCAATCCTACAATGTTGTTTTATTCAATTTGTGAAAAAATTGAATTACACACACGTGTATAGCTGATTGCAAACTGCTTACCGACCCAAAAGAAATATTTGTGTGCACTTTATGCTCTGTACTTTTCTGAGTCCTGTGGTGGGGGAAAAAAATGCACATCTACAGGCATCTTGGATGGGATTTGAACCCACAACCAGTTTGGCTGGACTGTGTGTTTATTGAAAATAGAGAATGGAAGTGAGTTTGCATCTCCCAAAAACAAAATGTAATAATAATAATGCGATCTCCCTTTAAAAGAGTTGTATTTTTTGGGTAATATATACCATCAAACTAACCTGTGAAAATTTCATTTGAAAAGGTGGTAGCGTTTTTGAGGTATTGCTGAAAATCTGGAGCGGTTATGTCCACGCAGGAAGAATAATCTGCAATTGGAAAACAAAATGAGAAATGCTTCTCAGATTCAAATTTTATTGGATAAAAACTGATATCTTTTTCCGTAACCACATTACTTCAAAGTGAAATGTTTCCCAAAATGTTTTAAATTATAAGAAGCTGCTGTAGTTCTTACCGAGTAGGTTTTTATTGCCATTATTTTTGTGAGTAATTACCCAAATGTATACCTTCCCTTTAAAGAAAATACAGTATAATTTTGACTTTGCTTCACTGATGTACATGTATCCTGTAAATTTGCAAATTAGGGCACTCAGTAGAGAGGGGTCCAAAAGACAGCCAGCATGACTGCCCCTGGCAATCTGTCTGGCTTTTGAGCATCAAATCATGTCTTATATTACTTGATTCAGAGGATACATTTTCAATTTGATGACTGCAGACAAGTACATTTGTATGGATTCATTTTCATGCTGCGTTTGACTGTTGATTGCTTTTATGTGACTCTTTTAATCCTCAGTACATCAGTTATATTTAAATGTAGGCCCAGTTAAAGAAAGAACTAACAATTGGATAGGGTCCTGTTAACATGGTTAGAAAGAGGTTATACTAGTCAAGACTTTGTTTTCGTTTAAAAATTAAATGGTGTATGTACGACACTGGTAAGATTGAAAAACAAACATGTTTACAGATTTGCACTACTTTGGTATAAAGACGGTTCTCTGGAAATATTTTTGCTTGAAACGCTATGAAGTTCTTGATAAATAAGTAAAAAACAATTAGTTGTGATCTCGCAAGACCAAAACTTGATGTTCTCAAACAGTAAAAAAAAATATTTTACTAAAGATTTTCACTTTTTTCTTGTGACTCCAGTGACTGATTGAGCCTAAATTTTTAAAGGTTTGTTATTTCATGTATGTAAGTGTCGTACTGTAGGTCTTGAGACATTGCTTGACTCTTTTATTAAATAATTTTTTCATTAAGGTCTGGGTTTCGGACCTTCATGAGCAACAGGGAGCTGTTGATAGTATAAAACATTGTGAGAAACGACTCCCTCTGAAGTAACGTAGTTTTTGAGAAAGAGGTAATTTCTCACTAAAATAATAAAAGACTTCTAGCTAGAAGCCTTTTATTCCTATCTGAAAGCACACAAATTTGTACAACAAGGGTGTTTTTTCTTTCATCATTTTCTTGCAACTTCGATGACCAATTGAGCCCAAATTTTCACAGGCTTGTTATTTTATGCATATGTTTGGAGGGATACACCAAGTGAGAATACTGGTCTTTGACAATTACCAAACGTGTGTAGTGCCTTTAAGTGACAACATCCAAATCAGTTATATTTTGTCAGGGATTATGTACACATTCATAGCTGGCTTAAATTCGATTGCCGCAATCAAAATAAGTAATAGGTACATTGTATTTGTTGGCCTTAAATGCTATACTTTGATGGTATTTCAGATTATATTATTTTTTCTGAAGGATTAGTACTGGTATGAAGAATATACTACAAGTAAGTGGGTGACTCAGTCTCTTTTTAACATTTCACACTCTTAATTAAATGAAATGAAATGAAATGAATAACTTAATGAAATGAAATGAAATGAATAACTTAATGAAATGAAATGAAATGAAATGAAATGAAATGAAATGAAATGAATAACTTAAATTTGTACATTGCCAGGCCTAGCTTTCATGTGCATACACCCTGAAAGATGGATCTTGTTGTGAATTTCCTTTACACTTTAGTGCCCTCCGTTAGAGTGTGTGGTCCGTGGGATTGTAAAATAAGTTAACGGTTTGAAGTCCAAGGTCTATAGATTTCTATCATTATCAATTAACCTTGCTCTACCTTGGATATTCAGTGCTATTTGTATTTGCACAGCATAACTGTGTATATGGATCTTCTTCTTTTTTTTTCAATTTGAAAAGCAAGCTACCTTTCTCTGACTGGTCTGTTTCTCCAATGGAGCGCCATTTCAACTTCATTTTCTCCTTTTACCTGACAATTTGAAAAGCAAGCTACCTTTCTCTGACTGGTCTGTTTCTCCAATGGAGCGCCATTTCAACTTCATTTTCTCCTTTTACCTGACAATTTGAAAAGCAAGCTACCTTTCTCTGACTGGTCTGTTTCTCCAATGGAGCGCCATTTCAACTTCATTTTCTCCTTTTACCTGACAATTTGAAAAGCAAGCTACCTTTCTCTGACTGGTCTGTTTCTCCAACTGAGCGCCATTTCAACTTCATTTTCTCCTTTACCTGATAGCTTGATTTGATTATGTTCTTGTTACATTTGCTGTCAATCACTTGTTTTATCTGTTTCACTTAGTATTTCTTTGGTATTCTGTAATATTCCATTTGAATTATGTTAAAAGCAGTGGCATACCGGTACCCAGATGGGGGTCGCATCAGAGGGGCTAGAGTCCCCCCGCTCACAAATGAATAGTTTGATATGTTAAATAGCCCCCCCCCTCCCCCCCCCCCCCTCAAAAGTAAAAAATAAATATATAAAAATTATTTCTTTTCCTCCGCTTGACCCCCAAATGAAAATGTCTGGTTACGCCACTGGAAGCACCTTTCATGGCTTCATCTTTGAAAATGCTTCCATTTCTTGTACCTCAGTTACTTTAAAACGTAGAAACACACAGGATTTAAATTGAACCAAAAGTTGATGAAAATCAGACAGTGCAATCTCCAGGAAATGTAATATTGAATGTTTTCTTCCATTGAGCTGTGTGCCAATCGTGTCTGCAGGAAGTCCAGGCTATGTGGCTCTTTTGTGAACGTGTGATGTCATACCCTGTAGTATGTACAGGCCTAGAATTAAATGGAGGCCACAGAGACCATGGCCTCTGTTGCCCTGGTCTTGGCCTTGGTGCCCCTTCAAAGGTTTCCCATAGACTTTATTGCTAATGGGAGTGCCGTTTGCAAAATTAAATTGGCCTTGCCCTCTCACAGATAAAATTCATGGCTTGTACATGTATAAATGTGTCTCTCCATGCCAGCACCAGGAACTTCGTGCCAAAAATCAAAACTGGATCAAATAGATAAGATTAAAAGCTTTCCAATGACACTTATTAGGCCTATAAGCTTTAGGTATTTCTCAACATACATGTATCATATATAGAATATTTAAGACGTCACATCACATTGATATTAACCCTTTAGAGACCACAGAAAATTTCAGGCTTGTACATGTACATGTATGTGTCTCTCCATGCCAACACTAGGAACTTCCTGCCAAAAATCAAAACTGGATCAAATAGATAAGATTAAAAGCTTTCCAATGACACTTATTAGGCCTATAAGCTAAAGGTATTTCTCAACATAATATCATATAGAATATTTAAGACGTCACATCACATTGATATTAACCATAGCGGCCGCAAGCGGCTTATACCAAAATGCCCATAGCAGCTGCAATCGGCCGCAACACTTGAACTATTTCCACTCAAACAAGAGTGCCAAAGAAAAGGTATCGGACCGAATTGACATTTTCCAATGTTTCCCTGTTCACATAGAATGTACAAGTCTTAAACAAAACCACATATTTCTGTTTCTTAATCATTTTCCTGAAATTTTTCCTGAAAATAACGGGGCAAAAAATCAACAAGATTAGCCATATCTGGCCGTATGGTGATGATTATTCAGAAATGAATGGTCTCTTAAGGGCTAGGGCTGATGTTTGGGTTGTGTTCACTTTTAATGCCATTTCAGTATTTCTGAGAACAACTTGATTTTGGCATGGGGTGTCACAGATACTTGTCACTTAAATTGTCATTTGTTTTTCCTTCCTTTTTAAACAGGAAACATTCCAGCTATTTTAGTTACATCAGAAACTGGCCAGCACATTGTCTCCCTCCTGGAGAATGGCACCAATGTCCAGCTAGAATTTGCCGTCGGATCCAAGATCATCAAGAGCGTCCAGATCAAGAAATCCTCGGTGCTCTTCGTGTCGGTGTCCTTCATCGTTTTAATGATCATCTCCCTAGCCTGGCTGGTGTTTTACTACATCCAGCGCTTCCGGTATGCACAGGCAAGAGACAGGACACAGGTGAGTCCACACTGTGATAAATGGTTCCATGAGGTAGATCTGACCATGAGAGGGTTTTTCCTTAAAGGGGCTGTTTCATTTTGTTTTCACCGGACAAATTGGTGCGTGGAATTTTCATCAACGGCTCATTTTGGCTCGTAATAGTTAAAGGCATGGCGACGGATAAAATCGCTTCTTAACAAAGAGCGTGGTGAACAATTTGAATTGAGAACTCATTGTTTCTGCTGGTCATTCTACAGTTGGTCAGAGGTCAGAATGCCATGCACCATATTGGTCAGTGCAAGTGTGAAGTGATGGCCACTTTAAAAGGAATGACACGTGATTGATGATAATTAAAAAAAACTTCAAAAATATCAAACTAGTACTTCGTGTACTTGGTTTATTCGTGTAGTTGGTACAAATACTGTGCTAATATTTAATTTATGAGGGAAGTCTCTGCTTAATATACTCCCTACTTTGAGAAAATTAAATTAGGCAATTTTATGCGAAATTGAAACAGTTGCTAGCAAGACAGCTGTTATAGATTAGAAATAGATCATTCCCGCTGGTGATCCACTTCAGGGTTGTGTGGTGAAAGAGAATTGGAGTGTTTTTGTTCTATTCACAATTTTTAGGTTTTTTTTTAGGTGTTTTTTTAAAGCAATTCAGGCCTGGAATTTCATCTATGAGAGGGCACGGCCATTTTCATTATTCAAAGGGCATAGTTTCTGTTGAAAAATAGTTTTTAAGTTCATGGGAAACTTTTGAAGGGGCACCAAGGCCAAGACCAGGGCAACAGAGGCCATGGCCTCCTTGTAATTGCAGGCCTGCAATTGCACACACACAAAAAACCCATTTGTTTCATTACATGCATCCCTTTAAAGGTAGGGTCATAGATTGGTTTTTGTCAACGTAATGCTGATTTTTAGTCAAAGTTGTAAAGACAAATACAGTCAAAGTCACATGTGAAAGTCACATGAATACAGTGTCTACTTGCTGAGAAAACAGCAAAAAACTATCTCGGTATTTTCACAAGAATGTCAAATCCATCCACGTTTAGCGAAGTGACAGCGGGTACCAACCGCACATGGACACCAACCCTCAGAAATCTGAGAAACGATTCATGCATGAATCATTTATCAGTTTTTATCAGTTTCAACCATATTACTTCGAAGGGAATCCTTTCTCAAAACAGTTAATACTATCAACAGATGCAGCGCTTCTAGTTAAGTTTTTATGGTCATTAATTTTTGGAGTACTTACCACAGTATGACCCTACCTTTTAAGACTACATGTATCGTGCAGTTTGGGAATAAACCTTTATTAGACAGAAATTCATATTATTTTCATTCATCACTGTCTTTATTTTTTAAACCCTAATGCCGGTTGTTATGACGTGCATGGCCTGCTCACGCAAGTGATGACGCACGTTTATTTGATTCAATCAGTCATGTGTCTTCTACATGGGTTTTTAATCCGAAAAGACTTTCATTGTAATGAATAAGTTCTTAACAAATATCTAGGAATGCTGGAAACACAAATGGGTAATTTCTTTTCTGTTGGTGATGTGGAGAACTTGTTTGTAGTTATTGATACAAATTCAAGGACCAGTCCTTTTATTTTAAGAAACACGATGAGAGCTATCAGCCTAACTGCTCTCGTTAAACTATTGAGGAGAGCTGTTTGCACTCCTCAGAAACAAACTTCGCACATCAGTCTAAAAAGTTAAATTAAAGCAAGATTTTATAAAAGCTGAATGTTCATGATGTTTAATATAAGCGTAGAAGTACCTCTGACAATTCACATATCACAGGAATGGATTGGCAGAGAGTTTAAAGTGTTGTTCAGTCATGTGATTTCTCACTATTTTCTCAAAATTTCCTTAAGACTTTAAATTTTCTTGAAAGAAGTAAAGCAGCTACCAAAGGGAGAAAAGAAAAGTCAATGTTGTAAATTTGTATTTGTGGTGATGCACAGAGTCTGCAAACCTCCTGAATTGTAAGCACAGAGTCTGTGAACCTCCTGAATTGTAACCACAGAGTCTGCAAACCTCCTGAATTGTAAGCACAGAGTCTGTGAACCTCCTGAATTGTAAGCACAGAGTCTGTGAACCTCCTGAATTGTAGCAGCTGAGAGGTTCTGGATCTAAGATAAGGGGGAACCCAGGCCCAGAAGCTATTTTTCAGGAATTTTCACATTTTCCAAATCTCATCCCTATTTGTTAGGCAACCATAGCAAACAAGCGCTTGCAAATAAAATTCTGTTTTTCCCCCAATTTTTTTTACAAATTCACTTTAAGTTTGAAGGAGTGTTTTTTTTCTTCTCAGTCCTATGATAAGGTTAAAGGGTCTGCATACGTTTGTTAATGACTCTGAATTAATGGCAATAAAAACGTACTTGGTAAGAAGTACAGCAGCTTTGGATAGTATAATGCATTTTGAGAAACTTTTCACTTCGAAGTACTGCGCTTATAGAAAAAAGATATCACTTTTGATCCCCCCAAAATTTGAATCTGAGAAGCGTTACTGCAGTAATGTTTCTCAGATTGTGTATTCCAATTGCAGAATATTCTTCCTGCGTGGACATAACCGCTCCAGATTTTTCGGCAATATCTCAAAAACGCTACCACCTTTTGAAATGAAATTTTCACAGGTTAGTTTTATGGTATATATCTTCAACTATATAGGATTGAAACAAACAGTGGGTTCCAATTACCAAAGGTATACAATCCCTTTAAGGAGTATGAAGGAGTGTGTGTATGATTGCACGTTCGCACTCCTTAAAAATGATGGTCTGTAGTGTACGTGCTGCTTAACAGGAATCCAGCTGACCTCCAGGCAACCTCAGGAGGGTTGGATGGTAAAGACATCTGCTGTAGAATTCAGGTTATGGGTTTGAATCCTGGCCAAGGCCCTGGTGTTATTATTTTTGACCCACAGGACTTTCATGAGCATATTAGGCCAAGTAAAAAAATACACCAGTTGATCGTCCTGGTTTTTTTCCCCCAAAAGAGTAGGTTGAGGGCACCAGCCTATATTAAATTTTATTTGTTATTACTTTTCAAGGAGGAAAGCTGAGGCCTCAGTGCCCTTTCAAAAGTTTCCCATTGACTTTTAAAGATTTTAAAATGGAAGTGCCCTTCCCAATATGAAAAACGAACTTGCTCTCTCAAAGATGAAATTCCTGTCCTGCTCGAAAAAGTCCTTTAGAAAATTTAATTTCCCTCATAGTGGTGCCCTTTACTTGTGAAAAAGATTTATTGCCTGTGCATGAATAGAGGATCAGGTTTGGCCCAATTTCATGGCACTGCTTACCGTAAAGCAAAGAATCGGCGCTTACGGAAGCAGGGAATTCTGCGGTTATGTCAAGCGTATTTCACAGGCTAGCAGAGAGTGTTTGCTTGTGAGCTTGCGTACTCCACGTTACTGGGCATTCTTCACTGACAAAGCTAGCGCAGAAATTCGGCGCTTGTCCTGTAAGCGAAGAATGGTGATCGCAAGCGCAGACTTCGGCGGTAAGCAGAGCCATGAAATTGGGACCTGTTATTATCTGCTGATAAGGTCCTTACAGCATAATTGTTGACACATGCACAACATGCACAAAGTACACCTTACATTAAACTTGAAAGTTTAAAGACATGGAATGACTCAACAGTCATTAGACCTGATTTCCCTGGCCAAGGAAAGTCATCAAAAAATCAATAGATAAAATGTCTGGTAACTCAACACCCAAACTGGTGCTCTCTGACAAGATTGCAAATTTGATACCCCCTCTGATTGTCAGAACAGGCAGGGTCCTTCGGTTTATGATGATGTTATTATAATAAGCGCTTGAAAAGTTATAAAATGTTACCTTTTTTCACAGATTATAGACCTTTCTATTGTTGAAAAACAAACTGCACTGGTTGGCATGGCCGGCAAAAATGTTGTTGTTTTTAAACCATTTAATCATGTTAACAGATACAGTTGTAACCAAATTCAACATTTCTGCAAACTTTCAACAACAAAAAAAACATCCCATGATTGGTTGCTTTGTTTCAAACAAATTCAGCTCTAATTTTGAATATTTGTGAAACAGCTGTTTTTGCTTTGCATTTATAGCTTCCCATAGTTTTCCAACATTGGTTGGCAAAAACTTGGGCTGTGACTTAGCAGTAGAAAGGTCTACATGTATTATGATATTACTAGTCCGCCATCTTGGGTCATGTTCCCCGTGTACAGTACCCGTCAACTGATTCTTATTAAAATATGAAGAAAGGAGTCAGACTATTACACCTTCCAGCCACTTTAAGGCCGTATCCGAATTGGCGACTACAGCTACGGCTTCGACTGTTGCTAAGGGTGTTGCTAAGGACGTCCTATTCTTCATGATGAAGCGGAAATCTAGCCGTGGCTGTAGCCGCCAATTTGGACACGGCCTATGGTTAATTTGAATGAAAAATGCTACACAAAATGTATCAGTTGCTAAGTGACAATATTAGCATTTAGTGTGCACAAAATATGTTTAGTCTACTTGTTTTGCTGGATGCTAAATTGTTGGACGAAATCGTTCGCTGGATGTCTAAACCATGTTGAAAGTGTGTAGTTATGTATGCAGCAGAGGCCATCAATGCTCCTCGCAAAAATAATTTCCCAAAACAGGCACTTCCTCCAAAAAAACAAAACTGGCATTAGTCAGTTGCTCATTGTTCTTTTGTTTATTTAAAAAAAAAAGTAATACTAATAATTTAGGGGGGGGTACCGAAATACATAAGAGCACAAAATAGTTCGGTAAGTTTCAAGCAGACATGTGCATTTCTATTTCATCAGGATTGAGAATGAAAGTGTAGTGTTTCTTGTTGAAATTGTCATGAGATTTTCACTTATTCCCCCTTTAAAAATGTATACAAAAAGTGACAACTATTCTGGCTCCATTAATGGCAATGTGCTAGGGATTTTCTGTGTGAAGAAGATCCTCGTTACCATGGCAACGCACCATCTGTGTGCATTTGTATACATTACACACATTATGATATTCTAACTGTTCAAATAGTTTACCTTCTAGTAGCTCTGTTGCCATGGTTACCTTCACTGTCTCTCCAGTTGAACTATCAGCCGGCTAAATCAGCCCAAGTGGGAGATTAAAAAGTGGCAAAGCAGCAATGATGGTTTTGTGGTTTTTTTTTTTGTCCTGTTATGATGGGAAGCTGCATCTCAGGTCTTTTTTGTCCTCGGGGGAAGTCTTCCTCGCAAGGTTAAACCTCCAATCATGGCTGAAAACGTGATGTGGGTGTAATTGTGCGCTTTTCAGTTTGGCTTTGTGCATGTCCAGTATGATTGCTCAAGCCAAAGGGTAGCAGGGGTGGTGGGGGGAAGTACATGTAGGGGGTTAATAAAGCCCCATGTCTGTGTTTTACATAGTTGGGATAATCGTAACCCTCGATCCTCTTGACTGTCAAAAACTGGAGAGTTACGACAAACCATACGTCAGAATTTGGCAAAATTTGTTGACTTTTTTTTTCAACATTTGAAATGTGTCCACAAATGAATCATGTAAAATGTTGGAGAAACAAAAACCATGAAAACATTTGCCAAATTTTAACACATGTTCTGTCGCAGCTCTTAGGTTTAAGGGAAGTGACCAAGAGGTACAATTATGGCAGAGGTTGTTGTAACCAAACCCTCCCCCAGCGTCCCAATTTCTCTGTTTTTTTTGTAATTGTGATAACCGTAACCCTCGATCCTCCCAACATAGACCACAAAGTTACGAGAAACCATACGTTCCATTTTGGCAAATTTCGTTTGCCCTTTTTCAACATTTGAAATTTGTCCACTTGAGTCATGTAAAATGTTGGGAAAAATAGGGAAAGAATTTGCCAAAATTTAACATATGGTCCATTGTAGCTCTTAGGTCTAGGGGATGTGATCAATTCTGTACATTTATCGCAGAGGTTGTACCCAAATCTTCCCACTCATGTCCCTCCAATCCTCCCCCCCTCCCTGCCATCTCCCTGACAATTACTTTAAACAAATTTGTAAATTATGATGCCCTTTACATTATAGTAGAACTTCTTTCCATTACATCTGTTTTTTAAGGTCATGACAGAACGATTAGAGAATGACAAATGATTAGTGAATGTGGTTTTCATCGCTGAGTGTCACTCTCGGTCAGTGAATCAATCCAAGTCATGTGAGGATGTTTCCCCATCGTAATTGTTTATTCAGATCTTTGGAAAATAATCATAAAGGAAGCTGTCCGAATGTTAAGCAGTCCAAGCGCGTCCTTGAATAGTAATGAATCAGTTTTTTTGTATTAAGGTGTTGGTTATAGACTCTGCAAGTCTCGCGCGTATCGGAACGAGAAAACACGTCAAGCGAAGAACTTTTTTTTCCCTAAAAATCAAATCTTTGTTTTAAATTAAATCTAATGACAAACTCTGAATGACAAAAATACTCATTACATGTTTATACAATCAGTTTTAGTTTGTATAATAAATACATAAATAATGTGTTAATTATTATTGAAACAAAATTAAAACTCTGGGACAAGGATGCTTAATTGATCTTAACTTTTCAGAAACCCCTTATGCGGATTCGTGATGGTCACACAGGCATAAAATTAACACTTGGCGCAGTTTGTAGAGGACGTTGGCGCCTCAACAACCATAGACTGCAATGAAAAAGGCTTCCCGTTGCAATTACAGCATCTGGCGATTATCATCGCGCATCCAAAACAAGCGTTTACATAAGTTTTGTGATCGGAGGTGTTTTGCCATAACCGGAAGCTGATGTCAAGTTTAATTCTCGGGTTTTCTTTGTTATATTGTTGAATTGATTTTACTTTCATATTTTTTTATAACTAAGTGTTACATTCCCAACAACATATATATTTGTCATGGTCATAAATCAAGTTAAACTAAAATAATTGACAAAACAAAATCTTGCCCACGTAAATCTCCATATGGTTGGGACCACAATGGTCCCGGAAGTTCAAATATGCGCGAGACTTGCACAGTTTATTGAAACACTGATGACCTAGTCCCTTTTGGTTAGTTTTCCTGGAACTTTTGTCTGTGTCCATCCACCGCAGTTCGAAGCCATATGTTACTTGCCTCATCATATGGTAACTCTACGTCAAACACAACATTTATTATTGCTCCATTTCTTGCTCCAATTTCGATACCTGATATATGCTTGGAACCATGCCAAGTCTTGATAGCTCTGCTGTGCGGTATCCCGCCCCCATCAAAATCATGCGAGACCTTGAACTGGTTAGGTTTGATGAGTTTGTGATGCCAAGGGCTAGCTTCGCCATAAAGCAAGGTGACTTTGGCTTTGCAGCGATCAATCCAAATTAAATTACAAAACAATCTTAATTAAGTTCATGATGAGTTTCATAACAAATTAAATGAATTGAATGCTGTAATTGTGTGATCGATATAGGATGTGCGCCATACTGCCTTGACCAATAGGCCTATGTCTGTTTGAATCGGCCATTATCTCTAAGCTTCAAGACATAATGCAAGATCCGACCCATCCACTTCATTCTTCAGTGGTTGTCAACATACTTCCTTGAGCGGGCATGTAGAGTGGATCGGCCACAGGCCTAATTAAAATGTGCCAACTTAGTCCCAGAAGTTTGAATACTCCCGCTAGACTTGCACAGTCTATTATTAGTAATTCTTGAATCTGGATTTCCCCCTTTCTTATATGGACAGTTTAGAACTTCAGGGGAGAAAATTTTTTCCACAGCCTGCTGTGATGGGAATTGAACCCAACACCTCGCACATTCTTGAGAAGATTTTTTTAATTTTTTATTCTGGCTGTGAAGCCAAGGATTCTTAGAAAACTTAATCACTATACTAGCCAAGAATCCCATGGTGAGAAGACAATCAAGGAAGTTCTAGTTTTAGATGTGGGAGGGAAACCCCAGAGAATTATTCCAGGGAAAACCCATGCAATCAAGTAGGGTCTGAAACCCCAATCCACATAGTGCCCCCGGTGGGATTGGAACCAGGGTCCTAGAGGTGGAAGGTGAGGAAAATTACCACGACGCCACCCCCCTTAAGATGTCGCTATCAAGCTTGCCTGCGAATGAGAGGCCATTTTTGGTTTAATGTTTAATGTACTAAATGATTCATGGAGCTCACAAAGATGATTTAATCTTGCAAAGATTAATAATTAATTTACTTCACTGATGTACAGTGCAGTGATGAAGCACAATACTAAGTGCTTTCGGAGTATGCATGCTGAGAAAGATCCACGCGCACATTTCAGCCAGCTGTGATTTTTGTTCAAGTAATGAGCAGAAATCTGTCGACTGTATCTAATAATACATACATGAACATATGTGACATTTAGTTCAACAGAAAGTACTTCATTGGTTGGGGTTGTTTTTTTTCTTCGGGAAGACAAAATGAACTACTTTCCTCTTAGTTTCAATAAACACACCATTCAACCAACCTGTGCAGAGCTGCAAACTTTCCCTGATTGTGCATAAAGTTCCCTGAAAATAAACCAATCTTTCCATGTTCTAATGAACACATTTGAAAGTCTCCCTGATTATGGAAACTTTTCCACGATTATATTCCATGCAATTCTTAATATCCCCTTTACAAAATCTCCCTTATTGCAAGATGCAAATGTTGGCAGCTCCGCCTGTGTAATGTCATCAAATTTGGTTTTATCAAGTTATCAACCACAAGGGAAACTGGGTAAATTTGAATTAATTTGGGGTTGAACAAAGAAAAATTTACCAGAGCGGAATTCTAACCTGCGGCCTCTGGATTAACATGCTGGCTCTCTACCATCTGAACTATCTCGCCTAATATTTTGTCAGTATTTTGTTTCAGGGGTTCCAGCATCCAGGTGGAGGTCACAGGTTCAAGTCCCGCTACGGTCAATTTTCAACACAAATTTGTTTTTGACTTATCATGATTTCTGCTTATTTCAATTCAGCAATCAAAAGCACCACTGGTTAGGGGAGGGGCTTGAAATAAAGATTGCACAGCCACACAGTTTTCAGAATGCGAAAGAGGACTCTTGAGGGCGCTATTGTGACCTGGGTTTTGTTTTTGGGGGGAAGTCGCCATTTGCAAAAAAATACGAGTTAACAATTAATGTGTCCTTATGATCAATTTATTACTATAACAAATGGTGCATGAAAGGGTTCAATATGACAGTACTTTAGAAATATTTCTCTAGGTTATTGGATCTGGTATCTTAAATCAGTATTAAAGGCACTGGACACTATTGGTAATTACTCAAAATAATTGTTAGCATAAAAACTTACTTGGTAACGATCAATGGAGAGCTGTTGATAGTATAAAACATTGTGAGAAACGGCTCCCTCTGAAGTAACGTCGGTTTTGAGAAAAAGGTAATTTCTCAGTAAAATATTTGAATTCATTTTGAGACCTCACGTGTGAGGTCTCGAAATCAAGCACCAAGCACACAACTTCGTGTGACAAGGGTGTTTTTTCTTCCATTATTATCTCGCAACTTCGATGACCAATTGAGTTCAATTTTCACAGGTTTGTTATTTTGTGCATATGTTGAGATACACCAAGTGAGAAAACTGGTCTTTGACCATTACCAAAGGTGTCCAGTGTCTTTAAAGCTTTCGGAAACTAATATTTGTCTTTCCATGCTTTCAGAGTGCATCTGTGAACAATGAATACAGATACACAAGCTGTGATTTTATTCAAATAGTGAACAAAAAAATCTGTATCTAAAAATACATTTTGTGACATTTAATACTTTTGGAGTCAATTAAAAAACAGTCATGTTTTTTTGCAAAAATGCAGCCAAGCACAATAGCTTTTTCCCACCCCTAATTCCAGCTGGCTGTAGTGTGTAGGCTGTCCATTTCCTTATCGATATTCAGCATAGAATAGCCGGTACATGTCATCGACGACTCCCCAAAGATAATAACAAGGCCTTTGGGGGTTTCTCGACTCACTGTGAGCGATGAGGATGATAGAAAAAAAAAGTGGGGGGGACTATCATGCATTTTGCATCCATATTGATTATCTGTAGTCGATGCTGCCTTGGCAGTTGCTGTGTTTAATTAAATACAATTTACATGTACATGACGGGCTGCTGTTCCATCACGCCGTTGACATTCAAACAGGAGAAGGAGAACAAATATATTGTGAATATTGAAAAGAAGAGTAATGGTTTGTTCTCCAATTTTCTTGGTACGTGATTTTTATGCGCAACGAGAAGTGCTGCAACTCATTGCATGTTCTATTTATATGTACACTGTAATGTATAATGGGAGAATATTCGGCAATAATGTACTGTGCATGTATTTTATCAAACTTTTATTTCAAAATTTGTACAGGTTCTTTGAAGACCAGCCTGAACGAAAACAGCAACAAGTGATCTTTGCTGAAATTCACTTATAATGTGTTCAATCAGTAAGGAAATTGAGTTCACATGAGATTAAACAGATTTTAATAGTGAACAATCATTTTGAATACCCTTCTCTGGTGCTTTTCAGAAAGATTTGCAAAAAGCGCCGTGATGACATCACTCATGTTATGTCATTTCAGTGGCGGCGGAACACTTTTAAAAGTGGGGGGCCCTTTTTTTTGCATTGTGTATTTTATTTCCATTTGCACAACATAGGTATGTTGGCACACACCGGCTATGTTGGGCTATTTTGGGGGTACAAAATAGACCCACACATGACTCTGACGGTCTTCCAGGAGTAGAGTAGACCAATCCCTAAAAGAAACCGTCAAATTTGGCCGTTATCGAGCATTTTCAAATAACTAGTTCACATGATTTATCTGAACCAATTCTTTTACGCAGATAAATCACAAGATCTTTGGAGTTTATAGGATTTGAGGCATTGCACGGTGAGGTATCAATATATTTGGTTTGCGGTAACACCATGTGTGTATCTACTTGCCAGGTAGAGTTTGTTCTTAGAGAACTGTCTTGCTTAATTCTACTACCGCGGAGTAGATTGTTCGGGTGTTCGGGAGACTTCTCAGTTCTGAAAAGAACTGTCCTGCTTATTAACTATTACCTGGGAGTTATTATCTTTGGAGTTAATTTTACTTTCAGCGATCTAAAAAGTGTACTACTGAACCAATTTCAACCAGGGTTGCTTGGAGTATTGAGACCACATGACTATTAAAATAAAATCTTGACTATTGACCTGAAGACAGCGCAGAAAGTGGTTTATGAGAGTTGTTGATTTTGAATGTAAATAAATTATGGTGGTGTTTCAGTTGGTGTGTTGTTCATCCTACCTTTTACAGAAATCAAAACAGGACAAAACAAGGTCACAATATTGCACCAAACTACACGTTTCACTTTCAGATATAAAAAATGTACAGGGCAGCGACCCACACCACCCGGTACTGAGAGCTACATTCTACCTTGCACTTCAAAAAAGGACATTACAGTGTTGACTTGTTTTTAATTAAGATGGATTTTAAACAATTTATGGGTGTGATGAGCTAGCACACATCAGTGATTCTGTGCAAATCAAGGAACCTCCAATGTCGAGACCCAGCACAATGAATTTGAAGAAAAAAAAAACTTTCGCGGTAATATGCACCATCATGTTCAGGCGTGCTATTAAAACTAATTTACCATCGCACCAGTCCTCAGTAAACTTTGAGAAACCTAATTTGCAAAGTGAATTAGGGCCTACGTGATGGTTATGTTCATGGACGGTGAAACTTGTTTTCAAAGTGAAACACAATTGTCATTATCATCGGCGTTTATACGAATCAGCAAAAATTTCCCTTGAAAAAATCATCGAGAACCACAAACTAGAAAAAGAAAAGGTAACACTATCGATTTAACTATAGGAATCAAACTTTAATAATAAAACAAGAATAATTTTTTGTTTGGGGGGATAAAAAAACAAAACTTGAAGAAAACCCAAGTCAACAGTTACTCGATCGCGCAACATTGCATTCGAAAGGCACTGTCGTAGTCCGCTGGGCTACGTGGGAATGATAAAAAAGATTTTAAAATACTATATATAATGTCACATACAAATCATGTAGTCGTGTACGCGTCAACAGGGGGAGGGTGGGGTCAGTTACTCGATCGCGCAACATTGCATTCGAAAGGCACTGCCGTAGTCCGCTGGGCTACGTGGGAATGATAAAAAAGATTTTAAAATACTATATATAATGTCACATACAAATCATGTAGTCGTGTACGCGTCAACAGGGGGAGGGTGGGGTCGTTTCGCATCATTTTACCATTGCTGGTAAAATATGAGCTGCTTAACTAAATAAACTAGAAATATTTTCGGGGCCTAATAAAGATGACCATCGGGGTTATTATCAGATGTATATGGTGAGCCTTATTAGAATGGGAGACTACATTTAAAAAAACATGTGACACTACATTGCGGCTAAGGCTGTAACTGCGGCTGGTGCATGCTAACGGCTTCTAGTGGGAATAACGCACGGAGAAACGTTGTGGCGCAGCCGGGATTCCGGAACCAGCCCGCTATAAAGTCAGCCTATTTTTACACCTGATCGCTAGTCTCGTGTGTGCTGGTTAATGGCCCGGGCATGCGGAACACTACTCGCCCCAGCGGTGACTCGCACTGCAGGACTGGTGAAATGTGCATCGTGGGCCATTACTATTAACTATAATCTATTGTCCGGGGATGGCAACTCGCCTACGTTTGGCGTTAATTGCTATGTTATATGAATAAGATTATTTTTAGAAATGTAAAGGTGTGTATAATATTACAAACGGGGTTGTCAGTGAACCATAATTTGGTTTCAATAGCTCGATAGTGGGGGGGGGCAAAATGACTACATTTTCAAAAGTGGGGGGGCAATGGCCCCCCGCCCCCCCGGTTCTGCCGCCGGTGTGTCATTTGCTGGAGCTCCGTTTTTTATAGCCAATTTGTTGCAATAACAAAGCATCATCCCACAGATGACGTCAAAGAATTGTCATTTTTACGCATACATGTACTGTCAACGGCAGAAGTTAAGCTACTTATTCAAAACCTTGAGGTTGGGGTCTAATTTTTTGATCGATAATTACAAATTATTAAGAAGTGTACAAATATCAAAATTACAATTAAATGATAGACAAACACATTATAAACAAGTTTAAATAGCATTCCTATTAAAAACATTTACACTCAAGTAGCTGTTCAACAAAACAAGTAATGTGAAAGCAAGGTTTTGCCAAATTAAGGAGATCCAAATTTAGTTTACGTATGACAATAATTGCTCCTTTTCAAAAGTGTCTGAAAAGTGGCCAAATTCAGATGCTATCAGAATCATGATAGACCCTTCCGGCTCAAACTTTCAGGCTCAAAATGTCCTTAGTGACGAGGCAGTTCAACATGTCCAGACTTCAGAATTGTAGTAATTCTCCTGAGTTGCTAATTTATCCTGATAAATTGCTAATATATTGGGTGACCCCGACTTCAAAACAATTTATGAGTATGAATATTACATGCTCTTCTGCAAAATAATTGAGGTTACCCCCCTTTTATTGATCCACCCACACACTCCGTGGGGGATGGGAGGAGTGTTACGTCAGTTACAAATATATATAAAAGATTTATATTACAAGTTCACTTCAAGCACAGATTTACATCCAATCAATTTCTATCGTAAGATTTATGTTCAACTTAGAGTGCTTACAGGTACACAAAACCATTTTAATATGAAATGCCGTCATTCTTAAAGGCAGGGTATACTTTCGGTAATTGTCAAAGACCATCCTCACTTGGTGTATCTCAACATTATGCGTTAAAGAACAAACCTGTGAAAATTTGGGCTCAATTGGTCATAGAAGTTGCAAGAAAATAATGAAAGAAAAATAAGAAAAAAACAGCCTTTGATCTTGTACATAAGTATAGGTATGTATCTATTTTCTTGTAAGGTCTATATCACAGAGCTCCAGTCTCAAGAAAATCTACACTTGACCACGTCTTGTAGATCAGTGTAGGTCTTGTAGATCAGTGGACCGGAAATAATTATACAAGACACACAAAATATTGATTTCTCTTTCTATTGGTCAAAGGGAAATTACTGTATTTTTTTGAGGCGGATTTGTGGGGTATTGGATTTCTATGAAATATCGTTCCAACGACCTGTTTTACATTTCTCAGTCCGTGACTGCTGGGAAAAACAAGAGCAAATGGTAATGATTTTAAGCTGTTAGACAGACCTTAATGTATTTAAACTCATACGCTCAAACGATGGTCGCCGACCATCGCATCAAAATTGCATTTTACTTTAAAATGAAACACCTGGCGAATCAATTTTACTGGATACTTTGGAATAGTATGTGATGCCATCACAGGGGATCCATGCACACCTGCACATAATGGCCAGGGGGAGGGGGGGGTCCCAAGCATAGGATCATTTACATGTAATGTTTTTTCAGTGCTGTTTGTACTTTATGTGTACATAATCTTTAATAATGAATGTTCTGAAAAACATGAGACTGCAGTCGTTTAGTTTGTGAGGTAATTTTTTTCCAAGCATGGGATCATTTACATGTAATGTTTTTTCAGTGCTGTTTGTACAGTATGTGTACGTTAGTAAATCTTTAAGGAAGGTTCTGAAAAACATGAGACTGCAGTCGTTTGGTTTGTGCGATAACTTTCCTGGGCCCAATTTCATAAGCAGACGTTTCCTGCATACGGAGCGAACATTAGAAGAATTCCTGTTTCGTAAACACTGCTAACCGTAAGTAAAGCAGAAGCATGCTAACTTGCCGGCGGTTTATGTCGGCAGATGAGTGACGCAATAATGCAAATCCATTCTGAATGTGCACACATGCTGTCAAATCTTCTCAATTGTTTACCAAATACACATTTTCTTACGCATGTTGTCTGCTACGGTTTGCTTACCGGTAAACATCAATGGGCCCTGATGCTAAAATTACTGGACTTTATGCCAGTGGTCCAAAAGATATTTGGAGTGCTACCTCCTAACAGCATTTTGTAATCAAGATTTATCTTCTTCTTTTTTCTTTTCTGCGGCACAATATTTCCTTTCATTTTCTCTTCTTTTTCTCATTTGAACTGGTTTTAGTTGACCTATAAATCATGTCATCACCTTTAAATGTCATACTCCCTGTGTTCACCAGCAATAGTGAATACTGATTTTTACCACAACAAAAGGGGGCCAGACTAATACTAATTTCCTCCCTGCCTCTGTTTGGTTACATTGATTGGAATGGGAGAGAAGAAAAAAACAAAAAAACTAGAAATTCAGTTTTTGTCATGTGACAAAAACAAGGTGTTCGTGGGGAGTGAATAGAGAGATTTCGCAAGGCTACGGATACACATACGGATACGGATACGTCAACACTTTGTGTGTTCACGTGACGCGTAACCGTGACTTCCGTGTTTTGCATGGACGTTAACAACGGATACGGGAGCTCATACACGTACGTTAAAAAACGGATACCGTTTTGCTGATTTTAGTTGCATTCTTGCCCTAGATTAAAAACTTTTTCCCCAGTATCGCTTTTAAAGGTCTCATTCATGATTTAGAAAAAATGTGTTAATCATTGTAAGCAAAATATGGGGGTAAAAATGCAGTATAAACATGGTCTCTATTTTGCCGTGCTTGCTTGAAACTTTCTTTGCACGCGTTTAACGTGTGGGTCCGAAAACGAACAGTTAAACACAATTATTATTCAAACAAATTATCCATCATAACAAGAACATACATAAAATGTTTTTGGATTTGTTTTGCTCGCAAAACCTATGCCAACGTGTGTCTATACTTTGGCCTAGGCCTGACACATTACTGTATGATTGCGAAACAAAATCTGACACGCATCCAACGTGAACAGATACGGTTATCGTATCTGTATCTGTATCTGTATCCTTACGCTTGCGAAACCTCTCTATTGAATGAATAGGTCACAACATTTTACCTTATCAATCCAATGCCTGGTCCAGGAGTTATTAATTTTTCAAAAAGTTAAACATCAACTTCCAGTTTGGACTGGAAGTCAGGGTCAAATAGGGGTTACATTTTGTGTAGCGCGTGTTTAGTTTATAAAAACGTTTTAGATGATGTATGGATTGTAAACCTCCAACGATTTGTTGAAACATTAACTTTCACTTTCCGGTTTGAACTGGAAGTCAAGGTCAAATGAGGTCACAGTGTGTAGCATTTCTTAAATCTTTGGAGCCCTTTCTGATGATGTATAGATGATAAAAATCCAATGAGTGGTACAGGAGTTATGATTTTTTCAAGTATTAAATTTCATCTTCCGGTTTGAACGGGAAGTCAAGGTCAAATGAGGTCACATTCTGTGTATTGTTTCTTAAGTTGTTACATACTTTCCCAATAATGTATAGATTGTAAAAATCCAATGTGTTGTTTAGAAGTTACAATTTGTTGATACATTAACTTTCACTTTCCGGTTTGAACCGGAAGTCAAGGTCAAATGAAGTTACAGTGTGTAGCGTTTCTTAACTCTTCGGAGCCCTTTCTAATAATGTATAGATGATAAAAATCCAGTGTGTGGTTCAGGAGTTCTGATTTTTTCAAATATTAAATTTCATCTTCCGGTTTAAACAGGAAGTAAAGGTCAATTGGGGTCACATTCTGTATATAGTTTCTAAAATTCTTACATACTTTCCCAACGATCAATAGATTGTAAAAATCGAATGAGTTGTTCAGAAGTTAAGATTTTTGTAAATATGAAATTTCTCTTTCCGGTTTGAACAGGAAATCAAGGTCAAACAGGGTCACAATTTGTGTAGCACGTGTTAAGTGTATTAAGACCTTTCAGGTGATGTATGGATTGTAAATATCCAATGTGTGGTTCAGGAGTTATAAAATTTTCAAAAAATTGAATTTTTCGCTCATTGTTTCTTTGTATATTGCACAGTCACGCCAAATGTATTATGTAATTATCTGATGAGTTTCAATGTTCAATTCAATTTTAATCTTGAGTTATGCCCCGAAATTCATTTTTTTATGAAAAACAAACAAAGGCAAACTTTGACCTTCCGGTACGACCGGAAGCAAAGGTCATACGATTTTTGCGTTAACTTTTGAAATGTAGCCCCAGTCTTGATCTGTCCGATGCTCAATTATGAACATCACAGCTTTCAAATTCAAGGAGATACAGCTAATAGCAAATGGTCATTTTTCAACTTTAAAACCCTTGTAATTCGACAGCTGATGACGTCATCATGGCGTCATCAAAACTGCCTTCCTCATATTGAGGTTCAATTGTCTGATGAGTTTCAAGGTTCAATTCAGTTTCAATCATGAGTTATGCTGCAGAGAAGAGTTCCGGGGAAGAAGAAGAAGAAGAAGAAGAAGAAGAAGGAGAAGATGGAGAAGAAAAAAAACAACAGAACAAAAACAAAGAGGTGTTCGTGCTTGTGTTGCACGAACACCTAAAAAAAAAAAAAGATGGCAACATTGAGATAAAGCTTTATAAGGCGACATTTGTCATCATTGATTCTTTTTTCTTCTTCTTAGAAACGACTGAGTCGTGCTGCCAAGAAAGCTATTGCCAAACTTCCCTCCAAACATCTTAAAGATGGTGATGATGTGAGTACTGTGCATCTTTATTATCATAATCATAACAAAATATCATTGTGTCAGTGCAAACAACGTTGTATTTCGCTCAAAATTGCCTGGATGTATGCACAAAACAAGTACGTGCCGAGATACGGCAGGTCGTGGCCGAGCGGTTAAGAGGACTGGACTCGAGCTCTGGTGTTTTTCATCAGCTGAGTGTGGGTTTCGAGTCCTGACACTTGTATCCTTGAGCAAGATACTTTACCATAATTGCTTTGTCCTTCGGATGGGACAGTAAGCCCTAGGTCCCGTGTACTAGGATTGGTAGTGCACGTAAAAGAACCCAGAACACTTATCGTAGAAGAGTAGGGGTTAACCCCGGTGTTTCTGGTTCACATAGCAAGCACCCTTGTTTACAGATTTGCTCAGGCTTGCGAGCTACAGTGATTAAGTTCACCTTTGAGGCATCATTACCAGAAATACATAAGAGTAATAATAATGATACAACGTTTTTGCACAACAATATATTTATAAATAGCATTTAGCATTGGTGTTTGACAGGGCTCATTAAATTCTGTCAAGTAAGAGCTATTTTTGAACGATTGGACCAAGTGCCTGGTAAGGGTCAACTGTGTGCAGTGTAAAGCCAACCATACCTGAAACGCCGGGGCAAACCCCTTCTCTTGATCTTAAGTGTACTGGATCAGGCCTTGAGCTTAGCTTTTGAAGGTGCACAGCCACTTTCCTCTGGTAAGGGGCACTTCTATGAGGAAAATTCAAATTTGTATTGGAACTTTGCAAATGGCACTACTGTAAATCAGTGTGCACCACGGCAATTGCTGTGAGTGCCGTGGGTAAGTTCAAGGCCTGCTAGGTTCTTATATATGTATCAACGCAACCTGTGGCTTTACATCAAAAAGAGGAAGCCATTAGAGTTAAGTGTCTTGCTCAAGGACACACGTGCCATGACCGGGACATGAACCCACACTCTCACAGCACCAGATCTTGAGATTGCTTAGCCTGGGATGGATTTTCCTAAGTTGAGGTGTCTTATTTTGCCATAATGATTTGTATTGTGACATCACAGTTTGCTTAGCAATTAAGATTGATTTGCACTTGAGATCAATCTTATCTCTTTGTGAAATAAAGCCCTGGGGACTCCTTAAATTTTGAAATTAATACGTTTACAAAAATACAGCGAAAAAATAAAAATTCTTTGTCATGGAAACATTTGGAATAGCATTGTATTGTTTTGAGTAAGCCATGTTTAAAGGGTCTGTATATACGTTTGGTAATGACTCTGAAAATTAATGGCAATACAAACTTACTTGGTAAGAAGTACAGCAGCTTTGGATAGTTTAATGCATTTTGAGAAACTTCTCTCGAAGTACTGCAGTTATTGAAAAAGATATCACTTTTTATCCCCAAAATTTTGAATCTGAGAAGCGTTACTGCAGCAACGTTTCTCAGATAGTGTATTCCAATACAGATTATTCTTCCTGCGTGGACACAACCGCTCCAGATTTTTAATAATAATAATAATAATAATAATAGTGGCTTCTTATATAGCGCACATATCCGTCACTCAGTGACGCTCAAGGCGCTTTAACGTTCATTATTTTCCTGCAAGGTATTGTGGAACTACGTTTTTGAAGTATGAGACCAAGTCCTTTACATAGCACCATGTAATGGTTTACAAGGTGCTGTGGCGCAATATGCTGCCGATCAAACCAGGAACACCGGGGCGAACCCCTTCTCTTTTCGATAAGTGCACTGGGTTCTTTTACGTGCATTACACAACACACGGGACCTACGGCTTAACGTCCCATCCGAAGGACAAAGCATGTGGTTAAGTGTCTTGCTTAAGGACACAAGTGTCACGACTGGGATTCGAACCCACACTCTGCTGATCAGAAATACCAGAGCTTGAGTTCGGTGTTCTTATCCGCTCGGCCACGACACGCCACAATTTTTGGCAATATCTCAAAAACGCTACCACCTTTTGAACAGGCATGATATTCTTCCTACTTAAGTCTGATTTCCGATTTGTTGTCCTCAGAAAAACAGCAACATTTTGAATAAATAGCCTGAAAGTCTATAAAAGTCAATGTAGATCAGCCCTTGCACTCAATAAAATGTTCCTACTCTTTTCTAAGAGCCAAATATCATGCCTTTTGAAATGAAAATGTTCACAGGTTAGTTTCATGGTATATCTACAACCATATAGGATTGAAACAAACAGTGGGTTCCAATTACCAAACGTATACCAGTAACCCAGTGCTTGTTCACTTGCAGTAAGCAATTTCCCTTTCGAGAAATACTACACAAAACAGACTAGTTGCTACTCAAAAATCATCATTTGCTACTCAAAATTAGCATTCAGCATGCACAAAGAATGTCCAGTCGTAAATACTTTGCTATGAAAATTTGTTGAAAGAAAACGTTCCCTGACTTGTCAGTAAACTGCCGCTCTTTAGATACTTAACTCAAACCCTAAGAGATTTTTTCATGAGGACATTTTCTGAAACCATTAGAATCCTACAGCATATCAGGCCTGGAATCAACCCACAGTACCAAAAGCAATTTCTTTGAGGACAGTCTTGCAATTATAGCATGTCGCGGCCGAGCGGCCTAGAGCATCGAACTCAAGTTCTGACGCCTGAGTCATCAGAGTGTGGGTTCGAATCCCAGTCGTGACACTTGTTGTCCTTGGGCAAGACACATTTGTATAATTGCTTCTCATCACCTAGGAGTAAATGGTGGTCAGGTTGGTGTAGAAGTATCTTTCCTCACCTTCCACCTCTAGGACCCCGGTTCGAATCACGCCAATGGCTCTATGTGGATTGGGTTTTTCAGTCCCTACCTGACTGCTTTTGGTTTTCCCTGGAATAGTTCTCTGGGGTTTTCGACTCCACATCTAAAACTGAAACTTATACTTCCTTGTCTTCTCTCCATTGGGTTCTTGGCTAGTACAGTGATTAAGTTTCTGAGAGTCCTTAGCTTCACAACCAGAATAAATTAAATGAAATGAAATGGATACCTGCGAGGGTAGAAATTGTTGCTGTGATTGATCAGCAACCTGTGCACACATTTGGCTGCCGGTGCTGCATACTCCAAAAAGGTTGAGATGGTTTCAGGAAAGCTTAAGGCCCAATGAACAGGGGTAGTTATAGTGTAAGGTGCTCTGATACGTTATTTGAATGTGCCTAATAAGTGCGTATTATTATATCATGTATTTGTATTGTTTAATTCCATTTGTGTGTTCTTTCTGTTGTCAACAGGAACTAGTAGAGGATGATTTCTGCCCTGTGTGTTTAGAAAGTTACAAAGTAGCTGATTTAGTACGGGTCCTCCCTTGCAAGTAAGTATTATTACAATCATCGTCAGAGGAATTTTTCTATTTTATAGATTGTGAAGCGACTGAAAAGGGGCTCCAAATTCAGTTTTACGATGCACTCATTTTCCTATAGATAGAGTCCTCTTGAAAGTGGGAAAAAAGGTCTTTCAGAGCAAAATTTGAAACATGACATCATCAGACAGCAAAAACAAATAGTTCTGTACATTCAAAAGAGGGATTTTTGCGCCAGTCAAGATTTCAAATTCAATGCTAATATCATCAAAAATCAGGTATGAACTGCAAATTCTTTCTGTAAAAATGTACAAAGCGCATATTGAAAATTATTGAAAATGTAACATCATCGAACGTTCTGGGATTTTGAAAAAGAAATTGACTTGAAGGATATCAAACACAGTGGCATTTCACGTTTTGGGATTTTGAAAAAGAAATTGACTTAAGGATATCAAACACAGTGGCATTTCACACCATTTTAACGTGAGGTTGGAGACCTGTAATTGTTTCCGTTTTTTTTTATAGGACTCTATCTAAAAGAACTCACTCAGCAGCAGTGAAGTTAATAACAAGAAGTCCCCTCGATCCACTAAGCGAAAGTAGTAGTCCCGCCCGATTTCCTACCTTCCGCCCAGGTAGTAGTCAATAAGCAGGACAGTTCTTTTCAGATTTAAGTAGTCTCCCGAATTCCAAAATATACACGGTGTTACCGCAAACCAAATATACATTAACTCTATCTATCGGAAAATAAGTGAATCATAAAACTGAATTTGACCTTGGAGTCCCTCTTTGAAGAGAAAATTATGCTAACAGCACAGACTTTTATGAACTATGTTAGATTGAAACAAAGATGGTAAATATGTCTCAAGAAATGATGTCGTGAACAATTAAATAAATTATGTATGTGGGCCCAAACCCTCTTTGGGGCGTTAAAGATTCAAGAGACAGATGTGGAAGTACCGTACCTTACCATTAAGCAGCGCTATGAAATTGGCCCCAGGTCTGGGAAAAGTTTTATATTTTACAGATTTTGAAGGGAATTAAGTAAAAAGTAGGCTGACTTAAGGAACTGCGTTTTAAAATCGAAACAAAGATGAAAGACACTTCTCTTGAAATGATGTTGTAAACCGATTATGTATGTGGTCCAAACCTCTCTCGGGGAGCTAAGAGTTCCGAGATACGACTTTGGGAGGAAGCCAGCCCGGGGATGTGAGCATCTCATGGGCGAGTCTTAGGGACAGATGATCTTAGACCTCGGCTCACATTGCATTGCCACAGCGTGTCCTGAATCTTAAGAGACAACATGATGGTGGAGGGGGTTATAAATATGACCATAATGTTGGAGGTAATGTGTGGGAGGAGGGTGCACTTTGGTAATAGTCACCCTCCCCTATCCTCCCCCTCCCCCACCGCCCCTGCATTTGTTGAGCAGCATAAAGTAGTAGGAGACATTATTTCATCGAAAATGTCCTTCGAGATAATTCTTGAGTTTCCAAGATAATCATATGTCATTTTGTGGGTCGTGTTGGAAATACGCTGGCATTATGATCAACAGAGCGACGTGCTATGTCGAAGGCCTCCTTGCCTGATATGAAGATTTTCTCAAAATCTCCTTGAGCCTTTATACAATTTCTTGAAAGAAGTAAGGCAGTCACCAGAGGGAGAAAGAGACAGTCCACATTGCGTACAAAATTGAAATTTTGTATTTCCAGTGATGCGAAGAATCTGTAAACCTCCTGAGTTTTTTAATGTCTGAGAGGTTGCGGGTCTAGAATAAGGAGGAACCTAGGCCAGCAAGACTTTGAGGAATTCTCACTTTCATCAAATCTCATCTCTGAGGCACATTTCTATGGAAATTTGTAATTTGTAAAATGTCTTTATGTTTTTTCCAACAGACATTTTTTTCATAAATCCTGTGTGGATCAGTGGCTTATCGAGCATAGAACGTGTCCAATGTGTAAGCTGAATATACTCAAAGCACTTGGCTATGGGGTACGTATAGAATTTGTTTTAATATCAACAGAAATTGTTCTTCTTTTTACCCATGCGAAATTCAGTTTGGCAGAGTAGGCACAACTAGAGATTTCTGCGAAGAAAAAAAACTGCTGCGAAGTTGAATGCTGTGCGAGTGGATTGTTACATTGAATGGCTATCATTTTTAGCTCTTTCAGTGCCAAGCTCGGACATGTACATCTATTTGATGTATTCCGAAAGTGCCAATATCGTACATGTACAATCTATTTTATGCACTCAAAAAGTGCCCTCAATCGTACATGTACGACCCATAATATACATGTTATCACAAGAGGGCATTATCACTCTAACGTATTATACAATTTAGTGCATGCACGACCTTTTCGTCTAGGTTTTATTTGGGTTCTTGCAAGAGGGCGCATCGATTTCTGAGCTTTTCTAATGTATTCTATTTGTAGCTACGTTCAATACCTCCATGGGTCGATTGATCGCCTGCTTGTTTGGAATTACACTTTGAAAGTAAGCATGCAGCAGTGATTACACTTTGAAACAATGGCAGCCCCCACGGACTGCTTTTCTCCAGAAGACTTTGTGATTATTTTGCTGATTCAGACAGTGAAAAGGAACATTTTTCCGATTCAGAGGTGGAAGTATCAGACCAGGATGGCGATTTTTACAGAATTTTGAAAACCTAAAAAAAATTGGCACTTACACTGTAGGAGGAAAAAAACACATAAACGCAGATACTGAAAGAGTTAAGGTCATGACACAGAAGAACAATTCTTACAAATTAAGAGAAATGGAGTGAATGTTTTGAGGAGCTTTCAATTTTGTGCGAAGTAGAATGATGTGACGTTTAAACTGGCCGCTTATTTGCCGAAAATGAATGGAAAAACCTATATTTAAAGGAAAGGTATACGTTTGGTAATCACTCTTAAAATTAATGGCAATAAAACTTTACTTGGTAAGAAGTGCAGCACCTTTCGACAGTATAAAGCATTCTGAGAATCATTTCACTTCGAAGTAATTTGGTTTTGGAAAAAGATGTCACTTTTCATCCCCAAAAATTTGAATCTGAATCCTGCGTGGACACAATTGCTCCGGATTTTCGGCGATATCTCAAAAACGCTACCACCTTTTGAAATTTTCACAGGTTAGTTTTATTGTATATATCTACATTTATATAGGATTAAAACAATTGAACGGTTCCAAAAACCAAAGGTTTACGTTCCATTTAAGCCAAACCAAAATAAAAAGTAATGTGTTCAGTGCCATCCAAAGGGAGTTTATGTCTTGGATGTTGTTGTTTTTTTTGTTTTTTTTCACCTTCAAACGCGGTTCAATGATATTGTAGATTTTCTTCCGATATTTGACTTTAAGATTTACATGGCTTTTTACTTTGTTTTGCTGATTGTCTGGCCTCACGGGATAATCCTTAATTCAAGGAAAAAGAACGTGACGGGATGTTTTTGCTGTCTATTCATTGTTTATCTAAAAAGGCCTGATGAATTTTGTTTTCTATCTGCGTGCAAAATGCCCTAAACCTCTCGGGAGTACCTGGCATAGAGTGTCTGCAGCAGCTCTCGGCATTTGACGTCACATTGTTTCCTTGCATTTCCACATCATTAAAGGCACTGTACACGTTTGGTAATGACTCAAAATATATATTAGCATAAAAATTTACTTGGTAACAAGCAACGGAGAGCTGTTGATAGTATAAAACTTTGTAGGAAACGACTCCCTCTGAAGTAACGTAGTTTTTGAGAAAGAGGTAATTTCTCACTAAAATAATAAAAACTTCTTGCAAGAAGTTTTTATTCCTTTCTGAAAGCACACAAATTTGTACAACAAGGGTGTTTTTACTTTCATCATTTTCTTGCAACTTCGATGACCAATTGAGCCCAAATTTTCACAGGTTTGTTATTTTATGCATATTTTGGGATACACCAAGTGAGAACACTGGTCTTTGACAATTTCCAAACGTGTACGGTGCCTTTAAGTATGAACCAGCCCCGTGGCTCAAGAAACGTCTTGATGGCATTTAACACCCTTTGAGGGCTGGAGGGCAGTATTTTTTTGTTTATCAATGAGTATGCATTGGGGTGAGATGTTCATATACGTCCCTCTCCCACGGGTCGCGTCCTGCTTTTTCCTCGCCAGGTGTAATGTGATGTTATTTACGGGAATGCGCCTCCGTTTGAAACTTAAGAGGGGGTGTCTTTAGTGCACTGCCTGCGGGTGTTATCTGTAGTTGCGAGGGACAGATCATCTACCCTTTGCATTGTGAAAAACAATTTGCCCAGCATGATGATTGGAAATGTTTAATGTTATGATATTATTGAAACAATTTATTTTTTATTTCTTTTTAATATCAAGTTTAAAAACCACAAGGGAAACTTATTGGGTACATAAACTTACTGGGTGCAAGAATTATAACATTTATAATAATATTTTCTTCAAATTATTACTGTTTATGGGTTGGAACCAACCCCAATTTACTTCCCATGTTCCTTATATTCAATGAAAGTAATCAATTACTGAAACCCACTGTTTAGAAAAAGGACCCGACTAAATTTCCCCACCAGCTTCAGTTTGGATACAGTGTTTTTAATTGGAGGCACCAAAGGTGACTTCTAATTTTTTTTCCTTTCTTTAACCCTCCAGAAGCAGCTGACGATGCGGGCGAGTGAAGAAGCCCTCTACGTCTTCGAGCTCGGTCAGATCATCTTTAACTCTAGTATGGACGGGGAAGACTGGAACCTGAGGGCCTCCAATCTACGAACGTCGCATCTCACACGTTGGCCGCCGAATACTCAGCAGAGTGTACGCGTCATGGCCGTCACTGACGATGTCCAATCAGAGGATAGTCGGTCTGATGAGAGCAGGAATGGATCGTCGAGCTCAGAAGGTATGCAGGTTCAAGGTGAAGTTACATCCATCACAAGTAATGAACCATATCACAACGCGCAGCGCACTCACACGCGCCTATCCTATCAGCCACTTTGGGAGTCAGAATGTACGCAAAGGACTTGGCTCCCAAAATGGCGGAAATGGTAGACGCGCATTGTGCGGAGTTGCGTTTCGCGTCGTGCTAGGTTTCAATTGGTAGGGGAAAAAACACACTACCAGGCACGAATCCAGAAGTGGGTTCGGAGTGTCTCGACCCCTCCCAGCTCCTTACTTTTTTTCTTTACTATCTTTTTCCTTTTTTTAAAACCTTAAACTTGCGCCATCACATCGTTATGGTGGTGAATTTTCCAATTAGAGACTCATTGTGTTATATGTCATCTGGGCTTGAATTTAACATTGTACCGCTGGCCGGAGGCCACTGATTTTAGCCCCGGGCCAGTAAACTCACGACTGGACAAGCCCTGTGGTCTTGTATTTTTCAATTGAATAATAATACTCCACTGTGTAATATCTTTAACAGAAAGAAATTATGTTCAAATATTGACTTTGAGTTGAGTCTGGTGATTATCTTTCAATTCTATTGAATATCGAAGTATAAGTAATACCTATACGACAAATGGGTTAAATCTTCTCTATAGTGCTTGTTAAAATGAAAACAGTTTACGTGTATAACTCTGCAGAAAGTTCTCTCTCGTTAATCTTTTGGTCTTGTAAAATTTATTCTGGTCCAGTACAAATTTTGGGATATAGAAGCCCTGCAGTCTTGTGGAAATTTACACCAAATTCGAGCCCTGGTCATCAACTTTGTTTCTGATGTGGTAGTGCTGAAAGGGTACTGTACATTAACTCCTTCATAGCCATAATCATTGCAGATTATCGATCATTGCAAGTTATTGTTATGGCTTTTTATTTATTTATTAATTTCACCCCTCCCTGGTAAAACTCATGGATCAGGCATGATATTCTTTTTGTTTGCCCTCAGAAGAATCTGAAAATTGTTATTTAAATAGCTTTAAAAGTCTATTAAAAGCTTAACCATATGTTCATGTAGGCCAGCCCTTGTAAAAAAAAAAAAATGTACTTTTTTTCAAGTGCCGAATATCATGCCTGTGGATCCGGCCCTTAATGGTGATAAATGAATGAATGAAGATAATGGCAGTGTTACGATTTACTCAATGTTACATTGACCATGGGTACAGTATCGAAAGTATGGTAAATGAACGGTTTTCATGACTCACCTTGAAATTTGTTACACACAAAAATATCACTCAGATAAACCATATTTGCTATACTTTAGGTCAATGTAATGTGATTAATCATAAGAATCAACCCTATGTTGTTTTTTATTCACTTAGCCATGTTAGCTTGCTGTGTTTATCTTGCCTTGTTTTCTAAATGCAATTCAAGGAAAAAATTGTTAACCATGCCAGATATGTGGCAGAGGATATCCCCTAAAAATGTTCCCATACATTAACACACTCCTTTCCTCTTGCACAGAAGTGTCCCCCTCCCCTTCTTAAATCCTCTGAAGAATTCCTGAGATTCCCAGAGCACAAGGAAGACACAATAGGAGGGGGGGTACACCATGTCACATATCGAGCACCAAATGAAAAACGTAGTCGGGTTTGACTAGAATTTTGTTTTCTTCTGCGGTTGCTTCATTCTCAGGTATCCTTCCTCCTGTGACGACGACGGTAGAGCTTCACCGGAATTGCCCCAGCCCTATATCCAGTGATACTCCCTGCCTTGGGTCAACCTCAGTCTAGGATCAGTTTATGAGCGACTCCGCAATAACCCAATTTAGTCTAGAGTGCCGTTATCATGAAGTTTCCAAGTGCTGGAAATTATCCTCAACAGTGCCCAATTTCATAGAGCTGCTTAAGCATTGAAACAATTGCTTCACAATTTTCTGCTGAGCAGAAGTGAGCAGAATACCAGTCACAAATTGTACTTGAGACATTGTAGTTTGGCTGGTAACCTTATTCTGGTAAGCATAATTTTGTTTTTCTTAGCTACTTTTTGTGCTTAAGCAGCTCTATGAAATTGAGGTAAGGTGATAACTGTTAGAATGAAAGGCACATGGCATTTGTATGCAATGTAATGCCTTGTGTTAAGGATTTTTAATAGGGTGCTGTGTGCAGCCAAACCATGCAAGAAACACTGCAGCAATACCCCTTCTCTGTCAGGAAACATGTTCACAAACTTGCTTACATGGGCCCCATTTGCTAAGCTAAAATAAGCAGGGTACAACAAACGTACCTGTTACATGGTAATTGGGCTGGTTACCTGAATTTCGTAAGCACAATTTTGTTGTGCTTAGCTAATAGTTTGTGCAGTTGTTTCGTTCTCAGCTACCTTGAATTCTCATTCTACCTATCTGATTGTGTGTTTTCCCCTGGAATAATTATCTGGGGTTTTCCTCCCACATCTAAAACTGAAACTTCCTTCCTTGTCTTCTCTCCATGGGGTTCTTGGCTAGTATAGTGATTAAGTTCGCTTTTCTGAGAATCTTTGGCTTCACAACCAGAATTAATTAAATGAAAATGAAAATGAAACAACCATCAGAAACCTTGTTTTCATATTGATCACATGCCTGTTCAGCAAAAGTTGGCCTGCATTCAAAGAAGCAGCATCGCAATCTTTGTATTTTGGGGGGTTTTTTTCAAACTGGTAGAAGACAGAATTCAAGCTAAATTGATTGGATTTTAACACGTATGAACTACCTCAGTCACGCCATAGGGAGTTGTCTCTGGAACAAAAAATCTATGGAATTATTTTTTCAACTTTGTTAAATTTTTGAAGCTCAAAATGTTGTGTTTATACAAAGGCTTTTTTTTTACGTGGTTCAAACCACCTGTAGTTATACGGTGTGTCTGGCTTGTATCCACACCTCATTTTAGCCAGTTTGCTGTTTCTGATAAGTAAGTTTTTCCTATGGTAAGCAAGGTTGCCAAGAAGAATGGTACTTTGTGGAAGTCTGTGGTAGCTATGTATAGGAGGGTAGCAATGTACATGGGAACGGAAGGTTCCCAACATTGTTTAAATATGCTCAAGACTTGCGTGGTGTACAAACAGCGCCCTCACTGAGGTCAATGAAGACCAGTCATTGGCTGAGAGTTGTGCGCGGCGTGTACACGCTCGCACCTTTCCATTGTTTGACCTCGGCGATGGCGGCCAATACAAGGGGTCTATTAGCCCACTATTATCACCCATAACCCGTTTCCCAGCAATGTCTGAGTGGAATGCACTGGTCAATACCTCAGGTATCGTTCGTGTGGAACATTAAGGCCGTATCTGAATTGGCGGTTGCAGCTACAGCTACGACTGTTGCTAAAGCAGAGCTGCCAACTCTCCCCGATTCTGCAGAAAGTCCCCTGAAAATAAACCAATCTTGCCATGTTCTGATGAACAAATTTGAAAATCCTTGTCCCTATTATGTTGAATGTAATTCTAAATATCTCCCTGATTGTTGGACAAAATCTCCCTGAATATAGAAACGTTTTCCCTATTCTGTTGAATGTAATTCTAAATACCTCCCTAATTGTTGTACCAAAATCTCCCTGATTGAGAGATGCATAATGTTGGCAGCTCTGCTAAGGGTGTTGCTAAGGATTTCCTATACTTCAATGCGATGATATAGCCATAGCTGCAGCTGCCAATTCAGACACAATTTAAGTGAGGACTGAGGATGAATGTGCTAGATTATATCGCCCACCCTAAAAAACAAAGATACCTATTAGAGTTTAAAACGGAGATATGTAATTATTTGCAATAGATTATGATGTAACAAGAAGTATTAGGCAATACTAAAGGTATGATGAATCATTGGTTATTTGAAGAGTACATTTTAAAGATTGCTAGGTCTGAGTTTGTTGCCGATTTGATCGGAAAGTTATTGATTTATTTTTTTAGATTCTAAAAAGTTATAAGCTTTCATTTAAGGCATTGAAAAAATCCGCTAATAATAAGTGGTAGTTAATTAAAAACTTAAAATGAATTATTGTCTGGATCCTGACTTCATCTCACCTTCATCTAGCCATGTACAAACAATTTTGCGAGATACTTGTACTTTGTGCATTGTCCAGCATTATCTGTCAAAATTCGTTCAGAGAAAAAATTCAATAACAAAAATTCTTTTGGCAAAAATCGGGCCATGCAAGTTTGATTCCAAGCCCCAGGTTTTCAATAAACGATAAATAACCATAGAAGCAGCCTGTAAAATTAAAACAAGCTGATTGCATTTTAATGAAAATGTTGAATGACTGTTTATCAGGGATTTGTACATGTGCGTTTTCCCCCGATTTGATAATCAATTAATATGCAACTTGGTGTTTGAGGAAAATTATTTTTATTTTATACAATCTCGGTATTTTAAATGAAAATCTTTTATAAGACAATTGGTACTCAGTCCTGATTTGTCACAGAGGCAATTGCCCCCATGCCCTTTTTCATTGCCTTAGTGCCCCTTGAAATGTTTCAGTACAACTTTAACTTATTAGCCTCATAGAGGTGGCCTTTTCAGAGGAAAACAATTGTCTTGCCCTTACAAGACCAAAGTATCAGGCCGGGCAGAGCTGTGTATAGTAAAAGAGTTAATTTGGAGTTGAACAAAGAAAAATTAACTAGAGCGGGATTTGAAACAACGACCTCCGGTTTAACATGCCGGCGCTCTACCAACTGAGCTATCTAGCCCTAATGTTGGCGGTCTCCCTACTTTGTCAATATCTTTGTTCGGGGGTGCCAGTCAGAAGCCATACAACCGTTGGCTGTGTAGGCAGGGATCACACCCAAGTTTACGATACAACCTGGGAAGCGGCAACCAAATTCCCGCTCTAGTCAATGTTTCTTTGTTCAACCCCAAATTATGAAAAAAATTACCAAGTCAGTTTGCCTTGATAATAAAAGAGTTGCGACAACTTGTGATTAGAAGCCATTTTGGTACGAATCGACCAAAATGAGCTCAAGTTGGTTGGGGTATGAGTTGGTTGGAGTTTGAGTTGGTTGGAGAAGGAGTTTACCCGTTTCAAAAAGAAGAAAAAAATGCATGTACGCACACAGGGTGCCAGACTAGACTGCACATTGGGGTTGTGCTACATTTGGACCCAAACTGGCGCCCAGCAACCATGTGACAAAAGAAAACTGGTCCCTTCACGTTGCAACTCTTTCAATACACAGCACTTGGCCTGGGTAATGCTAAAAACTAAGCATTCTGATTAAACATTTTCAATTTAATTGTTGAAACATTACCAATCATGTGTCATACCTTTAACTGTTAAATGTGATTTGAAGCTTTTATATTATTGATGGGTTAGAAAAGGAAGGAAAATGTGAGGATAAACACATTGTAATTGCAACCATCTCTTATTAGAAGAATTGTGGTTCAGCCAAAGAACTTGTGGTGGGGATAGAATCTTAGTGTTTTCGGCCGTGCGCTCTGCCAGCTTCTGGTTTGCCGTACATTTGAATTGTTACGTCATTCGTTTGCTTACAGTTAAGTGCAGGATGCTTAGCAGGCCTTTTCCTGTTGCTTTGTTAGCAGCGCTATGGAATGGAAATCACACAGTAAGCGCAAAATCGGCCACTAAGCATCTCTATGAAATTGGCCCCAGGACTTACTACACAGTTCTTTGCCAGTTTAACACTTCCCCTAAAAATCTTAATATTGCTATCCTCACCACTGGTGAACAACAATTCTTCCAAAAAGAACATCTGTTTAAAGTGTTACCTGCAAACTGCCCTCCTGGTATCGGACTACAAGAACAAAAAGTACACCGCACTCCACCGAATCCTTATTTTACTCTGTCTGTGTGTAAATGAATTTGTTTAAAGAGAGAGAGCTGGGCTCAATAGACTGTTCAAGTCTCGCACGTATTTGAACATTTTGGCCCGTTAAAGTGCATGAGTTTGTTTCCTTCACGCGTTAAAGCAATGAACGTGGGACCAAAGCGGTCCCAAAATGTTTGAATATGCGCGAGACTTGCTCGGTCTATTTCATGGTATGAGATTACCGTGTAATTTTGGCTTGAAGCCTGTAGAATCATGTGCTTTACAGGGCGACTTTAAGTGCAGAATTCTGTGGTAAGCAGTGCCTTGACATTGGACCCTGTTGGAACATCTCAGATTGTTTGTTTTCCTTTCTTGCAATCGCCTTAAAATGAAATCTTGACAAAGACAACTTATTACATGTTATTTTGGGGGGTAACTGTTTTTAAAAATGTCTTACTGAAAAGAATAATTGCCAATCTTAAAATGAAGTAATGTGTGACTTACTCTGACAAAATGAGGGGGGGATCACAACAATTTTAGCGGTTGGGATTTTGCAAGGTTAAGTTTAAAACAAATAAGGAGATGTAAGTGACTTTGTGAAGCATTAGGATGTGACATTCTCAAGACTTGAGAAAAAAAATTTAAAAATCAATTCTCTTGTATTTATTTCAAATTTCATGATTGGACAGTATTTGCTTGATATGAAGCGTTTTATTTTTAATAATGAAAAACAAAATTTAAAAATTATATATATTTCTTGACAAAATGGAAATGTCTGCCAAAGTTTAGCAAGATGGTATTTTAGCTTTGATAGTTATAATGTTTATGAATAAACTTTAAGCCCCAATGATAGTTTTAGTAGAAAGGCACATTCGAACTTCAGGAATCATTGTGGTCAATTCTAACGCAAATTCGGACAAAGTCTCTCACTTGTAAATCTCACCTGTAAATACAACCATCAATCTCTTTTGGAAGGAGTGTTCGCTCTGAGACAAGTCGTTGGTTTGGTCTCAAAGTTTCAGACAGTGTTCTGCTCATCTTCAAGGCCCAATTCCGAAGAGCTGTTTAAGCAGCAAATATTGCTTAATGATTTCTGCTAAGCAACAAAATGAGCAGGACACCAGTCAAAGATGTTTTATGTGTGAAATAGTATTTTGGCTGGTTTCCTTATTCTGGTGAGCATGATTTGGTTGTGTTTTGCTCCTTTTTGTGCTGAAGCAGCTCTATGACATTTTGGCCCAGGAGAATGAGCAGAGTACACTGTACAAAACATCAAGACATCCCCTGCTTAGGCGTGGCTCCAGCGCTGGGCTCCATTTGCAAAATGTACGCTACTCCAAAATTGATGACAGAGCCCAAGCCGGAGCTGTAGCCGAGATTTGGAAAAGGCCCCAAGCCAGCGGCTCTTTTCTAAGCGAACAGTTCTTCCAAAAGTGATTTACACATGGTTGTACCTGCAACTTTTACAAGTAAAAGTTACTTCTTGTTATCCACACCGGGCAAAGCTTCGAACATCACCTTTTTTAAAGGTTTATTTCATGACAATCTGCTCAAAACAACGTCCCTTTACAGACTTCCATCATGCTGCCACCATCGTGGTCTTGTCCACCGTGTACCACATAATCATAACTGTGGCTTTTCAACACAATGAAATGGGACTGACTGTTTTAAACCACCCAGCCTCGGTTTGGAGTTTGTTATTTGAATGGGGAAAAAACAACATGACCGCATCATACTGACTTATTACATGTCTTCCAGTGCTGAATTAAGACTATTTTTTGTAATGAGGAGGCTTGTAAAAAAAAACGCAAACAAAAAGAAGAAGAAATACTGGTAGTTATTTAATGTTGTCCATGAAAGACGTTTTGATACCCCAAAAATCAGTAACACTTAGTTCTAGCAGTCCGAAGGATGTATTTTGGACTGCCTGTTGTGCAGTTGTACAATACCTTATGCACATGACGTCATGTACTTAGTGTTGTGTTTTGTTGTTAAAAGTTGCCACTGGCAGCGAATTCCCTTAAAAAATACCAATGTTGGTGTTGACTTGTTGCTGGTGGTGGTGGTGGTGGGTTTTTGGTTTTGTTTTGTTTTTGAGGGGTTTTGTTTTTGTTGTTGTTGGTTTTTTTTGGGGGGGTTGTGGTCTTGGGGTTTGTTTCTTTGTTTTTTGGGGGGAGGGGTTTTCCGTTGCTTTTTGGAAGTTGGAAGTTAAAGTAAAATTCAGAACTCTGGAGATTTAATGTGCTTATCGCCGTTCTGTGACCTAAACAATGCAAGCTTTATGATAACATTAATGTATCAATTTTAAAAATAACATTTGACAAGTCACTTATGCATTTAATAGTTTGATAAGCACAGTAGTTTTTTACTCAAAGGTAGACTACATTTGAAATTACTTCTTCGTTTCTAAAATCAACAATGTTTTGTGCTAAGTGTTTTTCCGGTTGTGACTAATGACACTGTCACTGTGGTCTCCTTTTGTCTTGAGCTTTAATTATCAAGTATTAATTAAGTGCTATTTTGAACAAATAAAGAATAATGTGTTAATTGTTTCAGGAAAATTTAGAGAAAATAAGGAATCATGTATTATTGTTTATCTGTGTTGAATTAAATATAACAATGGACAGATGACCCCTTGACCTTTGTGTGTTCATTCCGGGGTCAAGTCTGGCCTGTTTACTTAAGTCATGGGGGGGTTCGTTTATGATAATGGGCAAAGCTCAAAAACTCTACAGCTAACACCGCCCCCCCCCCCCCCTCAAAAGAAAAAAAATAATTTTAAAAAAGTGTAGTTGTCATTAAGTATTATTTTGTGTTTGATTTTAAGAGGCTGAGAATGTTCTCAGCGGCTTGGAAACTGGGCGGCGGGGGGGGGGGGGCACATGCCAACCCCCGCAATTTTCCAGTGCCCCAAGGTAGGTGCCCCGCACGAAAAAAAATCAGATTAATTTAGTGCCCTCCTAGGAGGCGTTATTCAAAAGACTACATCGTGTGGCCGGCAAATGGACGCGCAAAAATGATGTTTCAAGAAATTGTTTGATCAGTTTTCTATCATTCATGTAAAGTCATTGTGGTAACTTTTTCAAACTGCTCAATTAATTCTGTACTAAGAAACATGGGTGTAGGCCTACTGAAGCTACTGGTACAGTCTCAGGGCGATCGGAGACCAAAAACATTGAAACTGCTCAGAATGCTCTGAGATTCATTCTGAAATAAGAAACATGGGTGTGCTGAAGCTACTGGTTCAATCTCAACGTGTTCGGAGACAACTTTTTTGAAAGTACTCAGAATGCTCTGAGATTAATTATGCACAGGGTTGTACAAAACATGTCTTTAGAGCAACGAATATGAAACAGATTGTTTTCAAAGAAGCCATTTTTATTGCTGTCAACCAAAGCATTCAGATTCATTGTGTTTTCGTTATTGCAATATGGATTTCATTCTCTTAGGGATTGCAAGACATCGTCAGAAAAAACCCAGCTCCTGTACTACGCAAAGTGTTCCTTTTGCATGCAGTGGTAGTTGCCTCTAAGTTGCCAGCAGAAAATTGCAGTTGTTGCACTTATTTGCTAAGCAGAAAACGCTGACGAGTTAGCTTAGGTCTTTTGCCTTGTGTAAAATATAAGCAGCACAATAAGTCGAATGCTTACCGGCTTTATGAAATCATAGATGAAGGAAAGAGTTGACTAAAATTATGTCATCAATCCGGCCACCACCCGGCTATCCGTCCGTAGTGAACGTTGTGCCGCCCGCGCGGTTGATGTTTTGGGCGTGCGCGCTTCTGTTGTTGTACCATTGTGACGACTTTAAGTAATTATCACGTAATATTACGTTGCCTGGGAAAGTTTGGGTTGTGCTACCATTACCCAAACATAGGCGTTTAAAATGATTTACGGAGCTTATTTCTTAGGGGGTGGGGTGTAGAAGTCAGAGTCCCGTTTTGATCGCGCTTCTTCAAGGTTTCCGATTTCACTCCGAAACATGATCTTTTCCGTGTGATGAATAATGTGACATTTGCATTGTTTTTCTAAACTACGGCTGATGTAAAAATGGAAACAATTGAAAGCATTGACGCCGATTCCTTGGCGATTTCTATCATATCTATCGCTAACAGCATCCATAGACATGACAGCCCTGGAAGTGGCACACCCGGCAGCTCCCTTCGACACGCCTCGCCAAAGCAGAGGATGAAGGGGGCTGCGGCCCTTGTGACGGCTGCCCGTAAGATGGCGTGGACCACACCCAAATCGTCTTGGCATGATGTTGGGTAGGTTTTTATTAAATAATACTTAAAGGTATCGTACACGTTGGTAATGACTCAAAACAAAAATTAGCATAACAAATTACTTGGTAACAAGCAAAGGAGAGCTGTTGATAGTAAAACATTGTAGGAAACGACTCCCTCTGAACTTTTTGAGAAAGAGGTAATATCTCACTAAAATAATAAAAACTTCTTGCAAGAAGTTTGTATTCCTGTCTGAAACACACAATTATTGTACAACAAGGGTGGTTTTTTTCATTTTCTTGCAACTTCGATGACCAATTGAGCCCAAATTTTCACAGGGCTGTTATGTTATGCATATGTTGGGATACACCAAGTGAGAACACTGGTCTTTGACAATTTCCAAACGTGTTCAGTGCCTTTAAACCAGATTCTTTACGCGATTTAAGTTTTCTTTCAGTGGTGTTAATAAGTGTTCTCGACAATTGTATAGCTTTCTTTTTCTCATTAAAGCAACTTATTTATTGTAGACTAATGTGAATTGTGATAAATAAATTAATAATTACTTATGTGGTTGATATCAGTGACGTCACTATAAACAAATTAGGCATATCAATATTAATGTCCGTGCCCCCGCCCTGCCGCCACACCCCCATTTGAAATCTTAAACTTTGAGATTATAAATTACCAGAATCAAATAGTACATTTTTAGAGCTCATGTAGTAATTTCAATGTTTTAAACTCTTTGTCTACACGCAGACAATGTGTTTTTGCCTCCACGTCAGACAATCTCGTTAACGGAAACTTCTACAAGAGCGTTGAAAAGGGGCCCGAGAAAAGATGCACCCCTCTTGTGCCCCTAAAAAAAATTACTTATCTCGCTTCGGCTGGTTGCTATCCTTCCCGTACAAGAGAACAGACCTTATGTACTAACAGTTTTGTGTTTCGGGTTGAAAATTCAAGTTGAGGAAAGGCAAGTTTCAAATACATCAAAGTTCGTTCAGATAAATTGAGACAGCTAAGTAAGTTCTCACCAATCTTCTGTATGAAATAAGTTTGATGTATAGCCGGTGAAAAGCAATGCCGCAATTTAGCAAACACCAAATTATGCCTTAGTAAGGATAAGAGCCTAAATTTAACAGTGTTACAATTGGGCTCCTTTCACTTTATCGGCTTCATCATAACTCTTTGTGTTTTACACTTTGCAACAAATAGGCAGGGATTAAATACAATTGAACAACTTTCAGCGAGACTTAGATAAGCGTGTATTTACGGATTTTTTAAATATAATTTGTGAATAATTTGCAATGATGTTAATTCTTCCCCTGGTAAAATAAACTGCAGTGATGGAAAGAACCAAGCTTGGGCTTCAATATGGCACAATCGGAGAGTAAATAGAAGGTACGTCGTAGCCTTATATTATTAGGTAGGCCTCAACTCAATGGTTTCAGCCTGGTAAGTTTTCAATCCCAGATTTCATAAGGGCCAAGGTAAGACATGATAATTGATTCTTCGAAAAGTAAAAAAAAAAAAAAAATAAAGTAAACAAAACCCCTTCTCTCCTTAGCTCATCGTACATAGTTTGTGAAAAACAATTCCCTATGTGGTTTATCACTTGTATTGAGAGTTTGTGAAAGACAGAATCACCTCAAACTTTATGATCGGGCCCGTTAGTTGAACCGTAACAGGTGCTACAGCGCCATCTAGAGTTTTGGTGAACTCGTATAGCTTGGCACTGGTTCCGATTTGGTTGCGTTCACAATGTGTGTAGATCGTAGGAAACCAATGGGAATCAATCAAGCAGGTGGCTGAGTGCTGCCATAACAACACCAAGCCAGAAGGTCACGTTGGGTACTAAAACTTCACATGCTGAGTCGAGTGGGTTTCGTCAATTTACATTGTCTAAAGCAATCTTTATGACAAGCACCATTTTGAGAGCTTAAATCTAATAACCACCCAATGTAAACTATTCTGCTGTGTAAGTTTGCAGTTCGTGCTGTTATTTTTCAATGGGTCATGGTTAAAATGTGAAGATTTTTCACCAGCGATTCGTGTGTTACTGTGTGACTTTATTTAGAGTACTCGGCACAGCGGAATACGAAGGGCTGAACGAACGTTTCTTCCGTGGTGCGTTAACTTCTCAGAAGAAGTGGGGTTCGAAAGTTGGCATGATGCCCCACAGCCGTGTAACGAACAGTGAGAGGCAGCTCATAGATGCTATAGGTGATGAGGATGATGACCCGAGAAAAAGAGCCATAACACCGGGTCGCCGAATGGGCAAACCGATACGACCCACGTCGGCCCAAGCGAAGCTGCAGTCCCGGGGAACACCGAACGTGCTGGAAGAAACCCGCCCTGCTACGGCGGCAGCGGGGTCGCGTGGTGGAGTGGGTCATGCTGGCTACACACCGCCCGGCTCGAGGGGCCAGATGTCACAGGCTCCCTCTGCCTGGGGATCTCGAGTCAATGACGATATTCCCAAGATTGAGACCCAAGCGAGACGGTTGACAGTAGGGGCCGTGGATGGCCTGGCAGACAGGGCTGACTCTGTGATGACAAGGGGTAGAATCACTGCTCATTCGGCACCAGTTAGAAAGGTCAGTCAGTCTCCATCCTTCTTTTGTCTTAACTTAAGACTAAGTTGAAAGAGCAACTACTGCCCCACTAAGTAAGCATAAAATTGAATAAAGTTTACACTCGATCATGGTAAACTTTACCTACGTAAATAATACTAACATTATCCTCGTTAACTTGCTGAATAGGCTTTCTAAGTTTCAACGAGTACCAGCAAAGAAGTAGAAGTAGAACAGTTATGTTCAAAAGCCTACCAAAGACCTCTCATTAACTTAATACTTATAAACTATAGTCTACAAAAAAATCAAGAATGAGCGTTAGCAAAAATTACGTTAACCTACAAGTTAAGAGTTTGTTTATTTTGTAACATCTGTAGGCTTACGTTAGGATAACACCAAAGCAAGTACAGGCCTATTTTAGTATTTAAGTGTCTTGCTCACACAAGTGTAACAATCAAGGGATCAGGTACGCTCAATGTTTTCTCTCCCTGCCTTTCACTTCAGTGGATGCCGGTTCGAATCCCACCTCACCACCGGAGCCTTGCATGTGGATTGGGTTTTCAGTCCCTACCTGATTGTGTGGGTTTTACCCCATTGGGGTTTTCCTCCCACATCTAAAACTGAGCATTTCTTCTCGTTTCCTATTAATTCTGGTATTTGTGCTAATTGTGCTGTTGGATGTGTATTAAAAAATATATAAAAATCAGGATTAGAACCCACACTTTGATGATGACAGGCCAAGACCTTTTTGTGTTTGTAAAAAATCCTTGCAGGGGAGAGGAGGGGCGTGGCAGTTATTGTTGACATCTTAATGCGCCAATGCCTTCTTGTTCTTTTTGTTTGTAGTTTTCCATCTCCCATAAGTAGCAATGCATACAATTTTGTATTTCTGCATCCTCTTATGAATTCGTCAAAGTATATTATGTTACTGAAATCAGTTCAGTTTAGTCTTGATGTTTTTGCCATGTTTTGTTTACTTAACTAAAAATTAACATAAAAACAGAGCCCTCTTGTGACAGTGCCCCTGGTGGCAGTTGATTTGGGTCAAATCAGTTAAGTGTATAGCCCTCACCATTGGCCTTGTGATGTTAGGCGATCTTTCATAAAAAAAAACCCATAAAAATAAAAATTTAAAAAACACCTTGATCTGCCCTGAATTTCTAATGAATGCCTCGGGAGAGCCAAATTTTGTGGTGTGATGGGTTTTTGTGAATGTTTTTTTTTTTTTTGGACAAGTGAATTACTAGTTATAATAGTCATGTTGAGAATGGCATTCAGACATCAGCATCTTGGCTAGTTTGTCTGGATGTATTGCATTGTCAAGTATAATGAATCCATTCACTGCTCATTAAAAAAAAACTTTAATTGTGTTTAGAGAAAATTAAAATTTTAAGGAAACATAATTCACAAACTCTACATATATGAATACAGACTTGAACTAAATAAAGCACAGGACAACACAAACAAGCATACACTTTAATATAAATCATTTTGTGATTATGAACCTCCAGCATAGTCAGTAATCCTGTTTTGATAATGATTTCAAATTGCCGAAAGAAAGTTCAATTCATATGACTACAGTGTGAGATGATAGAGTCTGTATAACAGCAACACAAATCAGCACCCACTGTAATTAATGCCAGAATGACAGCGACCCAACATAACCAGTCAGAGCTATTACTTTTCAACAGGCCCTATTGTAGCCTCAGAAAACTTTGCATCTCGAGGCGCAATTAACCAAGACGTATTTACATACTAGCATCACCAGTCATTGTCCTGTCAGGTTTCCTGGCAACAACTACAGCATAGTTAGTTAAAATGTTGAGAATGAAACCCCCAGCTCTTTTCATCATCATCACCTCTACAATAGAGATTATTACATTGTTCACGGTGTACTGGCAAGAATTAATTAAACAACTTTATGATTCCAAAATAATATTTACTTTTATAACACACCCATGGTGGTCATTCCCTGCACTGGACAAAATCACAACCAGATTTAAACATCCCTTTCCACAAATAAAATTAATTATCAGCTTAACTGATAATCCTGTTGATATAAAACCGTTCAAGTTTTCAAAAAGAAGAAACACACTGCCCCCCCCCCTCTGTCCCCTGTCAAAATATAAATCACCACTGATTGAATGAGTCTGAATACCTTTTGATGAAAAAAGAAAACACGCTGTTAACCATTCACTATCCTGGGTTTATACCCTCCAGGTGTATTCAAAATGGATGAATGGTTTCCAATGAAAACCCTAGGCCACCTGACAACAACAACTCCTAAATCGAATACACTCTGATTGTGAAGCGGTTAGCAACATGCCCCCTCAAAGTCTCTCTAACTGGAGCCAAATATTGTTCTCAACAAGACAATGTCTTAATCCGCCGCCATTAAGAGAGATTCTGATTTGATTCAAGTATCGTTTAAGGCATGCCCGGTGTTTTATGTGGTCGGCTGTTTTAAAATGAAGAGGCCAAGCCAGGAGTCGGGGCTCAGTGACTTTCCACTCTGATGCTGGCAATTGAAGCTCAAGTGCTATGGCGGGTTGAATGAAGTTTGGGGTTATGTCAGTTGTGCATTGAGAAGTGAAGTATTTGTTGGTCTTATCGGGAAAAAAGCTGGTTGCATGGTTTCACAATGAGTACCATGTATTCGTCAAGAGGAACGCCGTCGACGACGGGTACAAGTAAAAGAGGAACCAAGAAGTGGAACGGTGTTAAATACAGTATGCTGTTCATTTTCATAGTAAGTACATACATTGCTACTGATTTACCGTATTACGTAGGGCTATAGTCGGAGTTTGGAAGCGTGGTTCTAAAGTTGCTGTATGTTGCTGTATGTTGAGGAATACTGTAGGGACTGCAACTCACTCAAAGGAAAAGATGCAGTAATTAGACTGCCACTTTTTCACTCGTCATGACCAAAAGCGTTTAATCATACCTTGGGAAGTTGGGAAGGTAATTAGTGCATTCTGCTCTACCAGCCTGGCTCCTATAGTGGATGTTACCCATCCTTCTGGACTGTAAAGGGGGTAACCCTGTTTCAGCCCCAGGATAGGCAACATACCCCTAGTGTCAGTTGATTTGGGTCAACAGCCCAAATCAGTTCAGTGTTGCCCTCACCTTGAATTGGCCGTCCGGCCGTGTGATGCAAGGCGATTTCTCATAAAAAAAATACAAATAGTTTGTGTAATGAAAAAGTGGTAGTCAGATAATATTTTTTAAATTATAATGTAGGGTGAAATTCAGAACAGTGTCTATAGAAGTCATCCAAATGCCTCTCTGGCTGACACCATGTTTAGTTCCACCATGTTTAGTTCCACCATGTTTAGTTCCACCATGTTTAGTTCCACCATGTTTAGTTCCACCATGTTTAGTTCCACCATGTTTAGTTCCACCATGTTTAGTTCCACCATGTTTAGTTCCACCATGTTTAGTTCCACTGTATTTAGTTCCGCCGTGTTTAGTTTCACCGTGTTTAGTTCTGCCGTGTTTAGTTCCACCATATTTAGTTCTACCATATTTAGTTCCACCATGTTTAGTTCTACCATATTTAGTTCCACCATGTTTAGTTCCACCATGTTTAGTTCCACCATGTTTAGTTCCACCATATTTAGTTCCACCATATTTAGTTCCACCATATTTAGTTCCACCATATTTAGTTACGACATGTTTAGTTCCACCGTGTTTAGTTCCACTGTGTTTTAATCCACCGTGATTAGTTCTACCGTGTTTAGTTCCACCGTGTTTAGTTCCGCCGTGTTTAGTTCCACTGTATTTAGTTCCACCGTGTTTAGTTTCACCGTGTTTAGTTCTGCCGTGTTTAGTTCCACCATATTTAGTTCTACCATATTTAGTTCCACCATGTTTAGTTCCACCATGTTTAGTTCCACCATGTTTAGTTCCACCATATTTAGTTCCACCATGTTTAGTTCCACCAGGTTTAGTTCCACCATGTATAGTTCCACCATGTTTAGTTCCACCATGTTTAGTTCTACCATATTTAGTTCTACCATATTTAGTTCCACCATGTTTAGTTCCACCATGTTTAGTTCTACCATATTTAGTTCTACCATATTTAGTTCCACCATGTTTAGTTCTACCATGTTTAGTTCCACCATATTTAGTTCCACCATGTTTAGTTCCACCATATTTAGTTCCACCATGTATAGTTCCACCATGTTTAGTTCCACCAGGTTTAGTTCTAAACATGTTAAGTTCCAAAGATGTTAAAAGTATGTGGCCGAATTGGCGGCTACAGCTACGGCTATGATTGTTGCTAAGAGTGTTTCTAAGGATGTACTCTATACTTCAACGCATGATGACGCAGAAATCTAGCAGTAGTTGTAGCTGTAGCCACCAATTCGGACACGGCCTTATATGCTGTACACCAAGTAACAAGTTAGTTTTTGTGAAGGTACATCCAATCCCATTCCTTGTAGTGTTCAATAAACACTCCCAATCTGCAACTACTTTTATTTCACAAGCAAACTCAGTGTATATATCTCTCGTAAAATTTGATGTCCCAGCGTAGAGTGCACTAGCCGCACTTGTGCCTGGTAAACAACCTTTAAAAAGAAGTAAACTATTTTCGTACTCATTACGATCAACACATTTGTAAACAAGTACAATTTAACATGACAAATTAAAATACTTTACTTCAACCAATCTGATTTGTTTGGGGTACGGTAGGTCAGATTAGTAAATTTTTCATCATGGATTTGTCACTGCTTAAATTTGTTTTAAAGTTAATGGACATATGTACCTAACACCGTCCTGACACTGTTTGCTGAATTTCGCAAATAATGCAAACACCTTTGGTGCGAATATGTGCGAATGTTGATGCCCAACACTTCGGACTGAAAACATGTGCAGATTTTGGCAAACATTTGTGTTGTTTGCAGAATTGAAGGCATCACAGGTTAGGGGAAAAAACATATTTTGTAATACATCGCAGTATTACTCCTGGATCAAACTTGTTATAGAGCATCAAGTTCACACAATTCAGATTTCAGATTTCAGATTTGTTGTTTGTTTGAAATCGTAACCTTTCAACTGGAAGGACTGCAGTCTAGCCAAGATGTCATTTGGTACAGAAAGCAACCAGAGACTCTGTGCCGATAATGTTGAGTTATGAACGCGGATCTAAGAAGAGTAAATAATGACACGAACCAAGCAATGTTACAATGTGACATAATCAATAATGCCTTTAACGTGGTCAGCAAACATAATTAGGCAGGGGCTATCTCTTATCAAGCATAGCGGTAATGTGAAAGCAAATGCCACCAATATTTAATGAGGGTCGGGGTTCTCCCCAGGTTTTTTCAAAACTAGGGGGCGTTCTGGACCCAAATTTTGGAAGTTGTGCTAAAGCACGCTGAATTGAAACAAGGTCTTCGGTAATTATCTTGGTTTTAAAAGCCCTGGAGCATACTGTGTTTTTTGTAAATGTTTTTTTTTAGTATCGGCTGAAATTTGCGCATATCGGCATGCAAATCGCGCATATCGGCCCGATATGCTAGCTTGTGCATGGGGGAGATCCCTGAGTGTAAGCATTGGTAACAGTCCCTTCTTTATTAACTCAAACCTTGCTTATGATGAGTATTGAAGTTGCTCCTTTCATGATTTGAATTTTTGTATACCTTCAGGCCCCTAAACCTTGACCAAATTTTACAGAGCTGGTAAGCAGTAAATGTTTCTTGGTAAACTTTGCCTGTTTAGCAAAAACTTGGAACTGTGTTGAAGTAGTTAGACTGCAGGAGTTGCAATCACAAGGTTGTGGGTTCAAATCGGGCCAAGCTAACCGCTGATTTCACAATGACTAGAATAAGTAATGTCGTCTAGTTACTGAATCACAATTTATTGTATGAGAGATGTTTGTATGAGAGAGATTGGCTGTTGCCAGCTTGGCATTTATATCCTCTTGTAGGAACTTTGTTGAGTTCCTTTGTTGGGAAGATCATTTCTACCTGTTTAAGAAGAGTCTAATGGAGTACTGTTGTCACAATTTTGGGCCGGAGCTTCTGCCTGTCACTTATCTTTATTATTAGATCGAGTGTAGTTAAGCGTATTGATAATCTTGTTGGAGAAGAGTTGGGATCAATATTACAACTTCTTTCCCACCATAGGTCTGTAGCCAACTAGTTTTCTAGACAACCAAAACATTGGGGGTGTTATTTTGTAAGGTAGCCTATTTTTGTCAAGCAAAACTGTTCTGTTTTATAGTTTTGTCAGTGTTTTTAAATTATAACAACAAATCTCAACGAAGAAAACACACACACAAAATTGTAATTGAAAATTGGGGTGGATGGTTTTTTTGAGCTGAACAGAATATCAAAGTTGAAAATATTGATAATTCTGAATGGCTCTTAGGCAGCTCTGTGTAATTAGTGCCCGATGAAATCAGGTTTTCAACCTACGGCCATGTCTGAATGGGTGGCTATGGCTAACGCTGGATCACCGTGTCGTCATGCGTTGAAGTATAGGATGTCCTTATCAACAGTCGTAGCCGTAGCCGCAGCCGCCGATCGTAGCCGTAGCCGCCGATTCGGATACGGCCTACCTTCCCATAACTCTGGACTGTAATCAACATTGGATTCACAAACCGGACAACCAGAGAGTAAAAAAAGTGAACAATTTTACACAGAAAACTCCAACACCAAGAAATCACCACCAAAACAAAGAAAAAAGACTTACATCAGCACTGTGGTATGTTGAAATTTGTACCAAGGACTGTATCAATTCCAGTGCTAGATGGCGGTACCGAGCATAAGGCATAAAAAGTATTTGATCTAGTATTTCAAAAGTCACAAATGTTTCCCTTCTGTCGATCTGACCTTTGTGATTATCGGCCTCTTCCCTGCATGGTAAAGTAAACAAGTTATTGTTGACTTACCAAACTTTTCTGGTGCGTGGTCTGTGTTCAAACCAGATCAGTATTGTGTGAAATAAACAAATGAAATGTAATTGTTGTCTTTTTGAGGACGTTATCTTATAATTTTTCAAAAGCATGACATCAGCCTGTATTATTTGTTGTTGTTGCTCAGCTTGCTTAGGCCAAACTTCAAAAATTTGAGTCCAGTTTTGAAAAATCTTGGGGAGAACCCTGGTCTGTTTAGGCAGCTATAGGAAACCAAATTACAAACAAGACTTGCACATTCTACATGTGTAGGCGATCATCTGTCCTTACAAAATTCATAACAGAGAAATAAAAGATAAAATTTTAAGCTAGAAACACTGAATGGACACCACTAGTGAGCTAAACCGTTTAGCTCTTGACCCTTTTCATCTTCTTGAGAACTCTCTCAAGTCAAGTCAAAGGAACAAACAGCTTAGACTAAACATTTTTTCTGGTCATAACAATTAAGCAATTGACTTATTGATTTGGTTTAGTGAGCTGAATAGGAGTTATTTGGATTTTGTTGTCAAGGTTTTTATTAGGCATTGTAATATCATTATCCGCATGGTTGCATTGCTAACAAGAGTGTGTATTTTATTTCGTATGGGATATTGATTAATGGATGAGCTTGTAGTCTTCTGCTGAATAAACTTGATTGATGTTTGGTGTTTTCTTTTTTTAACCAAAGGTACTGTGTTATTGTTTGGACATTGTATGTCACTTCCAAGAATCCAAGCTAGGCTAGAGAAAAGATAGAAACTAAATTTACAAAGTGGGAGCTAGCTAGGAAATATATGGAAAGGTACAAATTATACATGGGGAGGAGTTGGTGTTCTAATCTGTTACGATCAAGTGAGGTTTGCGGAGACACTTATATCTTGAACTTACTTGAATCCAATGACGCCAACACACATCTTGGGAGGAGACAGTGGTCCTGGTTACTGGGACAGACAGCTTATATAAAGCCCCCCTATGCTCTTGAGAAATTTGTCTACATGGCCCTTGAATGTGTTCACACTGGTAGATTCTATCTGAGAAGAACCGGTGGTTTGACAACTCGATGTTTCAATCAATATTCTCTGATCGTCTTCAGCATGCAGCGACAGAGTCCAGCAATCTTCTGAAGACAATCAGAGCATACTGATCGAAACATCAAGTCGTCAAACCACCGGTTCTTCTCAGAACTACCACAACTCATAAAGAGAGTTTATGTGCATGGTGTCTCTGCAAACCTCACATAATTGTATCTCCACCATGCAAGTTTCAAAATCCTACTTATCAATCTGTTACAGAAAGTAGAAAATTGAAATTAAATCCAGAAATCCAGGGGGGAAAATAGTGCTAAGCTTGAAGGGTAAATGACCTATAGGAACTATCTTTAACAAGTTGAAAGTCAAATTTTTGAAGAGTATCCCATCTTTCCCATTCGGTCATGAGTTTACAGGCCCGATGCTAAAATCACTGGCCTTGGGCCTGCGGTCCAGTGCAAAAATCCGGCCTTGCAGAACCGTGAAATTGCGCCGTTCTCAATACTGCCTTAAGTTGATTCTTGTTGCATAAACCAGAGTAAATACGCCTTGATGCATTTCATGACTGAAAACACTTGAAACAGGGATTGAAGAGAGCTCTTGTCAACAAACAATAGCGGTTCAGAAATTTATCTTGTTATCGTTGCCGGTAGTGCAAAGAGATTGGAGTATGCTCGAACATCAATCATCATTACCTTGGTACACATCAAGTTAATTAAATCAGTCATAATGATCTGATATGCCCTGAAATGTCTTCAAACTTGATGTCACTTCTGAGAAGTCATCGTTGTTGTCTTGTCTGCCAACGAGATGATTAGAATTACGCATGGATACGAAGTGCAGGCTCTAGGATATGTGGCTAAACGTTTTGTGTGTCAATGGTTTATTAAGAAGTGAAGTTCCAGTAATAAACCACAAGGGAAACTGACTGAGTAAATTGTACATACATTGTAATTTGGGGTTGAACAAAGGAAAGTTGACTAAAGTGGGATTTGGACCAACGACCTCCGTATTAACGTACCGGCGCTCTACCAACTGAGCTATCAAGCCCAATGTTTGCGGTCTCCCTATCAAAGTGAAATTATCAGCATTTTTTCTGATCGGCTTGTTTTAAGGCAATTGAGGTAAATCCGGGATGTAGAGATACTTTATCAAAAAAGGGTTTTTGGTGAGTACTTGTCCTAAGTAATAGCTTTATTCCATTCATGTTTATGTGTAATTTATTATAATTTTTCATTCAGGCTTTTGAAAAATATCGCAATACAATATACATCAGACCTAGAAAAACAATCAGACCAAGAATTAGGAAAAACAGAGGAATATGTAGAAATACAATACAAACAGCAGCCTAGGGATTGCCCAAAAGCAAACTAAATCAATATCTAAAAGAGCACTCCCCATAAGTAATTAGCTGACTTCAGGGTTCTCCTCAGGTTTTTTCAAAACTGTGGGGGCATTCTGGGCAATTTGTTTTGGATGTTTGGCCGAAGCGCGCTGAATTGAAACAAGGTCCTCAGAATTTTTTCCACTTGATGTTTTGTTTTGTTTTCAAAGCCCTACTGTGCAATTTGGAGCATTCTACATGGTTTTCTTTTCATGTTTTTTGGAAAACTGCCGTAATAAAAAATATATAAAAAAATATAATGATTTTGGGTTGAACAAAGAAATTTTTTTCTTTGTTCAACCCAAAATCATTTAATATTTACCCAGTCAGTTTCCCTTGTGATCCATTATTTGATATAATATATATATATATATATATATTTCTTTTGGCGTATCGGCCGATTTGTTTTGCGTATGGGCCGGAATTCTTGTCAGCCTTTTGGTGAACTGCATGTGGTCAGTAAGTTTTGTTTAAAATATTTCACATTTTAACAGGGCCATGATTATTCTGAACATGTGTAAAATGGTACATTGAGCTTTAATGTAATCGTGCCTGATGATTGTTTACAATAGTTTGAGATCTTAAATTATAAAAGTGGCTATTTGACCCTTCCAAGTTCCAGTATCTCCTACTTGTTACCGTCTCTTGTAGAGGTCTTAAGCAAGCAAGACCAGACATAGAGAATTCAACAAGATTTTTCTACCTAGAACTTGGATAAACCAGATGTCTGCATTAGTTAAACCACTTACCTAAACAAACATTTTCTGCCTATGCCATTAGTTTTTCTTAACTCAAACATTTCCATTAACACCTTGGAACCCCACCCCCCCCCCCCCCCCCCCCGCCCCCTCGCACCTAAAGTCCACTAATTGCATGTTAGTGGTCACTCTGGTAACACCGTCCCGCGCAAATTGCAGAACAAGTTAATTGATTTAAACAGCTGTTAACATCAACCTTACACCGCGATATGTCGTTAAAATCATCACCCCCGTTGCTATGGGGACACCACGTTAATAACACAGTCACCACCTGCCCCAATATCCGTGGCGGGGTTCCATCAAGAGCAGAAACATGGCGTTTAAATTTCCTCCAAACATGAAAAAGTTTTTGATATGATCTAATACAAAAAAAAAATCAATAACAGATATGAGGTGATGATACTTTTTCACATGACAAAAAATACGAAAAAGTAATTTCCTCCGCAGGTAGTAAAATTATCTCACCTTTTTCTCTTTTTGTCGTTCTCGGAATGTATGCAATAAGGCAGATGTGTGAAAAACCAGACGGGAAATTATTGCGGGTCGCTATTAAGCGACTAATTGGAGATGGGATTCTATTTCAGCAACCAATCCATCCCGAGACTGCACTACAAATAGAATCTCTTGACGACGCGCACGCCTCACTCCAAACTGCTCGTTAAAGCCAATTTGAGTTGGGCGTTGAGCAAATGTACAGCTCTCCTTTTTTAATTTCTCTCTCTTGTCCGAGCGAGCACTGAATGATAGGAATAACTCTGTAAACTATAACAACGTGTAATGAGTAGTACATTAGTCGAATATTTATAAAAAATCCAGCATGCTGCTCAGGAAGTTCAGGTATCTGCTCTCGGAGGTAGGTTGGACTCGGCAGAATTTATTTTGTCTCATTGTCAGGTTTTGAAATTGGTGATTCCTCGGGTGTGACTTCAATTACTCTCGGTTGTTTTTTAACCCAACTCTATTAGCTGTTGCCAATATTTGAGCATTGTAGTAGTTGAAAGTTTAGTGCAATGGAATGTTTAGCCTACGATTGTACTATAAATTGTAATTCCAGGCTGGAAACTGATGGATCCTTCAGCTATAGTTGGATTTTAGGCGTTGTTGGAGTTGTGGCGTGTTGTGGTTGAGTGGTTAAGAGCACCAGACTCAAGCTCTGGTGTTTTTGAATCAGCAGAGTGTGGGCTCAAGTCCCGATCGTGGTACTTTTGTCTTTGAGCAAGATGCTATTCCATAATTGCTATGTCCTTCGGATGGAACATTAAGCCGTAGGTCCCGTGTACTAGGATTGGTAGTACTGTACGTAAAAGAACTCAGAACACTCATCATGGAAGTGTAGGGGTTAACCGCTGTTGTTTCTGGTTCACATAGCAAGCGCCCTTGTTTACAGGTTTCCTCAGGCTTGCGAGCTACAGTGATTAAGATCAAGTATGAAGCATCCTTCTGTTCATTACCAGAAATATATAATGGCCTGACGTTTCAACTCTTGCAGAGTCTTTCTGCTAGGGTCGAAACTTCAGGCCATTTCTTTGCATTTATACCATAGGTCCTTTTGGTTGGTAACCAGTTTGCAACAGCTAATTTTATTAATAATTTAAAAAAATATGTAATAATAGACTTGCACATTTCAATCAGTGTTGCTTTGATGGCTGGACGCTTAACAAAATTATTTAAATTTGTACAAATTTAAGTTGCACACGTGTTCCAATTTATTTTATTTGAGCGTATGCATTTGAAGTCATAATTTATTCTCTTCTTTTCTTCTCACTTTTTGTATGACAGATTGAGGAGAGAATCAACCTAGAGCATCTCCATAAACTGAAGCAGTCTTTCGAGGTGAGGAATTTATGAAAATTTGATGGACATTTTTTGATGGAAGAAATGTTTCGTCATAGACTTCGAAAGACAGTGTCGATGACAGATATCTGTCCTAAATTTGCTTGAATAGAAAGTTTTGCATAATGTTGTCTAAAATACATTGGTTGTGACAGTGCCCTGGTACATTTTGCTTTGCAGAGAAGTTTCCTTGGCTCGAAATTAATATTGGACTGCAGGCCCGAGGCTATTGTTTTTAGCATTGGATCGGTAAACTTACGAGGGGACAAATCTGGCGGTCTTGTGTCTGTGAAGAATAATACCTCACCTCATCATTAATTTTAAATACTATGTTCAAATGTTGACTTCAAGTCCGATAATTATCTTTAGATTATGTTGTGCATGAAAGTTTTACCTAGAAGACAAATAAGAGAAACCTTTTCTTAGTGCTTGTTCAAATAAAAACAGTTTAATTGAGGAGATATTGTTTTTCTCATTTTGATTCTGGTCTTGTGTCAAATTTTCTGATCCAGTAAAATTTTTGAGTTACAAGCCCTGCAGTCATGTGGATCCCCCCCCAAGTTCAAGCCCTGACAACAATTGTAGGATTGAAAAATAAAAGATTGCACAGATTTGCACTTACATGGTATAAAGAGGGTAATGGTGGGAAAATTTCTCTTGAAACATTTTTGTCTGAAATGCTATAGTATAGTTTTTGAGAAATGAGTGTAACAATAAGTTTTGATCTCACAAGACCAAAACTCAATGTTTGAAAACAGTGAAAACATACAAGTTTTTTCCCCACTTTTTTTCGCAACTCCGATGACCGAATGAGCTGAAATTGTCACAGGTTTGTTTTCATGTGTGTGTTGGGTCACAGAAAGTAGGGAGACAGTCTTTGACAATTACATAGGGGGTACCAATGTTGTATGTGAAAAACAGCTTTATATGAAATTAGCCTTTGAGTGAGTTTCAATTTCATAGAACTGTCTAAGCAGATAAACTTGCAGAAAATCTCCCAGTAGAAGTAGATTACCAGTAAAACTGCAACTCTAGGTATTAGGCCACATAAAAAAATAAAATTGTTGATCGTCCCCGCCCGACCCTACAAAACCCCCCGACCCCCATTTTTTTTTTTTTTTTTTTTTTTTTTAAATCATAAAAAACGGTATTTTTAATGATCTTTTCAGTCAAACTTGGCTCCCAGATTTTTGTTTAGCTGATATTTTTTCAAAATCCATAGGTCGGAAACAGATGATTGAAGAAAGATTATTCATGTTCGCAAAACAAGAAAAATTCTTCAAATATTTACTTAGGCTGCGTTTTAGTTTTTTGAAAATGTTTACAGAAAATGTCATCTAGGATTTGAATGGGTTTAACAAAACAATTGAAAACATCAAAATCACACAAACCCTTTGTTGTATAGTGATTATGATGATATCTTTATTCTTTATTTCATATTTTGCCATGTCAAAAAACAAACAAAAAACACACAAAAAAAACGCCCTCCCTCCCCCACTTCCCATCAAAAAGGACGATCAACAATTTTTTTTTTATGTGGCGTTATTATTTGTATCTGCGCTCGTTTAGTTTTTGCTTAGATAATTCATTTGCCTGGTAATCCTTTTGTATTCGGAAAAAAGTAACTTTGTAAATTTTTGATATCAACTATAGTCTGGTTCACACTTCACAAATTCGCAATGAACAATTTGCTCAAATTGCGCTCAACTCTTGCGAAACATTTTCTGAGATTATATAATCGTGACTTTCAAATTTCTATTCGCATGAAGTATGAACAAACCTCAATTCACTGATTCACAACCTTCTCTTTTTCTTTTGCAGAATGCCGACTCAGAGAACTCAGGAACTCTGACGCTCGATCAGTTCAAATCAGTGATCCGTAATTCACTGGGTCTTAGGGGAAAGGTAAGAGACAAAAAATATTACACTTTCATTTCTCTACCTTATACATGTTTATGTGATAAATGAAAGATTTGTGCTTGATTGATAGGTATTTAACCCCACATAACCCACACATATTTATTTATTTTTTAATTTATTTTTTTTACAGCATCACGGCACATTTATCCATAACCTTATCCACCCAAAAGATTTTGAAAGAGAATAAAAAGGAGAAGGCTTAAAGAGGGGCTCCAAGGTCAAATTCAATCTTTTGATGAATTCATTTTCCAATAGATAGAGTCCTCGTGAAAGTGGAAAGCGAATTACAATACAAGTCTCTCGCTTTAAAACGGTGTAAAATGCCATTGTATTTGATACTTTTTTTAGAGCAAAATTTGAAATATGACGCCATTGGATATCAACAACAAATGGTACATTCAAAGGAGGAATTTTGTTGCCAGTAAAAAGGTCAATTTCAATGTTGTTGTGATTGAATATCATGAAACGTCAGGAATGAACCAAATATTCCCCGTACAGAAATGTACAGACCCATGTAGACCAAAGTGACGTCATTGGATGTTTCTGGATGTTGACAAATTCCGCACAGGAAAGCTATCAAACACAATGGCATTTTACACCATTTCAGCGTGAGGTTAGAGACTTGTAATTTTCTTTTTCACTTTCATGAAGACTCTGTCGATTGGAAAAGGAGTGCATCACAAAACTAAATTTTGCACATGATTCATTTGAAGTGGATTGTGTAAAAAAACCTTGCGTTTTGACTTGCGCATACTGACACGCCCTACAAGCATTTGAAAGTTTTTAACAAGCATGCGCACAGAGCAGTCACTTTTGGTTAGCCAATCAGCGTTGTCTTTCAGTGTTTCCCTTCCAGAGGTCAGTGACAAGAGATATCAATACAGGCTGCGTAATGGTGTCTTTGTAACAACAAAGTATTCCTATAATTGTGGCTGTGCACAGGTGTAAAGTATTGACCCAACAACCATTGGAAGGTTAAATTCTTCTTGAGTTAATGCTTGGCTAGTAATGACTCCTGGTGTTGATCTTTGCATAAACCCGGAGAGGGGATTTATTTTGATCGTGTCGTAAATCTGTCGTTATGAAATTTTTTGCAGAATGAGGAACAGATTACAGCATTATTTATGAAGATTGATTCCAACTCTGCAGGTCACATAGCATGGGTAAGTGGGATTTCTAAAAACCTTTCCTTTTATTGAATGGGCGTGGTGGTTTTGAAATATTACAATTGTGCCCAGGGGAGATTTTTAGGATTAGAAAATAAAAAATGGTCTCTTATTAAGTCTGGCACTTAGTGGCTGCTGAATGCACCACAGCACCTTGTAAACCCTTATAAGGTGCTACATAAATCAGTGTCATAATTCAAAAGTTTAAAAAACCTGTCTTAATTTTTGTTCTCTTTGTTCAAGTACCTTGAATACCTTATTGTTAGATACATGCACTATATAAGACTCCGGTATTATAAGTATAATTATATTACTATTATTTATTTGTTATTTGTTCGATTATCACTGTACCTTTTTGGTTTTGTGTTCGTAATTTTGATACCTGCTTCCTTGTGTAGTTTTGTGAATTTTTAAACTTGTAATGTTTTTATTCTCTGTATGCATTCGCAGTTTGGCTTTTTGGCCGCAATGTTTGAATTTTTAATAAACCAATAAGATATATATATATTGTATATTATACTCCATGGAGGTAACAGTCAATTGCCTCCATGCCCCTCCCCTGGTTGTTTGCCCCGCCCACTTTCCCCTTGAAAAGTTCCAGTAGAAGTAAAATTGAGGTGCCATTTTAAAATGAAGAATTGTCTAAATCCATTACAAGAATAAAGAATAAGGCTTTTTTGAAAGTTGTGAGATGTGTCAAGAGTGAAAACGTGTTAAAATGAACAATTCCAAATAGACCCCTTGCATTGGCCACCATTGCTGAGATCAAACAATGGAAATGTGTACCCGCTGCGCACAACACTCAGCTAATTGTAGGTCTTCATTGACCTGTGAGGGTGTTGTTTTGGGCTTGTGACGTCAAGGGGTCTATTGAAAAGTAAATCATTAGAACATGTCATACATCGTGCAGGAATGCTTCCCTATTAATGGATGACCAAGGTATATTACAAAGAGAGGATATGTTTGTTTTCTTGCTTGTGCAGATTGGAAGTTGATGACAGATATATTATGACTATTGTGGTTGTTTTGAGAAAGAATATGTGTTTTTGAGGTAAAAAAGTTGTTGAAATTTACACAGCAGCCAGTATACAGGATGGTGCGAAAAGAAGGAAACCCATTTTGTACTGCAATTGTCACGTACTTGTTAAGCATTTTTCAAGAATTCAATTTAATTGTATTAACATTTTGATCTTGATACATAGTGACAAACAAAAATAATTGCAAATACATATTTTGTCTCTGAGATTTTTTGTCTCTGAGATGGTTGTTTAAAAATGGACGGCTTCATTCCATCCATTTGACTGAGCTCTGGAGCTTGATTTGAAGACAAAAACACTACACTTCAAACAATTATTTGTTCTTCTTTTTCTTTTTCATGTGTTTGTTTAATATCATCAAAGCATAAGTTAAACTATATTATGACAAGTTTTACCTTTCCATGTGTTCCATGGGAATGTTTCCTAAAATTAGATATTTGTGATTTACGAAACCTCCGATAGACACATAGACTTACACTTGGACAACTGTGATTTTGGTGACTAATTGTATTCAAATGAGCACAAGAACACTAGTCTTGTGAATTTTTAAAAGAGTTTTTCACCATGTATTGTTGAAGACCTATATTTCACTACATTATAAAAAAAACCAATTCAAATAAGTTAAGTAAGTAGGTTAAAATTCCTGTCAAAATTGGGTTTCCTTCTTTTTGCACCACCCTGTAGAATACATGCCGTAAAGGGAGCCACTATGCATCACTAACTACTTTGTTTGTATTGATTGCACATTGCAGGATCAGTTCTGTACCTACATGCAGCTTGAGTACGAAGAGAAAGAAGATGCATATAGGAGACAGAAAGATGTGGATATCCATACACCAGCAAGTATAGAATACATGCCACACAGGGAGCCAGTTCTACGCATCACCAACATGTCTGATGGGACGTTCGTGGCGACCAGTCAGGATGGGACGATATCATTTTGGAGTGGAAACCTGGAACTTAAAAGAACCAGATCAGTCATGGTATGAATTTCTTTTTTTGTTCAATTGTTGTACGCTCTATGATGGGGTCCATGATGTTTTGTACACCGGAGGCGGCAAATGGCACCCTCGGCTGTGTCATTTCCCCCCTCGCCTCGAGTGCCATTTTCCCCTTCGCCTCGGGTGCCATTTGCCCCCTCAGATGTACAAAACATCATGGACCCCATCAGAGCGTGCAACAATTGTATAATGTTGTTTGCAGTGTAACGATGAAATGGTCAGTTTAAGAATCCCTTAGTGATAAAGCCATATTCTTTAAGATAGTGATTAAAAATCCAATCCAGTTGCTCTGGCCCTATTTGATGCACTGCTTACCCAGAATTCTCTGCTTATGGCCCATAAAAACGCACATTTCAGGGCACCGTAGGTGCAGAATTCTTCGGTAAGTGGTGCCATGAAAGTGGGCCCTGGTGTGATGGGGGTCTAACCGGGGGTCCACAGAGTTGGAGGTCAAAGTAAGATACCTCTATGCCAACCAGATCATGTGATGTCTGAGGAAACTCAAAGAATCAAGTGTCGATCTCTGTTTAATTTCAGACTGAGCAAAATGGAACCAGACAGAAGCCGAAGTGGGTGACAGACTTTGTTCTAATGCCGCAATACAACAAGCTTATCTTAGGAACAGGGTAAGTGAAGACTATTGACCCCAATTCACCTGATACCATCATTGTGATAGTCTTGGTTGCGCCATTTTGATGCTGACAAGCACAGTATATTTTTCTGTTTTTTTATTGTTCTATTGTTCTGTTGGATTTTGATGGATTCAGACATAGCATTACAAATATTTGACTTAGGCCTACTAAAAATTGTACAGAATATTTTCCTTTTTCAAATTTCAGAGGAAAATTACAAAAGAAAAGAATTTGAGTGTAGGAATTTTGCATCGTTACTATGTTGAGGTTTTTTTTCAACTTTTCTTTGAATATTTATATGTTTACTAATTATTTTTGGAAGTTTGAATGAAATTGTGTTAAAGTTTTGTTGAAAATTTAAGTGTTCCAGGCATCACCTTGAAAATGACTGATGGAAACAAAATATGTTTTCAATAAATGTCTGTATTGTTCCATTGCCCTTTGTAAAGTGAACTACCTCAAGCTTGAAATTAAGGCTATGACATTCAAACAATGCATTTGTGGAACATCACAGAACAATGGTCCATTGTTAATCCAGGCCTGAAACTACACATAGGCCACAGAGGCCATGACATCTGTTGCCCTGGTCTTTGCCTTGGTACCTTTCAAAAGTTTCTGACAGATTTTCAAATGGAATTGCCCTTTGCAAAATGAAAATGGCCTTGCCCTCTCAATGATGAAATGCCAGGCCTGTTAATTTTTGTCTTTAATAAACTTAATCGTTTCTGCAGGGACCGTGAAATTCAGTTTTATGAGTTATCAACCTTTGAGCCGTACTGCCAGGTGACTGGACTGGAGACTACACCTCTCAAGATGGCATATTGGTGAGAATTTATGGCAGATTCATTTACAGCAGATTTATAAGAACTATTAATAGACAGTGCCTCATCATGTGCCCCCTACTCTTATAAGAATCTTATAAGCAACTTATAAGAATCTTATAAGCAACTTAAAAGAATCGTATAAGAACCTTATAAGAATCTTATAAGAAACATAAGAATCTAATAAGATTACTATAAGAATCTTATAAAAATACTTAGGAGATTCTTATAAGATTCTCATAAGAATCTTATAAGAAATTTATAAGATTCTTATAAGAATCTTATAAGTATTTTGTTTGTAAATTTGTAAGTTCATCAGGTTCTTATAAGATTATTTTAAGTTTCTTATAAGATTCTGGTATAATTCTTATAAGATCTTACAAATTTACATATAAAATACTTAAAAGATTCTTATAGAATTCTTATAAGAATCTTATAAGAATCTTATGTTTTTATGAGAATCTTATAAAGTTTTGATAAGATTCTTATAAGAAACTTATAAAAATCTTATAAGTATTTTATATGTAAATTTGTAAGATCTTATAAGAATTGTACCGAATCTTATAAGAAACTTAAACAATAATCTTATAAGAACCTGATGAACTTCCAAGGACAGTTTTATAAGAATCTTATAAGAATTTTATAAGATTCTTTGTAAGAATCTAAGAAAAAGTGTGTACTACACTTGCTGTATGGCAAATTATGGCATAGGCCTATGGCATATTAAAAAGACACAATTTCAAAGTCCAAACGTTAAATTTTTAATGATATCCATGGGGGCCATATTTGAGCAAGATAAATGACTAAACTATGCATTTTGGAGAACTGTTGACAACAAAATGTTTACAAATATTATCATTCTTTTGTATTCTTGTTGTTGCAAAATTTGTACTAGAATGTTGTGATATGGCAGGGAAGATGTTTCCTTTAGAATAAAATCTCTGCAGTATAAGGACAGTAGGCTTATCAAATCCACTCTGAAAAACGGCAGGAAGATGTTTCCTTGTGACGTAAATCTAAAAGAAACAAAATTTATTTAAAAAAGTACCACCTTAGAATAGACTCTTTGCCATATTGGAGTAGTAGGCTTAAAGGTATCGTACACGTTTGGTAATGACTTAAAACAAATATTAGCATAAAAACTTACTTGGTAACAAGCAACGGAGAGCTGTTGATAGTATAAAACATTGTAGGAAACGACTCCCTCTGAAGTAACGTAGTTTTTGAGAAAGAGGTAATTTGTCACTAAAATAATAAAAACTTCTTGCAAGAAGTTTTTATTCCTATCTGAAAGCACACAAATTTGTACAACAATGGTGTTTTTTCTTTCATCATTTTCTTGCAACTTCGATGACCAATTGAGCCCATATTTTCACAGGCTTGTTATTTTATGCATATGTTGGGATACACCAAGTGAGAACACAATTTCCAAACGTGTTCAGTGCCTTTAATATAAAATCCTCCCTGAAGGAAGAACATTTTCTCAAAATCTATAATAAATTTCAATCTGTGGCATTGCATCTTATGAAAGGGTGACCACATGTAACAGTTGGTTACAATACTAAAATGAAATTTTTATCTATATATTCTATAATCTATGGATTATTCTTGTTCAGTTCTGTCAGACACCAAAGTATGGAAATGCCTTACACTTTGACTTCCCTTAATGTTTGAGGCAAGGGCATTCCTGAAGGTATCTCAACATTCAAAACCTAAATCAAAATGTATGTGGTAGCCGCTTTATAGAATTCTGTGGTAAGCAATGTAATGAAATTGGGTCCTGCTCTAGAATGGTGGGGGTTGTGGGTTTGAATCCCACCAGAGTAGTATGCCTATGGATTTTCATTCCACAGGACTTGGGAAAGCACTGAGTATTTAGTGGTAGGGTTAAAATCAAAATGAAATATTCAAAACCTCTTCTACCACACCTTTAGTCCAGTGAGATGTGACAAGCTGATGACTTTTCTATCATGACTGTTTTGATATAATTGTATTTCAGTTCAACTGGGTATGATGAGTGCCTGATCATGTATGGAGATTCTGAAGGTTGCATTAATATCATCATCATCAATGGCACAGGAGAGACGCTCAGGTTAGTATGTACACCAATAGATAATAATAATAATACAGCACTTGTAAGGCTAAATTTCTTGTTAAACAATCAAAGGCGCCGGTCTGAAAGAAATAAGTTAAAGTATTATCGGGAAATTGTTGGGAAAAGCAAGCATAAAGAAGTGTGTTTTAAGTTTCTGCTGGAGGAGTGATGTTGTGTATTTGTCTGAGGTCTTCAGGAAGTGAATTCCAAAGTCTTGGTGCTACGTTGGAAAAGGCCTGGTCCTGTATCTGGCTAAGTGAGTTTAGGGGTCGATTTCACAAAACTCTTCCTAACTTAGGACTAGTCCTAGGCAATGCTTAGAGATAGGACTAGTCTTAAGTTAGGACCAGTACTTAAGACTAGTCCTATCTCTTAGCATTGCCTAGGACTAGTCCTGAGTTGGGAAGAGTTTTGTGAAATCGACCCCTGGGAACATAAAGCGTATTGCTGATAGATCTCAGGCCCGGTCTTGTCGAACGGGGCGTCAACAGGTTTTTTACGTAGGGTAGTATTATTGAACCATGTAGTGCCTTGAATGTGAGTAGGATCATTTTTAAAATAATTCGCTGATTGACAGGTAGCCAGTGTAGTTTAGACCATATATGTCTTGTGTGTACTCGACCATCTTGGGGACCCTTTTCTCATGTCTGCTGCTGTCTTTCTGATTTCAGGCATGTGGTTGCACCCTCACTTATTGCACACGAATAATCTCATGCCTAAATCCCTCTGTAACGCATGACTGGTCATATGTTACTGGCCAGCAGAAGTTATATTGGAGAAGAAGAACACAAAATCTAACATTCTTAAAAGCTTTTCCCACGGGTGTGAATAATCTAACACTTAAATCCCTCTGTCAAGCATTTCTCATCATACATTTCTGGCCAGTAGAAGTATTGGTTGTAAAGCGAAAGAAAAACAAATATATATATCAAACATTTTTCAGGCATTTGATTTTTCAGGATTTTCCTGATTTCTGGATTTTCTCAAAAAAGCTTTGATCCTTCAAATTTTCTTGAAAGAAATAAAGCACTGACCAAAGGGAGATAGAAATAGTCCACATTTTGTCCAAACCTATAGTTTTGTCTTTCTGGTGATGCACAGAGTCTGTAAACCTCCTGCATTGTAAAATCAGAGAGGTTCTGTATCTAGAATAAGGGGGAACCCAGACCCAGAAGCCATTTTTCAGGAATTTCCACATTTGCCAAATCTCATCCCTGATTCCTAAGACATTGCTCTAACATGTGAATGAAACAAAATTGCTTTCTTTAAAATATTTTTCTTTTTTTCCTTTGTTTTTCAGAACTTGGAAGAAGATGCCCAAGACGGAGGGAATAGCCAGCGTGACTCTTGAGAAGGTCGCTCATTCACATCTGACTCGCTTCGTCCGATGGAAGGTCCACAATGACTGGGTCGCTGAACTTAGATACTACGACGAGATCAGATCCATTATTTCATGTTCGAATAACGAGAGCTCGGCTTTGGTAATAGGTAAGTTTAGTCTCAATATTCCTGATCCTTTGTTTATATTTTTGACAAAATACCAACTTGCCTTATACACTACAACTCCTGTTCATCTTGCCAGAGGCATATCCAAAAAACCATCTTAACTCCTTAGGATTATACAGCAAAAGAAAAGTCACAAATAAAGCTAATCCGTCACAATAGACTGTGCAAGTCTTGTGCATATTTGAACTTCCGGGACCATTGTAGTCCCAATCATATGGAGTTTTACGTCGGCAGGATTTTGTTTCGTCAGTTATTATAGTTTAACGTAGTTTATGGCCATGAACATTATGTATGATGTTGGGAATGTAATACTAAGTGTTAAACGATATGATAGTAAAACCAATTCAACAAAATAATGAAGAAAAACAAAGAATAAGACCTGAGGTTTCTGGTTACTTGTAAGAAATTAAGAATGCTGCCCAACTGACGGTCATGTTGTCATTAAACCTGTGTGATAGACGCACACATTCGGGCATGATTGGCAAATGGGGTTTCTAACAAAAGCATCCTCGTCCCAAGTTTTAATTTGTTTCAATGTTAATTTGAACAAATTATTTGTATTGTACAAAAATTGCTACGGGTATTTTTAATTTCAAAGAATTTTGTATAAATATAATTTAACAAGAACATTTCATTTCATAGAAAAATAAAGTCTTCGTTGGAGTTTTTTCTCGTTTTCGATATGCGCGAGATTTGCACAGTCTATAATAGCTCAAAAAATGATTGATTCGCCAGTAAAGATGGGTGACTTTAAACTGTATGACATCAAGTGGAAACTATCATAGCTTTAATCAAAGTCACTCTTTCAATGATGTAGGATGCACAACTGGCAGCACGCATGTGGAAGCTCAACTCAAAGAAATCAAGGAGCATTCCAACTGCCCGGACGCAGCAGACAAGAAACTGAAAATAGCTCAGCAGAACTACGCCCACGCTAAGCGGCGACTGGATGCGGACCAGACTACCTTCAGGATACACAAAGGAGTCAAGGTGTTTGACTTCTGCAAGGAGAAGAATTTAATCATCACTGGTGGTATGGATAGGATTGTGCGAATGTGGAACCCGTATGTACCAAGGTAAGATTAATGATTTGGGGCTGAACAAAGAGAAATTGACTAGAGCGGGACTTGAACCTGTGACCTTCAGATTAACATGCCAGCGCTCTACTAACTGAGCTATCTAGCCCTAATGTTGGCAGTCTCCCTATTTTGTCAATATCTTTGTTCGGGGGTGCCAGTCAGAAGCCATACAACCTGTAACTGCTGTATAGCCAGGGATCACACCCAAGTTTACGATACAACCTGGGAAGTGGCAGCAGAGGGATCAATGGGATGTGAATTTTATTAACTGTGCTACTATTTTTCTACTACATTTAAAAAAATCCTTTTTTTCCCCAAAACATTTGATTAACTCTAACCCCATAGTGTTTTTGGGTAGAGATCCGTCCATATTATCCAAAATCCCCCAGTCCATGCTAAATCAACACCCAGTGTAGACTTATAGTTATCATTGTTCCAATGATTAAAGCAATTGATATTTGGTACCTGTAGTACCATATCCTACAAAGTCAGCAACTTTCTGAAGAAGATTTTGGAGGATTTGGGACTGTTTATGTTGATGTTTTCTTATCAATAACAGGCCTGGAATTACACAGAGGCCATGCCTTCGTTGCCCAGGTCTTGGCCTTGGTGTTCCCTTCAAAAGTAACCCATAGACTTTATTAAGATTTTCAATGCAAGTACCCTTTGTAAAATGAAAATGGCCTTGCCCTCTCAAAGATGAAACTCGAGTCCTGCAATAAAAATATTATAAAGTCATTTTGTACTCAATTTTAATTTTTCATCCAAATCTGAAGATGGTTTGAAGGTGTTATACCAATAGACCGTGCAAGTCTCGTGCGTATTCAAACATTTTTGGCACCACTTTGGTCCCACGCACATTGCTTTAACGTGTGAAACAAACTCGCGCACTTTAATGGCTCCCAATGTTCGAATATGCGTGAGACTTGCACAGTCTGTTGCTTCAAATAATCAAATCTCTCGTTTTGGTTCCGTACAATGGCTTTATCACACTGCTATTTCCAACATGCTTTCCAAATCACTAGCTATGATTCATCATCAGTCACATAATGTAAACAAGACTGCAAATTGTAGTGACTAAGTATTGAATGTGTTAAAATCTCATCAGACAGAGCCCCCCAAAACACAACGTTTTGTTTACTTGATGAAAAATTAATAATTGTGAGTTAAATTTTAAGTATTTGGGTATGTTTTGTAAAATTGTTTGATGTTATTATTATTACTATTAAAATTTGTTTATTCAAAACGCTCCTTGCAGCCCAAAGTCTGAATGGCACAGTGCTTGTGCATGAACATTAAAAAACATTTACATGAAATGTAGTTTTTTTTTATTGTTAAACAGAAATATAAGTATAAATACAAGGCAATACAAATACAAATGGTACAAGGTCTTCATTGGTCAATGCAAAACAAATTTATAAGGGGAGAAATATTATTTGAAATCACATTCCCAAGCTCTTCAAACAAAAGTGCACACAAAATTTTAAAAAACTGAAGAAAAAAAAGACAATAAAGTTATTCAGGACAAAAAGACAATGAAGTTGTGCAGGCATGTAATCCTTCCTACTCAAGTCTGATTTTCCGATTTGTTTGCCCTTTGAAAAAATCAGAAACAATTGTGATTAAATAGCCTAATATGTCTATTAAAGCCTACACCATGTGTTCATTCAGGGCCCAACTTCATAGCGCTGCTGAACGGTAAGCGAATTTTCGCGCTAACTATGGAAAAAAAACGTATTTCACAGGTGAGCAAGAAAATTAGGCGGCCAGCTTGCGCAATCACCATGGATTTGCATTGTTACGTCATTCATATTCATACAATAAGCACCGGAAGGTTAGCATGCTTTTTTGTGTGCTTATGGTTAGCTATGAAATGGAAACTCGCTCAGTAAGCACAAAATCGGCTGTTAAGCAGCGCTATGAAATGTTCCTACTTTTTTCCAAGGAACAAATGTCATGCCTGGATATTAAAAGAAAATGTTAAAATTATCCTCCCCCCTCCATCCTCAACCCAAGATCAGAATCGATTACAAGTAAAAAAATCTCCAAAAATTCTGTACGTCGTTCATCTTTTTGTCACCTTGATTTGGCTTAAGGTAGAGAGCGCCCTCTATGTAGCCCTCAAAGTAGATTAAGAGCTTATCTTCTTGAGACGCTATTTTAACTGAGCAAACATGTGCCATTGTGCTGGGTAAGCGCGTGAAAGGTCCTACTGTAACTGCCTTACAATCCATTTAGCTGGTTTAGGCAAAAGAAAAAAAGATTCATGTTTAGCGTCCCCGCTTGCTTCCTTTTTAGAGGCCGCCTGGTTTTTGTTGTTGTTTTTTAGGGGTTTTTTTAAAGAAAAAAAATAGCCTGAGAAAATAGAAATAGCTGTTGCAAACTGCTTACCAACCAAAAGGACCTATGGTATAAATGCAAAAAATAGTTAATGGCCTGACGTTTCGACCCTAGCAGAGTCTTTCTCGAAGGCTAACAAAAATAGCCTGATAAATGTTAACGATCTCATTATTTTGGTCTCATTTTCTGTTGCATCTTACCCATAAGAAGCCAATATGTCATTTCATGCCATCTTGAAAAAAGCTGGCAACCATCTTGAAAAATAGCCCGGCCGGTTGTCTTTAAAAATGTGTCGGGCGGCCATTTAAAGAAAAGAAAAAAAGATAAAAAAGGGCCCTCCTCCTTCCTTTTTTCAAAAAGGCAGGATGCTAAACATGTTTTTATTTTTACTCTGCCTTATACCCTGGGGAGCCTCAAAAGCCCACCTTTGCCAAGTTGCCACTGTTTAATGTTTAATTGCTTCATGGAGGCACGATTGGTTTCACACTTTCATCTCCTTTTGTCATTTGCATGTCTCCTTACAAAAAAAATCCTTTAATCTTCTACCCTCATCCCTGGTAATCGGTATTGTGTTGCTTAGGGTAGTTGCTTGGTAACCGGTGCCTATAGAACCTGCGGGCCTGATGAAGTGAATTGGATGTTGGGATGAATGAAGGAATCAATAAACTCTGGGAGTACAGTAGAATCAATTTAGATTCACAACTCATTTTGTTGTTCCTTGATTGATCTCTTCTTCATTGGGCATGTCACGGATTGAGTGTTCGTTACAGCTTCCAGAAACCCCGCAGAGGGTGAGGAAAGTTCCAAGATGTGTTGGAAATTTTTAGTAGAAGACTTTTTACAGGTATCCTACATCAGTTTGGAGTAGTGTTCCAACTCTTGAAAACAACTTGATGTACTATCTCTTTTGTTCGACAAACAATTTTCCGTTACTCCATTTCCTAAGCGATCTCAAGTTTAACAGGTCCCCTGTCATTAGAATGGTAGATTCCAATGCTCATTATGCAACAAAGTGCGACTTTCTTTTGTGAGGGTTCTTAGAGACAGTTGTATTACTAATTCAGATGTCTCATGGCTGTCGTCAATCTGGTATCAACTCTAACATATTTGGAACCATAATGAATCCTGACATGCTTTTTCTTGTAACCAAGATTGATAAAATGCAGGTAATTTTGCTGTAAATTTGTCTTTTGACTGTTCACAGTTTGAATGCACTGTTTGATACTCACTTATTCAGTCTTTTGGAATGGCCCTTGGGCAGTATGCAGTTTCTAGGACTATTTGAATGCTGTCTTAGAGCCCTAGGTCTTAAGACACTATCAGGGTCCAATTTCTTGAAGCTGCTTTTCATGGCAACCCAGAAAATGCTTTTCTAAAGTGCTGTATGTGCATTCAGGCCTGATACCAATTCGCAATTTCGGGAATTGTCATATTTGTACAAAAACACCATTTTATAAGTGAATACAGTTTTACATGAACGTCAAGTTTACAATTAGCCTAAATAAAAAATCCCTTTTTGAGATATTGCTGAAAATCTGGAGCGGTTATGTCCACGCTGGAAGAATAATCTGCATTAGAATACACACTCTGAGAAGCGTTACGGCTGTACACTTCTCAGATTCAAATTTTTGGGGATAAAAAGTGATACATTTTTCCATAACTGCAGTACTTCGAAGTGAAAAGTTTCTCAAAATGTATTATACTATCCAAAGCTGCTGTACTTTTAACCAAGTAAGTTTTTATTGCCATTAATTTTCAGAGTCATTACCAAACGTATACAGACCCTTTAAAGCACAAAACTTACAAATTGTTTAGTGAGGGTTGCACCATGTACACCGTGTAGATAAAACTCTTTCTATGAGTTGTGGCTCTGAAAAGAACCGGTGGTTTAACAACTTAACGTTTTGATCAGTATGCTCTGTCAGAATTAAGCTTTCTCCTAAAGACGATCACAGCATGCTGATCGAAACGTCAAACCTCACCAGATTGAATTTCCACCATGCAAAGTTTCAAATCCTTTTTACCAAATGTTATTTTGTTTCTGTTGATATATTTCAGCAAGCCCACTGGTATGTTAAGAGGTCACAATGCTCCAATCTTCTCCCTCTACATCGCTGCTGACGAAAATAGGATATACAGTATATCTCAGGACAAAACCATTAAAGTAAGTCAAGAAAATATTACCTAGATCTAAGGTTTGATATGAAACCATAGACTATGCAGTGTGTGATCCCATAAAGCGGCCACAAGTGGCTTGTACTAAAATGTCTCTAAGCGGCCGCAAATGGCCGCAAGGTTTGACCTAAGTGTTCAACCAAAAAGATCAAAGTAAAGTTATGTCCTGAACTGACATTTTCCTTAATTCTTGTGTTTTCACTATATCTACATTACCAAACAAACAAATTTCTGTTTCGTATAATTTATTAAAGACATTTCTATTTTATTTTTTTATTTGGTAGAGAAAATAATAATAATAATAGCTTCCTGTGACGATACAGAAAGGAATGGTCTCTGAAGAGTTTTGATTTATTTTGGTTTGGTAGAAAACAAGAAGGAAAAGATGATATTTTATAAAATAAAGAAAACATTAGAATTTACAGTTAGTGTCCAAACACTATTTGTTTTTGAAAAATATAACTGTAACTACAAAAATGTAAGAGGCCAATAGTTTAAGGTCAAAGGTAAACAGCAGGGCCATAGAGCCGCTTAAGCAGAAAATAGTGCTTAAACATTTTCTGCTAAGCTAAAGTAAGCAGGATACCAGTCACAGATTATGCTTTCATTTATTTTTTAATATTGTGAAGCACCTTGAGTTTCTTTCTTGGTAAAATTTGGAACAACATGAATGTTTTTTAAAAATTGTATTCTTATTATTATTTAATGCTACCTATATGAGCTTACAGAGCTGTCTACAACTTGAGTTTCCTCCATTTATTCTTGTCAGGTCTGGGACATCAAGGACCAGGTTTGCATGTTGACGATCCGACCAAAGACACACAAAATTAGAGGAGACCTACAAGCCTGTCATTATAATAGGGTTGCTAAGGGGTTCTGCATAGCAACAGATCAGATGGCTCTACTCAGTCACAGAGCTAAGTACGTTCATCCCTGGAGGAAGACAAATTCTTAGTTTTTAAATTTTAAACTTTTGTTTTTGTTTGTTAAACATTCATCTTAGTTCGCCCAAAGATACTTTCAAGGCTCTCAGGCAGTTACTAAAATACCAGAGCTTTTCATTTACCCCACCTATCTTACAATCAAATAAAATTTTAAAAAATGGCGTGTCATGGCCACACGGTGTAGTACACTGGATCCAAATTCTGGCGGCCAAGTCAACGGGGTGTGGGTTCGAATCCCGATCACGACACTGGTGTCCTTCAGCAAGACACTTAACTATAATTGCTTCTCTTCACCCAGGGGTAAATGGGTACCTGTGAGGGCAGAGATGGTTTCTTGTGATAGATTTAGCTTAGTGCGCTACATACTTGGCAGCACAGGCTGTATACTGTTTGAGATGGTTGAGATGGTTAAATGGAATAAGATAAATAGACCAGTGACCAGGGGTAATAATGTTTATGCGCCATGAGCATCAAAATTAGCTATATAAATTTCCCTAATTATTATTATTAAATATATGTATTCATGCAGATTGTATAAATAGACTTGTCACTGTCAGACTGCATTTTATACATGTATCTTTGTTTCCTTCTTATATTATTTCCATTATCAACAATATTTGCAAGTTGTTCAAAATTTACAAATTTCAGCAGCCCTTTGTAATGTATTCTTTTATTAAAAAATAAAATTAAAAAAAAGAAGTAAATTGGGGGGTAAAAGCCACTTTGAAATTGATGATGTTTTTCATTTATTTGTGAAAATAGTTGTATTTAGCAGCTCTTTGTAATGTATTCTGTCCTTTCTATATGATTCTACCAATTCTTAACTAAAAATACTAAAATTATTTTGTTTATTAGCCACTTTGTTTTCAAATTGATGACGTTTTCCGTTTATTTTTTACAGTCGTATTCAGCAGCATGGGGAAGTTGTTTACACACACAAGGAGCCAGTGCACTGTGCCAAATACAACCCTAGCTTCAAACACATCGTCTCCTGCTCAGATGGATCGGTAAGTCAGCGGATATTTCACAGCAAATTCCACTTAATTTGATTCATTTCATTTCATATTTATTAAAACCAGTGGGACGTCCCAAACTGCGTCAACACCACTAGCAGTTGGACGTCCCAAAATGCATTTCAAGAACTTCTTGGAAAGAGATTTGATCAACTTCCAAATCCCCACCTGGGCCCAATTTGATAGAGCTGCTAAGCACAACAATTTGCTTAGCATGAAATTTCTTCCTTGATAAAAACAGGGATTACCAACCAAATTTCCACGTGATTTTCAGGATAAGCAAACAACAGCTGAATACCAGTAACAAGCAATATGCAACACATGGAAATTTGGTTGGTAATCCTGTTTTTATCAAGGAAGAAATTTTATGCTAAGCAAATTGTTGTGCTTAGCAGCTCTATGAAATTGGGCCCAGGTCATGGCCACATTTGGGTAGCAACCAATCCAGCTGGAGGTCTTGGCTTCACAATGGGATGAGACATGATCTGATCACCAACAAACTCACAACAAGATGAGGAGATGAAGGTATCCTTGATGGATCTGTCTAAACTATGGCGTTGTCGTTCGTGAAAGACGTCTGCTAACTACTACTACAATAATAATAGAGAGTGTTCTCAATGTTTTCTTTGGTTTACTGGAGTGCACCACTATCTTTTCCAGAAATTTACCTTTTGCTTCTTTAATTCTTAACAAACTACTCAATGGTCTTATGCATCAGTTTTCATTCTTTGTGAAAAACATTGACTTGACATCCTCTTTCACAATCTCTGATGTTAAGTTCCTCCTCATTTCTTTCCTCTTGACTGGATAGTTTCTCAAGAAACACACAATGAAACGCTTCAAAAGCCGCCTTATTAGTAGTCATGACAAAACTCCCCTCGCACCCTCCCAATTACTGAAGAGGTCTATATAATAATGGCATGCAGTGGTCATCCGGTCAACAACCCCCCCCCCCACACCCCCACATTCATCGACTATCCAGGGAACTAATTGATAGTAATAATAAGTGACTGCTGCTTAAGTCTTATTCAAGCTGTGGCGCTTAAATCTATTTCAAGCTCGAATGAGTTGTATCCCACCCTATTAATCATTTTCTGACACATTCGATCTTTCCTGTTCTTCAGTTCACACATGATGCTGGATTAAGCCGTATTGATCAGAGGTTATAATTGCACCTCTACACAACTAGTGGCCTCTAATCCGATTTGGGAAAGAAACGCTAGCCACACTTCCTTTGTGTGCACATGACACGTCCGACATCCCCATCAACATCTTCCTGGAAACCACAAACTGTTAAATTTGTCTTCCTCTTTTGTTTGGAGAATAAATTGACATTGTTTGTATTGTTTTGCTGATCCTGAGCTGCTATGAGTTGGACATTGAACCAAACTGAGTTAAATCGAAACGGATTTGGCACAGTTGTGGTATTTGCAAGCTTTGCTGTAACAAATTTGTCTTTTCTTCTCTATAAACCATGTAACTATTGCTTACATAAAGAGTGACTTTGTGCATTCCAGGGCCTTCTTGGCAGGCAAGATAGTATACTAGTCATATGGGAAGTTTTACATTTTGTGTCATAATATCCACATAAATTCAAGAATTATAACAGTAACAGATGAACAAGTTTTCAGATGTGCCCTCCTTTCTTGATATCAGAAGTTGATAAAAATCAGACAGTGCATTTCACATAAAATATAACATTTAATGTTTTCTTCCCTATGAGCTGTGTACAAATCGTGCCTGCAGGAAGTCCAGACTCTGTTGCTCCTTTGTAAACATGTGATGTCACAGGTCACATGGCCTGTAGCTTTTAATCTTTCGGTAAAATTTAACAGTGAGTGTTGAATCAAAAATAGTTGCTAATTAATTTGTACTTCAAAAGAAGCTTGTATGTTTTGTATTGTTCAAGTATGTTTATCTTTAAAGAAGCACAGACAAATGCAAGAATGAAACAGTTTCAGGCAGTTTGGGTACTTTGATGGAGAACCATCTTTTAGTATATAATTGGCAGGCCAATTTGAGCAGACCTAAACAAAAGGGCAATACCATAAAGTAGCTACTAAAAAATAAACCAGAACATTTTTACTAAGTTTCACTCAAAATAATTTAAGTTTGACATTTTGTTGATTGTACATTTTTGTCTAAGCACAGATGTTGATACTGAAAACACAGACGTTTACTTTGTTTACAAACATCATTGACAACCATTTTGTAGGAACAGAGTAGAGTATCACAAAATGTATAACTGGGTTGGCATAAATGTGTTCTTTTTAATAAAACATTTAAACCCTTTTTGGGTGAACAAATAATTCATGTCCCTTTTCGTTTTGGGTAGCACAATGAATTACTCAGTGATATGAGTAGTTTTATAGCATTTGTATAAAATGATATGGAAGGTCGTGTTGCTGGTCACACTGGCAGAGGAAGGCCGAAAGCTAGGTGGACTGTCAACATTCGCGCACTCAAAAGAAGAAGCATGCATGAGCTAACAACAATCGCGCTCGACAGGGAGGCTTGGAGGGAGTTTGTTTCTCGGACCACCACGGGACGGCGGACGCCCTAATGGACTAAAGAGAGAGGGAGATAAAATGATTTATAATCTGTTGTATTTTTTTGCAGTCAAGGCCACCCATACTTTTGCCAACAAAAACCAAAGTCGGCAAAACACACGGCTGTGATCATGTTGCAAAAAAAAAGATACTATTTCTAATAAAATTGGCAATAGAAAATTTGTGTCCATTTAAGGTTTTTTTTTAACATTCCGGAAACTTCTCTACTCTCTCCTTTTCTAAGGTGGTGAAAATCTGGGACTTTGAGACCGGGAATGCTGTGTTTGAGTTCTCTCAGGCACATGACAATAACGCAATCACCACCATGACCTTTGACACCTCCAATCGGAGACTCATCACCGGAGGGCGGGATGGTCGACTGAAGATCTGGAACTATAACAACGGCCATTGTCTAAAGAGGCTGGAGAGAGGTAAAAGACTAGCTCAAATATTTCATTCAGGGGAGAATTTTTTCTGAGATTTGTTTTTCTCCTTTCTATCCTGTTCATAAATGTGATGTAATTCCACTGTAAGCCACGCCCACTTCACACAAACTGGCTCCACTAATCACCAGAAGCCCATAGGAGTCATGCATTGAGCTAGTCTTTCTCAATGATTTATGCAAGAAAAGTTTCATAATTGGACTTGGCTTTTACATACATTCTTCAAAGACTAAGGGACTATGGATAAATTATGTCACGGGCACGGCCGCAATCCGATGCGTTCCTATGCGTGCAAGCTCAAACAAAGGAAAACCCACCCATTGTCACGCATAGGAACACAATCTTCTACAATGGTCGTTGTTCTGTTTTTTAACATTTAGTTTCCCATATAACTTCATTGTTGTACCTTAAAGATGGCTAACGTTAGCCATTTACAGAGGATTGTGGGAAATTTGTGGCGTTATTGCAATCCACCTGTTGCAGATGATGATCAGATTATAAAATTTACATGGTTAGAAAAGAAAAAAAAACCTTGTGTATCTTAAACTGTCTGCATTGTTTTCAATCACGTATAATGTACAGATACTTTGAGTCAATTTCGGTACAAATATTGATCAGAAGATCTCCTTGTGGGAGTCCAAGTCAATTTGAAGTGGGTTCGATCTAATCGAGTTAACAGGTGTCCTTGGGGATAAGTGGTTTGGCAAACAAGAGGGGTAGCTAACCAACACCTGAGTGTTAATTGCCCTAATAGCTTTTAATGTCAACACACAATGCACATGTGTGCTGGTTTTATTGCTAGATATTGTACCCTTTTTGTTTGCAGGAAGTTTTGGGAAAATGGGGAAAGGTGTTTCAGTGTACAGACACCATATTTCAGAAGAGCTTTTCATTCCGATAATCAGGGGCCAATTTCATAGCGCTACTTAATGGTAAGCAAATTTTTGGTGCTAACTATAGCAGAAAAATTTGCTTAACTGTAAGTGTATTTCACAGGTTAGCAAGACAATTAAGGAGCCAGCTTGCGCGTTCACCGTGGATTTGCATTGTTACGTCATTCATTTTCATACAGTAAGCACCGGAAGGTTAGCATGCCTTTTCGTGTGCTTACGGTTAGCAGCGCTATAAACTGGAAACTTGTGTAGTAAGCACAAAATCGGCCATTAAGCAGCTCTATGAAATTGGTCCCTGATATAAACATGACAAAAAAGTGTGGCTCAAAACCGTGGCCCAGGATTGGTTATCATTCAAACTTCATCAATAGTACTCCGGCCGTGGTAATGCTAAAAACAGAAGCTAAGTGCCCAGATCTCAGACAAAGTTGTCACATTTCATAAACATACGTGCGTGTACATTCAAGTTTTATGTTTACTTGCGTGTATACTGACTGTACTACTAGTGCAGTTTGGCGCGTCGATGATGTGATGATCGCGTAAGTTGTGGAATGTTTGTCTGACTACCGGGTATTTTGAGCAAAAGTGACGTCATTAGTGCGGAGTGCTATTATGTGGTACCTCTTTCCTTTTGCTTGCAGTAATTTAGGGGACTTGTGTCCAGTTTATAGATACTGTACAACAGCAAAGCTGACTTTCAAAATAGCCAATCTGTAACATAATCTATTGAAAACATGTGTGTCTCAAAAGCTTGGGACAGGGTTAACTGTAAACTTCAGAAGTAGTTTACATGTAAGCTACCTCTGTCATTTTGTTTGCAGGAAGTTTGGTGGATTTTTTTCCAATTCATAGACACCGTAACAGCAAAGCTGACTTTGAAATTGGCCAATATTTAATCCTCTCATGCACCATTTATTTTGGTGATAAATTGATCATATGGACCCATTAATTGTTTATTCGTTCGGCGATATCTCAAGAAAACGCTACTGGTCACCTTTTGAAATGAAATTTTCACAGGTTAGTTTGATTGTATATCTACATTTATATATAGGATTAAAACAATTGAACAGTTCCAAAAACCAAAGGTAAACTCTTCTTTTAACAGAGGATGATTTTGATGAGATATCAGACGTCTGTTACATCGAGATGAATAAGAATCGGTTCATCTTATCCGTTGGATGGGACAGACACATCAACATCTACACAGATAATTCAGAGGACTTCAGACATGTGCAACGACCACTGCCTAAATGGGCAGATGATCTGGTAAGTGAACCCCCTTTACTAAAGCCAACCTGTTATATCCACAGTCTGCATCTCTTTGGAACTCCTTGCCTGGTGCATTTGTCCCTCCATCCTACAATCTGGACTGTTTTTAATAAGAGGAATATCAATTCCTACCTTCAGCGCCCCTGTGTTATTTGCATCTTAAGTATTTTCTTCTTGTAGCCCCTTAACCAAGAGTTGCCTTGTTTGGGGCGAACTTGCATAATAATTTAAAAAATAATAAAAAGTAGGGATGCAAAATTAATTCTCTATTCTCATTGTTTTATTACTATTTGTTTTTTCTATTGTGTTTTTTGCAGAGAGACGGTCACAAGGAAGATATTCTATCTGTCGCTGTCTGTCTACCGAACCTTCTAGCGACCTCTAGCTACGACGGCGAGGTCATCGTGTGGAATCTAATATCAGGTCATATCTACTGCCATCTCAGGTCACCCGTACCGGAGAGCTATGTCTCAGAAGAATGTAAGTTTTAGATCTGATTTGTTTTAAGCAGTTAGAGTTTTTCTAATTGGCAATGAGAGTGAGAAAGGTGCAGGGGCAGGGGGCTGGGGAAGTCGAGGTGGCTGGGGAAGTCGAGGGGGGAAGCAACCAATCAAATTGGTTGAAGTTTTTTCAAGATTTGTTTTAATTGACCCAAAGTATAAACTGTATTTTATACTTTGGGTCAATTAAACCGACTGATAAACAACAGTGATCAACTAATGTGTGGATTGGATGATGAGCATTGAGCTACAAAACAGAGCTATGTCTTGGAAGAATGTTAGACTTAGTCTGATTTGTGTAGTTACTGGAGTTGAGAGTTGGGAGGGTGGCGGGAAGGGGGAGGGCGATGGGGATGGGAGCAACCAATCAGATTATTTGAAGCAGGCCTGACACTTCACGGAGGCAACAGATGCAATTGCCTCTGTGGCCCTTGGTTTATTGCTTTGGTGCCTTTGAAATGTTCCAATAGAAATTTCCTCATAGAGGTGCCCTTTAACAAGGAGAAAACGACCTTTCAAAAATGAAGCATCAGGCCTGTGAAGTTTTTTAAAATTTGTTTTAATTGACCCAAAGTATAAACTCTATACCATTCATTATATGTACATTTCTAAATACAAATCCAATTTCTGTTTTGCATTATTTTCCCAGAAAATTTTACTGGAAAAAAAAAATCAACAAAATAAGCCATGTCTGTGTGTATGGTTGTGATAGTACAGAAATGAATGATCGCACAAGAGTTAACTTGTGTTTTTCTAAATAATTTGTAATTAAAACTGGACAGCTCAAATGAATGTACTCTTATGAAATCCAGTGATGTACTTTGTACATTTATCATCCCTTATCATTAATTCAAACATTACTTGACATCACAGTGGATGGAGACAATAGTATCTGCAAGCTTCTCTTCATGTCTTCAAGAAAAGACAACAAAAGTGCTGCTCAACTCATCGCCTCTGGCCCAAGAGGTAAGTTGTTTGTCTTGATCGGTTCGAATCATGAGGATATAACGATCAAAATTTGTCTGCTCAACAAACCATCCACACACATCATAATGGGAAAGTAAGGCCAGGTCTGAATAAGCAGAAGCACATTGATTTGTGTTATTGATTTTTTTTCATATGAGATATCGCCTAACATCACAAGGTTGGACGGCCACTTCAAGGTGAGGGCTACACTCAAGCGGTTTGGGCTGTCAACCAGGGGCACGTTGCCACCTACTCCTGGGGCTGAAACAGGGTTACCCCCTTCACAGTCCGTAAGGATGTCGGCATGGGTATCATCCACTAGGAGCCTGGCTGGTAGAGCAGAATGTCCTACCTTCCCAACTTTTTTTACGAAGCAATTATGGTTAAGTGTCTTGCTCACTGGTGTTAGTTGATTTGTGTTGATAGCCCAAATCGGTTAAGTGTAGCCCTCACCTTGAAGTGGCCGTCCGGCCTTGTGATGTTAGGCGATCTCTCATAAAAATATAAATATATATATTCATGTTAATTTGTTTGTGTAACTTTTTAAAGCATGGGACAAAAAATGCCTTTCAATTCAGCAGGAAACTATTTTATTGGGTTTAGTTTTGGAGAATCGTATTGTGATATTGTTTTGTGATTGCAATTCTTGAAAAAATAATGTTTTTAATTACTTTGTTCAGGTTCTGTCCATTTTTGGAATATTTACAATGGTGGCGGACTCTTTTCACAGTTCAGCTCGGTAAGTTGGGTCAAGTTTTCTGTTGTACATAAGTGAACAGTTTAAGAACAAGCGGAAACAAAATCGATGTTGATGTTAATGTTGACTATGTGGGAATGATGTCCTTTGATTATTGCAGGACTTATTTTTTATTATTATTTGCATTAATATTGTTCTCATTTGTGTTTGTTTTTTCGTTATAGTCTAAGAACAATAGTGCCCCAGTCACAACAATGCAACTCTCTGAAGATGATACAACGCTATTTACTGGAGACACAAGAGGTATTATAGTCACATATCACCTTCTCTTCCTTACCCCCCCCCAACCATCAAACAAAGAAACGTCCCAACAAACTGCTAAACCACCGAAAGAGTTCCCTTCCCTTCTCTTTTCTTTTATACTCTCTGGGAAAGCAAAGTGAGTTTGATTTATCACAATTTCGGTAACAAATGAAAACATAATTTGTAACCTTTTTATGCTGATCTCTCTCTTTGCTGTCACTTTGATGTCGCTTTGATGTCAAGTTATTTTTAAATTCAAACGAGCCTTTATTGGAATTTTTGTATTGTATGGTAGAACTTACTTGTTATACTAATATTTCTTTTTGGGATTGTTAGGATAAAACTGTCTTTTGGATTTAATAAATTTGCATCGGGGATAAAGAATATTATTTGGTTTTACCCGTACACTGACTTGTGTAAACCACTGTGTACCCGGTACTTTCTCAAGTTCCGGTACCCGCTGCTAAAATATAGGATTCAAACTGCCTCTAGCTACCGGGTTATCTCAGTTGTCTAGTGGCAAGACATCTGCTCTAGAGTGGCAAAGGTCGTGGGTTCGAAACCCATTCAAGTAATATGCGTGTGGATTTTTTTCACAGGACTCGGGAAAGTACTGAGTATACAGTGCTTTTAAACACATTGATGTGTGGGTAAAACCAGATATTTTATTTTGGATAATTTCCCCCCCCCTTTCACCCCACAAGGTGATCACATTATTGTTTCAAACTTAAATCTAATTATGTCTTGTATTTTTGCTTCTAGGTTTCATAACAGTCTGGGATGTCGAGGGGTATTGTCAATTCAACAAGGAAGATGATCCACCATCATGTAAGTTATTGTTAAATTTTTAAGTTTCACTTCAAGATTTTGTGTTGCATATTTGCTTCGCCAAATTGTGTGTTTTGTTTATAGCTTCTTCAGATACTGTGCTTTTTACAGACCCCCTAGTATAGACTGCCATCGCTAAGGTCAAACAATGGAAATTTGCAACCGTGCACGTGCCACGCTAAACTCACAGCCAATGACATGTCTTCCTTTGACCTCATTGAGGGCGCTCTTTGAGCTTGTGACGTCATATGCTTGTTTCACAGAATACTGTTTTGATGCTTTTTATAATGTTATGTATCTCTGCTGCATTCTTTTTAAAGTAAAATGTTTAGAGAGTTGTTCTAATGTAATTTTTCCTTTGTACTTTTCACTGTGTTCTTAACAATATGTCAAAGAGGGCAAGTGTATTGGTATTTTGTGATATGTGACAATGCTGATTGAATTTAGATTGACACTGATGGTTGTACTTTTTTGTTTCTCATAGTGTTGGGGTCATGGAGAGGTCACATTGAAAGTATTACAAGGTAAGAATTGTAGCCCAATGTCTTAGTTCTTAACAAATGGACTGGTCAATTATACTTGTAGCACCTTAGTGTAACAGAATCAGTCACTTTGAGTGTACAAAATGGGAGACCTTTTAGAGACATAAAGTGGCAGTTGATCTACCAGTCCTACGTACGGTAGTTAGGTGATGGGATTGTGCCTTTGATGATACAAGCATGGAATTTGACACAGTCAAGAGTATGTCACGAGAAAGTGATATTTTGTGAACTGAACTATTGTGTAAAGTATATTAGAACTATTTATATGTAGTTTATATCATTCTTTGCTGCAAATAACATGTTCATTTTTTAGCAGGTTTGAGTACATTAAAAAAACATGTAAAATGTAACAATTTTATTCACATTTATGCTAGTCAATTTTAATGACAAGTTTACTTCCCCTATGAAAATCTATTGACATGTGAAATTTATGTCTTTTCTTTCTACCAATCTACTCATTTTTAATACTCTTTTTGTAACTTTTGTCATTGCTATTTCCTCCTATAGCTTGTTTTAATGGCTTTGAATTTTAATAATTTATATAATATTATAATATTTTCTTCAGCATGGATCTTGTGGAGTCTCATAATATTTTGATTACTACATCTCTGGATTGTACAGTGAGGCTATGGACAACAGAGGGCCACTATATAGGTAAGAAAATTGCTGTGACTCAATGCAATCCACTAGGTCAGAGGTTGGCTGGCAAAATGTGTACACTGGATTGAAAGTTTGTGGGCTAACAGTGTACACAGTCTATGGTAGAGTTGAATGATGAAGTTTGTATAATTTTATAGGAAGATACCAGTGTTAAAATTAATCAATTTGTAAATATAATAGACATGGACACACTTTTTTCTGTTTGCTTGCTGCCTCTCTTTCTCCCTTTTAATTTATTTCCACTTGACTGCTTCTGTTACGCTTGTATACCTGTTTATGTGTTGTCATTTAGCCTTTGAGAAAGACTCTGCCAGGGTCAAACATCAAGCCATTAACTATTTTTGCTTTTGTCTTTTTCATCTGTTAAAATTACATTACAATAGCACTCTGCACTAATGCTAAAAAAAAAGAAGCTCATACCCGGATCTCGGACAATGTGTCAAATTTCACTAACATAGGCGCGCGTTATGTCCAAGCTTGATTTTTACTTGTGTGTATTGAGTGTACTACTGTGGTCTGGCGTGCCGATGTGGTGATCGCGCGAAAGCTAGGTGGTAGAATGTTTGTCTGTGGTTCGCGTATTTTGAGCGAAAGGGACGTCATTAGTGCGCAGTACTTTTGTTGGTAGAGTTTATGGCTTATTGTATGTTAGGACTTGTCACAGGGAAATTTTGCAGCATATTTTATAGTAAATTTTATGTATGTCAAGAAATGTTGCATTATATTGTTTGTTTTACAATGTAGCATGCACTTATCTCCAAATGCGATTTATAGAAAGGTTTTTTATTGAGCAACTATTATTGAAAATGGTATTCTCACAAGAATTCTTCCCTTTTTTTTTAAGGGCCCGAGAGCTTGTTTTTTCATGAATCTTGGTGCTATATAAATACTGTATCATTACCATTATTATTTTTAAGAACTGTAGTTGTTCCTCTGAAGGTTTTGACAAGCCTGCTCTATTCCTCGTCAGGAAAAACCACCTTTCAACAAAATGCCCTTTTTTTCTTCTTTTCTCCAGGTACCCTAGGGCAGCAGCAATCTTGGGATATCTACAATCCGTCCACTTTTGCCCATCCCATGGTTCCTTATGACGTCTTAGTGGATCCCGTCAGCATGCCGAATCATCCTATATTAGACATCAAGCTGTCTAACGGTGGGAGCTCCACGTATGATGAAGAGGATGGGGAAGGGGAGGAGGAGGAAGAAGAAGAGATCAAGTCCAAGAGTGATGAGAAGGACGAGAGGAAGGTAAGAAAGGATGGATTTATATACATTATAAAATGATTTTATCATATTTAAAATGATTGTGTATTTAGTTATTCAACTGTATTGTGTTAACGAAATAATTTTGCAGGATGCTTACTACCATTTCCATCTTTATAACCCCTCCAATAAAAATTACAACAATTTCTTCAGGGGTCATTACTTAAGTATGACCCCACCTTTCAAAATGTAGCCCCGCATACCTTGCGGGAAAAACTTACTGTTTGTCTGTTCAAGCGCCTTGAGTACCTTCTTGGTAGATACGTGCGCTATATAAGACTATATTATTATTATTATTATTACCTTCAACTTTTTACTTCCGCCATTGTTACTGGCCAGGTTTGTTACTGGTCCAGGTTTTTAACGTCTTTGTCTTGTATAATTTTGAATTGTGTTTTTCCTTTATCGAATGTGTTTACTTTGCATTTACATGTGCCTTCTATTTCTTATTGGTAATTGTTTCTATTTTAACTGACTATTTGTTTGTGAATGAACTTATTGTATATTGCTGGGCACCTTTGAAAAACAGTATTCCGTATTGAAAAGTTTACCCAGGGTAAAGAAGAAAGAAATAAATCAAATAAATAAAATATTTCAAATTTTGCTATTTGGAAATGTTTGTATGATACTATTTTGTCACAGTCAGGTGTTGAGCAGTTGAATATGGAAGATCTCTAGGTGTATCTCAACTCAACCACGTTAATGTCTCTTTTTCCTAAAACATCATGTTTTCAGGTTTTTAACCTTTGACAGCTCAAATTATTTTATATAATTATATTGAATGTGTTTACTTTGCATTTTATTCCAAGTATGATCAAGATTGGTCATTTGAATGAATTTTTAAAACCTTTTTAGTGTTCTTGTTCCGTATCGTTTGTTTTCTCTTTCGTTATTTGCGTCGTAAAATTTTGGCAAAATATTAAAATGTTGATTTGGAATTTTAAGCAAGTCTGTATTTGCCAACAGACAACAATTTGGGTTTCCTCAAATTGTGTTTAAATGTGTTTGTGTCAACTGAGGAGGTCTTCCTATAAGCCTTTTTGAGATATGGCGGACACAATGCTACAACACTATAAGGTTTGGGTAAATTTGTGTGTATACACCCAAACCAAACAGTACACTCCTATCACGTCCGCCATACCTCAAAAAGGCTTATTGATTTGTTTTATGGTAATGTCAAGCGAGGGCATTGTCCTTTGTATAAGTTCTCTGTTTGGATAGGGAGTAATTTACATTACCTCTTCATTCAGACACAAGATGACGCAAGTACAGTTACAGTTTTTCTCAAAGGCTAAATGAGAAAGCTAGGGTTGGAACATAAGTCCATTATTAGTCTTTGCAGTTATAGGCTTACCACAGGTCATTTGTTTTGTAAACAGTTTGCAATAACTAATTTCCTTTCTTTGGAAAGATGACTTAATGAATAGAGTAAATTTGAAATGTTACTGTGATTGAAGTACAATGGTATTAATACTTTTGTATTTATGGTTTAATTTCAGAGTGATGTCATCAGCGTGACAAACCTGAGCACAAGATTGCAGTTCCACTTTGATGACGACCAGATCGCCAAGGAACTCAAACAGAAACCCTTCAATAAAGGCACCGGAAAAAGGTATCAGTCTTCATTCAAAACATTACCGATGCCAGCAGGGTTAGGCTTATGTAATAAGTAACTATTAGTTCTCTGTTGGCCGGACAGACGTATCCCCATACTGTGGTTTGGGCACTGGACTGGTGACCACTCTTGTTTCTTTATATTTCTCTTTCCTTCTGTGCATTTTAAAATGTGTTATGTGGTTTTGATAATTATTATGTAAGGTACGCAGTATAAATTTGAAAGTATTATTATTATTTTTATTATCTTAAGGCTGTGTGTATACCTAAAGATTTATAGTTAAGAAAACGGTTTTCTTTTCATGTTTCGTCTCTTCTTCCTCTTGTTTTCTTTTCACTACTCCAGGTTAAGACATGAGAAGTTAAAGCCAGTTCCAAAGGATCGAGGTGGGCCCAACGCCTACCAGAACTTGAAATGTTTCGACCTGGCAGACACCCCGCCAGTCCCTCCCCCATCCCGATCCCGGGGTGAGAAAACGGATGACCCCTTTGGCTTCCAGTTCTAGGCCTTCATCTGTCCAAGGCGTAAATAAGGCTACTTAATCACCCGCATGCATGAATACATAAGGCAGGTTTGATGGGCAAACATTTCCCCCAATAGCGCTGGGGTGTGGCATAAAAAGCTTGATTTTAATCAGTCATCAAATAACGCAAATTGTGTTCAAAGAAATTGTACGGCTGAATTTCACCGGAATGGACTTGTGGTTTGTGTGTGAGCAGAAATATCATTTTGTGACCCATAATGCAACAGGGTTTGTTTGTTTGTATTATCAGCTAATGCATGGTGACTTGTATACTGCATGCATGTTTGTTTGGTGGATATAGCTCTACAGTCTGTACCCACACTGTACGGTTCAAATCCTTCTTGTTGCTTTGGAGAGATTTGAGAAGATGTGGCTTGTTATCAAATAATGGTGGTATCTGTGTGTGATATAATTGTTGCATTCTGTTGCCCATTCTCAGATTCTGCATGCCAGGCAATGGGTTTCAAACCTAACCTAAAATCTCTAAATAGACGTTATGCACATGACGTCATTTGATCATGTATATTTGAGTCCCACTCCAAATAACTTGTGTCTTAAAAATGTCCAGCTATGCATGAATACCAATTATACAAAAAAGAAACATTTGCAGTAGAGGTATGAAAATTATAAGTATAATTTTGTTCAAGCATTGTGTGGTTCATAGAACCACGTTCGTTGAGTCAACATATTTGGCATGTAACTGAACAGTTTTCATGAAACCTGTGACTGTTTCTTTTTAATATTGATCTTGTGCCTTCCCAGCATGCATTGGAGGAACTTACCTCATTTCTATATCAACTTTTTGTACATGTTTAACATTGCATGAGAGTTTGTACATTGTAGAGGTTTTTTCTCTGTGAATAAAAACAAACTGTATTTTTGTATTTAAAATAGAAGAAGAATGAATATGAGAGAAAGTTGCATCATTAAGGCAGATTTTCATTTTTTCATCTTCAAATATTATCCTTTTTTTGTAAGAAAATTGTGTATTTAGTGTGTTGATATTATTATGTACAGAAAAATTTGCAATACAGTTTTCAATCAGCGCAATTATGTTATTGTAAAGTAATGAGATAAAATGAACAAATTTAAAAAGTAGGCCTGTTTTTTTGTACTTGAAGTAACGGGGCACCAACCACAGTTGCCACCAGGGGAATATAAATTTCTATTTTAATTAAGTTTGGGACGGTACAAAGGCAAAACAGTTACTGCGGAAGGCTCGGTCTCGTTTGTCTCCGTACTTGCCCACCAGGCCCCGGGCCGAGTCCCCAACCGGGACGTTTCCCATCATATCCACTCTACCTGTCTGCCTGCATCCTTGTGCTTGGACTCTTGCCCCTTCACGTCCTTCCCTTTCGTGGGGGCCGGAGCTCCGCTGAGCCCCACGGCACGGTGGCATTTATCATTGGAGTCATGGGTCAAAACAAGGCCAGAATAACACTGATTACAACCAGAGGCTTGAAGAATATTTTATCCCAAATTGTTTTATATATTTTTAACCTCAAATTTATGCACTGATTTTGTGTATATGCAAAGCTACATTGAACAAAAAACATTATGGGTGATGTTCTATATTTGGGCGTCTTTTTTCTTCATAGAGAGATTAATAACATAATATTCTTTTACTTCCAGCTTATTTTTACATTTACTGCAATTTTATGCCAAAAAATAAATATATCCTACATGAAATCTGTTGCATGGTGTGTTTTTGAAACTGATTTTGCATGGTGTCTGTTTTACATGTTAAACACTGTTGATAATAACTGAGTTACCACTGCATGCTATAAGGTTTAAGTTTATAAGATTTTGTAATCTCTGCTGAAACTATTTTCGTCATTTAACAACAAATTAACGCTGGCATATTAATCCGGAGGTCATTGGTTCAGATCGTGCTCTAGTCAATTTTTCTTTGTTCCACCCCAAATCATTTAAAATTTACCTAGTCAGTTTCCCTTGTGGTTATTATTTGATATCTGTAATATAAAGTTGCATCCCCTTAAGGTGATCCCCTGGGTGCCACTTCCCAGGTTGTATCCTAAACTTGGGTGTGATCCCTGGCTACACGGCAGTTAACGGTTGAGTGGCTTCTGACTGGCACCCCAAACGAAGATATTGACAAAATAGGGAGACCGCCAACATAGGGCTAGATAGCTCAGTTGGTAGAGCGCCGGCACGTTGATCCAGAGGTTGTTGGTTCAAATCCTGCTCAAGTCAATTTTTCTTTGTTCAGCCCCAAATTATTTAAAATTTACCTAGTCAGTTTCCCTTGTCTGTAAATAGAGCCCTTGGCTTGGGACAGACTTCTTTGTACACCACCATTGAAGACAAACAGTGGCAATGAGTTGTTTTTATGTGACGTACGCGCCACGCACAACTATCAGCAAATAAGAGGTCTTATGACCTCATTGAGGGCGCTGTTATAAGCTTTTGGCATGATACATGCAAGGGGTCCTTCAGCATTTCTGGACCCAGTTTCATAAAGCTGCTAAGCACAGTTAGATACTGCTTAGCAGAAACGGTTTACCTGCCAAAATGCTGTTCAAAGTACATTGTTGTTGACTGGTTTCCTTCAGCTTTTGGCTAGGCAGGTTCATTGGTTTAACAATATTTTTCTATAGAACAACTTTACGAGATTGGCTGATGCTAAGGAAAATATACAAATCTGATAACTCAGGTAGGTCTACAGTAATTCCTGCATGAAATTTGTATTTCTATTGTTTGATTTATGAATGCATGAATCACTCATCAAGCATTAACCACTAGGTTCTTAGAAACAGTAAATTTTGCATGATCCATTTGCAAATCTACTTACAGCACTGCACTCTAACAATGGAGCCGACTTGCCAAAATGACTGTCAATTTACATTGTGTCATGTAAAAAAAAACATTTACTAAGCAATTCTCTGCTTAACAACTTAATGTAATTGGACACTAAAACATGTTCACAAATTTCCTAAAAAAGAAATCACTTGCCAAAATAAATTGGGTAATACCGGAATTCCCTACTTCCGTAAGCGTTGATTCTTTGCTTACGATAAGCAGAGCCATGAAATTGGGCCCAGGTATCCTACTCGGTCATTTGCTTAGCAGAAAATTGTAAAACAGTATTTTCTTCTTAAACAGCTGTATGAAATTGAGCCCAAATTGCATGAATATTTCAGTTGCTCACATTGCATGAAATGATCAACCACTAGAATGACCAGTCTGCTTGCTGTGCACCTCAATGCACGACGGAGATCTGGCATGACATCTGTGGAAAGCTTTTCAGAACCATGTGATAAACTACTGAACTGAATTCAACATTATTTGCACCACCTTGTATCAGAAACCCTTTATTGCACATGAAGTGTTTGTGAAATGGAGGGATGTTAGAAAGCTTTGCATACTACCTCCATGTTAATAGGAAGTAACTATTACTAGTAGACTAATTGCTGGTACAATAAATCTCATTTGGGTGGAGTTTTGGCTCTGAAAAGAGCCATTGGTCTTGACGTTTCAAACGGTATACTCTGCCCTTCTCCTGAAGACAAGCAGAGTCTGCTGTTCGAAATGTCAAGACCACAGTGGCTCTTCTAAGAGCCAATACTCCTCTCAAAAGAGATTTACACATGGTTGTACCCGCAAGTTTATCCGCACCATGCAAAGCTTCAAACATCACATAGTTTTACAGACACTCAATGTGCATTAGAGGGTTGCAGATACAAGCACAAGAAGGTCTAAGATGTCCAATACATTGAGCAGACTTTTTGCCCAGAACAAATATGTGACAATTTTCACAACCCCAAAACATCTTAATTGGTTATGGAAAAATTTAAGAACATTACGTGAAAATATTGAAAAATTATGTATACAGGCACACAATAATATACAAATATTGGATGCATATGAGTGCATTGTCACATAATATAATTACGAGATGAAATCTGGACTATCAACGAGCGAAGCCGAGTGAAATGGACAAGCCCGATTTCACAGAGTGATAAATACAATGCACGAACGAATTGCATTCAGTATTATTTTGTTTTATATAACTCACAAATAGATTCTTGATACAAAACAGACACGGAAACTCGTCACAGTTTATCACTTGGTATGCAGAGCTTAGGTTGTGTCTGGATTGAGACTTTTGGCTGTGGCTATGGCTAGATCAAAGCATCTGTATATTATACTTGAACAGCCAGCAGCCAGCAGCCAGAGCCACTCAATTTAATCACAGCCTTGTATTTGAATCATGGATAGACTGCCAGAGCTCAGTCTCTAAACCTTGGACTAAGTCGGAGGCCCAGAATAGACGCCAATGAATCTCTTTTCAGATTAAATGAAGTTTTTATTCTTATCCGTCTCTTTCGACTTCAGTATAACTTGTGTTAATTTTACTTGTTTGCATTTCTTTCTTTGTTCTTTATTCCAAAATATCACAAAAATGCCTGACTTCCACTTTTATAGGATGCTTACTTGTAAATAGAAAATGATAGCATGATTTATATTATACAAAGACTTGAATCTGGCCCTTTTTCCGTTTAACACATACAGAAAAAGAAACAAATGTTACCTAAGGCTAACAACTGTTTTCTTTAAATTGTTTGTTAGAATAGTTTTTGGGGTTTTCTTACTGAAAAGTAGCACGGAGAAACATTGGTTTTTGTTACCATAAATTTATTCCAATCTTTGTTCAAGAAAGTTATCAATTTCAAGAAAGTTGACAATTAGCCTAGCGTTACTTCAAATAATTATGTGATAATTTTGAAAGATGAGTGTTATCCAAAATGTTTCATCTGTAACAATATGACAGGCTTTATAATAGCCCTTCCAAGACAGTGACTACCAACTGCCAACATTGAAACCTCAGAAATAGGAACACCAGTTTTACCAGTCCACAGATAGCGAAGCAAGAAGTCATGCGAGTAAAGCTCATTACATATACACATACAAATGATGTATGTATTTAAATCAATGTACAAAAATCACTGTATCCCGTAAGAAAATCTCTACTGTCGCAAGCAAATGGCACTCTCTTTTTCAAGAACTTGTTGATGTTGTTCATGGCCGTCTCTTGTCAGAAATAGGAATGTTCTGACTCTTTGCGGCCTGTAACCTCAAAAATCTGGACAATTCCGATTAAATCTGAAGAGAGTATGGTCTGCAATGAGCTGTTGACTAATAATGCACAGATCATTTGTACATGCACAGACACAGCTACCATACCCTTGTACAAAGTGGCACCAGCTCTTTGTTTTCTTTTTGATTTGAAATTTATCCTGTTGGACTCTCAGTTACGCAATCACAGCTATGATTGGTCATAATGCATCATGGGGGCAGGGCTGATCATTTTATTGACTCTAAATTAGTCAAGCTGGAAACGTGTCAAGTATTATGTACAATTCAACCGATATATATACAAATATTTACACAAATATTGTTTTGAAAAAAATCTAGTGTAATAGTTTGTCAGCTAATAGATTTATATAACTTTGAATAAGGCATCCATGGACCCACATGTATAGATAGTTCTCAATAGTTGCCATCTTTACCGGCAACTTGGGTTCGGCTTTGAGCCACGTCAACAGTTCTAACTTTTTCTAGTAGTTCACCGGCAATCATGCAAGGAATTTGATAGAACTCATGTGTATCGCACAAGGTATTTACGAATAACACAGTTGTGCGTTCAAAATAATTACTATGACTGCCCGTAAAGATGGCCGACTTTACAATAAGTTACTTCAAGTGGGAGATATCTTTGTCTGATACTTCTACTGTGTTCTTGTAAGGGCAAGATATTTTTTCCTTGATGCGTGGAGCTTTTTTACAGGAAGATGCAAATTTCTGGTGAAACATTTCAAGGGGCACCAGGGCAGAGCCCAGGGGTATCAAGCCTGTATGATATTAAACCATAAGCATTTTTTCGAGCCTTATGCGACCTAAAAGAGTGTGGAGATATAATTTCCAAAATATTAATTTATATCACTGCCATGCAAAACTTGCCAATCTAACCAATTGGTTTGATGTACACAATCTGGTTCACAATATAATGATTTCTGTAAACAAAATTTTTAAATCTGAGCCGTGTAGTTCAATATTTTTTTATTAAGAAATGACAAGTGAAATAATGTTGAGACTTTTTTAGTTTCGTACATCAAAAGATTCTAGATTGCATTAAACTTAAACTAACAAATTTCATTCAAAATTCATCATCCGTAATCAAGATGAGTTTAACATAACGTTAGATTTATGTACACAATTACTAAAATTTGTTTTACAGCTCTTGCAGTGGCTTTGGCTGGAAAATGCCTATATTTTCAAATTTGTGGCTGTAGCCAATGGCCATAGTTGTAGCCAAAGTCAGTATTTGACACGGTGTTGGGCTTTAGTCATACTAAAACAATTTCATAGGTGAAATACATTTTGAATGAATTAATATATACATTACTGAAGGCATTTGAGATAATTTTATTATCGTAGAAATGATAGGAAGTGCATTAACACTGGGGCCACTGTAAATAGTCAATTTAGGTCATAGAATTATAGTACGACTGACTTGTTTTCTGTTTCTGTTTCATCAAATCTGGGCCCAATTGAAAGCTGTTAAAATGTCTTTACTACGCTACAAATTAATGTGTGGTGCACCAGACGAAACAAGGTATTATTTATGCCATTTTGGCTGGTAACCTGCGTCTGCTAAGCATGGTTGTTCAGTGCTTAGCAAGTTGCTGTGCTCTACAGGCTTTGGTGAGGTTGGACCCGGACCACAGGTTGTGGCAGAGTTTTGTTCTCTGAAGGGTTTAGTGACAGGTGGAGTTTAGATCGGTAAGAGGCGCTGCGTTCTCTTTAGATCTCTGACTAGTGAAAGCCTTGGAGGAATCAAAACGTTTTCGGTTTGACGAGGAATCTTGTAGCTTCCTCAGGGCATTCTTCTGCTTCATTGTCTCCTCTCGCAGTTTGTTCACTTCCTGAAAGAAAAGAAAATCAAGAATTTACTTATTTATTTCAAATTGTATTAATTCCAAAGAGGAATATTTGCGCCAGTCAAAAGGTCAAATTCACAGCCAGTTTTGATTGAATGTCATCAAATTTAAGAAATGAAATAAAAAATGTCTGTACAAAAATGTACAGACCTTATAACGTGACTCATGGAATGTTTTAGGATTTTGACAAAAATTGCACTGGAACGGTATCAAACACAGTGGCATTTTACACCATTTTGAATTTAACCTTGGAGCCCATCTTTAACTTGTGTGTCAGTTTAAAGGTATCGTACACGTTTGGTAATGACTCAAAACAAATATTAGCATACAAACTTACTTGGTAACAAGCAACGGAGAGCTGTTGATAGTATAAAACATTGTGGGAAACGACTCCCTCTGAAGTAACGTAGTTTTTGAGAAAGAGGTAATTTCTCACTAAAATAACAAAAACTTCTTGCAAGAAGTTTTTATTCCTATCTGAAAGCACACAAATTTGTACAAGAAGGGTGTTTTTTCTTTCATCATTTTCTTGCAACTTCGATGACCAATTAAGCCCAAATTTTCACAGGCTTGTTATTTTATGCATATGTTGGGATAAACAAAACATGTTCAGTGCCTTTTAGTTGTGTGTCAGTTTTAAACACTTAGCAGTTGTCAGATGTCACAATATAAATCACTATGGCAATGTTGGCAACTCATCTTAACTCTTTCATTGCCCTCTTTTGTTTGCGTTTTAAACCTAAAGTGCCCAGCTTTTTTAGGTTTTTTGAAATTCTGTATAAAAAACTTTTAAAAAACATTGAATAAGTCTTTCTCTCTAAATAAATGTATCTTGCTGATTTGTGTTGCCTTGGTACATCCCCAAAGTCAATAGTATTTCTTGAGTGATAATGCCCTCTCGTGATAACATGTATACTATGGGTCGTACATGTATGATTGATGACACTTTTCGAGTACATACAAAAAATTGTACATGTATGATATTGACGTTTTCAAAATGCATAAAAACGATTGTACATTATGACCTTGGCACTGAAAACATTAAGATAAATCTTAGTGTTTTGTGAATCCGAGGAGCCTCTGTGTATAGATTGTTTTTAAATAAACCCAGAGGTAACAATTTTTAACAACAAGCATTGTCTCTTCAACCTACCTGTTTGAGTTTCAAGTTTTCTTCTTTGATCTTGATGATGTGTTGGATCTTTTGTTTTTGGTTCTGATGACCGAGCAGCTTGGCGTAGTCTCGGCTAAGCTGTGTCACCTCGCTACGGGCGGCGTCATTTCGGCTCAGCAATAAATTTCGCTCCATCTCAAACTGATCCAACTGATCCTGGAAGGTGGAAGGGGGGTGGGGGGCATACAGAAATTAGGAAGGCGTAACCCATAGAAATTAACTCTCCTACCATCAGTGTGTATCTCAGAACAACCAACCCCATACCTCACTATGCCACAACAGTGTCATTTTGAGGCACGCACATGCTTTATAGAGAGTAGAGCCATTGCTCAAGGTGCTTCAATGAGAGTGGTAAACTGGAGAAGCCACCAGCTGTGCTCACTTGCAAAGGAATTCGGGCCACTGTTGGAAAAGAGAAGGTCCTCAACCTTGGTCAATCCCCCTGTAATACTCATTTCTCAAAAGCTACAGCATTCCAAGCGAAAATATTTCAAGGGAAGTTTTTCTACCATTACCATGACCATCTTTACACCAATGTTGTGCATCCCCATTAAATAATGAACATCTACCACACTGATTGCAGATCATAAACAGGATATGTTTCTTTGGAACTTACCTTAAAAGGTTCCACCTTGGCCTGAAGCTCCTCAAACTTCAAACGCCAGCTGCAAAATCAATTTTCATTATCAATTTTCAATTATCAATCAATATTAAAGGAATATTTTTTTGTAAATTTACAACATTGTGTTCAGGATCACCGGAATTTGTCAGCACACAAACATCTGTTGGAATGGAAAGCAGATTGATTCAAAGAGATTGGATCTAGATGGCATTTTGTCCAGGAATCTGATAACGGAAAATAGATGTACTGGTTGGAAGAGTGGGCTGGATCACCAACAAATCATAGTGGATTTCAAGATGCTCTATAAAACCATTACAAAATGTGTGATATTGCAAGACAAAAGTTGTGTTGCTTTGGTTGGATCACTGCACCTGCCCATCAACCCTTTTCAGATGACGTCATTATTTTATCCCTTGCCATGCTGGAGTACTTACACGCGTTCATCACGCACACACGTTACTAGAACAGCACGAACATGTGCTACAAACACAAGGCTGGAGTACCGGTACTATGCGCACGTATCATACATATGCATAGTACTCCAGCATGGAAGACCTCCTGTATTGCTATAGAAATGTGATGTCAGTGAGAAGGCTCTATACTTCAATATTTCAGCTGCAGCCAACAGCCAAAGTTGAACCCATTTAGTTAAGATTATCCAACAGTCTATGCATTCTTCTACACCTACCTCTCACATTCTTCAAAATCTGTCATTCTGGCTTCCAACTCATTAGTCTTCTCTTCCAGCAGCGACGTCAGCTCCTGCTCCTTTGCGCCGCTGGCATTGATAGTCTCCTGCATCTTGTGCAGCCGCTTCTTCAGGCTCACCAGTTCCTCAGCCTGTTTAGTCTTCTCCTCCAGCTGGAACTTAATCTCGGAGACGTATTTCTTGTACATCTCGACTTCCTCCTCCATCTCGTCCTGATTGCTCCGGAGTTGAGTAGTCTGCTCTTCCAGGCTGCATTTCTCGGTCAACAGATTTTTCTCTGACTGCTGCAATCTGTCAGCGGTTTCCATCATCTTGGTTATCTTGAGGGAGTACTTCTCTTCTTGGCGTGCCGTCTCCTTCAAGAGGCGGGCGCTTTCAGACTTCAATGCCTTCTCAGATTGCTCATGAGCACTGAAGACAGAAAATATAGTGACACAAAATGATGTATTAATATCATATAAAATAAATTCTTTTCACATTTTTGACTACAAAGAACGTTAGAGTGCGAAGCAGAGATACTGTTTCATCAGATGTCTTCAGTTACAAAAAAACAAGCCATGTTTTCTTCTCAGGTTCAAGAAAGTATCATTGTGTCTGTGCTAAAAAATAACACTTATGTTACGTGCGTTTGAAATTGTCAAAACGTCATAACTCGCTTAAAATAGCCCGGATGTACACACACAAAAAGTACACGCTGAGATTTGACGTTTTTGCACAGAGCATTTTCATGCGATACAACGTTTTTGCAAAATTGAGATAGGTTTTTGCACTGAGGCAACGGTATAGTCCAAGATGTCACCTGATGAGTCACTGTTGACTCATTGGTTAACTGGAAAATTCTCTACATACTCACGTCATACTATCCTTTGCTTCTTGAATCTTAGCATGCAGCTCCTTAGTCTTCTCCTCCAGCAGTGACTTAAGCTCCCCCTCTTCCTCTTCTTTAGCGCTGACAGCCTCTGCCATCTTAACCAGCTGCTTTTTCAGATCATCCACAAGGGTGGTCTTCTCTCCAAGCCGTAAGTTAGTCTGTTCGGCATATTTCTCGTACATCTTGACCTCACCTTGCATGTCATCCAGTTTGTTTTGAAGTTTGCTAGTCTCCTCTTCAAGGCTACTCTTGGCTGTCTGAAGAACCTCCTCTACCTCCTTAGTCTTCTCCTCCAGCAGTGACTTAAGCTCCCCCTCTTCCTCTTCTTTAGCACTGACAGCCTCTGCCATCTTAACCAGCTGCTTTTTCAGATCATCCACAAGGGTGGTCTTCTCTCCAAGCCGTAAGTTAGTCTGTTCGACATATTTCTCGTACATCTTGACCTCACCTTGCATGTCATCCAGTTTGATTTTAAGTTCGCTAGTCTCCTCTTCAAGGCTACTCTTGGCTGTCTGAAGACCCTCCTCTACCTCCTCCATGTTCTTGATGGCTTCCTGCATCTTTGAGACTTTTTCACACAACTCAGAGTTCTTCTCCTCCAGGCAGTTGATTGATGATTTCAAGGTTGTTTCTGATTGCTTGTGGGCACTGTGAGAGAAAAATGTCAAATTGTGACTTTACTTCTTTTTTGGGGGGGTCAAACCTTAGATAAGTCACAAGAGAATTTAGGGTTTCCTTCTTAAATGATGAAAACATGGAGTGCTTGCTATGTGATGCAGAGAACAGGGAGTTAACCTGCTGTTCTTTGAAGCCTGAGTGGTATGGTGTTCATTTTGCACACTACCCATTCAAGCTTGTGTGACCCTTAGCTTGGCATGGCATCTGAAGGATGGAGTAATTATGATCAAGTGTCTTAGGCTTGATTTCAGAAAGCACTAAGATTCATCTTGAGACGAGTTGTCAATATTGCCATGGTGATTTGTATTTTGACATCATTGAGATCAACCTTAGCTATTTGTGAAATCAAGCCCTGCTCAAGTAAAACGAGCAGTGAAATGACAACAAAATGCCAGGAAACAATTAACTGAAGCAGATTCTCGTACCTCTGAATTTGCTCAACTTCCAACTCTCCCGCTTTCCTCTTGCTAGCCTCTTCCTCAAGCTGCTTGGCAACTTCTTCCACTTCTTTGCTTAGCCTCTGTACCTCGGAGCTCTTCAAGGAGAGCCTAGTCTGTGTGTCTACAAGACGGCGGCTGAATTCCTGCTTAACGGCTTGCATAGACTCCTCGGAGACTGCAGTTTTCTTCTTGTGCTCCTCGGCTTGGCGTTCCAGTTGTTGTTGGGCGTCGGTTGTTTCCTGTCTGGAGATGGACAGATGTTTCTGCAGTTGAGATGTCTGTGCTTTGTTCCGACTGATTTCTTGGCCGACTTCCTCCTTTATAGTATTCATGGATTCTTGGATGCGACAGAGTTCCTCCTGATGCTTCTCCTCTTGTTGTTGAATCTCTTGTTTGGCATCTGCTGTTTGTTGCTTGGACAGAGCTACATCGTCTTGGAGTTGAGTCAGCTCTGCTTCATACTTGCTGACTTCCTTCTTAAAATCTTGAATAGATTCTTCGGAGGTGGCAATCTCTTTCAAATGTTTCTCATGTTGTTCTTGAAGCAGTTGCTGGGTGTCGACTGTTTGTTTCCTTGAGATGGACAGATCTTTCCGCAGCTGGTCCATCTCGACTTCATGACGGCTCAGCTCCTGCTGGATGGCTTGCATGGACTCGTCAGTGGCGGCCAATTCCTTCCAGTGTTCCTCTTCCTGATCTTCAAGCTGTTGCTGGGCGTCTTCTGCTTGCTGCCTTGAGACTGCCAGATCCCTCTGCAGGTGATTTACCTCGGCTACACTCTGACCAAAGTCCCTGTGTCCAGATGAAAAACAAACCCCTAAGTAAAATTATGCAGGAAGAAAGTTCCCCGTAATGAAACAACTGATTTGGATCTCATTTTAGAATAAATATACTCAAGAAAGACATTTTAAAGAAAAAAATATTTGTCACCAACCTTTTCAATTCCTCTTGTAGTTCCTCAGCCATCTCTTCGGACTCGATCCTCTTCTGTCTCTCCTCGTCAGCAAGCTCCTGCTGAACTTTGACCTCTGACCTAACATGAATGACTTCTTGCTGAAGTTCCTCCTTCCTCTTTTGCAGCTTGGCAATGGTGTTCCACGCCTGGGAAAGCTGTGGCTCTAGATCAGCTCTGTTGTAAAGAAATAAAGTAAAATGTTGAACTCTCTCCGAACTAAAGTACTTCAAGTCAATAATAAATACTATTTGAATGTAAACCTCAGAATCCCCCTACTATCATCCACATATTAATTCTTATACAGTACATGCATCTACCAATAAGGTACTCAAGGCACTTGAACAAACAGAAACATTTTAAGACATTTTTTTTTGTATTAAATTATGAGACCTTTTTATGTAGCTGTGGCGTATTCAGCATTCACTGCCAGAAACACCATGGTAAACCCCTTCTCTTAGCGTCAAGTGTAACTGGGTTCTTTTAGGTGCATTACACAACACACAGGACCTACAGCTTTACGTCCCATCTGAAGGACAAAGTAATAATGGTTAAGTGCCTTGCTCAAGGACACGAGTGTCAAGACTGGGACTCAAACCCACAATCTGCTGATCAGAAACACCAGAGCTTGAGTCCAATGTGCTTGACCGCTCGGCCACGTGTGACAGTTGCACTCTGTCATACCTTGTGATATATACACAGTATACACTACACAGATAGTTCTGTGCACAGCTGTGCCACCATAGACTCTTCTCCCTATTTTGTCAATATCTTTGTGATCCTACAAACATATGGCAGAGAACAGGAAAAGACACCTTACTCCTTTTTAGTATTTTTTTTATTTTGCTCATCTACTTACAGAATTTGAAATGCTCAGAATTTGTCGTAAAAATTACATCATAAAACACAACCATCAATTAGAATTCATAGATGTAGGTGTAAACTTTAAAATGCTGAGTTTAATATAGTTCAGTAATTTCAAAAAATATCTTTGTGGTCCCTGATTTCTGACATAAATTAATTCACAGTCTACAAAATGCACCTTTATCTTTTTATGCTGACTTCAGCCGAAAGGTAAAGTGTGATTGCTTCCACAAAAACATGCCAAATCATTTACCATTTCTCAAAAATATATAAAATAAATTGATATGCACATTTTGTCAAAAATCTCTTTACACTAATAACTGATAATTTTAAGAATGAACATGTAGTTCAAGGGTCCAGTGATGACATAGCTCTAAACGTTAATTTGAATAAAACTAACGGCAAAATCAAAATTAAAGCATGTAAAAGCCTCTTTATTGGAAAAATAAAAGAAACGTGAAACAATCAAACAGAATCACAGTATATTGACATGCAACTGCAGTTTGCCAAAAGTACAGGACAATTCCAGGCACAGCAAGAATTGTGTTTTTCAATTTCGAATGGCGCAGTTGAGAAAAAGAATAATTTGCCGAAATCAGCTCACAGCTGAATAGTTGCATGCCTGTATACAAAATAATAAATTACATTAAATATTGCCACAACCCAATTTGGTCCTCAGAAAAGAGCAAACTTAAAAAAATTGACAAATTGGTATTGAAAAATAAAACTGAACAAAAACTCCTGCAAGCTAGACCAGTTTATAATGCAATACTTAATAAATACAGTTAAGCGAATCATGTTAATGAAATAATATTGTGAAAGCTTTCATCTCTTGATGTTCACGACACTTGTGTCCTTGAGCAAGATGCTTTATCATAATTGCTTTGTCCTTGGGATGGGACAGAAAAGCCGTAGATCCCGTGAACTAGGATTGGTAGTGCAGGTACAGAACCCAGAGCACTTATCGTGGAAGAGTAGGAGTTTACCCCAGTGTTTCTGCTTCATTGAAGGCATTCTTGTCTTTGGGTTTCATTACAAAATAAATAATAATAATAATAATAATAACAATAACTAAAAAGTGTCTTTTTCAGCCAGCTATAATACTGCATAGTTCTTAATATAATCAATACTGGGAAGATGTTTTAAGTTTGCCTTCAAGATTAAAAAACAAAATTATTGCTGCAGTAAAAGAAAAAAAAAATTGCCTCACTAAAAAACAAGCATATTAATACTGTAAATTTCATGGCCAGTACAATGTAGAAAGCAAGTAATTATTAAAACAAATAATAGGTATTTATTAGGCACTTTTACATCTTCTGTTCATTGGGCCTTTAGCACTCCTGAATCCATCTCAACTCATTTGGATGCCATATTGGCACAAAGGTTGCTAATCATTCACATCAACAATCTCTACCCTTGCATGTACATTTTACCCTTTTACTCTCGGATGATGAGAAGCAATTATAGTTAAGTGTCTTGCCCAAGAATAGTCACGACTGGGTTTCGAGCCAATACTCTGATGACTCAGCCATCAGAACTTGAGTTTTGATGCTCTAGACCACTCGGCCATGACACGCTACAAGTAGCTTGCTAGCAAAGAACGACACGTAAATAAAGTTTGTCTTTGTGGTGGTAGAGCTACTTCTCGGACTTGGATCTGTTTGATTTGAGGGGTTTCCTTCCAGCTTTCCCAAACGATCCAAGGCGAGCAAAAGAAGCGGGTTGTGAACGAGGTGAACGTACTTCATCAAAGAAACCTAAACTTCTTGAAGATTTGGACGGAGATCTGCAATGAAAAGAAACAGTCAGTATTTCGTTTGATTACAGAACGAGACGTGCAAAAACAAATCACTGCACTACAATGTTTCTATACTATCAGTATTTATCATTTCTGAACAGTGTTAAAGGGTTATTTGGTGAATCAACTGACGTAGTATTTAGTTAGTAAATGTTAACGAGATTACTGCTGGTTAGAGATGTCCCAAGTTTTCAGCATGTTCACGGTTACAGAGAGTACGAGGCTGTGTACAACTTTAGAATGAGTACTTCCATGATTGATATCCAAGAAAATTGCTATTTTGACGTGTTTGACTGAAAATAATCCCGCAAGGGTAACTGGAAAAGGATTTTTAACCCCGAAGTGAACTGGTAAAGTAGTAACATCTGTACAACCATAACAATGTTGAAAACTTTTTACTGTGCCTTAGTTGATAGTAATATACAGATATTTCAAAAGCAGTAAAGAAAAACAAACAAACACACGTATACAAAAACCAAACAATACAATTGAATTTACACGATCAATCATGTTAAGTTAATACACACCACTGTCAAACACTGTGGCTTGTGTTATGACAGACATGTTAGCATCGACAACAACGGGTGTTAGTACAAATACTGGAGATTCGGGATCACAACTCAACACTCACCTTAGTTTAAAGGACGGTACGGATCGGAACTCGGCAATTGTTTATCTCGATCTGAACATTGTAACTCTTAGGGACAGACTGGAATGCTGGTGCACTGTGTGGTGCTTGTTTTTTAATATATTTTTTCCCTGGTAACCTTACTAACCTTTTAAACTTAATGGCGAGAAATATCAATAAAATTAATACAATTTTACAAATGGAAATGTATAAAAAACAGATGTTAAATTAGTACTACTCTAATTAGTACTACTAGCAAACTCATCAAATTAAAGTAAACCTGCAATTTTTGAGACAAATTTTTTTAAACAATTTTTAAATGCACAATTAGGAAAAGAGCTTCCGAATGGTATCCAGCAATATGGAATTCAAATGTTTCTCAATAATGCTTGAAAAAGACAAGTATAAAAGTGCTGTTATTCCCAAGTAAATAGCATTCCAAAGCCGACTTCAAAAACTTTATTTGTTATTTTATTGGATACAACTCCATCTTTCGTAAAAGGTCGTTTTAAGGTCATGTGGGGTGTTGTTTACACCGAAGATTATAGAGTGTCAAAGTGTAACTTGTTCTGACCATTTGTGTAATCTCTTTTTTTCTTCTTTTTTTTTCCCAGAGGAATTTTTTTATTCAAACGTTAAACAACTCCTCACTTTAAATGCGAAAATACTGAAAAACCATGGCAATAAAATAAAATATAAGGTTGACCGACGTAACACTTTAAAAAATACAGATTTTACCTTGACACAATAATTTAAAGGATTCCCATTTTGTGTGGAATTTCAGACTAGAATCAGTTGTACAGAGATGTACTTTTCCAAAGTATAATAGCGTTTTAAATCCATTTTCAATAATGCAAGGGATGGCCTGTTGTTATTCATCTTCATCTTTATAAATGTGAAAACGACATTGGTGTAATCTTACCTCTGTCTTGTCTCGTTATTGTAAGCCACCTGCAGGCTGGAGAGTTTCTCCTCCGCAGTCTCCAGCGATGACTGCAACTCGTCATGCCTCAACAAAGATTGCTGCAGAAACACAAACGGTTCAAACTATTTCTTAGGAACCTGTTACACAACATAAATTCATTTAAAGGGTCGTCTGTATACGTTTGGTAATTGGAACCCACTGTTTGTTTCAATCCTATATGGTTGTAGATATATGACTTCGAGTACAAATTATGTTTCAGTCAAGTATCGAGTATGGAGCTCGAGTACGAGTATTTTGCTAGATGAGTACAAGCACGATCAACATGGTACTTGAACAGTACTCGACTCGAGTACCAAAACACTGTTTATCACTTGAAACACCATGCCTGTCCACACAAATCAGCACACCTATTCTGTTTGTTCGAGGCCAGTTTCCCGCTAAAATTTGCTAGGCAATATATGACCCTGCTAAGCAAGCACTTCTTACTTTGAGTTTGTCCTGAAGATCATTCTCTGCATCCTGGGCTCTTTGCTTTGTCTGCTGCAATGTCCTCTCAACCTCTTGGTGCATAAACTGTTTGTGGATATAAAGTAAATGAGCATCAAATTTACTTCTGGCTTGTTACGGTTTATTCACAAATGCACGGCTAAATCAACAGACATGCAACTTTGTAGGTTGCAAAATAAGAGGAAATGACCAACTACACTTAAACAGGGGCTCCAAGGTTAAATTCAGTTTTAAGATCCACTCATTTTCCAATAGCAAGAGTCCGCATGAAAAAGGGGGAAAAACTGCAGGTCTCTAAGCTCATGTTAAAACGCCGCTGTGTTTGATGACATGACATTTCAAATAATGTGGTCTGTACATTTTTGTACAAAGAATTTTTGATTCATTCCTGAATTTTGGTATTTAATCAAAACAACTTTGAATTTGTTTTTTTTGACTGGTGCAAAAAATCTTCTTTGGAATTTGCAGACCCATTTGTTTTTGTTGTCCAATGTCATGTTTTAAATTTCGTTCTGAAAGAGTATCAAATAAAAAAACATTTTACACCATTTTAATGTGAGGTTAGAGACTTGTAATTTTTTCCCCAATTTCATGAGGACTCTATCTATTAGAAAATGAGTGCATCACAAAACTGAATTTGACCTTGGGGCCCCTCTTTCTGTGCAGTTTTCTGTGGCACCAAATCCCACTGGACCCCGCATTGATCTCGCAATTCGAGAAAAGGGCGATCAGACCCCGCAATTTCTCGAAAAGGGCCATCAAAGGGCGATCAAGCGTAAGTGGGAACACGAGGGCGATCAGGATCAGACCCCGCAAATTTGATCCACCTCGGGAGTAGGATTAAAGCGGGATCTGATCGCCCTTTTGGATTAATGGGCGATCAAAAGTCTAGTGGGAACGCAAAGGGCGATCAGACCCCGCAATTTGAGGGCGAACATCCGCCATAGATACGTTGCGCCTGCGCACTGCCCACTTGGTCGACCTGCGTTGGTGAACTTTGAATCCACTTCCGTTCCCAAAAGGGGGATCAATGCGCGATCATACTCAAGTGGGAACGCGGCCCCGATTTCCGCCTGCGGCTAATCCTGCTGCTTGATCCTGATCTCGCATTTGTGGATCCAGTGGGAACGCGGTCTAAGAGTGGCCGATAGTGTAGGATTGAGGTCTTGGGAGTGAGGGTTTAAGAAGATAAGACGAAAATCACTTCAGGTCTGGAATTTCATCTGTGACTGGTATCCTGCTTGTTTCTGCATGCTTAGCTGAAAATTGTTAATTAAGCAATATTTCCTGCTTAAGCAGGACTATGAAATTGGGCCCAGCACTGATAACACTCACCTCTTGTCTTTGCTGTTCCTGGACTAGCTGCTGGCTCAGCTCGGTGTTATCCAGTCTCAACTGGTCAATTAATCCTGGCAATTAAACACGCATTCAAAATATGAGTGGCTTTTAAAAGCGAGCACTCGCATGAATTCAACAGGGGTGAGAGTTACTGCAGACAAAAAGGTTTAAAACTGCAATCTAAATGATAGGAGACCTTTATGAATGATGGCGTTTCCACCTTTTGCTAACCCATGGAGTTTTAGATTTTGAAGGAGCTTTTAGGAACAGTATTCTCAGCAATAGAGAAGCAGGATTTCTTCATATCTGAAGAAAATCACAGCTACTTTTTTTTTTCACTAGGCAGACATGAATTCAGAACAAAATGCTGACATTTCCCACCTCTGATTCAAGCTAGCAAAGGTTGGACTTTTTGTTTTGTTTTTCTGTAACTACTTCAAATTGTAGCAAGATGGAGCATAAAGCCCATTACAATACAATCAAGTGAGGTTTTCGGCGACACCATGTACATAAATCTCTTTTATGAGCAGTGGTGGTTCTGAAAAGAACCGGTGGTTTGACAACTCAACGTTTCGATCAGTATGCTCTGACCGTCTTCTCTTGTTTTACATAGTCATCACTTTCTTTCTCGGGATCTTGATTCATTTTCTTGAAAACTGAAGACTTGAATGTTTACAAATATTGGGTTCCTGAAGACGATCAGAGCATACTGATCGAAACGTCAAGTTTTCAAACCAGCGGTTCCTCTCAGAACCACCACAACTCACAGAAGAGATTTATGTACATGGTGTCACCGGTGTCACTACAAACCTCACTTAATTGTACTCCCACCATGCAAAGTTTCAAATCCTACAATACAGACAGACGCTCATCAGATTCCTTGATGGATAAGTTTGAAAACGTCAAGAACCAGTAACTCTGGATCTAGACGAATCTAGATCTAGATCTACACCTACCATGTAATTTACTGATTTCACTCTCCAGCTCTTCTCTGTGGACTAGTATTTCCTTCTTGCTCACCTCTGATAATTAAAAATAAAAACCGAAGGAAGACACCTTTTCTAAGAGATAATTTCCTGATCAATTTTCATTTTTTCCCCCCACTTCCATTCAGCAGGCCTTGCGCTTAAGCTTTTTGTAAAGTAGTGCATCAGGCTAGTAAACTGTGCATTTTACTTGCCCCCAGGAAGTTTTAGTAGCCCAAATTTCAAACATGTATTGTGACAACTTTATTTTTGTGATGTAGTAACAACCAGTATATTCGTCAAATGAAAATACATGCACTCACTCCAAAATTTATATTGCATTTTTTTAAACATTTATTAATCACATTTGAAAAGGATGAAATATAAGCACGATAAACAAGTAGGTCGGACAGTTTTTAGTACCCCCACATGGCAAATTGAGAAGTAGTGTGTACTAGCCCACAGCAGTTTTTACCAGACGATGTATGCCAGGCTAGTGTTATAAGGGTGAGCCCTGTTCAGTTTTAAATAAAAAATAATAATAATAATAATAATAATAATAATAATAACCTGCCTGGCCCCATGCAAAGCTTCATTGACAGGCCAGTCAAGTTTTTATCAAAATTGTTTATGATGGGCTCAGGATTGCTGGGCGTAACAGTAACAGTTTCAAATTACACAGTGAAACCTATTTAAACGTGGAATAACATACCTAGCGCCTCCTTGGACTGTTCCAAGGCAGACATTCGTGATTTGTATTCCTCCAGATCTGCCTGGAGGGTCTGTTCTCTGAGATCCGTGGCTGATCTCAAATTGTCCAATTCCTGGACGAGCAAAGAGAAAGAAAAATGAAATTTTAGACGATAATGATTATGAAATTGATTTATTAAAAAGATATGAGAATTTTCAAGAGAATTAGCAAAACTAAAAATTTCCAACAATCAATTTGGTGCACATGTTGCTGATCAATTGCAGTGACAATCTTAATTCCTACAGAGATACCTGGCCCCTGTACTCTTGGACGATGAGAAGCAATTATGGTAAATATTAATGTCATTGCTCATGGACACAAATCATGTGACCAGGATTTAAACCTACATTCCAGGTCTGGACTTACACGGAGGCCATGGCCTCTGTTGCCCCCTGGTCTTGGTCTTGGTGCCCCTTCGAAAGTTTCTCATAGACTTTAAGATTTTCCAATGGCAGTGCCCTTTGCAAAATAAACATGGCCTTGCCCTCTCAAAGATGAAATTCCAGGCCTGAGTCCAGGGTTAGACCCCCTTTCAGCCACAACTTCTTAAATTTTGGTGAAAAAGATACCGTGTAAAAACTACATTGTCTACACATACCTGCTGTTTACTGTTTAGCTTGGTAGTGACAGACAAAAGCTCCTCACTTAGCTTCTCATACTTTGCATTATTTGCCTCCGAGGAGCTAACCTGTAAGAACACAAACAAATATTTTTTAATAGATGTTTATTTTGCATCGGGATAAAGAATATAATTAGTTTTTTACCCGTACACCGATTTGTATTAAGCACTGTATACTCAGTACTTTCCCGAGTTCTGAGAAGAAAAAAAATCCACAGGCAAATCAATCGGGTGGGATTAGAACCCACAACCTTTGCATTGCTAGAGCAGATGTCTTACCACTAGACCACCGAGCTAGCCCGGTGGCTAGAGGCAGTTCGAATCCTACATGTTTTAGCAGCGGGTACCGCAACGATTTAATATATGTTAATTTTGCATCGGGGATAAAAAATTAGTCTGTCTCATTCACTAATTCTAATTAATTACTTTTACTTTTTGTGTTTCCAGCCTCTTGTGGTTAAACAAGCCCCCTTCCCTCTACCCCCCTCCCCCGTTTCCTTCTTCATATTTCATCCCTTGCCTTTTCTGTGTGCCATCGGGCCTCTCTCTCTCTCTATTCATGTATTTCCTCTTGACTGCTTCTGTTTACACCAGTATACCTGTTTATGTGTGTTGTGTTGTCATTTAGCCTTTCAAAAATACTACTGCTGCTTTGATCGAAATGTCAGACCATTAACTATTTTTTTTGCGTACAAAGTTTTCATCTGCCAATTTAATTGAACACATGGTGCAACAGTTTAGATTTGCTCTGACAAAAAAGGATTTTGACAAAAGAGAAACAAAACCGACCAAAAACTAGATATAAAAATTGGTTTTTGTCAACTTAATGCTGATTTACAGGCGAAATCATCCGAAACAAAGGTAGACAAATGTTTGCCAACAGTAGGTTCTTTTATTTTGAAGTTTGGGTGTAACTGTTGGATTGTGCAATCTGGAGAATTAAAATGCTAACATTATGGAAGTTTTTTTGTGAAAATGTTTTGGCAGTTAGCTTGAAAGTGTCACACTACTTATTTAATTTGGGGTTGAACAACGACAATTGATTGGTGATCCTATGGCTGCCGCTTCCCAGGTTGTATCGTAAACTTGGGTGTGATCCCTGGCTACACGGCAGCTAACAGTTGTTATGGCTTCTGACTGGCACCCCCGAACAAAGATATTGACAAAATAGGGAGACCGCCAACATAGGGCGACCGGCAACATAGGGCTAGATAGCTCAGTTGGTAGAGCACTGGCACGTTAATCCGTTGTTGGTTCGAATCCCGCTCTAGTCAATTTTTCTTTGTTCAACCCCAAATTATTAAAAATTTACCCAGTCAGTTTCCCTTGTGGCTTACAACTTGATACCACTTATTTAACAAATATTTTTCTGCAAACACAAACAATGAAAATAGGTAAACAGTAAAGAAATCCTTACGTCGAATGCAGATAAATTTAACATCTTGATAGGAGTAGCTTTGCCGTACTCTGGCAGCGAGACGGAGCTATTTGATTTCTTCAGACTCGAGACAGAGTTGGATCTTGAACGAGGTGTTTGTAAAGCTGGTTCAGGCACTTCAGAGAGAGTGAGAAAAAAATAGATCCCTTGATGAATTAGAGCAAACCAAAGTCATGTTGGACTGGTCAAATACTTGGGTTTGTTAAAAATTTCATGCATCTATGATAAATACGACCATACTGAGAAGAGATCAATAAATTGGTGACCTGGATTCAATGTAAGAAAGCTTTTAAGCAGAAATGTTTGCTAAGCAAACATTAGCAGGAAACCAGGTTGATTGTGTATTTCAATGCAAGCTTAGGCCTATTGGTTCTATTTCTGCTAAGCAGTGCACTTAGCAGCTTTATCAAACTGTGGGCCACGGATATGAATGAAGTTGCAATTTCTTTGTTCTGATAAGAAAGTTGGGGACAAAGTTTTGCAGGATAAAAATTCAATAGATTTTGAAAATTATGGTTTGATGATTTGTTCATAATTTGACCTTTGATATAAGTATGTTCCAGCAAGGCTGCAAGGGGTGGACTGCAAGCTGCTCAAGATAATTGACTTCTCATCATCCCACACGTACATTATCTGGTAACCGTGGTTTCTATGCCGCTGGGCCAACTATGTGGAATAAGTTACCTTATAACATTCATCATGCTCCATCACTGGCAGCCTTCAGGAAAGCTCTTAAGACCCACTTATTTGACTCATAGTTTTTGTTATTCTGTTATCTGCTTGTTAAGCGCTATGATACTAGACCCAGTAACTGGGGCGCTGTACTCCTTTTTAAAAAATGTTGACATATTCGGTCGTACTAGCACCTGGATATAACACTTTCAACCGAAGATGTCAAAATTTCGATAAAAGGAGTACAGCGCCCCAGTTACTGGGTCTACTTTGATACAGCTTTTGTAAGAGCGCTTAATAAATGCTTCTGCATTGTATTATTGTATAAGTGTGTGTTGTACCTTTAGGTTCTTTGAAGCGTTCAGTTTTGTCAAATGCAGCAATTCCACCAGCCTTTTTGTCCGCACCTTTCACATCGTACAACCCAACCGGTGGAGCACAACCTAAATGTAAGCAGTGGAAAGATCAAACACTCAATTATTTGACATTCATTTGATGCAATGATTCCAAAATTAGTCAGTATATAGACTACTTCATAGTTGCAATAATCGTAACCCTCCATCCTCCACCGTCGGCAGGATGGAGTATTACGATTATCGCAACTAGCTAGAGTATTTTCAGTGTTTTTAAAGGCACTGAACACGTTTGGAAATTGCCAAAGACCAGTGTTCTCACTTGGGGTATCCCAACATATGCATAAAATAACAAGCCTGTGAAAATTTGGGCTCAATTGGTCATCGAAGTTGCAAGAAAATGATGAAAGAAATAACACCCTTGTTGTTCAAATTTGTGTGCTTTCAGATAGGAATAAAAACTTCTTGCAAGAAGTTTTTATTATTTTAGTGAGAAATTACCTCTTTCTCAAAAACTACGTTACTTCAGAGGGAGTCGTTTCCTACAATGTTTTAGGCACAACTATAGAATGCAGGTACACTTCGAAGCTATGACTGCGCCTCCGCGGAGACGGAGTCGCGGTCACGTTCATACGTACATACACAGTAGGGCCTAGCCTCCCTACGTACCGGAGTCGAGGTCGCGCTCTGTTGCTTAATTATAAATATTTGGCAACCTATGGGGCACTCTGAAAGATGCACAACAGCGCCCTCATTAGGCTCGAAAATGCACAACTGTGCTGTCAATTTATTTTAATCATTTCAAGAAGGGAAATAAAGCCCGAATTCCATATAAATAATATTAATATTGCCGTAATACATGACCCCATTAGAGGATCATTTCAAGAAGGGAAATAAAGCCCGAATTCCATATAATAATATTAATATTGCCGTAATACATGACCCCATTAGAGGATCATTTCAAGAAGGGAAATAAAGCCCGAATTCCATATAAATCATATTAATATTGCCGTAATACATGACCCCATTAGAGAATCATTTCAAGAAGGAAAGAAAGCCCGAATTCCATGTAAATAATATTAATATTGCCGTAATACATGACCCCATTAGAGGATCATTTCAAGAAGGGAAAGAAAGCCCGAATTCCATGTAAATAATATTAATATTGCCGTAATACATGACCCCATTAGAGGATCATTTCAAGAAGGGAAAGAAAGCCCGAATTCCATGTAAATAATATTAATATTGCCGTAATACATGACCCCATTAGAGGATCATTTCAAGAAGGGAAAGAAAGCCCGAATTCCATTAATATGAATATTATTGCCGTTATGCATGACCCCATTAGAGGATCATTTCACCCGTCTTCACGATCGCATCATGCCCTCACGCACTGCACCGGCTAGTACGTCTTCTTAAAAACGCCCTCTATCGGTCATTGCCCACACCACGTCTCCGCGCCTCCGCGCCTCCGCGCCTCCAGCTTCCCCCGTCTTTCACTAATGCCCTCACGCACTGCACCGGTATGCACGTCTTCCTAAAAACGCCCTCTATCGGCCATTGCCCACACCACGTCTCCGCGCCTCCGCGCCTCCGCGCCTCCGCGCCTCCGCGCCTCCAGCTTCCCCGTCTTCACGATCGCATCATGCCCTCTCACGCGCTGCACCGGCTAGTACGTCTTCTTAAAAACGCCCTCTATCGGTCATTGCCCACACCACGTCTCCGCGCCTCCGCGCCTCCGCGCCTCCAGCTTCCCCCGTCTTTCACTAATGCCCTCACGCACTGCACCGGTATGCACGTCTTCCTAAAAACGCCCTCTATCGGCCATTGCCCACACCACGTCTCCGCGCCTCCGCGCCTCCGCGCCTCCGCGCCTCCGCGCCTCCGCGCCTCCGCGCCTCCGCGCCTCCGCGCCTCCGCGCCTCCGCGCCTCCGCGCCTCCGCGCCTCCGCGCCTCCAGCTTCCCCTGTCTTCACGATCGCATCATGCCCTCACGCGCTGCACCGGCACGCACGTCTTCCTAAAAACGCCCTCCATCGGCCATTGCCCACACCTTCCATACACGTCACACTTTGACTCCCTACGCCCCTAACATTTTATCAGTTGTATCAGTCGCACAAAATACATTCATACACTTTACTACTATTCTAACGACGTGACCGCGACTCCGTCTCCGCGGAGGCGCAGTGGGAGCTCCGAGTGTACCTGTATTCTATAGTTACTCCATGTTTTATACTATCAACAGCTCTCCGTTGCTTGTTACCAAGTAAGTTTTTATGCTAATATTTGTTTTGAGTCATTACCAAACGTGTACAATACCTTTAAAACTATTTTTCTATTCACACGTTGACAATGAAGGCTATAGACGATATATATAGTATTTGTTTTTACCTCCAAGACAACAAATAGTAAATGACATAAAAAGAGCGCTGAAAAGGGGATTTTTTAAGAAAAATGCAAATGCAAAAATTTGTACTCACTCCCGATCTCGTTGAATCTTTTTGTTTTGGCCCTCGGGAACGACATTCTGGCACTGAATTCAGCTTCTGTTTACCACCGTTTCAAAATCAGTGATCAAACGACGTGCTTTAAATTCCTGTTGTTTAAATTTGGACCTTGATCAGCTGGCGAGGCACAACCGACCAATCATTGCGTCAGAAAAAATATCAACAGAGGGCGCTATATAAATGTTCGCCGTGAAGTTTTGCTCTTTCGTGGACGTCTGAATTCTTGACGTCTCATTGTATTTTGATTAGGAATTTTATAATTAAATATTAATAGACTGGAGTTAAACAAAAAGGCAATTCCAGATGCGCTACGCTAAACGGGACACGACGAGTTCGTGAAGCAGTTAAAGGGTAAATTTACTAGTTTTTCTCCATTTTGCTTTACATGTACACTTTTCTTGTGAGAAAACGGAATGTGAGTGATGAGGTTTAACACAAAATAATAGTTAGAATGGTTTGGAGAGTCTAAAAGTTAACTTTATTGAATTTTTAAACGGTGGGGACGGGGCGGGCATGGGCTCACCTCACAAGATTTTTGAGGGGGGGGGGGGCATGGGGGGGTGGTGAACATGGTGAACATTTGTAGGAAGTGATTTTAGCAATGTTTGGAATAAAGTTTCCATTTTAGTTTTTAAAAGGAATGTAGAGAAGATCTATTAATATAATTCCTGCCCTACTACTGTATTGCGGTTAGGGTTTTTTTGGAGGAGGAAGGAATGCTGCCTGAAGTTCTTTCATTTTTACCGAACCGAATTGTTTGGACATAAACAACCGCTGGTGACCGCATTTGTTTGACCCACTTCCAAGAATCGTTGGCCACACGCTGCGACCATCTTTTCTTCAGCTTAAAAACTGCTTAGCGATAAAAAATTCAAGGGGCTTTCCCCACGGGCGGGTCGGCGGTTTAAACCAGATAAATGTGTTCACTTTACCTCTAGTCTTAGCTTGACTTCTGTGTTTCCCCACAGGCGAGCCGTTTCTATTCTATCACAACTACCTCTTTCACTAAAATACTACATGTAACTATTACTAGTCTCCTCTAAAATGTTTTGCTTACCATGTCGCTACTATACTATTATACTAAATACAACATTCAAATAGTAACCAATGAGTAATAGGCGATTAAGCTATAACAAATTACCTCAGTGGTAGCAGTAAAGACATTTTGGAAGACATTGAAACTTCGCAGTTTTTAATACAAATCGAAAAATTAAAATTAAAAAAGCGCTCACACTGTCAAGGAAATTCAAAATGTAAATTCAAAAATGTCAATTAAAAAAAATAACTTAACATGTAGGCTAATGATGGTATAAATGTGTTTTCATTTTATTTTTTAGACTAATTATGTTTTGTTTTGAGGAGTGCAGAGAGCTCTCCTAAATAATTTAAGGAGAGTAGCTCACTTTTTCTTCTTAAAATGAAGGACTTCATTTGCATTGTGCACATCTGCAAAACAGTCTCTTTAATAATTCATCAAAAATACTGCGTATTCTTTGCTCCGCAGTGAATTAACAACTTGTCTACTAATTTGCTTTAAAAACAGAACAGCTGTAGGGGAAACTGTGCATGCAGATCCCTGATGCAAAGCCAGCGCATAGCCAGAGTGACTGTGTACCAAACAGGAAACGGCTACTGTTTGAACAATCTCACTCACCACAGATGTGGGCTGTTATCTACGGTGTGAACACATGTGACAGAGCCTCATCGGGAATAGCCAGTTTATTTGTGTGTTCGACAGGAACTACAAGGTCTAGGGTGCCATGCAGATTCGCTGGATGTCCCGTAATGTAATGAACACATTATGATCATGTTCGGAGGATTTTGTTGATAACTTTGACTACATGCACTAAGCCGTCTGTTCCTGCTCAACCTGAACCATCCAAGCCAAAGTTCTTTCAATGCTACGGGCTTCAAGTTGCTTCAGTATATGATGACTGGAGAGAGTTGACTACCTCCATGCTGAAAGTAACCAGAGTTTTTCATCATAGCTTTCTTTCTAACCCGTAAAGCTCAAACTATCAGTAGACAGTACTAAAGGATCCGCTCGACTGTACCGGAAGACGAATTTCTACTTTTGAAACTATTTCAAGTGATGCCCTAGTGTGGTTCTCCCCAAAGTTTGGAGGCATCTAATAAACTAAAACCCAACCACCATGAGGTTTCATAAACAAAGGATACTTCGCTACCTCGTCTTTATATTTCTGCTGTTTTTCTTTGGGACGTTACTAATCCGGCGAGGATCAGAGGACTTTGATAGTGACAGTCTCCCAGGAGATAACGCCAGGGAGAGGAAAGGACACGGAGGAGAAAGCCTCGGGGAGGGTGAAGTTTTACCAAAAGACAGTTTTTTACCAAAGGTAAGACGCTAATAAGAATTGTGAAAGTTTGTTTATTTCTCTTCCTAATAAAGATAATGGCGTTTATATTGCGTATGTGAATAAACTCTACTGAACATTTATAATAAACAACAACAAATGCAGAGAAAAAAAGACAAATACTCTTACTAGAAAGATTTAAAGGCACTGAACACGTTTGGTAATTGTCAAAGACCAGTGTTCTCACTTGGTGTATCCCAACATATGCATAAAATAACAAACCTATGAAAATTTGGGCTCAATTGGTCATCGAAGTTGCAAGAAAATGATGAAAGAAAAAACACCCTTGCTGTACAAATTTGTGTGCTTTCAGATAGGAATAAAAACTTCTTGCTAGAAGTTTTTATTATTTTAGTGAGAAATTACCTCTTTCTCAAAAATTACGTTCAGAGGGAGTCGTTGCTTGTTACCAAGTAAGTTTTTATGCTAATATTTGTTTTGAGTCATTACCAAACGTGTACGATACCTTTAAAGACCTCTGACAGTCCAGTTATTGTTGTCCTTTCACAGGAAGTGCAATTTTAAAAATTTCACAACCATGCTAAAATAAAGCAAGGGACCCATGCAAAAATTGCTGTTGTATGGATTATCAAGAGTATCTTGAGGAATTGAAGATCAGTAATCCTACAGTCTCAGTAACATTTACCATTCAAAACCAGGGTGAGAAATACCCAATGGACCACTAGCTTAAGTCCAGTAATTTTAGCATTTGGCCAATTACCCCACAGCTGAACAAAACCTGCAGTCTGGATTCTTTTTGACATACATATTTTTGAAGATTTATTAATGTCAGTACACATATGATTTACCCTTCTGCAATGATTGAAATTTTCCAACTCCAAACCTCCTAAAGGTTCAGCCAAAAAAAAACAGAAAAATTGGGGGGGTTGAACGAAGACAAATTTACTAGAGCAGGACTTGAACCTGCGACCTCCAAATTTAAATGTGCGGACGCTTTACTAACTGAGCTGATCTAGCCCTATGTTGGCAGTTTCCTGAACAAAGATATTTGACAAAATAGGAAGACTGCCAACATTAGGGATAGATAGCTCAGTTGGTAGAGCACTGGCACACTAATCTGGAGGTCGCAGGTTCAAGTCCCGCTCGAGTCAGTTCATTACTTGATAAACAAATATTTATTATTTTTTAGATCTGTTTTTGTTTCTGGTCCTGTGAAAGAGCTGAATTAGAAGATCAGGGTGTCCCAATTTCATAAAACTGCTCAGAGGCACAAAAAGTAGATCTTTAAGCACAATAAAATTATGCTTAATACCAAAAGAAAACCATTCAGCAATATTTGCCGCTTTTAAGCGGCTTTATGAAATTCGGCCCAGTGGTGTAGCGGAAATTCAATTTTATTTGAGCTTGCAATCAGGAATTTTTCTGACATTGTTATGCAACTCTCCCCCCCCCCCCCGGCCTAAATCAACAGATGTCTCCCTAATTTACATTTGTTATCTCTTTAGCGATTTCCTTTTCTTGCAATATAAAAAGAGCGTTTTCACAGGAGTGCTTAGTAATTATTCCAAATGCTATCAGTTTGAAATAACCCAATTAATTCTTGACAAAGCAAAAACTGTATTTTGTTATTTTCTCTAAAACACTACCAGGAACAGTGTATGGCGTTTTTTACTGAAATCTGGGGGATGGGAGTGAATTCACTTTCGCTTTAGTAGGCTATTTGTATAAAGTGATTGAGAGTTGGTCCCATACAAAAAAAAAATATTACGAAAAACCCTCTGGAAACATCTGACCTCACTTAAGTAAACACTGTACAACAGCTGGATCAGTGAATTTAGTATAGGGGCCTAGTGATCAATAAAATATTGATTTTTCATAACTCATTTGTTAGCATTGCCCTCCTATCCTGGATGCGTCTGGTCAAAACAAAGAAATTACTCAAGCAGAAGAATCTCAATTTTTCACTGCTGTCACCAATCTATTGTTTTTTGTTTTATTTAAAAAACAAAATGTATAACTGAAATTATTCTGGCTGTAACAATTATATCGGCAGATGCATCCATGCTGTACATGTACCGGTATGTGAATGAACTGTAGGAATTACGGATATCGAGCAAGAAAGATTGCAAGTTCAAACATGTACTTCTCTTAAAAGGACAAAGTGGATTTCTGTAACTCAAATAATAATTTTGTGCCATTACACCATTTGCACTGTGGAATTCCCTTGACTTTTGTAATCCTCAATAATAAAATGTAGGCCCTAACCCTAAAAATGTCTTTGAAAACCTTACTGCCTGGCCATTAATTGAAAAAGTCTACGGTTTTGAAAGACAAATGCACTGCATGTTAAATAGCCTGCAATCTGATTGTAGTGATAAAGGGTTCAAATTTATGGGTAATATCCACAAGATACTAGCTCAAAATTGTTAGGCCTACTTGACCAGAAATAATTTGTGTTCAAGACCAGAATCAAAATGAGAAAAAATCAAATACAGTAAATACGCAATAAACCTCTTTTCTTTCAAGAGCAAACACTGAGAGATTTATCACATTTGTTTTATGAGAACACTTGAATACTCAACAGAATTAAAAGATATCTCAGGGTTCTGCCTAGGATTTCTTAAGCGGCGGAAAAATGTTTTCCCTTAGATCATAAAAATAGACTCAAACCAAAGAAATACTAGAAATGTATGGCCTTGGATACCTTTTTTTTTTACATTTTACATTTCGTTGAAAACCTTTGAAAGGAAATGGCAGGTTTAATTACAAAATTTGGAAAATGTGTGGTGTCGGAAACAGAGAAAATTCTGCCAGTGGTGGTTGGAGAATCCTGAGTGCTGGGCGGTTTCCGGCACCAACCACTGTGGGCAAACCCATCAGACTAAAAGTCAACATTTGAACATTTATTTTTTTTAGATTAAAGATATTACACTGTTATGAAAGTGTTATTATTCAGTTGAAAAAGACAAGACAGCTGGACTCCGGTCCTGAATTTACTGGCTCGACGACGCTAAAATCACTGGCCTTGCAATGGGCCTGCGGTCCAATGTAAATTTTGAGCCCTGCGGTACCATGTGGTGAATACAGATAGTTCTGTGCGTGGTTGTGCCACCATACACTCTCCATGCAGTTGAAATGGTTTCAAATAGTCGGTCAACACACTAGAAATGTTGTATCATGAAACAGAAGGATTAAAGGCAAAGTATACCTTTGGTTTTTGGATCCGTTCGATTGTTTCAATTCTATATAAATGTAGACATAGATGTACAATAAAACTAACCTGTGAAAACAGCAAGGAAAAAGTATGTTTGAAGTTGTTTGACTGGTCAAACGGACGAAGAGAGTTGCAAGAAAAAGTACTTTATTGTTATCTTTATGTTCATGTGCGTGTGTACCATGATCCTTTGTCATATCCTGCTAAATCGCTCGGGACATTTTTGGTTCTCCTCTGTAAATAACTCCCAAGAAAACCCCCCACAAATGCACATTGACTTCTCTGTGAGATTAAGCTGAGAGCAGGCCTAGAATTTCAACTTTAAGAGGGCAAAGCCTTTTTCAATTTGCAAAGGGCACTTCCATTGGAAAATCTTAAAGTCTATGGGAAACTTTTGAAGGGGCACCAAGGCCAAGACCAGGGGCAAAGGAGGCCGTGGCCTCCCTGGCCTCCGTGTAATTCCAGGCCTGTGAGAGACCCAAAGGCTGTCCTCTGACACAGAGTCATGTATTGTAACATTGTTATCATTCTCCTTTTAGGTTAACAGGCAGCAAGATAAACCAACCAGTGGTGGCAGACAATTTCAGAATTTCGCCGTAGGCGAACAAGTATTGAAAAAGAAAGATTGGCACAACTACAAGAGACTTGATGCAGAGAAACTAAGAATAGGTTTGTAAAAGACAACAATTCCTGGTGAATTTAAACCCTACAGCCACCCTTGTTTGTTTCATACTTGATGCAATTTTTCTGGGGGAAATTGAACAATCAGTAGGTTGGTAAAATCTCGCATTAACCCTAACCACCCTGAACATATCGAAATCCAGCTGCATCTTTTGAAGACTGCACTGATAAACTGATAACGTTGTATGAGTTCAAGCATACCAGCTAATCTGAGCCCAAATGTTTTTGATTGTTTGTTTGTTTGTTTGTTTGTTTGTTTTTTGTTTGTTTGTTTGTTTGTTTGTTTAGATGATCTTCCCAAAAAGGGAACTCGGCAAGCTCCCACAAGGGGATATAAACGCCAAAATGGCAAAAGCCAATCTCTCTCATACAAACATTGGTTAAACGTCTATGATTATGAAATGCACAAGCCAATAAATTGTTATTCAGTAACAAGACGACAATACATATTCTAGTCTTTGTGAAATCAGTAGATAGCTTGGCAGGATTCGAACCCACAGTCTTGAGATTGCAAGTCCTGCAGTCTAACCACTTGACCATGGTGACGGTGACGGTGTTTGGGCATTGAGTTTACCACCACATGGTGTTGGTTTTTGTTAGACTGAGTAAAGGTTTATTTCTCTACTCCCAACCAGGGGGTATCTATGTTTCCTGGGAAGTGACTATTTTCCAGAATGCCAGGGTTAGCAATGCAAGCGTGCAGGAAATTTCGACCAAATTTTTCAGGATATTTTTCAGGAAATCAGACCAGAGTGAAAGGGTTTCAAGTTACTCTTTGGTTGTTTATCAGGTCCAGGAGAGCAGGGTAAGGGAGTGATAATGACACCAGACTTGAAGAGGACGGAGAAAGCCGACACAGCCGCCAATGGATTCAACGAGAGAGTCAGTAACATGATTTCATTGGACCGATCTCTGAAAGACATAAGAAACCCAAGGTACCCACTTTCTCCTGCAGGCAAAAATCAAATTTTGCCTAATTCCATGTATGCCCGTCCTTTAATATAATTTCAGCGTGTGTGTTACTTCTTCTGTTCCATGAAAGTTAAAGTTATATAGTTGCATTTTACTTGTGGTGTTACTTACAGCCAACCATGCCAGAAACCCCTTCTCTTAACGATAGTGTACTGGGTTCTTTACAAGTATTACACAACAAACGGGGCCTCTGGCTTTACGTCCAATCTGAAGGACGAAGCAATAATGGTTTTAGTGTCTTGCTTAAGGGCACAAGTGTCAAGACCAGGACTCGAACCCACACTCTGCTGGTCAGAAACACCGGAGCTTGAGTCCAGTGCGCTTGACCGCTCGGCCACGATACGCCATATGTAAATGTTCGCAAAACGTTGTGGAATAGTAAGGACTTTTTCCTAATATTTCTGGTGCATTGTAAACCATCCATGGACCATGCACTGACCACCACCATGTCAGTGACCAAACCTTACCCATCCTTAGTTTTCTAAAGGTTTATTATTCTTCTACTTCTTGTTCTAAGACTAAAAAGTAAAAGCCCAGGATAACAAATAAATCAACTCCTGATAAAGCCTACTTAAAGGCAGGGGGTACTTTTGGTAATTACTCCACAAGTTAATGACCATAAAGACTTACTTGGTAAACAGCACTGGAGAGCTGTTGGTATTATAAAACATTGTTAGAAACGACCCCCTTTGAAGTAATGTAGTTTTTAGAGAAAGAGGTAGTTTTTCACCCCAAAATTTGAATCTGAGACTGAAAGAACACAATTCTATGCAACAAGGGTGTTTTCTTCTTTCACTTTTTTCTTGCAATTTTGATGACCGACTGAGCCCAAATTTTCACAGCCTTGTTATTTTATGCATATGTTGGGATACACCAAGTGAGGATACTGGTCTTTGACAATAACCTTGCCTTTTAAGACGTTTCTGTTGTGTCTTCTTTTTGTCTATTATTCTTGTTATCAACCAGCCCTTGTAGCACTCATATTTACGTGTTGCACTATTATTAGTGCTTAAAGGTATTGTACACTTTTGGTAACAGCTCAAAATCAGTGTCCACATTTTGTGTGATTCAACATATGCATGAACAAACAAACCTGTGAAAGTTTGAGCTCAATTGGTCATCGAGGTCACGAGAAAATAGTGAAAAGAGACCTTAAGTGTCTTCTGTTTTTTCAAACACTATTGTTTTACTCATTTCTCAGAAACGATAGCATTTTAGGCAGAAATATTTTAAGGAACCCTTTCTACCATTGCTTACTTTAAATCATGTAATTTATGTTTGAATCTGTGAACATTTGTGTTTTTCGATCTTACCAATAGTGTACATGGCCTTTAATACTGTTGAAGCCTTCTGTTGTGTAACAAGAAAACAATTAAATGTAGAACCTGTGCGGAGGGCTTTGGGTTAGGGGACACTAATCGCCCATTGATTGGTACAAACCAATGTGGCGGGAATCTTGCTTTGATGTATTATTAGTTTGGACAGGGAAAGGTAATACAGTGGTTATGACTAAAGTGAGGTCAGGCTATTTTTACTTTCCCTCTCTTCAACTGGTCATCTTCCCTCGGAACAATTTTGTAGGGGGGAAATCAAAATTGAATTTATAAAGTAAAACAAAAATTATGTGTAGAATTGTTTAGGATACTGCAAAGAGCTGGAGCCTTGTGATATCAGATTTTCCCTCTGGAATTAGGGAAGTTTCTTTATTGGATAGCAGGATTTATGTTTGCTGGACCAACATTGTGCCTCGAAAACTTGAAGAAAAAACCCCAATTGACTTGGTTCCGTCTAACATAATCAGATTTGTAAATAATTGTTATTGGCACAACCAATATCACCATATTTTGATGCTGTGCAGGAACTAAGTATGTTTCATGGATTTTCATACTAAAAAATATCTTTCTGTACAAATATCTTTCTGTGTCTTGCCGTGGCCGAGTGGTCATGCGCACTGGACTTAAACTCTGGTGTTTCTGATCAGCAGAGTGTGGGTTCAAGTCCCAGTCTCGGCGTTTGTGTCCTTAAGCAAGACACTTAACCATTGCTGCTTCGCCCTTTGGATGGGGCGTAAAGCATGTAAAAGGAAGTACACTTATTGTTATAAAGAAAAGGGGTTCACCCTAATGTTTCTGGCATGGTTGGTTGCGTTAAGTTTGCGCCACAGCACCTTGTAAACCGTTACAAGGTGCTACAGTACATGTAGAAACAAATATATACAAAATTTGTGTTATAAATCCAAACCTAGTTTTGCATGCCTGTAGTGAGCACTTTGGGATGCCGTTTGAGTGTGAAAAGCACTATATAAGAGTTAAGAATTATTATTAAAGGAACATTACAGAATTGGTTTTTGCTAACAAAAGAGTTGCTGGCATTTATATAATCCACCATATAAACTGACAAACCTGTGGAAGTTTGAGATCGATTGGCCATCTGGGTCACGAGAAAATAGTGAAAAACCGATTACACATTTGCATGTGTTATACAATGCATGAATAAAAACGGCTCATGAGGATAAACAAAATTATCGGATTTTATTTATTTATTTTTCTCATCAATATGGCAGCATTTCAGAGGGATGTTTCTCTACTTACCATTCTACTACCATGTAAGTTTTATTGTAGTCTGTTTATGTAAAGAAAATTTTAATTACCAAATCTTAATTACCAGTTTGACATTGATATTCATTCACAGAATTTCCAAAGTATAAATAATACAACAGTTTCAGAAGGTTGATAAAGCCTTGAACAATTTTCCACTAATTTGTTTTTCTTCTTTTAAACCCATAAGGTGTAAAGAGATTCAATATTTAGAGAAGTTGCCCAATGCAAGCGTGGTGATTCCATTTCACAACGAGGCCTTGTCCACACTGAAGCGTACTGTGCACAGCGTCTTCAACCAGTCACCCCCAGAGCTTATACATGAGATCATCTTAGTGGATGACTTCAGCGATAGAGGTAAGTACAAAGTGTTGTCACATTGTCAAGAAAAAGTGGGTTTTGTTGTCAGTAATTGTGCGCAGTTTCATTATGTGTATACCAGAAATGTGATTTATCAGGATTTTACATGATTTCAGGATTTTACATTGATCTCCCTGCACCTTCAGATTTTCATGAAAGTGACAAAGTTTGAATGTTAAGTATTTTTTGATATCTATTTACTCTTGTAATTAGGTTTTGTTTGCACCATATACTGCTTTTACTTTTAGGTGGTGTTTTCCTTGCCTGTGGCTGGATTATTGGCATTTTCCTTCATTTTGTCTTGTTTTTGCGCTTTATAAATATTTGCGAGTTGACCAGTCATTTGAAACCATTCATGGAGAGTACATTCTTCGGGTTGTGCATGGTGGTGCAACTGCACTCTGTATCAGACACAGGTTGTGCATGGTGGTGCAACTGCACTCTGTATCAGGCACGGGTTGTACATGGTGGTGCAACTGCACTCTGTATCAGGCACAGGTTGTGCATGGTGGTGCAACTGCACTCTGTATCAGACACAGGTTGTGCGTGGTGGTGCAACTGCACTCTGTATCAGGCACGGGTTGTACATGATGGTGCAACTGCACTCTGTATCAGGCACAGGTTGTGCATGGTGGTGCAACTGCACTCTGTATCAGGCACAGGTTGTGCAAGGTGGTGCAACTGCACTCTGTATCAGACACAGGTTGTGCATGGTGGTGCAACTGCACTCTGTATCAGGCAAGGGTTGTACATGGTGGTGCAACTGCACTCTGTATCGGGCACAGGTTGTACATGGTGGTGCAACTGCACTCTGTATCGGGCACAGGTTGTGCATGGTGGTGCAACTGCACTCTCTACCAGGCAAGGGTTGTACATGGTGGTGCAACTGCACTTTGTATCAGACATGGGTTGTGCATGGTGGTGCAACTGCACTCTGTATCAGACATGGGTTGTGCATGGTGGTGCGACTGCACTCTGTATCAGACACGGGTTGTGCATGGTGGTGTAACTGCACTCTGTATCAGACACGGGTTGTGCATGGTGGTGCAACTGCACTCTGTACCAGGCAAGGGTTGTACATGGTGGTGCAACTGCACTCTGTATCAGACACGGGTTGTGCATGGTGGTGCAACTGCACTCTGTACCAGGCAAGGGTTGTACATGATGGTGCAACTGCACTCTGTATCAGACATGGGTTGTGCATGGTGGTGCAACTGCACTCTGTATTAGACACGAGTTGTGCATGGTGGTGCAACTGCACTCTGTATCAGGCACAGGTTGTACATGGTGGTGCAACTGCACTCTGTATCAGGCACAGGTTGTGCATGGTGGTGCAACTGCACAAAGTGTGCACGTCCGTCTGTACTATTCACCCGAGAGTAAAACAGCACAGGAGGAGAAATCCACACCTCTTATGTTAATGTATTCGTTCCTAAAGATAAAGACGCACGTGAGATCTTCATCCCCATCTGATTACTGTCACACTGTGTCATGGATACCTGGATTCGCTGAATAAATCATGGACACCGTAGCCACTCTTGCTTGTAATTTATTCATGCATACCCACAGTCGTAACGGAATCCCATGATACCTCTTACATGCATACATTTTTTAAGAGGTCGTACGTGATCATGTTTGCCATCGGATACCCATGTAATTGAACTATCTGTCTCCGAACAAGAAGGATGGTGCAAAGCTTCAGGAAGCTGTAAATGAGGATAATAGCGATGTGAACACTGACGTAAAATTAACGTTTGACGCAGTTTATAGAGGACGCTGACGCCTCAACAACCATAGACTGCAATGAAAAGGCTTTGCGTTGCAATTACAGCATCTGGACATTATCATTGCGCATCCAAAACAAGTGTTCACATAAGATTAGTGATCAGTGGTGAGCACAAAAAGGTCAAGTTTAAATCTCAGGTTTTCTTTGTTATATTGTTGAATTGGCTATCATATTTTTTTCGCTAAGTGTTACATTCCCAACAACATATATAATTTTCATAGTAATAAACTACAGTAAACTAAAATAATTGACGAAACAAAATCTCGCCCACGTAAAACTCCGTGTGGTTTGGACCACAATGGTCCCGGAAGTTCGAATGCGAGTGAGACTTGCACAGTCTATATCTACAAGGCTTGTAGCTCAGAATATTTACTGGACCTGAATTTATTTCACAAGACTAGAATCAAAATGAGTTGAACAAGCATAAGAGAAGATCCATCTCATTTGTTTTACGGGTTAAAGAGCACTTTGATACTCAACATATTATTGAAAGATAATTATCAGACTCATAGTCAGCATGTTTTTCTCAAAGATATTTATTACACATTGAGGTATTATTATTTAATTTAAAAACACAAGACCACCGGGCTTGTTCAGTCCGCAGTTAACTGGCCCGACACTAAAATCACTGGCCACGGGCCTGCGGTCCAGTGTTAATTTGGAGCCCTGCCATACATGTAGCTGTAGCAGCCGATTCGGACACGGCCTAAGGCATTAAGTAGATATGTATGGCAATTAAACTCTGGGTCCTAAATATCATAAAGCTGTTAAAACTCAGAAATTGACATTACATGGAAAGTAATGACAATTATGGCCATGGGGTATTTTCATTTATAAATGGGGATTATAATTACGTGGTTAGAAACCGTTGTAATCTGCGATGTCACCACGGCAACTGATAGTGTCAAGGGGGTAATTGTTATTTTATGCTACGTGTCCAAACCTTGCCTTATTAATGTTAAGAAATGCAAGGTTGTATGATTTTTGTATTTAAAGGCAGTGGACACTATTGGTAATTACTCAAAATAATTATTAGCACAAAACCTTACTTGGTATCAAGTTATGGGGAGAGGTTGGTAGTATAAAACATTGTGAGAAACGGCTCCCTCTGAAGTGGAGTAGTTTTCGAGAAAGAAGTAATTTTCCACGAATTTGATTTCGAGACCTCAAGTTTAGAACTTGAGGTCTCGAAATCAAGCATCTGAAAGCACACAACTTCGTGTGACAAGGGTGTTTTTTCTTTCATAGTTATCTTGCAACTCCGACGACCGATCGAGCTCAAATTTTCACAGGTTTGTTATTTTATGCATATGTTGAGATACAGTGAGAAGACTGGTCTTTGACAATTACCAATAGTGTACACTGTCTTTAAACGAGGGCGAGGATAAATATATGGGGAGAAACCTTTGAAGTCTTCAATGTCACTACGGCATACTCAGAGTGTTAAGGGAGGATTCATTATTTCATACATTATTTCATAAAGGGACTGAACACATTTGGTAATTGTCAAAGACCAGTGTTCTCACTTGGTGTATCCCAACATATGCATAAAATAACAAGCCTGTGAAAATTTGGGCTCAATTGGTCATCGAAATTGCAAGAAAATGATGAAAGAAAAAACGCCCTTGTTGTACAAATTTGTGTGCTTTCAGATAGGATTAAAAACTTCTTGCAAGAAGTTTTTATTATTTTAGTGAGAAATTACCTCTTTCTCAAAAACTACGTTACTTCAGAGGGAGTCGTTTCTTACAATGTTTTATACTATTAACAGCTCTCCATTGCTTGTTACCAAGTAAATTTTTATGCTAATATTTGTTTTGAGTCATTACCAAACGTGTACAATACCTTTAACCTTGCCTTGTTGTTAATATGAAGAAATGCAAGATCAATGTTTTGAGAATTGAATTTTTTTTTAAATATTTGTTATTTTTTTCACGATACCAAGAATCCAAACCGGAGGCTGGCATGGATTACAGTCAGGTTCCTTTTTATTTTGAGAGAATTAGTGACTTCATGGTTGATGGGTACGCAGGGAATATGACTGAGATGGTTGGGGTCTGGTTTTTTTCTTCCCAAACCTTGGCTAAGGCTCCAGCTCCGGGCTACGTGTGATCATTCAAAATGCACAATTACCAAAAACTGGTAACGGAAGTTCAAGCCGAAGCCTGAGCCAAAACCAAGATTTGGAAAAGGTTCCTTGTAGTGCAACTGTGTCTGAATCAAACGACTTGACAGTGTCCATGTCTGTTGGCTGCAACAGCGATCTCGGCCCAATTTCATTGACCTGCTAACAAAATTACGCTTACCAGAATGAGGTTACCAGCTAAATTTTCATTTTACATGTACCGAATGTAACTGGTATCCTGCTTAGATTTGCTAAGCAGAAAAACGTTACGCAATATTTTCTTTAATCCAGCAGATTAATGAAATTAATCATATTTTTGACCGCATGAGGCGAATGTCCTTACATCACAGTTACAGTTTAATCTGCTTTTCTTGTTAATGGCCAAATGATTAATAATAACAACAATTCTTTTGCATCACGTAAATTTGGTTCACACACGCCCTCACATGGTCAAAAACACTGCGAAACGGGCCTTCTGGCCATAGCTACTGCCGAATCCATCAGTTTGGACATGACCTCACTTTAACACAGCCTCTGTTTGTTGGAGCTCAGTCTAGCGCAAAATGAAGGGTATAGATCTGTAAGGCGATTATTCTCATAAGTCTTAGATGTCCTTGAAGAGGGCTGTGTAGATGACAGCCAAGTAGGTCAGGGCACTTAGGTTGATGAAGTTGTACTGAGGCAGGTGGTGTCGAATGTACCCCTATGGTCTGGACTCGAGACATAGGAGCGTCAAATTAAAAATTAAAACACATGAATGTATGTATGGCACTTTAGAAGCTTCCGTCAGGAAGAATTAATACATGCTTGAATACTACACAATCATCTACATCTGCCTGTACAGTAGGTCAGAATGGAGACGTTTGAGCGGGAGAAAAAGAAAGAAAAAAAGCAGACCCTACTTGTTGGAGAAATGAGTATTATTCACACTCCATCTTTGATGAACACTATAAGTTCATCTGAATATATGCCTTTGGGTCTGTACATCCTGTAGCATCAATTATATGTCTACAGAAATCAACACCTTTGCCAACCAAATTTGTATGCAGCGTTAATGTAGTGGTAGAGACATTGTTTACATAGGGTTGTAGAAAACACCTGTGAGTTTAATCATTAATCTCACCCCCTTACCCCCCCCCCCCCCAAGCATATTGGTACTCTCAGGAATCTGAACTAATCAAACAGAAGTACACACCTTATGGTAACTATGGTAACAACAAAATGTTAGGATGGTTAGGACATGGGTCTAATTTCCTTCCTCCATTGTCAGAGGACTAATATTAAGAATTGTATGCCTGCTGTTCTCAACCAAGCATGGTTGAGTTGACTTGCCTAGATGCTGTACTTAATTGCTCCATGGTTCAATCCACCAGACTCTGGTAAAACTGGGATATTGGACTACGGTAGATCAGGGGTGAATTAATTTATGTAATTATTTTTTGGTCTCTGTCTTGTTGGGGATCTTGATTCAGAGTTAAAAATCACTGATAATTCAGTCAAAACATCAGAAAACAACTTTAATTTTTCTGTATATTGCCCGGCAGTATGTGAAAGATTTCAAAAACCTTTGGGAATGCTGGTAAACTGATGGCGGGGAATATTTTACTTGATATTCTGAAACCTCCAGAGGCCCTTTGGCCGAGTCCGAATTGGCAGCTACAGCTGGGGCTATGGTTAGATATCTGCATCATCATGCATTGAAGTATAGTACGTCCTTTAGCAACACGTTTAGCAACATACTGCAGCTGTATCCACCAATTTGGATACGGCCTTCGAATGGATCAACGAGGGTTCAGACCATGCCCCTCAGACTTAATTTAAAAAAAAAAACTTTTTGATCTTTAAACTGAAACTCCAGGATGCATTGCTCTGTGTAATGCAGTGCTAGCTGGGAAGCCTCAGTAGAAAAAGTTGTGTACCTTTTTTTTGGGGGGGGGGGGGTCATACATGGACGGACATTGTTTGGATCACTCCCCATACATACTTGATAATTCACAAAGAATAACTCATTGGATGTATCAATTATTCAGTGATCATCTTCAAGGCTCGTTCTCGACGCCCTCGGGGGTGCGTCTCGGTGCGTTAAAGTGATTAATCAAGTCATGTGTATGTAAACATTGATACTCTTGTGAGGTGTGGTTGTCACATGCACAATCTGTCCTCGGAGGTGGCTAACTACTAGCGAGTGGAATTCTCGCGGGCGTTTCTGTTGACGTGATGAAATTACTTCGCGTTTTTTTATTTATATCATGTCCTTAAAATTTGATCTGATGAAGTGGGTCAATGTAGGAACAAATTGAGTTATACTGAATTTTAAAAAGCCTGAAATCTTACTCCAGGGAATTCAAACAGTGTTGGTACATGTAGGTTCAATGGTGACAGTTTTTCTATAAAAAATGTGTTAAAAAAGCCACACCAAAAAAACCTTTTTTTTAAAGATAGAAGACAAATTATTAGGACGAAGTGTAGCACTGTAGGTGCATACCTGTGCACGCTACACAATGGAATGTCCTGTTGGATATTTACATCACCCATCTGACTGCCTGCAAAAAAATTATGGGTGACTCTGAAATTGTTTCGGGCAGGAAAAAACGTCTGTCATAAGCCAGTTTATAAAAATTTGGCGGATATACATGTCATCGGTTGTGAAGTCGTTTTAAAAATATGAGGACCTTACTAATTTACTGTTGTTACAGTCACTCATCTTTTTAAGACAAATTATGATGAAAGGAAGACTAAAGCTGCACTCAGGTCGACCTGCAATTTGCTTGCACTGCGATGGTTCCGACAGCATCAAGCAGGAATGTGACGCATCATGTGAATGTCACAGAACAAGTGTCTTCCTAACCATTCTCATGTCACCCACGATCGATCAGCGACAATGATTCTGTGACGTAGACAGAAGTGCAATCATTTTGCTTTTTCAGTATAGCGGCCTACATTTTGACAGAAAGTTTGTAGACAAAGTGTGTACTTAACTTTACTTCTTTTTAAAGGATTATAAATTGAAACATATTACGTTTATAATGTGGTTTGCTATTCCATTCAGCAGCCGCCATTTTGTTGCTTACTTTTCTGCACGCTGATTGGCTAGCTATTGGGTTGCAGGAGGTCGTAACTACACACAGGTTGACTTTGATTCATTCCCGCACGTTGCAGAAGATTGAATTTTTTACTCTTGCGACTGTTTATTTTTTTCTAATGGCAACCAGGTCTTAAACAAACAGCGGCTGATATGTTCCCGACGGTCGTAGCTCAGGCCCAGCATCATCATGAAAAGTCAATTGCCGACTGTTCTGTTTTATCGCAAGGGTCGGCCTGATTGCTTTAGAATCACTCTTAAAAAAAAACTGTTTTAAAAACATTGATCAAAACGCTGTATCCACTTGTCCTTTTTTTAGGATATAACCCCTATCTGCATCATTTGAGCTTCCAACCCTTCACAATTAGACCTATGATTAGACCCAGGAAGGAAGCCCAGTTCCACTGTAGATAACATTATTAAGGAACCCCCCCCCCTTCCTTAAGGCAGGCACACTGAAGCCAAGGTTGAAAAACAGGAACTAGTTTCACTCAGAAATGATTGCTGAGATAGATTGATCGTATCCTCATGTACTCTTTGTGTCTGCATATACCGAGAAGAAATTCCAAAAGTTGTCTCCCCGAGGCAACACAGTCAGAATGTTTAATAAGTGTTATATCTTCAAAAAGTTCAACTTTGCTGTATGAAAATTGTACTTAGTTAACCTTTATTTGTTGTCTTTTCTTCCACTATAAATCCTCTTTGCTATTGTTACAAGGCTGGAAATCCATGTGTCTGTCATGCGTTGTTCGCAATGCGCAGTGGACAATGCGTACAAATGAAAATGCACGCCAAGCAATGCACATGACTCCATGTATCCGTATTGCATACTGTGTTATCCATAAAAAGTATGTGCATTGATTGGTGGGTATTTTCTATATACATGTAAAGGATTGGGCACTATGCATTACGCACAACATGACGGCCTAAGATGTGACCCCAAATTATTTAAAATTTACCCAGTCAGTTTCCCTTGTGGTTTATTACTTGATATTTGAAAAGAAACACAATTGCATCCCCTTAAGGTGATCACCTGGCTGTCGCTTCCCAGTTTCTATCGTAAACTTGGGTGTGATCCCTTGGTACACAGCAGTTAACTGTTGTATGGCTTCTGACTGGCACCTCCGGACAAAGATTGAAAAAATAGGGAGACCGCCAACATAGGAATAGATAGCTCAGTTGGTAGAGTGCCGGCACGTTAATTTGGAGGTCGTTGATTCAAATCCCGCTCCAGTCAATATTTCTTTGTTCAACCCCAAATTAATAATAGTTTTCTTTAATATTTTTACAACTACAGCCTACCTCAAGGAACCATTAGAGGACTACATGAAGCAATTCTCCAAAGTCAAGGTTCTACGAATGGCCAAACGAGAGGGTTTAATACGAACCCGACTCTATGGCGGTCACCAGGCGACCGGAGCAGTCATAATATACCTGGATTCTCATTGTGAAGCAAACATTAACTGGTTACCTCCATTATTAGGTAAGTAACCCCTGTGGCTACCAGGCCCAATTTCAGGCTTAAGCACAAAAAGTTGCTAAGCATGGCAAAATTATGCTTACCAGAATAAAGTTACCAGCCAAACTGCCATGTCACATGTACAATTTGTGACTGGTATCCTGCTAACTTCTGCTTAGCAGAAAATTGTTAAGTAATATTTTCTGCTAAGCAGCTCTATTCATCAAGATGTAAAGAAGAAAGAACTGCTTAGCAAATTTCTTTGCTAAGCTAAAAATGAGTGGGGTACCAGTTGTATTGTATGTTACTTACATAGAATTTTGGCTAGTTACCTGTTTCTGCTAAGAATGATTTTCTGTGCTAAGCAAGTCTTCATGCCTAAAGGCCGGAGTCGTGGCCGAGCGGTTAAGAGCACCGGACTCGAGCTCTGGTGTTCCTGATCAGTAGAGTGTGGGTTCGAGTCTGGGTCATGGCACTTGTGTCCTTGAGCAAGATACTTTACCATAATTGCTTTGTCCTTCGGATGGGACATTAAGTCGTAGGTCCCGTGTGCTAGGATTGGTAGTGCATGTAAAAGAACCCAAAAAACTTATCATGGAAGAGTAAGGGTTCACTCCGGTGTTTCTGGTTCATATAGCAAGCACCCTTGCTTACAGGTTTCATGAGGCTTGCGAGGTACATTGATTAAGTTCACTTATGGGGCATCCTTGGTTTAATTATCGGAAAAATTTAATAATAATAATATTGGTAATAGTAATAATACTGTCACTGTGGTGGTTTATTTTTAGGTTGCAGTGACATGCTTGCCCGTGACCTTAGGCTACATTTATCGCCAAGAGCAACTGTCCTTTGTGAGGCGGAACAAAGTGTGATTATTTTTTTCTGCTATGGGATGGATTAGCTTTGACAGAATGCTCATACTATCCTTAAAATAATGTCAATAAGACAAACTCAATTACTCATCAATCTAATCAATTTATTGTATCCTGTTTCCACCCCCCCTCCCCTCCATCCTAACAGAGCGGATCGCCCTTAACCGTAAATGCATCGCCTGTCCCATGATTGACGTCATCGGCAATGAGGACTTCCACTACGAGTCACAGGCCGGTGATGTCATGAGGGGAGCCTTCGATTGGGAGCTGTACTATAAGAGGATACCCATCAATGCTGAGGAGATGAAACGGAGACAGTTTGCAACCGATCCTGTCAGGTTGGTGGTTAACAAACAAGACGTTATGTGATACGATTTGGTTTTGCCCCAAATCGATGTGTGATATCGAAATATTGACTGCTTCGAGTGCTGTCATAAAAACTTTGACTTGGTGATTCCCGGAGCTTTCTACTTCCCCAAGAGAGCTTATTATTTCAGGGTTTCCGCGGATCCTTCTAAAGTCTTAAAAAGTCTTAAATTAAACTAGCAAAATTTAAGGCCTTAAAAAGCATGAAAAAGTATTAAATTCAATTGTTTGAGGTCTTAAAAAAATGGATGAAGCATGTAATGAATTTTCCTATCAGCTCGTAAAGAACCAAACAACGCTGCAAAGTAACATAAAGTGTGAGTAGCTATAGCTGTTCCCCTGCTTTATTCACACTATTACTTTTGGTATTAAATTTTGTGAAGGGTAGCATTAAAAGATTGTAATCCTAGTTAAGTACCATACGTATGGTGTCATGCAAGGTTGTAATCCTAGTACCATACGTATGGTGTCATACAAGATTGTAATCCTAGTACCATACGTATGGTGTCATGCAAGATTGTAATCCTAGTACCATCGGATGGTGTCATGCAAGATTGTAATCCTAGTACCATACGTATGGTGTCATGCAAGATTGTAATCCTAGTACCATACGTATGGTGTCATGCAAGATTGTAATCCTAGTACCATACGTATGGTGTCATGCAAGATTGTAATCCTAGTACCATACATATGGTGTCATGCAAGATTGCAATCCTAGTACCATACGTATGGTGTCATGCAAGATTGTAATCCTAGTACCATACGTATGGTGTCATGCAAGATTGTAATCCTAGTACCATATGTATGGTGTCATGCAAGATTGTAATCCTAGTACCATCGGATGGTGTCATGCAAGATTGTAATCCTAGTACCATACGTATGGTGTCATACAAGATTGTAATCCTAGTACCATACGTATGGTGTCATACAAGATTGTAATCCTAGTACCATACGTATGGTGTCATGCAAGATTGTAATCCTAGTACCATACGTATGGTGTCATGCAAGATTGTAATCCTAGTACCATACGTATGGTGTCATACAAGATTGTAATCCTAGTACCATACGTATGGTGTCATACAAGATTGTAATCCTAGTACCATACGTATGGTGTCATGCAAGATTGTAATCCTAGTACCATACGTATGGTGTCATACAAGATTGTAATCCTAGTACCATACGTATGGTGTCATGCAAGATTGTAATCCTAGTACCATACGTATGGTGTCATGCAAGATTGTAATCCTAGTACCATACGTATGGTGTCATGCAAGATTGTAATCCTAGTACCATACGTATGGTGTCATGCAAGATTGTAATCCTAGTACCATACGTATGGTGTCATACAAGATTGTAATCCTAGTACCATACGTATGGTGTCATGCAAGATTGTAATCCTAGTACCATACGTATGGTGTCATGCAAGATTGTAATCCTAGTACCATACGTATGGTGTCATACAAGATTGTAATCCTAGTACCATACGTATGGTGTCATGCAAGATTGTAATCCTAGTACCATACGTATGGTGTCATACAAGATTGTAATCCTAGTACCATACGTATGGTGTCATACAAGATTGTAATCCTAGTACCATACGTATGGTGTCATGCAAGATTGTAATCCTAGTACCATACGTATGGTGTCATGCAAGATTGTAATCCTAGTACCATACGTATGGTGTCATACAAGATTGTAATCCTAGTACCATACGTATGGTGTCATGCAAGATTGTAATCCTAGTACCATACGTATGGTGTCATGCAAGATTGTAATCCTAGTACCATATGTATGGTGTCATGCAAGATTGTAATCCTAGTACCATACGTATGGTGTCATGCAAGATTGTAATCCTAGTACCATACGTATGGTGTCATGCAAGATTGTAATCCTAGTACCATACGTATGGTGTCATACAAGATTGTAATCCTAGTACCATACGTATGGTGTCATGCAAGATTGTAATCCTAGTACCATACGTATGGTGTCATACAAGATTGTAATCCTAGTACCATACGTATGGTGTCATACAAGATTGTAATCCTAGTACTATACGTATGGTGTCATGCAAGATTGTAATCCTAGTACCATACGTATGGTGTCATGCAAGATTGTAATCCTAGTACCATCGGATGGTGTCATGCAAGATTGTAATCCTAGTACCATACGGATGGTGTCATGCAAGATTGTAATCCTAGTACCATACGTATGGTGTCATACAAGATTGTAATCCTAGTACCATACGTATGGTGTCATGCAAGATTGTAATCCTAGTACCATACGTATGGTGTCATGCAAGATTGTAATCCTAGTACCATACGTATGGTGTCATGCAAGATTGTAATCCTAGTACCATACGTATGGTGTCATGCAAGATTGTAATCCTAGTACCATACGTATGGTGTCATGCAAGATTGTAATCCTAGTACCATCGGATGGTGTCATGCAAGATTGTAATCCTAGTACCGTACGTACATTATATTGTCAATCATGAAAACTAATAGGCTGTGCAAGTCGCGTGTGTATTCGAACATTGGGACTCGTTAAAGCGCGTGAGTTTGTTTCCTTCACGCGTTAAAGCATCGTACGTGGGACCAAAGTGGTCCCAAAAATGTTCAAATACGCGCGAGACTTGCACGGTCTATTGAGTGGAATTAAAGTGATCGGTTCTAGCTCTAACATAGTGATGGTTTCTCGATTCCTCGTGTATCAAATATCACAGGTCACCGATCATGGCCGGTGGTCTGTTTGCCATCGATCGCAAGTACTTCTTTGACGAGCTCGGAGGGTATGATGAGGGCCTTGAGGTGTGGGGCGGGGAACAGTACGATCTCTCCTTCAAGGTGTGGATGTGCGGAGGACTGATGGAGGAGGTCCCGTGCTCTCGAGTCGGTCATGTATACCGCAAATTTATGTCGTACACCGTGCCTGGTGGCGGGGGAGTCATACACAAGGTAAAACTAGCAGCAAGTTTTTGGTTGTTTGTTTTCAAAATGAACAAGTTAGTTTTAAACACTAAACAGCCTCAACCCTTCAAAATCCACGGTTTGTTCGATTTTGTTTGATTAATTCAGCACTAGTAAACTGATAGCTTTACATGGGATCAGGCATAGAATAGTAATCAGAGTCTAACAGTTTGTGTGTTGAGTTATCTTATGGTGTGGGATTTTGTTAGAGTGAGGAAGGATCCTCATAAATCACTTAAGGAATAAGGGTTAAAAAAGCTTTAAATTGTTTTTGATGGAATTCGCCTATCACAAGGCACAAAGGGCCATTCAAGGTGGAGGTTATTTTGTTTCAATTTTTTAATTTTTTATTGGAAATCGCTTAACATCACAAGGCCGAGTAATATGCCTGTGATTGTTTTTTCACAGGACTCGGGAAAGTACTGAGTATACAGTGCTTTACACACATCGGTGTACGGGTAAAAACCAAATATAATATTCTTTATCCCCGATGCAAATTTAACATCTATTAAATCACAAGGCCGGACGGCCACTTCAAGATGAGGGCTACACTTAACTGATTTGGGTGTTGATCCAAATTAACTGTCACCAGGGGCATGTTGCCACCTACTCCTGGGGCTGAAACAGGGTTAACAGTGTTGAAAATATACAAAACTTTCCATGTTCTGATGAACAAGTTTGAAAATCTCCCCCTTCAAAATCCATAAGGATGTACATGTAGGCATGGGTATCATCCACTAGGAGCCTGGCTGGTAGAGCAGAATGTACTACCTTCCCAACTTTTTACAAAGCAATTATGGTTAAGTGCTAAGGGCACAAGTGTCATGACCGGAATTTGAACCCACTCTCTGCTGCTGACAACACCAGGGGCGGATTGCAATAAAACGGTCTTAGTCAGCGGTCTAAGACCAGTCAGTTATAGCCGGCTATCTGCCTTAGACGGTCTTAGCTTAGTCGGTCTTTAAGCCCGTTGCAATAAGCCGGTCTTAGTTAAGTCGGCGAAGAGTAATGAAACACGAACAAACGTCCCTTACTTAGCTTTGCTCCGTCCGTAGCGACCGGCCGCCATTATTCAAACTTGTCAAACGAGCCGTAAACAACAATCAATCACCAATGGCCTCGATGCACGGCATTGTTCTTATTGCTTTGGTTTAAATCATCGGATATCAAATCTGTGAGTTGTAATATTTTTACTCTTGGGAATCTATATTTACGATCTATTTCTACCTCCATGGTATCATCATCTCGTCGTAGAGCTCGTCGCATCAAATCGTCTACAACTAACTAGTAACAGCGCCATCTTTAAAAACCAAAACTAAGACCGGTTATAGCCAGCTCATAGCGGGCTTAAGATTTAAGACCGGCTTTAATTATAGACCGCGCTATTGCAATCGGTCTATAATTAAAGACTGTCTGAGCGCGTCTCAAGTTAGCCAGCTTTAGCGCATAGACCAGTTTAAGACCGCTTGGTGCAATCCGCCCCAGAGCTTGGGTCCGGTGAACTAAAGAATTAAGTATGAAGCATTGCCAACAAACAACCAATTGGAAATTGTTTTTGTTTTTCTCACCAGAATCTTATGCGGGTTGTAGAAGTGTGGTTCGATGACTGGAAGAAATACTTTTATCAGCACAAGCCCCACCTCAAGGGTCTTGACTATGGAGACATCAGCAAGCAGCTGGCCCTCAAAGAGCGTTTACAGTGTAAAAATTTCACTTATTTTATGACGGAGGTTGCTCCGGACATCCTACAGTACTATCCTGCTGTGGAGCCTGATCCTGGAGCTGTCGGCTTTGTAAGTTCTTTTGGAATTGTATTTATATTAAGTCTGCAAAATTATTTGTACCCAATCTGATGTGCTGCGTTCTTGACGCAGTGGCGCTTTATAATTGCCTTATATGTATTTCATTATGTATGTATTTAAGGTCTCTCTTTTTATTCTACACTTTCCTCTCTACTCAAACTTCTTTTTTATCTATCATGGTTTTTCATAATTTGTAACTGTGTGTAAACTTTGTGTACAATCATTGTGTACATAGGTTTAAAGTTTGCTAAAGTAGTTTTTTATATTTGTTTGTTGTTTGCTTTTTCAAATGTCCTCATTTTCACAAATATTGTTTTTATCTTGTCGATTAGAAAAAGTAAAAAGTTGTTTCCTCTTTCTTTAAATTCTTTGCAGAATTGAATGCAGTCGTCACTTTCCCTTATACTTTTTAATTGAACACATCCCATGCTTATTAGTTTATATATTTTTCATTTGTTCTTCACCTTTCCGGTTGTCCGGTATAAAAATAAGAATATTTTGTATCTTGTAGTCTTTAGACAAAAAGATTTCCCCTCCTTTCTGTAATTGCAGAATTAAATGTAGCCGTCACTTTCCCCCATAATTTTCAATTAAATACATCCCACGATCATTCAAGGTTTTTATTAATTCTTTCCCTTCACATTTTATGTTTTCCTTGCAGGTAAAACATGAAGCGAGTGGCCTGTGTTTAACGTTTAGTCGAGGTCGAAAATTAGAAATAGTCGCTGACACTTGTTCAGCTAATAAACAACGTAAAAAAGGAGATCAGGTAAGTGACAAAAATACATCATCTAAAAAAAAAAATTGGAAAAATTTCTCAATGTGTTTTTTTAAAGCCAGGGCCCAAGTTCATAGAGCTGCTCAACAAGTAAAAAAGCAGCTAAGCACAAACAAAATTATGCTTACCAGAATATCATGGTTACCAGCCACAATACCATGTTACATGTACAATACAATCCATGATTGGTATCCTTCCTTTTTTGTGCTTATTAGAACATTTGTGAGCACTATTTTCTGCTTAAGCAGTTCCATGAAATTGGGCCCTGGTTGTTTTCAATGAGCTGAAGATTTTGTTGTCAATAGTTCTTTACTTCTGTGATGCAAACATTTGTTCTGAATCTCCTGTATTATGTGTGTTTTAGTTTGTTATCCCTGAAACGTAAGTTGTTTTTATAATGTTTTTTCCCACAGGTAATTTTGGCATGACAAGGTGGAAGAAAAACACAGTTTCATTTCACCATTCCACTCCTCACCCACTTCCACTTAGTGGTGGTATACATGGCCTCTGTGTAATTCCAGGCCTGTACACCAATGATGGGTTATTTTCCTTGAAACTCCTGTCCATGTACTTGAAATGTTCTTTTCTGATCAATCACTAACATTGTGAAATATTATTGTACTATTTGGTGTTGAATTATGAACACATTCTGAATTGCATTTATCTTTTTTCGTTTAATATTCAATTTTTGTATGTGTAGTTTTTTGGGAATGATAAAAGTTATTTTGTTGTTTGATTGATGTGTTACATTTTGTACTTTTTGTGATAAATGTAAAATGTACTACGTGCCTTTTCGTAAGGACAAAACAGTATCTGCGTTTCTAATGGGGTAGGAAGGTTGTTCCATAAGTGGGAGGCATTAATGGAAAAATGCTCTTTCACTGGCCTGTTTGCGTGACTTGCTCAGTATAACACCAGAGTTAACTGACTCCCAAAATGGTGCAACCAAGATGCCTGAATTGGTGAATAGCACTCCGCACTAATGCTAACAATAGAAGCTCAGTACATGGATCTCAGAAAATGTGTAAAATTTCACTAACGTACTAGCGTAAGCTTTAAGTATACACATGTGTACTGACTGTACTACTGCGGTCTGGCGCGTCGCTGTGGTGATCGCAAGAGTGGTGGGTTGTTTGGCTGACATCCGGGTATTTTGAGCAAAAGTGACGTCGTTAGTGTGGAGTGCTATTGGGTTAATAGGCTAGTTATTCAATATCATTGAAACATGTTTGCATGATGAATGCACAATACTAGCTTACACTTTGAAATTTGCAAATGCAAGTTGATAATGTAGAATTGTTCATTGCTAACATACTGATTTGGTTAATTTGTTATAATTATTTCTGGTTTATTAAAAATCTGATTATTGCAGACAGCAGGCTGAATTACAAGACAGATTTAATCATTATTAAATATTATATATAATTACTCATATTTAAAAGGACTAAAGAACATTAATAATTATAATACTTTAGAAATTCGTTTTAAGGTAATAGACAAATAACAAAATCAACAAAGTACTAAAATGATTCATATAATAATAAAATAAAATAATTTGTTGTATTTAATTCTCTTTCTCTGGTGCAGTACTTTTCCTTGACGTGGCACGAGGACTTTCGACCGGGGCCGAGTGACAAGCAATGTGTGGATTACCCCAGTAGAGAACCCGGCGGGGAACCTATATTTTACCCCTGCCATGGTGGCAAGGGGAACCAACTCTGGGTATATCATGAGGTAAGCTGGTGGAACGAGGCGAAGGCTTAAAGGGATAGTGTATACGTTTGGTAATTGGAACCCACTGTTTGTTTCGATCCTATGTTGTATATATACAATACTAAACTGTGAAAATTTCATTTCAAAATCAAAAGGTGGTAGTGTTTTTGAGATATTGCAGAAAATCTGGAACGGTTATGTCCATGCAGGAAGAATAATCTGCAAATGAAATACACAATCTGAGAAGCGTTACTGTCAGTAACGCTTCTCAGATTCAAATTTTTTAGGATAAAGAGTGATATATTTTTCCATAACCGCCGTACATTTAAGTGAAAAGTTTCTCAAAATGCATTGTACTATCCAAAGCTGCTGTACTTCTTACCAAGTAAGTTTTTATTGCCATTAATTTTCAGAGTCAGTACCAAACGTATACACCAAGTGAGAACACTGGTCTTTGACAATTTCCAAACGTGTACGATGCCTTTAAACTGAATAGTCTTAAATCCTCCATATTCCTTTAGATAGATTTTGGGACCATGAAAGGCCTGACTTGTTCGTGAAAAAAGTTCACCAGCTTCACAAAAAATACCATCTTATACCAGAAACACTGACAAATCTAACCCTTACACAAAAGTGCCCAATTACTGGTGAAACCAGATTTGACCCTAGTTTCTTCTTCTGTGCTATATACACTGTACATAGAATCCCTAGATGTCAAGGGTTTTGTGTAATGCAGAATATTTTTTTGATCTTCAGTTGCTAATTTTACATCATAAACATTCCATGGCAAATTACATTTGTCTGTACTGAGGTCGTGCGACAGGTGCTGCGCGAGGACCTTCTCCCATGATACACTGCAAATATTGGCCTCTCCTTGGCTTACTGTAGAGGGCGCACTGTAATGCGAAACACTCGTAGTTCATTTGTTTGTTCTCCTTCCCCTGTCCAGGAATACAAGCTCTTGTACCACCCCGTCTCGTCACTGTGCCTTACCATCCTAACCTCCGTCGACAAAAGCCAAAGGAAAAGCCTCTCCATGGCGCTTTGCTCCACGTCAAACAGCGCCCTCAGGTGGCAGTTTGAGAAGACCTACCCCAAGGTTCTAAAAAGACTTACTCAACAGTATAAATTGTCTTTACATTGATGGTAGAAAAATCATTGCCTTTATTTATTGTTGTAATTTTTCTCCCCAAGTGCATTATTCAGTTTTTGATGCCCTCATCCTCATCTTCAGAATTGCTGTCTTTATAAGTTATTTCTAATCAACGAAGAATTTAATAACTTTATAAAAAAAAAGGTAATTCATGAACGTTATATATTTAAAATGTAAGTGTTTGACAGGAAATTAGGGGGCACTGTGTATTTTTTCTTTTGTGTATTTTTTCTTTGGCGCCTTGTCACACAAGGCAATTTTTACAGGCAACTTTTAGACAACCAACTGAGCACAGCATGAAGTTCATGTAGGCATGATTTGTGCACAGTTCATTTAGAAAAGTACATACAATCTTGCATTTTTATAGATTGATATTGAACAAACAGGGGGCAAATCTCATAAACTTTTCAGCTGTAATTTTGTACAGTTTTTGATTTTTTTCCGAATTACGGTACAAAATATAAAGGTTTCTCATTCCACTAGTGGAGTGTCTTGCCCCCGCCAGGAAATGCCCAGGAATGTACAAGATCACTCTCTTTGTTTAAGCAAGGTGATGTGGTCTATATTTAGGCAGTTAATCATACTGCTATGCAGTCATTACATGGTGACACTGAGTCATTCTGATTGGTGACATACAACTCAAAATTGAACATTTTTACACCAACTATTTGTTGAGGGATATGGTCTATATTTAGGCAATTATCATACTGCTATGCAGTCATTAAATTGTGACGCTGAGTCATACTGATTGGTGACATACAACTCAAAATTGAACATTTTTACGCCAACTATTTGTTGAGAGTTGTTCAGCCTTACCTTTTAATTTGAGTTTTTACAGATTTTTTTCTTTTTAGGTTTTTGTTAGTTTTAAAATTGTGTTACCTATACAAAACGCCAAAGGAGTAGACGTTAGTTTTCTCGCGCCAACAAGAGCGTGATGCAAGGGGCATCTTAAACAGTATAATATATAAATTTTTATAAGAGATTTTTTTTTCTTGTGGACAACTTGAGGATTTTAACTAAACTTCTTAATTCAAGAATCGCCATGACTTTTTTAAGCCTTGAATTTTGTGTGGATTTTAAAAGTGGAAAAGGAAAGATTTTATAAAGACTTTTGACTTATACAAAAATTAAGGATGACTAAGACCTCTTACTAAAGGTCTGTTTCCTTTTCTTTCTCTCTTTTTTAATTTTTATTTTAAAGAGGGGAAAAATCTTATCCAGGGGTGTAATTTGGGCATTTACTCCAGGAGGTTTATAGAAGCAAATAAGCCATTTGTGAGTTAGATTTGAATAGTATCTGGTACAGTGACTTGCTTAGTCACAAGTTACCGCTTAAATTTCAGTTCCTCTGACTAAAAAGACAGTTGCTATGTCACATGATGAGGGGTAAGCTTTAGCATAGTTGCATAAAAGACGGCGAACACCCTAAAAGGCGACAAACACAATTCTGAATGAATGTGTATGGCACAATGGTACCAGGGTTTGCTCATCTGGAGGTTGCTATTATACAAAAGCTTGCCCCGAACCAGTGACATAGCAACTATAGTCTGAGGAATTCAAATTTAAACAGGAATTTGTGAGTAAGCAAGTCATTGTAACGGACATTATTCAAATCTAACTCGCAAATGGCCTTTTTAATAATAATACTAATAGTGTAAATTTATAATGTGCCATGACTCTCCTTGAGAGGAACTGTCAAATTTGGTGGAGCTTGTTTAGAATGAATTTGGGTGGTTGGGTTGACGGAGTGGTATCTTTCCTCGCCTTTTTACCTGTAGCACCATGGTCCGAATCACGCCGGAGGCACTATGTGGAATAATTCTCTGGGGTTCTCCCTCCCACACCTAAAACTGAAACTTCCTTCCTCAGTGTCTTCTCTCCACTGGGTTCTTGGCTAGTATAGTGATTTTGTTCGCTTTTCTGAGAGACCTTGGCTTCACAACCAGAATAAATGAAATGATTTTATGAGACGAAGCAACCATAATACAACAGCTTGAAGGGTATACAAGGTGAAGGTGGCGCAAATTGCTTCCAAACCATGCCAGAAACACCGGGGCAAACCCCTTCTCGTGACGATAAGTGCACTGGGTTCTCTTACAGCTTTACACAACACATGGGACCAATGGCTTTAAATACCATCCGAAGGACGAAGCAATAATGGTTAAGTGCCTTGCTTAAGGACACAAGTGTCAAGACCGGCACCGAGAACCACACTCTGCTGATCAGAAACACCAGAGCAATTTAGTCCAATGCGCTTGACTGTTCGGCCCCGACACGCCAACAGTCATTTCCTGTGAGAAGCCAGTTTGCCGACTCGCTGACTACAAATGTTCCTCACATTCTTTCAAAGCGAAAAGTATCTGTATTACTGAAAGACTGTCGTGCCAAGCAAGCAACCCTACTGTATTCAATCATGCCAAAGCAACAACTATTCTTGTAAATGAGAATGCTTAACTCTTTCAGTGCCAAGGTTGTACATGTACGATCTATTTTATGTATTCCAAAAGCACCATTATCGTACATGTACGATCTATTTTATGTACTCAAAAAGTGTCATCAATCGTACATATACGACCCACAATATACATGTTATCACGAAAGGGCATTATCACTCTAACGAGAAATACTTTTGAATTTAAAATGCACCAAGGCAACACAAATCAGCAAGATACATTTTGTTTTGTTTGAAAGATCTCTATTTATTTTTTCACAGAATTTCAAAAAAACTCAAAAAGCTTGGCATTTTAGGTTCAAAACGCAAAAAGAAGTGGGCCTGAAAGAGTTAAAAGAAACACAATACATCTTAGTCGGCAAAATGACTTGAATAGGAGTCTGGATGCCCTTGTTCTACTTGAATTAGTATTTCATTTGCCAACTGAGGCTCAAAATGGTGACTGGGAAAACCTACTGGGGGTGTCACACCTCCCTAGGACCCCCCCTCCTTTCCCAGTCACTACACCATTGGCTTTATCTTAACAAAACAACTCCAAACGAAATTGCTGACAGCTTTAGTGTACAAAGTATTTTTATCAAATAATCTTAAAAGTGCAATTTACACAATCAACTCATCTATTTGTTTATCTTCAACGGGGAGCAGCTTTAACGGTTAACGAGACCATTTTGATAATTGGTCTTTTCTAGCAAAATTATAAATAAGAAATCTATATTTTATTAATATCCATTTATCACAAGAAATCTCTTCACTGTCATTGACTAATGTAATACCTAATGTAATAGTTTAGCAACATTTGAAACACAAAGTAATGTGCACTGAGATTAATACATAAATTTATTGAAAGTTAGAGCATCAACATCTTTAATGTAAAATAGAACAAGGAACCTTGATGCTTTCTTGATGGTCTTTCTTGATGTTCTTTCTTTATGTTCTTTCTTTTTCTTTTGTGATAACAGATTAAAATAAACAGCTTGCATATTATGTATTTTTAATTTGGTTACTTTCCTATGTAATATTAAAGATTTTTAAAACCTATAAGTTTACAACAACAAAACAAAATAATTTTTGGAGAGTATTGGGATTGCTATGAATTCTTTCAAACATTTTGTGCAAAAATTGGTGGTTGATTGTATTATTATTATAGATTTTTTTCGGTCATTTTTCGGCAAATGAGGGGCCAATTTTACTTTTGTGCTTTCGTATTTAAGTGATTTTGCTACTTCAGTTGAAACCGTCAATCACTTTCACTTTGAGGCATGCGAATTCAAGTCAGCAGAGCAGGCGCAACTAGAGATTTCTGCGAAAAGCTGCTGCAAATTTGAATGTAGTGTGAGTGGATTGTTAAATTGAATGATTATCTTTTTAAATTGCTTGAAGCAAGAGAAAAATTGCTTGCACATTAAGTGACATTAAATGACTGAGGAGCTTTCAAATTCACGCGAAATAGAAAAATACAACGTTTAAATTAGCCACTTATTTAGTCGAAAATGACCGGGAAACATTTATTATTTTTTAGTTTTGTTTTTTAGTTAATAGTTATTTAATTACAAAGTATTTTTAACCAACTAGCATGATTTTCCCTAAACTTAAACTTAAGTATCTTCTTATGTAAGAGACACATTTTAAATTTTATAATTCTTTTTAAAATAATTGGTTATTATTAAAACAAAATTGAAGACCGTTCTAGAATTGTGAACTGAAACTGAAAAGCAATCAGTACTAAATAAAATAAAAGAAACCATTACAACGTTTCAGTTGTTCGAGTGTGGGCAAAGTTCTGGCAGTACTTCGAAGTTCAAATCACAAGTTATTTTTGAGAAACAATTTACTGGGAAGATGCTGAATTTGAACATTAAGTAAAGATTGGATTGGAAGGTTGGATTCCGTTTTGTGATGCACTCAAATGTGGCGTCATTGGATGTTTTCGGATATTAACAAATTTCAGTTTCATGATATAGGTTCCGGACAGTCAGTTATGTCGCTACAAGTTCTGATTTGTTGTTTTCTACACCTGCTCATTTTGCGTTCAGCAGAAAATTATCAAGCATTATATCAAGCTTATGAAATGTGTTTGTTTGTTTGTTAAGATGATCTTCCCGTCAAGGGAACTCGGCAAATTCCCACAAGGGGATACAAACACCAAGCTGGCAACGGCCAATCTCTCTCATACAAACATTGGTCTAACGTCTATGATTATGAATTGCACAAATCAAGAAATTGTGATTCAGTAACTAGACGACAATACTTATGACATTTGTTGAAAGTAAACTTGTACTTTTTTGTTTTGGGGACGAAACCAAGCCTTATCTTGGAAAGGCTTTTTACTAATAGCTTCAAACAAAATTGTTTTTTTTCATAAATGTTGTGTGTTGATTTTATTTGATGATCTACTCGATATAATTTTTTTTTTTAAAGATATATTGTAGACTGACTTTTAGAGGGATAACTCTGCATTTGCATATTTAATTATGGTTTTTGTGTGTGTGTTTTTAGTGTGTTTTTCGGATTAATCTTTTGTGAGATTACTCTTTATTATACACTAATGGTAACCTACTTTGCCTGATTCCGATATATATTACATCTTTGCTTGGCACTAAAAGGTATCATACAGGATTGGAAGAGTTGACAAAATAGTTGCAGACAGTATTCATGTTTTGTGTGACTAACCATATACATGAAATAACAAACCTGTGAAAATTTGGGCTTAATCCGTTGTGGGAGTCAGGAGAAAATAGTGAAAAACCATGCACAATTTTTAAGCATGTAAACACACTGTCCATATTATTTTGGTTGTAACAATCTAAAACAGCTGTTGCGGTTTTTTAGGTTTTCAGATACAATTTTTTTGAATATGATTTCATTTCAGAGGGAATTATCTTACAGAAAAAATTATCTAGTATGAACTTCATAATCAGTAAGTTTCAAACTAAAATTAAACACTGACGCTTTTAATCCTAACCAATCCTGTACATTACCTTTAAAGGGAAAATACATAATTGATTTTAGAAGAGTATATTCAGGCGCGAATCCAGGGGGGGCGCACGCCCCCCCCCCTTTTGCCAGGAAAAAAAAAAAAAGGGGAGAGAAAAAAAAAATTCAGAAGTCATACTCATTAGTGCATGGGCAATTTCGCAGTGCAGAAAAATAAAATGCTGTCTGGGGATGGCGCGGTCTTTCATTCTGAAAAAAAATCACGCCCCCCCGTTTGGAAAATCCTGGATCCGCCCCTGATATTCATTCCTATTTTCTAGTTTTCATTAAACACACCATAGAACCAACCTGTGAAAATATCATCAACATTTTGTTGCATATTCACATCGGGCTTATTTTGCTTGTGGCAATCGAAATAAGCAACTGTGAGTTTGTGGCGATCAAATGCTGCTTTTTGAACTTTGACAGTATTTCAGACAGACATAAAGTCTCGGAAGGGTTGGTATTGGTTTGAACTTTAAGCAGTGAGCTTTCAGATTGAAACTTGTCAACATTGCTGTCATTTATTACCAATACGGTACTTTGCCTCTAAAGAAATTGTCAATTAATTATGCATTTCAAATATGAATTGTCTCAATATGGATTTAAATCAATCTGTTACACTTACACTTTTTCAACCTTTTTCAGGAATTTTTTTTTTCTTCAAAAGCAATCAAACACTTTTGCAGGGAAAATTTATAGATTTGTGTTGTGAAGTCTGTGCTGTCAGTTAAACTCTCTTACAATGATCTCATGTCCAGTCAAAATATCAGATTTTGTGTAGTTGTGGTCAGTGTAACGAGAGTCACAGTAGCCCTGTTAACTAAAGGACTACATTTCTGATTATCCATGTTATTGTAACGTGAGTCACTATGAGATTCCCTGTGGTAAATACTGTCACAGGCATAACTCAAAACTAATCAATTAAGTAATCACTATATTAGAATCACATGTGCCTTTCACCTTAATTTTGTTGAAATCTGACATTATTTAAGTCTATTTTATTCATTTGTGTTTTGGAGATATTTTAGCCCCTCCTCTTTCATTCAGTGCATGTTTTTGTTAAATTTTTGACATAATTTATTGATAAAGCGAGTAATAAATTATGAAATATTTTGAAACTACACCCTCTGCTGTTTTTACGACTCCTATTGTCACTGTTTGAGATTTGACTCTCAATATTTCACAAGAACCAGTCATGTTCACAGGTTGCCTTGTTTCTGCCAATGGACATTTTATAAAGCATCAATATCAAACAATTTTGTTGCTCATGACACATAAATATTACCACTGGTCACTGGGCCATTTATTTCATCCCTTAAACCATCTCAGCTGCCTGGGGAGTATAGACCTTTATCACGGTGTGGTCATCTTGATTTTACTCCATTCCAACTCATTGTAACCAAACTGAGGCTGGACGAAATAATAGTCTGGTGCCATGTGCAATAAATGTTAGCATTCATTACTGTTATTGGAAACAGGGAACATGACCAAGATGGTGACAGTGTGATAAGGGTCTATACAGCCTGTGCTGCCAAGTATGTAGCGCACTAAGCTAAATCAATCACAAGAACAATCTCTGCCCTCACAGGTACCCATTTACCACCTGGGTGAAGAGTAGCAATTATAGTCAAGTGTCTTGCTCAAGGAAACAAGTGTCATGACCGGGATTCGAACCCACACCCTGATGACTTAATCAACAGAAATTGGTTCCAGTGCACTGGACTGTTAGCCATGACAGGCCATTGAACATGAAGTGCAGGCATGCACTCATCTTGCTTTGTAATGTTCTGTTTTGTTTCCCCTTGAAAACCAACAAAAATTTATTTTTCAATTATTGGAGATCATTTTCTCTCTCTTTTGGGGAGGGGGGGGGGGCAATAACATTTTGATTGTCTAATGCTGGACTTTTAATTATAATGTTGTGATAGAAAGTTAGCAGCCATGTTAACTGGATTTCCAAAAAGTTCCTTTCATTTTATACACAAACAAGAAACAATTTTTGTTAAGACATCTGCCATATAGTGCAGAGGTCCGGAGTTCGAATCCCATCTAAGTAGCCTGTGGGTTTGTTTCCCCACAGGAATCGGAAAGCACCGAGTATACAGTGCTTATCACAAATGGTGTAAACGTAAAAACCAAAAATTCTTTGATGTAATTTTTACACCAATCAAACACTTATTAGTTTATCAATTTTTATTACCTTTATTACAATACAAGCAAATCTCTGAAAAACTTGAAACTTCAATTTCGTACCAAATTTCAGATAATTACGATTGTAATCGAAATGTACCAAGACAACACAAATCAGCAAGATACATTTTGTTTGGTGAGAAAGATTTATTCATTTAATTGTTTGGCAAAATTTTGAAAAACTTCAAAAAGTTGGGCATTTTAGGTTCAAAATGCAAACAAAAAGTGGACACTGAAAGAGTTAATAATGTAAGTGTATTCTACAGACTAGCAAGGGATTTTGATTGAGCACATGCATACTTCACGTTGCTATTACTTACACAGCTAGCGCAGAAACTTAGCGCCAACACTGTAAGCAGAGAATGGTGGCCGACTGTAAGAGCAGAGTAATGCAGTCAACAAGTTATCGCTTGTCTTACCAGTCAATCTGCGCTCAATTTTACAGCGTTGCTCACCAGAAAATCCTGCTTATTGCGCCCTGCTAAAGGCTTACTTCTATGGCCACTAAGTACTGCACTCAATAAGGAATGATATTTGACCATTCAAAAAAATGAGTACATGGGGTTACCCACACACGGTACAGACTTTGAAAAGCTTTTTCAGGTTATTTCATGTTATGTTACTGTTTTTTCTGAGGGCAAAAGAAAATCGGAAATCATATTAAAATAGTGTATGCAGCATCATGAATTTGACCTTTGACATTTGGACCAACATGTGCACTTGGTTTTAGTCCCTACCTAATCAGCCATTTGCGAGTTAGGATTTAAAATGTCTGATACACTGACTTGCTCAGTCACAAGTTACCACTTAAATTTGAAATCCTCAGACTAATGAGACAGTTGCTATGTCACATGATATGTCACATGATTCGGAGAAAGCTTTTGAGTAGTTACATAAGAGACGGCTAACACCCATACACAATTCTGAATGAATGTGTATGGCACAATGGTACCAGGGTTTGCTCATCTGGCGGTTGGTCTCTATACTCAGAGGAATTCAAATTTAAGCGGTAACTTTTGACTAAGCAAGTTATTGTACCAGATATTATTCAAATCAAACTCTCTCATGGGTGTTTTTTCTCCTCCCATTCCCAAGAATGGTCACTTTCCTTGGTATCTTGTCTTGGCAGGTATCTTCAGGCCAACAAGTTACAAAGATAATTGTGATCATTCCTTGTTTTAAATATATATCAAATAAAAATAAAATCAATAAAAGCAGCATATGTACTTACTACCAAAGCTGTACTATTTACAAGAATGCAAAACTTCTGACAAAATAAGGCACATCTGGGCATAAAATATGTTCAACTTTAAAAAATAACTTGCTCTTAATTATCACGAATTTATTTTACAAAGCAGTAATTTGTTTTCATGAACTTAATACAAAACTATATAGATTTTCTTATAAATCTTTTTTTTTGTATTATCAAAATATATTGTCATATCATTCCCCTCAAATAAAAACAAAATGAAATTGTTTGTTTTGTTTTCAAATTAAAAAAACTAAATTAATTAGGGACAAATATTGCAATTACTTCCTTTCTTCCTTACACAAAAATTAAATAAATTGTGGAAATTTTGCCATGTCAGCACCTTTGGAAATCTCTCTCAAAGGTAGTGTCACAGATTGGTAAATACTCCAAAAAATAATGACCATAAAAACTTACTTAGTGAGAAGCACTGCAGCTGTTGATAGTATAAACTATTTTTAGAAAGTATTCCGTTGAAGGTAATATGGTTTGGATAATTTTTCACCCAAAAACATTTGAGTGAGAAACGATTTATGCATGAATTGTTTCTCAGATTTCTGAGGGTTGGGTGTCCGTTTGTGATTGCTGCGGCCAGAGATGTGGTTGGTACCCGCTGTCACCTAGCGAAAAGGATTCGATGTTATTGTGAAAATACCATGTCTAATATTGAGTAGCAAACAATGATTTTTGAGCAGCAAAAAAGCAACTGATATATTTTGTTGCTATGCAATGGGAAATTGTTCACGGCGACTAATCTTTGAAAATTTCATCAAGTTCAGCGGCCATGTTTCAGAGAAAACAACAACAAATTGTTTATACTTTGTCAGGGATTGAAATAATCAATCAAAATTACAGTTCATTGTAGGGTTATCAAATGCTATTCCAACCACTTTTACAGTATTTCAGAAATGTAGTTCTCTGTAGGATTGGTTCTTTCTAACCATTGAGCTTTCAGATTGAAACTTAGTACAAAATGCTGAACTTTAAATAGCAATTGGCGACACACACAAGTTTCATAACTGCTTTAAAATAAACTAAAAATATTTTACTTTTTCCTTCTGGACAAGAATCTATAGCACAAAAATATTAAAATTTGATCATTTTCAAGAAGTTAAAATTTTTAGCATCAAAACTTTGTTTCTTTTTTCTCTTCAGATGAACAGTAAATATTGCAAAAACAACTTTAATACTGTAATACCAAGTTCACTGATATAAGCGAATGTCTAGCTAAACTCAATAACATAGGTTTCCTGTGGTTATTTCCGGCAAATAGGCGGCCAATTTAAACATCAAATTATTCTATTTAGTTAGAAATTGAAAGCTCCTCAAAACAGTCCTCCAATTTCACATATTGTGTAAGCAATTGTTCGTTTGCTTCAAGCAATTGAGAAGTTCACCATTCAATTTAACAATTCACTCGCACCGCATTTAAATTTGCAGCATCATTTCGCAGAAATCTTTAGTAAGGCCCACCATGCTAAATTTAATGCTGATTTTGCCCGGCTAAAAAGAGAGCCTTCAGCTTTAATTGAATAAGACGCTGGATAAATTTGTATGCCTCAAAGTGAAATTGAATGACGGTTTCAACTGAAGAGGCAAAATTGCTTTTATACGAATGCATGAAGGTGGACTAGGCTGCTTTTTTTTGCCCCCAAATGACCGCTCAAACCTATAATCCCTGTTTTTGAAGAGTAATCCTTCTTAAGATGTTACACCGTGCTCTGAGATACTCCAATTTGTCACAGGTTGACCTTGATTAGCCCAGCATTTGCCAAAGTAAATCTGGAAGAAGAAACAAAAAATTGAAGAAAAAGTCTTGAGTTTGTTAGAGTTTGTTGACTAAATGCAAATTACAGCACCGCCCACTGTACAGTACTTTTGCCACCAGACAAGCTTTTTATAATAGAGAGTCATATTCTAAAATGCAGGAGATATTGTCTGGTTTTAGTAGCCAGGTTTTTTAAAAACCGGCAAACTTATGCACTTAACAACTTCATTAAATCAGGCCGTAAGCTTTATACCTATTAACCATTTAGAGACGATAACGTTCAAAAACGGCTTGTATAAGATGCCCTTAGTGGCCACAAAATGGCTGCAAGATCTGACCTACTTCTACTCAAACAAAAAGGTCAAAGTAAAGGTCGTGTCCTAAGTTGAAATTTTCCAATGTTTCCAATACACTTTTACAAGAAAAAAATTGTGTAAAAAACTCAACAATATTAGCCATGTATGGGCGTATGGTGATGATTATACAGACAAAAATGGTCTCTAAAGATTAAAGCAAATTTGTGTATGATCAAGATGATTTGAAGGCGCGTGCGCGGGTTCACATTGAATTTACATTGTTGTGTCATCATATGCTTACAAGAATCGCCGGCAAATTAGAGTGCTTCTTGCTGTGCTTACAGAAGCAGTGTTTATAAAATGATATTCTGCTAAAGACGAGCTCCGTAAGCAGAAAACATCTGCTTACTGGCTAAATGATAAATTGGCCCCCGATCTTACCTGTAGCCCGCTCTCTTTAAGAGATCAGTGACGGCCGGTCGGATGCGAGGAACGCCTCCCCTACTGTGGTTACCCTTCCCAGTGACGATGAACATGTGCCTGGGAGGGGGCTTGCATACCGGGGGATGGGGTTGATGACCGAAGGCTTCAAGTTCGGTCTTTTTCTCATCGAGGACCTTGTTGAGCATGAGTAAGGCTTCGTCAACGTGTAAGCCGTGTAGGTCCAAGGTGTTATCACTGAAGAGGGAATTTCTGTCAAGGAAAATAGAACGAGAATTTGTGAAACAAAATTATCTTTCGGAAAAATTTCAACAACCACTGTGCCATAACATTTAATATTGCTGGATCAAAGGACTTTCGAATGCAAAAAAAATCTACACTTTTCACAATTTTCAAAGATATCAATTTCCCAAGCAAAAAAGTCAATTAATTTGATTAAATTGGTTTATCATTAACTGCAATTCTTTTTCCATAAAAAAACAATCTTACTTTGAAGTCAAAATGACCTCAGAAGCTCTTGCATTTGCCTCCTTCATTTTCTCTGTATGGAGATGACCCTTAAAGAAAAAGAAATTGAAAATTACAAAAAGCAAACAAAAACACAAATTTCTATCACAATTATTTCCTCTTGGTTTTCTTCATAAATCATATACTGTCATAAGAAGTCAAGGTTTTCTGGCTCTTTTGTAAAGTGACTGGCTCACACTTGCTCACATTTTATTTTATTTCTTTTTTTCTTCCTCACCCATTCAGGCTTTAAAAGACATTACAATACATTATGTAGAAGACTTAGAATAACAATCAGCCCAAGAATTACAAAAAACAGAGGAATATGTAGAAATACCAAAAATAAACAGCAGCCTAGGGATTGCCTAAAAGCGAACTAAATCACTATCTAAAAGAGCAATCCCCGTAAAAAAAGAACAAATATAAAAAATACAAAATGATTGTGCACTCTCTTATAGAAACATTATTTTTGTAATGATTCAAGAATTAAAAGGCTAAAGACTCAACTGGTAAATGTTCACGTCTTAAAGAAAATATGATTAAAAATGACTTTTATACCCAGGTGAATCAATAATTTTTTTTCTCTTAACGAGGACGGTAAAACGTTCCAAACATAAGCACATTGGACTCAAATTCTGATGACCTAGTCATCTGAGTTTGGGTTTGAATCCCGGTTATAACATTTGTATCAATTAGCAAGACACTTCACCATAATTGCTTCTCTTAACCCAGGTGTACAAATGGTACCTGAGAGGGCCGAGAGAGTATCGTGTTGAACATACCGCTTAGTGCCAATTTTAAGCAGCTTGGGGTTGTATGCTCCCCAGGGAGTTGAGAAAGTTTGAGGAATGGTTAAAGTATACCTGATGAACAGGGTATACTGTTCATAAATTCTGGAGTCTACCCACCTAACGCAACATGTAAAGGGGCCAACTCATGTGGGAGGGCATATTCTAGACCTTGTCATTACGAGGTCGACAGACACATTTCTCAACGTATATCTGTAGCGATCCATCTGATCACGCAGCTATTCTTTTCCATCTTTTCCATCTACTACAGAAACCTCCACCTATACGTAAAACGGTTACTAGTCAAAACTAAAAGGGTGTCAGCGCCACTACATTTTGTACTGAGCTTGGTTTGTTGCAGCAGCAAAGTTTCTCAGGGGTATGTGAATGACCAGTTGACGAGTACAATATCCGTGAACCCCACGCTGCACCAACCTGCTGCGAGTAGAAGGAAGCCAAGTCCTTAAGGCCTTGTTTATAAGCAGCCGCTGCTTTCTGGAAGGCTTCGTGGCGTTGCCGATAATGCTGCGTGGCCTCAGCCCGATAATCGACGTAGTCCGGATTGTGGACGGATTGGAAGCAGCTTCCTTCCTGGGAAGTGGAATCATCGGTCTGAAGAAAAAACCCAAAAGGGCACAAAGGAAAAAGTTGAACGAAAAATCACGTAAGAGATGTGGTGTCAACTGAAAACCAACCAGGTCTTCTCAGAGCCACCAAAGGGGCAGAGAGAGAGATAAGTACGCCGTTTGACAATAAGATTCAAACTAATGGATCTAATTTATTCCGACTCCGCAAAGAAAAGTAACGCAAAACATTGTTACAAAATTGAGCACAATTCAACAAGGGGAATCCATAGCTGTAAACTTCTGTCATTTATGCACTTTGCATAAACCCTTATACCCTTTGTAGAGAGGAAATTACCTAGCACACAAAACTGTATTTCGGGTTTTTTAGTTACTTATTTATTTATTAGTTCTGGTTGTGAAGCCAAGGATTCTCAGAAAAGCAAACTTAATCACTATACTAGCCAAGTATCCCCATGGAGAGAAGACAAGGTTGGAAGTTTCAGTTTTAGATGTGGGAGGAAAACCCCCAGAGATGTATTCCATGGAAAACCCACACAACCAAATAGGGACTAAAAACCCAATCCACATAGTGCCCCCAGCGAGAATCGAACCGAGGTCCAAGAGGTGGAAGGTGAGGAAAGATATTACTACGCCGACCCGATCCCCCAATGGCACTACAAAAGGAGGAAGAAAAGAGGAAATCAGCCTCAAAGTTTGTTTTCTATTGTAATGAAAGTTGAACCTGGCTTTAGTTTATTTTTGAGTCTATAAAACCTTCTTCTTGGTGTCATTTTTAAAAATTAAATAAGAACACCTTCAACACGGCGACGTAAGACTTGTTTCTCAAACCTTCCATGACGATGACTTACCCCCTCGCTTGACGATGCCAAACTCTCTCTCTCAGCTTGTTCAATCTGTCGTCTCTCCATCTGCTTCAATGCTTCGTCTGTGTAGACATCCTTCGGTCGGTCCGATGCCGACATGAAGAACGACTGAACCTGCTGAATGGTTGGCTCCAACTGAAAACTAAAGTCAAAAACATCGTTTGTCTTCATCTATTCTGTCCATTCTCTCATCCAGTACAAAAATTTTCACCGGATTTCGATTTTCTTTTTAAAGTTAACCCATTTCTGCCCGAATGGTCAAAGTACATAGACACTGTTCCTGCCTACATGCAATGCTTATTGCTGCACTACAACAAATTGTATACATTGGAAAGAACACACAATTCTCTTTAATGTGATATATATTTTACCAAGTTATTCCATCCGATAGTGGTAACGAGACTATAAACAGCAGGCCTGGAATTACAAGGAGGCCATAACCTGTTGCCCTGGTCTTGGCCTTGGTGCCCCCTTCCAAATTTCCAAAAGACTGGCTTCTTATATAGCGTACATATCCGTCACTCAGTGACGCTCAAGGCACTTCAACATTCATTATTTTCCTGCAAGGTATCGTGGAGCTACGTTTTTGAAGTATGAGACCAATTCCTTTACATAGCACCCCTTCCCTTTTCGATAAGTGCACTGGGTTCTTTTACAGGCATTATACAACACACGGGACCAACGTCCCATCCGAAGGACGCAGCAATAATGGTTCAGTGTCTTGCTTAAAGACACACGTGTCACGACAGGGACTCGAACCCACACTCTGCTGACCAGAAACACCAGAGCTTGAGTCCGGTGCTCTTATCCACTCGGCCATGACACGCCACTTAAAGATTTTCCAATGGAAGTGCCCTTCGGAAAAAGAAAATGGCCTTGCACTCTCAAAGATGGAATTCTAGGCCTGCATCTAGCGACTCCAATAATGACATACTTATTGGCCCTGAAGATTTCTTCCAGAGTGTCTCTGTCTATATTGGGGAATTGCTCGAACAGTTTGTCCTTCTTCAGTTTGGTTGCTATGGAAACAGAACCTTCAGTTTCCAGCTTCTCTTCATCCTTGATCCAAAAAACAAGAAAACTGTTATGACGACCTGCATCTGACACTGAGTTAAAAGCATGTTTCATACAATCTACTTTCTTCAGAGAAGTTTATTTGTTTGTTTGTTGGGGGGGTATGTTGGGGTGTTTGTTTGTTTGTTTGTTTGGTTTGGGGGGAAGGGGAGTTCCTCTTCCCAGTCTCAAACTCAATTTCAATCAGTTTTGAAAAAGAGGGAGAACAGCATCTAACCTGTCTGCTATTGGTTACGAGAGCAAACTAGTCAAAATGTTGAGAACGAACTGACGGGCTCAGCAACGCTTTTTCTGAAAACATGGCATACCCATAAGACTAATACAACAGCATCCAGCTCAACCATGCAAAACCTCAAATCCTACACAAAGAGCTTGATACAACGGCTATATTTTTGTATACAGCAACCCCCCCCCTCCTTTCAGGTAAAGATAAGTTACAAATGTTGTTAGCATTATTATGCCCAAAACACATTATGAATTTTTATGAACTGTACAAGTTCTCAAAGCTTTAAAGTCTTGGATATCTCTGGACTGCTAGACACCACTGAAATTTGTTCTAATGCGAGTATTGTGAAACATTAACTTTGAAAGCTTTGTGAGAACTGTTTCTATTATTTAATGAAGTATGTATATTATATATATCCCCTGTACCTCCACATCTTTGCTGAGTTGTGCAGCCAGTTGCTCCTCCATGATCTCTTTCAGACTTGTAGCTTCTTGCACCGGTTGCCTTGGCAATGACAAAGGATCCATCATGCCCTTGTTGTCGCCGTAACCAATGAGGGAGCTGTTTAGTTTCCTGGCTCTCGTTGGGGAAGCCTTGAACTCTTGGTACCTTGCCGATCGAGCCGTCTGAACTTCAGCCATGTGGTTTATATCTTCCTCCTGCTGCAGTCTGCGGGCAAGTTCTTCGTCTACCAAAGGATCCGTCATGCCCTTGTTGTCGCCATAACCAACGAGGGAGCTGTTTAGTTTCCTGGCTCTCGTTGGGGAAGCCTTGGACTCTTGGTACCTTGCCGATCGAGCCGTCTGAACTTCAGCCATGTGGTTGATGTCTTCCTGCTGCTGCAGTCTGCGGGCAAGTTCTTCGTCTACCAAAGTAAATTTGGAGTTTTAGTGATAGCCCGAACATGTGAGGTAACACTTCTCTGGCACTTGAATAACGTCAGATACCAACTTTTCGAGCCTGCTATTGCCTGCTAGATGTACCTTTGACCCACTTATGTTTTTTGCATGCCATAATGCTGTGTGTATGTACACACATCTTGAAAAATGCATCCTTGTGGAGCATTTTTGTCTTTCTTTTTTCCCCTGCACTTACTTTTTTTTTCCTTTTTTGTACAAAAAATTCCTTGTGGAGCACCCAGTGAGAAAGAATTTCCTCCCATTTTTTTTTTTTATTTTCCCTTTTTTGTTTTGTCGTTGGTCTCCATAAGGTACCGAAAGTGAGAGCACACACACACACATATGTAAACACCTGCAATCATGGACCCTTCTTTGTTCAACTCTTTGCGATAGCAACCGTGGACCACAATGTTTTCCTTTGTGATAGCAACCGTGGACCTATTGTCCCTTTTGTTATAGGTCCTAGTTTGAATGTGGATACCTACCCACAAACAAGTGTGTAAACACCTGCAATTTGGGACCCCCTATTGTTCCTCTTTTGTTTATACTCTTAACGTTTATACTCTATAACTTTTTGGCAACAGCTCCCATTGGTTTTCTACTTGCTCTCCAACTGGGGACCTTCACCCAACCGGGGACCCTATTGTCCCTTTTGTTATAGGTTCACGGTTTGAATGTGGATACCTACCCAAACACACACACACACAAGTGTTTAATGGTCTCCAATCATGGACCCTCCTTTGTTGAACTCTATGTCCTGACAACCGTGGACTCCCATCGTTTTCCTTTGTGATGGTAATCATGAACCTAATGTCCCTTTTGTTATAAGTCCTCTGTTTAAATGTCACTCTAAGTACACAGACACTCATGTGTGCAGTATCAGTCTGTAGTTAAGTTTTGTTGCCTGTTTATACACACAGCTGTGGGGACTTTTACACAATGGAACAAAAGTCCCTACAACGTTTTTCTTTGTTCAACTCGGTCCCCCACAGGGGAATTCTTCAGAAAAGGGAATAATAGAACAACAATGGCAAGTTCCCACAACTGTGTGCAAAAGACTGTGTGTGTGCACTACACAGTGTGTCATTGTAGAATTATGTCTATCCAATGAAACCGTTGGGTTTATAAGACCAGTGCCTGTCTTTCCCCGATAAAAGACAGGGGACCAGTGTGTTTCAGTGATTGGTTTGATTTTTCAGACAGAACAGCAGAGGGAGTTTTCTGACATATATCCCTTTCACCCATTACCATAACCAGAGGGAAACTTCAGATTGGAAAGGACTTGATTTTGCGATACCGTTTTCTTAGCCCTCTCGTTAATACCAAAGTAAAGAAGTAATTACAGTAAAGCATGTTGCTCAAGGAGACAAGTGTCATGACAGGGATTTGAACCCCAGACCGATGACTTAACCTCTAGAACTTGAGTCCAGTGCACTAGACCGCTCAGCCATGTTGGGTAATTTTCATTGAAAGATAACAATAATGCATACAAGGGCTTGAAATGTACACTGTACTACAGGCCAGAGGCCAGTGATTTTAGCATTGGGCCAGTAAACTCAGGACCGGGCAAGTCCAGTAGTCTTGTGTTTTTCAATTGCATATAATACCTCACTGTGTAATATCCTTAAAGGCACTGAACACAATTGGAAAATGTCAAAGACCAGTGTTCTCACTTGGTGTATCCCAACATATGCATAAAATAACAAGCCTGTGAAAATTTGGGCTCAATTGGTCATCGAAGTTGCAAGAAAATGATGAAAGAAAAAACACCCTTGTTGTACAAATTTGTGTGCTTTCAGATAGGAATAAAAACTTCTTGTAAGAAGTTTTAATTATTTTAGTGAGAAAATTACCTTTCTCAAAAACTGCATTACTTCAGAGGGAGTCGTTTCCTACAATGTTTTATACCATCAACAGCTCTCCATTGCTTGTTACCAAGTAAGTTTTTATGCTAATATTTGTTTTGAGTCATTACCAAACGTGTACGATACCTTTAATTCTGAGTATTGAAGTATACTCGCCCATAGTACAAATGAGAGAAATCTTCTCCAAGTGCTTCTTCAAATAAAAACAGTTTACATGTTAAACTGTGTAGGTTTTTATTCTTCTCACTTTGATTCTGGTCCAGTAAACATTTTGAGCTACAAACCCTGTGGTCTTGTGAATTTTCCCGCCAAATTCCAGTACTGCATACTGTGATTGGCGCTTACACTGTTGAATGTGAATATTTAACTACATAAAGATAATAAAAACTAGCTTTATGCACACTTTACCTGCTTTTTTCTCATTTCACTTTACCTGCTTTGATCATGGAATCCACTTCTTCTTCTTCTTGCTCAAATCTTGTCTTCAATGTCTGAGCCCACAGAGCATGTAGCTGCTTGGCCAGGTCGTAGTCAACATGAACCTGTAAGTCTTCTGCTGGAAGACCATCTGAAACCAACCATATACTTCATTTAAAGGTATCATACAGGATTGGTAAAGCTGACAAAACAGTCGCAAACAAAGTTCATGTTTTGTGTGATTAACCATTCACATGAAATAACAAACCTGTGAAAATTTGAGCTCAATTGGTCATCGAGGTCACAAGAAAATAGTGAAAAGATGTGTTTTCTGTTTTTCAAACATCAAGTTTATTATCACGCGTGATAAAAACTATTGTTTTACTCATTTCTCAGAAACCATAGCATTTTGGGCAGAAATATTTTAAGGAACCCTTTCTACCATTACTTACTTTAAATCAAGTAAGTTATGTGTGAATCTGTGAACATTTGTGTTTTTCGATCTTACCAATAGTGTACAGGGCCTTCAAAGGGAAGGTATGTTTGGTAATCACTCTTAAAATTAATGGCAATAAAAACCTACTTGGTTAGAAGTACAGCAGCTTTCAACAGTATAAAGCATTTTGAGAATCATTTTACATCGAAGAAATGTGGTTATGGAAAAAGATATAAGTTTTTATCCCCCCAAAATTGGATCTGAAAAACGTTACTGTCAGTTACGTTTCTCAGGTTGTGTATTCCAATTACGGATTATTCTTTCTACGTGGACATAACCGCTCTGGATTTTCGGCGACATCTTAAAAACGTGACCAATGAAATTTTCAGAGGTTAGTTTTATCGTATATCTACATTTATATATAGGAATAAAACAATCGAATGGTTCCAAAAACCAAAGGTATACTTTCCCTTTAAATAGAAAGTACAGAATTGGTTAGTAGTAACAATACATACCTATCTTGATTCTTATTCTCTAACCGATTCATGGGATTTATTACTTAACTGTATTACTTGGCCATCCATTTAAACAATAACTTATCTGCCACACATACTTCCAAAAGGTGTTGATACATTCACACTATGCACTAAACAAATTTTGCAATGCCTGTTTAGCTATTTATCCCTAATTAGAAATTAAAAAGCTTGCATATTATGTTTTTTTCCCCCAAAGCAATAATTACAATTTTCCTTTCCAATGCATTGAGAATTCTTCAATCTCTTACTCATAAAAACCGTTTTGCATTAAGAACTCAGAAAACCTTGGTTTACCTGGGAGGAGATAGAAATCAGCAGAGCCAAACATCTCCTGAAGTTGAAGGGCAAAGGCTGGGTCCAGTTGCAGCATTAGCCCCTCCTTCAAATTTGACAACTCTTTTATTTTCGTTCGGGCTGCTTGTGCTGAAGAGGGAATAAGAGGATGCAAATTTTCATTATCTGAAAGAGAGATGATGGAAGAAGGGTCCTTTTTTAGAAAAGGAACAGCAACAGATGCTGGAACTAAAATAGTGGATAGGAGAAGAAATTCAGGAAGAGAAGTGTTAAAAAAAAAAAAAAAAGGAGAGGCAGAATCAAGATTTGTAAAAATGACATTTTGGAGACGGAGGAGGCAAGGAGAGGGATGTTGCAAGAAATAGTTTCAAAGGTGAGCTGAACATTGGAAGAGAAAAGAACCAGTTCATGGAAAAACAAAGAGCGACAAACATAAAAAAGGAATAGGAGGTAATAGAGCACGTACCTTGCAAGTTGATGTCTGCTTTCTCTTCAATAATCACTTCTCCATCTCCAATCTCTCCACTTTCCCCTTGACTGGTCATCATCTGTTCTGGGCGTGGTACGCTAAACTCCTCCTCTCCTTGCTGCTTCCAAGATAACTGGACCCCTCCTGCTGCCTCAAGCATGTCTCGCCTCAGAGGAGAGGAGTCTTGTTTCATCCTTGCCTGCACATTTTCATCCATGTTGTCTCTTTTAACTTTACTGTATGATCTCATTGATGCACTGCGAGAGGGCGTCTTTGGTCTTACAACTTGCTCTCTCCTCAGTTCTGAGGTGGCTCCTTTAAATTCAGCAACCCTTTCAGATCCTCCTTTGTTTGCCTCCTCTAGGAAATCATGCTTGATCTCTGGAGCTGTTAAGGTTGAACTTGTATCATCTGAATGTGTACTGGGATGTTGATATTCAACGAGAGGAGATGCACTTATTGGGTCGGCTTTTTCTTGAGTACAGCCCTCAAGAAGTTTTCTATCCTCAACGTCATCCTTTTTTTCATTGAGGAGGGTTTCAGAGTGTTGATCGCTATTTGCAGTAAAATCATGTTTATCCTCAAGCCTCTCATCTGTAGGATAGGAGTCCTTTAAAGTCTGCTTTTCTTCTTGAGAAATTTCTGACTTAAGTGAGGTACTTCTGTCATCTTGCTTGGGCAACTGTGGAGGCCCTTCCACTTTACTGAAAGAATCTTGCTTCACCTCAGTGAACTCAATAGCCAAGTTCTTCGGGTCCAACTCTCGAAACAAATTGTCGATTTGATTGGAATACTGTACTGAATCTGCCTCAGCATTTTGCGATTTGTTGACACCTAGGGAAGTTTCTTGTTTGCTAGGGAAACTACTGGTAGAAGACTCTATATCTCCGGATCCTATGCTTTTCAGAATGTCATCAACAACTGAGATCATACTAGAGGCCAGGTTTCGAGCGAGTTTGTCAGGACCCAACTTTTGGTTCAATTGCATTCTGACAAGCTCAGCATCTTTGTCCTGATTTCCTGCCATCCCAGATGGTGTTGAGTCATCTCGGACAGGGTTTTGAGAAACACAAGTTTCATTTAAATCTTGCTTTGCTGGCTGGCTCCTCTCACTGTTGCTAAAGTCATCAAGAAGTATATTAGTGGCCCATTCAAGATCTCCTTCACATCTCAACAAGATGTCTTCAAGATCGACTTGTGGAACGGACGGGAAAAGGGCACTGAGCTTTTCTAAGTTGTCACTGGTATCATCTTTCTGGTCTGTCATTGTGCTTTTATGGAGTTTAATGGACGCTGGAATTGAAGGGTTGTTTTGAGGTGAATTCGATGAAGACAAAGCAGAATCAAGAATGCTTTCCTCTGATGATGTAACATCTCTCATCTTGGTACATGTAAGTTGCCTTGCCTGTCCGGAAACCACTCTTAACCCCTTCTTTTCCACATCATCTTCAGATATTTTCCCAGATGATAACCTCTGTAAGCATGAGAAGTCAGCGGGAAGGGTGTTTGTTCCGGCTTCAGTGAAAGATATGCCCTCTGCCGGAGAGCTTCTTGGTTTCTCTGGAGTTGTTCTCCCAACATCGCTCCCACCTGCATCAGCTAGCTCTGACCAGTCGATTGTCCCCGGGGGGAGCTTAGGAAACACTGCTGCCATTTTTGTGCCTTTGGCATTAGACTTTGAGCGTCGCAATTTCTTTTTGTCTAGACAATGCTTAACTGCGGTCTTGTCCTGACTTGAAGGCGAGATTAAAGGGCTTGGGCTTTGATCTCTTGGGGTCGAGCACGGTGTGGGGGTTAATGGAGTTAAATTTAGGTGATTTTCACTGTCAGGGTGATTGATGCAGGATGGGCTGATTGCTGTAAGATCACGTGGACTACTGCTTACTTTGTCATCTTGATTAGCAACTTTTACACGGTTACTGTTTATATCATTGATTGACGGAACGGCTTTGCTACTGGAAGGAGTTCCTGTGAGATTGTTATCCTCCACAGACCCTTGGCTCGTTTTGCTCTTCTCGTTAGAGGAAGTATCTTGAATCGCTTGCCTCGAAGTCGCGTCTTGTTCTTGGGTATGTGGAGATACTTTGGCTGTTTCTGTTAAGTTTGAACGACCAGTAAGAGTGTCAGTTTCATTAGCAGAATTTTCATCTTTGATGTCTTCCTTTTTAGAAGTTTCCTGTTTTTCAATATTTGTCAGTTCATGGGACAGGACTGAAGCTGCTTCTTTTACTTCATTCATCATCACCGAGAAGTCCTCCCCGTCTTTATCATCTGGCTCGTTCAGGCCATCGTGGGGCCGAGCAAGCTCTTCACTTGCTCCAAGAAAGGTTCCAGGAGCCACCTTTGACTTGTCAAGATCTTCTTGATGTTCAATTTCTGTCAGTTCATGAGACAGGACAGAAGCTGCATCTGCAACTTCCGTCATCACAGCTGAAAAATCATCTTGGTCTTCGTTCGTATCTGGTACGGCACTCGGGCCATCCTGCAGCTGATTTTGTGAATTGCCGGGATCAGGCAACCCTCCTTGAGACAAGGCTATAGTTGCTGCCTCATCTCCTATCTGATGATCTTGTCTGACATCATCAGGTGCCACAACGGGGTTCTGCTGTTGGCCGAATGTCTCACATGAAACACCACTGTCATTATAAGAATTGCTAACCACTACGGTTGTTTCTGTTGTAAAATCTTCATCTTTTGTTCCTCTTCGAACCTCATCTTGATACTGCTCATTTACATCTCCATCTGCAGATTGAGCTGAAGGTTCTGGCAAATGTATTACAAAATTGTCAGAACCATACACGGTCACCCCTGTTTCCACTACAGTTGCCTCCTCCTGCACAGCTCTTTGATGTAAAATTTGGCTCGATGAAGGTTGTTTGATTGGTGGAACATAAGAACCTTGTGCTGAAGGTTCTGGTAGATGTATTACAAAATTGTGAGAACCATACACAGTCACCCCCGTTTCCACTGCAGTTGCCCCCTCCTGCACAGCTCTTTGACATGGAATCTGGCCCGATGAAGGTTGTTTGGTTGGCGGCACGTAAGACCCTTGTGTGACTGAACTGATCACCGCCTCTAAATCATCATCTCCGATGCTCTCTAGTCTTTCTTCATCTTTGCCGGCATCCTCTTGAGTATTCTTATTAGGAGTCTTATAAGATGTCTCAGAAATGTACTTTACCATGGCAATAATGTCATCATCTTCAAGATTATTGCTTATTTCGATTGGAATTCTCACTTGGTTTGGCGAATGGATTGCTTCATCAGTAGGATCTTCTCCAACCCTGACCTCACCAAGTTGCTCCTCATTCGAACTGGACTCTGTCATTTTGGCGTCTTCCTTTTTGTCGTCCGTCTGTGGGGCTATCATCGAGCCCATCCCTCCCGCCTGCATATCAGCCCCCTGTGATGTACCACAGGTAATTGACTCAATGTATGTATCAATGTTATTCTCCTCATCAGACACAAACATCTCGTCTTCACTCAGGCTTTCCTCCTGCTCTGTCCTCTCTTGGGAGTCTTCGGAAATTGCAGCAGAGTCTTGAACTGTCGGTCTAGACCCCTCAAGGTCTTCTTCCTGTTTATCTTTAAGATCCTCTTCATCATCCTTATCATTTCTCCTCCTCATATTCCTCCTTTCGTCAGCATCCGCAACTTTAAAATCGCCTCTTTCTATCTTAAGATCCTTCCCTTTCTTGTTCTTGAGCGGCTGTTTGTCATTGTCTTGGTCTTTTGTTTTTTTCTTCTTTGGTTTGGACGAACCAAGAATGTTTTCCACAGTGACTTTCTTCTCAAACCGCTCAATCATCAATCTTATTCTGTCCCTTGGAACATTGTGTGTGTTTAACCTGTAGAATTTAAATAGTTGAAATTAATTTAATTAACTAAACTGAACGATGGGGCAGAAAACAACTGTCAATCTGACTTCTTAGTGAAACAGTTAAAAAATCAGGTTTTTGGGGGCGCACGTATATAAACAAACTTTGCATGCACATAAGACTTTGGCCATATCCGAATTGGCGGCTGCATTTACGGCTACGGCTGTTGCTAAGGGTGTTGCTTGGGACGTCCTATACTTCAACGCACGATGATGCGGCGATCCATCTGTAGCCGTAGCCACCAATTCGGACACGGCCTTACTTCACAGAACTTGTCAACTGAAGTTAGAATTTCTTATTTTCATTTAAGGGAATAGTAATATAATAAAAACAATTATAGCTTTGGATTTAGATTCTACTATAATCAGGCAGATACAAATAATCCATGATAATGTATTTTCATTATTTGATTTTGGTAAACATGCGTCTGAACTTCAGAACTCTCATCAAAATTTCAATCAGGTGGTAAATGGAGGATGGTAAATTAGCAACACTTCTTAAAAATGAAGTAAAAAAAATACAATAACAATAATCGTACTCACTTGAACAATTTGCCTATCTTGAATTTCCATGGCGTTGTGGGTTCACGAAACACAACTGAGTAGCTGTGTTTGACTGCCTGTTCCAAAAAAAATAGTTTGTTGTCATTATTTATCCTTAGAATAAGATTCATCCCATAATGACCCCATATTGACCCCATATTGACCCCTTGCACCAATGCTACTGTCTGTCAGGCTCGCCACTTTGGGAGTCAAATTGCATGCAAATGCTGCGTGGCCTAAAATGTACAGCACTGTGTGAAACACGAGGAGATTGACTACTAAAATGGCACAACCACGATTATTGTGATGATTGGGGCATTACATTTCTCTTTAAAAAAAGTACAAGTAATGGAGAAAAACAATGAGCTCAACAAAGCTACTGGGAACATAAGTCTGCTAAGCATAGAACACATTACTTAGCAGAAACAAAACATCAGCCAAAATATCAATAAGGGAGAAATTGCATTCAGAGTAAAAAAAATAATTTGCTAAGCAATATTTTGTGCTTTTAAAGTAAAAACTATACATGTAGAAGCATCCAAACAGGGGCCAATTTCTTAGCGCTGCTTAACGGTAAGCAAATTTGCGGTGGCCTTGCTTTTGCTGTACCAACATTTTACAACAGTATGAATTATATAAAGTTTGTGAACATCACCATGGCGACCTATTCCTGGTGTGTTTATTCAACATGCCAGACGCAAATAAATTACAGTCTGCTAAAATCAATATTCTCATAACCAGAGACTAGGTTTTGTTGTATGCAATCATCAAATATTAACCTGTCTTTCCCCCTTAATTACACGCTGCCTAAGTACTATTTTGGAACTGCTACAAAATGAAGTGTCCATTTTTCCCAAAGGACCGGGGAAATTTATGGAGTAACTCCCAAACTGCTTCAATAGGGATCACTGCCCTTATATTTATGTTAAAGGGGCTGTGTCGTCATGATCAAAGCAGGCCTGTGGCTGTACGTGGAATTATGAACTCTCACCCAGTTAAAGCACACATGCTCTCCATAGATATGGCAAAATATATTGTGGCGTGTCGTGGCCGAGCGGTTTAGTTCACTGGACCCAAGCTTCGGTGTTGTCAGCAGCAGAGTGTGGGTTTGAATCCCAGTCATGACACTTGTACCCTTGAGCAAGGCACTTAACCATAATTGCTTTGTAAAAAGTTGGGAAGGTAGAGCATTCTGCTCTACCAGCCAGGCTAGTGGATGATACCCATGCCTACATCCTTACGGACTGTGAAGAGGGTAACCCTGTTTCAGCCCCAGGAGTAGGTGGCAGTTGATTTGGGTCGACAGCCCAAATCAGTTAAGTGTAGCCCTCACCTTGAAGTGGCTGTCCGGCCTTGTGATGTTAGGCAATCTCTCATAAATGTTTTAGTTTTTTATTTGTATTTAAATGACACGGAGTGCTGTAACTGGGTGAGAGTTCATAATTCCATGTACAGCCACCCCTTTAATATGTGTGAGATAGTCCATGCGTACATGTAATGCATTGTTGTGCATGTCCGTTTTAGCCAGTTTGCGGTATTGCCTGCTACTAAGCTTGCCTGACATTTAACATTATTGTGCGTGCTGCTATAACCAGCTTAAAGTTGTGGCAGGAAGTCAAATTGTTATGTCTGAGTATAATCTACAACTACATTGTTTAGTAAATGTAAATTTTGCAGCAGGATTAAAGAATATTACTTGGTTTTTCCCCTTACACCAATGTGTATTAAGCACTTTATACTCGGGGAAAAGTACTGAGTATACAGTGCTTTACACACTGATGTAAGGGGAAAAACCCAAATAGTACATTTTGTAGACTATAGCATCACGCACATTCCAAAAACACTACAAAAAACCTGCAACTGTTTTGGCTTCAACAAGACAAGCAAATCCACAGGTTTAGACCATGGGTATAGGGACAGAATTTTTGTATAATAGTAATAATAAAAATAACTAGTTCTTATTTAGCGCATTTTACAATAACGTATCAATGCACTTTACATTAGTGCCCTGGTCATTGGGCCAATAACATTCCTTTTAATCTTTCTCAGCTCCCTGAGGAGTACACAGCCACGAGCTGCTGTGGCGCTCCGAAGGCTTTTCAAAAGCAATATCAACCTCTACCCTCTCAGGTACCCATTTATACCCCTGGGTGAAGAGAAGCAATTATAGTGAAGTATCTTGCTCTAGGATACAAGTGTCATGAATGGAAATCAAACCCACACCCCAATGACTTAACCATCGGAACTTGAATTCGATGCTCTAAACCACTCGGCCACATGACACCCTATGTACTTAACATATTAGCATTTATAATTCCTTGAATTTAAAATCATTAATTTCTGGCCAAACAGTGTATGTTACCATGACAACGTAGGGCTTCATGGTCCAGCGTTCAATATTGGTGTTGTCAATGACTATTGGCGTAACCCCGAATGTCATCGCCTCCTTGCCTGCAAAATAACCGAACCCAATATAAATATAGTAAATAGGAAGATAAAGTCTAGATCTTTATTATTCCCACCAAGACATCCACTGTCATTCCCATCAATAATGCCATGGACAATTCTCAGGTAACTCAAGTTACACTGACCAACGATATCTGAATGTTTCTGAATGATTTTGTGACGTAATTTTAGTGTTGTAGTACTTGTACTCGGTACTTGACTTGAGTACGACTCAAGTATTACTTAAGTACCATTTTTATGGTACTTGTACTCAAACTTGTAATCAGCTAGAAACATCAGTAATGCATGTTTACTTATCATAAGATTTTAAATGTAATTGCATGTTAGTTTCTTGTATTGATGTATGTTTGTTAAAATCTTGGCCGAATAAATAATAATAAACTTCTAGAATGGCAAAGGTCATGGATTCAAATCCCACCCAATAATATGCCTCTGGATATTTTTCACAGGACTCGGGAAAGTACAGAGTACACAGTGCTAAACACACATCGGTGAAAGGGTAAACAACAAAAATATTCTTCATCCCAGATGCAAATTTAACATCTCTTAAAATCATTGCAGTGCCTGCTGCTAAAATATAGGATTCAAAATGCCTCTAGCTACCGGGCAATCTCCGTGGTCTAGTGGTAAGACTGGAATGCTCTAGAATGGCAAAGGTCATGGGTTCGAGTCCCACCCGAATAATATGCCGGTGGATTTGTTTTTCACAGGACTTGGGAAAGTACTGACTATACAGTGCTTAACACCACTAGGGTTTAGGTAAAACACAAATAATCCCCGATGCTAATTTAACACCTATCAAAAAACAAATTCTGTCGTACATTTTTGATGACTCCAGTCATGTGCATCTGAGAGCTTGGTCACATCAAACTTGTATTCGCCCTCGGACATGAAGAAGTCGTCTGTACTCAAGATCATGCCTCCACCAACCAACTTCCTGTGGATTAAAAGACAAAAATTGGACAGCACGTCCGAGTCAAACATGAGGTTTTGAGGATTAAAAGTCCAGATTTAAAAAGGGGGTGGGGGCACCCGGGGGGCATGGACATCGATTGGGGGAGGGGGGACACGTGCTTCCGTGCCCCCCTCCTTAGTTATGCCACTGTCTTGGTCACATCTGCCAGTGAGATGACCAACTATTTTAAACTATTTAACTCCATCGGTTGTGTGATGGTGCTTAGAACTTACTGTGTACATTTGTTGCAGAATGGCATAGTTTACAGTATCTTTCATTCAAAACTACAGTGGGTGATGTTGAATGGTCAGACAGAAGGAATGTTGACTGTGTACTGTTCAGGCAATCACCACATGATATAATTGCAGGCTGGCATAGTTTACCATTTAAAACAATAGTGGATGGTATGGAATGCTCAGACATAATTTTTATTAAATTACTATTTAATAAAGACAATGTTACCTTGCCAGTGTGCTCTTCCCACTCCCGGGGCAACCCCTCATCAAACACAGCACTTGACCCCGTGGTAATGGAGTGACCTTTTCTTCCAAATCTCTCTTTCTGCTGTTTCCTTGTTCCCCTTTAGCATATTTTGGGTGTTCACTTATCGGCCACTTTGGAGGTTGTTGGGACACACCCTCGTCAGACGAATCTGTTGGGAAATAATGAGGAAGTGCCCCACCTTGAAATCTGTGAGTTGGATTTTGGGAAAATCCTTGATTCTGGAGCCATGAGGGTGCAAATGATGAAGATTTCGAGTTCAGTTGGCTATGATCTATTCCAGTGGACTGATGAGACTGGAATTGCGGTGCTGAGGGCGGTGGGTAGTTCGGAAAGGCACCAGCTTGGAGTGGTTCAACCCTTTCTCTTGGAGTCCATTTCTGTGTGAAGAAAGGCTTGCCATCTTGCGGTCTGAGATGCCTCTGCAGACTGGAGGCCCTGCCTGCTGGCCAGCGCATCCTGTTCGGGTGCCGAGGTTGAAATCCAGAGGGTTGGAAGCTAGACGGTGGAAAGTGGGGTCTCATCAGCGGTGCCTGCCTGTGGTCACTGGTAAAAGCCGTCGGGACAAAAACCGAGGTGGTTGCATCAAGGTTGACTTTCGGTCCATCGGCCGATCCTTCCATCCTGAATTGTGTAGATTGATGATCGTCTGCCCTGAATTCAAAGCTTGGGCTTTGTGCCGATGTTCTTTGAGATGATTCTTTTCCCATTACAAGTGGAAAGGTAGAGCTTGTATCCGTAGAGGAAGGATCAATCAACTTTTCATCATGTCCAACTTGGTGTTCAGTAACAGTCTTCACAAGTCCTTCTGTTGATTTGTCTGACGGTATCAACATTTTCTCGTAAAGGGTTTCAAGATCATCTGAAGACTTGTTCACCGGAATAGAGGCAGGACCTGAAGCAGCAGAACCTGCAGCGGCAGAACCTGCAGGTGAGCCTTGCAGATCTGCCTCAGAATATCCGAGAACGGCCGAAACATCTCCTTCCCAAAAGGGTTTACTCTCCGTGATCCTTATATCAGTTAGTTGGCTCTGTGCAGTTGTTTGAAAGCTGCTCCTGTCTAATGTGTGTGCCCCAAGCGGACCTGTGTTAGGAGGGATGTTCAAGTTGCGAGGTGAAGAATTAAGGCTATCACGCCCCCAGCCCTCCTCTGCAAAGTTTTCACAGGTCGGTGTCCTCTGTGTCTGTGGCTGAGGGTCATTACCAGCAGCAAACAGTAATTCCTCCTCATAGGCGTCTTCTCCTGACTTTTTCGGAGTGTCTCTCTCTGCTTCCATTCTAGGGATGTATACATCTCGGAATCCTGACAGGCTGTTCATGCCAGCCTCCAAGGAAGTAGTTTGATCCACAAGTTTGAAGAGTGTTTCCAAAGCTGCTTCCACTAAAAAAGAAAGTCAAAGAAAGGGTTCATGTGAATTTTATGTTCATGGAATCATGATAATAAATGTGCTTTAACATCTGATTTATTGAGATTAACCATTGCAGTCCCAAATCCTTCTATACCGTAGGAGGTCCTGTTTTCAGGGCGTCCCTGAAATCGATGCAAATCTTTTACCTCTCTGCGCGCGATGTAAACAGTCCCTAGATACAATTTTTGTGGTTTGACTTGTCAAGCAAAGAGTCTCCTCTCCTTTGACCAAAACTTAGAATTATGTGAGGCTCCACTGGCAAGTTGCACTTGTATTGCAAAAATTTGTGGTATTTTAGGCATTTCTACAAGGTACAAAAATATGTCATACTGTCGGGGCCATAAAAAAAAATTTGCCCGCCGAAAAAGTTTCATCGAACAATTTTTCAATTCACAATTCACGATGATAAAATTATGTGACTTAAAATTCTGCTGAGCATTCCGGGGAAAAAAATACAGAGGCTTAAAGAAGCCATGTGCCTTATATCATTTTCTAATAGTCTGGAGAAATTTTTTTTAAACCCTCATATCATTTATTATTAATAACATTAAAATTTAAACATTGGCTTGGTGATTCAAATATCACTGTTTATTGATATGCTTTATTATAAATGTTAAGAAACATAAAAAGATTCAAAACTTTTTAAAAAAATCAGATTTGAAAGCCAAGACTTATTGACACTTTTTTTAATTATTTTTTTTATTTTTAGTTTTTGCAAATTACCATCGTAATTTTTAAAATTAAATAAAAAATATTTTGAATAAAATGAAGACAACTGCTGGCTATAGAGTCATACACAACGTCTCACAGAACACTTGAAGTCACTGCAGATGTTTCTTCTGGGTATGGCTTCACCAGGACACCATACTTTCTTGTTTGCCTCGAAAACAGGTCAAACTCAAAACACGGGGACGCTTTTGAAGTCATGGAAGATCGGTGCGTGGTGTGAAAGTTTCAATGTCTATCAAGTTTTAATATATTTTTACATACTTCTTATAAACAAAGGAAGGTAATTAGGGCATCAGTTGATATATGGCATCATTATTTTTTTTTCAATTCAAAGAAAAAGGCATAGTACATCGAAAACCGGACACGGGAGGATATAGGCCTAGATCCCATTGCTAAAGTGAAGGATTCAGAAGGACTGGGGCAGGTAGGCCTGAACTCAATGAATTCAGCACTCTTCCTTTCAAACATGATCATGTACCGTACCCGCATCCTTTGCACCGCACATAGTACAACATTACTTGGGAGTCTCCAAGCTTCTATAGAAAATCTGTACTTGAAGGAAGATACATGTAGATAGATACATGTAGATAGGAGTTAAATATTAGTTGTGATAGCCGTAACCCTCGATCCTCCAAATGGTCATCTGTTGTAGCTTAGGGACGCAAACTGCGAGCTACAGTTATCTTAGGTCTATGGAGCGTAATCAAGAGAGACGATTATCTTAGGTCAAAAAAAAGGCATGAACAAGAGCTATGATTATCTTAGGTCTAAGGGACGTGATCAAGAGAGATGAAATATCTTAGGTCTAAGATTAAGCTGGACGTGATGAAGAGAGACGCAACTTAGGTCTAAGACGTGATCTAGAGCTACAATTATGTTGGGTCTACTCTAGTCTTACAGACATGAGAGACGTGATCACGATCTACGATTACCACCATCCTGCTACTACTATGTACTAGTGCAAGTGCTTGCGGAGCTTGCTACATGTACGTAGGTGGGAGGTGGTCTTACTTTTTTTATTTTTAATGAACACCAAAATAAAAACTATTATTATTAAAGAAACAGTTGAAACTTAAGAAGTTATAAACCCATCCCATGATTTATTACCCTTGAATTCACAATCATTCATGATCATGTGAACCACAACAGGATCCAGCTTCCCTTCAAACATATCCTGCAAGTATCGAAGTTCCTGGGTTCGTATCTCCCCTTCGGAGTCCTCGTCTCCTCCATTTCCCTCGAGCCCAGCCCCAGCAATCATGCCGTCTTGTTGGTCCGATTTTCCCACTAAAGATCGGTTGGATTGCTTGCTAATTCGGCTGCCCGCCTCGTCGCGATCACCAGCTTTAGACTTCTTTTTCTTTGGCATTGCCAACGTGTTTATGCTGAGCTGAGTATTCGTTATATCAAAATAATTGCCATTGCCGACGATGGTAATTTCCCTTTTTATCAGAGGAGGTTTACATCATCGCTGACCCTACCGATTGACCTTCGTGTGGAGGATTGATGCCCGATGTTTTGGAAGTGAGACCTCAACGGTTTAAACAAACTAAAACACGTGCGATATAGTCTGGTTCTTTATATAAATTATTGCACATCAAAATAGGCTTAGTGAGTCTGGGTAATTGCCATAACATTGTAAAAATGGAATAATCGGATAATTATTTAAAGTTGTGCTCTTTTTAGTTTTACACATGTTTTCTTCCAATTATGAATAGACAAAAATAGAATGTCATCGAAGAAGAAGTCCACGAGATCGGAGTGGATTGCCTGCCAAACGTGCGACATCCTTATCAGCAGCAGAGACTGGACAAATCACAAGACCCAATGTGCGAAAAATCACCGGACACCGACACGGAGTCCAGTGCCGTCGTCTTCCGTCGATTCTCCCGGCGGAAACTGTGACGAGGCCGGTGGTGGATTCGGGTGCGCGGTGGACTTAGACATATTTCCCAACCATGGGTTCATTCGAAATGGCGTTCTGTACGGAGAAGTATGCTTGCAAATTGAAAAAGGTTTGGCATTTTACATGTTTCACTTGGAAAACAATGTGGGTTTTGAATCAAAATATTTAGTATTTAATTCAATTTTAATTTAAAAAAAAAATGTTGACAACTTTTGAGAAGTAGTAATTTTGTTTATCCTTCTAAAATGATGGTAAAGTCAGTTTTAATAATTTTTTAAACGTTGACATGTTTGTTCAAACAATAGTTTATGCATTGCATCAACAGTTTTCCTATATCTACTTATTACAATAAAATAAGTAAGGATCCATTTATTATTATATGGTTTTGAATGTTTGTTATAGGCCTACATGTTTCATTTTAGAAATATTTGTATACAGAAGGTGTTGATGACTTTGATCTGGGCTTTAATTAATTACATTTTGATTTGACCACAATCATCAGGCAATGAGAAGCTTCCATCATCCTGTCATCCGCTCATGATTCATCTGAATCCAGACACAATGAGGTTGTGTAACCTTTGCATCGGCCGTCCCGTCCTCCTCACCACCTGCAGGTCAAAGGTCAGGCTGATTGGAACTGCTTGGCCAGTAACCAACTTTCCCTCTTCGAGTGTCGGGATCAGCAACCACCTGCAAGAAGTGCATGGGATTGTGGGTAATGAGCTAGTGTGTGTTGAGGCTGTTTGTGGAAGGATGTTGTCTGATGCAGAAGTGAAGCTCTATTCTACGTGAGTTGAGCCTGGTTCGAGTCCAATTGCGAAAATGAAGAAAATTTTCATGTGTCAAAATTTGAAAACACTACATTCTGATTGTTTACATCTCTATGCATTTGCTTGCATGAGAAATAGGAACCATGCTTTCAAATTGTTTACATTTTGAAGCGAAAATTACAGGTGCTAATTATTTTTAAGGAAAAAAAACATATTTCAGAAGATTGTCCCTGATGCACCGTCTTGGCCTCGGTGCTCCTTAAAAAATGTTCACATAAATATTTGACTAGGTATTAATATAGCTTACTCAAAGTAACCTTACCCCTACTACTAGAATGACATTCCAAGCCAACGCATATTGAAAGCCTGAAGGGTGGAGCTTAATTTTATCCCTCATTGTGCCCCAAATAAGATGAGTCCTAGTATGTATTTGTATAAAAATGTCTCTATGTTTCCAGAGTTTTGGTCAATCTTTACAGATATGAAAAAATTTCCTATTGTTGTGATATAAAGTTTAACATTAAATTGTATGTTTCTATTTTATTTGCCTGTCTTTTGTAGGAATGACGGAAAATGTCTTCAAAGTGCAGAGTTCAAGCAATATTTTCAAAGAGCAGTTGATGGGAGGTGCGTTCTTGTCGGCTCTTTGTTGAGTGTCAACTTCTATGGCAAGCCAGTCGTGACACAAATCCTTCAAATAACCCTGACCGATGGAACAGTCATTAATATTGACCAATCGCCATACAGGACACAGCCTCGGCTTAGTGACCAATCAGTGCTAAGGACTGTAGATCCGGAGTCAAATTCAAGCGTTATTTTACCTCAAAATGTCGGATGTAGTTTTCTGGATGATGTTGATCATGGTTGGAGTCCGAGTCCGAATCGCAGAACCAATTCTCGACGCTCACCGTCTGAAAATGCAAAAGGAGGAAGTAAAACCCCCAATCGTTTGAACACTTCAAGTATTGTCAATTTGTCATACTCTCCTGTAATATCAACCTCTACTCCAAAGAAAACCAACTCCTCGAACTCTGGGACAGACTCTGTCCAAGGCCTGTCACAATCCCTTCAAGAATTACATCTTGGTAAATCTTCCAACTCGCCACTGAAACGATCCGGCACAAAACATCCAGACCTTGTCTTTAGTAACATAAGTATGAAGACGTCATTAGTTTTTGTCACCAAAGTTGACGATGCGTCGGATTCGAAGGACGAGGAGGCTAGGCAAGAATTAGTGACCTATGATAAGATCGGAGGTTTGTCAAGACAGCTGAAGTCCATTCGGGAGACTTTAGAGTTACCACTTAAGAATCCAGAGTTCTTCAAATCTTTAGGTTAGTTGATCTTCAACAATTGGTTCAAGAATACAACAAAAGCAATCCCTTGAACTGCCTCTAGATACCGGCAATCTCGGTGCTCTAGTTGGTAAGACATCTGCTCTAGAATGGCAAAGGTCGTGGGTTCGAATCCCACCCAAGTAACATGCCTGTGGATTTTGTTCACAATACTCGGGAAAGTACTGTGTATACAGTGCTTTACACACATCGGCATAAGGGTAAAACCAAATATAATATTAGGCCTGTAAGATTTGAAACTTTGCATGGTGGGAATACGATATGGAAAGGTTTGCGGTGACACCATGTACATGTAATAATCTCTCTATGTGAGTTGGGGGTGGTTCTGAAAAGAACCGTTGGTTTCAACTCGACGTTTCGATCAGTATGCTCTGATCGTCTTCTGGAGAAAAAAAGAAGACGATCAGAGCATACTGATCGAAACGTCGAGTTGAAACCAACGGTTCTTTTCAGAACCACCCCCAACTCACATAGAGAGATTATTACATGTACATGGTGTCACCGCAAACCTTTCCATATAATATTAGGCCTATTGATCCCCGATGCAAATTTAACAACTATTTAAAAGCAATCCTGTTTCTAAGTGTGACGTAATTCCACTTTAAGCCACGCCCACTTCGACCAAATTGGCTCCAATGATTACCAGAAGCCCATAGAATTTGCATTGAACTAGTTTTTCATTGACGATTTATACAAGAAATAGTGATAATTTGACTTGGCTTCTACAGTCATTCTTCAAAGAGTGTAAGGTCTTCTCGCAATTAAAGTTGCTGTCATGAGAAATGCTTTTGAATGTCTAATGGGTGAGTTTTGGTAAAATTACACACAAAAGTATGGCAGCTTTGGGAGCTTTGAGTAATGAAAACTTTGAGCTTGCAACAAAAATGCATGATTGCATGTGTGTGGGGCAATGACTTCCCAAAAGGATAGAGCAATTAAAGGCATTAAAACATTTTTTTTATATTTGTCTACGATGCTCTTTGGAGTATACTTGGATTTGGTGATATAAGCTTTTTAGTTATTACTGTAATCAGGTATGATATTCTTCCTACTTTAATCTGATTTTCGATTATTTATTTATTTATTTTTTATTATGTTTTTTTTTGGCACTCAACAAAACTGATATTAAATGGCCTGGAAAGTCTATAAAAACATAAACCATATAGAGTAGGTCAGCCATTATACTAAACAAAAAATTCCATCATTTTTACACAAGCCATATATGCCTGTATAAGTGTAAACTCCCTCAAGTTCATTTTTATGATCATATTATTAATATTTGAATATCTGGAATAGGAAAAAAATCACAACAGTACCCCCCAAAAAACCCACCAAAACAACAACAACAAAAAGGATTCCAGAACTGAAAAAAAAACTTGTGTAATTGAGCTGATTGTCTTATAGAAAGATTTGCAGTTTGATTAACCCTTGTATTCTTGTTCATTCTTGTAGGTGTTCCCCCACCCAGGGGAGTTCTAATGTATGGTCCTCCTGGGGTGGGGAAGACAATGATTGCCAGGGCGGTGGCTAATGAAGTAGGAGCACACGTCACTATCATCAACGGACCAGAGGTCATGAGCAAGTAAGGCATCCTTCTGTCCTCTAAAGATAAAACAATGATGATTTTGATTTGTAATAACACCACTAACGTAATGTGTGTATTTTTTTTTCATAAGGCAGAGCTGCCAATTCTACCTGATTCTACAGAAAGTTCCCTGAAAATAAACCAACCTTTCCATGTTCTGATCAACAGAGTTGACAATCTCCACTGATTATGGAAACTTTGTTCCCTATTATGCTGAATGTAGTTTTAAATATCTCCCTGATTGTTGTACAAAATCTCCCTGATTGCAAGATGCAAATGTTGGCAGCTCTGATAAGGGTTGCCTGATTAGAATGCCATTGGTTGGCTAGTGCGTAAAGCGCTCGACTCTCACCACTGTGGCCCTGGTTCGATTCCCGGCTAGGGCTGTATGTGAGTAGAGTTGTGCATTGGTTCTCTCCTGTGCCACAAGGGTTTATTCTCTGGGCCCTCCGGTTTTCCTCCCTCTGGAAAAATCAAACACTTTCGATCTCTGGCTGTGCTCTGTGATCATTATGGCTCAATATAGCTGGCTGCCAAAGGTGCCCTTGCATGCCTGCGGCTCGATCACATTGTAGCTGCGTCCTTAGCAATTCAGTTTCTCAGCTGCGAGTAAAGGATAATTTGCCTCCCAAATTACAGTATTATATAATTATTAATCCTAACCATCCCAAACCCTTCAAAATCCAACTGCATTTTTTTGCTGGTAAGCATAATTTTATTGTGCTTTGCTACTTTTTGTGGTTAAACAGCTCTATGAAATTGGACCAAGACCTCATGTTATTGTGCATTTCAACATACTAATTTGTTCATTCCCTCCTGCCCTCTCCGGTAATCATCAATTGTTGGAAGTGTTGCAGCACCAGCAAAAACTAAGGAGTTGTGTTCCTTGTAGTTCCGTTATTTATACCCCTTTGGTAAAAGCAGGGGACTGATGATTTTTATCTTCTCTCCAGATACTATGGCGAGTCTGAAGCCAGACTTCGCAACATCTTCCAAGAGGCAGCGGAGAGCGCCCCCAGTCTAATCTTCATTGACGAGCTGGATGCCCTGTGTCCCCACCGGGAGAAAGTCCAGAGCGACTTGGAGAAAAGGATCGTTGCCACTCTGCTGACTCTAATGGATGGTGTTGACTCGGTGAGGCTTGAAACTGAAAGTACAATCACTGCTTTGATGTCTGTCTAAACATTTGGTTCCTTTATTATTTGTATTTTACCCGCACACCAATGTGTGTAAAGCACTGTATACTCAGTTTACTTTTGTAGTCCCTGACCCGCATGATTTGTCGTTGTTTTGCCCGTGTTTGGTTCCCCACTTGTTTGTTGGTTTTGTTCCCCTCCTGCACACTCCACCCTCACTCGCTCAATCCGTTTTGGTCTCTAGATGTCTTTTTTCTTTGCCTTTATATTTGTTTCTATTATTTACTTACTTTTTTTCTCCTAATATTGATTACTTGTAATTATTTATCTAGGGTTTACTTACTTGTGTTTATGTTTATTGTTGTTTACATTTTTGTTTTTGTTTGGTTTACTTCTTTATTCATCTTCATGTACTTGTTTCTTTGCAATTTTTTTATGGTTTGTCTTGGTCAAATAAATAATAATAATAAACTTTCCCAAGTCCTGTACAAAAACAAGCCACAGTCATATTACTCTGGTGGGATTCAAACCCACGTCCTTTGCCATTCTAAGGCAGTTGTCTTACCACTAGACCGCCGAGATTGCCCTGTAGCTAAAGGCAGTTTGAAACCTATATTTGATCAGGGGGTACCGCAACAATTTAATAGATGATAAATTTGCATCGCGAATAAAGAATAATATTTGGTTTTACCCATAAACTGATGTGTGTAAAGCACTGTATACTCAGTACTTTCCCGAGTCCTGTAAAAAAACTTTATCCTTTTTCAAGGTATCAGTGGTTGCAGAATTTGGTGAAAAGCGGCCAGAGTTTCTGTAAACTAAAAAACAGGGTGACCAACTTTCTCACTGAAAGTTATTTTATTAAGTAATAAACTTTTAATTAAATTTTGGGGTGAACAAAGAAAAATTGACTAGAACAGGATTTGAACCGGGGACCTCCAGATTAACGTGCAGGCGCTCTACCAACTGAGCTATCTATCCCTTATGTTGGCGGTCTCCCTATTTTGTCAATATCTTGGGGGGGGTGCCAGTCAGAAACAATTTACCATTACCTTAAACTGCCATATAACCAGGGATCACACCGAAGTATACGATACAACCTGGGAAACAGTAATGCATGGATCATCTAAAGGGGATGTGGGAAAGTTATTTTTGCACAAATTAATGATAAAGAAGGGCTGCCAAATTCAAACAGGGGGGGGGACACCAGAAGACACCCAGATTTCACCACAGCCTTAATGTTTCACACCCTGTTGTCAGACCACTTGACCACTCTTGCCAAATGGCCGCAGTGACCCATGATAATTTTTACTTTACTGTGTGATACTCTGATACCCATAGACGGTAACGAGGGGTCACCTGATGGTGCTTGGAGCAACCAATCGACCCGATGCTATCGACCCTGCTTTGAGGCGACCCGGACGGTTTGACAGAGAGATTGAAATTGGAGTTCCAAATGCCGTGGAGAGGGCTGATGTAAGTCTTAACGTTAGAGTATACAAATATTGACTGCTTCAAGTGCTATGGTTAAAACTACGACTTCTGAGGTGACGCCCAGAGCGTTCTATTTTCCGGAGACAAAGCCCAGTGAAAATAGAATGGTCTGGGAATAATCGACAGAGTTTGCCCTAAACTTTGCCAGTGACTAGCCAGCAGAACCAGTTAGCTTGTCATTTCACTGGTTCGTAAGGTTTGTCACTTGTCCATATTTCATATTAACTAGGGATGCTTTTCAACACTGAACTGAGCCAGCCGGACCACTTGGAGTGAATTTTGACTGGTCCTCGGGTGTTTTAACTGGCATTTGGCCAGCGGACCACTGTTAAGGGAGAAAGCTGACCGAGGTAGTCATAGTTTTAACCATAAGACAAGTAAAAACAGTCAATATTTGTTTGATAACACCCCATATGATACACTAACGTACACATCTGGGTACCAAGAAGGGGCCGTTGCTACGGGTATAGCACACTGGTTGCTATGGGTATAGTACATTGGTTTCTATGGGTATAGTGCATCATGCTTTTTTTGACAGATGAAATAGGAGGAACTTTTGTTGTGAGGAGCTCTGTATCCTCCGTTTTCTGTTGGATGAAGTTTTTTCTCCTGACCTTATGTTTGAGATGTTTGTGCCATTGTATTCTACCCAAGTTTGGTTTAATAATAGCAGGCATCTTTTGGGCGCTTTGAAACATTTTATCAAAGCGCCTCACACTATTACTACCCCTGTTCTGAAACCATTTTAAGTCTTTCGGAGTATGCAGCACAGGCAGCCACATGTGGGCATGGGTTGCTAATCATTCACAAGAACAATCTTTACCCTCGCTGGTAGCCACTTACTCTTGAGTGATGAGAAGCAATTATAGTTAGGTGTCTTGCCCAAGAACACAAGTGTCACAACTGTCATGTTTTTTCTAATGAAAGTATTCGCCCTTTGCAGGGATCCGCCATGTGTGTGTAGAGCCTCGACTTTATGCTTCATTTGTATTGTATTTATGTATCTGTTTGGATGAAAGTGTCATTACATTACTGTGACAATACAGAGTTATATAATGCTTCTATTCACTGCTGTCCCCAAGTCGAGGCTCTACACGCAAATGGCTGACCGTGCAAAGGGCGAATAGAATACAACAATGCAAAATATTGCTGTGCCTGGCACTTTCCTCAAACAAACAAAAGTTGCATGCCGGTGTTTTTGTTTGTTTTTACTCCAGATTTTAACAAAATGTCTTCAGCGTGTACCACATACCCTGACAGAGAGGGATATAGTTACAGTGGCAGACACGGCTCATGGCTACGTAGGGGCTGACTTGGCTGCAGTTTGCAAAGAAGGTAATGAACGCTTGCGCTTAAGCAAATTTTTCTGCTATAGTTAGCACAAAAATTTGCTTACTGTTAAGCAGCGATATGAATTTGAAATTGGCCCCTGGTGTTTTTACAATGCTAGTTCATCCCGGCTACACTGAGTACAGAAATATTTGTTGGGAACTTTGGATTCCAACTATTTTACCTTAACATGTGAAGGAAATGAAATCTCGTTCTTTAATTTTAGAACATGCGCAAAACTTGCACAGTCTATGTCTATGATGGCCATTCTTTTATTCACTTTCAGCTGCAATCCGTTGTTTTGAGAGACAGAAGGGAAGTCTTATTGATGCCGAGTTGAAGGACAACATCTCTGTGTCTCCTCAAGACGTCGTGCTAGCTCTAAAGGGAGTCAAACCCAGCGCTATGAGGGAGGTGGAGATCAGAGTACCTAAGGTTAATATTGTCATGTTTTGACCGACTAGTGAAAATGGTCCTGCTTGAATTGAAGAGGGGCCTCAAGGTCCAATTAAGCTTTGTGATCCACCCATTTTCCAATAGAAAGAGTCCTCATGAAAGTTGAGAAAACAAATTACAAGTCTCTAACCGCGCGTTAAAATGGTGTAAAATGTCATTTTATTGTATACTCTTTCAGAGCGAAATTTGAAAACATGTCGTCATCGGACAGCAAAAACAAATGGGTCTGTACATTCCAAAGAGGAATTTTTGTGCCAGTCAAAAGGTCAAATTCAATTCCATTTTGATCGAATACTATCAACATTCAGGAATGAACAGAAAATTTTCTGCACAAAAGCATACAGACCATTTATATGAAATGTGATATCATGGAACGTTCTTGGATTTTGTCAAAAAATTCACATGAAGGGTATCAAACACAGTGGCATTTTTACACCATTTTAACATGAGGTTAGAGACTTGTAATTTTGTTCCCATTTTCATAAGGACTCTATCTAAAAGAAATTGCGTGCATCACAAAACTGAATTTAACCTTGGAGTCCCTCTTTAAGGGCAAAAACTGTTCTTGTTTCTTGAATTGTTGTTTTGCCATATTCCATCTTGATACATCCAAGAAGATAAACCGCACTTACCTGATCAGTCTTTCTTGACCTCCAGGTATACTGGTCAGACATCGGTGGTCAAGCCAGCATCAAGCAGAAGCTCAAGCAGGCCGTAGAGTGGCCGATCAAACACCCAGAAGCATTCCAGAGGATGGGTATCACGCCCCCACGGGGCATCTTGATGTACGGACCTCCAGGATGCTCCAAGACACTCATAGCCAAGGCACTGGCTACAGAGAGTGGACTCAACTTCATTGCCGTCAAGGTGAGGGCAACCATTATAATAATACTGGATTTTTACACAGTGCACATATCATGGTAGCTAGTTGTTGTTCCAGACCTTCGTGTGTTTTTTCCTCCCCACAAAAAATAATTTACACGCCTGCCCTCAATGCAAACACGATTCTACAATGTACTGTTTCTCCAATGGGAATCGATTCGTCCGGACTTGAATGTGACTTTAATTCGACATTGTAGTATCTCTAATATGTATCAATCCCATTAAACTTCTATTCGATTCTTGTTGACACAGTACCGTCATCACACATAGTGCTATCATCGTGTAAATTGCGCCCTCTGTTGTTTGAATATTTTTTAAAGTGCAAAAGTGCATGTGAATCAAACGCAGATGAGATAGTAACGTCTTGGAACCAAGACTACCTAGTAGCTAGATCAGCGTTCTCCCTCAACAGTGGTCCGCTGGCCAAATGCCAATTAAAGCACCTGGGGACCAGTCAAATTTTACTCCAAGTGGTCCGGCTGGCTACTTCAATGTTGAAAAGCATACCTATTTAATATCAATCATGGACAAGTGCAAAAGCTGACGGACTAGTGAAATGAAAATCTAACTGGTCTTGCTGGCCGTCAGTGAAAAAGTTAAGGACAAACCATGTACATCGAGGCGCTTTACAACATTATTATCCCTGTTCATCAGGCATACTTTTAGACCATTCCTCTAACTTTCTCAACTGACTTGGGAGCATACCACCCCTATGGTTTCATTATAGAGCTGCTTAAGCACATTCAGGTTGCTTAGCATTCTAAATTTTGCTTGTGACATACAGGTTACCAGCCGAAACCTTGCTTGATGGATACTGTTTGTGGTGACTGGTTCCCTTCTAATTCTTACTTAGCAGAGAAATTTGCTAAGCACTATATTCTAATTTATAACCCTAAAGCAGTGTCCCCGGGAAATTGAATCAGCCAAATTTTCTGACTTTGTATTGACAGGGCCGATTAGATTGGCCCTATTTACATAAATAACAAATTTGTATTGGTTACAACACGACATTTGACCTTTAATGACCTTTGTGAAAGTTCAAAGTTGTGACCAAAATAAAGTATTTTTTTTACTGATTTTGGGTTGAGCGAAGAAAATTTGACTAGAGTGGGACTTGAACCTGTGACCTCCGGACTAAAGTGCTGGCACTCTACCAACTGAGCTATCTAGTTCTAATGTTAGCGGTCTCCCTATTTTGTCCAAATAAAGTATGTAGGAAGTTATCTGTGAGCTTGTGTATGCCTTGACTGCTGTTGGTGTTTCTAGAATTTGTATTTGCATTTTCAAAACAAAGTTAGTAAATTACAGCTTAAAATAGATGGCATTACACATTAAAGCAGGTGCACTGTTAGGGTCAAACAGCTTTATAAAATCAGCAAAGATTTATAGGAAATTTTTGGCAAAATAAATAGATCGAAGGGACATTTTCTATGCAGAGTTACATTGATTACTTTTAGAACTATTTAAATAGTATACAAATATTGACTGCTTTGTTTATAACTTTGACTTAAAAGGTGATCTCGGCCTTACCTTGGGGAAAATAGAACACTCCGGGGATCACCGAGGGAGTTGTAGTTTTAAAAGCAGTCAATATTTGTTTTATAATGACCCATAGGATACACTAAAATAGATAGTGTACCAAGCAGCTGCCATTGCTACAGGTATAGTACACTGGTTGCTATGAGTATAGTATATTGGTCGCTAAGGGCATAGTTTATCGTGTTCGTGCGACTTTCTAGTAAGAATATCATTTGATGCAACCTTAACCAATCACTCTGCAGAATCTATGTATTGGGTGTTATAACAGCTTTTCTGTAATGCTACCATTTGGAATTTCCTTTTATTTGACCTATTCTGACCTCATATTTGACCTACTCTGACCTCATATTTGACCTCTCTAACCTCCTTTTCAAATCAGGGTCCTGAACTTTTCAATAAGTGGGTTGGTGAATCGGAGAGAGCCGTTCGTGAAGTATTCCGTAAGGCCAGATTGGCATCTCCATCGATTATCTTCTTCGATGAAATTGACGCTCTGGCTGTTGAAAGGGGCAGGTAGGTGTAATCTCATTACCAATCCAAATATTTAAATTTGCATCATTCAAAATTGTAAAATTTTACCTAAAAAAGGGTAACTTAGGTTAGGGGCCATTTAGAACAATTAATGTTATAAAATGTTGACTTCTATGAAGTTGTGGGTGGGTGGGTTCAAGGAGATAAAAGAAAATTTAAATTTAATTTTCAATTTTAAAAAGTGTGGGGGGGAATAAAATTTATATACCCAATGGACTACTTTGGATCGTCTCGGTGGTCTAGTTGGTAAGACATCTGCTCTAGGATGGCAAAGGTCGTGGGTTCGAATCCCACCTGAGTAATATGCCTGTGATTTTTTTCACAGGACTCGGGGAAAGTACTGAGTATACAGTGCGTTACACACATCAGTGTACGGGTAAAACCAAATATAATATTCTTTATCCCCGATGCAAATTGAACATCTATTAAACAAAAGTTCATGTTGGATTATAGTAATTGAAAACTGTAGCTAGAAGCCAGGAAAAGCCAATAAATTGTTCTGAGCTTGGAGAGCAGTGATCTAAAATGTCTGCATCATTGAGGTATCACTTAGTCCTTGAACAGTCAGTCAGTATTTTTAAAATGAAAATTGGGATGGATGGGTCCAAAACCTTCCTTTTTTTTATGTCAAAATTTTTGTCATAAATAAATAAATTAAGTGTCATATTTATCAATAGTTAGAACAAATTGTTTGTTTTGGGTGTCCTTTATCAGCTCATCTGGAAGGAATAGCGTTGCTGACAGGGTGCTGGGTCAGCTTCTGACTGAGATTGATGGCGTTGAGAAACTACAAGATGTGACCATCGTAGCTGCAACTAACAGACCTGATATGATTGACAAGGTAGGGTACCGGACTCGCTTGTTAGATTCACATTGACAAGAGCCCTAGTTCATGTCATAGCGTGTCATGGCCGAGTGGTCATTTTCAGGGCCCAGTTGTACGGCTCTGCTTACCGCGCAATTTTGGGCAGTTGGGTTGGTGTAGTGGTATCTCCTCTCGCCTTCCACCTCTAGGAACCCGGTTCAAATCCCTTCGGGGGGACTATGTGGATTGGGTTTTCAGTCCCTACCTGACTGCGTGGGTTTTCTCTTGAGTATTTCTCTGGGGTTTTCCTCCCACATCTAAAACTGAATATTCCTTCTTTGTATTCTCTCCATTGGGTTCTTGGCTAGTACAGTGATTGAGTCCACTTTTCTGAGAGTCCTTGGCTTCACAACCAGAATTAATAAATGAAATGAAATGAAATTCTGCGCTTATAGCCCATGTAGTTCAAGTTTGGAGCATTTGAGCTATCGCTTCCAAGTGGTTTGAATGTGGGTTTTTATCAGTTGCAAAACTATCGGGTTCAAAACTCAGTTTGAGTCAAACAAATATTTTAGTATTTGAGTCATCACTTCTGAGTTTGAGTTTAAGATGCATTTATAGATGCAAAATCTTGTTCAGAGATAATGGAAAGTTAGAGGTAATGGAAGCAGACAAAATATAATGTGCAATCTGGGTAGTCATTACACAAGTAAAATAAAAATATTATATTTGGTTTTTACCCGTACACCGATGTGTGTAAAGCACTGTATACTCAGTACTTTCCCCGAGTATACAGTGCTTTACACACATTGGTGTACGGGTAAAAACCAAATATAATATTCTTTATCCCCGATGCAAATTTTAACATCTATTAAAATAAAAATGTTCATTTTAGGCGACGCAGCATTTACACACTTACCATAATTTTGTACGTGTCTACCAAAATTTCTCAAAACCTCCTTGGACCTTCAAATACTCTTCAAAGAAGTAAAAGCAGTCACCAAAGGGAGAAAGAAATAGTCCACATTGTGTCCAAACCAGTAGTTGAGTCTTTCTGGTGATGCATAGGGTCTGTAAACCTGAATTGTAATGTTCTTGGAAGCAAGCTTTTTTTAAGGAATTTTCACGTTCATCAAATCTCATCCCTTTGGGGGATTGTGCCCCAGGTATGATGCAACCGGGGTAACGGCAGTAGCGGGGGTCACACAATGGGACACAGGCTGTTTATGTGGTTGTACATTGTACACAGAATAAATATGTAGAGAAACTGACTTGGGACCTAATTTCATGGCACTGCTAACCACAGAATTCTGTGCTTACCGTACCTGTAAAGCGTGTGATTCAGGCTGTAAGCGCAGATTTCCGTGTTAAGCGGGGCCGAGAAATTGGGCTCTGGTCAAAGTGAGCAAAGAGAAATTGATGGCTGATACTGGACTCAAACCCGCAATCTTTTGAATGCAGTACAAGTGCTCTACCAACCCATTAACCAGGTCTTATATACCTCAAAGTGCAATCAAAACAAGTTCATTTATCACAATTCAGTTAAGTTCAGTGCAACTAAACACCTTTTTTTAAAGCGGACAGCTATTGAGTTCGAACCATAGAGTTATATAATGAAACTAGAGGGAGCACTCGTTATTACACATACATAACTGCGCTGTCCCACCATGGGTTCGAATCCCAAGGGGTAAATTACATACAGATGTCCACTTACATAATACTGGTTGTGTGAACTGGTGCGTGACCTGTGTTGTATTATGGGTCAGCAACATTTTCTCAATGGCCAAAAATGCTTCTTGGCGGGCCGTGTCACATGGTTTTGTACGCCCTCTAGTTCTAATGTAATTCTGAACAGGGTCCAATTTTACAGCGCCACTTACCACAGAATTCTGCGCTTATTTGTGAGAAGCAATGCTGTGATTTATCATTGGGCTCAGATGTTCAATTTTCACACAAGGAATGTAAGCTCAAATGGTCTCTCTTGGTCTCATAGTGACTCAAAGCCATAAGGAACTTGTTAAAAATCTCAGCATAATCATTAAAAAACAAAACGAGCCCTAAAAGTCGCATTTCTTTTAACGCTAAGAAACGTCACCATTCATCACAGCACTTTTATATTTCCCCATCCACTCTGGCCCAAAGTTAAACTGGACTGACAAAAAAATTCCCTCCTTTTGTTTTCCTAATTCACTTCCACCGAAAACAAACAAAGTAAGGACGTACCCCCTCATAACAACCTTTGGAGTCACATGGGGTCATGAGTGCCTATAGGCAGTCTTATCCTCCCAAGACCGTCTTGAGTCTTTGGGTGGTCCTCTCCAGAGTCCCACCACAGAGGGACACTTCCTACCCTCCTGTCAAACACGTCTTCCCCCTGCTGTAGTCTTGCTCTCAAGACCTTTGCGTCCATCTTTTGTGCAAGTTTAATACATTCAGGCAACAGAGGGCGCTGTATTACATAGGAGTTCATTGACTTCATCAGGGTTTAAGTACAAAAAAGTGCACCATCTCTCTTTAGTTTTTGATCAGTCCGCATCATTAGCATCAGATAGATAATGTCTGGAACCAAGACTAGTCCAATTGTGACCTTATTCTTTATAACTATGAGGGATTTTCCGTCCTCCATGTTATAATTACTTCATAGTTCAGATCATCTGGTACTCTGTTGTTCTATTATTTTTGTTCCTCTCATATGTAAAATGTACCTATACTTTGATTATTTGGGGGTCAAATAAATTATAGCCAGAAAGGAAGGAGCAAAGATCTACTGGCAATTAAAGATTTCCCCCCTAAAAAAAACACCTCCTCTTGTAAAAAATTTGTTTTCCGGTGAAGGATGGAATTTATAAAGAGAAGAGTATGGAGTATTCTTCAGGGATTGTTTTGTTTATCCATCTCAACTTTTCTGAGCTGACTTTGTGGGTGGAGGGGAAAATATATCGCCGTGGTAGCGAGGGGCTCTCTGTCAGTGAGTGAATCCCATAGGGGGAAAATTTCCAGCGTGGGAGGGAGACCGGGTGCTGTCATTCTGTCTCTCTTGCTATTTAGTTTTCTGTTTATTTTTATTTAACCCTCTTCCCCCCAAATGTTGCACATTAATCTGATTTTTTTTTTCTTTTTTTAAATTTGTTTTACAGTGATATGTTAAAATCTATTTCAGAATTTTGTTGTGTTATTTTTTTTGGAGAATGTTTGAAATCTTAAGTGTTTCATTTAAGACATTGGCCCAAATTTCATATAAAGCTGTTATGCAGAAAATACTTCTTAGCAAATTTCTTTGCTAAGCATAAATTTAGTGGGGCACCAGTCACAACAATGTAAACTTTATGGAATTTTGGCTGGTATCCTGTGTCTGCTAAGCGTTATTTTTCTGTGCTTAGACATTTTTGGTGCTTAACAGCTCGATGCAATTGGGCCATGATTGTAAAAGGATTGGTAACCATGAGACGTAAAAAAAAGGCTAATTTCACACAAATTTGCTAAGCACACAACAAACTTGCTTAGCAGAAAAAGGTTACCAACCAACATACCATGTAATGTAAGTTACTGGTGACTGGTAACCTGCCTAATTTTGCTTAGGAAATTACTCTGCTTAAAAGCTTTATGAAAATGGGCCCAGATTGTTGATTTTTGAATAGCTTATGTTGGATTAAGTTTGTATTCTACTGCATTGAATTGTTATGAGCTTACAAAATGCTGTGTCTTTAAGTAAATTGTATGTGATTTGATTCTTTTTTTTCTCTTTCCTGTCATAAATCATAATTCTACCAAAGCTATAACAAAACGATAAGAAAGTCACGTCAAATTTGGTGGTAATGTTATTTGTGAAAGAAAAAACAAACGGTTTATGTTTTATTAGGAATTTGTTGCACATTCACAAGCCTGGAATTTCACTCTTGAGAGGGCAAGGCCATTTTTATTTTGCAAAGGGCACTTTCATTGGAAAATCTTAAAGTCTATGGGAAACTTTTGAAGGGGCAACAGGGGCAACAGAGGCCATGGCCTCCGTGGCCATAGTGTAATTCTAGGCATGCATAAAAAAAAGCATATTTTGATTGTGGCAATCAAAATAAGCGTAGTCGTCAAATGCTATTTTCTTGTCTTTAACAGTATTTCAGATCAATACATTTCTCTTAATCAGTTGTTTTTGTTGTTGTTATAATTACAAATCCTGTGCTTTGTCTTAACAGGCGTTACTCCGACCGGGACGTCTGGATCGCATTCTCTACATTTCTCTTCCAGATGCTCAGACTAGAGAGGATATTTTCCGTATTCAGTTCCGAGGTATGCCCATCGCTCCCGATGTGGATGTGAACCTCCTGGTTGAGGAAACGGAAAGTTATTCTGGGGCTGAGGTGAGATTCCACTTAGTTTCTTACCAGTTTTGTAAACTTCCTCAGTTTTATTTCCTCTTGTACCAAAGAGACCCCTTAAATATGATGAGGTCTCTTTCTTTTTTGATTTGTTGGTTTATTTGGATTTCGTTTACAAAGATCAGTACCCAGATCTCAGTCAACAGGTCAAAGTTCACTAACGTACGCGCGCATTATGTCCAAGCTTTATGTTTACTCGCGTGTACTGACTGTACTATCGCAGTCTGGCACGCTAGTGGTAGAATGTTTGTCCGAGATCCAGGTATTTTGAGCAAAAGTGACATCATTCGTGCGGAGCGTTATTGCATTCCCATGTGTCGGATTACACTAAATTAAAAAGTATTCAAATCTATTACATAACATTTTAACTGACTCTTGCTACCGGGCAAGCTTGATGGTCTAGTGCAAAGACATCTGCTCTAGACTGGTGAAGGTTGTGGGTTACAATCCCACCCGAGAAATTGTTTTTTTCACAGGCTCGGGGGAAAGTACCGATTATACAGCGCTTAAGTCATATTGGTGTATTTCAGGCATGTGATTTCTCAGGATTTTTCCTGAGTTCAGGAATTTCTCAAACCTTGAACATTCTTGAAAGAAGTAAAGCATCACCAAAGGTAGAAAGAAATAGTCCACATTGTGTCCAAACCTGTAGTTTTGTCTTTCTGGTGATGCACAGAGTCTGTAAACCTCCTGAATTGTAAACATCTGGGAGGTTCTGGGTCAAAAAAAAAGGCGGAACCCAGGTCCGCAAGCTTTTTTTCAGGAATTTTCAAATTTGTCAAATCCCTGGTATTTACATGTAATCAGCAAATTTTACATCTGTAAATATTCAACTCTACTTTTGAAAAAAATAGTGACTTTGCTTTTGTGAGAGCTTGGAGAAAAGATATGGCAATTTCAAACAGGCTTTGTGGTTGGAATGCCAACGTGTCCCTCCATTACTCAGCGAAAATAAGACTGAAGGCTCTTGTCTGAATCAGACAGTGTCATTCCTCATCACCTGGTGAAGCTGTACCGACTAACAGCATCTTCCTCTGTCAAGACGTAAACAATGGGCTGCTAATCAAGACTGGAAATTCCTCTTTAAGATGCACACTTTCCTTCCCCCCCTTGTGGTTTTCCTTCCAGGTGGTGGCGGTTTGCCGCGAGGCCGGCCTCTCAGCCATGCAGGAGGATATCGACATAGACTGCATTCACCCCCGACATTTCCTGGGGGCTCTTCAGACCGTTGAGCCACGTACTTCTCATCAGCTCATACAATTCTACGAGGAGTATCAACATAAAAGTGGACTTCATAGTATATGAAGAAGAAAAACTTGCTGATCTGCAGCAAATAATTCATTCAATAGTTTTAACTTTTTTGGAATTGCTTCTTAATAGTCATGCTTAAAAAATCATGAGTTTTTAACATTATTACTGGGAGGTGCCTATGTAACCAAAGACAGCATAATTAGGGATTAAAAAAGTTTCAGACCTTATCAGAATTTAGACTTTTTAAAATCTGCCTGGTATAAACAGAAAAATGCTGTATGTTTCTCCAAATTAAATAAGTCTCTTTGATCTACTTCTCTAGCACTGAGGGCGCTGTTCCCAAAAGCTCCTTGGAAGCTATAACTCCAGGGTTATCAAAAGGTGGAAATGTCATCATTTCAATGTACCTCCTAAGATGTGGATCCAAGTTTCAAACTTGTTTTTGTCAGAAATGACTCTCAACTCTAAACAATGGAAAAATTAAATTATGATACTATCTGTATTTCTTTATTGTCTTCTTTAAGAAAGCAAAGTTGATGTGATGTTCTCATTTGGATGCTTTGCTGACTATATAATTCAGATACAGATTCAGATCTGTGGGAGTCAAGTTACCAGTCAGATGTCAGTCAGTGCTAGCAAGGCATTATACTTCAATCATTTTTTGTCTTGAACAATATTATATTTTGAGAAACATAGAAGTGGACTACATTATTATATGAACGAAAAAATTCCTGTCACATTTTATTTTGTCCATTAAAAATAATAATTTCATTCAAAAATTATCTTGAGAAATCTTGACAATTTTATTGCATGCCATTATCACCAGGTGGTGCCAGTTCTTGTTAACAAGAACAAAATAAAAGTGAAATGGAGACAATTTGTTTGTAAACAATAATTTATGAGGCTGTGAAGTTTTCAGTCAGATTAATACACTAACTATCTGTAATTAGTTGCATTCTACATTTATTATTGATTTGAAACAATTTTTATATGGGAAAAAAATGACAACTATTTCCAGAAGTTCAGATATCTACAGAAATTCTTCATAGGTTTCTCAACAAAATACAACACTTCAAACCTAATTGATATATTCTTCCTACTTTCGGCTGATTTACAATTTTTTGCCCTTGCAAAATCAGAAAGTTGTGATTAAATTGCCTGAAAAGTCTATTTTAATAAGCCTACACAATATGTAGGTCAGCCAGTGTACCCAATAAAATGTTGCAACTTTTTTCCCCTAGGACCAACTATCTTACCTGCACTTATTGAGTTACAGCGCCCTCTCTTGTTGTATTCGTACAATAAAGTGCTCAGCGCACCAACTCACACAAGCAAAAATATTACACCAGCGATGACCAGCACTCATTATGTTTAATGAACCAAAAGGAAATCAAAATAATAAAATAAAGACATCCTTAATTTATGGTCGACTGTGACTATCAAACCTCACGTCTGGTGTAGACCTGTTTCTTATAATAACCTTTTACGAACAAGTTTGTGTGTCTGCCTGAGTGTCTGCCCGCCTTTCTAATGTTACTGTTCTTTTATAATGGATTTGCTAATAACAGCAGTTTATTGCGAGCACAGAGCAAGGACAATCCATAGCGACGGCACATCATTCTTTTGGACAGGAAATGCATTGGTCTAATTATAAAAAAATCGTCCAGTTGTCTTGAATCAATCTAAAACAATAACTAATGAGGATTTGAAGGAAGAATGTGAACATTAATAGCAGCTTCTTTTACTTTCGCGGTACCCTTCATAAATTCACCTGCCTTGCCTTCAGAAATGGTGTTCTTAAACAATATTAAATATGAAAACAATTCTCTTGACGCTTGCGGTTCAAACTTGTCTTAGGGTTGTACAAGTTCATTTTATTGTACACACGTGCAGCTTCAAGGTTTAGACGTCCTTGGCGAGTAACTTGTTTCCGTCAAATTTATTTCTACTACAAACTTCGTATGGTTCAGTGAGACGAAGTCAAGAAGTGAAAATGAAAGTGCGAACTTTTTTTTGTTCGTTCAGAAAATGAAAAGCCTGAGATTTTTGAAGTGAGATGTCATTACTGCTTTTACATACGGGCATAATCATAATAAATGGGGCAAGGAATTTTCTTCATCCATGCTGCGTTTAACATTCACTGTCCCCTTCTCGATCAAACGAATGGAAACCAAACCGAGGCTTGGAGGCCAAAAATAGTCAGGTGCTCTTTCGTGGCAATCAGCATTCATGATTGCATGGCGTACAGAGACCATGGCTTGACAGGGGAATGGGGTTTACGGGTGACACCATTCAGTGATTCTCTTCTGAGTGGGAAGAAGAGTTGCTGTGGCTCTGGAAAAGACGAGGTTGTGCAGAGATGATACATTTCAGACTTTAATCGGAATTCAGGGTTTTAAAAGTTTGCCTTGTGACTTCAGATGTAAAGAAATCATGCTCTTTGATGTTCTTGTCTAGCACTGACTGTTCCCAAAAGCTCCTTGGGATTTATAACTCAAGGGGTTACCAAAAGGTGGTCATTTCAATGTACCTCCTAAGATCTGGATCCAAGTTTCATACTTTTTGTCAGCAGTGGACTCTCGCCCATGGTTGTGAGAATTTCACGAGACATTTTGGATAGTCTGTGTAGGCCTACTGTAGGAATAGGAACAGGCTAGTTATTAAGTTGTAATTATTATTACATTGGATAGGCCTATCATTAGTTTAGTTTAGTTAGAGGGCATGTGTATAGTGCCACCACCCCACCCCGAATCCCTGTTCAAACCGAATCTATTGACTGTATATAAGAGAAACGGAGTCATACCGTGGAGCTACACGAAAAAATAAACAAAAAAAGTATATACATAATACACAAATAATAAAGTGGATCTGCCACCAAGTTTTGTAAAAGCTTAGAACTTGTACCGGGTGAAAATTTGACATGAAAAGAAACTTTCTAGATCAACCGGTGCTTCGTGTACTTTAGTGAACAGTGCACGTAACCCAAAATAAATATAGAGGCCAATTTCCCAACCCCTGCCAGCCAACTGAGCAAGGTGGGAAGCTGTGTTCAAATAGATTGGGAAAATACCCGTGTCGTACCGGGGACCTGCGAAGAATTGAACGCATACACCAAACAATTGACATTCACTGTGACACAATAGAAGTTCCGGATGTTTAGTCTATTGGCAGAAAGGAAGAAAAAACATATATTTATTAGTGGTCACGTTTTTTTCCTCTCTCTTTCGTTCCTCCAGAAGTCTTTTCACTGGGTTATTTATTTTTGTTTTCTTCTTTGGACGTATTGAGTATGCTGACAGGGCGTATACACGGGATCAGTGTGTGTGGTTTGTGAACACACGTGCACTTATGAAACTCGAACTTTTGTTCGCGCGGGAAAAAACAAGGCTTGTGGAAGTCCCGGTGGAGTCGCTGAGGCAGATATAACGCAACTGTATTTGTGATAGACCCCGTGTGAGAGGAACCCACCGGCGCGCTCGGCTCTTCACTCGCCCCTGATTTTTTTGGGCTGCTGCCAGGTGCGATTTCTGGCAGTTTCCGCGATTAGGAAGTGTTTTTTTCCCGTTTCTCTCAAACTCTTTCTCTTCATACAATCCCAGGGGGGTTTGGTTCAGAGCAACACAATTTGGTTTACAGGGGTTAGGTGTACTTTCGCGGTGGATCCTAACGCTCAACTGTAAAAACATGGCCTGGTTTGTCAAAAGATTGATGTTGGATGGGAATGGAATTCTATCACAAAGTGTGAATCTTAGAACAACTTCGTTTTCAAGTGGGGGAAAAAGAACATTTAAATTATGACAAATTGAAATCTGTGTGCCTTAAACTTTATAGTTAACGCAGGTACTTAGTTTGCAAGACGGGCCATTGCGTCTTCGGATTTGGGCGCGGCTTAGCCTCGTTTTGGTTCATAGAGGTAGATGACTTGGATATCCACCTGGTGACTCAGCTCCGAACAATGCTCTTTCAAAAGACAATATTGCTCAATTTAAAGACTAGATTGCGTCGAGCCCTTAGGAAAAATGGTGGGAAATTTCGCAATAATTTGATCGTGATCAACCAGGCAAGTAGTTACGGTAGCCTCCTATACATAGGCCTATACCTATAGCCTACACAGTATTAGAGCTGTCCTTCTGAGGTGAAAGGTGATAGTCTGAATATTTTTGTACTCTCAGAGTCTCAGTTTATTTTTATGGTTTTATATTGCGGAAAATGCGCCCTCTGTCAACCATTCCTTGTTTATACGGTAATATTTTCACGATGAGGTAAAGAAATAATTATAGGGAAATTTATTAACTGTTTGTCTTTCACTAGTGGAAATAAATATGTTTCCCTCCAGTGGTTACAATAGTCCTTTCAGTGTACCTGCGGTGTTGATCGGGTTTTCTCAATGGGTAAAATTACAGCCTTCAAAATGGAACTAATAATGGAGGCAAACAATCGGAAGATCTTTGACCGACAGATAGGAACGGGAGGCCGAAGAACCGGGCTTGAAAACCAAACCAAAAACCAACTTTCGCAATAAGACTCCTTCGATTACAGGGAAATCTAGCAGTTTTTGTCTATGTGTGTGGCACTCTTGTTAAAACGGGCAAGTCTACGGACTGCATGCCGCGTACTTAAAGGATCCATGTAAATACCAGCGGCATGTTTAGTAGGTACCCATAAACCATAACAGAGTACGGATCATAAACCAAGATCCTTGAACCAACATGGACGTATGGGTGGTCGAAATACGAAGCTGTCCAACAAGGAACCCCGCTTTGGCGTGTGCAGAAGACGGGAGGGGGGATGTCAGTGTCTTCTTGAAGCCAATGTCCTCTTTCCTTATCGAAAAGGGATTCTTATTATGTTTATCATACCCAATCCTGCATGGAGACATATTGACTCTACCAAAGGTCCCACACGGTCTCAGTCAAGATCTACTCTATAGGCCTATATTTTACCTTCCTCCGTTCACACATCGGTTTAACAATTACTTTTTTTCATCTTTAGGAGCAGAATTTGGCCATCGGTCACCTGTGGCCGAAGCATGTTTCTTGATAGGGATTTCACCGTTAACATTTTTGTGCTTTTGATAGAGAGCCATTCTAGTTATGTAGGAAATGAACATTTTGTTGAATTAACTGTTCATGTTTTGAAGAAGCAGGACTAGGTCGCAGCGGTTCTGGGTTCGATTATAGCTCCATGATTTCATAAAGCACTAAGATTCATGAGTTGTAAGTATTACCATAGTAACTTGTATTGTGACATCACACGTTGCTTAGCAATTAAGATTGATGTGCACTTAAGATCAATCTTAACTCTTTGTGAAATCGAGCCTAACCATAAAATCGAATGCGTACTTCAGCCATGCAAGGCTATTTTGAAATCAGGCAGGAATAGGACACAACGTCCTGAGGATGACGTCAAATTCATGCAGGGATATTTCTCAGGATGTGTATGACGAGCACCAAACTTAACAAAAGCCTTTTCGAAATTATGGTTTCGACTCCGGCTCTGGCATAATCAATAGGCTCATGGAGGAAAGTTTAGGCTTCAGTATTTTTGGAAAACATGCGATTTTGATACGGGCTTCAAACAGAGGCGGACAGAGCCTGAACTGGAGCCAAAGCATAAGCTCTAGTTTCGAAAAGGCCCATAGGGAAACCCACGCTAAGGAAAAAAAAACCCAATATGGCTGCGCTGTGACGTAATTCTTGACACGACTTTAAATTTTAGGGTTTAGTTTGAATCGCCCAGTGAGCCTGGTGTAAATAGTGAGACTGGTTACAAATTAAACTGGCTTTGACCGTTTGTACAATGAGTTTTGTTTTGGTGTATTTTTACTGCCTATTAATAACGCAGACAACATTTGAAAGTCAATGGAACCTGGCGTTCCCGTTAGAGAGTCAAGTTGATTGATTTAAGCGCGGAAGTAAACATCAAATAGCCGTCAAATGCCTACTGACACGATGCTTACAAGACCATGGCCTGGACTGATTCCTAAACAATACACACTAGTCTTAAATAATTGACGTTGTCTATCAAAGTAAGTGATATAGTCTCTACCAAGGGTCCTTACTCGCAATTTTCAGGCCTTAGCCTCCAGAAGAGAAAACAAATTATGTGGAGAGTGCGAGACAACGTTTTTTTTAAATGCTTTCATTGCTACGAAAGTATTTTTTTGTATGCACGACATGTTGGCTGCTGCCATGTGTCGCTTGTAGTTGTTCAAGTGTGAAAAAGGCCCTCCAGTGTGATGGCTTTCCAATCATGGGCACGATGTGATTTTGCAACCTCGTACCCGTCCCCCAGAACAGCTGACGTCACACAACGCAGAACGGCAAAAAAACAAAAAACAAAAACAATTCGACGTAGGTCGTCCTTTTGATATAATGATTTACAATAAATAGAAAAATCATCGCTGTGTAGATTTCTTAATAGCATGCAAAGTAAAATTAATGACAACGACTTGAACCACAGAGCAAGGCTTGAACCAAGACTAAGAGGTCGAAGGGTTCTAATATGGGGAGTCGACGCTGGAACGAAGATTAACGATGGACCACTTGAAGTTGTTTGTAAATCGGAAATGCTGGGACAAAATGGTTTGTTATGAGATGACCAAAATACCGTAGGGTATACACACCAGGACTACAGCCATGTATCACTCAGTGATGACCTGCGGACGTAGGGATGACCGGCCGGTGACCTCTAACCTATAGAGTTCAACTTCAGATCCGGTGTGAAGTGACGAGACTCAACTTGTTGTCATGCATCATCTTGATAGACAGATTGGAAAGGGTTTGATGGTGGTGGGTCCTTTGGCCAGAGAATGACCTGCTCTACTTTTACCAACAAAATGTTAAATAATGTCAAATTTCCACCTTTTGTTTTGTACAAGGCATCCTAGCATTGGCCTCACCAGACATTTTCGTTTGGGGGGGGGGGATGGGGAGGTGGAGAGGAGGAGCAAGCGGGGATGATGCACAATTGGGGGCTATTTTATGCATTTTTTTCGATCTCTAAGGGGCGGCAACGGGGTGGGGGGGGGGCAAGAGTTCTAAGCGGGGGTGGGGGCGGGGGTGGTACCCCAAGCCCAACTGCCCCATCACTTATCACTTCCGATCGCCGCAATCGACTCAAGCCTGATATGAACATGCATAAAAATCCACTACAGAGCGTACAACTTTTATCATTGCTTCCAGTAAAACGGGATCACACTTTAAATTTATTGAAACTTTCACTGGTTGGTTAAAACAAAAAAAAGGATTGTAATGAATTTATTTTATCGCTTTGAAGGGACTGTATACGTTTGGTAATGACTCTGAAAATTAATGGCAATAAAAACTTACTAGGTAAGAAGAACAACAGCTTTGGATAGTATAATGCTTTTTAAAGAAACTTTTCACTTCGAAGTACCGCGGTTATTGAAAAATATATCACTTTTTTTATCTCAAGTAGTTTAAATCTGAGAAGCGTTACTGCATTAACGTTCCTCGGATAGTGTGTTCCAATAATTGCAGATTATTCTTCCTGCGTGGACATAACCGCTCCAGATTTTCGGCGCTTCGCCCCTATCTTAAAAACGCTATACCACCTTTTGAAATGAAATTTTCACAGGTTAGTTTTATGGTATATCTACAACTATATAGGATTGAAACAAACGGTGTGTTCCAACTGCCAAACTTATACAACCCATTTAATATGCCGGCAACCCGTCGATCGGATTTTAATAAATTCACGAAGTCACATCGCGTAGACTGTCGGTACTGTCGTTCCAAATAGCCTTTAAAGGCACTTAACACGTTTGGTAATTGTCAAAGACCAGTGTTCTCCCTTGGTGTAGCCCAACATATGCATAAAATAACAAGCCTGTGAAAATTTGGGCTCATTTGGTCATCGAAGGTGCAAGAAAACGATGAAAGAAAAAAACACCCTTGTTGTTTGTGTGCTTTCAGATAGTAATAAATGGCTTCAGGCCTGAAGTCTTTTATTATTTTACTTTTAGTGAGAAATTACCTCTTTCTCAAAAACTACGTTACTTCAGAGGGAGTCGTTTCTCACAATGTTTTATACTATCAACAGCTCTCCGTTGCTCGTTACCAAGTAAGTTTATGCTAAGATATATTTTGAGTAATTACCAAACGTGTACAGTGCCTTTAAAAGCGAAAAAGGGGGATGTTTTAGTTCGCGATTTGCTGCTCTAAAAACCTTCATCCAAAGGTTTGATGAAATTGCTCAGTCAATGATATTGATTCCCCCCTTCGGAAGTGCCTCTCCAAGTATTAAAAAAAATGAATTATTGAATGGCAAAAAACATCATTCAGGTTTGTTGTTTTACATGTAACCAGATAGGAAATAACGCAGGGGGTTTCTTTTGAAGAATTTTATCACGTACCGGCCAGCGAGGCGCCCTTTATACAACATCAGTTTGCACAAAACCATAAATTTCTATAATTCCATTTTATCCATTGGCGCAATAATGTGAACCAGTTCAATGGCTTTCAAAGTGTGTTATTGCGTGTAAAGAAAGAAAGAAAGAAAAGGGGGCTTTTGATTATGAATATTACTTTGTGCTTCAAAATAATCTGGCAGTATTGTAACCTGAGGGTTTGCAGCTTCATCATAACTCAGTGAAACTCACACTGAGAGAATGACGAGACGAGGATATGGTGTATTTTCAAAAGCCCGGGGCAGCGGAAAAGATTTATAATGTTTTTCTGCGAGCAAACAAAATTTAATGGGTGTAGCTGTCAGACTCTTACATGAAGGGCTTTCTGCGGGGGTTTCAAAGGAAAGCTGAAAATGATTAGCAACCGCCATCATGGATTTATGTGGATATCTTGAAGGATTGTGATTTATGGTGTGGTTTTGCGTATTCTTTAGTGATTATTTTAAGTGGTGACAAAATCAACAATAGAGCTGACAAGTGATATGAAACCTGATAGATCTCGAGGACAATAAGGACATGAGCTGTATTTTTGTGTATGTAATGCACATTTATAAATATATTGATTTTTTTCATAAAGCAACGGATACTAATCGAAACATCCTTTGTTATATTTTGTGAAGAGTTTGCTCTATGCCGTTATATGTTTTTTTAAAGGCACTGAACACGTTTGGTAATTGTCAAAGACCAGTGTTCTCACTTGGTGTATCCCAACATATGCATAAAATAACAAGCCTGTGAAAATTTGGGCTCAATTGGTCATCGAAGTTGCAAGAAAATGATGAAAGAAAAAACACCCTTGTTGTACAAATTTGTGTGCTTTCAGATAGGAATAAAAACTTCTTGCAAGAAGTTTTTATTATTTTAGTGAGAAATTACCTCTTTCTCAAAAACTACGTTACTTCAGAGGGAGTCGTTTCCTACAATGTTTTATACTATCAACAGCTCTCCGTTGCTTGTTACTAAGTAAGTTTTTATGCTAATATTTGTTTTGAGTCATTACCAAACGTGTACGATACCTTTAAGTGACGTAACCTGAGATTTGCGTAATAATATGGTTGCAACATACAAGAAGCCTATTTCCCTGACACCCCTCGTTAGTTTACCATACTGAACAATCCACCACCCCACCCACTCGCCCACTGGGACTCCAAACTCCAAACCAAAGATTAGGCCTACACTGCAAAAACTAGGGGGGTTAAAATTGACACCATGGGTGTTGCCACAAAATTGACACATGTAACACTAATTTCTGCCAAAACAATTACACTGGTGTTATTTTAAAACCCTATGATGTTAATTTTGATTCTCTCTTCGGTATTTATATATGTAACAACACCCATGGTGTCAATTTGTACACCACAGTTTGTGCATTGTATAGAGCTCCGAAGTTGCCTATACAGAGTGCCGCACCCAAGGGGAGGCTATGGGTCTGTAGCTCCCTCCAACGGCCTGCCAATTTTGTTAAAATGTATTTTGTTTTATTTTTTGTTTACATCCTTCTGTTCTGTTTTTGTGTTTTATACAAGCCCACCCCATCTCCAAACCCCAACTCCTACAAACGCTGAAGGCAGAATTTATATCCCCCACTCCAAAGATGTTTCTCAGTGCATCACAGCCCCGCCTACCCCTTCTTCTCTAGTCACATTCACCTCACACAGCATTAGTGCAATATAGACACATAGATTTCACCAAAGGTGATTGAACCGTCTCAGCTAAGCCATATGGCAGAAAATTATATAAAACGGCCGCTGAGAAAATGATGAATTGAGCCGAAGTGACGAAACAACTGTTTGGTGCCCAGGCCCGTACATCGGTGAAATATCACCGCCAAAAAGTCGACTGCTACACCGGATGTTATGGTTGGCTACTAGCCAGCGCAGCCACGCGTGGAATGTGGGTCATGCTAGGTATTACAGTGGAGTGGAATACCTAAGCCCCATCGCCCAGGCAAGTTGCCATCCGGAGCTAGCTGAGAGAGGGCGACTGGTACCCACGGTGTGGTGCTACTTGACACATCTGTGATTGCGTTCAGCAAGGCAGTATTACAAGGCCGCTGTGTGAAAGTCTGTTTCATATCTCATCTCACTTCGCTGACTTTTCTTCTACGGGACTCCAAGAAAGAATGGCAAAGATCTGACCATAGAGCAATGATCTGACGTTTTAGATCGCTGGGGAGAAACCAACAAAATTGACATTTCGTTGAATTTATGGCCTTCTGAGAAACACGTGAAGTTCAGGTTTGTGTCTCCGGCATTGCTCCATAATAATATTATCCATGGTGTGGATTGATAACGTCGGTCATCAGTTTCACTGCTGAGAAATTTGAAAAAGATTGTTGTGGCGGTAAGTGATCATTATTTTTTATTTTTTACTTTGAACATGGTCTGATGTGATAATGTCGCATCCTGTGCTAGTAGGAGACGACATGCATAACATGCGGAATTTGAAACATTTCTGGTGGTACATAAAGCTTATGATGTACTAAGGCGTAAGGTTACATAACATCTTCAAGTCAATCATTGTTTTCCTATTGCTCTGTGTACTGTATACCAAGCCATGCATTGCCAAATGTTGATTATATTATGGAGGTAGAATTGATTCCTACCTCCATGATTGTAAGTAGGCCCTACCCGGTATTTAACAATGGTAGATTGACGATTGTAAAACCTGTGTATAGACTCCAAGCAATGGGTAGGCCTACATTTTTTTAACGAGTAACGGGATCATTATAAATCGGTTATCCATTTCTTTGCAAAAAATGAAAATATAATGTGGTAGGTCTGTCGAATTAAAGATCAACAGTTATTTCATCCTCTATGTTGTTGACCATCGCTCAAAGTCACATTTATTAATGGTGACTTTGATGCTTTGATTATGAGTGGAGCCATGCACTTAATGCAAAATATTTCACAATCAAATCATTGCGTCCAAACACTAGAAAAATCCTTGTTCTCTGTACGTTTAGCTTTTTCTCTTGAGTCCGTTATTGCACATTGCGTTTTTTGTCCGTTCCGTCTCATCAGTAGATGGTAGGGCCGGCCATGGAGGTTAGGGCCTACACATTCTGAAACATGCTTTTCCAATCTTTGGATGCACCGTCAATTAGTGGCAAGAAATAATTATGACTAATGAGGCCCATGTAGTTCCATTATTATAATATGCCGTCGTTTTCCTGGTTGTTAATTTTCCTCAATGTCAAACATGCTTTCCGCATAGCTTCATTAATTTATTGTAGGCCTACATGTACATTTTGCTGTCCGATCCCATGTTGAATGTTCTCGTTTCTGTGGTAGTGGGGCTTGGGGTGTTGGTGGTTGGTACGTGATGGGACGGGGAGGGGTGCTGTTCGTGGTTCTATCCATGCCAGCCTTAACTTAAACATTTTGGATGCCACATAAACTTTTAAAAAATATTCTCGAGTTTAAAAGGAATACATAATCCAACCAACCAGTGAAAGTTCTTTCGTTTCGTTTTTGTGACACCAACGAAAACTCCGGTTGTTGATATGTGAGTTGTCAGAGATTTCGTGCACATTCATACGGCGTGCTTATTTTGATTATGGCAATTATCAACAGTGATTTTGAGGGCTCTTTCAATTCTATTTATCTCGACTTTGACAGTCTTTAAGACGGACATGTTTCACTGGAGGATGTGTACTGGTATGATGAGCGTAATCAGTGAGCTGTTATATTCGTGATAATGTCATTTATTTATCGATATCAGCCCTGTACTTTGTCTTGTTGTGCACGAGCCAATCATTCGTTCATTCCTACTTGAATGGAAGATTACAGAGTGGTTCCAATTGAGTTTTGTGAAGCACTAATTTTCCAATAGATATATAGAGTCCTTATGAAAGTGGGGCAAAATTACAAGTCGTTCACCATACAAAATGGTGTACAATGCCATTCTATTTGATACTTTTCGTGTGAATTTTGTCAAAATCATAAGACATCCAGTGACGCCAAGTTTCAATATATGGGTACGTACATTTTTGTACATGAAATTTTTATTAATTTTTTCAATTTTTGTGATAAATATATTCAATCAAAATTACATTGAATTTGACCTCTTACACTAAAAAAATTCCTCTTTGGAATGTACAGACCCAATTGTTGATATCCAAAGACGTCATGTTTCAAATTTCGCTCTGAAAAAGTATCAAATAATGTAATTTTACACCATTTTAACGTGAGGTTTGGAGACTTGTAATTTCATAAGGACTGTATCAATTGAAAACGAGCGCGTCACCAAAGTAAATTTGAAAGTTGTTTCCCCTGCACTTTTTTGTCAGTTTAATATTGCAACTATTTTGAAGACCGATGATCACTTTCAACATCAGTCTGATCAGAATGTGCACAAACCATCGTTAAATACAGGCAGTTTATATGCTTTTTCGCTAAAACATTAAATTTCAATATTTAACTTATTGTTAAACCATGGTTTTGAAAAAAGGGTGACTGAATTAGTTTTGAATTGAACATGAATGCGTACAAATTGCCCACTAACTATACTTTAACTGGTTAAAGACAGAGAGAACGGCTTGTCCTGAATTTTGGTTTGATTTTTGTCTTCGAAATTTCAAAGAGGGAGAAAGACACCCAAGTCCCCACTGGTGTAGGCCTAAATCATGCAATGATTTTTTCACAGGGTTTGTGTCATCCATATCTCATTGTTTCTGATGTTTCTTCGTGTGACCCTTTATCAGCGTTGTTGTCAGTCCCACTTTGACCAGGAGGGTTCTTGTGTTTAAAGATATCGTACACGATTGGTAATGACTCAAAACAAATATTAGCATTTTTTTTTACTTGGTAACAAGCAACGGAGAGCTGTTGATAGTATGAAACTTTGTAGGAAACGACTCCCTCTGAAGTGACGTAGTTTTTGAGAAAGAGGTAATTTCTCACTAAAATAATAAAAAACTTCTTGCAAGAAGTTTTTATTCCTATCTGAAAGCACACAAATTTTGTACAACAAAATTGTGTACAACTTCGATGACCAATTGAGCCCAAATTTTCATTTAGGCTTGTTATTTTATGCATATGATGGGATACACCAAGTGAGAACACTGGTCTTTGACAATTTCCAAACGTGTTCAGTGCCTTTAAAAATAAAATAAAAGGCCAGGGTGTCGTGTGTCGTGTAGGTGCCAGTGGGGGTGGCACTTGGTTTACGGTGGAGCATAGAGGCTCCATGGGTGGAGCCGCGTGGATGGCGACATTTTGCTGTTGGTGCTGATTGTCTAGACTGAATGTTTGGGGGGGGGGTCTTCTGGCGTGACGCTCCACATTCATGTTGCGAGACGAGCAGAGATTTAAGATTTAAGAACACATAATTTGAGCTCAAGAAATGCAATTCCACATAGTGAGGTCTGGAAGAGAAAAGCTCTAATGTCCAATCATGCAACATATCACAACTAGTCACTACAAACTGAACCAAATGTCCCAGTTTTCGCTCTCCCATGGGAACTCATAGTTTCATCAAGTCTACAGGCGGAGATTCTTACCGTCCGTCCCCCCGGGGGCGTACAAGCACGTTTCTTTCCCTTTCTCTTTTCCCCTCGTAAATCCCCTACCCGCTAAACCGGTCAGTGTTCTCCCACCTTCCACCCTTTGTGGTAAATCCGTCCCCGACGACTTGCCGCGCATGATAATCCTTTACCTATCGCGGGATTTTCTCAATACCTGAGCACTCACTTTAGCACCTTGATTTTGTGTTGCATTCACCTCGGACTTAAAATACCCTGAGAGTACATACACACTGCGAGGGTTCCACAACCTTGCCCAGGGTCACGTCATCGAACTCTTGGCCAACTACACTGCTCTCTTTCTGTAGTGTAAGCTCCCCCCAAAAAAGTTAAAGATATGGGGTACAGCACAATTTCCAAAATGAGGTCAAATTTCAATGCGGAACCTTTCAGATTTCCCAATTGATTCAGGACAACACAACACATTATTGTACTTTTGATGTACTAGGTTATACCCATAAATATTTTTGGTAAGTTATACTTTATGTAGGTTTTAATATTTTGTGAAAATGAGACGATCACATTATTTGAGAGTGAGTGGAGGTTACAGAGAAGAAATTTCCTTCAGTTCTGGCTCATTGATTGTTCTGAATATCCTCCCGATGTGGTGTTATCACGGATGCTCTTGAGCATCCCCGTGTCTTGATGTTTTTTTTCCCCTCCATGGTTCCGTAGCTCCACGAGCAGACAATGTAAAAAGTGAAAATAAAGGCGGGCAACGGTTTTTACTTCGGTTCAATGTTACCGTCATCGGAAGACGGACCGGACCAGGAAAGGCAGGCAGCCAAGGCAGGCCCGGGGGCACATTGAGCCCAGCTCAGCCGGCTCTGTTTTTCTTTCAGTTATGCCGCCCTGTAACGCCGTAATCTGGCGGAACCCTCACGCAGACAGACGGGTGGGATTATTGCATGTATGGGCCATTTACATGGGGGGACTCTCTTGTGCGCAGCTACCATCGGGGGAGCGAGGCTGAGTGTAGTGTGAGGATTGAGTGTGTCAGAGGCAATTTTAAAGAGATGGATACACAAGCTGGTTTGTGGAAGAGTACATTCATTCCTGAAGTTTTCAATTGTAAAACAACTATACATGTGACGTCATTGAAATCTGTGCTCGAACTTAAAGGCACTGGTAATTGTTTGGTAATTGTCAAAGACCAGTATTTTCACTTGGTGTATCCCAACTAATGCATACAATCACAAACCTGTGAAAATTTGGGCTCAATTGGTCATCGAAGTTGCAAGAAAATAATGAAAGAAAAAACACCCTTGTTGCACAAAGTTATGTGCTTTCAGATGCCTGAAAAAGGCTTCAGGCCTGAAGTATTTTTTTTAGATTCAAATACTTTAGTGAGAAATTACCTCTTTCTCAAAAACTACGTTACTTCAATGGGAGTCGTTTCTCACAATGTTTTATACCATCTACAGCTCTCCGTTGCTCGTTACCAAGTAAGTTTTTATGCTAATATATATTTTGAGTAATTAACAAGCGTGTTCAGTGCCTTTAAAGTACAGAACTTCGGTCACATCGCATTATTGGTTTATATACGAAAAAGGTCATTCCCACCCAATGCTCTAGTTTTAAAAAAGCATATACAACAAACCTGTGGAAATGTCAACAAATTCGGTGATCACAAAACTGTTTAAAGTTTGTTTTGTCATGTATTATTGTGCGTTCATTTACGCTTATTTATATTGCGCCAATCGAAATAAGAAACCTGTGAATAGACTGGCGGTATTTCAGACGGAAATATTTCTTTGCAGAATTGGTATTGGTATAAAATAAACTGTATAATTCTTGACTAACTTCAATTTTGTTACTGCGATAATTACCAATATTTTTAACGTAGGCCTACTTTGGCTTAAAATAAGCACTAGGCTATATATCTTTTAAAAGCGGCACTTTAGCTTGTTGCGGTGAAAAATTCATCCTTTGAAAGAAATTGCATCAATCATGTCCAACTAAATTGTTCATCTTCAAAGACATTTATTCTCAACGTGTCTGCCGAGAGAAGCTTTCTGACGAGATGCTCTTTTGTTAGTAGGCCCTGTTCATTAGACCGTTTCTGATTGGTTAGCTTTTATGGTATCCCCAATTTTATGTGTGACTTTTATAAACTTAAAAAACATTTTAATTATCACCTAATTTGTTTTACTGCCAGTTGGCTTCTAATGTGAATGATTGACGCACAACGTTGACAAACTCGTAAATGTTTTGAAAATCAAACTTGTTTGAAAAGCACGGTACGGGCAGAAAATAGACTTCAGGCTCCCCTCTTCATCATGTGGGGCGAAGAACAATCCAATTCGACTCTATGACTTGTCAAATTTATTTAGCTTGTCAGGTGCAGTCAATTCAATATGAGCCTCCCTTATATACAATGCCCTAAACTTTGTCTACGGGAATTGTCCACGGACGGGGCAGACACCCCGCACCGCAGGGCATAGTTGACACCGATCGCTTGACCCATTTTCCTCGTCGGTTGACCAGGTGCGTTTGCCCACCTATTAAGCGGTGTTGCTGCAGCTATATTGAGCCTTTAAATTAATTGAATGAAAATTAAATGAAACCATTGTAGGTGGTGTTTTTGGGGGGTTGTTGTTGTTGTTGTTTGTTTGTTTTTTTTGTTTTTTGTTTTTTTTTTTTTGGAGGGGGGGCAATTCATAATACCGAGTTAGTAATAACAAATAACAAAGCAATAATGTGAAAAACATGATGTAGTTAAATGTCTTGAACCAAGACTATGTTGCTCTCTGGAACAAACATTTTTATTGTAGCGAATCTTTTTCTCTTGGTTTTCTTCTGGCGATGTCGCAATTTGAAAATGTTGTAACTTCTCCAGTTTTAAATGATTGATATACAGCCTTATAATGGTGTTGAGAAAAAAGGGTGTAGGTTAACTCTGTGTGTGATTTATAAGATATTGTGTGGCAAATGTTTTGAGGAGCAGTGCGGTGAGAAAATTCACATGAAGAAAGAAATCAAGGGTACTTCATTGTACCCGTTCATCGACTGATTGGTTCGGTTGATGAAACATGGGTCCAATTTCATGGCTCTGCTTACCGCGGAATTCTGCAATTACGGCGCACTGTAAAGCACGTAGTTCTATGGGCCGTAAGCGCTGAATTCCGCGGTAAGCAGTATGGCACTGGCCTTACCACAGAATTAACGGCCCGTAGAACTAGTATACACGCGAATTTATGTGGCAAGCAGTGCCATGAAATTGGACCCTGGTCAAGCTTATGGTCTTTCTAAACCCGACCTTGATGAGAAGTTGTAAAACGAACATTGGGTCATCGACTAGGTCAAGTCAAGGTCAGTGTTAATCGTGGACCCTGCTGACGTCAAAGGATTTGCGAAAATCTACCATCAGTTTATGACTTGTATGTTTAAGTTTAAGCATATTACCGCACTTGTATTCCTGGCATGGCTATGACTTCATACGGAACAAGCTTTTTAGGTCTTCAAAAAAACCATATGAAACTCATCATGTTTTCCCTTTCAAGATGTCATAATTGAATTTCCTATTTCTTGTGGCTTCCACATCCCCTGTGCAAACACTAATTATTTTTATTACGGGTATAACTATATTCGTCACGTATTAAACATAACTCCAAGAATTCCATTTCACATGGGAGCATAAAATACACGTAGCGCATGGCTACATCAGCAGCTGGGCCCAATGTCATAATGGCGCTGCTTACCATAAAGGGCATGTCTGACTTGGCTACGGCTACGGCTGGATCGCCGCGTCATCATACGTTGAAGTACATCATACAGTCGTAGCCGTAGCCGTAGCCGTAGCCGCCAATTCGGATACTGCCTCATATTGGCCGTGATTGGGCCACATTGTGTTGTTGAGTCTCTTTTCGAAACTACGGTTTTTGCTTTACAGGCTCCGTGACTTGGGCTCCGTCGGTCATTTTGAAAACGTGCACTGTCGGTGCGGACACTTCGAAGAGTCAGACGGTATTAAAGTCAAAGCCCAAGCCTCAGCCGTGGTTTCAAAACTGGCCTTTCGAAAACCTTCAGCACTCACTCAGAGTTCATGGAGGAAGGTTTTTCGAAGCACACCAAGTCCGCTTAATAGCCAGGAGAAAATGGTTACCAGCCAAAATGCGATGTGCTGCAGGTTAACAGGCCTGAGCCCTTGTGACTGGTTCCCCCAATTAAGTGGTAATGTTGCAAAAGCTCGGTTTATAAAATAATGTGCCGGTACGGTGTATATATGTTTCGTATATAGATGCTGCTAAATGTAATTCAAAGCCATGTTCATCAGAAACCGTTTTCTATTGGCTTTCCTGCTCGTTATGAGAAATGTTTTTAAATTTAATTACTCAAACCCCTCTAAATTGAGAGAAGTAAGAGAAAGGGGCGTACGAATTTCGATTTTAACCACCCCCAATCTTCCCCCAAAACACAAACTCAATGGTACTTCGAACGGGTTAACGTCTAAAACACCAAATAAACCTTCACAATTTTCCACGTATAAACCAGCTTTCCAAGAGTATACAAGACTGATTGTAATAGTTTGGTAAACATCATTGTAAAGCTAGCTACTCATATTTTTCTGCAGGGAAAAAATGATAATTTATTTGTCGTACGCTCAGTTACAAGACTATGCGGTCACATCCGGTGACGTTTGATCCCCGCAGGTCCCTGTTGTCCAATCATGCCATGCCTTGCAATTCTGTCATCGTGATACTTTGTTCCCTGGTTACGGCACGAGGCCCTCGCATTCCGCGCACACATACAGTCGTGATTTAAACCATGTCACGTGGTCGCAGCACAAGCTTGCCTGCATATCATTATGGAAACATGCCAAGTGCGGCTGGAGAGTGTACATGTATATGCTTAATATGAAAAACCAAAATAATGACATAATGTCTCGGCCTCTCTTACATGGAAAGAATGCCGTCACATCTGTGGTAACTATTGCTCCAGAAATTCTAAAGACAACGTAAGAACGTATAGGCCCTATACAAACGCAGTAGTTTTTAAAGTAAGACAAGTTCTCTAAGAACAAAATCTACCTAGCAAGTAGATATACACATGGTGTTACCGCAAACCAAATATATATTGATACCTCACCATGCAATGCCTCAAATCCTAGATATATGTTAACGATTGGTTATCATTTGAAATACAATTATGAGCTTCAGTCTGAATGCTCAAGTATAATAATACCGGTAAATTTCATACCACTCTTATGATCCCCAGAGAAATTGTCCGTCTAACTTTAAACTTCCAAGTCGAGGACATAGCCTTAAAGACATAACAAAATCACCGTTGCTTATTTCGATTGCCGCAATGATAATAAGGTCATTGTGAACGTGCACATCCCAGCTGATAAACTTGAACTTTTTTTCATGTTTTCAAAAAAAAAATTGACCGCCAAATATTTCGAGATTTGTCATGTGTCGTTTGTAATCGCCCTTTGCACGGATCCGCTATGTGAGTGTAGAGCCTCGACTTCATGCTCCATTTGTAGTATGCATCTGTTTGGATGAAAGTGTCATTACATTAACGTGAAAAAACAAAGTTATATAATGCTTCTATTCACTGCTGTCCCCAAGTCGAGGCTCTACACGCAAATGGCTGACCGTGCAAAAAATGGCGAATAGTTAGTTTATCGAAAACTGGAGCAACGGATTTAATTTACTATTTTTCTTGTTCTCTTTATGCGCTTAGAGGCTTTGGCATTAGGCGCTTTACAAATGTCTTTATTATTATTATTATTATTATTCTCACTTGAAACTTCTAAGAGCCCATGTTGTGATATACAAGCTAGGCAAAAATGAGCAGGATACCAGACAGAGATTATTGATATCGTATTTTGGCTTGTAACCTTAGTCTGGTAAACATTATTTTAAAAAGGCTTATTTTCAAGAAAACCCCCAAAACCAAACACGAGCAAGACCCTGCAATGGTGCCCTTTAGAATAAAAAAACCCAAACCTGAAACACATTTTGACGTTTTCCCGTTACTTATTAAATTACAAAATCATGTCACCAGGGACAAAGGTTCATGTGCGACAAACCATGCATTGATACACCAAGGGATTAGATGTTGGTAAAAAAAAGGTAGGGGCCTACCTACAAAAACAATTCAACATTTGCTAACATTAAAGGTGTCGTACACGTTTGGTAATGACTCAAAACAAATATTAGCATAAAAACTTACTTGGTAACAAGCAACAGAGAGCTGTTCATAGTATAAAACATTGTAGGAAACGACTCCCCCTGAAGTAACGTAGTTTTTGAGAAAGAGGTAATTTCTCACTAAAATAATAAAAACTTCTTGCAAGAAGTTGTTATTCCTATCTGAAAGCACATAAATTTGTACAACAAGGTAGTTTTTTCTTTCATCATTTTCTTGCAACTTCGATGACCAATTGAGCCCAAATTTTCACAGGCGTGTTCTTTTATGCATGTTGGGATACACCAAGTGAGAACACTGGTCTTTGACAATTTCCAAACGTGTTCAGTGCCTTTAAACCTCCTCGAAATACAGTACATTTTATAAAATAATACACAGTCGAGTATTATAATGGTGTAGACAAGTACATAAACAGGCTAAGTTGAAAATAATAAACTGTGTTGTCAGCCCAGTCAAAATGTCGCAAAAAGCAAGCATAAATTTCATCCACATGAGCGGTTTTTTTCCCCAAGAATGAAAATATTGATAGGATTTATTTTATAAGACATAAAACAGAAGACGGCGGGTGCTGGTCTTTTATAACCACTTATCTATGATCTAAACACAGAGAAAGGGTCCCTTTTCCCCTCAAAAATGATCTAAACAAGACATCTTTTTAAGAAGATGTTCCCCTGTCGTTACTCCTGCACGGGGACCACCATGCTAGAAGGCACCGATAATATTTGGCGATCAGTCGCGACTTACACATTCTTCAATTAACACTGTTTACCCTTGTTTTTAATAGGGAGGTTTTTTTATAAACAGCAGACTGCCAGAAACTACAGCGCCTATTAAGTAAACGTTGGTATTCCTGTGGAGGAGTTCATTCAACCATAACAGAGCAACCATTCAACAGGGTGGACCAGACTGTAAAACCTGCCAAATTTTATTTAGGGGAACATTGGTTTGGGAGGCCATGATGAGGGGCTTTGTAATCTTTAGTTAAATGCATGTGCTTAATATTTTGGTAAGATTAACAGTATAAAATGTTCACAGAGTTACACATAACTTTTATGATATGTAGATGGTCATGGTGGAATACTTCCCTTGAAATAGTTATTTCCTGAAATGCTATTGAGAAAAATAAGTGACAGTTAGTCCGAAATCCCACGTTTGAAACCAATGATGGTGTTTTCCACTATGTTTAACGTGACTCCGGTGACCGATTGAGCTTAAACCTTCACAGGTTAATTGTTACCGATATTTCATGTTTGTGTTGGGTCCTTTCTCTATGGGTCACTCAAGGTGAAAAAATGGTATTTGACAATAATATGTTGGCTGCGTGCTTTAAAAACTTGATGACCTTTGTCTTCAAAAGTTGGGAAACATTTGGCATGGTAACTACAGGAACACTTTGCCAAACTCGCCGTAGGCCTCCAGGCGAAAGAAAGCTCCTTTTTTTTTGGAGGGGGGGGGGGTGTTTTCTTTAGTTCTAATCAACTAACCCCCTCCAAAATTGTAAAGGAAATGATCTTTTAAGATTCAAACTATAACTTCCAGTTTGTCCACAACATTTTAGCGCTCATGGAAGGTTGTTATCATTGTCAAGTTTTAAGAGTTTTAAACAATATTAAGGTTGGGTGTGTATTTTGTGCAGTGCGCCCATCATCCTATTGATACAGCGCCCTCTTTGATAGAACGCGTGTGATATATAAATACATTGTGTGGGTGGGGCGTTGTGAGGTTATGTTGAGGTACAAATCTTGTACAATTTAGGGTCGTCACCCCATCAACATTGACAACACATTTTTTGTTCGCAAAAATATTTTGCGGACAGCTCTAATAACATACACTGTTGCATGATACTCTCTCGAGCTGTAGAGGGGTGGGTACACGAGTGAAAGTGCAGTTCACTGAACTTAAAGGGAGGGTATTGCCTTTGGTAATTACTCTAACAATTAATGACTATAAAAACTCACTTGGTAAGAAGCACATGCAGCTGTTGATAATGTTTAACAGTTTGAGAGACAATTCCCTTTAAAGGAATGTTGTTTTAGAGAGAGGGATTCAAAAACATGAGAAACATTTCTGCATGAAACATTTCTCAGATGTTGTTATCCAATCACGGAGTATTCTTCCTGCGTGGATATAACCGCTCCAGATTTTCGGCAACACCTCAAAAACGCTATCTATCTACATTTATATAGGATTAAAACAATCGAACGGTTCCAAAAACCAAAGGTATTCTTTGCCTTTAACAACCCAACAATGTTCATAACTCTGAGCCTATGAATATTATATTGCCTTGTTTATTTATTGTGTGGCCAGCAATATCAGTATTATCTCAATTTCCTCGTAGATGGCAGCATTCTAAGATGGCAATTATTCCCAGATGCGATCTTTTTTTATACAGACAGAAACTGCCATCGGACTAAATTTCAGCCAATCACGGATATCGTCTTATGAACGAGCGTTGATTATTCATGCATATTCAAATGAATGTTACAGCTGCCATTAGCAATTAACAACATCACCGTGAAAGTTTCAAAGTTAAAATCATCTAGTTTTAGTACTTTTTTGACAATTACCAGGTCTGGGTGAGTTGTGGATTGCAACTATAGATAAAAGGCCACATGGACAAGCGCCATCTTACAAACACACCGCAATGCATATTGTGAAACAAATAATCCAAGATGGACGCCATGTAGTTTACATATGCCAGGTTTTGCAGTTATGTGTACCGCATTACTCCAAAATCAGCGCATCATGATGGTCACTGCGGGTGTCGCCGGTGTTGCATCAAGCGCGTACATACATGGGCTATTGTCTATTATAGAAGCCATCATTAATGACCAAACTTATTAGTGTTTCCGGCAGTTACACAGACGCAGTAATGATATCCTTAACTCCGCCACTTCACCACAGAGGCGCCAATCTGCATTAGAAACACTGTAATAATGATGAATGTTTCCCATTTGACAAAACCTTTTTCCCACGGGTGTACAATCTCGCCTGGTCATGGTTTTTGTGTGTGCTAGCGTATACCTCTAAATCGATCATTACGTGAGAGAGAAGGGATACATACTGTGCGTCGCCCGTGGGAACGAGGTTGCGTTTGATATGACACACGTCCGCGGTGGTATTTCATTGCATTAGGCAGTTTCCCTTGTACCTGGAATCCCATAATAAAACGCGTACCCTTCGACTGCCGATAACGACATTAAAATTAACCCGAAAGAGCGACCCTTTGATGTCAAATCGAACCTAGTTGATTTTATTGACAGTATTGTTTGTCTACCATACAATAGGCTTTTGTAATATACTGAACGTGCACATTCATTCCTCTTGCAGACATTTTTGGCATTGCGCAGTCATTTTTTGTTGTATTCCATTTCAAATTTGCCAAGTATAAATGATAATTATTGGGGGGAAAATAAAGTGTATTGGTTTTTCTTTTTCTGAGAGTTTACTCGGACATATATTAAAATAGTAGCAATCAACTGTAAAAATATTCCAGTCTGATTCTACTGTTACTTTTCGACTATTTCGAGAGAGCTGAATATTATTAGCACGCATACAATCCCTTTACAAAACGTACACCTCGAAGACGTGACAATCTAATGTTTATGAAATGTTCACGGGTGGGCCATGATTGAAAGTACATGGATAGTCTCTACTTCAAAAGCGTTTTTGCAGTGTGTGTGTTGTGGTTTATTGAAAACAAGAGAATGTAGTACTCCTCTTAAAGGCACTGAACACGTTTGGTAATTACTCAAAATATATATTAGCATAAAAACTTACCTGGTAACGAGCAACGGAGAGCTGTTGATAGTATAAAACATTGTGAGAAACGACTCCCTTTGAAGTAACGTAGTTTTTGAGGGGGAGGTAATTGCTCACTAAAATATTAAAAGACTTCTTGCTGAAGCCTTTTTCAGGCATCTGAAAGCACATAACTTTGTGCAACAAGGGTGTTTTTTCGTTCATCATTTTCTTGCAATTTCGATGACTAATTGAGCCCAAATTTTCACAGGCTTGTTATTTTATGCATATGTTGGGATACACCAAGTGAGAATACTGGTCTTTGACAATTACCAAAGGTGTCCAGTGCCTTTTAAGAGCTTAACGTTATACCTTAAACAAACTTCTCCAAGATTTAACTGCGTTCGTTTTTAGCAATCAAGGAACTATACAGGTGAAAATGATCAAATTCATTTTTTTTCTTTTTTCTGTAAACCGGACGTATCCGGTCGGTATACGGTATCAGTCTCCGCTGCAGGGCGAGGCTTTCGGTTACCAACCCAAGAGATTAGCCGAGGTTTACACCGGAACGAACCAAGTTCACGGAGACACGAACTAGTCGGATACAAGGGAGCTCCGATTCCCGAATCCAATGCCGGGAGAACTCGGCAGCGATTGGGTTTCGAATCCTCGCCGTGGGATGTATTAGACTTGCCAAGTCCTTTTCTCACACAGACGACCGGTGATTTTTATAAGACCATTTTCGTGTATAAACTAAAGGGGGGTTGGGTGGATTGTTTGGCGAGTCTAACAAGCACCAGCGATGACCTGCCTGTGTGTGTAACAGGAAATATTCTGGACTGCGAAATGTTATCCGTAGATTTCATAATCATAGCTGGATTGTAAAAATAAACTGCAGATCCATTTTCACTGATAAAGGAATACTTCACAAGAAGTATAAAAAATAGAAGCATTTACTGGGTAAAACTATAATATTTTGTTTTGAGCGACTTCAGAATATTTTATGCGAGTCCCGAACTTATAAACCAGGTCGGCCTATAGTGGGTACACTGTGGTCAAAAGTTGTCAATGTGTTTGCGATTCCATGACATGTTTTCTACTGCTCGAGTTCGGACGATGTCCCAACTCGAATATCTGCCCAAGTAATGGTTTGACCTGTTCAAACTATATGAGTCGACTTACATTTGGCCGATAGCACTAGCACTGCAGGAACTGTACCAACTACGATTGCCTCAACTCATCCCTTTTAAGAAGTGTCTTTACTTGACTCATTCCCATCGTTCCTGACATGTGCTGTATAAAATATGGTACTGGTGGTTAAGCGAACTTCTTGTCCAGTTGGTCGTTGAAATCATCATTTTGAAGCGAGTAATTGCAGCGAGTGATTAAAAACATTTAATTGTTGTTGGCATTAATATGCGATTGACCTTTCACCTTTCAATAGTCAGTTTTAGGCCGTGTCCGAATTGGCGGCTACAGCTACGGCTACGGCTAGATTTCCGCGTCATCATGCGTTGAAGAATAGGACGTCCTTAGCAACACCCTTAGCAACAGTCGTAGCCGTAGCTACAGTCGCCAATTCGGATATACGGCTACAGTTTCCCCACGAATCTCGCCTCCATGGTCACACAATCCAAATAGTCGTGCCCCCATCAACCATAGAGAAAGCATCAACCAACCGACCTGCTTGAAAAAAGACTACAGCAAGCCCTTGTCACCCGTCAGTCAGACATTGACACCTCACACCAATCATTATACCCCGCTGTGAAGACCCCCCCCCCTTCATCCTTTCCTACTCTTGGATGGGATGAAGCTGTGGGTGGTCGTTCACTGAAGTGACTTGTCTCCCCCTATGGTCTCTCTCATCTCCAGAGTCCAGCCTGTCAATGCTCTACCATATCACAGTACCCCGTGCCCTCTCTCTATCCTTAACCTCACCCTGCCGTCTCTCCTTCCCTCTCCCCGGCGTAAGACGCCGTGAGAAACCCGCCCCGTTCCTGACAGCTGACCGGACGGCATGGCATCAATGTTTGTTATCATTTTGTACCCGGTTGATATTAAGAGAGGATCAACGGGTTAAAGCTGCTCTCTGGTTCCGGGGTCTTTACGCCGGGGCAAGGGACCTTAATTTTGTTTGGTACTCCCGTTTCCCGTGCTTTTCGTTGATTATTGTTTTTCTCAGTGGTGGCGCAGTTTGTTTGTTTATTTTTCTCTGCCGAAACTGGAAAACGTAATGCTCCTGTGTATTTGCTCTCTACAAAACGTAAGCCCAACTTTTCGAGTTATTTGATTAAACATCCCGCTTTAATAAGCCATCGAAACCGCATACAAATAATTCACTCTGACTGGTTGGTGTTTATTTTCAAGAGTGGATTTAAAAAAAATCAAATAATTATTTGTCAATTGGCTTGACGAGCATTTGTTAATGCGAAATTTACAAACGCGTTGTTTTTTTGCTCTTCTTTTTGAATGAAATATTTATTTAAAACAATATGCCTTATATTTTATGAACTGTAGGCCCCCTATTGTGATAATAATTTTTGTGTTACGTATTGAAGAATCCATGGAAAGTGATTTTTTGTAATAACAAAAACAAAAGAGTCAGCCATACTGAAACAAAATTGTTTGTCGTACTATATTTGTTTTAAGGAACAATTTTTTTTTTTATATAAATTAAAATGGGTGTCAGTAACCTATGCTGAAGCACGGAGTCTCAAATTTCCGCCACAAATTATATTTTCATGACATTTAATTCCACTTTCTTCGAACCACACTCTATTTGTATACTCTCATCTAATTATAGACTATTTTGTTCCAGTTGACATTTTCAGTGACGATTCATTGATGTCAGTCAGGCCGTACCCGAATTGGCGGCTACAGCTACGGTTACGACTGTTGATACTGCTAAGGATACTTCAACGCATGATGATCCGGCCGTAGCCGTAGCCGTAGCCGTAGCCAATTCGGTCTTGGCCTTTATGTTGCCTGACTCACGTTTACTGGTTTACATTTAAAGGGACACGTTGCCTTGGATCGGACGAGTTGGTCAACAAAAAAGCGTTTGTAACCGTTTGTTATAAAATGCATATTGTTAGAAAGATGTTTTAAAAGTAGAATACAATGATCCACACAAATATGCCCCGAAATTGCGTGGTTGGCCATTTTGTGGAGTCAACATTTTGACTCCACAAAATGGCCGACCGTGTTAGTTCACACTGTAAAAGGAAAACCACGCAATTTCGGGGCATATTTGTGTGGATCATTGTATTCTACTTTTAAAACATCTTTCTAACTATGCATTTTATAACAAACGGTTACAAATGCTTTTGATAGACCAACTCGCCCGATCCAAGGCAACGTGTCTCTTTAACCCGTTGTCGTACTGTAGGGACAAAGTGAAATCTCCGCACTCCGACTAAAGCGAAATACGACGAGTGACGTCAACGGAGATCGTGACGTCGTACAGGGTTCGTTGAAAGTGCAGCGCAGCCTATGCTGCATTAAGAAGCCATAATGGTGAATTAATGACGTCAAAGCAGATTTGTTGTGCACTACTTGCACGGTATCTCACTGACGATTATTGCGCGATGTATTTTAGGTAAACAACGTGTTTATTATTTTTACAAAATGCGTACATCACTCGGGAAGCATAATGAGTAATCCCCAATGGTGATACCAAAGCGTGACTCTATTTATAGTTGTTAATCCATTTTAATTCCTTCATCCTCGTGGGTTGGGTATCGGCCTCGGATTAATATAACGCGGGGAAGTTTGCGGTGGGATGCTGGGTTATTGTTTTCGCAAAAATTAAAATTTATAGTCTGAGACTTTGCAATAATAGGGTTGTTGGGTGTGCTATAGTTGTTTGTGCATTCTTGCAGCCTGGATGTCAATCTTTGTGTCTGTGTTTTGAATGTAGGTTTTTGGGATTGGTATGGTATAAGGTTCGTTCGGTTGTTGTTTAATTATTAGTGTGTGTCTAACCATTACGAAAGGGCCTTCTAAGGTTATATTCTGTGGCTTTTTTTTTCCTTTCTGTGAATAAAACAAATGCATTGCAATTTTCAAGACTTTAACATAATGAATTGAGGGCGCCCTTGCGTCGGCCTTTGAAGGTCTAGCATGGAGAGTGTTACTGCAAGGCCCTTTTGATAAACTTATTGGACACGATTTCAAAGTCCTGGAATCCCAATAACTGCTAACAGGACCAATTACTTTAGACCCATGTTATCCATCGACCTTGCCTCAACCATAATTGCCCTGGCGTGAACTGCAACCGATGAGAGTCAAGAGAAATTTCACACGAGAAAAAAAAAACGGAAAAAAGGGGAAAAGCGGAAATAGAAACCAAACGAGAGAATACCGAGAGGGCAGGAAGGTGAGCGGGAATCATCACCATCTGTTGGCGGCCCGTGGGACGCACTGCCCGGTAGTGACATTCCATGGTTTTAGTGGTGGAGAAGAGATTATCGGACTATCTCCATATGGTCTGGCAAGAGTGGCTATCGATGACATCTGCGGATTTAAGAACGTTGGAGGACCACAAAATGGCCGGGAATCTCGCTGCAAATAACGGGGACTTCACTCAAGTAAAGAACATAAGTTTCACAGTCCTTGGCTTTACACCAAACAGACCTAGCTAGCCCGGGGCGGCCCCGCAGAACATTATTCGGGGGTCTTTACGCTTTAATTTGATTACGTGAAATTCATTCTGTTTTTTCTTTTTCTTCTTTTTCCGAAGTCAGCAATTTTAACATAGAGAAGGTTCTTATTAAATTCGTCAATGTTTCCAATCACCTTTCTGAAGGTTGAATAGAGTTCCAGTTAACGATGGTTCCCCGATGGGAATTTGGAGACCTTGTTCACACTTTAAAATTCACTCGAATAAGGAGATCGCTGTGGAAAAAAAAATTCTTCTGTTAGATTGTCTGGTTTGTAAATCACAAGGTTGTATTGAGTTCGAATCCAAAAATGAAGTTTCAAAAAACACTTATCCTCCACATAAACCTTTGAAGGGAAATTATGACGTCATTGTTTTCGGAATTCCCATCCTGTATCTAGTTTGAAATAAACACCCAATACAACAGACCTTTGGAAATTTCAATTCGGTGTTGTCACGTGTTAGAGTTTAGAAAAAAGGGTTTAGTATGCCCTAAGCACATGACGTCATTTGAATAGGGCGCTCTCGTCTAGAGGTCAAAAGAAGGTTGTTCATTGGCCAATCCTGGTGCGCCGCACACATCTGCGCGTTACCATTGTTTCATCATCGGTTTACCTCCAAGATGGCGGATTGATGACGTCAATGCATAAGGTCCATTGATCTATATTATAATAGAGATCAATGATAAGGTCTATATATATATTTTTGCCATTGATTTGTCTGTCTTCATGACGGGTTTATTTCGATTGCGGTAATCGAAATAAGAAACAGTGATTTGGGGGTCTTCAAATTCTATTTTCTCAACTTTGACAGTATTTCAGATAGAACTATTTCTCTGGAGGATTGTAATGAACTTCAATCAATTGAAACTTTCGGTAGTTACAAAACTTGTAAAATGGACTTTGTCTCAATCTGGCGTGTCCTTGTCTCGACACAGCCAACTTGTGAGTCTCACTCAAATCCCGTAAAATCCAAACAGGTTTGAAAAAAGAAAAATAGTCTTAATATCAAAAGCTGTTTAAGCAGAAAATTGTGCGTAACAAAAGAGACAATACGTCATCACTTGAGGTTACAGTGAAGAACACTAGACCTCACTTGACATTGCACATTGGGGGATACACTGCGAAAACTGGGGTGTTAAAATTGACACATGGGCGTTGTCACATTATAGAAACCGAACAGATAATCAAAATTAACATCATTCATATAGGGTGTTTAAATAACACAATTTTATTTTTTTTTCTTCTTCAGATATTAGTGTTATTTTAACACCCTATTATTTTAACACCCTATGATGTAAATGTTGATTCTTTTTTGTATCTATATGTGACAACATCCATGGTGTCAATTTAACACCCAGTTTTGTTCAGTGTAGGAAGGTCCTCAGTACCGGTAGAAATCAAAACTATTTGAGGTTGAGGACGGATTAGCATTTTTTGCAATAAAGAAGAGTCATGATTTCATGATTTGAGAAGCAATGCTTGTTAGTTATGATGATTTCAGTCAGCGCTCGTCGGTATTTAAATGTAATTTTAAACACAGGGAAAAACGACACACAGTTTGGGTGAAGTGCACGCGGTATGGTTGTACTATGCTCTAATGTTGGCTTACAGTTAAAGCATACATTAATGCTGACGTAATTCACAGATGCCCAGCACCCAAGGTTGGGAATATCCTAAACAGGTAAGGAAAAAAAGACCCATAACTTCCAAATCAGATTTCAGATGCGCAGTTCATTTTACCATCTGTTGAAGTAGATCTGAATATACAGTTGTACAACATGCCATGTGCATTAGACCCCCGTTGTTCCAAAGGGAGATTCGTTCACCAATGTATACGGTACATCCGTCCCAATACGAAATGCCACAAATGACACCCTCCAATAACGGAAATCTAGGCCGTTCGGGTCACTTGTCAAGCTCACCTTTATCCTCGAAAAAAAAAGACTTTCGGAAATCCCGGGGGCTGCTTCAGATCGTGAGGGTCCCATGCGGTTCGAACACAGAGGGGCTTTGAGGTGGGTTAGCAAGCGTTATCGAAGAAGCAAGGCTATGTTTGCTATAAAAGAGAGTTCTGCAAATTATTGCATGGTTTTTTGTTTTTGTTCTTGATGGCGATGCCCTTCGGTTTAACCATCCACATACTCATCTGCTTCTCATATTGTGATCTGTGACAAAATACATGGAGTCTATCCTAGTGTCGGGTTGCCGTCCCCTGCGTGCGTAGGATTGCAAGACAGACATCTGGGGTTGTTGGCAAGTTGGCATTACTGAGCAGTGTAAAAGGTCATATTATACCCAGCGGTAGATCAGTGTTATGGGACCAAACTTATAATATACCTGAGCTTGGGGTATCTTGACTTTTGTTATGAGTTTACTTTCTGATGTGAGAAACGAGGAAGTCAAGAAACTGTGCGTGAACCTTAACGTGTATACCTGCCAGTCCCATCGGAGTGTCGTTGTTATAATAGGGCACCTGCTCAATAGCTTGTGATATTGGACTGGCCTAACTCCAGGCAAAGCCATCGCCGCCGATATCGCCTTCTGACCTGGCTGTACTCAACCCCTCTCTTCTGGTCTGGTAGACCGCTGGCGACACCGTCACGGGGCAAGTGTTCCTCGCAATTTCCGGACGGGATGAGTTTGGCACATGGACGGACTTGGAATTACCGCTGGGTCGATTGTAGTCCAGAGTCAGCCGCCGTGTTCGATCAACGACGTTGTTTGTTCGGAAGTCACCAACACCAGTAAACGAACTTAACATCAGGACTTGCGGAATTTACGTACAACACTTCCATTCTTTTTTTTTAACCCAGAGATAGGACCCCCCTATTTGGGCGCCAAATTTACTCTCTATTTTATTTTATCTCGTCTGTGTTGCAGACATTGAACAGGACTCCCCCTGTGAATTTACTACAAAGTGTTTGATCTGTGGCAGTCTTCTTCCCTGGACAAGTTTTGAAACCTCTCATTTTGATACGGAGCCGAAAGATCTTGACGAGCAAATCATAGGTGGATGCTTTCTTCTTGCGTGAACGCCCTCTGGAGTGGATCACAGTCTAGTCTTCATTGGTGAGTACATTGCATTTTGTTCTATACCTAATAGTAATAGTATACCACTATTGTAATGATACTTTACGGACACAACTTTAATGGCAATCAACCCCCTAATTTCCTGGACTCAGTTGTGTTTAGCAAAACACCATGCTCGGGGACGAGAGTGGGAACGAGAGCAGGCACGCTCATTTGATTATTATCGGAGTTCAGATGCTTGGTCACCAAAACCTCTTGTTGTGTGTGTGTTCTGATAAATAAATAAATAGTATTTCTGGTACAGACTTCAAAGAAAATGTGACATATAAAATGGTACAACCAACCAGCAGCATTGGTCAATGCTGCCGAAAGTTCGTTCCAGTATCGACTGCATCCCATTTTGATCAGCTTGTTGAGAAAATAGTGTATTTTAAGTTCTTTAAATGCGAGAGTGCGGGTGGCCATGTTGGTGTAAATGCTGAGTATGTTCGCGATAACTTGAGATTGAGGAGTAGCAATTGTTTTGTTGCCATAAATCACTAATCGCGAATCCGTTCTTGTCCCCGCATGGTTTGTTATTTTCGAAAGAAACCGAGGGTCTACAAAACCGAATGAACATTATTAAGCCTGTCAAGAGAATTAAAACGATGGAGGTAATGTTTAGTTAAAACCTAGGAGGGGGAAAAAGTTCAATGAATGAAACCCTCGTAATCAAGAAAACAACAAAACATGTGACGGGATTGCCACCCGAGATGGGACTCGCGAGGTGGGATTCGAACCGGAGTCCACAAGGGGGGAAGGCATGGGGTGAAACTTCAAGGCAGTGCTGGTTCTACCCTCCATGGTTCTACAAGGCTTTTGTAATATTCAAACACACTGATCCGGATCGGCTTGGGGTGTCGTTAGTTTAAGCACAGTAGTTCAGACGCTGACATTTTATATGTGGTATCGTTGTATTCTAAAGAATGTTTCAGTCCACGGTGTCAATATCTTTGACCCGTAAAATCCACTGTTTTCCTCGAGCCTGTCACCGCTGATTCCAATACGTAATAACGTGATAGATAAAGTAGGAAGGTTTCGTCAAATTGGACCCGAAATGAGCCCAGCTAGCGTGCCTAGCATGGCCGTTGGCATATTCATAGCAAGCTCCTATTCAGCTTAACTACTCCCATGGGTCCACTCAATGTCCAACTCCGCAGAGGACCATGATTTATCAAAATACAGATTCGAGATTCTTCAGGTTTTTTTAAGCTGGAGGAATGTACATGTACATGTATGTGTTTCTTGTGCTGTATCCACGGACTGGGATACCCTCCAAAGATTTGAAATACAGCTGTGTACGTACTGTATTGTATTAGACGAAGGGGAACAAATACAGAATCAGTATTTGAAAGTCGATGCTTGCTACAGGTGTTGAGGTGTCGAGGGTCATTACCAATTAATCTTAAAATCAAAAAAGAGGGCCAAAGGTCGTTCCTTGGGGAACCCTGAGCCACGATGGTCATAGGGCCGTTTTGCGGTACCGCTCAGTCGATCTAGCTGGTGTATTAACTCTTCAACTCTGTGGTAGTGATGCAAAACGATGGTGATTTGGTTCTAAAGTTTGGTTTCATTTCGGATTAACTTTCCTGCTGATTTCGGCTAGAAAGGGAAAAGATACCAAGAGTAATTGGTCGACGACGAAAAGTGGTCTTGACAGTTCAACGCCAATTTAAGATGGCGGATCAAATTACAGAAATATCGACCTTTAACTACGGTACGTGCGAGTCAAGCTGGATTGTGGTCTGTCTTCCAATACAAGGAGTTGTGGTTAGTTGGCAAAACCCGTTAATTCTCGCCATCTTTTTCCCAGTGACATGGTGTTTGTTTGATTTGCCAAGGATCGTTGCGAGAGGGCTTTCATCGCACCAGAACTACACCAGGACTGGCACTGATGCAAAGCAATCGACAACCTCTGCAAGAATATGAAAATGCACGTATACGTACGAGACTGGCTCTCCAAGTCTTTCGAGTTACGATTAATTACTAAACTAGTTACTCGAACTTCAAGATAGAGTTTTTGACGAATGTGACACTGACAGAATATTCATGGGATGTCGTGCCTGGTTGAGAATCATGAGGTTTCAGGTTTTCATATTCAATCTTCAAGGAACACATTGCCTTGTAAAGTTTTATCCACGAGGTCGAAATGTCATCACGAAAAAGTTTGAATTGTAAACTTTGTGATTTGGATTTGCAGTTCGAATATTTTCCCACTTGTGAAAACGGCTGGCTCTTTCTTGGCTGCTAATGTGAACCATGACGGTCCGTAATTCTACCTCCATGATTTAATACTGTGAATTGTTTTTTCTTTGACGTCAACATTTTCTCCGCAAACAGTCGACTTGCGCTTGAGGAGCATGAATTGGTTTACGAGTCTATTAATTCATGTCTGCAAAAACAAAATGTGTATTGAGTCAGTTTGCATGATGTTTATTATAATACAAGCATAGTTATCAAACACACATCATGGTCGGTTTACGGGGATTTGCACCTTACTACACGAACGAGCTAGTCCGCGCCGTAGGGGGTTCCCGCGTGTTCGGATCATTTTTGTTTCCCGAAGTGTTTATATCGAAGTTGCCGTAAACACGTTGAAATCTCGACACGCGTGTTATTTACGTATGGTTTTCTCATTGCAGCGTAAACAAGTTTAGATGATGTTTGTTAAATTTCGCGACTGACTATATTTTGCTCTCTTGTTATGTGTGAAATTTTAATGAGAATTCCGCCAGTTGTGTACGTGATTTGACCGGAAGAAGGCCGGTTGAAATCGGGGGGGGGGGGGGGTTATTTGTGAAAAGTTAGTAAGTTCTGCCTTCCTTTTTTCTCTAAGTTAGCTGAATTTTCTATGGGATTAATAACACTTTCGGGAGGGCGAATTCTATACAACGTTTATTGATTATTGCTTGATACTCTTTTCCTTTGTAAATCATTTTGATAAACGTTTTCATTAAGTGCTCCAATTTTGTTTACATCAAACTAGGACAGTAGGGTCTGCGAGTGACTTTATACCGGTAGCCTATAAGGAACTTCTGACCTGGCACGAGCGAAGTCGGAGTGATTGGAATTGTCGAGTGACGTTTCTCGAGTAGTCGTCACTCATGAAAAGGCACGAAACTCGACTGCTTGAGAATTCTGGCTCTTAAAACATAGAGGAACTGAAAGTAGGCCAAACAAATGTTTAGTTTTATTTCAATGCTCACTGAATGTAAAGTATACCAGTACCGATCAGTTAAAGAAATCTTTTCGTCTAAAATACTTTCAAAGTCACGAAAAGAGCCTTTTATTTCGATCGCCACAATGGAAAAGATTGGGTTCAAAACATAAACTGTTTCCGTTGTTTCACACACAGAAACAAAAAAAGCGGGACCACCTTAAGCTCTATTCACATTACAAAGCCAATTCCCGGGAAAAAACCCGGAAATTCCTAGGGATTTTTAACCCGCCGCCATGGGTTTCACACTCAGTGCAATTTTCTTGGGAAGGGTGCACATTGTTGGTGATATCACCGATGTTATCTAGCTTGGGTAGCTTTTTCCCGGGAAAATTCGATATTTCCAAGGATTTTGCCAGGGTTATAGTAATTCAAGTGTGAAAAAGGTCCACGAATTTTCCGGAAAATGTCCTGGGAAAATCTATTAGTTTGAATGGGGTTTAGTTTTAAGACATTCCAGTTGTTGGATTGGATCATGATTGGATTGAAACGAATTTACTCGTCCACCAACGGTGTAATGAGTAAAACAACTTGTTCAGGATTGTTCATCTTCACACAACCTCACCCATGATATCCATGATGTCCATTCCATTATGTCCGACATGTCCGACAAACCATTATTCCCATCTTCGATAAACCTTGTTGGACCATTTAGGAATAATAGTCCCAAGTCCGGACACTAGTCGTATGATCTTCCAAGTGCAATGACACAGTCCAAAGTACAAACATAGACCAGAAGACAAAATCTCTGCCAGCTATGAGCAAACGAAGCACTCGGCCAGCCGGCAATAGTTCCCGCACATGGGGCTCAAACTTCAAAGAGATGTTGTTTCCAGCAGGCGGCTTGTGGTGAGAGGCTTTAAGCTTCACAGATGGCACGGGGGCCATGGTTTCAAGATCCATAGCGAAGCAGAGTCGAGCGTACACTGCGAAGCAAATTTATCTGCACGACTTTGATGATGATATATGGACCATTTTTGACTTGTTTTTCAGTCATGTAAATCCAACAGAGGACTGACGACCGCGGACCAGAAAATCGGTCACAACACATTTTGCCCTTTCTTTCTTTTACCAGACAATGTAATGATTAGAACATGTACAGAATTGTTACATCGTTGGAGCAGGGAATGCGGGTAAAGCCAAGACCTATTTCTTCTTCTATGGTCAGCCCCATCCCCAACCGTGGTGTGAATCAAGCTAAACTCACTGGTGAAGACGTCGTGTATGATGTCGTGGTTAAAAGCCAAGTATAGGTGCTGACAGTAAATCATTTTGTTTTGCAGCCTTGTTTCTTCATTAAAACCCACGCACTAAGTGTTTCTTCATTAAAAACCACGCACACAGTGCAAAAGGGATTCCAAAAAGAAAATTCATGTTTTTAGAAATAACACGCCTCTGAGATGTTTGGCCAGAAAGCTCACGTTTTTTTTTTTTTTTTTAATTCCTTTAGTTTTTTTCTTCAAATAACTAGTTCTTATTTAGCGCATTTTACAATAACGTATCAATGCGCTTTACATTAGTGCCCTGGTCAATAACATTCACTTTAATCTTTCTCAGCTCCTGGGGGAGTATACAGCCCTGGGCTGCCGTGGCGCTCAGAAGGCCTTTTCAAACGCAATATCAACCTCTACCCTTGCAGGTACCCATTTATATACCATTTCACATGGAGGGATTAGCACTTTACCTATAGGGGAGCACAATTCTTGATTATTCATTTAAAAACTTGTAAATATTTGATTATCACTTCCGGCGCCAACCTATTATCTATTTCCAGGTTCGTGTTAAGATCGGCCTAGGCCTTGACTTATTTTAACCTAGGGTTGTCTGCACCACGGTCAACTTTCTCAAAATCTGTTTACTGGTGAGCAAATTGGAAAGTAAATTGGTTAACAAAATTTCTGGTAGAGTACTCTAACAGAAAATCAAATGTGCGTAAGCAAAACTGTATTCGATCCATAAACGATAAAGAAGATTTGACAGCTTGTGAGCTCATCACTCATGTTGCCCCTTATTGTGTCTTTCATCGGCTTAATACAAAAACCGCGGGGAAGTTTAGCCTGTATTTTTACTTAGCTTACAGCAAGACTAAGCAGCGGTTAAGGAGTATAAATTGTGCTTAACTCCTCTCCGTAAGCAGGAAACGTCTGCTTACCGGCTTAACACGGAATTGAACCCAGAAAGGACTGATGCTGGTGTTGTATCATTCAAAGACAGTAAATTAAATTCACCATGACTGACTGTTCTGTTTCTGCTGTAGATAACCACCCCTCACCGTTCCCCGTGGCGCTGCGACGGCCCACGAGATCAGAAGTCGAGTTCCCCTATGAACTCCGTAATAGACTGTGCAATATCGCTGTACCATTAGTGAGCTAAGAACCCTTAAGCAACTCACTTAACAAACTTTACCCTACAAAAAATAATAAAATGGGTCTTTTGTAATCCTCCCTATCTGCACCTCCCACGCTAATCTAGTCAGCATCGACGTAACGCGGAGTCTTAGGTTTAGGTAACTGAGAAGCTTCCTTCTTCGGACAGTGCCCAACTGCAGCTAAGAATGTAATTAGCTTCCTTTAAAACTGCTCTTTGTGATGTTGCTTAATGCAAAGTAACACTTAAAACAATCTTATTGACGGTTCAGCAAACATAACGCTAGATATACAGGTTTACCGTAACTCAGAGTCTCAGAGTCAGACATCCCTTTGTGGCCAGTATACCCTTTTTCATGGCAGGCAAGTTTCTGTATGATTTTATATGGATCGTCATAAACATTTCACCGTAATCGCCAAATAATTTTTGGTTTCGACGAAAAACGAAGTTGGAATTGTGCTTTCTTCGTTCTTGTATAAACCATAAACCATCTTCATTCGTTTAACCGGGCCTGAGTGTCCATCCTGGACTGGTTGTCCATCCTGACCTGGGTGTCCATCCTGACCTGGGAGTCCATCCTGGACTGGGTGTCCATCCTGACCTGGGTGTCCATCCTGACCTGGGTGTCCATCCTGGACTGGGTGTCCATCCTGGACTGGGTGTCCATCCTGGACTGGGTGTCCATCCTGACCTGGCTGTCCATCCTGACATGGGTGTCCATCTCAACCTGGGTGTCCATCCTGACCTGGGTGTCCATCCTGACCTGGCTGTCCATCCTAACCTGGGTGTCCATCTCAACCTGGGTGTCCATCCTGACCTGGCTGTCCATCCTGACCTGGGTGTCCATCCTGACCTGGGTGTCCATCCTGACCTGGCTGTCCATCCTGACCTGGGTGTCCATCTCAACCTGGGTGTCCATCCTGACCTGGCTGTCCATCCTGGACTGTGTGTCCATCCATGGATGTCCATCCTGACCTGGGTGTCCATCTCAACCTGGGTGTCCATCCTGACCTGGCTGTCCATCCTGGACTGTGTGTCCATCCATGGATGTCCATCCTGGACTGGGTGTCCATCCTGACATGGGTGTCAATCCAATGTTTGAAATTGGACAGCATACCGATACCTTTTCTGTCATTTACATAATATACATAATAGGCCTATATAAAAGTGCTGGAATTTAATAATTTTGATACACCCCACGCTTTTGGTTTTCTTTTTTAAATACAGTAAACTTAGACACCCCTTTCCCATGATCCCCTCTCACAATTATACGCTGGTGTGATCTTAACTGCACATGACACAAGTGTACACTTTCTGCCTGACTACCTTTGACCCTTTGCACTCTTTTGTAAACATGATCTTGTGTGCCCCCACCCCCCCTAATGCACACATCATGTTTTGCCCCGTGTTTCCGTATAATTCGTTCAACCAGATTTTTATCAAAATGTGATAATCTCGAGTGTAGTGCCGTCTGGGTATGCCGAATCTTGAGTTGAGGACTACTCAAGACGTGCGTTACTATCCTCACTTCATCCCGAGAGGCATCCATGATCCAAGGGGAAAGTCAGACACTAACTTGAAGAATTTGGTTTTCTTTCTGTCTATTTTAGTTTTTGTCTGGTCGCAGGTCGAACTTCTTGAACCTAATGCAGCGACGACAGAGCGGCAACGTAATGACTTTATCTGGAGAAAATGTCAGACTCGTTTTGCTTTGGTTTATCTAGAAGGGGCGGGCGGTGAAGAATGCTTGAAAATGAAAGTGAAACGCTCTGTGTAACCTCTTTATCTGAAGAAACTGTGATTGTCATTTCGCATTGGCTGGGGTGGGTTTTTTTCAAGACAAATATACGTCGGAAGTAACTGTTAGAAGTAAACTTGCGTGTACAACCATGTGTAAATCTCTTTTGGGAGGAGTGTTGGCTCTGAAAAGAGCCGGTGTGGTGTTGACGTTTCGAACAGTAAACTCCGCTCGTCTTCAGGAGAAAGTCGCTTGCATCTACTTGGACACAGATATCAAGATCTACACCCCCCTATTTTGAGTTGAAGCGTTTAGTGTTAACTTACAAGATGACTGATGTAGTGACCCAAAGGTTTCCCGATCAGGGAGTATCGGTATCCCCCATTTGGGAGGAGAGGGTCCCAATCAGGGTATGAGTAAATATCAATCGGGATAGTTTGAATAATAAGAAGGGCCTTGTGAACACCAGTGACCCTTCTGTTTATCCATGTTTATCTCGAAACACGGAATGTTCCCGTCCCTGAAAAAATGTGCCAGTTTTTACGCCGGTAACAGGTGGCAGGGTGCGTATTATGTAACACTGGATGATATGAGATAATAGCAATTATTCACCACATCCTCTCCCGCGGACCATAACCGGTATACCTGCAGATTGCATTTTTCCATACTTTCGATATTCAATCATCGTAAGATTTTTTTAGTTTGGGCAAGCAGCTGGCAGACTTGGTATAGCCTTATTTATAGATACCAAGGCTTGCCGATGTCACATCAAAGGCACCGCCTTCTCACCTGCCCGTGTCTTAAGTAAGGCGTCCAAGACCTTGCCGCTGGCATCTTTTTATCTCGACTCAAGTTAATTGAGGGACACTTGCGTTAAGATCTGACAGTTCGATTGGTCCAGAACTAAACTTGTACCTGTCCAATTCACGCCCGGGAACTGAAACAAAGTTTACAGTGGAACCTCGACAGGTGGCTTGAATGTCCAGTTACCACACGTGTGGCATACACATTGTCGGTACCCACCAAAGGATGGTCTATGTTATTAGTCAACTTGTCACACTTGTCCGGTTGCATCCGTAATTGTCATCAGTTGCACCCGGTACAATGTACCCGGAGTGGTTTAATTTGATGTTCGGTTTTGCTTCAAGGGTTTTTAACCGTGAATCTTGCGACTCAGACCATGCACTTTTTAGCAAGGAACCAACTCATATTAAGAGAGTCCGTGTCTCAAATCTGATGTGATGACCACTGGTCAGCCACAGAACTTCAGAAGATATTCTTCCATGGTGAAACCATTGACCCCCTCCATGAGTGAACTAACGATGATTCTTTACAAGCAAGGAATACTGATCAGAGGGTATTTCTACCTCCATGCTGTCACCATCCTTCCTCCATGTCACCGAGTGCCGTTTGGTGACCATTTTATACCCTCATTCGAATAACGGGTGTCAATCCGGGTAAAGATATTTCCAAATCAGGATTTATTTGGGTTGACAACGTCCCTCTGGGCAACAGAGTTAGTTGATTAACGAGAATTACATAAAGACGAGCAGAGTATACTGTTCGAAATGTCGAGACCACACTGGCTCTTTTCATAGCCAACATTCTTCCCAAAAGAGATTCACACATTGCTCCATGGTTGTACCTGCAAGTGTACTATTTTATTGGACGATAACAACATCTTGCAGTGATCAAGTGAAGTGAAGCGTTCATCATCATGAAAAATTGACAATCATAGTTACTTCTTAAGAGTTATCGCCTCCAGCCAAGGGCAGCCATCTTTAATTCCATCTTCACTTGACATTTAAAACAGATTAACACAGATCCACACCTACATAAACTGCTCACAAAAAGTGAGGAAACTTTTTTTAATCGAGTATATTTTTATTATTTATTACTCTCTTTGTATATGTTATATATCAATGCAAAGCTGAAGTGTTCCTCTTTAAAATGATACCACATTTGCAATGATTACATGTTGCTGAATTTGGCTACATGAATGACAATGAGGCAAAGTCACAAATCAAATGTGCCAAAATTACCGCTTGTTTGAATTACAGTGTCAATTTGTTTGTTCACACAGTAACACAAAATTGCTAATTTTGGCACATTTGATTTCTGACTTTGTCTCATTCTCATTAATGTGGCCAAGTCCAGCAACATGTCATCATTGCACATTTGGTATCATTTTAAAGAAGAACACTTCAGCTTTCTATTGACAGGCCTATGCAACATAATACAAGAGGGTAATAAATAATAACAATATACATAATTAAACAAAGTTTCCTAAACTTTTTGTGAGCAGTTTAGTTCCATCCGCAAAAAACTAGTTGGTTTAAAACTATATCTGTGGCGCAGAGGCCAATAGAACCACAATGTTTATCCCAAGGTGTTGTTTCAAACATGAATAAAGATCGTATTTCAACGAACTTTCCGGAGACCGTCAAGGGTTGAAGGAAACGATAACGCGAGTCATTTTCGCTTAAAGGGATTGTATACGTTTGGTAATTGGAGCCCACTGTTTGTTTCAATCCTGTATAGTTGTAGACCATAAAACTAACCTGTGGAAAGGTGGTAGCGTTTTTGAGATATTGCCGAAAATCTGGAGCGGTTATGTCCACGCAGAAAGAATAATCTGCAATTGGAATACACAATCTGAGAAACGTTACTGTCAGTTTACTGTCAGTAACGCTTCTCAGATTCAAACTTTTTTGGATAAAACGTGATATCTTTTTCCATAACCGCAGTGCTTCGAAGTGAAAATTTTCACAAAATGCATTATACTATCCAAAGCTGCTGTACTTATATACCAAGTAAGTGTTTATTGCCACTAATTTTCAGAGTCATTACCGGAGGTACATGGACCCTTTAAAGGGATATCGTGCACCATGGGTTTTATGGAAGAGATATTTCATTCCCACTTTCTAGTCTCCATTCGAGACACCAAACAGCCAAACTGTGAAAATTACATCCAACTCAGCAGTCACATTTTAGAGAGAACAACGAATGTTTAGTTAATACGTCGGGTTTTTGCTTCGATAGTTATGTTATCAAAGATGACATAACGTAACAATTAAAATTCAAAAGGCGCTATTCCATCAAGATCATAGCGCACATAATGCATAGCATGGATAGAGTGGAGTCTTTACAGAGCTTTACGAAATAGAGATAAACTAACAGATTCCCTAATGACAGGAGGAAGATTGTTCCAATGGTCCAGAAACACTGAATGCCTTTTGACCAATAACTTTTGCACGAGGAACGTTCAAGTGAGTGATGTCAAGTGTGGACCGAAGTAATCGTGGAGGAGTGTAATGTGAAAGTAAATTGGAAAGATATCTATAGGAGTAGTTTTGTTCAAGCACGTAATTTAAAATGAATCCGTCCTCTAGTGATCATTTTGGAGTCTTCAACATTTCAAATATATTCCCTCAGCTTTTACGGTATTATTATTAGCACACATTTATTTCATGTTGGCAAACAACAACAAGATAATTATCATCAAAAACATACTTAACAAAGATTCATTTATAACTATAATTAATTATTAAATAGCTTACAATTGAACTATGCACTACCAACATGTAGGAAACAAACTGAAGCAAAAAATGCTTTTATACTTGTTCCTATACGACAGACAAATAACTGGACGTAATGCAGTTTCATTTATTGTAGTTCATGTCATTGATACATAAGTATCGTGACATGTGTACTTTAGTAACATAACTTTCTAAATACGCTTGAATGCATAATGGCGACCCAATAGAGAGTGAGCCAATCCAGTGACAGGCAACCCACTGCCACAGTTCATCTTTAAAGATTGGCATTTATTTCCCACGCTGTTTTTTTTTTATGTCTGAGGAAATGATGATACATAGCGTAGGTATTGTCGCAGTGCCGGATGTTATCGTGCCATTAAAACAATAATTACATGTTATGCGTGCGTGCCTGGAAAAAAAACCTACTTTCCAATCTTTGTTATTGTACAGATGCATTATAGATGCACATGTCTCCATTGAGAGCGATTTAGCAGCCAGTATTCTCGGTCTCTTCGCACTTTCTCTTTCGTGAGAAGTACAAATACACGAATCGTAACGAGCAAACTATCGGACAGATTTGAACTCAGCGGCATATAAAAGTGGGGGTGTCTTGTATGCATTCAGTACAAGGACAATAGATTGCAAATTACAGATTTAAATTAAATATATGACAAGTTCTAGACTTATTGTTAGTAATGATCGAACAAAACTAAGATTTTAAGAACAAGTTTGACTCCGAAAGCTAACTTTTTATAGGGACCACCAGTGCAAAGTACCCTGTGAATTTTGTTCGTCTAAAAATTAGAGAGTTGTCAACAAATTTATAATTTCCATTCTCAGAATCAATGTTTAAAGGTATTATACAGGATTGGTAGAGCTGACAAAATATAGTAGCAGACAGTGTGGATGTTTTATGTGATCAACCATCATACATGAAATAACAAACCTGTGAAAATTTTGGCTGAATCCGTTGTGTGAGTCAGGAGAAATTGACTGATTATGAAGTTCATACTAGAACCAGTTTTTCTGTGAAATATTTCCCTCTATGAAGTCATATTCGAGAAAACTGTATCTGAAAACATAAACACCACAAAACGCAATAGCTGATTTCGTTTGTTACAACCAAAATTAAGGACAATGTGTTACATGCTGCAAATTGTACATGGTTTTTCTATATTCTCTCCTGACTCTCACCAAATTTTCACGGCTGATCACACAAAACATGAATACTGTCTGTGACTATTATTATTGGTAGCTCAAACCTGTAATACCTTTAAAGTAATTATGGAAGAAACCCCAAACTCTTCAGGTTCAACAGCAACAATGTTTTGCTTGTGATAGATAACTTCCCCACAGATTCCTCCCCTCACCCCCTGTGTCGTCACCCGCAAAAAAGGACATCATTATATTGCCTTGAAAGAATGTTCCAAGAAGAACCACAAATTGGTCTCGCTACCTCGTCGTGCCCCTAACCAAAATTGAATCATGTTTAGTTAAACATATTTGAGGTTATCGTCAGTTGAGCTAAAGGGGAACGACAATCCTTCTTTTTTTTAAATTGAATGCGCGCCAAAAAAAGACCCGTTGCTTAAAACTCAACGTGTGCGGAAAACCTTGACCCTGACCGGTGACACGTCCAAGGTTGTGGTTGGAGCCAGCCAGGCACGCCGGGAACCAGGGAGTCGTCCTATTGGGAATTCTTCGGGACAAAAAAGTTCGTTCTAACTGGTTTAGATCATCCAGGGTCAGAAACTGATGACAACAAATGTCCTAATTACGCTGCTGTGCTGGGAGTATATCCAAACAGAAAACACCAAGTATGACTTGACGGGCATTTGACCAAAATAGCGGTTTGTCACAGACTGTATGCATCCCTAGATACTGCACAAAATACCGGTATACCCAATGTAAATGGCAACCTACAAATATTATTCTTGACAACTGGAGGATTTAAGTTAATCGTTTTTAAGTCAATGCTCTACCATTTCCCAGAATGTATCGGTCTTCGGTGCTGACACAGCTTTGTTGGGGAAATGGACAGTTGGCATCATAAAGGGATACCGACTGGCCTGCCCTTGGGCCCACTTGTCGCTTTCATTTCATTTTATTTATTCTGGTTGTGAAGCCAAGGAATCTCAGAAAAGCCAACTTAATCACTGTAGTAGTCAAGAACCCAATGGGGAGAAGACACTGAGGAAGGACCTTTCAGTTTTAGATGTGGGAGGAAAAACCCCAGAGAATTATTCCAGGAAAAACCCACGCAGTCAGGTAGGGACTGAAAACCCAATCCACGTACAGTGCCCCCGGCGTGACTCGAACCGGGGTCCTATAGAGGTGGAAGGTGAGGAAAGATACCACTACGCCAACCCGAACACCCAAATATAACATTGTTTCATTCTTTCTCTGTTTATACGCCACCACTCTGCCTGTCTGTTTCATCCTCTCTCTATCAGTCTCTCCACGGAGACAAACGGATAGTTTTATCTCCATGGGGAGCTACCTCCCTTCTTGGTCTCACGTGATTATTTGTTTTCATTCATTTTTTTTCAAGAAATTGTCATTTTTAATACAATTGTGCGATCATCGTTTTACTTTCTTGCCAAAGTTTACGTGCATAAACCGAGTTATGATGATACTGGCCCAACACATTTAAAGTTTGTGTGAAATAAACCGAATGTGGCCTAGCCTGTGGAAGGAAGAAGTGTGAAACAGAAGACTAAATGTAATGACAGTGTTATCTCTCACATGACATTCTCCAGTTGCTTAACATTGAGTTTTGTGTTGGTATTAAGAAGATGGAAACAGTATGGCGATGTTTTGACACCTCACATTCACACAACCGCAAACTTAATGTCTGATAATAATCGACTGCCTTCCGTCTGTCTGCTTCAGACTGCAAGAAGAGAAAGGCCGAACGCCTTTCTTTTCAATCGGCTGCATGCCGTGGAATTGGAAATGATCAGTTAAGCAGATGACAACACATCCAGCTTTCTGATGAGTTAAGTGGGCTGAAAAACTTCCCCTTTGCCTTAAGAGCACGTATCCTCATGTCTTAAGACACCCCCATGAGAATGGATTGAGTACTGTGGTCTCGCGAGACGCGATGTGGTGCTTTAAGCTTCACATCGGGAAATTTCTCATTTTGGCGTGGGTGGGGCATATACGTATTAACTCGCAGCCTCATCTTCCTTGTTTTGATGAACCCAAATATTATTGCCTGTGGATGAAGTCGTCTTCACCCGCCGGTCCGGGCTTCCTGCTTCTGGCCACCCCCACCCTCCTTCCACCCGTTAAGTTTCTCTGTCTGACTTTATAAAGAAAAAGTGAACTGCAGGAACTATGTTTTTAACATTTGAGGGACCAAACAAATTGGGGCGGTCTGGTCTGCCTTATTATTTGAGTGTGACCGTGTTCGGCATTGTTTTTGTTGTGAAGGCTGGGTATGGATTGACAGACTAAAAATAGACGGTCATATCCTTGAGATTGTGGTAATGGTTTTGGCGGCAGCAACATTTGAGCACATGTGTTTTTACGCACTCATTCCAAGGTAAATCAAATTGACATCCACAAAGCCCTATCTTAGAGTATTTCCGTTCAGGTTAAACTACGGTTGAGCTTTTCCTTCTTAAAGATGCAAGGTTTTGTTTTACTTCAGTAGGCCCCTATTAATTAATAAACGATTAACTAAAACATTGTTTAATATAAAAACGTTTTGTTTTCGACAGTTAAACAAATCAACACGAAATAGGCCTACATCGTTAAAATAGACAGATGGAAATGAAGAACTAAACATTAATCAAACAACAAATCAAAATACAGACAACTCAACAATTATCGTCAAGATATTTTTATTCAGGAAATATTTGTATTATAAAAACCGGTCGCACGTAAAAAACTTGAATTGCAAACCGGTCATTACAAGGTATGAGTACAATATACATGTACATGGCCCGGTTTTACACTGAGGTGTTTGGTAGAAAATAATGCTTATGAGTGTTTTTCGGCTAAGCAATAATCTGGCACTAAACCTGTCAGACACTGTGTACACTATATGGTATTGTAAATGGTACCTTGTATACTATATCCACTGAGTTTGTGAGCTTAGCAGCTCTGTGACACTGGCCCCGGGACTGTGTAACGAGGAGACATCGCAGCGGAGGGTTTTGTTAACCTGCGGACTCACAGGCCACAAAGTGGCTCATTTAATAACAGGTTTGTAATACGATCCCGGCATTATATTATTTGTATTTTAATGGCTCCTTGTCATCTTCCGAACATGCTGAGAGAGCTCGGAGTTATGATTGCCCCGCGTCCACAGCTCTGTTTTCCGTCACTCACCCACCCCGGTCTCCGGGATAAACCTTTCAGCGGGGACTGGCCTCGAGTCGCCCCGAGGCCCGGAACACATCCAACGGCCTGACAACAAGCACACACGAGAGTCGGGTCCGCAGAACGCTCACACGGCCACGTCCGGCAAATCACGTGACATGAGTTACGAGGGGAGGCTTCCACAACACATGGTGTGTGAAAAATAGCGAAAAAAACAAACGCAACAACAAGTATTTGGCCTGACTTCTCACCTCGACCGTGCGGTCAGTGACCTGCCGAATCTGTTTACCAATGTGATTTTTCGCTTTTTTAATTGTTGCTGATCGTGCTGGAGCTGGTACATGGTATTATACTTTTTCCGCGATTTATTTCCACCCGTAGGAAAGTTGTTAACGCGTTCGGCAACGTTTGTTATCTCGAAAATCTCATGCTATTCCGATCAGACGAATGATCTTCAGTTCAGTAAATCAGCCTGACAATTTAAAAATGCTTGACTGCAACTCGATTAGGCTGTGAGAATGATTGTTCATACTTCCCAATATGTTTTCCCCTCTAAATAACAGGACAAGCCTCCATGCATTAAACACATAGAATAGTTGCACAATTCTGAAAACAGTAGACAGAAAACAGACGTACATTGGAGAGTCTGGTCTTTATTTATCGCGGTTTCAGAAGGGTACTTTATAATCTTTCCCCTGACCCATCGGAGAAGGAAATTGAATGACCCTCCATTTTAAAAACACTGCCCCTCTTTGTAAGAAGTATCCGGCAACGCATTTAAGATGTCTTCAAGAAAATCTGTTTCCAGATCCACTGATGACTAATTAGAGGATGTGCAGAGTAATGAAACCCATTACGGAGCGGCCATTAGTAAAATAAGACGAATTTTAACACCCTTCATTAATTAAGAAAAGAACAGTAGTGGGTCTGTCCTGTGTGAGAATTCATCAGGAGAGTTGCTTCCTCGGATGGTTATGATAAGCAATGTGAACGAGATGGACAATCTTGAGACAGGATGCCTTAAAACGTTCCCCCCGTGCGCTTGGAATGTCAAGCTGAGCCCTCAAAACCAAGCGATGAGCAGGTCCGCACAAAAGCACCCCCTTTCACACTGAGACGAATTTCCCGGGAGAATTTAGTCGACCTTCTTTACACTTGAATAACTAACTCACCGGCAAACTCCCGAGAAGCACCTATCCCCTGTACCCAATGATGAATCAAATTCAAACTCCTCCTGATCATCTGGAAATCCATCAACTCCCAGGCTCCATCCTGTCCTTTCTCAATGATCTTACCTTTCTAGGCTATCATTTTATCACCGTGTCACTGCCAGTAGACTAAGATCAATTCGTGATCCATTCACCTTGAATACTCATACCTGCTCCAAATCTGATGGCCGATGTGCCTTTGGTTATATTGGCCCCAGCCTATCCGATCTTCTAGTTCTACCTCAGCTGCCACATTTAAGAAATCGCTTAAAACAGAACTGTATCGATTCTAACTCATGGTTCCATCTTCACAGTGCCGTGATCTAGCACCTATGATTTGTGCGCTGTATAGAACCTATATAGAACCTATATAGAACCTATATAGAACCTATATAGAACCTATATAGAACCTATATAGAACCTATATAGAACCTATAGTATATAGAACCTATATAGAACCTATATAGAACCTATATTGAACCTATATAGAACCTATATAGAACCTATATAGAACCTATATAGAACCTATATAGAACCTATATAGAACATAGGCCTATATAGAACCTATTATTATTTATTTATTATCTATCCCTGCTTGGGAGTAGGGTTGAACGAAGTAACTTCGTAGTCGGGATGCTGTGTTTAAATTTAAGTGTGAAGCGAACACGGGTGGCAGTGGGGTTGAAATACCAACATGTAAACAAATTTTGTCCAAAACGTTCGTTGTGGTAATTCCCCCCCTCTTTTTTCAGAATTACGGATATTATTAGACTGCGAAGGCCTATGTCTCGCGCAAACTCAACATGCAGTATGAACAAAATCGCGCAGTTTCATGATGATCAACAACGCGCAAGAGTTGCGCAGTCTATTTGGTTTGGGTACCCTGCTCTGTAACGTAAGCTTGTCCCTTCAGTCTCACTTTGGTTGCGTATATTTTGTATGCAACATAAAGCAAAAACCAGCCTTCACTGTGATACACAGGTGAAGCCATGACCATCAGCGTGTGCTGTGGTTGATTTGGTCCCTATTTTAAAGTTGTGTGATAATATTTCTCTATGGTAATATTCTGTCTGTACAATTAATTCAGGCCGTATCCGAATTGGCGGCTACGGCTACGGCTACGGCTACGACTGTTGCTAAGGGTGTTGCCTATATACTTCAACGCATGATGACGCGGCGATCCAGCCGTAGCCGTAGCCGCCAATTCGGACACGGCCTCATATTGATGTTGAGTATATTCATTGTGCTTCATGGTGACGTCAACCGAACACTCGGTGTGTTTGGACAGTGCCGAGTAAATCGTTCCCGCGCAAATGGGAAAAAAGTATGGGGTTTGCTGAAACTTGTAGGGTCACATCCGAATTGGCAGTTTTGGCTGCGGCTAACTGTTAGATCACTGCAAATGCCCATTCTTCACCGTATCATCTGCATCCAACGGCCATAGTCATAGCCGTTATGGTATGATAATCGGATTTGCGAGTGAGGTGTGTAAAGTTCGAAAAGAAAAGTGTCCATTGCCTGTCGCACATACGTCCGTCTTGCAGTCAAAACCGTTACCTCATTTCGAATTTGAAACCACATTTTGGTAGGGCAGTGGCATTCAGTGAGTCGTAAAAGATTTCCGGTAATAAAATAACTCTATTCTCGAAATGCAGTGAGCTGTTTTATTCCAATAAACAGGAACATAAAACCCAGGGAAGGCTGCCAAAAAATAATGCTTGAATCAACAATGTGCAAAGCCTAGACTAAAAAAATGGTCAATACACCAATTTTTTTACAGCTTCACAAACGGGGCAATAAACAAAACGCACCCAAGTGAAGTTTTAAAAAGTTCACACAAGTATTGTGTTTATCGTCCGTGACGGAAATTCCTTTCCCGTGCAAAACCCACCGCGTGCCGGTCGGCCGGCCAACCCCGGCCTTCAACGCTTTCTTATCATTTAATTAACACGTCCGTGTAATTATCCAAGAGTGTGTTGACGGAAATGGCCTCGCCTGCCTTGTTAGTTGTTTTATCTAATTAAATCTAAAATTGAGAAAGAGAATGAAATTCCTGCCGACCTCAAGACGTGGGGATAGGAAACCGACTTTGAGGTGTCATACTTTGTTAGGGTTTGTTTCATAAACAGTCTCAACGCTAATGCAAAGGTGCGCTAACAAGGCGAATAGACTTTGCAAGTCTTGCAAGTAACGAAAACGAGAAAACAACTCGAACGAGGACTGCATCTTTCTAGGAAATCAAATATTATTTTGAAATTCTTTTCATATAAAATTCTTGAAGATAAAAGCACCTATTTGCAGTTTAATATGAAATACAATTTCAATTTTTATTTTACACTACTAATTTGTTAAAATTAACATTGAAACAGAATTAAAACTTGGAACGAGGATATTTATTTTTCAAAAAACCCACTTGTCAATCATGCCCGAATGTGTGCGACCCGTACATATAGGTTTAATGATAACATGAACGTCAGTTGGGCAAAATTCTTAATGGTTTACAAAGTGACCGGAAACGGACACGAGGTCAAGTCTCTTATTTTTGGGTAATCTTGGTGGATTTGTTAAATATATTTTACTTCCATTTTCATGGCTACTTCCCAACAATAAGATATTATTTTTACAGCCATAAACTACGCTAAACTAAAGTATTTGAAGAAACAAAATCGCACACATGTAAAACTCAATATGGTTTGGAGTGGGACCAACTTGTTCCCGGAAGTTCGAATTTGCGCGAGACTTGTACCATGGAGGTAGAACTACCTCCATGCTTGTACAGTCTATTATGTCTATCGTCTTAGGGCTACCTTATTTTAAAGACACAGTGCAGGATTGGTTTTTGTCGAGAGAAAACAGCTAACTGATTGTAAAGTGAATACTAATCCTCCACAGAAATCTTTCCGTCTGAAAGAGTTTAACGATCCAGAAAATGGCATTTGAAGCTCCCCCAAGTCACAATTGCTTTATTTCGATTGCCGCAATATAAAAATAAGCACGAGTGTGAATGTGCGGAAAATCCCTGATGAAACACGAGCGTTTTCCGTTGTTTTCGCTTTAAACAAAATCCAGGCATTTGATTTCTCATTTTGTACTCCTCCAGTCTTTAAATTTTTGTTTGGGAATAAGTAAAGCAGTCAACAAAGGGTGAATGAAGTAATCAATGTTTCAAAATATGTAGTTTTTATATTTCTGGTGATGCACAGAGTCTGTAAACCTCCTGAATGGCTGGATTATAACATCTGGGAAGTTTGGGGTCTGGAACAAGGGGCAACCCGAGGCAGGGAGAAATTTTCAGGAATTTACTACAAATTCATCAAATCTCATCCCTGTGAAAAGTGACAACCATTTTACAGGTTGGTTGGAAAGTGTTTTTAATGGGGCTTTTACTTTAATTAATAAATCTATCGATCCTAGTGTTTTCACAATTATTGCAAAGCATTTGTTTTATGAGAGTACACTTAAGTTTCGTTAGCAATATTTGAATAAATGAACGTTTGTTTTGAAAGTATATATGAAATATTTATAACTAAATAAAAATCAGCGGGAAATCATGCTCACCGTTGGATCACGGAGCAATATATTTTTAGTTGGATACTGGAATGAGCAACGGCTTATTTGAACAGCCTCCTCACCCAGTAGGTTCTACTATTTGTCATATCATTCACTGGTCACGTATACTCTTTTGCTTGTATTGTACTACTATATTGTTTAGCCAATGATTCTGTCTTTTGTTATTGTGAGTACGGAAATAAATGTAACACTGAATTGAATTGAATCGTGATTCGGGGCTAAGAAGGGTTGTTTATTCATCAGCTACCCCCATCCATCATTTTACAACCTCATATCTGCAAAGTGCATTATGATGACAGTTTAGTTTGAGAGAGAGAGATAAAGAGCAACTGCAGTTTCCTCCACTGCTAGCACACCTGTCTTGCCCGTTTCCCAACCGGATCAGTTCCCCCTGTGCATTGCCCCGCACGATCAGTGACCCACCACACCGCCTTGTCAATCCGCATTGCCCGCTCGTCGCCCTGGCAAGCTGGCGCGGCTGTTCGGGTCGGAAATTCCCCCGTCTTGGTTTCCCCTAAACCCCTGTTGTTGTACATCCAACAGCGCCCAATCATAATTTTATGGACCCTTTAACAAATATTAGTTGCATCCGGATTCCTGCTTATAAAATATCCGAAATAATTAAGAGATAAACCCATGGGAACTGCTCCAGCTATCTACAACGCCATGGCATCTGGACTGTGTGTGTGTGTGCACGATGACTTAAGGCGCTGGCTTAACTGTACTTGGAAGTGAAATCGATTGCCGATAGTCGATTCTCAGTGTGACGTAATATTTTTCTTTGGCATAATTTGCACTTGTGACCCCCAACTTGATGCTTTACACTCAAGTGGACATCAATTCTACATTTTCAAGGAACCCTGACCAGTGAATAGGAAGTGGTGACAGTGGTCTAGCTTGGCACTTGGGCTGAAAGTTAACTCACATTGCCCTGGGTTAAGATCAGTTGTGCTTTTGAAAGTTAATTGACATTGACGTGAGTTTAGCTGTCGAGCATCAGCGGGTTTTACCAGTGCCAGTTGTGGTGTCGATACAGAGAGCAGCAGAAGCTCCAGCGATCGTGGCTGTCGTCGTGTCTGTGGGGGGAAAAGACAGATCATTTGTGATTTACCACACCTGCGAATGTTAGCCTGGGTTCCGGTCATTACAGCTTCCCAAAACGTACTCATACAGAGAGGGGCTCGCCGTGCGGTGTACCAATAAAAAAACAGGAGAAAAAGCGCGGGAGTTGGAATCCCAAGAATGGCACCTGGCTCATGTGAATACGTGCCGTTGAGCTTTTAAGCCACACGCCGGAACCTCAGGTATAGACAAGCTGAAAACAAACCACGCAATCTGTTTCTGGTGGGTTCATCTGCATGCAGTCAACGGTGTAACATGTACTATACTATCCTTGCATTGCGTGGAAGAGTGAATATGTAATGAACCCTAGACACACCTTTAACCGTCAGTCAAGAGGAGAACCAAGCTTGGCCTTCAACAAGAACACCGCTGTCAACCTCGTGCAAACAACCGAGCTTCGCACACCTGTCCTACCCCCATTGTTTCAAAGCAACATTCTTCTTTAAACGAGGGTTCGGTGTCTTAACCCCACTCAACGGAATCACCAGCCAATCTTCAAACGGCAGGGGCCGGCTGTGAATATTATTACCTTTCCCACTGGACCGAATAGAATACAATTCCCCACACGAAGAAGCCCATCACGACCGCATGAAACCGTTATCAGTAAGTAGAAATTTAAACAATATTACATATATTCCTCGTGTGGTACATCATCATGAAGAAGATTATAAATAGCATTTTATTCCTCCATGATCATAGTCAGTCTTATTTTGTGATTTATTCTTGAGGTTGCTGCCACACGAAGTACGAAAAGAAGATAGCGAAGGACAGTGCAGATTGTTTTTACAGGCCAGTACTTTGTTATTTGGTTGTGGGTAACTCAGGGCCATAATCAGTGTGGGAACGGATGCTATCTGCCTCTTTGACTCTACACCGTGGCCGGGATGGGAAGTGGACTATCATTGCTTTATCAATCAGGAGATATGGACATGAATTATAAAAGCACATGTCTGGTGATGATTAGGTTTACTTAGGGGTCCTTGTATATATGGGCAAGGAATGTACAAACCAATGCCAATCGTATTAATTATAACCATTTAAAGATTTCATAATTGACATGCCAGCCAGCCATCAGACTCAAATTGTTACAATTTTTTGCTGTGTACGAACGAACAACTATACGTAATCTTTAAATACCTTTACTGGCCTGAAATTTAAAATATAAATGAACTCTACACCGGTAAGTGCTATATCCTTATTCGTGGCTTCTTATAAGGTAGGATCTGATTCTATTATTGGATTCAGATTAATCCGTTTAGTATTTGGACGCTGTAAACCATGACATTCGGCTCAGTAATCTGCATTCAGATTATTAATTATTAATCATGTTGGACTTGATCCGATGATCCTTACATTGCACTACTCCGTGTATAAATTGTACGTAGTAGATCATGATATTGAAAACATTTTGGACTTGATCAGATCCTTTGGACTAATCCTTGTATTAATTAGACTCATTTGTAAATAGGCCTACTGCTATTGGACTCGACCCAGTAATCCGGTTGCAGATTATCCCGCTATGGTTGGACTTCATATTATCCTCTCGGATTACTTTGGAACCGCTTCATTGTGTAGAAATTGAATCCACTAATTCTAAATGAGGATTAGATCAAGCCTTAATCTCACCAGTACGTGGAATCTTTACTCTTCAGAAATGATTCATTTCATACTTTTATCTGAATTCAGACTTTGTTTATGTATGATTGGTGAAAAAACCCGTTATTTTCTTCAGATATAAAGGAGTCATGCTCGTTGATGTATACTTCTCTATAGTGCTAAGGATGCTGTTTCTAAAAGCTACAATTCCATCGATTACCAAAAGGTGGAATTGCAACAATTTGAACGTACCTCCTAATTTGGATCCTAATTTCAGAAATATATATATTTTTTTTAATAACTTTCAGCCACGACTATTATAAACTAAATCCATTTCCGATTGTGGCCTCGTAATGGCTCTAAACAGGCGCGGATCCAGGGGGGCGTGGGGGGCGCACGCCCCCCCTTTTTCATATAAAAAAAAAAAAAAAAAAAAGAGGGAGAAAAGAAAAAAAGAGGGAGAGAGAGAGAAGGGGAGGGAGAAATGGGGCAACAAACTTCATTTATCATTTTGCTGCTTGGAATATTTTCACGCCCCCCCGTTTGGAAAATCCTGGATCCGCCCCTGCTAAATGAGTGCTGACATGTACGGCACCATAGGAATCAAATTTGTTCTTCATCAATCAGATGAATGTATAAAAGAACAAATTCATTTCGTTTGACGCCTCTACTTTAATGTTTAATTTTTTTAAATTTTAAATTTAATTTTTATATTTAGGACAATAACCGGATGAATCATTAGAAGGGTTGTAATGTCTTGGTTATTGCCATGGCCTGTCTGGTGGACCGAATCCCCCTCACACCTGTCTAAGATATCAGGAGGGATGTTGGCCCCTTGTTATTTCCTATGACAACCCACTCCCAGCTGAATGGTTCAAGATATTAACTTAAAAAAACCATTTGACTGCCATCTTTTGTCATTATTTTGGTTGTTTCCGGGATTCGTCGGATCAAGCTACACCCACGCTCTCTTGATAGATATTTCCACCTTGTTTACTGCCCGTGACCCATCCCATAATAATAATTTCAATATTTCCCATCATAGAAGGTAAACTTTACTGTATGAAGCATTGTAACGTTATTGTTTGGAATATTTTGATAATTCCCAGGATGTTTTGGACCAAATCTCTCTCGCACCTTTCTGAGATATCAGGGGGCACATTGCCCCCCCTTACCCCATGACCCACCCACTCATAATCATAGCTTAGGCTTGTTCGAAACAAGCAGTGACTTCGGCTACTGCAGCTATGACCGTTGGCTGCGCTGGACAAAGTGACCCGACCGAAAGCCACTGGCCGAAGTCATCAATTCGGACACTGCCCCAGTTATTATGGAAACCATTGTTATACTCTTTGAACCAATCAATGAACCAAATCTGTATTGGACTCAGATCCATGTTCAGACGTTGACTTCTTGTATTGGAAGAAGTACCGTACAGCAGGTTAAATTTATTAAACACCGCTCCCCGAAGCTGTTGCATTTGTGAAGATGACGGTCATTTTTAGCTTTGAAATTTTCGACCCACCACGTGATTGCTTAGGCCTATCGTATAACATCAGCATTGCGTTCACCAGTCTTTGGACCTTTTCCGAAACCACGAACTTTGGCTTCGGCTTTGTCTCCGGCTTTGGCTTCGTCAGTGTACGGGGGTTCAAACAGATAGGTGGAGCCTTAGCCGCATCCGTAGCCGTGGTTTCAGAGTTGATTGTTCCTTCCTTGCCCATTTGAGAATGAGACAAAGTGTTTGGCTTAAAGGGATTGTATGCGTTTGGTAATTGGAACCCACTGTTTGTTTTCAATCCTAGTCGTAAATATATACCATAAAACTAACCTGTGCAAATTTCATTTCAAAAGGTGGTAGCATTTTTGAGATATTGCCGAAAATCTGGAGCGGTTTATGTCCACGCAGGAAAAATAATCTGCAATTGGATTACACAATCTGAGAAACGTTTCTGACAGAAACGCTTCTCAGATTCAATTTCTTTTGGATAAAAACTGATATCTTTGTCCATAATCACATTACTTCAAAGTGAAATGTTTCTCAAAATGTTTTATTCTATCAGAAGCTGCTGTACTTCTTACCAAGTAAGTTTTTGTTGCCATTAATTTTATGAGTAATTACCAAACGTATACAGACCCTTTAAACTAATATAAGGCCTATTAGTTTAAACACAATCAATCACAGATTCATGAAATTAGCGGACGGATATCGAACACAGGTTATCTCTATGGTTTAAATTAGCAATGCTCATAGTGTGGTGATTAGTGTATTGTTAATTACCATTCAGCGTAAACTGCCCAACTTGAAACTGCCATTCATCGAAAACAAATTAAAAGAAACCCAAAGCTATAACCCAAGTCCTCATGACGAATTGTTCTTGAAGTTTACTGATGTCGGAATGACTGCTTCTGTATCAATAAACAATGCACTTGTGATGGTCAAACCATGCACTGTTTGTTCTCACGCATTATTTGCTTGTCACTTAACACCTAATCATAGATCATCATCGAGCGCATCCTTGTGGAAAAAAACCCCATCACGTCTGCAAAAAGGCAAAGCAAAGCCCACAAGCCAACATTGGTATGCACACAAACTATATACACGTGTTAGTAATCACGTCAATCAAAAACTACAAAACGTGTTATAAACCCGCCCTCAGCGGAAGGTATAATTCACCTTGCGATAACATGTCATGCAGCAAATAGTTGATTATTTGCAAATCAACCTCAAGCTTTGCAGGTTGGTCCTTATAAATAACGAAATTCCTTTCATGATTGCGAAATAGAAAAAAGAGAAGAAGGAAAAAAAATAGCAGAAATAATGGAGGTTAACTGTTGTAGTCGTTTTCTTTTCAGCTGTTGTTCGTTATAATTATGAAAATAAAAGAGTGAAAGACCGTGAAATTGGCGGGAAGTTATTTTTCACCTGAGACACGCGATGATTGACAGTTTGAACAGAAAACACGTGACCTTCATTATTTTCCATTCTTCCTCAAAGACTTTTTTTATGGAGTATCTCGTGCCGATTGGAAACCTTTGTTTAAAGGGTTTGTGCAGTATTTTTTTCTTCTATTTTTTCATTTTTTTTCTTCATTTTTTTTCATTAAAAAATGTCAATCTTCAATAAGTTCAATTAAGTTAATGCAATCAAAATCACATTTTCGATAAATCAACATTATTTTCTTGCATGTTGCACAGCGATTTGGAAGCAGAGGCTGCACGGCAATCGAAAACAATTATTTAATTAATGTATTATTATTTTGTTTCTATAATATTTATTTGATGTAAATAAATAACGGAAACGTGCCATAACTTCCTAGAAGGAAACTGTGAAAATGTCATTGGTAAAATAAAAGCGGTGCCCTTATTATTGAGACAAAAGGGAATGCCACAAAAGGGAATGCAGTCTGCTTTGTTTTAAATGCAATCTTGAATTGTAAGTGACAACATTTCTATCATCAGTTATTTTTTAGGATAGTTAATAACCTTTCGGAATTATCAATGTTTTGAAATGTAGATTTTTGGGTTTTTTATAATGCGGGTGGGCGGGATCAAAGACAATAGTTGAAAATTTAAAAAATGATTTTCAATCAAAAGAAAAGTTTAAAAAACATACAGAACAAATTTGGTTATTCAAATTGTATTTAATTTGTTTTATTGCCTTAACTGCTTTTATATTATGTGTTGACAGTCATCAATATTTTATCGTAATTTGCAATACCGATATGAGGTCATCCGTTTCTATGACGGCAACAAACAAAATAACCCCGATTAAAACACACATGTTCAAACTGTTCAGTCATTACCTGTTAACGAAATTACTTTTTTAATTTATGCGATGGAGAGACATGTAAAACCATTAAGCTGATTTCAAATTATTGTTCGAAGGGAAGGGGGCAGTTTTTAAAGGCATCGTACACGTTTGGTAATGACTCAGAAACAAATATTAGCATAAAAACTTACTTGGTAACAAGCAACGGAGAGCTGTTGATATAGTATAAAACATTGTAGGAAACGACTCCCTCTGAGGTAACGTAGTTTTTGAGAAAGAGGTAGGCTAATTTCTCACTCAAATAATAAAAACTTCTTGCAAGAAGTTTTTTATTCCTATCTGAAAGCACACAAATTTGTACAACAAGGGTGTTTTTCTTTCATCATTTTCTTGCAACTTCGATGACCAATTGAGCCCAAATGTTCACAGGCTTGTTATTTTATGCATATGTTGGGATACACCAAGTGAGAACACTGGTCTTTGACTATTACCAAGCGTGTTCATGGTGCCTTTAAACTTTATTACCTTACGGTGATTTTTTTTTCATGGCGAATGAATAATCATACCATATGGCAGGGTCTTCATATTTTTAATTTGTCTGGTAGTTGCTTCCGTGGCCGGACTTGATTCATTAGCAGCCCAGGCCGGTTGAAAACATCTCTTGTACGGCATCCGGAAGAGAGACTGAGCTTTCTATTCGGCCAAATTCCATGGGGAAGTGATTTATTTTGTTGACCCAAGAAGTGATGAACTTCGAAGGAGCTTCCACGAGGTTAATTTCTCTTTACTTAATATGTCATTTTAAATCGTATAGTTTTAGAAATAGAAACTACAATTTTAGAAACAATTGTGTGAAATCAGTCAATTTCAACAAAAATTCATTAAATTTAACACCTAGTTCAGTTTTGTTTGAAAATTAATGCCCCGTTGCGTAAGCATTCAACGGTCAAATAAAGTAGTTCAATTTCGACAGTTTAGCATTCACTGGTCAATTAAGATAGTTCAAATTCATTTGGTCGCAAACATCATTCAATTTCGTAAAAGCCAGTAACAAGAGGCTTGTCAACCATCCAGTTTCATCAATTGTGTAGTAGAAATTCAACTGAAGAATTGCGAAAATGAGGTCTTTAATTCCTGTAGTAATGAAAGAGAATTAAGTATTGAATGCCTATACATGAAAAAGAATTACTAAAACGAACCTGAATGAGAAGATCGAAATCATATGTTTACGAAAATTAAACCAAATTCAAACGTAGCTAAGTTAAAGAAACCATAGTTTGATCGAATTCAGGAAAAATCCTTGAATTTGAACGCGTTTTGATGAAATTGTCTTCGAAATTAACCGGGAAAATCTACATTAACCAGAAAAACACACAGTTCATTAAAATAATGAGGTGATCAGGTTTGAGTGAACATTGAACTTTAAAAAAAATGTAGCCTATAATCCGGTTGATTTTGACATGTTATTTGTGCGATTGCAATAAAACCGGCATCTTCAAATGCTATTTTCTCGACTTTGACGTTGAGTCGCACAGACGGAAATATTTGTCTACATGATTGGTACTGGTATGAACTTTTATAATCAGTCTCAGCTTTCAGACTGAAACTAAAGTCTGTATCCGATGTTTTCCTGTACTTTTTTAATTCAATCGTTGTTCATGGGGACAAATTTGTACAACTGTCTCAAGATCTCGATCTGATTTGATCATCGATCAATCATCTTTCTAACATTCTCTACAAACATGGTCTTGTTTGAATCAGTGCTTTGCAGTACTGTCAAACTGCATCACGATAAAAGGCATCGTTTAATTCCCCCACTGAACTGAAAAATTAATCGAGCCTTGCAGGATCGAGAGAAGGTACATTTCTTTACTGCGGATATCTGCATGGGTTGAGCTCATTGTTTTCACGCCTGAGTAGGGTGCGTTCATGGCACTGTTTGGTCGGTTGCTTTTCACTATAAACAGGAAACCAAACCGTCAAAATTTGAAGATATCTTCTTGTATTATTGTCCAACAAAATTAAAAAGAATTGTTTGCGGATGATACATGGTCGGGTTACCCCAAACAGATCTATTTACATAACCGATTAGCATTTACCCGCGTCCTGCGGTTGCACGTGCATCTGGAAAGTCCTTGATAATCTTCACAATTTTCGTTTCAAATAGCGCCACCATGCGACGGTAATTGACTGTGTAGTTGCAGTGCATGTCAACGTTAAAGCGCAATCACAGTGTGAATTGGTGGAAATTATATTTCTTTTAAGTCAAAGGTGGGAAAACATTTAGCCGAAGTGTGATCTTGTAGACTTAAGATTGTTTTACTGTTATGATTATTCTCCTCGAAACGTCTTATATTTTCTTTGTGAAAACCGATTTCTATAAAAAAATTACTGAAGGTGGATCATGCTGAGTTGACTAGAGAGAGCTACCAATTCATCCCACCCACCCTAACATTACTTTTGGTGCTTGGGGGGGGGGCTGTTACCAAGTCCCTCTGTATTTACATGCAGTTATCATGCCCGCTGCCATATCTATACGGTCCCCCGAGTCGTACCACAATTGTGCAGGCAATATCGTCGGTCTCCAAGTTCAGTTTGTCCCCATTGACCCGCATCGGTTTACCCCGGGTGTTCACGGGCTGTTAACTAAATCTTTAGTCACAAATATTTCTTTATTCTCTCGATGGCTTTTTATCGATAGGAAATGAAGTAGGCTATATTTATATATAATTGAAATCAAAAAAAAATATTGAAAAAAAAAAAAAAAAAAAAAGTCCCCGGGAATGAATTGATTGGAGGTTCAACCCTAAAAAAGTACACACTCGAGTTATTTGAGATCGTATGCAGTGATGCAGTGCACATGCCACTGATTGACTACGGGGTGTATATATACACCGCAGCAGTAGAGTGTATGCATTATATAAGGTCTGACGTATATTAAAATATATTATTTTCTGTGAAATTCACGTGTGATTTTCGTCAGTGACTTGATAAGCGATAAACAGAATTGTCGCATGAGAGAGAATCCCTATTGATATCAGCGACTGTGAACATTTTAATATTCGTGTATATTATAACGTGAGTATAACTGTGTGTGTGTTTTTTGGTCAGTGTACTTTCTAGCTAGCTTTGAAATTTGATTCTCGTCGTGGGCTTTCTCCCCAGTGTAGACTTACTGTAAGATACGTCGTGAAACTGTTGGCAAACATGTTTCAATGTAACTCTCGTTGCTAATAAATGAGAGTGCCACATTTTTGGTGACACTTCAGTTAAGCATCCTGCATCTTTATTTATTGTGATAAACGGTAAAATTTCACTTTTAAGTGCGACGGTTCTTGTTTGTTCTTCCTCTTTTAATTTAAGATGAGAGAGGGATGTGTTGTATGCAGAGGACTGAAGTTCAACTTCGAATTAAAAAAGATAGAAACAATGCTCTAAAGTTGTGTTTTTAAGTATTCAAACGTTCTCAAAGTTATCACAGCAATAAAAACAAGTAAAAACAACTGGCCCAGTTTTCATCTTTCTTAGTATAGGCCTAAACTTTCAGTTCGAATGAAAATATTTTCATTGAAAAAAATGCTTGGTAGGATGCGTTCCGTGACTGTTAGTTTGGTGGTTAAGAACGTTTATCCATCCAATCTTATTTTATTAATTTAGATATTGTGTTCCGTTAATATCTTATTAATAACAGTTGTATTTTGAATCAAGCACACGCTTCTATCCCCCTCTCCCCCAAACAAGTGCCCCCCAAGATGATCTCCCGCGCTTCTCCGCAATAATGAGCGCCGAGTTGTATTTTTTTAAATTATTATTTACACAGTTTGATAAAGCCGGGATGTTGTTATTTTTACTCTAGACGCGTGGGATGCTAAACAAATAATCAGCTCTACGTTCTCTTCGGAATTAAAATCTTGTCTTAATTTCGTAAATGCAACGGAGTGCAACTCATTTTGTGTTTGCGAGTTGGGTTCGCTGTGCACGTGCGTTGAGCGTGGGTCGACTCTGGTCTGGAACTGAAGGTGTATTTTGTACAACATAGGCCCTTTTTGAATCCACGGCTTCGGCTTCAGATTCGGCTCAGGCTAGCTAGGCCCCTCATTTGTTTTGACTATACGCGTGCTATGCGTTCAGGGATTCAGACGAGAGAACGGAACCTGAAGCCGAATCCAAAGCCAAAGTCGTGGATTCGAAAAGGGCCATACTCTTCAACAACTGGTCGAGTCAACGCGTATAGCGGAAACTGAAAATGAGGGTACAAGATGTCTATACTCTTTGTGGGCAACACGCCCTTATCTTTTATGTCAACTTCGTCCACCATTAAAAGTTGATATCTCTTGCTTCATAGCCAACTGTATTTGAAGACTGGTTTATAACTGTGTGTAATTGTTTTATAGTTTCGGCCGTGACCCGAAACGATTACTGTGAAATTGCGACGCGTTATAGGAGAAGCTTAACCTTGGTGTGGAGAAGAAAAAAAAATGCCTTGAATTGGCATCCGTTTGGGTTTGTAATGAATTTACAGGAAACAAATGCAATGAAAGTATATCTATCTGCGGATGTCTGATCGGTTTAATAGTAATACAAAAGTATCGCATGCTTGAAATGATCTACCAGTAGGGCTATGTGTTATCAGATCGGATGTGGAAATTTGATGATCCGGTTACAGGAGCTACATTTTCCGCACTCACAATGTAGGCCGTGATTCCATGGGTTCATTCTATATAATATAATTATCAGACAGGATACGTTGCAGGCATATTCGGCCAACAATAGCTGTCATTTTGGCTTTCAGCTGATAATTCGCAAAGACAATTCTGACTACTTTTGCAAAATAATATTTTCCACAACCGATATACATTAATGAGTCAGAAACCTTGAACCTGTCTCAGTTGGTCTATGTGCCTCATGTTGTCGTATGCCATTAGTCAATATGTATACAGGTACATTATTAGAGAAGACATTTCCTGAAGATGGATTTCTTTTTCTCTCTATAAAACTGAAAATAAATCATGACTTAAAAAAACAAAAAATGCAGTAGACAATCAGTGATTGGGTGTTCTCGAAATGTAGGTTCAGGCTAGCGTCTGAGTTGACGGCATGGGCTGCGGCTATGGCTAGATCTCTGCATCCTTCAATGCTGCTGTTTGATCAACAGGGGCTTAGACTTACTACAGCGTATGTCGAAAGTACTCAATTAGACTTGTTTTCCAAATTTCGCCGGATGCGTTTTTACTTTAGCTAATAGTTCTAGCCGTTTCCAATTACACAAAAAGCTTCCTGTCCACTTCATCTAAAAACACTATAAATATCGTCACCAGATACTCGATCTGCCGGCGTATTTGTATTTTTGAATGTTTTTTTATGGATGGTACTCCACTCCCGTGTTTAGTCTCGTCTCGAGACGTTACTCTGCGCAATGCATTTTCCCCATATTTAATACAACACACCGCTAGCAACATTCGTAACTAATTTGTTGATACAATATTTTATGCAGAAATATGATAGTATGAATTTAAAACTGAACCAGAATCAATGCAACTATGTAGGCCAATACAATTTTTGGGACTACTGTGTCTCTAAAACCTCAAAACAGTGTCTTCTTTTTCAGTTTTTCTTTCATTCTCCGTTGCTCTTTTAATCATTGATTTAAATTGATTGGTCACAAATCCATTAAGATCTGTCTGGTGTGGATTGATGAGTCATCTTTGGAAATAGCAAAGTATACTTTTTTTGTTTACATTCTGTATATGCTTATTTTAGGGAAAGAATGATGTTATACCGGTGGCCTCACTCCCTATCATGAACTTTAATTAATATGTTGGTTTTTTTAGTTGTATTGTATTACTCGGTCAATAGCAGAAGTAGACATGGGCGGGGCAGATTGGGGATAAACTTAAGGGAATAGTGCCTTTAAAGGAATTTAGCACACAGTCGGAGTGTGTCACGAGAAAGATGGTCGGCTATAGGGCCATCGCAGATTTAAATTGTGAAAATATCGGTAACAAGGAATTTTCTAAATTATCCAATGGCTGCCATTGCTTGTTATTCTACCTGTATAACGACAAATCTGCGATACCCCCAAAAGCCAGACATACTCTGACTGTATGCCAAATTCCATTCCTCTATCATCAAAGGCACAATCCCATACCTGTCGTACTAAAAAATGAAAAATAAACACACCAAGTAGTATATTTCTGTGTTTGATGTCGTCTTGCAAGGAGCTAGGGTGAGCTAGTAGGGTCCATGACCCAATACCAGAGGGTAATTAAGGATGATTTGACCGTGTTCCCATGTACCCCCCGAGTCCTCTCGGCCATTCTCCTCATTCGACACCTCTTCGATCCATATCGATCGGCAATTTCCGACCCTTGGTGGGATTTAATACCGTGACAAAAAGAAACAAGATGTTTCAAACCGGCTCTCACTCTAAATTCAAGTGCAGCCGCGGGGGGATGTACACCTTAAACCCCTCATCCACTTCCAAAGATTCGTCTTAAGATGATCCCTTATGGAGAAACGATTATGACCCCACCCCTCCCCCAACAATCTTTTAAAAAAAACACACACACTTTTCCGCATGCATTCCCAACTATAGCACTGTTTCTCTTGCAACGCTATATCGCCGAGTCGATCGATATTTTAATCTTTTTGATGAGATGGGTGAGAAAGCGAAACGGCACAGACCCTTGTGTTTGAGGCTGTTGTTGTCCATGGTTTGGAGTGATTGTGGAACCCAGGGGAGAGAACCTTTCACCCGACTGGGGACTGCGTTTACAAAATCCCCCAGAAAGACATAACACTTTTGTGCGGATAGCCTCGTCCATTGAAACGCCCCCCGCTTATGAAGTGTACCAGAGCTTATGGACAAGTCTTCAAACACTCTGATTTCGCCTTGTCTCTTGCCATTGTCGGGCCGGCTGTAATGAGCCTATTTTTCAACCGCCTAAAATGAATTCTAATGAAACACTTCCGTGTGGCTCTTTGACGTGATTGTCTCTCTTCGTTTAGGAGGAGGGTCTTTGAGTGTTGTTTACAGCGTGCTTTGGTTGTGTTTTCTCGCGGGAAGGAAACCATAGCTTGGAGCGATGTTATTCTTGACGTGTGACATTCGGGGATCAAATTTTCACGGTCGGAGCGTATTATATCACGTGTTCTTGTATAGTGGATCTGCCACAATGCTGAATAGAGCACGATGCTCCGAGTCGTCCACCTACGATATATGTCCACGTGTACATGTACTAATAATGCAAACAATAAACCACAAGGGAGTATAATACAATCATATAGTTTGAGTGAAATCACTGGTAAAAAATACTTATTTTAATTTGTTACCTTATCCCTTTAACTTCAAAGAAACACCTTTCTTGTTAAAGTTATATTTTGACCTTTTAAAATTTAGGGCCATGATGAGTAGGCCTACCACCGTGTAGCGACAGCAGTACATTAACATGAACTAACCTATTTTACGCAAGCCTCTCGTCGAGTTGTGAAATGATTAAGTAGAGGTCGATCGCAGTTTGTATAGGTGTACTTTGCCTTTAAAGAATAAGGCTAATGTAAAATTCCAAAATGATGTAACATGAAATTATTCGAAATGTGGAATTAGAGAAATCATCAGAAATGCATGAAGATTGAGCATTTATGTCAGTGCCTCTTGTTCGATGTGGCAAGGACATGATGTAGTACGCGATCCATGCCAAATCTGCGGAGTATTAAATCTGAGGCTGTCAGTTTCTGGCGTGATTTGTTAACGTTGTACGACGACTCACGGCATTTTTAGATGCACGACTTTTCAAGGGACGGTCAACATCAACGTAACAGCGACCCGTCGAACCAGCTGGGGAAACCCTCCAGGCCACCCCGTCCGACCCCGGGCCATCCCTGCGGTTAACAGCGAGACGTGACCACTAACTGACGATAGGGGACGCTGCGTTCATCGGTAAACACCGGCCCAAACCATTCGCGTTTGTTTTTGATAAACTTGCAAAACGGAACACGATAAGACCGGAAATGTCTGATCCCGAGAGATTAGCGAGCAGCAAATCATTCGCCAGGGATGTTGACAGACCCTGTCCAAATAAGGCAAATCGTGGACTCGACCAATACCCGGAGGAGGGGAGTTTGTATTGTTGAGGGGAAGCACGGCGAAGTGTAATTACATGAAATATGTCTCAAGCATTAAAAAGATTGACCGACTTCGCCGTTTGTTTATTTGTAATACTACACTGCGAGGAATTTAGAATGTGATGAAATCCATCCGGTCTCGGTTGGATCCGAGGGCCACATTAGCCACTCCGGAAACGCAGGTGACAAGAGGAGAAACCACCTATGGAGTAATGGTGCTACCCAAAGAGTACGCCCCCTTACATTTACATATCAATACCCAAGTGCCTGCTTGCAGCTCGCTAGTGAAAGAATTCCGCCCAGCAGTAAATAAAGTCCTTCAGTGAGACCGGAACAGCACGGAGCTTGGCTGAAGTATCTAAATCTATCTGTGGCACCACGAAAAAACTTACGACAGTTAGTACTTCTCTCCAAACCAAAACTGGAATATCTACCCGGGCGATTTATACACTAAATGGAAAGCTACCATACTGACGCGTTATCGTCGGTCTTGCCCTGTTCCCTGCATGGGTTGGTGTGGATTCTATAATGCTCAGTGAGGAGATGTATAACTGATGAATGGACTGCGAGGCAGGCCCTGCCTGAAGTCATCCAATTGTAAGTTTGTATTATCACTAGTCGGGGGTAGATAACGGGCCACAGGAAGGCACTGTGTTTGGTAGCGTGTGCTGCGTTATGGGCATAAGCTACCCACACCGTGGTAGCACACATGCTTAGAAATTGTCCCAGCTCAATCTCAATATGGCCTGTGTAAACTTTAGATATGCAGTTTTGAAGTGAATGCACATCAGTTAAACCGTTAGTTTGATCATGGAGGTAAAATAATATACGACTTACAGCATTGCTAGCAAAGTGCACGGTGTGTGTGTGTACACGACGATGGGATGGAAACCCCATGCATACTCGATGGGGACTCTTGAGCATGTTCTGAGATTGCTGTCATTTCCCAATGTGGAAATGAAATTTAACCCCCCTGCGTTTACAGTCGCTTGTGGTTTATCAGGTCCCTCGGGCCTGCGCTATTTCAGGGATAGTCAGTGTATCATGAGGTAATTCTACCACTGGAAACCTCCAGGCGATTTTCATGAAACATGGACGGAGGTATAAATGGGGAAAAAAAATTCTACGCTATAGTTTGGGGGGAATTCATTGTATGGTTGCTACGTTGTTACTTCATCAAAAGTAAACGCACCGGTCGAAATCTTTAACTAGGGGGAACAAGAGTACAACGGCAAACATTATTCTGCCATTATAATCAGAACCGGTTGGTTTAAAATAATCTTACTCAACGGATTAAAGTTTGTTCCATCCATGTGTGTTTGTGTATATATTATATCTTTCTTATAAGTGGAATTCGTGGAAACTTGCAGTATGAAATAATCAGTTAACCATAATTCAAACACTCGGCTGAGTTTAGACCCATGGTTGAAAGACATGTACTGCGCTCACTGAAATATTTAGCTGTTTTTTCACGGCCATTTCTCTAGTGTAATATGCTTTTAATTTTCGTGAGTGTTTTTTTTTTAGTTTCCATAAATGTATGGTTTTTTTTTACTATGATATACTTCGAAGTTCGTGTAGGCCTACATTTTATTTTGTAGTGATGTTTTGGTTGTGTGTCTTTTTTTCTTGTGGGAATTCGTCAAAGATATCACGGGGCATTTGACTATTTTTACTGGCATTGTGGCAGGAGCCAATCTTCCTCTCCTATCCTAAGCCAGAAACGGTGATTCTATTTAAAAGACTTATATTTATGAATAAACCAAGTGCGGTTCACAACATATCTGTGTCCAAACATCCATGTTAGGAACCCCGGGATTACCCTCGGTAGCTTGGGAATCTGAAAGAGCAAGAGGGGAACTTAAAAACCTTGTCAATGCTAGCCTTGCACTGTAGCAGGATACACCACTTGGCCATGTATGTATTTACAACGTCATCACAAGATCCAGTTGAATTGAACAACAGTTTATGAGACCTTTCTCTATATGATGAGACCGTCTTGGATATTTTCTTGCTGCGAAAACATTTAACAGTGGATTTGATCCCTGAAGAGTGTCCCCATCATACAAAGCAGACTCACAGACTACGGGGAAACTGTTTTCACAGACGTCGAAAATGCACAACAGACATTGGATCGGCATTATTGCTCCGCCGCTCGGGCCCGAGATTCAATCATGATGCCCGGCGAAGTAAATGGCTCCCCTTCACCAAGGGAGCTCGTTGGCAATGATGGTCAATTATACGTCACATGTGTTTCCTTTAATCAGTCGCCAGAGCTTTCCAATTCACTGCTTCCATCCTCTCTGAGTAAATTCCTTCCTAAATTAACTTGATATTATGGGAAGTCAATACTCTGAGCGGCCTCAGATTGTCCCTATTGAGGTGTCTATATCCGCATTTCCGCTCTGGCGTGTCCGGCTTTGGAAACGAGGATCATTTCCAGTTCTTGATGAGACAGTTCCGAGTTTGCAGGCCCCTCTCTTTTTTTAGTGTATAAACAGAGCAGCCCGCGTGAACTTCATATCATTAACGCGTTGTAAGCTGTTTGTGACACTTCGCTCCACCAGCCAGTCCTTGATTGTGTTTTTGAAAGTCAGCATGATAATGGTAACATTAACACGGGTGTAACCTTAGCAAACTACCTTAGCCTTGCGGTTTTGTCAGTCGCCATAAATCTCTGTCATTTTAACCCGCTCTAGTGGGAGTAAATTGTGACAGGACTTGTCCGATTTGGGCGCTGTCTTATCACCTGATGCTAATGTGCGAATCCCCCGGGCGAGGTCGACGTGATCATTCACGGGGCCCCGCGAGCAGAGAACAACATAACCTCATATTTTCTCCCTTTTTTCTTCTTCTACGTGACTCTCTTGACTTCCTGACTCGTAAAAAAATAAAACAGATTTTGTTTTCTTCTTCTTTTTCAGAGTTTATGGAGCACCGGCTTGCCGCATGTTGCATCCATGGCACAGGATGGAAATGGCGTGATATCGCGGCAGCCCATGTCTCTGGCCAGGTCATTGCTGCAGTCTAGCGGCCGGCAGCCTATCGGCCAGCAGCCCCGAATTGACTTTCCGGCCCTACAAAGCGCTCCCCCTGAGGGACGGGCAACACGGAACGAATACGTTTATGAACCAGGCAAAGAGGTTCTCAACAACACAAGGAATAACAATGACAACCCAGCCCAACCCCACTTGCTGTCTGGAAGTCATCATCATCGAAACAACAGATCAACTTTTATTGTCGTGTCGGACAACGGCAAGACCAAAGTTTTAAAATACGCCAAACGAGAAGTGAGTAGGACTAGCGAAGAGAGTGAATCCAGCGCCCAGACCACAACTCCGTTGCGCTGTTACGACAGCAAGATCCCCATCGCTTGTCAAGCTTGCGGGAAATGTTGCTGCGACAAGTGCCGGAGTAGAACAGATTTGCCTCAAACCTGGCTATGCGGGAGGTACAAGTGCTCAGCGGAGAACACGTTGGAATATTGCACCTGTCTATTCTGTGTGAAAGGATTATTTTACCATTTCGCGGACAGCAACCACGATGATTATTCGTGGGGTGACAAACCATGTTCATGCGGGGATAAGAAATGTTGTTTGCGATGGTCCATTATGGGAATGATTTCCCTTGTGTTGCCTTGTCTCTGGTGTTATCTGCCTGGGCGAGGGTGTATATCTTCCTGCAAACTTTGCTTCGCGAGAGACGGTTGCAAGTGCAAAGATTCCGAGTACGAGACTTTGTAGCATCATCGCCATCGTCACCCTGGGCCGACTTCATTCCCAGCAAACTCACTAACATCATGTCCATTCGACACCACAACCGGCCGGCAGGGTGCCTAGTTTCACGCCGCAGGGCCGCGGTTACTGTACACCCCGTGGAGTCAATGACATGCATCGCCACGTGGCCACCACGGCAGAATTTCCGTAACTCAAGGATATTATATCAGTGCGGTGGTTGTAGAAACAACTCTCCTGTTGCAGCCCGTCCAGCGATTGCTACGTTGCCACGCAACCTAAGAACGCTGGTACCGTGGTATCTTCCCGAACACCAGGGATATATTGCATCCACCTTGGCAGGATTTCTCAGATGCAGACATCTCGTATGGATGAGACCCAATCGGTAGCGATTCCGGGGGGGGGGAGCTCACCCGGGACCTCGAGCCTTGGGAGAGAAATTGTACACAATACCCCCACTGGTCAGTTGTGATTACGACCATGTAAATGACCGCCTCGTGGTGGGTGACCAGCGTAAGATTGAATTATATTATTATTGATGGGAAACATGGTGCAATTGAACACTATACACCTAGATAGTGTGCTAAATATAATATGTATAAAATGTACGGTTAAGTAAGTAAACCAATATGTCTGTGTTCCTATAAGACAAACCGATTACAGGCCACGGCAAATCTCACTCAATGAACAACAGAAACATGTGAAAAACAGGTGAATCACGCCCCCCCCCCCCTAAGCCACTCATGTCAAATTGACCTCGACCAATTTCCCGCGTTTTCTGCAGCTTCACAAACCCCGTGTTAACAAACACTGAGTCAGGCACAGTGTTTGTACAAAGTCTCGTCCCACACTATCTTCTATTTCACCATCTCTTTGCTCCGGATCTGAACTTCGGCAGGAAGTGACTCTCGAATCCCACTTTTCAAATAAGTGTCCATACGTACGTAGGCCTTTTAAAAATGATGTGAATCTATACACTTTGTATTTATACAATTACATACATATTCTATACGTACAAGTGTATATATTCACTGAATGACATGCGTGTAATATGCGTTAGGTCACGTGGTCGGTTTGTTAAAGTCATATGGGTTTTTACAGTAGGACTGTCACAGTTTTTTTAATATCATATGAACAAGTTGTATAACCATGGTATTATTATACGTATCTGGATTGTTTATTGAAACCAGTTGTAACAAAAGACCAATGACCTTATTATTAACAGAGAATTCCTTCCCTAGATTGCATTTATGTAAAACTAGTTTATTAAAATCATGTCCGGACAGCATTCATCCCAGGAAACAAAAAAATTGTTGTGAAAATAACCATTACATCAGGGTTTTTTAATTTTATATTGTGACACAAGGCGGCCGTGTTGCTCTATTCAATTTCAGAATATAACTAAACGCCTGTCGATGTGCTGAGTTTCCGGCGGATTTACATGAACACAATGCCCTGGGTTTCAATGGGACTGCAAACCGCATCGAGTGCCAGTCAATATCCCATTCAACAATTCAAAAAACGGGTTCACCTGCAGTTCTGTGCGAAAGAGGTCTTTTTTGCCTGCGGGTGAGGTAAGCTCCCGTTCGACCGTAAAGCGGGAGTCATTAGTGGGTAAAACCTGTGAAACCAACAAATGTTTGGGTTTCGCACTGTTTTTCTGCAAATTGAATTCACATAAAGTCCCCAGATAAACGGGCAGTTTGAGGCTGCAATACCAAGTAATTCTTAGCCAGGTTTTTTTATCAGCAAGAGTTGGAAGAAAATCAGGGATTTTTGTGTATGAGGGTTTTTTTTCTTCTTCGCTGGTAATTCATGCATGCATGCATGCATGCGTGCACAATTCTTTGAGCATTATTATGGCAACTGAGGGGTAGGCCCTTACATGCAGCACTAAGCACGACTATCGCACACAGAGTGGGCGGCCGTAGTGGTTTTTTGTTCGGGTATTCGCGGCGTCATTCAACGGCCCCACCGACCAGGTATAAATTTCTCAAACGGGATAATAAAATGTCCCCGACAAAAAATCTTTAAAGGCACTAGGTTTCTTTGTGGAGTAGGTTTTTTATAGTCCTGTTAAATCAACCAGAAAACTCAAGCGACACCGTGCCATTTCCTCACCAGGGATTTTCACACATTTTCCCTCCTTTACCCCAGTTGATCCGACCGAACGTTTCCAGACAATGTGACCGAAAAGATTAAAAAACAAATTCGGTTATTTTGTTTTTTCATGCACGCGAATCCCTCAATACTTGCAGGTCCCATGCAGACATGTTTTGCTTGTATTAATTTTCCTCGGACGGCCCAGAAGTTTAATTCGGCAGAAAGATTATAAATTTTTAAATCCGTTGCAGAAAGGCTGCGCCGATCTCCCCCGAAGAAAACCCATTTTGTACAAAAGAATTTTCCAGAGAACTGATCCTTCGTGCTGTGTACTTGCCTCGATTCGTCGCAGATAAACCACGCAGGATAAACATATTTTAAACGGCAAAAAGCTCCCTTTAATCCGCTGTGAAGAATTTGTAATCTGTGAAACGCCATAGTAGTTGAGAAAAGCTTTACCTGGAACTCGTGCTCTGTAAAAAATCCTCCAGAGATAAACTCATTATCAATGAAGAATTGTTTGCAAAAAGTGTTTTTTCATTTAACGTTAAGACAACTGAAAGACTGTGGACTTTTTCTGCCATCAAACTCTGAGTTTTGTTTATCCCTTCAGATTTTTCAAGCAGGAAGTTGAAAAGCTGTAACAAAATACAAGGTGATTCATACACTAAACTATCAGTTGCATTTGAATGCATTTTACGAATAGAACTTGTACTCTGGCTTTAAAAAACAAAACAACGTTTAGCTCTGGGGGAGAATCGTGCCTTGCTTTGACTCTGCGGTGTTGATGTTCAGTCCGGAAACATGGCGCTGTGAAAATGCAACGCGCATGGTCAGTTGCGTCACCCCTTGTGTCGCCCCACCTAGGTTAATCATGACGGGATGTCCCCTCGGTCTAAGACCCGTTGTTGAAGGAGCCATATCTCAGTTGATCAATTAGAGCCTCAGAAATGTCCGTCTTTGTTCTAACATTTTTTTTAACCCACCATTTTGAAGTAGTTGTAATTGCGGTATCGTGAAATGGAAGGTGTTACAGAGGGAAATGGTTAGGTCACCAACAGACCAACAATGGTTTCTGGAAATCCTTAAATTACCTAAAATCAATCTTAGCAAGTTGTTCAAGCTACAAACACTCTCCGTGCTTCAAACTACAATGTTGTCATGTTCGAAAAAGGAACTGAATTCAGTGTTTGTTCGAAAAAGGAACTGAATTCAGTGTTAAGTTGTGGTGGCATATTCAGATGTAACATTCAAGTGTCTCCATGATGTGCGTCTTGAGCACAAGAATATCCAAATTGACATTTGTTTTCTATCACGCCTTGTGATCCAGAATTTCAGCAAAATATGTCCATATAAAGACAACAATGTAATTTATGCGTAGACTTGTTAAAGCTACTCATAATGTGCACAACATACATGTTGAGTATGCACGTGTTAGAACGGTATAAACTGTAGTCTTAAATTCAACTCATCTGAAACAAAATCCCCTCAGCGTGTGTACAGATGCTTCAGCAAGCATGGGAGCTATGGTTCAAGGTGCGTGTGATAGTCATCTGCATTTATTATTCAGTCAAAGGTCGTCTGTATGTAAACGGTAATGGTCACCCAATATTTGCACTCAAACTTTTGGCGTTCAAGAGACAAATCCACATGTTAAAAAAAAGCAGTGGGACACGTTTTTTACTCGGCTGAAACCTCAAGCTAAATGCTAGTCGACTGCGTCCAATGGTGTTAAAGTACTTAAAACAATCTTGTGGAATTTTTGGTGTGTGCAACAAGATGATTTCGGTCTGAAAGCACTAGACTTTTTGTTTTTAATTCTTTACTTGAGGAAACTTTTGTTTGGAATTAAACTGGGTCTCGGAGCGGGACTGTGAGAGCTCACGGCTGCATGTACAGTATATATCAATTCGAACTCTGACATTCTTTGAGGAGTGAATCCAGCGCAAAGTCTCAAGGTCGACAAAGATGTTCGGCTGGTTGTGGAAAAATACACAGGAAGTCTGTGGTGTGGTACACACGAAAGGGGCGCAATGAGCTTTGTTTGCTGGCTGTGTTGTTTGCTCGCTCGCTGACCTATATCATTAGCGCCAAAAGCGGGAACTAAAACTTCAGTGTTTGTTCAAGAACAACTTGCATAGGATATTATCAGGTACAGATTTGTTGAGTGTGTTGGTTTGGGTGGGTGCAGTCTCTATGGTGTTAGATTATACGCAGACCCGGGTAAAGTCTCGTGCGTATTTGAACGTTTCTCGTGAACCTCTGGTTCCCGCAATTACATTGCTTTAACGTGTTAAGACAACAAAATCTCGCACTTAAAAACACGTCCATATGTTCGAATATAAAGCATGAGACTTGCTCAAGTCTGTTGAGCTCTTCCTCTCAGTGTCTGGTTATCGTTTGGACCAAGCACGAGCCGGTTCCAATTATAATGCCTTCCCCGATTTTATTCTTATGATATGGTTTCCGATATGATATCAGTCCCCTTCATCAATCATCTGGTATTTATTTAGAAAACTAATCGAGTCATGAATCCATCGGATGGGCTCCCGTACCCGCACAACCATCACCAGGGAAGTTCATTGCCCAAATAAATAGATGTGACTACGGCCTGGATGCTTCAAATAAACCTGCCAAAACTCAAAACACGTCTTACGACGACTTGATAAGACGACAATAAGCAACTCGGCACTCGCCAAATTCTCTAGGTAATAACACTGCACTAACTATACCATGTCTTAAAGATGCATTGTATGTTCCAAGCAATTTCGTTTAATTCATTGTCGGTGCTTTTTGACTCTCTTTTGTTTCATTGGCTTTCCATGGCTTATTTTGTCTCACGAGTAGGCTCATATACACAAGTAATTACTCGTATCCATTAACTATACTAGTTATCGAATTTAGTACATAAACTACATAACTTAACGGGCTCAGATTTGAGTGTAAGATACTTAACTATTTCTCACAATCTTAAAGACATTTTGTGTATGATGGCGGATTTTTTATTACCAATGTATTCAAACTGCAAGTAGGCTGCTGTTGTTGATATTAACTTTAAGCGTCAACACTGCAGTCAACACGATGTATTCATTTTGTTTAAAGAAATATATGTAGGCTATTATAGAAGGTGCACTCTGGCGCCGTACAAAAATTATTATAATACATGAACACGCGGAATACGTTTCTCTGTATAAACAGTAACAGTGTTTATTAAAATAAATAATGGATGAAGTAGTCTTGTCCCAAGGCGCGACTTCCTCGCCGTGAACATCAATTTGAGGAGTTGACACCTATGGGCCTAGATGAAATGTATTCGTTAACTGCGAGATATGATTTTAACTTTACTGTTAACATAATATCGTTTCTGCTAACTGCGTTTTGCCAGTTCCTTACTTTGTATAAAGAGGTTCCGAAATGTTAAATATTGTTATACTCATAATTATTATCTTATTACCACATGTGGCGTTGGTCTACTACCGACAGTTCACCGTCAGCTGTGGTTGTAATGAGTGTCGGAAAAAGAAGAATCCACCAGTATTTTGGTGCTTCAAAAAATGGCGACTCTAAACAGTCGTTGAAATATGTTCTTTGTTCAGACTGAATCAGTTACATACATAACATTAATACAAAAAGATGCGTCAATCAATGCATTGCTACTGTTGATGTAAACTGTAGTGGAAGCAATTTCAGATTTTCAGGAAATGAAAAACGAATCATAAAAAATGTGGCACAAAAATCTGTAATGCATTAACATATTGTGTAAAACCAAAATAGCTTCAAGTCCGTATTTGCAATGTAATTTTTTTTCCCATGATCACTGTTGAACTAGTTATTTCGGAATGCTACCAAAAACCCGCCAGAGACTGTGAGCAGGGAGATATCCACGCAAATGACGAACATCTGTGTTGTAGTAAACCTTGCTCACAGTGACCAGTTTCAAACCGATCGTTCATAACCTTGGTCTCTTATGACGCTAATCGATCATTCTGTATAGAGAAACAGTTTGTGTCCTGGTTGTGGATGAAGAGATGAATTTACACACTGGACACGAGGTTGTCTATCGGGTCAGAGGTCATTCGTGTAGCCACACACACATCCATCTCTATTTGGTACGAGAATAGAGATGGGTGTGCGTGTGATATAATACATTAATAATGATATCACTTTTAAAAACATGTGCCTCGTGAGCATTCATTGTAAAAGAAAGCAAATTTATAAATCCCTTTAAATTTGCTCAGAAACCTCGGATGATTCTGATTGTTAAGAACTATTTATCTGTATGACGTACGTGAGAAAATATTTGGAGTTCTATTTTATTATATTATTTATTTTTCAGGAAGGTATTAAAGAAAAACAAAACAAGGAAAGCAACAACAAAAAATGCTCTGTGAGATAATTTGTTCCGACTGTTTCAATCATTTTCTAGTTAACCGGCAATGAGGGGCGAGTGGAGGCCGGGAAAATTAAGCCTTGGTAACCCCGTGACGGGCCGCTCTGGACAGCACTCAGTGGGAACCATTTAGCGTGTTTGTGGTGTTCGCTGCACGAATCAGTTACATCCAAACGTATTAAAGGCATCGTACACGTTTGGTAATTACTCAAAATAAATATTAGCATAAAAACTTACTTGGTAACGAGCAACAGAGAGCTGTCGATAGTATAAAACATTGTGAGAAACGACTCCCTCTGAAGTAACGTAGTTTTTGAGAAAGAGGTAATTTCTCACAAAAATAATAAAAACTTCTTGCAAGAAGTTTTTATTCCTAACTGAAAGCACACAAATTTGTACAACAAGGGTGTTTTTTCTTTCATCATTTTCTTGCAACTTCGATGACCAATTGAGCCCAAATTTTCACAGGCTTGTTATTTTATGCATATGTTGGGATACACCAAATGAGAACACTAGTCTTTGACAATTACCAAACGTGTACGATGCCTTTAAAGATGCATGTTTGTTAGTTTGATGCTGACTTTTTTTCTTCAAAAGACAAAGGGGGGATACTGCATTTAAATTATTTAGGGTATTAATTTGGGGTGGTTAAACATCAACGTTGATGTTTTGGAATAAAGTTTTACCACGATATGTTCAATGTTTTCAGCAAACAAAATGGCCGAAGGTTAGTCAGATGCCAGAGTTCATGGCAACAAACGGACCATTGTCAAAGCAATTGGAGAACACAGTGACGGCGCTTGTTGGGTTAGGGTCAACGAAATATCCGCCCCCCCCCTAAAAAAAGAATTTGCCTCCATCACACACTCGAACTGAGTTTTAAATTGAATGAATTTTAGTTTTTTTGCACGCAGTTTGCTCCATCTCATTATCTTATTTAGAAAACACTCGCCAAACTGCCGTTGATGTTTATTGTAATACATTTTGCGGTTAATTTTGTTGTTCACTTGGAAATCAGATATTTGATCCCCCAACCCTGCCCCTTACTTGCCACTTGCCCCACCCCCCACCTAAGTACCCCCACCCAACCCCATCGACACTGCAAGAATGGAGTCATAGTGGGGAATTTTTAGTTTCAGACTGAAGGTTCACCGATTATAAAAATTAAAAACCGAGTAGGCTGTCCTCTGGAGGAGAGGTTTTAAATACTGTCGAGGAATTAGAATTTGAAGGCCCACGTAATCACCATTGCCTTTTTCGATTGCCAAAATAAAAATAATCACATAAGACTACAAAGAAGTGTACAAAATCCCAGAAAAAAACCAACAGGCACTTTTTCGTTATTTTCTCAAAAAACGTTACCAGCTAAATAACCGTGATTTTCATAGTCGAAAAGTGTTTTTAGTGAAAAATGGAAAAAACAACTCTTCCAAAAACCTACGGTAACATAAGTTACTTGGTTTCAACTCTTGGTAAAGCAGACAATATTCTTGTTGTATCGCTTACGTTCATTGAGAACTTTGAACTCTTTCTATACGCGTGTCACTGTGACAATTTAAAGTCACCTTTAAAATATAATTTTTTCTTCTGAACGTGTTCCACGTTGAATCTACAGGGGTGAATTCTTTGTTGATTGATCACATACACGACTACATTACAAACACGTTCCATAATTACTTAGATAAACCATGGATAAACCGACATCAGTTTTATCGTGTTATACAAATATTAAATAACTTCCTCGATTGTTCTTCTTAAAAGTGCATTGAGCGCAATTTGTGTACGTACTATTAAAAGCCATGGTGGAGTGGAAGAAAATCCATGACGACAAAATGATTTCTCTTTTTTTTGTGGGACACAAATAAATTTAACCTCAGCTTTTAATAGGAGCTCAATAAGCTGTAGTGTAGTCTAGGGCTTTTGCAATTATGATTCTGTTGGCACTTGATGGCATTATTTTGTGGGAACCAAGAGTACAATGGTTTGCTTGGCATTATAAAATATAAATACGCTTGGCAATGAATATATTTTCTTATCTGATAACTTCCTTCGGACTAAAGGTTCTTGGACGTGTTTGACGTCACTCTAATTTGTTCTCACCATCCGTATAGATGAAGAACGAATTTTTGTTGTTATCTCTGAAGACCAATGGCTGACCATGAGGACCGCAAGGCCATCACGCGGGCACATTGAGTAAATTCCTCCCCCGTTAGGACTCCGTTTTCTATCGCTTCTCTCTTCTCAAGTAGAGAGATAGACCGGAGCAAAACGCTCACCAGCTAGCCGTGGAATGTCAGCTACTTCCGCAGATGACCGGCTGTTCATTACGAAGCCGGAGGTTGACTACTGGGCTGAGGGACACAGCTGGGTCTTCGGATTTTTTTTTTTTTGAGGTCCCGCAATGATGATGATGATGACGATGGTGTGGTGCTGCTGCATGTGCTGGTGGTGCAGTAAACCTATGGATTACTTCACTGCTAAACGCCAGATGGCATTCCCCTCTCAAACTAAAACTAACCTATTTGGACTGTACCACTTTTCCCCCGGGGGTGGTAAGCGGTTCTCCCGTGGTGATTGAAGTGAGGGACTGATGACTTGAATCATGGGAAAGTTGGAATACGATCTTTCGCAATATTATCCGGACAGAAGTATGGTTTTTTTCTTATCAAAAACGATCAAACTTTGCTTGACCGTTGCTTTAAAACTCGCTTGGCCTCTTTTGAAAAAAGCACACCTACCGAACCGAGTTCCCAAAGGGCTAGGGGGTAGCTTGGACTAAAAACACATTTCTTCCACCTTGTTATTGATTCACCACATTTACCAAAAGTAGACAAGTTCTCACCCAGAGTTGATAAGCTGTATACGCAAGCAACCGCACACAAACAATGTGGATGAAAACAATTCCGGTGTATGTTTACCCCCCTCTGAATCCGTTGTCGGATCCACCCTTTCCGAAATTCGCGTCAAATTGCAAAATATTTACACCAATCCCTCCACCCAGAAAAGAGAGAGCGAGAGGGACTTTGTAATATGACCCATTGGAGCATGGGGCCATTTGGCTTAATAATCCAGGTGTTTCCGTGTCACTGGTGGCCCGAGGCCATCTACGGGAGCCCCAACCTCAACCGACAAGTCCTTGCGATGCGGGGCGAGCAACTTGTTGTATAAGGGTCGCTGAAAATATCTTCACGGATTTTCACGTCAGAATCGGTTCCTATAAATAATCTGGACCGCAAAATTGTTGTGGTCTCATTTTTGTTTTGTTTCAAATTTGTGAAGGTGTCTTGGTTTATTTGTTATCAGTCAAGTTGGAAATGGAAACATTCGTAAATAACAAAAAGAGCCTCTTGGGCACGATACGCTTCCAACCTTTTGAATGAAATTCAATTACAAAAGCATCTCTCATAAGTCGAATTTGTTAGCAATTAGTGTGTGTGTGGGTTGGTGTATGGGTGAGTAAGTTTGGTTTTGTTTCTAGGTTTTGGGTTTTTTTCGGGGGGGGGGGGCTCAATTTGAAACTGTAAAAAAAACCAATAAATCAGTTGCTCTGTCTTAAATGATTCAAAATAGTCTTAATATTAGTTTATCACAATGTTGTTGTTGTTTTTTTATTCGAAAAACTTACTTGATATAAAATTACAGATGTACCAAATATCTTGACAACTTCAATGTTAAATGTTGTTTTCTTTGAACAGTAATCGTGATGCGAATCAGTTCCTTTTTTTTTTTTTAAATTAAATCAGGCACATGACATAAAAAAATCGTGTTTTTAAAGAGAAACACGCACTCCATAAAAGCTGTCTTTTTGAAAGCATGAGAACCTTCATGATAATAATAATGTTTTTCTTTTTTTCTTCTTGATAAGTTCAGACGGTTTGAATTGCTGTTCCCCCCCCCCACCCCACAAAAAAATCATAGAACACAACCAAAATAAAGCACCCCTTTAAATGCAATTTTGGCAAGAGTCATGGTTACCAGTCGGATGTCTGGCCCTCGAATGTCTAATCCTGATTTTTGATTGGATTGTACAGATTTTTAACTACACGAAATCACTTACTGTAGTTTTTTCCTTTCTGCTCCAGCGACGCGGACAAGGTTACGTGGGCGAATCAGATCTTCCCGTCCCCCCCAAAAAATCATTGTTTCGTTGGCACAAACAACAGAGCATGGGATGCTGTATGGGTCTGTCCATGCGATTAGTGTACGGAGAAGCTAAGTGATTAGGCTGACAGCTTCTTCTCACTGCTGCCATTGGGTGTTTTTGTTAGGAGGGAGCGAACGGATTTTGTGTGGTGAAGAACGCCAGAACCAAAATAACTTAGAACTAAAATTATGTTGAGCGCATTCGTAGGAAGGATGGAGTCTTTAAAGGCACTGAACACATTTGGAAATTGTCAAAGACCAGTGTTCTCACTTGGTGTATGCTTAAAATAACAAGGCTGTGAAAATTTGGGCTCAATGGGTCATCGAAGTTCCAAGAAAATGATGAAAGAAAAAACACCCTTGTTGTACAGATTTGTGTTCTTTCAGATAGGAATAAAAGGCTTCTTGCAAGAAGTTTTTTATTATTTTAGTGACAAATTACCTCTTTCTCAAAAACTACGTGACTATAACATAAACAATGATGCTCTGCAAAATCAGTTAATGTGGAAGAAGTTTTCATCTCGCTAAAAATAGCCCTTCATAAACAACAACAAACAAACAAACAACATAACAACAACAACAACAACAAAGTGAACATCCTTTGAAAGAAACAACGACCTGCACCCTTCAAACATTCACTATTTAATGTAGCACATCTAAATAATGTTGACGATAAAAAAAACCAAGAGTTCCATAAAAAATTATATTTGAGACGCCCGCAATTTTTACTTCCGTCAATCCCGCCGGGGCCCCCCGTACACACTTTAAGCAAAATTGAAATTACAGCTGCTCCCGTGTGTACTCAGTATATAGCGTGGTTTGTAAAATGCCTCAACAAAAAACCGCTACTCTGGATAAACTACCGGGCATTTCCCTAGTGGCAGCCGCTAATCTAGTACTCTAACCGGCTAATTCTCAGCCCCTTTTAGCCTTGTGAAATGTTATCTTGACAGTGTGATATTTTAAGCCATAACCTCCTCAAAAAACAACTTGAAATTGATAAAACACCTGAGTGTTCATAAACCATTGATTTGGCCGCGGCATAAATGAAAGATGATAACGCTCGTTCATTTCAAAAACTCATTTCGGGAAAAGCGGTCAACCTTTGACAAAATAATTTACAGTCAGATACCTCTTTGTGCTTAACTAGTTTTTAAATTTTCTCTGCTATGATGTCATTTTCAGAACCATAAATTAAAGCTTGACTTCGCTAACACCTCGTAAAAATGGGGGAATTTGGTGAAGTCACGTCAGTGTCGTGGAACCCCTGGGAGCATAAACCGTTCAATCATCAACTGTCCGTTTTTTCTTCAGCGCGGCTACCAGGCAATGCGGTCCCCTGACTTGTCCCGCAGAAAGTCTCATAGAAGGGATGACGTCATGGAATCCAGACTACGATGTCAAGTGCCCCAGGATGACAAACGGGCCGAGTACAAAGACGAAGTGAACTGCTGGCGCCTCCACTTTTGTTTATAAAATAACCTTTGTCTTCTTGCCGAGTTTTGAGGGTGACACCTTCACCTCTTGGGGAGCTAGGGAACATCAGCCTGGGTCTGTTGAGAATGACGCAGATCGCCAGGAGTCAAACGGCTGTGGTGGGAATCAACACAAAAGCCAGGGGGTCAGATATGGACCCACTTTCCCCCATCGTACCACTCTATCACAGCCTGTGAATGGATGAAACACGTTTGAAGGGAGGATCCTCGGTTCGGAATGGAACATAGAGGTACAATTTCTCGTTTACAGCACTGCATAATAATGCCACCAATGCGAAACAACAAATTCCAACATCAGTATCCAATCCTCAGTCACCCTGCATCCGACAATGGATGTTAGAATGTGATCAACAATAATAAACCCTCGTCAATTTGGTTATAACAATACATCGCCATGTTCTTCTATCAATTTGCTTTTGATGAGATCACCTTCTTTATTTGTAACAGATAGTTGAAGCCAATATAGACGAAACAGGGAGTGGGGGTGTGGCGTGAGAAGGAAAGTTTGATGTAGACGGAAGTGGGACGTGTAATGTGCCCTTATTATAAACGTGTGTTATGACAACATGTGTAAGAATATAGAGTACACTCCATTTTGTTTATATATTCACAAGTTCAAATCCCAAAGATCATCTGTCGGTTATCAGATGTTATCTCCCATTTGCCCAACTTCCCAGCTAGCTCCTTCTCGAATATCAAACAAACTATAATGTTATGAAATCTGTGCGACGACAGGCCCCCAAAAGGAGCACATGCTGTTTGTTGTGCGTGGGATAATGTCCCCGAGGTGGCTGAGACGACCCAGGGTGACCCACCGGGACGAGCACGGCTGTCTTTTGCCAGATCCTTCTCCACTTTAACCCGATGTTGTCGCAACACGAGCTCATCCGCAAGGCGACCCACACACAGTTTACACAATGTAACCGCGCAGACATATTACATGTACATGTACATGTACAACACCATGTACCGTCTACACAACCGAAATTTTGCTTGCATTTTGAGTAATACCTGTGGATTTTCTTCGGGATTTTTATGAGCAAGCACTACTTTGGATCGGTGAACCGTGGAGGTAAATGATGCAGGACTAAGAATGTCCACACAACGGCAATTATATATTTTTTGGACTTACACAAAACCTCGTTTTCTAAAGGAATAATTAAGTAGCTGTGCATCTCAAATTGAAGTATGCTATTTAAGGTGTCACCACAGCAATATTGAGCTATCTAGATTTTATCCAACGGAATTGGGATTGGTTTTAAAACTAGGAAATTACCTTATTGGTAATTGTTGTATTTTTCGAGAAAATGTGAATTTGTGGGGTAGGATTTAATGTGAAATTTCGTTCCAACGAACTGTTTACATTTTTCAGTCTGTGACTGCCGAGAAAAACAAAAGCAAATGGGACACGATTTTAGGCGGTCAGACAGATCTTGTTGTCTAAAAAGTCATACTTTGGCGCGGCGAGATCGTACACCACCGGGAACGAGGTTGCCAAAATGGCGGCCAAATTAGGCGAGTGTAAAGTGCGCTGCGCGTCGTGAAATGGGTCAATACAAATTGTTCCCACCGTTTGAGTGAAGCCAGGCCCCACCCCCTCTCTCTCTCCCTCTCTGTTTATTGATAAAAGTGTGGCACTTTTTGGAAGACATCCAAATTTTGAGGGTTGATGGGGTGGGGGGGGGGGTGGGTGGGGGTACTTATCTGGTATCATATCGGATGTTTCCCTCAATACCAGACAAATAGAGAGGTACTTGAATCGAGGTACAACGCCAATGTTCTGCAATCAATATTTACATAAAGGCAATACTGGGTCCGGGTACTGTGGGAAATCAGTCTTGGGACGGGGACAAGCATCCCACCATGCATCATTCAAGTTGATATACAAGTCGTGGTTAACTACTAGGAATGATCAACATTAGTGCCACATTTAAGGTATCGTACACGTTTGGTAATGACTCAAAACAAATATTAGCATAAAAACTTACTTGGTAACAAGCAACGGAGAGCTGTTGATAGTATACAACATTGTAGGAAACGACTCCCTCTGAAGTAACGTAGTTTTTGAGAAAGAGGTAATTTCTCACTTAAATAATAAACACTTCTTGCAAGAATTTTTTATTCCTATCTAAAAGCACACCAATTTGTACAACAAGGGTGTTTTTTCTTTCATCATTTTCTTGCAAGTTCGATGACCAATGAGCCCAAATTGTCACAGGCTTGTTATTTTATGCATGTTGGGATACACCAAGTGAGAACACTGGTCTTTGACAATTTCCAAACGTGTTCAGTGCCTTTAAAGGTGTCAAATGTTAACTTTAATATTTTTGTTTATCAGATTAACGGGTTTTTTATTCGTTCTTTGTGGTTAATAAAAAAAATTATCAAATGTTGTCTCATCAAAGGCAACATTGCATTGAATAGCCCATATGCTCAAGTGCCATCTTAAAAGGTATACCGCAATGCAACTTGGGAAATCGAGTACAGTTAAAAATGAAATATCCAGCTGCCAAGATGGACGCCATTCTGTAGTTTACATGTAAACTATGCCGGGTTTTTATAAAAACTGTGTACCGCATTGCTTCAAAGTCAGCGCGCCATGATGATTGTTGCCGGTGTTGATTGGACTCGGATATCCCCCTAAATCCTTTGCGCGCCGATCATGCACAATGGGACATGCATATGGACTATTTTACATAATTGAAATAGTAAATTTTAAAATGGTAAATTCAACAGGCAAGACAAGAGATGAACACTTTTTAAATAGTAGGCTGTACGGCAGCAATTTTATACCCCTGTCTTCTCACAATGTTACACCGCAGCCCAGGCGTATACACCGCCCTTGAACTTTACTTTTTTGACAGACAAGGTGTCGTAAAACTCTCAACGCGCCGAATTTGTCCTCACCTACACGGTGTTTGTTTGGCGTAATCATCCGTTTACTACGGGGGATTGAACGCAACTGAATTCTAAAGTTTCCCTTTGAAGCTGCAGTTCAGTAATAGTTTTATGTTTTCGGTATATGGAGAGTCTGTATTTGGAAGAGTGAATTTGTATTCTGGTTGTCTCTTGACGGTCGTTCGCCGTCGTTTCAGTTCGTTTCAAATCTTTGTCATCGTCGATATTGCTACTGATTTTAGGTATGATCACCATAATCATTGTAATCTCTGTGATCACCATCGATTGGCATTGCCATACATGGTTTAGCGGTATCATTGATCACGAGGAGTGGCAGCAGTATAACATGTACTTCCTCACCACCATGACCTCTCTCATCACCACATTCGCTTAATTACAGTGGTGATTGTTCACATTACCATCGTCCACATAAGGTTGCTCAATATCATCACGCTGACCTTGCATCACCACCATCAACTTCATGTGCATTCCGATCAACACCACCAACCGTCAGAGCTATAGCAATGACTGTGCGCTCTCCATCACCACCGCGACCGCATGCATCACCACCATCACCCTCTCCCTACATATCACGTACACACGGGGACATCCATGTGCAGCAAGCCCACATGAACATGTCAGCATCACGATCTCAGCCATAAATTTACTCAAGCACGGCTACTTCCCTTAATGCCGTCAACCCATGACCTAACCCGTGGTTAATACATACATCCCCCGTGTACAAAATGTTCCCATTTCACAACACACCTGGTGCGATATGCATTTCCTGCCCCTACACAGTTCGGTTGGTACCTCCTGTGGTTACCACCCGTACCTCCCGCAGCCTCTCCTAGCACCCCCTTCGCCCCTTGCCCTTCCCAGGCCTCAATCAACCCCACACAATCACCTTAATTATAAATCTAACAGCAACGTCATTAGCTTGTTTGTCCCACGGCTTGCACACACCTTTTGGCTCGAGGCGAAAGAGAACTCTCAACCCAGCGATGAGCTCTGTTTATTAGAAACACCATAAATAATCTAGAACAAAAACGTTATTGTTGTGCAGTAGGCCCTACAATTTTTCTTATTCATACCAAAACACAGGCTTGAAGAGGAAAAATAGTCCGATTATCTCTTCATGAAATGAGAATTAGAACTGTTATGACTGTTGTGTATGTAGGGAATAATCAAAGATGGCCGCGTTGTGATGACGAAGGGGTACCAAACACATTTTATTTTTCGTTTTGAGGCACCTGCATTATTTATTTTCAATGACAGTCTTTCTTGGTGGCACTGTCAGTTACAGTGGTTCCCCGCGCTGCCCCGTCGCTTCGGGTGACAGGGAGACCGTCAAATCAACCTGGGCTCCCCTCGCTACGTCGTCCCTGACACCTTTCGGCGGACGATGCTCGTCACGGAAGGCCCGGTGTGGGTTTTTTTTTAAGGAAAATAACACAGCTTTCTTTTTCATGAAAAAAGCCAGGCAATACCTGTTTTGTTGATGCTAAGTAACTACTACTTACTATAACATATAACTTGACAAGATATTAATGAAGAAACAACCTTGGAAATTGTTGGTTAAGTGTTACCGTTTTAGAAGGCAACACTTGCCTTAAATAATTTGTTTGGCAAATATTTGTTACATTTTGCACTTTTTGTGAAATTTGTGGTCAGGAAGCCATGTTCAATGACGAAAGTTGATGTTCCAAAAGAATCTACCCCATGAAACCCTTCCAACCTTGGGAAGCTGCTTTGAAATTATTAATATATTTTTGTATCACAGCCTTAGCTCTGAGTCAGCGGCAAAGAGGCGAAAAGACCCATGCCGGGTGTTCCGGGGCTGTGAATAGAGCACCAATCCACGCCAACAATGGCAATATTTCACGGGCGTTTGGCGTTTGCCGGGGCTTTAGAAACCCCAAGTCCCGTATAAAGTTGTTGGAACAATGGTTTCGGAAGCGCTAGGTTGCCGGGTGACAATTGCAGTCTTTCATCGGGCGGCGCACACCACTTCCCGAACGGCTGTGTCATCCAGAGTTGGCCAAGATCAACATTGGAGCGATTAATCATGCCCAAGCGGGAACAAATAATGCATGGGAAAGTAAGATTTCCGCCCCAAAACTCTGACGATTTACAGCCTCCCCTCTCTGTCGAGCTCGGTAAAAGGCCATTTTCAACCACTTGTTTATTCTTCTTCTGTTATTATGTGGGGTTGCCTGCCACAATCAAAACATTGATTTGAATGGCCGCAATGCAAGCGTGATGATGAATTTAATCCTTTGAAAATAAATAAATAAATATACAGAATTTAAGAAAGCGGATTTGCGGTATTAAAAGAATGGTTCACATAATACCACAACCACTTTACATTTGTTGGTTATAACAGTACGGTAAGAGGTTCTCGTCTGCAGATTTTACAAATTTTGTTTTTTGTTTTGTATTGTACAAGAAGATTTCCAATCACGTCACTGCTCGACTCTTCTATCAGGCTGATCATATTTACATTGGTTATAATAGTTTGAGATTTTATAGAAAACAATTTGTTTACTGAAGTTTTGTTTTGTTTTGTATTTTGAGAAGATTTCTCATCGCGCCACTCGCTGGGTTATTCTGTCGTGTTTCTATCATCTGTATCGTGTTCCCAGTATGTTATAACAATAAATAAATCATAGATTATCACAGGGCCAGACTAATCTCCATCGGCCATTTTGAGGTGGACAGGGCACTAATTGGTTTGGGTAAATTTATTTGATACACCACCATTGTTTAACAGTGCATTCAATAGTGCCGGCGTCCACCATACCTCAACAAAGGCCAATGACATCCCAGTTCGACAACATTTTAACTTGAGAAACAGCGCTTGTTGCGCCAACATATTCGAGTTTCAAACAATTGTTGTCTGTTTATCTATATTGAGAACTTGTGTTCTCGCAAAATATCCACAAATAATATAAAAATGATCTGGCACCTTCACTAACGCCAAGAAATATAGCAGCACTGTTCACTTATGGTTTTCAGCATCTATCCTATGTTGGTGAACGTTACATATATTCATCAGGGGCGGATCCAGGATTTTCCAAACGGGGGGGCGTGAAAATATACCAAGCAGCAAAATCTTCCCTTCCCCATTTCTCCCCCCTTCTCTCTCTCTCCCTCTTTTTTCTTTTCTCCCTCATTTTTTTTTTATATGAAAAAGGGGGGGCGTGCGCCCCCACGCCCCCCCTGGATCCGCGCCTGTTCATACGTATAAAATTTTTAAGGATGGGTCCGAAATTTGATTTAAAATTGCGACAAAACGTTTCAGGTTTATATAACCCAGTAGCCTTTTTGAAATATGGCAGACACTTTACGAGGGCACTAAAATTTGGTTTGGGTAAATCTGTTTGTTTAGACCATGTAACCTGTGACATCACATGTTTACAAAAGAGCCACAGAAGAGCCACAGAGCCTGTACTTTCTACAGGCACAATTTGTATACAGCTCAAGAAAGAAAACGTTAAGTCTTGCACTTTTCATGGAGCTTGCACCGTACGACTCTTATCAAATTTCGATATGAAGAAAAGGGGCACATATCAAAACTTGTACAGCTGTGTGTATAACTCTTAAATTTATGTGGAAATTAGGATACGAAATGTAATAAGTTCCAATATGACCAGTAAAGTATCTTGCCTGCCAGAAAGGCCCTGGAATGTACAAGTTACACGACTTGGTAAACGCAGGTTACGCGGCCTATACACCCATAACGAACAGTATTTCCTTCCTCCGTGCTCTACCATATCTATTAAAGCTAATTGGCTTTTATAAAAGAGTCGAGCTGGAAAAGAAAAGGCTGCTTGGTAATTGGCATATACCTTTTGCCGGTATATTGTGCCTTAGAGAATTCACTATTATTGTGCTGGAATGGTTATATAGATAAACCACGGAGAAACTTACTTCACAGTATGTGCCTGTCTATTATTGTCTGTAGACAGCCTGTTGTAATTTGTCAAACATGGTGAAAGACCGATTCAACAGTTAGAGATAACAATCTACGTAATTAGATTTTATTTCCTTGTCATTATCCCCAGCTCGGTTGCCAGGATGTAACACAAATGAGTTAAACAAGATGGCCGGTATTGCTTTACATGTAGTTACTGTCACGGTCTATACGACAACAGTTGTTGATGGTCACTCATGGCACTGATGGTGAAGGATGACAATCAATTTGAGGTTAGCTTTTTTTCTGCTCTTCTTTTTACGAAAATAGATATTTGATTCTAAGATAAGTCGCAACGACGCAGCTGGGTAATCCTTTAAAATGGAGCGAGTACATTAAAGACTCAAAATCCTAGTCCCTTTTTTATTAATTTTATCCGCTCAGCTGTTTATTATGTTCGCCGAATAAATCAATCTTCCCCCAACGGGACGACTGTTATCAAATTTTCAAACCTCATCTTCGACATTTTTGTTGTTGAGCAATTTCCACGCTGCACGTGGCAATCGTTTCCATCTTTCCGTTTCTAAACCACCCTGCTGTTTGAATCGGAACTGCCCGCCTTCAGTTCACCCCCAGACCACACCGATACATCCCACATCCATCATGCTCATTGTGGGCTTTTCGTCCACTGTGCAAATTGACACATCCTCGCCTTGCCTTTGCTTTGCCACAACTCGGCAGACGTTTATTTAAAGACGAAGTACTTGATTTTTGTTTTGCGGGGGACACCATGGGGCCTTTTCGAAACTAGGTTTTATTGGGCTTGGGCTTCGTCAGCTAATTAGAAAACGTGCGCTTTCATTACGGGCTTCAAACAGGCGGACGGAGCACAAGCCGAGTTCAAGCCCTCATTTCGAAAAGGGTCTATGTTTAGATTTAATCTGAAAGATCACTGTTGGTAAACGTTCATACAAGTTCCAATCCTCAAGAGAAAACTGTCCGTCTGAAATAACACTGTCAAAGTCGGAGAAATTATTATTGGAGACCCTCAAATCCTTTGCTTTTTTCGATTGCCGCAATCAATGTTTCTTCTCATTGACCTTGCGATCATCTTGCTTTTCTCATGTTCAAGTGACCAAGCCGAGGCTGGAAGGAAAAGACAGCCTGGCCCCTTTCACGATATGGGAATTAGCATTATATAATTGTCACTGTTGTATACAGGGTACCTGGCACATCAGATTATGGGTTGCTCCATGATCAGATCAAGATAAATGTCTATTGGATGAAATGTTCACGGGTTGGTTGGATCAATCCTACCTCCTTGGTTGGATCTAGTGGTTAGATCATGTTGTATGGTTGGTTCCTTCATGGCGTGCTCTCACTTTCGGTACCTTTTGGAGACCAAGGACAAAACAAAAAAGGGAAAATAAAAGGACTCCATGGGGAATTCTAAAGACCGGGGTGCTCCACAAGAAATTGTGTGTACAAAGTCTATGGGGAAAAAGGAAAGAACAAAAGAATGCTCCAACAGGATGCATTTTTCAAGATGTGTGTGAGCGTGTCTACCCGTTGAAACCGAGGCCTTTAACAAAAGGGATCCGGGTGTTTGACAGAGCGAGGACGTCCTCGCTTCGCTTTCAGTGTACAAAACCAATGGGGACGTCGCTAAAAAAATACTATGTCCAAACAGTGGGAGAACAAAGAGAAGTCCTCGATTTACGGGATTCACAAACATGTGTGTGTGTCACTATGGGTGTATTGGTGTACTGAATGATGAAAATGAGTTAACTCGTCCTAAAACCAAAGATGTAATATATCTCCTTAAGGAAGGGGGGGGGGGGCCTCTGGAAATACTTCTCTACCTCAGACCAGAAATTGAATCTGAGTTGGGAAGGAAAACGGGCAGACCACGGACCGCTGGCTTGTGTGCACACTACCGACACAGGTGGCTGTGATCCGGCTTGCAGTCTTCAGCAGGAGAGCTCCCGTTGACAGCTCCCAATATGGGTCGATGCCCTTTAATTGACACTACCTGCCTGCCAACTGATTGAATTGCATTATCGAACCCATCTTGCAAAGAGAGTGCCGCCGAGTTTTATCGGATGTCGCATCGTTGTTGTTTTTTGCGGAGCAAATTGATTTAAATCCGCTTTTTCGAGAATCTTTTCTGTTCTCCGTTGAAATAGATGCAAACATCTTGGTGTAACTATTAACGACACAAAACATTGTACAATTAACAACATACAAAATGTATCAAAGATTACAGCATATTACAAACGGTTATATTTTTTTCGGGATGATTCGTACCGACTTTGAAGTTTAAAAGCTTCCAGCTTCAAAAATCTGCAATTTCTTTTCTCGAATCATAAACCACAGTGTACTTTGCAGTTCCAAGTTGACTAACGATTGCTGAGCCATTGTGCAATCCTGGGCTCAATGTAACAAAGCACCGAGATTCATCTAAAGATGAGTTGTCAGTATTACCATAGTGATTTGTATCGTGACATCACACTTTGCTTATAGCACCAATTCCAAAGGTATCGTACACGTTTGGTAATGACTCAAAACAAATATTAGCACAAAAACTTACTTGGTAACAAGCAACGGATAGCTGTTGATAGTGTAAAACATTGTAGGGAACGACTCCCTCTGAAGTAACGTAGTTTTTGAGAAAGAGGTAATTTCTCACTGTAAAACTTCGTGCAAGAAGTTTTTACTCCTATCTGAAAGCACACAAATTTGTACAACGAGGGTGTTTTTTCTTTCATCATTTTCTTGCAATTTCGATGACCAATTGAGCCCAAACTTTCACAGGCTTGTTATTGTATGCATATGTTGGGATACACCAAGTGAGAACACTGGTCTTTGACAATTTCTAAACCTGTTCAGTGCCTTCCTGTAACTCTTTGTGAAATCGGTCCCAGGAGTACATTTACCAATAAATTGCGATTTATAGTCTAACGAGATAACGTAATTGTATGTAATTACCTCCAGCTTGTTCGCTGTTATGTCAGGACCTTGTTTTTGTCATGAGCGGAAAAAAGCCACTGGGCTTATCCAAGAGAACTATTTACGTTTTTTAACACTCAAGATGTTCCTATACATAAATTGAAGACTTGTTCAATGCAAAAGAAAATATTTGAAAACAAAATACTGTGAGACTTTTAAATCTTCTGATTATTTAATCAAACATATTGTATAGTTTTCCTGATGCCCTTCCCATAAAGCCATGTTCCCAACAGGTTTGCTCAACAAAAGTCGCTCCACGTCTTCAAGATCTTGAACCCATTTATTTGCGTCATAACTTCCGTTCACAGAGAGAGAGAAAAAGCCCATTATTATTGCTCGGCTGTGTGCGGAGTTTACCCGTGCTCTATTTCCATCTCTCGGGGGGTAACTGCATTTTAGGTGGGCGTTGTTTTATATATAACCCATTCCGGTTCATATGCTTTGACTATGGTAAAGCGTGCCTGATGTTCGAATTATGTGGGTCAGTTTTTACTATGGGACGTTTTTGATGAAGACTAAGTACACGCTTCCTTTTTGTTGTAGTGTTGTTGAATGAGTCTTGTTCCTGTACGTGCTTTGTGGTCTTTTTCGTTGGCAGAATGATCAGCTTTTATAGTCCCATCTTCTGACTTTGATGTGAATTAAAGTTATTTATTGTTTGGTGGCCGTGTTCGAGGTAACGGCTTGTGCAGTTGCTATGGCTGGAATGCTGAAAATTCCTGTGTCTTCAATGATGTTGCTGCGGCTGACAGTCATAGCCATAGCCGAAGTCGCTTATTTCGGCGGGCAAGCTATGTATCCGTAGCCCTTGAGTAAGTCTGGTTCCTGAACGTGCTCTGTGGCAATGTATCTCGTAATAGACATACATGTACATCACAGATTATTTCCATAGCGTATTGTGAAAAACAATGAGGCGGGAAGAAATTTGTTTTTGCCTGTTCCCCATTGATGAAATTTGAATTTTAAAGTTTGCAGTGTGTCGTCGTGTAAATAGTGCGTCTGACAAAGAATAGGCCTGTCTATATAAATAAAGAATGTTAGGCGTAGGCCTATCCAGTTTCTGGCACATTCATATTGCAGATTCTGTTTATAATCTACGGAGTCCCTAAAGGGACAGGTAAAGAAAAACAATTGAACAGGTGTAACAAAAAAGGAAATGCATTTCGGTACTCCGAAATAATATTTTGAGGGAACAAAATGATTTGGAGAGAAATAAATAATATTTCGACTGAAGGGGGCAATTTCGAGGGAACCAAATACATTTCCTGTTATGCTTTTTTACATGTCCCTTTAGGGGCTCCGTAAATAATCCATGGTAGGGTAAATGTAAGAAAGCATTAAACTATATAAGAATTCATCTGATAGGACTAATAAATATCTCCTGTCAAGTTTGGCTCAAAGGGGATAAGGTTAAAGGGTGTGCACAACATTGGTAACATTGAAAATATAAATGTTCACAGATTTACACATAATGGTATAAAAATGGTCATGGAAAACTTCTCTTGAATTAGTTTTGCCTGAAATAAATATACTGTTTTTTGAAGAATTGATTTTATAAACAATTTTTTTGATCTCGCGAGTCCGAAATCCATGTTTAAAAATAGTGAAAACAGTGATGGTTTTTTCACTATTTCTTTGTGACTCCGAATACCAATTGAGCTTGAAAATTCACAGGTTTGTTATTTCTATTTCTAAACTTTAGTAGGTTGGGTCACACAAAGTGTGGGTACTATTCTTTGATAAGATACCATTGTTTGACGCGTGCTTTGAATTAAAGGTATATTACATCATAGTAATTTTGAAGATACACATTCCCCCACCCTCTATAGTGTTTAATAAACACATGATCCAACCAATCATTAAAATGTGGATTGTATGCATGTTCATGCATGCTTGTTTCGATTGCCGCAATCCAAAGCAGTGATGATTTAAGGGGTCTTCTTGGAGCTACTCTCGACTTTGACGGTATTCCAGACGAAAATATTTATCTTGCGGATTGGTGCCTACAACAATCATCAGTAAGATCTCAGATTGAAGCTAATCATTAAATAAGAAAATCAACAAATCAGTACCGGTCATGTGTCCTTTAATGTCAAGTAACATTTCAATTAACTTTATTTACAAACACGAAACTTCCGCCTGGCAATTCTCACACGAAACGCATTCTACACACTGTTATGAAAATACGGTGACCTTCAACATGACCTCGTGGGTCAAAGGTCAGTGGGCCAGCTGTATTAGACAAGTCCATTTTACAGGCATACGTCAGGAATTTATTGTAAATAATTACATTATATGACACCTGTTATGAAGTCAAAAGGTGGTATTGTGCCGGTGGGAACTGGTAGGCATGCTCGGGGTAGACTCGCATAAGTCAACAGACCCCACTTTTACACCTTAAAAAGTTAGCTTGTAAACATTAAAGACGCATCTGTAAAGTGAATTGACTCAGGTTGGTAAGCGGTTTCGCACAAGTGTCCCCCTACGGTCTCTCATCTATTTGGACCTGGTTCGAGTCCCACTTCGGACTAGTGAGCCTCACAGTCATTAATGTTGAGTTTTCAGTCCCAAGCTGATTTCGTCGGGTTTTCCCAATTTAAGGTTTCCTCCCAAATCGGAACGAGCGGCCGATGTTAACTGGTACTCATGTTTAAAAACATATGTGGTGGATACCAGGCAATGTCGGTCTCTTGTCGACAAATGGTCCTTGAAGCGACCTTGGCCCAAGTGATTCCCTCTCACGTCTCTAGGCCGACGGGTTACAGTGCAAGTTACTTTCGAGAAACTACACCTGAAATAGCAATAATACCACACCCAACTCCCCCTTGGATGCACCACCGACGCCGTCTTGGCCCAAGCTCTTGTGTTCTGATCAGCAGAGTGTGGGTTCGAGTCCCGGTCATGGCACTTGGGCAAGGTGCTTTGCCATAATTGCTTTGTCCTTCGGATGGGACATTAAGACGCAGGTGCATGTAAAAGAACCCAGAACACTTATCGTGGAAGAGTAGGGGTTAACCCTGGTGTTTCTGGTTCACATCAATCAACCCTGTTTGCAGGTTTCCTCAGACTAGCGAGTTACAGTGATTAGGATTCACTTATGAGGCATCCTTGGTTTCATTCCCAGAAATATATAATAATAGTACCGTACTCCATACTACTGGACTAGCATAATAGCCTAAAATGGAAGAACACAAGTTACGGTAAAAAGTTTGTATTTTTCTGAGAAATATTGCCGTCTGAAATGACGTCATCCTCGAGAAAATTCCGATCGTATAACTGTAGACTTGTAACACTTCCTGAGAAATTAGCACAGTCTTTGGAATGTTAAGAAGCACACTAAACATGTCGCCACATGACACGCCCTCTTCGTGGAATTTCAATCACGTAATATTATCTTGATGAGCATTTTACTTAATGAGAAATCATCTGACAGAAAGAACCAACAGTCCATAAATTGTTTTTTTTTCTGTGAAAATATTGACCACATAATAATATTTCGATAAACATTCAAATAGTTTTATCAACGAGTTTAACGCAATTCATTTTTTTAATCTAATAAAACCATAATGCTTATGTTTTGTTGCACTTTGCATTTCCTTTAGAAACGTGAACACTATTGTCTGTACATATTCAAAAGGTCCTAAAATATATATTTAAAAAAAAATAATAAAAAAAGACTGTGAAGGAACGTGAAATCCACATTTCTTTCCGAAACAGCTGACTGGATTTGCTCATTCATGATCATTCACCACAGTGATTTATTTATCGAGGAATAAAACAAAACAGGAAAAAGAAAAAGAAAGGAAAAAACCTCCGTCAATTTGTTTATGCATCAAAACATAAACATTCATAATTCAAAACTCAACATATTGATGATGTTTGACCTAAAAAACCACAGTTTCCACATTTTTTTTTCTATAGACCGAGCGTGGTATTCCCACCATTTGAGGTGGTTCCCCGTGACGTCATTACGGATGTAATACAAACCAGTATTGAGGTTCTGACTGCCAATGAACGATACCAATCGCTATGGGAAGTAACCCGGGGGGGGGGGGGGGGGGACACACACCATTATTTTTTGATTGATTGTGCGGATATGGCATGCATGCATTAAAGCGCAGGTATATTCGTTCGGTATGTTAAAACCTTAAGTTATTTCTTTGTTGAATCCCAAGACTATTTGGGAAACATTCCACAGAAATAATGGGCGGAAATTTCATTCCAACATGTTAAAGATGTATTTTCCCCTTCGGGTGATGTAGAGCCTATTCCCGGTGCATGAAATATAGGCCAATTATTTGTCTTTTTAAAGTTTAACTTGAACTTTTAATTGTGTTTGTTTGTTAAAGGAAACAATAGTTGTTTGTTTGGTGTGTTTAATTAGGGGAAAAGAATAAACTTACTCTTCAATATTATCCAATGTAACAAATTTGGAGAGAAAACAAAATGTAGGCCTATATTTAAAAAAATCATCATGGGGAAGTTAATTCCATTATTCAGATAGAAATTACTTTTTCTCAAAAGATCAGTGGTGGTTTACGTAGCATGTTATTTTTTTACAATGTTGCGGCCATCTTGCCTTTTCTTCCCAAACCCAACACAACCAAACCGAGGCTGGAAGTGAAATATTAGCCTGGTCTCTAATATTGTGCACATAGATAACGTTACTATCCACAAAGGGTACCATCCATCCCTCTGGGTCATGATTAGGCCTAGTTATGATATCAGTGTCTCGAAAATGAAACTTGGTTCACCATGAACTCTCGGGGGTGAATGATTAAACAAGATCCAAATTGGTTAAGGGATTAGAAGCACATTATGTTCTTTAACTTAAACTTAACTGAATTTGTGCTTGCGGTAAGATGATTTATTGCCAAGTGCGTAGGCCTACATTCTTGTTTAGACCTTGAATTGAAAATGAAAGTAGGGCCAAGAAATAGAAATCGGAAAAGGAGTTCGCGACGGGTCATGTAAAAATGTAAGGTTCAAGGATAAAAAAGCAGCTAAAATTTCTTCTCTGGATTCCTTTAATAAAAATGTGAGGACGACATCCCTTGCTTTTTGGAAGGCATTTTTTCCCACAGTGCCAATTGAAATTGTATAATTAAATGATCGCTCTTTCTTCAGGGGATCGTTCTCACAATAATCACTGGAATTGATCGACCAACACTTTGAGTTTGATTGGTATTCCAGGCTTAGACACGGGTAATAGGGCAAGGTCGCCTAGCTTTCTTAAGGAAAACTTGTCGTAAGCGGCGCTCTCATTATCAAGATCGCGCGCTAAACAAAACTGTCGTTGGTGTGATGATGTGACGGTTGACTCCCTGTTACCAGAGACCGAAAATGTGGCAAAACCTGCAGAATTCTGTAAAACCCTGCAAACAGGTAAAAGTGCGTTGGTTTAAAGAATCCATGTATATTCAAAGTTTACTCTGTGTGACAATCATTCTTTAAAAAAACTGGGTTTAATTTTTCGACCACCAAACTCAATGTAATTTACAATTACATAATAGGCCTACATGTAGTATACGAAGTCAATGGCAAGCCAAATGTCTGGGTTGGTATTTACTTGACATCTCAACGGTGAATAGAAAACAAAATTCATTTGTGAATTAGCACCAAGAAGGGGAAAACTGTTAAAACATTTATATTTTCAATCTTACAAATGTTGACCACACACTTTAAATACAAAATAGGCCTATAATAAAAGTTTGGTGATCATCTCAGTCTGAGAGTTCACTGATTATAAAGTGTATAATTGTCCATACCATTATTATTATATTTCTGGTAATGAAAGCAAGGGGTACTCAAAAGTACAGCCGCATGATCCACTCCTGCGAGATTCTCAAAATGGCTTTCGCACAAAGCGAACCACAGTGCAACATATCCTTGCCCTGCGGCCAATACTGGAAGGAGTCAAGGAGAAGAGCATGTCGTGTGTCATCACCTTCATTGACTTCAAAAAAGCATTCATCACAGTACACCGAGGCAAGCTTATTGAGATCCTGCGCGCATATGGTGTCCCAGAGAATGTGGTGATGACAATCCTGGCAGGCTACAGTAAGGCGTTTGCAAAGGTGGTCACCCCCATCAGATGGTACGGTGGACCTCTTCGAGATCCAGGCCAGAGTTCTCCAGGGGGACACGCTAGCGCCCTTCTTGTTCGTGTTCCAGCTGGACTATGCGCTGAGGCGTGTAGTCGAAGGAAAGGAGGAGGAGCTGGGCTTCACGCTTACCAGGCACAGGAGTCGGAGAGTGCCAGCTGTGGTGATCACTGACCTGGCCTTTGCTGATGACATTTGCCTCCTCTCCTCTCCAACACGGCGGACCAAGCACGAGATTTGCTAGCAGCTGTTGAGCTCCAGTGCAGCGGAGTAGGGCTTCAGCTAAACTCAAAGAAGACCAAGGCGATGGCGTTGAACTCGGAGGATAGAATAATCAAGACCTAAGATGGCACTACCCTAGAGGTTGTTGAAGAATTCAAGTGCCTTGGAGCCCTCATAGGATCAACTGCGAGCGAGATGAAAGTGAGGAGAGCTCTGGCATGGAAGGCCCTTCGCTGCATGGTGTGGAGATCTGGTCTTTCCAACAACATCAAGAGATGCCTGTTCGTGGCTACAGTTGAGTCTGTACTTCTGTATTGAGCCGAGATGTGGTCTATGACAACCAAACACAAAACAACACTAGACAGCGTCTATACAAGAATGCTAAGGATGGCACTCGACATCAGTTGGGAAGACCATGTGTCCAACATCCAGCTCTGTGGCACCCTGCCCAGAGTATCTGCAAAGGTCAGAGAACAGAAGATGAGGCTGGCTGGCCACTGTGTGTGTCATTTAGAGCCATCTGTGTCCCCCTCTAGTGCTGTTGGAACCTGTCGATGGAGCTAGGAGCAGGGGTAGGAGGAAACACACCTACGTTTACCAGCTGGAGAAGGACTCAGTACAACAAGAAAGCGCTGAGTTGAGGACGCTGATGCTGGACTGGGATGCGTGACAAGCGACTATCGGAGGCTCTCGAGATGGCGTCGGCTGAAGATGTCCTCTCGCATTCTACTACTACTACTCAAAAGTGCTGAAAATGTTGAAGAAATCTCAGTTTTTAGATGTGGGAGGAAATTTAAAGAGGGAAAACCCATACAATCAGGTAGGGACTGAAAATCCAATCCACATGCCAGGATTCGAACGGGGGTCACAGAGGTGAAAGGTAGGGACAAAACCACTGAGCAAACTTGAATGCCATTTTGGCAAAATAAAAAATGTTTCTTATTTGTTTTCAGTGAAACCGGAACACCTTATTTGATGGCCTTTTCTCAGGTTGGTTATAGGCCTATCAGAGAGAAAGGATGGGCCAATTTCATAGAGCTGCTTGTAAGCACAAAAAGTAGCTAAGCACAACAAAATAATGCTTACCAGACTTATGTTACCAGCCAAATTACAATTTCACATGTACAACCTCTGACTGGTATCCTGCTCACTTTCGTTTTGCAGCAAATATGAAATTGTCCATCATGGTGTATTTATTGAAAACTAGAGGACAGGAATGAATTTACTCTTCCATGAACCAATAATTCATCTTAAATATTTACATTTGTTTTTATTATTAACATAGAGGACATCCAGTGACCTAAATCTCTCAGAAGACGGGGGACAAAGCCAATCATGAGACTGGTCTGATAGATGAGCAATGTCTGAAGGATGTTTGTGGTGATTGATAGAGGCATTGCCAACCCAAACCGCAGACCCACACTCTGTCAGCTGTTTCTAAATCAACAATCAAGGACAAGATATTCAGACCAGCTTTCTGAGAAAACCTTCAAAAAGGTTAGAGATTTTTGTTCCTTTGTATAAGAATTGTTGATTTTTCCATATTTCCAACTTGAAGGACCTTGATATGCCAATAAGTTACACTTTGCAATTATTTTAGATACTTGTGATTTTATTAAATTGATTTATTACATTTATTTACCCAGGGTATGCCCAAACAGGTGAAAACTTGTTTCCTTTGGGGCCTTGTATTTATCACAGTGTACCAGAACAATTAATGAATTATACATTACCAGTAGATATTAAATCATTTGTACCTCGATAATGAACGAGAAGCAGTCATCCACTTGTCTCCTCGCCCCCCCACCCACCCCAGCATGATTCAACCCAAGAAAAGCCAATCCTAACACTGCATCATCAATTCCCAGGACATAAAACCCCAGGAATTTCCTGGGGAATTTGAACCCCACTGCCAACCCACTTTTAATTTTAAATGTTGTGTTCACACCTGATGCAGTCTTCCTGGTAAAGTCTTGCAGTCTTACATGGGTTAACACCCAGTACGCTAAGCCCTGGGTTATATCACTTAATCCTAGTAACTTTTGTGTATAGGGACCCTTGTGGGGGAGGGGGGGGGGTTAAAAGGGGTTGATTGATTCCCCAAACATGGGTAAAAAGTCATTTTTTACTTTGTCCAATTTTTCACCTTCTTGCTTCGCCAACAATTTTCCCCACGGTTTTGCTCAAATTTTGGAGGGCAGTTGCTCAGGAGACTCCTGACGATGACTAGAGCAGGCTAGTCGAAACGCTGAGACCAATTAAGAACTCACTCCGCGGCAGTGAAGTTAATAGCGAGAAGTCCCCCCCCCCCCGATCCACTAAGCGAAAGTAGTAGTCCCGACCGATTTCCTACCTTCCGCGAGGTAGTAGTTAAGAAGCAGGACAGTTCATTTCAGAACTTGGTAGTCTCCCGACTTCCGAAAACCTACTCTGCGATTCCAAAATCTACTCTGCGGCAGTTGAATATTGCGAGACGAGTTCTCAAAGAACTTAAATCTACACAGCAAAGTAGGTATACACATGGTGTTACCGCAAGCCAAATATACATTGATACCCACCATGCAATGCCTCAAATCCTATAACATTATTAGTAAAAGGCAATACTTCACTAAATACTGTTTTTAAAACAGTATTTTAAAGCAAAATTTGTGGTGTGTATTTTGTCTTTTCTTCAAGTAATTCAGGTTGGCTAAGTGGTTTCTTTCCCTGCCTTTCACCTCTGTGGACCCCGGTTCGAATCCCACTTCAGACTGGAGCCTTGCATGTGGATTGGGTTTTCAGTCCCTACCTATTTGCGTGGGTTTTTACCCCATTGGGGTTTTCCCTCCCACATCTAAAAATAAACATTTCTTGTTTTCTAATCACCGTCCTGTTATTGGCACATTCAATGTTGGGTGTGCAATAAAATAAATAAATAAATAAATAAATAAACAAATAAATAAATAAATGAATAAATACAATAAATAAATAAATGAATAAATATAATACAAACAAGGGCATATTGAAACTTTTCCCCATAATTTGACTGACTCAATACTATGTTAACACCACTATACAGTGCATCGAAGAATATAGGCAAAATTTGCAACTTTGTAAATACTACACCAAAAGTTCATGCACTCTACGCAAGATTGAATTACAACAGAAATTCTAGTGTCAACTTCATAAATCATCCCATTCTTCCTGCACTAAATTTCAGATTCCACTCGCGTTTTATAATGACCATTAAAAAAAAAAAAAAAAAGCCTCCTTGCTTAGGTTGTGAAAAGTGTTCCCGAACTGTATTTCCCAAGGTGTTCACATTGACTTCTTTAGTCTTTTCCATCAATAGTGTTTGAATTGCGAGCTCTAACTGTTGACCTTTCGCCGGCTCCTACATCGGTTGTGGCTGACTTCTATTCTTCAACTGTCACTTGGGATAGTAGATAGACCGTGCATTAGAAAACTGATACAGGGGAATACCAAAGAGGGAACCTGTTCACCATGATTACCACTTTGTACCCTTGTTGGGGTGTCTTACAACACCTGGGAGTTAGTTCAACTCTAGTGTGGTGTGTGCGTGTGTGTGTGTATTACTGCGGGGCAATCTCACTCACATGACAGGACCGCGGCCCCGACTGTGTGTGGTGTGTGTGTGTGTTGTGGCAGGACCAAACCATAGCCCCAAGTATCAGGGTCTGGGTGTTTTATCACGTCATATTCTTTCATATTGAAATGAAGTCTTGATGCCATTGTTTGGGATGGAGTGCTGCCAGCACTAAAGTTTGTCGAGTGAATAGAGGGACCATGGTATATTATTTTTGGTGTTTGTGTAGGGATTGTGCTGAGGTCACACTTCCTGTTAATAGAATGGTTTGTTTACAAGGTCCCACGGTAAGTAGTTTACTTGGGTTTTTGTGCAGTCATTCAGAAAACCCCCCTGCATAATGGCTAACTTGAATATAACAGGCACCGCAATCACTACTTGTTCACCAAGTGCTGACCAGCGTACCACAACTATAAACCATGGAGGAAATGAGAAACTTGGGTGCCTGGATTGCACTGCTCATATGTTTCTGAGTGCAGATTTGCTCAATTTTGTCTCACCAAGTGGTCCAGTTTGGTATGGTACGAATGTAGTTAGTACTCAGCTGGCCGGGCAGAATGGTTTTTAGCAAATAGTAATAATGATTAGTTATTAAATAGAGTGCTTTATCTACAGGCGTCTCAAAGCGCTTATTAATATGTGTTAAAGACAGGTTTGCCAAGAAACACCAGGATAAACTCCTTTCTCTTAAACGACAAGTGTACTGGGTTCTTTTTTGTGAATAACATATCACACTGGACCAACAGCTTTATGCCCCAATCGACCACAATTTTCTAGTTTTAACTCCATACAAAAATTTGAATGACTGACTTTCCTTACGCTTTTTACACACTGTTGTAAAAACATGTCAAAATTGTAAGCTCTCCGAAAAAATCTTGGTTGCGTCATTTTGGGAGTCAATGTCACTATGTGTTATACAGTGTATGAATTTTAGGTGACACGGACTCTACATGTATGACTCCAAAAACAGTGAGCATGGAACAGTCGCAGTGTGTGATATGCATGCAAGGGGGCAATTCAAAATATATGCGGGAATGGATTTTGATGGGTGTAGACATTTTGTGAGGAAAATCTGTCAAAAAGTATGAGGATTTAAGGCAGATGCTCTTTGTAGAGAGCAGCACCCTTTACTGAGTCATCTTTGTTACTGTTAAGCTTGCTTTTCCCAATTTGATGGATTGGAGGCAGACAATTTGGGTAAAACTCTTGCGAAAAATTAGAGGATTTAAGGCGTATGCTCAATCTGTCTATCAGAAAAATTGTCCTTGAATGGTAATTTTGACCTAGGATATTCTAGGCAGTTACCCATTAGCTGGTAACACTCATTACTGAGTCATCTTTGTTATTTTAATCTTACTTTCCGGGGTGCTAATTAACAAATTTCATGGATTATACAAGCATCACATCCGTAGTAGGTTATAAAGATGGACCATCGATCCTGAAATTTGGGTAGAGGTTACTGTTCCATGGAATGATTTTGCCAAGCAATTTTGCATAGCAAACTATTTAGACTGAACATGTTTTATACAAACTGAACTGAGTAGCGAATGATGATTGTTGAGCAGCAACTGATGTAGCATTTTTGCTATGCAATACAGGGGGAATCGTTCACTGTGTCCACAGCAGGACCCAATTTCATAGAGCTGCTTCACAAAAAGTAGCTTAACACGATGCTTACCAGAATAAGGTTACCAGCTAAACTACCATGTCACATGTACAATTTGTGACTGGTATCCTGCTCATTTCTGCTCAGAAATATTTTCTGCTTAAGCAGCTCTATGAAATTAGGCCCAGGAGTGGACTGGGCCTCGATTGTTTTTCATGGGAGGCCACAGGGGGCACTTCCTTGGTTGCTATGGTCATGGAGGAAGGAAAATACACTCCTCCATGCTCTGGTGTTGACCATGATGCAACTAAAGGGCTCTGGCTGATATTGATGGCTTCGGCAGCGGCAAGTCCTATTCTTCAACGTTGTCATTGAAGCCAATAGCCATAGCCATAGAAAGTCGGTTGATTCCAATGCGGCTATTTATATTTTGACAGGATTTTAATAATCAAGTAATAAACCACAGGGAACTTACTAGGTAATTATAAATCAATTTTGGGTGAACAATTATGGGTGCTCTACTAAGTGAACTGTCTAGCTCTGTGTTGGCGGTCTCCCTGTTTTGTCAATAACTTTGTTCGGGGGCAGAAGAATTTTAATTATACACATAATGTACTGTAGTTGAAGTTTCCTCATCTTCCTTATTTTGTACACTTCATCCATACTGATATGTCTTATTCTTTTCTGTCCTTCTCCTTAGAGTGATTTAGTAGAATGATTCTTTACTCCAACAAAACCCAACACCATTATTGGCAACTCAACACCCCAATGTTGGACTCTGATTATGGTGGATATGGCTGAAACCATGTTAAGCATTCAGTTGACTAAATTGCAGTCCTCAGTCCAACAGAATCAAACAAAACATGCAGTTGGATTCGGTTGGGTTTGGGGGTTATTAAGGTTAATAATAATCTAGGCAACCTATTGTCTGCCCTGACCGCATTCATTGCCATCCACTATGGTTTTGAATGAAATATTACATCATGCAAGTGATGCTTGAAGCTTTGCATGGTGTGGATCATGAGAAAAACTATAGTAGTAAACTTACTGGGTACAACCATGTATATAAACTCTTTTGCACTGCAAAAACTGGGAGTAACAAAATTGACATGTTGTCACATATAGATACCGAAGAGAGAATCAAAGTTAACACCAGAGGGTGTTAAAATAACACTAATTTCTGCAAAATTTTAGTAAACATTTTCATTTAAATGTTTCTTCGGCTTTTGCTTTTATACATTCATGTGGGAACAAAATAATAATAACAAGATATTTTGGGGAAACATTCACATGATATATTTGTATTTTTTCAGGTTTGAATTTATGTCTCAGTTTGCAATCCAAACTAAAAAGGTTTATTCCTGGTGAGTTTAGTTTTATGGATGATTGCTTAACTTAAATGGCTTGACTTTTACGTTTGATTGGCCAAATACAAGAAAAGGCAATCGTCCCCCAAAATGATAATGAAACAAAACCAGAAAGTGTGGGGGGGGGGGTGGGGGAGGACAGGTTAACCGTTTTTGCGTTGTTCCCACTAAGACATGAACACCAAATTTGATGACCATTTCACAAGTTGGTTGTATGGTGTGTTTATTGGCAACAAAATAGAGAGTGGGAATTAATTTACTCTCAAAACAATGGTGTACACACTTTACTTTCCCTTTAAAGCACACTGTCAGCATTGGTATTTGTCAAAGACCAGTATCCTGACTTTATATGACCAAACATTATACATGAAATAACAAACCTTTGGAAGTTTAAGCTCAATCGGTTATCTGAATCACAAGAAAATAATTGAAAAACCCCTTATATGTTTACACTGTTTTCAGACATTGGGTTTTGGACTCAAGAGATCAAAACTAATTGTTTTACTCATTTCTCAAAAACTATACAGCGTTTCAAGCAAAAATAATTCAAGGGAAGTTTACCATCTTTAAAAAAACCCGCCATAAGTTACGTGGAAATCTGTGAAAAATTTTTTGTATCCAATCTTACCAATGTCATGTACACCCTTTTAAATGGATTGCGTACGCTTGGTAATTGGGAACCCACTGTTTGTTTCAATCTTATAGTTGTAGATATATACCAAAAAACTAACCTGTGAAAATTTCATTTCAAAAGGTGGTAGCATTTTTGAGATATTGCCGAAAATCTGGAGCGGTTATGTCCACGCAGGAAGAATAATCTGCAATTGAAATACACAATCTGAGAAGCGTTACTTCTCAGATTCAATTTTTGGGGGATAAAAAGTGATATCTTTTTCCATAACCGCAGTACTTCGAAGTGAAAAGTTTCTCAAGATGCTTTATACTATCGAAAGCTGCTGTACTTGTTACCAAGTAAGTTTTTATTGCCATGAATTTTCAGGGTCATTACCAAACGTATACAAACCCTTTAAACACAGAAAAGTCGGCATAAAAAAAGAAAAAACTGAACAATTATTAAAATCATTAAAATTATTATAGGTTTAATACTTTTTCAGTTTTTTCTTTTTACCAAGTAAGGTTTTATTGCCATGAATTTTCAGAGTCATTACCAAACATATACAGACCCTTTAAACACAGAAAAGTCAGCATAAAAAAAGAAAAAAGAAAGAAAAATTATTCAACCTTTAACAGTGAAGGCTTAAAAGAAAAAAAAAGGTGTGAACTTTAGACGGCTTTTAAGTGGTTCCAGTCTGGGAAAAGATTGAGTCATGTTGAACTGTTATCAACACACTGCTGTAATTATAGCACACACTTCAAATCAACCATCATGACCTCATAGAAGTGCTTTTAATAATGCACTCTTAAGGTTTTTTTTTTTTTTACAACATGTCAGTCAGGTCCAACAATTAATTAGATGATGGTTTGGGAAATGCCAGATATGTATTGATTGAGCGTTTAACATTGGGCCGGATGGTCTGAGGAGTAGTCGGCTTGTTTTTGGAAATGTGGCCTTGTCTTATTTTCTTGCATTGGCTTGGGGGACGAAGAATAAGATACCAGAAAGGAATCTTTAACACATTGAGCGATCAAGTTTTAGGAGAGTGCATTTTTATTTTATCCTATGTAAACCTGTACAAATTTAATCATAATGGATTGTATACATTTCACATTTTGAGATTTAAAAATGTGTTTGTTATGCTTTCTAAATATGTCTTATAATTTGAAGTTTATTTGCGAGGAAAGGGAAGCTTTTTAAATTTGTCAAATTCGGTCATCATGTTTTTTTAAAAGTATTTCAAGTGATAACATTTCTTAAGTAAGGTGTCTATTTTTTTTCTGTTTTTAGTAAAAAGGGAAAGTTTTTAAACAAACGGTTATTTTGGAAGCAGTTTATTGCTATAAATCATTCTTGAAAAATATTCTGGTTTTGGTAAAGCTTGTAAAACATATGTTCAAACTAATAATATCAAAAGTCAATAAATGTTTGGTCACCATGGAGGTACATTATTAAAGCTTCTATTGGCTGTTGAGGTTATATTGGCTCATCATAAATAAGGATACATTGTGTTGTAAAACTGGTGGAGACTGCACTGCTAAAAATGGTATTCTTGAAATAAGGAAAAAATCTTATATCAAGAAAAATTTTCTTGTGACACTCCCTAGAAAGATTTTTGGGAGTGACACAAGAAAAGTTTTCCTAAAATTAGATTTTTTCTTATTTCAAGAATTCCATTTTTAGCAGTGTGGAGATTCGCCAGTGTCATCGTGAATATAACGTCCCACATGGGAATAGCATTACACCCCAAAATGTATCAGCCCTGATACTTCACAGAGGCAACAGAGGCAATTGGCTCTATTGCCCCTGTTTATATTGCCTTGGTGCCCCTTGAAACGTTCCAATAGAAATTCACAATTTCCTAATAGAGGTGCCCTTTACCAAGGAGAAAACGCCTTCAGGCGCGGATCCAGGGGGGGCGTGGGGGGCGCACGCCCCCCGTTTTTCATATTAAAAAAAAAAAAAAAGAGGGAGAAAAGAAAAAAAGAGGGAGAGAGAGAGAAGGGGAGGGAGAAATGGGGCAACAAACTTCATTTATCATTTTGCTGCTTAGAATATTTTCACGCCCCCCCGTTTGGAAAATCCTGGATCCGCCCCTGGCCTTGGTGCCCTTGCCCTTTCAAAAACGAAGCATCAGACCCGATGTTTCACAGCGAAGCCAGTGTCAAACATGTCAGTAATGTTCACTTCCATATTAGTCAAAATAATTCCTGTTGGATGTTTTTTCTTTTAGTTTTTTCTCATTGCTCTAAATTAAAAGATCATGAGATGAGCTCAGTTTTTCAGTGACTAACATCATGCCCGAATGTACAGGCAGAAGCAATTTATTTAAGAAACAGAACATTGGGTAGGCCCAGAGAAGATTGAATTTGATTGAGTCTCAGTGATTGACGAGGGGGTGTAGTCCTTTATACTACTGATCACAAAGAGACACTGTTGAAGGTAATCACTTTGCAATTAGAATGGACCTTTAAATAATTTCTTTCTTCCTTGAACTGTGGAGTATAGCCAACTGTTCAATGCAAATAGAAGGGGAATGAGAAAAAAAAATTGCATGGATCCTGGGAAACTGCAAGCCCTCCAGCGTATTTCCATCAGACGCTGTTCAGCGTCTGACAGATGTAGGGCAGAGGACATATTCATCAAGTCAACCGTCCTCAGCGATGGAAAAAAGAGAAGGGGAGCCGGTCTAGCATTGGGGAGAGAAAAGCTTCTATATTTGTTGTCTACTCACCAGACAATAGGCATATATATGACATGGCTCCATCCTGCCATTTGTTTTTGTTACATTTCGGTAATGTAAACGCTTTTCTGGTCCCGCTTTTGTTACGCACTGGCATTGAATGGCATGCTGGCCATTCCAAGGGAATATCCCTGAGTTTTGGGCTAGCTTAAGTCAACGGCGGATGTAATATATTTCTGAAACTTGGCGCCAACAGTGCGTGATGTTTGGGGGGGGGTGTCACATCATTCATATTTCTTTGGTTTTTTCCTTTTCATGGTGCCGTGCACATCCTTTGCATTTAAAAATACTTCCAAGAATGGAAGTAATGTAGACTTCATCATAATTGGTAAAGTGATGTCAATGGTTGGCGATTCACTTTCAGGGACTTTGAAGACACTGTGGACGTCTTGTTTGTTTTGATCGTTGAAGTTGATACACCCATTTTTTCGTAAAGTCACAGCAGCCACCGGCACCATTTATCTACAAAAGAATAACCTTGTCCATTGAATTTTGTCTAGTTTTTAAGGAACAAGTCATTAAACCAATAGTATCATTGTGGTGTTACCTTTATACCAATGTGTGATAAGCACTTTGAAGACACTGTGGACGTCTTGTTTGTTTTGATCGTTGAAGTTGATACACCCATTTTTTCGTAAAGTCACAGCAGCCACCGGCACCATTTATCTACAAAAGAATAACCTTGTCCATTGAATTTTGTCTAGTTTTTAAGGAACAAGTCATTAAACCAATAGTATCATTGTGGTGTTACCTTTATACCAATGTGTGATAAGCACTGTACGCTCAAGGCTTGCCAAGTTTTGCGAAAAAACCATTCCGTGGGCTGCTTGGACGGGATTCCATTCCCCCACAACGCCTGCATTCTAGACCGCTGAGCGTGCCCTCAGATAAGAAGCCAGTTCAAATCCCACAACCAGCATCGGGTACTGCGACAACTTCATTGATGTTATAATTGCATAATCGAGGATACAGAATGTAATTTCAGTTTGAACATTATAACCGTATGTGATGAGTGCTGTACACTGGAATATCCCTAGTCCTGGTGGCCTTCCACTTTTGTAATCTGGGCTGAAAATCTTTCAGAGCTCCGTAATTCAAATCTTATCTGTAAGAAGCTACATTTTTGGGGGGACGTCAGATATTCCTAAAAAATCTGTCATTTTAGTGAAATAATTCAGCTCTCAACGTTCAAAAGTTTCTGTTTTGTTTGTTCTTTCAAACATGCCTGTTATGTCGTGCATGCATACCCGCATACACTAGCCTGTAGTGTGAGGCGCAGGATGTTCGTTTGAATTGCATGTGTACTGCGGTATGGTATTATCGGCGCCCACGCAAACATACAAGTAACAGGTTTTTGTGTAATGAACTGTGTTTAAAAGCTGCAGTAAGTATTTAGTGTAACAGAGCTGAGTTATTGTCACAAAAAGGACGAATTTATGAGGAATATCTGACATCCAAACAGCACAGAGGAAGAGTCCTACATATTAACCCTAACTTCCTTGTCTGTGATTTACTGGTATCCTTCCCCACTCTACAAAATCCAATAGTGTATGGTAACTCAACACCCAAACTGTTGGACTCTGATGATAGTGGTATGACTGATCCAATGTAAAGCATATCAGTCTACTACTGTACTCTTCAGTCCAACAGAATCAAACAAAACATGTGCTTAGATTTTTGAAAGGTTGGGAATGGTTAGGGGTCAAGTATAAGTTTTGTCTTTACTAAAAAGTAGAAATGATGCACTGAACTGTTAAACTTTTTCTTTTTTGTATGCTTGTTACTCTTGTCCTGCTGGGGGAACTTAGAAATAAAAATAATGATTTTGGGTTGTACCCAGTCAGTTTCCCTTGTGGTTTATTACTTGATAAAACAAAAATAAGGAGAAAGATTAAAACACAGGTGTCTCTTAGATGAGAATGTTAAAGTTTAAATTGTTTCTCAGATGCTGTACAATCCTGAGTAAGTCAGTTGAGATTAAAATTGAGTCAGGGAGAAAATTAATGGCTAAATGCACTCAGATTCCATAAAAATGTCGAAAATGCAGATAAAATTACATCGGCATCGGACATATTTTGATATGTCCGAAACCCTTAGTATACTCGAGTTTCCACCAATCAACCGCGCACCTGACAAAAATGTGACCCAGGTGGAATTTTGTGCTGGCCAGCTTAATATGCCTAATCAAAATAAAGAAACGGCAATTTGATATTGTTTGTCATATTTAAGAAACCGTATATCTTTTTGCAAAAACGACACAGTGCCTGATGCTGACAACAGCGCAGCAGATCAAGGCCTAATTTCATAGAACTGCTTAAGCAGAAAATATTGCTTAACATTTTTTTGCTCAGTAGAAATGAGCAGGAGACCAGTGTACATGTGACCTGGTAGTTTGGCTGGTAACCTTAATCTGGTAAACATAATGCATAGCAATTTTTATGCTTTAAGCGGCTCTGTGAAATTGGGCCCTTGGGGGATTTTTTCTTTCTTCATTTTAAGGCTGGCTTGAGAATGAATCTATTTTGGCTCTCCCCATCATCATTGAAACCGAGGAGTGACCCAATTTTGTGTTGCACTTGCATTTGGCACCTCTTGCAGTGATGCAAGTAATTTGATTTTGTGTAACTTTATGAGAACAGCTGGACGTCGATCTGGAAAGTCTGTGTTTTTTTGTGGTAGTTGGTTTATACTATGGTTTATTAACACCTGTGAGTTGGGGTTGATGGAAGGTTCCCACCACTAAGAAGAGAGATCCTGACGCTCTGTCTCAAAAACGGAATGCTTGCTAACAATTCCTCGCATTTTGTTTGCCCGAATTTGCTGTATCTTTTACCATGTGAGGGCGGGTGCGAACCAAATTGACGTAATGCGAAACAAGTGAACTTTTTTTGGGTCATTGTTATTATTAGTTTTATCATGTATTTGACCATTGATACAAGAAAACAACATAGAGGTAGTCAAAATAATATAAAAACAGCAATTGTGGTGCAAGAAAATCGCCGATGGAAGTGCCCTCATGCGAATGCGATCATAAGGGTCACTTGTGTCTGGTTGTAAAGCTTCATAAATGGTATTGACTTGTTTCATCCAGTTCTCAGAAATCCCGATACAGTTCCCTGTGAAAGGAAGTTGAGGCTTTTGATAGTTTTATTGTCAGAAATATATTTTACCAAAGGCTGTCTAATAGGCGTAGAATTCTGGACTGAGTGCTTATAGTTTTTTTAATGTACGCTTATATTTTGTTATACATCAATAAAAAAGGATAAAGTAGAAAACAAACTGATGGGGTTCAATGTACAAGTTGTCAAATGAATCTTTAGAATCGTGAGTACAAAGAAAAGTTTTTCTAGAGAGTACTTTTAATGTGGCAGGAAGAAAAGGAGCTCTTGGAAAGGTTTCTCCAAAGTGCTTGGATCGTTTTTAAAGGGGGGGGGGACGGACATAAAAAAGTCATTTGAGTTCAGATGTCACAAAGTTTCTTGTGTCATAAAAAGTGACTAGGAAAGCAGATCTCTGAAAATGATCACACAATCATAGCTTTTTTATTGCCTCCGCTCAGTGCAAAGTCACAAGCCAGGTTCTCTATTTACACTTCAGTTTTAAGGCCCTTAAGTAAACATTTTATGTCTGCCGAACACCCATTACCACAAGTTCATCGGAAGTAACACGGAGATTTCAGTATCGGCGTAACCAGGGCAGCCCTTTCCCAGTGAGGGCAATTATTTTGCCAGCTTTGGTGCTGTTCACAGCGGGCAGTGCCTCACATTGTGTGTTGCACGTCCACCTCACTCCGTTCCCACCAAAGTGTGACACTTGATTTTGCATTTGGATTTTTCCTTTTTTTTCCCCCTTTCTACTTCTGTTCTTTCTTTTTCTTTTTTTCTTCTTCCTTTTTTTCTTTTCTTTTTTCTTTTTTTAAAGTAAATTTTCTGGATCAAAACAACCTCACCGGTAATCATGCCAGCTGGGATCAGTGCAAAGAATGGTGTTTACAGAGGTGCAATGGGCAAACAAACAACAACCCAATGACTATGGTGTGAAAACACAAGGTTCCGGAAACGAGCTTTAGTAAGACCATCTCAAAGTTCATGTTTTTTCCCTAAGCCTATCAAATGACAATGTACCCTGTCAGCTGGTACGCTGAGTACTGTCAAATTACACAATCAAGGCTAGGTATTTGTTAAAGCTGGGTTTTCCAACTTTACTCGTGCTGTTTGTGTGCTTTTGAAAAGCCTGGTTGAATGGCTGATTTCGTCATAGTTAACAGGGAGAAAAAAGTACTTTAGGGGTTAATTTGTTTTATTCTTGGTGCTTATAATTCAAAGGATGCAGTCAAATTTTGGCTTTTTAAAAACACTTTTTTTCCCCCCACATTGTTTTTGTGTGTGGCATCTTCACAAAATCGGTGGCAAGGTTGGTATTGAAAAGTAATTGGGGGTGATTATGTACATGTGGGTCAAAATGAGGCTGTTTTATATTCAGAACTTAAAGGATTGTATTTTCGTGTACCATATAACTTGTCCCCTGTCTAGTTATATGAAAGGCCAACCCCTACTCAGTTTCATCACCTACGCTTTCCCTTCCTATTGTCTACATATAAATGTAATCATTTTTGTTGACACTCCAATCCCCCTATCCAAAGGCAAAGAATTTCCAAAATAAAGAAAGACTGAGTGAGAATAAAACTACGTCAAATATTTACTTTGGAGAGTTGGAGCAAATTTGCCCTCCTTCCTTTGTAAAGACACTATTTGGGTCATTAGATTCCAACCCCCCCCTCCCAAATCATGTTTATTTTGGGGATTAAAATGGATACAGAAATGCACACATCGTACGAAGAAGAACCGAAAGAAAATAGACAGGAAGCACTTTAGACGTCTTTAATTTTAGGGTCGATGAACAATTACACAAGTTTATGTCAACAATCACTTTATCAGCAATTCAACCCAGAAAGGGGGTTACCGAAAATAGGGTTGGTTTCCTTTTTAGCGAGTGTATTTATAGCCTATGACATCATGCTATTTATAACAGCGTGATGTCATCGCAGGATACTTTCAATTAGAGATATAGATACATGTATATCCGACTGATGGGCCGAGTTAACCGAAAGGAAATGTCCGTTGATGATCTAGATCAGGAATTTCCATGTCTGGCGGGCTTTATGTGTCATTGTTAGAAACATGATCCACATTTTTTGTGCGCGATATGCTACAGTTGATCATCTTCAAAAAGCTGAGATGTTTTGCTCAAATCTTTCCCCACTGTCTCCGAGACCTCCAGGCAGTTTTCTTTGTCATCGATGCGTAGATGTTTTCTTTTTTTCATCGAAGCATAGTTGTTTTCTTCTGAAAAATGGCAACTTACTGTGTAACGTTCTCTACACCACACTCGCCCCTCCTCCCCCAACATACCAAAAGTAACAAGTGTGGTTTTACCGTTTATGTATTCCTCGTCATCATTTCTGTAATAAATTTAACAAATCAACAAAGAAAACCCAGAATAAGACTTGGTTTCCGGTTACTTGTAAACAATTAAAAGTTTTTCTCAGTGTTCCTCGGACAGACCAAAGTGTTAGCGTTGAGTTCGACCAGGTCAAAAGTTACAGTTTATAAAATGTCTACCTTTATGGTTTTATACAAAATAATGATCGACTTTGCAGTAGGTACATTGTATAATGAAACACTTACTCTAGTGGTGGGGTTATAGATGTATTTGTTTTTGTATATATTGAAATTCAAACAAATTAGCTTAGGGAGTTAAGAAAGAACCCTGAGGGAGATTAGTGTTTTGCAAAGTTCCAGACCCTTTTGGTTTCAGTTTGCTGTACAAATCTCACAATCGCTTGAGTGCGGTTTGTCTTAGTAGGCCCCAATACATGTAGTACCAGTACTATGTACATGTTCATGTACATGAACTCACTCCTTTTCTATGTCTCAACTGGCCGGCTCAATTCTGATGTTGAACTTGAAGGGTATTCAGGTTGGCTTAGTGGTTTATTTCCCTGCCTGTCACCTCTTCTGGACCCTCCCCCCCCTCGTTTCCGAACCGGAACCTCACATGTGGATTGTGTTTTTCAGTGAGTCCCTTCCTGATTGCATGGGGTCCGTGTACGTCCCCCCCCCTCCAGTTTGGGTTTTCCTCCCACATCTAAAAACTGAGATTGTTTCAAAAACTTCTCTTCACAGAGATCTTTGGTCTGTGGGGCTATTGCAAGGCATTATTGAGATTTCCTTGATTTCTTTAATTTTTACTTCCAGGTGAAACCATTTGTTTCTCCCTCAGTTGTATACACCTGTTTCATGGTGTAGCATTTCTTTCTCTCTCCCATTTATGACTTAAAGCACTATAATCAAACCAAGGCCGTGTGCAAATTGTTGGCTGCTGCTACAGCTAGTGCATGGGCATCCTACATGCTTCAACACTTGTTCATGTGATGATCAAGCTGCAGCTGCTGATTTGGACACCGCCTAGGGCTGAAAGGGCGAAATAGAATGACATATTTCTTGTGTTATGACAATCTAGAGCTGTTTGAGCAGAAAATATTGCTTAAAAATTTGCTGCTAAGCGAAAATAAGCAGGATACCAGTCACAGATTGTACATGTAACATGGTATTTTGGCTGGTCACCGTACTCTGGTAAGCATTATTTTGTTGTGCTTAGCTTCTTTTTGTGCTTCAGCAGCTCTATAAAATTAGCCCTGGTCATGTCTGAATTGATATGGCTTCAGCAGCTGGAATGCTGAAAAGTCCTATAGCTTTCAATGTTGTTGTTGCAGCCAGTGGTCAAAGCTGTAGCCAAAGTCGCTTAATTCGGATGCAGCATTAGTACCGGTATACATTCAGTTGGTGATCAGTTACATCTGTCAAAAATTATTGACTTTAACTATGGCTATGGCTATTGGCTTTTGGCCCTTTCAGCGATCAGGGCCCAATTTCATAAAGCTGTTAAGCGCAGAAAAACTGCTTAGCAAATTTCTTTGCTAAGCAAAAAAATTAAGTGGGGCACCAGTTGCAACAATGTAAACTTTATGGAATTTTGGCTGGCAATCAGTTTTTTGTTAAGCAAGATTTTTTCTGTGCTTAGCAAGTTTTTATGCTTACAGGCTTTATGAAATTGGGCCCAGATCGTAGCCACTCTTGGAAACCGTCATCACTTCGGAAACAGCCTAACTCAGGATTGTTTTTGAACAACACGGTTAATTCAAGGGCACACTTTTGCAGTTACTTCCTTCAAAATCCCCAATCCCCTCCCCCCTCCTCCCCTCCGCACTCCCGTGCAAAATACTCAGCAAACACACAGATTCAATGACAGTCCGATGAGCCTGATGTGAAGGTCTTTAACAACCCCCGCTGAAAATAAAAGCCATGTGTTCATCTTCCGCGTTCCCCTTGAGCCAAGGAAGATTCAATTGCCGTTGATAAACTTTGCCCACCGGCCCATAAATATTGTATGTTATTAATGTTCAACATCACTAGCGGGGTTCCTCACAATCTTAAAATGGCCGCCTCTCCTTCCTCACAATTAAAAGATGAATTAAAAGTCGGTACTTAATAAACCTTCCCCATGCTTTGGGTCTAGTTGCAGGGTTTTCAAAACAACCCCTATTTGTACAGAAGGGGGCATGTTTCCCCTTTTTGTATGAGGGGATACCTCTTCAAAAAACAAACAAGCTCATTGGACAACAAACCAATTAAGTCATTACGGGAGTAGCATGCAGATGGTTGGGTGTGAATGACAGCCAGCACAGGTGCCCTGTTTAACCTGTAATTAATGTGACACCTTTTTGGAAATGTACAATTACTGGGAGTTATTGGCAATATCCTGGCCAATTAATGCTTAATGCCCACCTTTCAACAAGTATTGTGATGGGGTGTGAAGCAATTTGTATTGGGCCAGGCGGGGACTTGGGGGATTTATCATCATCTCAAACACCTGTTGTTTCTTCTCATTATCAGAGAGGAATGAGAGGAACTGGGTTTTATTTTATTTTTGAGTTCTTTCATGAGAGGAGCGGTTTCCTTTGAAGGAAGTGAGGTATCAGTCTAGGCATGCCGTAAATAACATACTGTAAAGATATCATCTGTAATGACACTGATGCAGGGTGGATCTAAGATAATTAAGGAGTTGGGGGGTAGGGGGAGGGGTAAGCCAATCAGAAAGAAATATGGGTTGGGGTTGGGTATTGACCCCCAGGATGGGTTTACTATCTTTGAAAAAGGAGCCGATTTCATCATTACGCTTGTAAGATGTTGTTGCATTATAGGAACGTATACAACCCATGTGTAATGTAGAAGCATCCATAATGCACCACAGTGCCACTCAGCACTCGTAATGTATGGTTAAGGTAACATTTAAAGGGGGAAAGGCTGATTGGCTTTTTGGTTTTCGTGATTTTACTTTGAGCAATGTTTTCATGATTTCACTCTGAGCAATGTTTTCATGGTTTCACTTTGAGCAATGTTTTCATGATTTCACTTTGAGCAATGTTTTCATGATTTCACTTTAAGTAATGTTTTCATGATTTCACTCAGGGCAATGTTTTCATGATTTCACTCTGAGCAATGCTTTCATGGTTTCACTTTGAGCAATGTTTTCATGATTTCACTCTGAGCAATGTTTTCATGATTTCACTCTGAGCAATGTTTTCATGATTTCACTTTGAGTAATGTTTTCATGATTTCACTCAGGGCAATGTTTTCATGATTTCACTCTGAGCAATGCTTTCATGGTTTCACTTTGAGCAATGTTTTCATGATTTCACTCTGAGCAATGTTTTCTTGATTTCACTCTGAGCAATGTTTTCATGATTTCACTCAGAGCAATGTTTTCATGATTTCACTCTGAGCAATGTTTTCATGATTTCACTCTGAGCAATGTTTTCATGATTTCACTCTGAGCAATGTTTTCATGATTTCACTCTGAGCAATGTTTTCATGATTTCACTCTGAGCAATGTTTTCATGATTTCACTCTGAGCAATGTTTTCATGATTTCACTCTGAGCAATGTTTTCATGATTTCACTCTGAGCAATGTTTTCATGATTTCACTCTGAGCAATGTTTTCATGATTTCACTCTGAGCAATGTTTTCATGATTTCACTCTGAGCAATGTTTTCATGATTTCACTCTGAGCAATATTTTCATGATTTCACTCTGAGCAATGTTTTCATGATTTCACTCTGAGCAATGTTTTCATGATTTCACTCTGAGCAATGTTTTCATGATTTCACTCAGAGCAATGTTTTCATGATTTCACTCTGAGCAATGTTTTCACGATTTCACTCTGAGCAATGTTTTCATGATTTCACTCTAAGCAATGTTTTCTTGATTTCACTCTGAGCAATGTTTTCATGATTTCACTCTGAGCAATGTTTTCATGATTTCACTCTGAGCAATGTTTTCATGATTTCACTCTGAGCAATGTTTTCATGGTTTCACTCTGAGCAATGCTTTTATGATTTCACTTTGAGCAATGTTTTCTGAAATAATGAATAAAAAAGATTGCGTGTCGTCATGTTTTGTTCAAGTATAAGGTTGATGCACAACATTTAAATTCACTTGGACAACACTTTATGTGATCCAGCATAGAGGAATTAAACAAACTCTGAGAAAGTTAAAGCTCAATTTGGTCATTGCAGTCACAAGAAAATTGTAAAGGGGAAAAAAAGCTATTATGTTTTTACTCTTTTCAAACATCAAGTTCTGGACTTGTTAGATCAGAATTGTTTTACTCATTTCTCAAAAACTGTAGCATTGGTTGGTAAGCAGCTTGCAGCAGCTAATTCTATTTTCTTGTTTGCAAATCTGTGAACACTTATATTTTCAAAGGCCTACATCTTACTCTTCTTGCGAATGGTTTCTCTTTGTGAAATGCAACTTAAAGCACCCAAAATTATTTGTTCTCCCCCGCCTGCCCCCCCCCCCAAAAAAAAAAAAAATGAAAATGTCTAGTTACACATCTCCTTCCTTCATGGTTACACCACTGGCTGAGCTTTTTTCTTAAAACCTTGGGTTAAGAAGTGTACAGAACTTACAGTTAGCCTAGTATATATCTTCATGTGCCCAGAAGAAGGGCGTAAGGCTCTAGGCCCTTCTTCCAGGCGTACAAAGTATCCTTTTTCCCCTCTTAACAGACGACTTTAAGCAATAAAATGGCCTGACAAAACAATTTGGCATCACTGTTATATTTTTGTTGCTAAAATTACCCCAAAATCATGTTTTCCCATTCCCATGCAGAATTTAACTTTCCTAGAATGAGTTAAGAATGGCAGAAAACCGATCAAACTTTCATGCTCAGCTTTCTTGAAACACAATTTTCCACATCAATTCCTTATACGCCCTTTCTGGTTTTGTTATAATACGTCCTTCTTGCGGGCACACGACGATATAATGCAATATGATGCAATAAATGTGGAGCACTTTTAAAACCAGGGGAGTGGGATAAAGTGTGTGGTTGTGCAAACCACTGTTTTTACAACCACTTCAAGTGTACCTTTCATTACCATGTAGCCCCATCCATCATGGCAGCTGCTATCAATGTAGAAAATGTCAGCGGTGAGAATGGAAGCAGTTCTGCCCTTCAGCAAGTTGCTCCAGCTGTAATGCCATGATGCATTTATCTTTTTGTCAGGGTGTCTTGATATTTTGATCGATCCCCAACTCTTTCATTGTGGCTTTTGAAAACAAGGAGTTTCCAGTCATGTATTTCTTTTTTACTTTGTCCTGTTCACTTTGTTCATAAGTACACGGTATATATATATAAAAAAAACTTTCTTATATAAATTTTGTACTGAATGTGAAAGGAACAGTTTTCGGTTTTGAACACTCGAAAGGAAATCCTTTTTTTGTGAATGGATCATGCAAGGGATTGTTTAATGTTACAATCGAGTTTGGCAGGTTGCTTCTGGTGCGCAATGACTCAATGTGAACAAAAGGAAATGGGAAATGAGCGCAGCATCCGAATACAACGAACCATGGGATAGGGTTGGTATAGGAGGGGGTACAGGGGGTACAGATGGTACAGATGATGCTTTTGGTGTAACTTGAAGATGCGGGGACGGGATGGAGAAGACGGAGATTGGGGATTGAGGGTAACCGTGGGGGGGGGCATCCCAAATCCACCCCCCAGAAACCCCCAAAACAAAACAAAACAAAAACACACAAAAAAGCCACAAAAAAACCGAAACAAAAACGAAACAACAAACCACAATTATGAATTATAATAACTATAATAGATTACTCTATTAAAATGGAATAACAATAGAACAATCTTGCAAATAAAATGCAAAATGCCAAATATAAAAATTTGCAGAAGAAAATACAAAAAGAATAAAAGTGAGGTCAAACATACTGTACTGGGTTGTTGTTGTGTTTTTCACTGCTGGAATTCAGAATTTTACAATCTGTACCCACATTGTGTTCAGATTCATATTCCAGTCCCCTTTGGAATTTTTTTTTGTTATTTGAAATGAACTGGAACCACTGCCATGGCTACACGTACATAAAAACACAATGGGGAAAACAAGAGCTTAGAATCCCCATAATGTGATTTTATTTTACATTGTCCAAAGATTAAGGGGTCCCCCCCCCTGCCGAAATAACAGTCCCTCTCTTCAGGAGTCTTTGGAAATAGGCAAAAACTTTTCTAATTTCAAAGTCAGTCTGCATGTGCTTGTTAAGCATGACTGCATCAGCCTGACCTGCAAGTGCCTCCTGGTCTCTTGTTCGATTCATTGTGCGCTGTTATTTCCCAAATAATTACCTGTGATTTTCCCTGGTGTATACGGTAATCCCTTAATAGCCTTAAAGTGGAGGGATAGAGGGAATTTCGCCAGCGATCCATTAGACTTAGTGTATAATATAGAGCTCCCCTTTTTAACTGTGCACCCAAAGTAAGTGTATGAGTACTTCATCATGTCATGGTGAGAGAATACAAGTTGTCATTTAATCTGATAGGTCGATAATTTGATACCATTATTAGTCATACAAGAAGGATGCTTGTTATATATCCCTTCTGTTGTCAAGAACAAAACCATGAGAACGTGTGGAAAGATGGTTTAATCTTAGCCGGGTCTGTTTGCCTGTTCTATTGCTAAAAAACCCCACATCATCACCCAGGGAAGATTGTTCGAATATTTGTCTGGGAAGGAGCTGTTCAATTTCCCAGGTTTTTATGAGTCATAATTTGTAACAGGTTGAATTTTCCCCTTTGGATTTCCTCCAACCGGAATTCATCTGCTTTATGCCTAGATTGCTCTCTTCCTCCCAAACAATTCCGTTTCCCATCACAATAGTACGAGTCCCCCCTTGTCGGCTGGCTTGCAAAGTTAACCACTTTATGCATGGCAGCAAACGACAGCGGGGTGAAACAGCCCCCGCTCTCTCGCCCACAATGCCCATTTCTGCTTGAATGAGGACTGGTGGAACAGGATTAGATTTGGAACTAATCACCTGAGTCAAGCTCTGTTCCGACAACAAAGCCAATAGTCTCGCTATTCATAGGACTTCCGATTTCATGGCAGTTTCCCAGGGTTGTGCGGAACCTCGTACATTCATGCAGAGCCATTATTGGCCCATTGCCCGATTCAACACCTGAGGACCCGAGTTATCTCACAAATCTGATCGTGATTTTTTACAGGTTTTTGTTTTTCCACGGTTGCCTAATGATTGCTGGGAAGTGTTATGAGATCAAGGGGGGTGGGGGACCCAACAACATTGCCTTATGAGCTGGGCACAACCACCTCAATGGTACACCTGACACAATAGGTGATGTCATCATCACATTGTCAGTCCATTATGAATGACATCAGGCAGGCAGCTATCAAGCCAGCCGATCTTGATTCGGCCTTTTGTCGTGTCATCTGGGAGAGAGACAGAAAGCCCCCGATATCCCTGGACAAATCTGGCTGGGGTCTCACCATGGGCACAATACCAACAAGGTTCCCCTGTCCTTCAATGATCCACCTGAATGCATGGCTTTCATGTCACATACTCCAAATGTAATCTACTCAAACCATTTTTTATTCCCCTAGACTATATCAGAGTTTTACCTGCAATTATTTTTGATTTCATTTCCATGTATTCAGCAGGGACAGGTATAAATTTATACTGGAGGCCTTTTTATAACTTTCTCAGCCAATATTTTGTTATCCCTAGAAATTTTATGAGGATTGTAGGATGCTATATAGGTGCTTGTAAAACAACGTGTGATTAGTTTTGCAGATGTGCGTACTGACATTTTAGCACAGGTTTCATGACAAGCAAAAGAGGAGGGGGGTTGATGTTGGGGGAAGGTGATAGGAAAAGGTTTCTTCGATGAATCCAAAGTTTGTTCAAGCTTTTGGACAAAAGACACCCTGTAATCAAAAATGCAACAAGATGAGATTAAACCTTGGCCATGAATGATTCAATCCAATTTGATTAAAAAGAAAGAAAAATAAACAATCCATCAATTGAAATAACAAATTACTGAAATGGAAACAAAAAGAGCAAACCACTGTGGGGGCATTTTCAGAATGCCCATGGACACAAACATACAAACAGGAATAACAACAAAAGCAAACAAACATACACAAAACATACACAAAACAAACAAACAGAAACAACAGCTCAAAACCCCAAACCTGGATAAAAACAATGATTAGTGATATTTTTCCAACATCCTTTTAGTATTCCCGAACTGAGTACTTCGTTGAATATTTAATTGGTAAATCTTGTCCTCATCATTCTTAGCTCACCAACTCAGAGATGACACAAGCCTTGGGGTAAAATTGCTCATTAAAATCACTGAAACATGAAATGTATTGCACCAGTTGTTAGTAAACATTAAAAGATACAGCAAGAGAATTAAAATACAGAGGAAGGAAAGAGAACCAGCTGGAGCCTGATGGATTGCCAGAAAAAACAAAGTTCCTGTCTAGAGGCTCTCCTCTCCAGCTGGTCTTAACAAAGAACAACAATAAATTGACCCATTTCACGACCTATCCTGTCCGCCATTTTGGGAGTCAAAATGTACCCAAGCAACCTCGTCCCCATGGTTTACTTTATTTCCAACCATGTTTACAATAGTAAACCCTGGGAGGGAAACTCCTTACTTGGACCCTGATTGGACAACGACTGGTGTACAAAAGTCTAACGTAAACATGTTAAGTTGTACTCATTCAGTATTCACCATGTTCACAGCCAGACTATTCTAATTAGCATACGTATCCCAAAAATTTGGATATGCAAATGATCCAATACCAGGGTGAGAGAGCGGTCAACCTCGTACTGCTCGACACACCTTGGGGACGAGGTTGGTACCCAAGGGAATTGACTCCCAAAATGGCGGAAATAGTAGATATGCATAGTGGGGAGGTGCGTTCTGTGTCGTTCTGTGTCATGCAGGGGGGGGGGGAGTCAATACACTGCAAAAAATGGGGTGTTAAAATTGACACCATGGGTGTTGTCACATATAATAGATACCGAAGAGAAAATCAAAGTTAACATCATAGGGTGTTAAAAATGTAATTGTTTTGGCAGAAATTAGTGTTATTTTAACACCCTATGTTGTAAAATTTTGTTGGTATCCATGCATGACAACACCCATGGTGTCAATTTTAACACCCAAGTTTTTGCAGTGTACTAGTCAACAATATGACAGGAACATTTCTGATAATTTTATTTAGAATAATTGAGCGTGAACAATTCGCCAGTAGGTCTACGCTTTTCAAATCAAAACATTTAATGGCAGGTTATTTTCCTCTGGAAGGATATCTTTGTTTTCGTCGTTAAATTTCAAATCTTGGTAAATGACTAAAAGGTGTAAAATTACCTACATCCTTTTAATCTGAGTTCTTCCGGCTTCAGAGCGATTTTTAGAAACAAATGTTTGACGTGTTTGGTTCGATTCCCTGTCCATCAACCTGTAAGCAGCTGTGCTGAGGGACATTTAATTGCGGATGTATAATCTTGTTAAAAGAGAAAATCCCCCAAATAGTTCGCTGACCCGTCCCTGACATACCTGATATTCCAGAGGCTTCCTGTACTTTAGGGAAACGTTGGAGGCAACTTCATTTCAAAGTTGTGAAAAGAAGGATTCGGAAGATAGCATGTTTGAATCAGTTTAATATAAAGGTGTACATTAAACAGTTTTTGAAGGGTGAAATAAAATCCATAGTTTTCAATAAACACACCATACAACCAACCTGTGAAAGTTTCATCGAATTTGATTTTTATACTTTTAGTGAAAACACTGCAAAATGGCCAACATTTTGTTGGGGGTTGTTTGTTCATATCAGTCTGTTATTTTGATTGCTGTGATGGGACCCCGATAAAGATTGATTGACAAATAAGGGGCGGGGTGTGGGGGAGGGTGGTGAGGGGCAGGAGGCTTGAGCAGCCCCAAACTACTGTCTCTTTTCACACCTTGGTGGCTCAACCATGTGTTGATGTTTTTTGTCAGGGGAGCTTTGTTACCCCTGTTGGTTCGACCTTGATGGGAGACGAGCAGGTACCCCAAGGAAGCCTCTAGCCGCCAGAAACCCCCCCATGCCCTTTCACTGCCCACAAAGGCGCCCCTGCTTCCAGCAGACGGGCTAAGATCTCCAGTTTACATGTGAAAAGCACAAGGAACGTGCACTTTTTGGCATCTGACTCTGGGATTGCCAATCATAGAAAGGAAGTTTTGTGTTGGAGATACGAGAACAGTGGGATAAAGAGAAGTCTGTTGGGCAATATGTATGTCCCACTTATCCCCTGGCAAGGACACTAGTGTAGTGTGCAAACTCTGTACCATTTGCAAGGTAACATGATAACCTCATTTCAACGGGCGTAGCCAGATTTTTTTTAAACTGGGGGGTGGTGGATTTGCTTTTTCATGGAGGGAGGGGGCACCTGGGTGGGGGTACTGAAAAATTTGGGGGATGTCCTCCCGAAGGCCCCCCTCCTGTTAACATTTTGAAATAATGTGATTCTGTTACTGGAAAAGGATTAATTCTATATAAAAATGAATACACACAGTGTACGATCGAAGCAAACCATGTCAGGTGTATTTTTTGTCAAATCTGTGCCCTTTTGGTGCGTGTGCTAAAACTGGCAACACTGATGTGAACTCCAATACTGTACACTTTCTTCAGCAAAGTTTGTGTACCTTTTTGGGCTGCACTGATAAAATATCTTTAAAAAATTGTGACTGATGCTCCTACTTGGGGGTCAGTGAAACCATTTTTCAAACTTGGGTTTCAAGTACCATTTGGAATGCTTTCATAGAACACACTGGAACTTTTTCAGGAGTTAAGATTCTCTCGCCTTATTCTTGGAGGGCTTGAAAGGGAAAAGAGAAGGGCGTTTCAAAAGTTTATCTTTTAATGTCACAAGATTTGTGGGGTGTATGCAAACAAGTCGGTGGGCCTTAAAACAGCTCTCAAGACTCACCTGTACCTGTTTGTTCTGATTACTTTTTGTCCTTTGTTCCCCTTCAAGCGCCTTGTATCCTTTTGCAATTCGGCGCTATATAAACCCAGTTATTATTATTATTACAACAATGAAGTCATTGCTACACATGCCACCTGTGAAATTCAAAAGCTCAAGCAAGCTATTAATAGGGTACATGTTATAAAAGGGAATTTCGTCCCCCACTCTTTTTATCGCAGAACAACCCGAATTGTCTCCAGAGTTTGTTGGAGTTTCTCACAGTTGAGGGACTACAACATTGTCTCTGTTTATGTATGGGAGTAGTCAAGAACGTTCTATATTTAGCACAAACGTTCATGTACCTTGACGATGTTATCATATTATGGTGACATAATTAATTATTCTCCAGCCAGACTTTGAGTCTACCTAAAGAGGTACGTGGGTACAGACAGCAGTCTGTGAACTTCAGTGTGAGGTGAAAACTCGCATACAAAAAAACAACAACCCAAAACCCACTCTGAATCTGATGTCATAGTAAAAAGGAAGGTGCCTTAAAGGGATTGTATACGTTTGGTAATTGGAACCCACTGTTTGTTTCAATCCTACATAGTTGTAGATATATATCCTTAAAATTTCATTTCAAAAGGTGGTAGCGTGTTTGAGATATTGACGAAAATCTGCAGCGGTTATGTCCACGCAGGAAGAATAATCTGCAATTGGAATACACAATCCGAGAAACGTTACTGCAGTAACGCTTCTCAGATTCAAATTTTTGGGGATAAAAAGTGATGTCTTTTCCCATAATCGCAGTACTTCAAAGTGAAAAGTTTCTCAAAATGCATTATACTATCCAAAGCTGCTGTACTTCTTACCAAGTAAGTTTTTATTGCCATTAATTTTCAGAGTCATTACCAAACGTATACAGACCCTTTAAAGCACATTTGTAACATTAATAATAATTGTCAAAGACCAGTATCCACACTTGATGTGACCCAACATATACATGAAATAACAAACATGTGAAAGTTTTAACTCAATCGGTCATTGGAGTCACAATAATAAAGTGGAAACAAACCTTAAATGTTTTCACTGTTTTCAAACATTGAGTTTTGGACTTGCAAGATCAAAACTAATTGTTTTACTCATTTCTCAAAGACTGTTGCATTTCAAGCAAAAATATTTCGAAGGGATTTTTCCACCATGACCATCTTTGTACCATGTAAGTTGTTTACAAATCTGTGAACATTTATATTTTTACATTTTTTTTATATTTTTCCAAATGTTAGGCACACCCTTTAAAGGTAGGGTCATAGATTGGTTTTTGTCAACGTAATGCTGATTTATAGGCAATATTGTATAAGAAGATACCATAAAAGTCCCATGTGAAATTTTCAGTTGAATACCGTGTCTACTTGCTGAGAAAACAGCAAAAAAACCTGTCACGGTATTTTCACAAGAATGTCAAATCCATCCACATTTTAGCGAGGTGACGGAGGGTACCAACTGCATCTCTGGCTGCAGCATTCGCGAACGAACACCAACCCTCAGAAATCTGAGAAACGATTTATGCATGAATCGTTTCTCAGGTTCAAATGTTTTGGGTGAACAACTATCCAAACCATAACTTTGCGAAGGGAATCCTTTCTCAAAATAGTTTATACTTTCAACAGCTGTGGTGCTTCTCACCAAGTAAGTTTTTATGGTCATTAATTTTTGGAGTATTTACCAATCTATGACCCTACCTCTAAAGTACATCATAAATGGTTTCTGTTTTTTAAAGTGTAAACTAATTCCTGTCCTATAGTTTTCTCTATACTTCTAAAGTACATCATAAATGGTTTCTGTTTTTCAAGTGTAAACTGATTCCTGTCCTCTAGTTTTCAACAAAAACAACATATGTACAACCAAACTGTGAAGTGCCAGTAGAAACAACGAAAATGGTTTAGGTTTTGTGCAAGTTCATATCATGCTTATATTGATTGTGGCAATCAAAATAAGAAAAAGTGATTTGTGGGTCCTGAAATGCTGTTTTCTTGACTTTTACAGTGTTTCTTTTTAATAGACAGAATCGTTTCCCTGGAGGATTGTTAACACTGGTATAAACTTTACAAGCATCTGGTTGGCTTTCTTTCCCCTGCCTTTCACCTCAGTGGATCCCGGTTAGAATCCCACCTCCGACTGATTGGGTTTTCAGTCCCTACCCAATAGCAAGGGTTTTCCCCCCATTTGTGGGTTTTCCTCCCACATCTAAACCATGTCTTCTCTTTTCCTAATCTCCATCCTGCTTACGCTGTTTGATGTGTAATGAAATAAATAAATAAATATAATCAGTGAAATGTCAGATTGAAGCTGATAAGTGATCATTTTTCCCCAAAAAATTACAAATTTTGTACTTTGTTGTATTTAACAACAAAGTACTAAAAAGTGCTAATCATCACTGTACATCCCTCATCCTTGATTGTGGCAGTTTACTTGGTACAGTGATCCCTGATCTAGCAGCAGGAATAAGAGAACAAAACAAAAATCATGGGAACTTGGGGCTCAAAATTTACACTGGACCATGACTCGACCAAAGCCAGAAGTATGCCTGAGCATGGATTCCTACCTCCATGGCCTGAGCATGCCTGTAGTATGAAAAGGCCGAGTTATCTTCAGTATATGTTTGGGGGGGGGTGGTTGGGGACTGAAGGCAGAAATGGGTATGGGCGGGGAGAACTCCCTTTGAGGGGACCTGCTTTGGGCCATCTACCGGATTTTTGTTTTTTCGCTTGACAGCCCTTGCACATGTAGGTGTTATGTGTGTAAACAACCATTGGGATGGGTTGAATGGTGTGCTGAAACCAACCAGTGGGCATGCACACCGGGTCTTTTAGGGGGGAAAAAAGTACAGATGGCCTTTTTGTCCTTTTCATCAGTGGGGAAAGTTTAATTAACCATGGCTGAGTTTTATCTGCTAGGTTTGTGGCATACCTGTATTCTGCTTGATTAATTCCACAAAGTGACCATGTGTTACCACAAATAAACACTGGGGGACATTAATAGATTATGAGACCATCTAAAGGTTGTACCATAGCAGAGTCCCCCCCCTTCAATGTGTGAGTCTTTAAGATGCAAGACAGCTCTCTTGTAGCTGTCAGTGGTCTCAACACCATAAGGATGCAGATGTTGCAATCTGGAGATCCTAGGGCCAAGGAAGACGAGTTGCTGTTCCTCCTCAGTTGGATGGATGGATAAGTGCACCGGATCATTGATCTTTTCCTAGAAGTTGAAGAGCTTAAATGCTCCTAATTGGAACCTTGGAACATGATTTGTGTATCCCGTGATGATGATGATGAATAAACGGGTCATGAAGTGTCACTGTCAGATCTTGGAAGAAAGAGGACGAAGTGAGGCAGATGGCTAAAGAGGAGAAATGGGAGTTTCATCTCAAGATGCTGAGCTGCCGAGTATAAAAAACTAATGCCTGGGTTAATTTGATACTGGAAACTCATCCCACATTATATCCGTAGGATTATGTGCACAGCATTTGAATTGCTTCATATGTCTTTCGAGCTACCTCTGGAATCACACAGTCCTTAGAGGACAGTCTTACTGCAGAAGATCCTACAATTACCATGCAGTTCTGCTGATTTACCCTCGGTTAAGAGTGCAATATGTTTATAAACTGCGGTGTGGTTCACATTATTTTGTGGGTGGCACCAAGTGCCTACCTCCCGTTCATAGCAATCATAAAGTTGATCCACGGACCTATGGTGGACCGTGTTTTTGAGCTCACAAACTTGTCATCGCCTTAACCTTGTTATTTGTCAGCACCTTGATCTAGGATCTTGTTGAGGATAATTTTCTCTGCAACCACTGATGACCAATGACATTTCTGGGTTGGAGGAATGGATCCCCATGAAGTATTGGGAAACTGAGCAGAGGTGAACTTTGGGTTGCGCATGTAGTTGGGCTAAATATGAGAATTTTCTCTGCAGCTGCAATAAGTTGAAGAGTGTGTACACATTATAATTTTGTTTTTCCCACTACTACAAGATATCATCCATTCCCAGTGAAATACTCTGCGTTTGTAACTGACAGGACAAAGAGATAATTCTGAATGTCTTTTGGGGGCTACTCTTTCCCCATGTTTTGTTTTGGCCTGCCTTTTGGGAGGGGGGGGGGGTTATATTTTCTGGCCAACAATATTTTTGCAGGAATTGTTCAACAGAAAACGTATGGTGAATGAGTTTTATCTGCCAAAGAGGATGTCCCCCGGAGAAGCTAAAAATCCATGGCATCCTTGCCCTGAAATAAACACAGCAAGAGTTCTTTGGGAGAGAATTTACTAAAACGTCATGTCAGTGTAACAAGGTCGTAACTCCCATTGTTTGTACAATAAAGTTGTGTCTCCATGCAACAGCATCCATTGACTTTGTGTGCACTTTGGGGTTCCTCTAAGTGAGATATGACCTTTTTGTCATTCTAAAACTTCTGTTTCACGTAAATGCTATTTTTGATGATGTGACACCAACACCCCGAATGTACCGACACGCCGAATAGTGAAAATTGAGCTCGCATTTCACACACCTGTGCTGAATTTCATTCATTTCATTTCATTTCATTTATCAAATTCACAGGTAAAAACATCAAAATACATCGTCAAAATATACATTATATACAAAAGGCAAGAGATTCAAATATAAACAGTAGATTACACAATACATTCCAAAGACAGGACAATGGCACACCTGAAGGATTACAAAAAAAAAACTAAATTACTGCTAGTTGTTTTGCAAAACAATGAGTTTATTCCAAACTTTACCCCATCACACTTAAACCCTCTGTTTGGGTTTACCATGCATGCATCCAGGATTTCCTTTTTCCATGGGTTTACATTACAAAGTTGTCTGCGTGTGTTTTAAAATGCCCTGCTGCCTCAAATGGGTAATCTCTAAGTTAAGTAGCCAGCTTTTTTTACCAATTGAAGGGTGTGTACAACATTGGTAAGAGTGAAATACAAATGTTCACAGATTTGCACATAACTTACGTGGTGTAAAGATGGTCATGGTGGAAAACATGCATTGAAACTTTTTTGCTTTGAATGCTAGTATTTTGAGAAATGAGTAAAACAATCAGTTTAGATCTCGCGAGTCCAAAACCAGATATTTGAAAACAGTGAAAACATATAATTGGGTTTTTCACTGTTTTCTTGTGACTCCAATGACTGATTGGGCTAAAACTTTCACAGGTTTGTTAGTTCATGTACATGTTGGGTCACATAAAGTGTGGAAACTGTTCTTGGACAATATTACCAATGTTGTCCTTGTGCTTTAACTGTTGGATAGAGCGAGCAACAAAAGTTAGAAGTGAAACCATAGCTGTCTATAGTTATCATTAAATTGTCAATTACAGGAAAACTACTGCAAGCATACACTGCAAAAACATTAACACCATGGGTGTTGTCACATATAGATACCAAAAATAGAATCAAATTTTACACCATAGTGTGTTAATATAACACTTATTTCTGCAAAAACAATTACACGTGTGTTATTTGAAAACTCTATGATGTTAATTTTCATTCTCTGTTCGGTATCTATAGTGACAACACCCATGATGTCAATTTTAACACAGGGTAGTTTTCCTCACAGGGTATATTCCAGGCCTCTACTTTAACAGTTTTTTTGTAACATCATTTTATAGCTAGTAATAATTTAAATCAGTTTCCCTTTTGGTTTACAACTTGATATTTGAAATAAAAAGTTGCATCCCTCTGCTGCCGCTTCCCAGATTGTATCATAAACTTGGGTGTGATCCCTGGCTACACAAAAGTTACAGGCTTAATGGCTTCTGATTGGCACCCCCGAACAAAGATATTCACAAAATAGGGAGACTGCCAACATAGGGCTAGATAAGTGCAGTTGGTAGAGCGCTGGCATGTTAATCCGGATGTCGCAGGTTGAAGTCTCGCTCTAGTCAATTTTTCTTTGTTCAAATCAAAATTATCATCTAGTCAATTTTTCTTTGTTCAAATCAAAATTATCATCTAGTCAATTTTTCTTTGTTCAAATCAAAATTATCATCCACTTTTTACCAGCCAAAAAGTGGCTGTTGACATATCAAAACGGCCGGCACAATGAGAGAACACTTTCAAAGCGGTTTCTCCATTGGTGGCTACGGCTGTTGCTAAGGGTGTTGCTAAGGGCACCCTATGCTTCAACGCATGTTCATGTGACAAACAAGCCGCAGCTGCTTGCGGATTTCTTGGTCTCTTCACAAGAAATGTAGCCACAGTCAACTTTATCCCACACTGAGAAAATACCAAAAAAAATTGCCTTGATTCATAAAGTACAGACAAAAACAATGATTAACCCTAACCATGCTAAATGCAACAATATGCATCAAATAGTAAAAGTTATTGTAATCTGTTGCATTTGGCAGTCAACTCAGATGTCATTCTTTGACTGAATTTGTTGCATTTAGCAGTCAAGTGACTTCATATTGGTGTTGCATTTTGTTGTAGTCACCACTACACTTAATGTGCATACTGTTGCATTTAGCAGGGCAAACCCCCTTGCTCAGTCCTAACACAAACAAGGTCCTAACATTTGGCAGGGTATGTGGAGGGACCCTGATGGGGGTTAGGGTTGTAATGTAGAATAATAGAACAAACTGACAGCTAGATTGAACCAATACAAGAATGAAATCAAATATTACATACACACACTGTGTACATACATCACATCAAAATAATACGTACAATATATTTTTTAGTAATGATTATTTTGTACTATTTTGTTGAACTATCTCTCAATACACCAAAAGCAATTTTGCCTTCTGAAGTAAGGCCGCAGCCGTAGCCACAGCTGCTACTTCAGACAGATTCAGTATCTTGATTTTGGAGAGGACAAGTTGTTTTTCTCTCCCGACATTGAGCAGCAAAATTGAGTGACTCTCTTCCATACAGTGGTCCCCAAGACCATGTTATTCCAGCAGGACTAGCTGGGGCGTTTTGAGCAGACCCCCTATGCCTTGAATGCCTGGCATGCTACCTGATTGCAGATTGACATCCTTTAGATGAAGTAATTGGCAGCTCATCAGAAACCCAGTCTTGACTTTTTAACCACACGCAGCTGAAAACTGTACAATAACCTAATGTAGGCTACTACTAATTGGTAGGTAACATCATGCTTAAAGGAGCTGTCTGGTTGATTGCCACAGGTGACAATCGTGGGTTGTAGAGATTTACACTGTACATTTAACCTATTTGGAAGCAATATGCCTTATGCTTGAAGTTAGCTGTATTAATTGGAAGGTAATGTCATGCTTAAAGGAACTGTCTGATTGATGCCATAGGTGACAATTGTGGGTTGTAGAGATTTACACTGTACAGTTGGTTTACATCAAAGCATTGCTCTGTTAAGTTGGCTTTTAATTGGTAGGTAACATCGTGCTTAAAGGAGCTGTCTGATTTATGCCATAGGTGACAATTGTGGCTTGTAGAGAGTTACACTGTTCAGTTGGCTTACATCAAAACATTGCTCTATGCTTGGAGTTGGCTTTTTAATTGGTAGGTAACATCATGCTTAAAGGAACTGTCCGATTTATGCCATAGGTAACAATGGTGGGTTGTAGAGATTTACACTGTACAGTTGGCTTACATCAAAGCATTGCTCTATGCTTGAAGTTGGCTATTAATTGGTAGGTAATGCCACACTTAAAGGAACTGTTCGATTTATGCCATAGGTGACAATTGTGGGTTGATGTTTATACTGTACAGTTAGCCTTCCTGAAGTAAGCTATTAATTCTTAGGTAACATCAAGCTTAAAGGAATAGTCTGATGTCACAGTGGATAACTATGTAAGATACAATTGGTGTTTGTTTGGTCCTTGCTTCTTGCAATGAACAATTACCTGAAATGAGCTACTAATTGGTGGGTGACTGCCCGAACTGTAGGATGCCTTAGGTGATCTTTGTGCACGGATAAATGTGTAACATAAACAGTTGAGTTATAGCATGGTATATAGAGGTGAGTCATGAAGGAAGTACTGTACCTGATGTTAGCTTCTAATTGGTGTGTAACATCATCCTGAAATGAACCTTACTGTCTGCTGCTACAGGTCATCAATCTGTAAGCTACAAATTAGTGGATTACATTATGCTGAAAGGAGCCTTGTCGATGCAACCCAGCACAACATATTTGGTTTGGTAAAATTTACAGTCTCCCAACTCCTCCTGTGCCTCTTTGAATCCTATCCCCCGGTTGCAGACGTCAAAATAGTTTGCTTGGACCTACCCGTTGCATAGCAACCACTCTTTTACAATCCTCAAACTACATCAACCTCAGCAATATTAGAGAAAATGTAGATCATCATTGAGTGAATTAAACACTCCATCGACACAGAGTGGTCACAGTAGCTGCATAAGAGCACCAGGACCCAATTCCATCATAAAGATGCAGCGACAAATTAGCAGGGTACCAGTCACAATAATGTAAACTTTGTTGCATTTTGGCTGGTAACATGTTTCAGCTAAGCAACATTTTTCTGTGCTTAGCATATTTTTTGTGGTTACCAGCTTTTTTTAACTACAAAAGATAAGCAGGACACCAGTCATAGACAGCAGAATTCTATCACATTGGGCTGGGTTACCTGTTTCTGTTTCTGCTAAGCAAGACTTGGTTGAGATCAGAGAGTCTCAGTGTCATGGTGCTCTTAGCAATTGCTGTGATTTGGAATAATGTTGTGGCCTGCCATGTCACAAGAGGGCACTGTTTAAGATTTATATTGGTCACTGATTATCGCCCAGAGGTGTGTTAATTTACACCTGAATGACTCCTTGTGAAAGGATGTCTGAGTTCTCCGTTCAAGAGACTGGACGCGATGAAAATTATCAAAATTAGTTAGCTCTTAAATTAAAAGCATAAATTAATTTTAGGGATTATTAATCTGATATCATTTTCATTGGAGCAGCAGCTTCCTAAGTTAAAGGAGTATCTGGATGCAAGAGATAACACTTTGGCTATCACCCTCTTGGAGCATCTTGGAGTTTGGTCAAGGAAACAATATTTCCATGCCATAAACAAATAATATTACCAGGGCTCGATTTCACAAAGCACCAAGATTCATCTTATGATGAGTTGAAAGTATTGCCATAGTGATTTGTATTGTGACATCACACTTTGCTTAGCAATTAAGATTGATACACATCCTTAAGACTCCACCTTTAATAGCTCTTTGTGACATCAACAGACCAGACCTGAATTCAAGCCAAGATCTTGAAAAAATAGGGAGCCAAACTGAACGACAACATTTGAAGCAGGTTGTTGCAAGTGAACAGAGGGTTTTTTGGGGAACAAACCGCGGACAGTTCCATGTCTGAAATACTCACTAACACTGCATACAATGTCAATTCTTCTTTGGCAACAAGGTAAAAGAAGAGCCTGTTAAAAGAAGAGCCTGTCCATGAAAATTTGTCATGAGGAAATTCTTTAGGAGCAGGTAAGGCGTCAGTCTCCCTTGCCTTGTCATTGATGTCCTGGGTATAAAGCTTCTCTACAATGCCATTTAAACATGCTCTTAGTACTTTAAGGTTAGGATCTTTATCTCAACCTTGAAGTCTGACCAACCTTGAAGAGTGTGGTGGGTAATTTGTTTTGAAAACTGGACCATACAGATCGTAGCCATTGAGTGACTTGTTTGGTTTTGTTATTGGTTGAAATATGAGTTAGTGACAGCTACATGTAATTGGATAATTCTCTAGGGAAGAATATTTTAATTTAATGTGAATGGTAATAAAAGTTTGATTTAGGAATTATTGCTCCTGGTACGATGTAAGCAATGCGGCCGATAAATGAGAATGTCATGATCCGGCCAGCTGGTACTCGGCCGAGAATCGGTGGTTACGGCATAGCCCACATCATGTTTTAAATCACGCCTGTTATAATATTGCACAATGATATGACAAGCGTGGTACCGATTAAACAAGTGAAAACCCCAGAGAATTCGTGGTCTAATTTATGACTGGCAGGTGCACCATGGGAAGCTTGTCATCAGCTGGGCTGGAAAGGGATTTTATTGGTTGGCCGATTATTTTGACGATGATAAGAGAAGGCTAATCCATCGCAGCTGATTGATGGATACCAGTGACATCCCTTGGTTGGTCCCCCCCACTCTCCAAGGATACCCTCTCTAGACCCGAGTACCTTTGGCTACAGAGGTTGACCATGATGGTGAAGCACAGTAGACATTGACCTAGCCATAGCCCTAGCCGATGGAGTCATGTAAGTCAGCAAAAGGATATGAATGACTGTTGATAAAGACAGCCGGCCATTGCCCAATCAGCAATGGCTGTGCCTGTTCAAGCCATAGCTAGTAGCCATATTCAGTGGACTCATGCAAGTCAGCAAGCTGCTGCGCATTGGAGTCAAAATCAGGTTGTGTCCAAGCTGGCTTTGGCTGTGACTTTTGACTTTGACTTTGTGACTGTTGAAGCATACCTAGCCATAGCCCTAACCAATGGAATCATGTAAAAGAGTAATGACTGTTGCTCAAGAAATGCCTGATCAGCTAATGGCTGCGGCTGTTAGTGTTAGCATTAACCTAGCCATACCACAGAGAAAGCCATAGAGCTGGTCCAGATCGAGGCCATGTACAAACCCGGTTGTGGCTTATGGCTACAGCTGCCATGTTGAAGTAAAGCCATAATTAGTCCTAGCAGCACTCACTCACTCAAGACTAGATTCCCCTTTTTAGGACTCATTTCAACCATAGTTTGTTGAAGTTGTCTTCTTTATTTTCATGGTTAAACCTCATGGTTGATCAGGTGAAATAATAAACCTGTTTTTCTCACTTTTTTTCAACTGGTTAATAACGTGAACAAATTTGACAGATCTTTTTGCCTTTTTCAGAAACAAAATGTGTTTTAATTGTTTGTTGTTTTAAATGTTGTTTTAAATATTGTTTTAACAAACTGATATTTTGTGTTCAATTTTACTAAGTAAAATTGACTAGCTTTATCTTTGGATTAGGGTTTTTGGTCACTCTCATTCAGGCTCAGACATCCAGGTGTATGATGCCTTGTCTATTAAGAATCACCATAAGAGCAAGGAGAACCACCAAATTATTCAAACTTCAGTTTCAGAAAGCGTTTGTCTCCTTTTTGATGAAGTCTGATAAAGACCACTTGAATTCCTAGAGGGCCCCATGGTAGGGTTTTTCGGTGGAGGAGAACAAATTGCTAATATTATTTAGGAAGCATTAAAAACCCAAAGCCAATTCCTAACCCCCCTCACAGCCTTTTCGGATTAACCATCATAAGTCTCCCATAAAATAAAAAAATCCAAACAGGAAACTAAAACCCGCCCGAACTTCTCATAAATCATAACTTTCTGCAGCTGCCGGAACATACTGCCAGATTCAGAGCAGAACAATTACAGCGGGTCCGGGGACGGGTGTAAATGAAATGGTTTAACTCGTGACACCAAGAGTAATAATTTAGAACACTTTTTATATGAATGACAGCTTGCCGTTACTTTGTAATGTGTACCTCCCCTGTCCAGGGACAAATTGAAACAACTGTGGAATTTTTAAATGAGTTGTGGAGACAAATTGGAAGCAGCTCGGCAGTCTGGCCCCCAACGATATTTCAAACTATGCTTCCTTCAAGTGATTACATCTCAATTTTGATAATTAATTAGTGGTGTGAGCGATATCCGGTGAGATAAGTGGATTGACTCGATTGTAATAGGGATAGATAATAAGTCCCACCAGTCTTGAATTGCATTTTCCCACCAGTTCCTTCCCTGAATAAAAAGGGGTACTTCAGCGATCCACCAGCCTTGTTGTGTACACTGATTATGAAGTTCATAACTAGAACAATTTTTTCTTTGAAATATTTCCCTCTGAAGTGAAGTCACACTCGAGAAAACTATATCTGAAAACCTAAAAGAATGCAACAGCTGATTTTGGTTGTTGCAACAAAATTAAGGACAATTTTTTTATGTATGGTTTTCGCTATTTTCTCCTGACTCACACAACGGATTAAGCCCAAACTTTCACAGGTTTGTTATTTCATGTACTGTATGGTTGATCACACAAAACATGAACACCGTCTGCGACTATTTTGTCAGCTCAACTATTCCTGTATAATACCTTTATTGGCTTTATTATTCAGCTAAAACTAATTTTTGTAAAGAACACTTCAACAAATTTCAACAGAATTCTTTTAAAAATGAAAAACCTTGAATGAAGCATACCAAGCGAATAATGTTGATAAAATTATAACGTTTAAGTTCCATTACTTGAAAATAAAATAAAGGCTGTATATTTTGAGAACATTAGTTTTCAAGAGATGAACCTAGGCCTACGTCACAAACTGTTTCTGGTTAGCAAACCGTTTTTGAGTAGCTCTCGGAAATTGTTTCGGTCAGTGAATTTTGTATCAGAAACTTGTTTCTGGTCATGGTCGCCAAAACACGCCTCATGTTTCCTCTAATGTTGATGACAAGAAACACAAAAAAGTGGACTACTTTGCATTTTTTTCGATGATTAAAATGTGGTGAAAATAATTTTCAGTAAGGCCTGCATGTTCATCGCATGTTTGAACACTTCTGTGGTGGTTTTAGGTACTTTAAACAAAAATTACAACCTTTGGAAAACCTGCTAACCTGGTTCTCTTTATTGTTTTTTTTATTTCATGGAGGACAAACTCTTTATTGCACTAATTGAGACAGTATCTGTATACAGTGATGTTATCACATGAACACTCTGTAGATTCAACACACAGGATACATGGCTCAAAATGTTTTGGGAAAAACCACAAGACTGCAGAATGTTTACTGGACAAGAAATTTTTTTAAAGACCAGAATTTAAATGGAAAAAATAAATAAAAAGGCCTACACAGTTTAACATTTGAACTGTTTGAATTTGAACAAGCACTAAAGAGAAGATTGATCTCATTTTGCCTTATGAGTAGGCCTAAGTATTCTTCAATACTCAACAGAATTGCAAGATATCCATCAGACTGAAAGTCAACATTTTGAACAAAAAGACCGCTGGACTTGTCCAGTTGTTAGTCACTGGCCTCGAGCCTGCAGTCTAGTGTAAATTCTGAGCCCACAGTAGTAGGTAAAGAATTGCTGACCGAGACATACCCATTGTGTATGTACCCATGGAGGTAGGAATACCTCCATGATGTACCCAAGTGTGCCAATGTACCCACATGCCAATTTGAAACAGGTGCGCAATCTGAAAATGAATATGAGATAATTGTTGTTTACCCAGATCTGTGCCCATGTATACCCAGGTGGTGCTGCACCCAGATAACTTATTATTATCAATTTGTACCCCGCACTTTACCCACATGCCCCCCCCCACCATTTTGTGCAGTAAATATTAATTTATTTATTTTAATTCTTTGGACAATACAATATTCTGAGCAGAGGCCGCCCAGGGAAAGGCAACGGTAAACAAAAACTGTGATCAAAAAAGATGTGCTCTCCCAGACCCTGCTCATTAAAAAGAATACAAATTGATATTACATAATACACATATTTCTAAAATAGTAGTGAAACATTACTTGACAGTTAAACATGCGACGAAAGTTTATACTCTGATGTCCAAAGAGCTGGTTTTGTTTGTGCACTCCATGGTTTCGATTGAGTTACATTTATAGATTTTCCTGGTCAATTTCAACAAAAACTCTTTAAATTGAACTCCGAGTCTTATTTAATTTTGTTTGAAAATGAATGCATTGTTGTCCCATCAGCGTTCAACAGTCAAAAACTCAAAGTCATTAGGTTGCAAAGATCATTCAGTTTTGCAAAAGCCAGTAGCAAGAGTCTGGTCAACCATTCAATTTCATCAAGAGTTAATACTTAGTAGAAGTTCAACTGAAGAACGGTGAAAATGTAGTCTTGAATGCCTATAAACGAAAAAGAATGACTAAAACAAACCTGAATGAGAAGAAACAAAATCATGTATGCAGAAAACAAAATGAATTCAATAGTAGGTAAAAGTAGACCATTGTTTTATTGAAAATAGCGCGTGAATTTGAATGCGTGGTAATGAAATTAAATACATTTTTGCTGAAATTGACCGGGAAAAACCTATTAAAAAAATTGTTTTGTTTTAAATATTTTTAGAAATAGTAGAATAGGTAGATATTTGAAGTATCAAATCAGGTGGAGGTTGTTAAGAATGATTTCATGAGACAAAGCAACCATATTCAACACCTTTGAAAGGTATACAAGGTGAGGTGGCGCATATTGCTGACAGACCATGCTAGAAACACCAGGGCAAACCCCTTCTTGTCACGATAAGTGTACCGGGTTCTTTTATACGCATTACACAACACACAGGACGACTAGCTATACCTTCCGTCTGAAGGACGAAGCAGTCTTGCTTGAGGAACACAAGTGTCGAGACTGGGAACCCACACTCGGCTGATCAGAAACACCAGAGCTCGAGTTCGGTACGCTTGACCACGACCCGCCAAAATGTGACCCAATACATGAAATAACAAACTTGTGAAAATTATGTTGAACAGCGTCAAGAAATCAGGCCTTTTTACCCCATTCTCCCCGGGAGGAAATCCCCAGTTTGAATATGGCAAACTACAGTTCAAAACCATAGCACCACCCTAAACATTTTTTTGACTTCATCCTTCCTTAACACATTGTGTGCCAGGTCAAATACTTCACAAATACTTTACACTGTCTTCACACATGTTTAAATAATCTCAAATAAGACCTTCTAAATTGCGCAGGAATTTTCTCCAGTTGGTCCTGGTCTGTTTTTTTCCCTTTCTCTCTTTCCCTTCTTTGAAAAGAAGGAAAGGAATTTGCCGGAGTAAAAGCCAGTTACCTTGTACTTTACCACATGAGAACGATTAATCAAGAGCCGGTTGCCGGAGATGTAATTTCAGTGTGTCTAATGATAAATGGAAGTGCACCTGCAGAAGGGTTGTGACTGTCAGTAAGTGTCGAAAACCCATTCAGAAGAATCCACGTTGTGGAATCGAATAGAATATCCCCAACCCGTCCCATTAACACCAGGTCCTAAGACAGATTTAATACTGGGGGTGGTTCAAAAAAAATGTGAACCCATATTTGATAGCCATATTTACCTACTTACTGATAAGTTTTTACAATTATTTTTAGATCATATGGAAGTGGTGACTGTTAAGCATTAGTGGTGAACAAATCTAAGAAATTTGATAGTTTTCAGTCAAAATATGGTAGTTTAAAGGTATCTCTGTGGACAAAACAATTTTGCACATGATATCTTTAAACTACCATATTTTGAAAACAATAAATGATTTCTTAGATTTTTTTACCACTAATGCTCAACAGTCACCACTTTCATAAAATACAAAAATAATTGTAAAAGCTTATAAGTAAGTATAGGTGAAAATGGCTGTCAAAGGTGGGTACACTTTATTTTTCAACTACCCTGTAAAGTATTATCAATTTTTTAATTTCCTTTTTTTTGTCCCATCCTCCCAATGTCCGTAAGATCTGCTAAGTCGTTAGATGTTTTTAAAACTTTGCTAAGGACCCATCTTTTTATCTGTAATTAAAACCTGTTTCCCTGACTGTGTATAGTTTCTGTGTAATTTTCAGCATTTACATGTAGGTATGTAATTTTAACTTTTTAGTGTAAAGAGTAATTTTTCAGATCCTTTAGTTGTATTTAGTATTTTTAAAGGTTTCATTTAATTTACGTGTAGGTAACAGCTGGTCTGGCCTAATTTTATAATTATTTGTTTTGGGATTTAATTGGGGAATTTAGGCCTATAAGTTTTTGTTTTCTTGTAATGCTTTTCATTTTGCTGTTAAGCGCTTTGAGGAATGCCAATTCATATTGCGCTATATAAATACTGTTTTATTATTATTATTATTATTATCCATCCCAATGAATTAATTTGGTCATTTTCAAAAAATAAGTAAATAAATGTATATATTATATATATTTATTTTTGTATTCCTACTCTGATAATCAAATTCTGATTTTCAGTTATTTTGAAAAAGAAAATTATAAAGTTTAAAACACTGATATTTCTGACTGGCAGCTTGTCAGCTGGAAACTATGTTTATAACAAAACAGTTAAAATGAAAATAAGAAAATTCTAACTCAATTTTAAAGATATAATACAATGGTAGCAATTTGGGGGAAAATTAACACGGTTTATTTCAAAAGCTTACTTATTATAAAATTGGTACTAGTTCATTGTCCTAAAATATTGATTCAATACTGCCAACTTTGATATTCCTAAAAGTCAATTATTTCTTTTTGTGTAGTGTGAATGGGGGCAACTCCCTGGCGACGGTTATTTAAATCCAAAATTTGTTGTTGACTAATTTGTTTGTCGAAAACGACAGGACTGCAACTAATGTATTCTTTCAAAAACCCACCGATGATGTATCTTTCTCTAGTGAATAATTGTCTTTTAATGTTTTTCTGTACTGGTGCCAGGGGGTCTTGTTTTGTACATGAACCTTGACGTGTGTTCCACTCTGTTGAATGTTGGCGTGACGGTTTATACAATTAGCGTCTAGCTAACAGTTGGGACTGGAATACTCTACTAAAGGCACTGTACACGTTTGGTAATTACTCAAAATATATATTAGCATAAAAACTGACTTGGTAACGAGCAACTGAGAGCTGTTGATAGTATAAAACATTGTGAGAAACGACTCCCTCTGAAGTAACGTAGTTTTTGAGAAAGAGGTAATTTTCACTCAAATAATAAAAGACTTCTTGCAAGAAGCCTTTTATTCCTATCTGAAAGCACACAAATTTGTACAACAAGGGTGTTTTTTCTTTCATAATTTTCTTGCAACTTCGATGACCAATTGAGCCTAAATTTTCACAGGCTTGTTGTTTTATGCATATGTTGGGATACACCAAATGAGAACACTGGTCTTTGACAATTACCAAACAAGTTCAGTGCCTTTAAAAGAAAACTGTATGCACGTATATATGCTTCAAATAAGGTAACATTTTGCAAAAAATAAAATAAAAAGAAATAAGTTTTATAAAGAATCAAGTTAAGAACAAGGTTAAAACAAAAAAAATGTTATTGTCATAAGCCAGTATCTGCACTTTATGTGACCCTCCATATAGTCCTACATTGTACATGAAATCGCAAACCGGTGATTTTTTTTACTCATTTCTCAAAAACTGTAGCAACAATATTTCAAGAAAAGTTTTCCACCATGACCATCTATATACCATGTAAAGTATGTGCAAATCTGTAAAAAATTTAATTTTTTTCAAACAATGTTGTGCCCACCCTAAATATACCTTTAAAGGGATTGTTTGGAACCCACTGTTTGTTACAATCCTATATAGTTGTATACAATAACACTAACCTGTGAAAATTTCATCTCAAAAGGTGGTAGCGTTTTTTGAGATATTGTCGAAAATCTGGAGCGGTTATGTCCAAGCAGGAAGAATAATCTGCAATTGGAATAAACAATCTGAGAAACGTTTCTGACAGAAACACTTCTCAGATTCAAATTTCTTTAGATAAAAACTGATATCTTTTTCCATATCCACATTACTTTAAAGTGAAATGTTTCTCAAAATGCTTTATACTATCAGAAGCTGCTGTACTTCTTACCAAGTACGTTTTTTATTCATTAATTTTATGAGTAATTACCAAACTTATACAGACCCTTTAAAGAAGTTGCCAGGAGTTTGTCTTTATCATAATACTACCGTCCTATACTCATGTTACGAGAAGAACTGGCTCATGTACATGTACAAAGTTTGCAAAAAGGTCCCTCATCAGAACTTGTACAAGGGTCACTCTATCATGCAATGATTAAGTCTCATCAAAAATGAGAAATCTCCATCCGTGCCCTTGGGCCAAGAAAGGACTTAGTAATATTTAATGAATGATGGAAGGTCTGGTAACAACATTTGGTGCAAAGTGATCCGTCCTTGGAAGTATAAGGAATTGATCCAAGGAAGGGAGAATGCTGAACAATATTTTCATTTTCAGTCCGACGCCCGGGTTCATTCGTTCTGGATTTTCCATTCAGCTAACTTCTCAAGGGGAGGGGGGGGGGGGAGGGGGATGTATAAGAGTAAAAGAGAGGATGCTACTGTCTTAACTAGAATCTGCCAATTCAATCTAGCCACGATGTGAGTCCGTCTTCAAGATTTTCTTGTTGCCTCTGCCATAGGATCTTCTGGAGACATAAGGAACTTCTGGTGTAGTTTATGCTCGGAAGAGCATTCATGAGAATGTAACCTGAGTTAAAGGCACTGAACACGTTTGGTAATTGTCAAAGACCAGTGTTCTCACTTGGTGTATCCCAACATATGCATAAAATGACAAGCCTGTGAAAATTTGGGCTCAATTGGTCATCAAAGTTGCAAGAAAATGATGAATGAAAAAACACCCTTGTTGTACAATTGTGTGCTTTCAGATAGGAATAAAAACTTCTTGCAAGAGTTTTTTATTATTTTAGTGAGAAATTACCTCTTTCTCAAAAACTATGTTACTTCAGAGGGAATTGTTTCCTACAATGTCTTATACTATCAACAGCTCTCCGTTGCTTGTTACCAAGTAAGTTTTTATGGTAATATTTGTTTTGAGTCATTACCAAACGTGTGCGAATCCTTTAAGGCATGATGTTGGATAGTAATTGAAAATACATGAACAAGATAATCCAAAAGTTTACGCAAGTATTTTATTTTTTTCTACACTTGATACCGGTACCAATTTTTCTTGGAAATATTCTCCTCTGGAATACTACAATGTGCACGAAAAAATTTCCACAATACTCCATTCAATTCTTATTTGGATTTGCCAAATGGAAGAAGAACGCAAACACTTTTCCACAATACTCCATTCAATTCGTATTTGGATTTGCCAATAATGGAAGAAGAACGCATGAACTTTTTTTTGGTATTTACCTGACTTGAGTGAATTTTCACAGGTTAGTTTTATTTGTTCGCCAATTTACAAAACTGCAAGATGGGAATTAATTGTCCCCCTCCCAACCATTGATAATTGGGCATTCAGAATGTTTCTTCACTGCCTTTCACCTTTCACCTTTCACCTTTCACCACTGTGACCCCGCTTTGAAATGGAGCCTTGAATGTGGATAGGCTTTTCAGTCCCTACCTGAGTGTGGGTGTGGTGTCCCCCCCCCCCCCAAGTTGGGGCTTTCACCCCACATCTTAAACTGGGATTTCATCAACATTATTTTCTTCACATGTATCTTCAGGCCTACAGGTTACAGTGCAAGGCACTTTTGAAAGTCCCTTGGTTCCATTACCAGTGACTGGTATTGGCTGAGTATACTTAAAATTATGAGTATTAATATTATTATCATATTATTATTATGAATTATTGAAAACACATGATTGGCAGCCATAGAAGTGGCTGAAATAACCTAAACTTACAATTGAATAGTATTCATAAAAACTAGTGAAAGAGTAATTTACAGTTTATTTTACAAAACATTAAAACATTAAAAGAAAAGATTCTGTAAAATAAAGAAATATATTATAAAATCTTGAACGCAGTGTAGTTATTAAGTGCCAGTTTGAAATGCTTTAAAACTTTGATTAGTTTTTCTATTTCACATTTGAAAGTATTGATGGCCAGTAGGTAATAAACAACAATTCACCCTCTCCGTTTTGGCTTTAAAAGTCTACTCTGAAAAAAGAGAAACTTTCGTCTTTTTTGTGTGTGTGTTAAAAACAACAACACAGCAATTTTTCACATTCCTGGTTAACATTTCATAAAAACAAACAAACAAATTATAGACATCTGTTGCTGTTATGGTTAGAAATAAAAAATCCCTTTAGCTTCAATTAGCTGTTGTTTCAATACTAATTATTCGCACCCGGACCACTCTCAGTTGCAATTAAAGATATAATGAGATCTCTGTGACGGGAAAAAGTTATGTGACCATGATTTGACCGTGATGTGACCGTGGTTTACTTTAACATTGGCGAGGCAGCTTCCCACAATGTCCTCCCATACTGATGTAATTAACTGAGGTTTTGATGCTGAAGGATACAAAATGTGACAGGGATGTGATCTGGGTTCATAAGCAGACCACAAAAATCTTAAAGGGAAGGTTGATCAGGCTCCCCCAAAAAAACCTCCCGAGCCCAAGCCCGGATGTGTATCAATCTTAATTGCTAAGCAAAGTGTGATGTCAAAATGCAAATCACTGTGGTAATATGGACTACTCATCTTAAGATGAATCTTAGTGCTTTGTGAAATCGAGATGATTCCACAATCATTACTAATGATTCTTTCAAACAGGAGCCTGTACCAAATCCAAATAACCACATACAGATAATGTACAAAAATCACAGACCAAGCTGAAATTGTTATGCGCTGTTATTCTCACAATTTGATGAAATTTCCCGGGGTTAACTAAAAGATAAATTTATTGAAAACTAGAGGAGTGGAAAGAATGAGTGTAGGCCCTACTTTTCCTAAAAACTCTCTGAAACCTTTCCATTGTAGGTGGAAGTCATTACCGACTTTGGAAAGTAAATTCATCTTTTGGTTGTTTATCAGACACAATGAACCAAGTCGGTCACGTTTTGGCAAAAAACCTCAATGAATAACCATGGCGGTAGAAATGCATTTCCATGGAATAACGGTTTACTGTGCTTTGTCAAATGATGAAAGTTTTCTCACATTCTAATACTTTAGACGGAAATATTCTTCAGGGCCATCATTACTGGTATCAGGTTTACAGCTTTTTGATCGTTACCAAGTAGTGTGTCATGCCTTTAGAGGTAGGGTCATAGATTGGTAACTATTTCAACAATTAATGACCATAAAAACTTACTTCGTGAGAAGCACTGCAGCTGTTGATAGTAAAAACAATTTTGAGAAAGGATTCCCTTCGAAGTAATATGGTTTGGATAATTTTTCATCCCAAAACATTTGAATCTGGTAAATGATTCCTGTACGAATCATTTCTCAGATTTCTGACGGCTGGTGTCCGTTCGCGAATGCTGCAGCCAGAAATGCAGTTGGTAACCGCTGTCACCTCGCTGAACTTGGATTGATTCGCATTCTTGTGAAAATAAAGTGACATTTTGTTGCTTTTTTCTTGGCAAGCTAGACACTGTATTCAGCCGAAACTTTCACATGTGACTTTTATTGTTTGTTTCTTTGCCTTTAAATAAGCATCACGTTGACCAAAACCAATCTATGAGACTACCTTTAAGGGGGGAGCAGGCTGACATTCATTGGTAGCATGGACAACAGCTGTATGTAGGTGAGAGAAATCAGGGGTAAAAGAGTTGCTTCACTCTAGATTGGGTTCACAAGTGCATCAAGTACCACTTACCGTTGGGGAATTGAGCAGAATGAAAGAAGGATGTGTACTTGTGCAGTGTTCAGAAGATCGAGGAAACATAATTTGCTTGCTCTAGACTTTGCTCTTTTTTTATATAAAGCATAGAGAGTCTGGTTAAAGAAACTGGACACGTTTGGTAATTGTCAAAGACCAGTATTCTCACTTGGTGTATCCCAACGTATGCATAAAATAACGAACCTGTGAAAATTTGGGCTCAATTGGTCATCAAAGTTGCAAGAAAATAATGAAAGAAAAAACACCCTTGTTGCACAAATTTGTGTGCTTTCAGATGCGTGAGAAAGGCTTCAGGCCTGAAGTCTTTCTCAAATTCAAATATTTCAGTGAGAAATTACCTCTTTCTCAAAAACTACGATACTTCAGAGGGAGTCGTTTCTCACAATGTTGTTTTCTAGCAACAGCTCTGCGTTGTTCGTTACCAAGTAAGTTTTTATGCTAATATATATTTTGAATAATTACCAAACGTGTCCAGTGCCCTTAATGACCAACTAAACAACTGATCTTTTTTTCTTCTGCTCCATTTGAATTCACACTTGCAAATTTCCTGTTTGGTGAAAATAAAAACCTTGTGAAAAGTGATGTTGTTTGGCAATCTCTTTCCCAGAAACCCGCATGGCCACTTATTAATAATATCCCCCACCCCTGTCGGGAGGAAGACTCCATGGGCTCAGAGCACGCCCCTCACAGGTAGACTCCATGGGCTTAGAGCACACCCCTCGCCCCACTGCTGCATGGCCCCAGCTGTACCTTCTTGAAGGTGGAGTGAGCTGTCAATCACTGGATGCTAGAAGTGGTGTCCCCCCCATCCCAGTAGTACCAGAATGCCTAGGGAGAAACCTGTCAAAACACTCTTCCGCTATCACTTGCTCCAGTACACCTGGCTCCTGATTGCACTATCAGGTGCTTATCCTGTGAGTGAGAAGCTCGACCTGCCCCCCTAAATTGCACACCTTGGACCCCCTCAGTTCCCCCCTCTCACAAATATGTGAACAATTTAATATTTTAAACAATGCTGCCATTTTTGGCGTAAATACAAAAAGTCGTGGAGGTAGTGAAAATAGTATCCGAAAATATCTGTTGGTGTTTCTTATACAATGTGTGAAGTGTTATCGCTTGTTGACAGACATTTTCTCTCTTTTGAGGGAGTGAAAAGGGCAACAGTCCGATGCATTCAAGGGCATGTATTATTTTGAAGTAACTTTTGAAGATGGAATTTTGCTCTCAAGAAAAGTGTGTCATCTGGAACCAGGGCTCGATTTCGCAAAGCACTAAGATTCATCTTAAGATGAGTTGACAATATCACCATGTAGTGATTTGTATTGTGACATCCCACTTTGCTGAGCGATTAAGAATCTTAACTCTTTGTGAAATCGGCCCCTGGGCTCATAGTGAAAATTGCCTCTCTTTGATGACTGGAAGTAAAATCTTATTCATCCTGAACAGTATTTTTTATATTAGAAAAAAGATATATACTTATGTTTTTATTATTTTTATTTTTTCGCTTTTGAGGATACCTCGGTTACATTACCAGAAGACACCACGCTACTTAGATTAGGGTGTTTCAAAGAAACGATTCCAACCAAACTTTACAGACTCCCAAATCAAGAACCCCTATTATGTTCCTGTTTTAACCTGTCAAAACACAATTGTGCATATTAGAATGGTATAAAAGATTTGTTTAGGGGCCAACGAACTTATGTCTCTCATTCCACACTTGAAACGTCTAGCCACTTGTACAAGATTTATACCAGCACAAATGTCTCCCTTCTCTTCTCTGTGGTTTGTGTGGACCATCTTTTTCGTCTTGCCTTAGAAAAAAAAGAGAACAAAATAATCTCAAGCTGCCCCCAAGCAAGTTTATCCATCACTGTGAGTCGTGTTCACCTGTCTGTCTGTCTGACGATTTCTTACACACATGCCCGGAGCTTTTGGCCCTCTTAATTTCTCAGATGTTTTCTAGCTGTACACAGACCCTGAGTGATAAAAGGAACACCCATGGGCAAGGAATACCACTTTCTCCTGTCAAAACATTTTTGATCCCCCCTTTTGCTCTTTGCTTTGTGGGCTGATAGTGCAGGAAGGTTTGACCATGGGAAGGGGAGGCTGACACCCAAGGTCTAAATCACTGTTTGACATTTATCAGCCAGAACTTCTGTATAAAAAAAAGGGACAATTCACTCTACTTGAGAAGAGATTTTGGAGTAAACTTTTCTTTAAAGGTATTGTACACGTTTGGTAATGACTCAAAACAAATATTAGCATAAAAACTTACTTGGTAACAAGCAATGGAGAGCTGTTGATAGTATAAAACATTGTGAGAAACGACTCCCTCTGAAGTAACGTAGTTTAACTTCTTGCAAGAAGTTTTTATTTCTATCTGAAAGCACACAAGTTTGTACAGGGGTGTTTTTTCTTTCATCATTTTTTTGCAACTTCGATGACCAATTGAGCCCAAATTTTCACAGGCTTGTTATTTTATGCATATGTTGGGATACACCAAGTGAGAACACTGGTCTATGACAATTTCCAAATGTTTTCAGTGCCTTTAAGTCAATTTGTTTGATTTCCTGTGGCCCTCCAAATATATAAATAATTGAATGTTTAAATTGAGATAATTATGTGGCATACAATGCAACAGTTATTAATATTGGAATGTGTTTAAGAGAGAAGCAATTATTGACTGGTGGGTGAAGGAAGTTTTCTATTTTTCAGTAAGGTCATGATTTCATCACAGGAAGTAGGTTTATTCCCGTGAGATCTGTACTAACCAAGTCGTCCCTGACTGTATCACCTATACCGCGAATGTCAGGGCAGAAAAGGCTTGAATGGAGGGAGTCATAAATGGGTTTAGGCTACAGGGTCCTTAAACTATCCAGATTGAGGTATAATATTAACCCGATTGGAACTTTTGTCTCTCAGTGAGGATATCAATGGTCCCCAATTGGGCAATTTACTTTTACCCTGATTGGAACTTTGTTTCCCGATGAGGATATTAGTGGTCCCCAATCGGGCTACAAAGAAATCTACCCAACTGGGGTTTACTTTTACCCTGGTTGGAACTTGGTCTCCCAATGAAGGTATTAGTGGTCCCCAATCGGGCAACAGTGACATCAACCCAACAAAGATTTACTTTTACCCTGATTGGAACCATGTCCCCAATGAAGATATTAGTGGTCCCGAATCGGGCAACAGTGACATCTACCCAATGGAGATTTACTTTTACCCCGATTGGAACCTTGTTTCCTGATGAGGATATTAGTGGTCCCCAATCGGGCTACAAAGAAATCTACCCAACTGGGGTTTACTTTAACCCTGATTGGAACTTGGTCTCCCAATGAAGGTATTAGTGGTCCCGAATCGGGCAACAGTGACATCTACCCAACTGGGATTTACTTTTACCCCGATTGGAACCTTGTCTCCCAATGGCCCTCTCGAATGGAGAGACAGAGAGTCATGGCGCTCAAACTGTAGGCTCAATCTGGTCCAATGGGGGTATACTCTTACCCTGATTGGAGCCCTCTTCTCCCAAATGAGGTGCCTAATCAGGCACCTACACACACAGGTAACCATCCTATCTCACTGGCCACTTCAAAACATCTCTCAACTTGATGAATTCCAAGGCATTTCAGGGCAAGCTTTGAGGTTGAATTCTCACCCTGGATGTAGTAGATTGAATCCACATCGACACTCTGCATTGATATATTTAACATCAATCATCCCCAAAAAACATTACTTTTTTTCCCAGTAGATATATACATGTATAATTACGGTGTGGTTGGGGTTTTTTTTTTTTGACCGGATATTGTCAGATGTAGGTTAGAAGGTAGGGGTTTTCTCCCGCGCGGATCTGTAAAAAACATCTACACACAGAGCTGGCTTGATTCCAGAAAGATGTTATGTTGACCAAAATACCACGTAACCTTCTTGGGTTTAGGTCATGGTTGGCCATGGTGTTTACATCAACTGCCATAATTATGTAAAAACGTTGACGGACAGGCATTCGGGCTCGGGGATTGTTATACAGCTTGCCTATTATTCCGGGGCTCACTGTCATGCCAGAGTGGAGACGCATTCTTTTCTGTCGTTGCAGTATATTTTACAATGACAACATGCTTGCTTAACGGTATGATGCATGGTCGGTTTTTAGAAGGGGTATTTATTCCAATACTCTAGTGTTTCTCAGCAAACACATCAGTCAACTGGTGTTGTGCAAATCTCATCCGATTTGGTGGTTATGTTTTTCAAGAAAACGGTGAATAACGTTTTCTAAGGGATTTTGTGAATGTTCTTTTGTGCGTATTATTAATATTTGCATCATCAAAAGAGAAGAAGTTGTGCTTCTTCTAACCGCTTAAGTAATTGGTTCAAAATAAATCCCAAAACCCATTCTATGTCACTCAGACACACACAACAATTCCAAGAACACAAATTTCAAATTTGATAGATATGGCAAGAGTGCTATACCCTACCTCACTCGCATTTTAAACAGAGTCTAACTATTTTGTTTTTCTTTATCACTTTTGGCAGGTCCATTTTATTGTACTTGCCTTCCGTCCTTGTATTGTCGTAATTTCTGTGTATTCTCTTTGTTTTAGTTTTTTGTAAAAAAAACCCATTTTAATAAGTGTCTTTCGAGGTGGAGCTGGTTTTTACCTGGCTTTGTACCTTTAATGTTTATGTTTTCTCCTTCCTTTTTAAATATTGTAATTCAAATTCAATTCGGCCTCTGGCCGTGACTTATGAAATGTTTTTAATAAACCAAACCAATAATAAAGTTTAAAGTTTACAGAAGGAAATTATGTCTCAGAAGAAATGGCATTGGTATCCAGGGGTTTATTTCATGAAGAGCTAAGATTGATTTTAGTTGTGTACCAATCTTAAATGTGATGTCACAATCTCTCTAACAATTAACTTGAAGAGACCACAATGTCTCTTTTAAGAGCCAACACTACTCCCAAAAGAGTTTTATACATGGTTGTACCTGCAAGTTTACTAGTTATAGTAAACTACCTAACTAATTAATAGATGAGTCTGAGTGTTTAGTGAAATCTAGACCAGGTTATTGTGAAAAATTTTCAGGTTAGAGGGAGGGTATATACCTTTGGTAATTACTCCAAAAATTAATGAGCATAAACACTTACTTGCTAAAGAGCACTGGAGAGCTGTTGATATTATATAAACATTGTTGGAAACGACACCCTTTGAAGTAATGTAGTTTTAGAGAAAGAGGTAAATTTTCACCCAAAATTGTTAATCCAAGAAAGGCATGAAAACGTTTCTCAGGCATCTGAAAGCACACAATTCTGTGCAACAGGGATGGTTTTTTCTTTCATTATTTTCTTGCAACTTCGATGACCAATTGAGCCCAAATTTTCACAGGTTTGTTGTTTTATGCATATGTTGGGGAATACCAAGTGAGGACACTGGTATTCTATGGTTAAAAATCTCAACCCATGCCTTTAATTTGCCCTTCGTAGCATAGTGAGAGACCCTTTCTGCTTGGAAATGAAAAAAAATTGGAAATTAAAACAAAGGGGAAAAATTAAATACAAAATTAGCCCCACATCCAATTATTGTCATTTGATTGAATATAATTTGTTAGATTTTCTTTCAATGACTTAAAGGAAATGACATATTTATTGACTTTTCTGTGGGGGGGGGGGTTGACTTTCACCTGAGAAAAACACCTCATCAAACTTATTTATGAATATTACAAATTGCTTTTCCAGCGTAAAATATGTATTCATTATTCACTTCACCTTGATCTGAACGTTATTTAATTATTTCATTTCCCCGCCGGTAAATTAATGCTAATTTAGGAATCGGCTCCCTGCTGGACGACCAGTTAAATTCAGTCTTAAAGGCACTGAACACGTTTGGAAATTGTCAAAGACCAGTGTTCTCACTTGGTGTATCCCAACATGTATGCAGAAAATAACAAGCCTGTGAAAATTTGGGCTCAATTGGTCATCGAAGTTGCAAGAGAATGATGAAAGAAAAAACACCCTTGTTGTACAAATTTGTGTACTTTCAGATAGGAATAACAATTTCTTGCAAGAAGTTGTTATTATTTTAGTGAGAAATTACCTCTTTCTCAAAAACTACGTTACTTCAGAGGGAATCGTTTCCTACAATGTTTTATACTATCAACAGCTCTCCGTTGCTTGTTACCAAGTAAGTTTTTATGCTAATATTTGTTTTGAGTCATTACCAAACGTATACGAGGCCTTTAAACACTGCAGGATTTCCTGCAAATTCACTGTGACAACTGTTGTTTGAAAACAAGTTAAAGGGTGAAGTACACCGGATGGATGAAATTGATTAGTTTCATCAATCCGGAAGGTCACTAATTAAACGGTTTGTGCCAGTTGTCCATTCTCTAGAGAAAACTTTCAGTCTGAAAAAACTTTTAAAAAGTCGAACAAATAGTGTCCCAAAATCACCAATTCATATTTTGATCGCAGCATTCAAAATTAACACATACTTGAATGTGTCCCCAAAACCCCTGACAAGATAACATTAACTTGTTTTTTTTTTCACTATACTGCAACCATCTATTTGTAGAAAACTCTCACAGCTTGGTCGTTTATTGAAAACTTAAGGATGGGAATGATGAAATGAATTATACTCTTCCAAATACCAATGATCTGTTATCCCTTTAAAAACCTTCTCCCTGCTGAGGGGGGAACCCTAAAGTGCCAAGGGGTTCATAACTTGAGACACCATGGTCCTCTTGGAGGAGTCTGCTTCTCATTTGTGGGTTTTTCAGGAGAGACCAGAGGTATCCCTCCTCCATAGTTTGTGGGGGCACCTTAATTGATATAGACACTGTAACCATAGAACCTTGGTCAATTATGCATCACTAGGCAATAGGGCTTTTATCTGGTACCAGAGGAGGTCTCCATAGTGTCCAGTCTGGGACGGATTTGATGGGGGAGCGATGTCTACTGACCAGCAGGACTGCCAGACCCTCAGTCCAGACTGGTCAAGCAATACCGCCAATTAGTGTCCAGTCACTGTTTGCTCAATGATTGCCGTTTCAAGGGGCTCCCTCCAAAATCTAGAAAATCCCCTTTTACTCCACATGAACCCCCTCTGCCAAGAAGGAATTCTGAGCATGGATGTTGTTCAACAAGCAGATTTGAAGTTTCTGTTTTACCACTGTGACACCATTTCTCAATCTAGACCTATCCCACCTCCAGAAACCCTTTATAATATCCCCCGAATTCCCCTCCAACATTATTCTTATTCTTATTCTCAGTTTCGATTGAAGGATGAGACTTTGTGAAATCTAAACCAGGTTGCTCATTCGACTTGCTGTCTTGCCCTAGTGGCTCGATACATCAGATCATTACTCTATGATCAGATACTTGCCTCTCACATATCTAAGAGCTAGATTTGTAATTGCAACCGTTGTCAGTCAAATAAACACAAATACGTTTTGGCATAAATATACGCTTACTTCTTGTACATCATTATTATTTCTTTGATGTCTACACTCCCCTCTCCCTCTCTGCTCATCAACAGTTTATAGTTGACCAGGGAAGTTGAGAAAGATATAAAAAATCCTCAATTATTTCCTGTGTTACACCTCTTTACACTGATGTGTGATAAGCACTGTTAGACTTCTCTGTCCTTACTCTATGGTTAGACTCTGTGCTGTAGATTTCCTGCAGCAAAACAATCCACCAACTGCTCTGGTTGGATTTGAACCCAAGACCCCCCCCCCCCCGCATTATTAAATTAAAATAAATTGTAGGTAATGGCTCAAATGGAACCATTCCATTTTCCAATTCTGACATTTTCCTTTTCAAAGCAAAGGCAGATTTATTTTGTGAGGAGGTTGTAACTCAATTTCAAAACGTAGATTTCAAGTTGTGTGTTTTGTTTTTATGCAAATTTGTATTCAATTTCTATAAGATAATTATGAAAGGAAGCCTTAATTAGCAAGCTGAATTCTCCGGTCAACTAATTACTCAGTCAGTGGTCAATGACACTTTATTACTCTGGAGACTATAAAATGGGTTTTCCCTTTCATTTTGTTACGCCTTCTGGTTGTTTGTCTTCCAATTGAATGTGGTTATATACTTTTATATGGGAATTTTTAATGTCACATTTTCCATTGTTGTATTTTTCTTAGCATTCAGCCCGTACATAACTGTCATGTTTCATATTTATATTTGTATGAAAACATTTTTACTGTAATTCTCTTCTTTTGTCTTGGGTTTGCCATTTGTACCATTTTCAAATCATTTAATTTAATATGTAAAATTCTATGCGATGTTGCCTCTGGCAACAACTTTGAATTTTAATAAACCATGAATAATAATAATAACTATGGGGGTGTCACTTGGATGGGAAACTCCTTTCTCTATGTTTATTGAAATTTGGATGAGTGGATTTAATAATAACTTTAAAAAACAAAAAACAAAACCCCCCAATAAGCATACGTAGTGAACCTTCCCTTCAAGAGATGTTAATTTTCAAGAGCATTTTTGCCCCGAGCTGATCCCTCCCACCAGACAGTTATACAGAGACACTGGTCATCAGAGGAAATTTTGCAGGAATCCTTCATTTAGTATTTCCTGAGGAGATTTTTGATGTAAACAGGGTCGACAGAGAGGGTGCCAGTGGTAATTAAAAGGCTCCCAGTCAGCTAGAACTGTGGCTCCAGATCTATAACCATTAAACCTGATGAGGCACCATCTCATATCACCATAATGGGAGTCACTTCTAATCTAGATTCACAATCTTACTGCTGCTGTATAGCCAGTGGTATAGGTTCAGAATTGGTCATCCTACCATCAATAATGACATTTTAATGTGACTTTTACTTAGTTTAATGGCAAATTTACCTAATAGTTTCAAGTACTTGATGGATTCAGACTGTCCAGAGACGAGTTTGTTTGAACGACTGAGTACATTAAGTAAAGAAACAGGAGGGATAGTGTCACTTTTGATTTGGGGGATGTGAGTGCTCATTGCTACAATGTTTCTCTTTTAGCTAATATTGAGCGGCCGTGTTGGCGCAGTGGTATCTTTCCTCGCCTTCCCACCTCTGGGGGGACCCCGGTTCGAATCACGCTGGGGGCACTATGTGGATTGGGTTTTCAGTCCCTACCTGATTGCATTGGTTTTCCCTGGAATAATTCTCTGGGGTTTTCCTCCCACATCTAAAACTGCATCTTCCTTTCTCTCCATGGGGTTCTTGGCTATTGTACCGGTAGTGATTAAGTTCGCTTTTCTGAGAGTCCTTGGCTTCACAATCAGAACAAATGAAATATATGGGCCTAATGTCACAAGAGGCAACTTTTATAGGCAACTTTAGGAGCTAAACAACTTCACTGCTTGCAGAAGTTACACTTTGGGAGGACAGGATAATTTTTTATTTTTTTTTGTGTATTAAGTATTATCCACAAGAACTTCACATGAAAGTTGAAATGTTAGTAAATTTTCTTCTTGGGGATTGCCTGTCACACGATTCGGGGGAAAACTTTTGTGTATGTATGAGATGCAAACGCCCATACACAATTCTGAATGAATGTGTATTGCGCAATGGGAGCAGGGTGTGCCCATCTGGAGGTTGCTATACAAAAGCTTGCCCCGAACGATTTTGACACAGCAACACTGTCTCTATTGACCCAATTCACATGACGTCATCATCACAATAATCTTGGTTGCACCATTTTGGGAGTCAATGTCCTTGAGCCTCGCACAGTGTAGTGCAAATTGTAGGTGACGCGGCATTTATACACGATCATCAGTTGACTCCCAAAATGGTGAACGTGGCACAGGGGTCAGTAGACTGAGGAATTTAAATTTAAGCAATCACTTGTGACTAAGCAAATTGTTGTACCAGACATTATTCAAATCTTACTCGCAAATGGCTTATTGCAACACTTAATAAAGAAAAAGGCTGATTGCCAACTTTAGTGCTTGATTTATGACCCAGGGGGATGTGGGTTGGGTGGGGGTGTTGGATGTGTCACTTAAAACCCCCCTGTGAGCATCCTGTATCCACTCTAGCAAAGTGGATACATACATGTCCTGGCCGAGCGGTTAAGAGCACCGGACTCACACTCTGGTGTTTCTGATCAGCAGAGTGTGTGTTCGAGTCCCGGTCGTGGCACTTGTGTCCTTGAGCAAGATACCTTACCAACATTACTTTGTCTTACGAGTGGGACATTAAGTCGTAGGTCGCGTGTACTAGGATTGGTATTGCATGTAAAAGAACCCAGAACACTTATCGTGGAAGAGGGGTTAACCCTGGTGTTTCTGGTTCACATAGCAAGCACCCTTGTTTACAGGTTTCCTCAGGCTTGTGAGCTACAGTGATTAAGTTCACTTTTGAGGCATCCTTGGTTTCATTACCAGAAATATGTAATATTATATGGTTCGACTGTTAATAAAATAAAATTAAAAAGTACATGTACTTTCCTCCTTCAGCATTTTGCAAAATTAGTCACAGGTTTATTCCACGATTTTAATGAACCCGCCCACAGCAGAAACAAATCTGATGTTAATTTTTCTAATGGAAGAAAGGCCATCTCTCTTGCATCATGCTCCAGTAACGCCAGACATATGGATTCCTGAGAGATTTTGTCATCATTGATCTGTTCATTTTGCTTCCGAAACAAGGAACGAGCGCTGGATATTAATAGCAGCAACCTTAACTCCGGAGGACAGTAAAATGTAGCGGATCTGTTTTAATGAGTCTTTATCAGACAGCGGCCATTTTTGTCTTGTTCCCAGTAACTATTAGGGTTTGGCACTAAGGCCATGTCCGAATAAGCGGCTACAGCTACGGCTACATTTCCGCATCATCATGCATTGAAGTATAGGATTTCCTTAGCAACACTCTTAGCAACAGCCGTAGCCATAACCATTGCCGCCATTTCGAATATGACCTACCTTTAGCATTGACTGGCCAATGGGAACAGTTAGTTAGGCCGAATCCGAATTGGCGACAACAGCTACGGCTACGACTGTTGCTAAGGGTGTTGCTAAGGATGCCCTATACTTCAACGCATGATGATGTGGAAACCTAGCCGTAGCCGTAGCTGTAGCCACTAATTCGGACACGGCCTTAATTTGATGCATAGCACAAGGTTTAGACTGAATGTGTTTTGTGCACACTGAATGCTACTAGTAGCAATAATGATTTTTTGAGCTGCAACTGATATTTTATGCCAAACAAGGGAAATCATTTGCTGGCTTTTGTTTGTGTTCTAATTTCATCACATTGATTAAACATGTCCTGTTTATTGAAAATTACCTTATACGTCGTATCATCACTCAATATCTAATATAAAGAAAATAATACGCAACCTTCATAAAGTGCTTTATTACATCCCAGGGCATCTAAAAGCGCTCATTATTTTGTCTACAAAATAATGAGACCCATTTATTTAAGACCCAATAAGACCCATTTATTTACATACATGTAGCACCATGTAACAGTTTACAACAAGGTGCTGAGGTGCAATCTGCAGCCACTGCAAGAAACACCCGAACAAACCCCTTCTCTTGGTTCTTAGGTACTGGGTTCTTTTATGTGCATTTCACAAGACACAGGACCTATCCGAAGGACCAAGCAGTAACGGTTAAGTGTCTTCCTTAAGGACACAAGTGTCAAGACCGGGACTCGAACCTACACTCTGCTGGTCAGAAACACCAGAGCTTGAGACCAGTGCACTTGAGACCAGCGCAAATTTACATCACCCCCTCCCCCCAACACACACAAACTGATTATGAATGAAAAAAAAAAACCAAAACTGATTGTCCTGTATCTGCCACCCCTCATTTTCTACCCACTGGTATCAAACTGAAAGTTATGCCTGACTTATTTAAGCTTGTGGTGGCTTGATGAATAAACCGGAAGGAATTCGTTGTTGAAATGTGGGAGGGATATGGTCAGAGATTTCGGCAAGAGAATCACAGTCCATGATGCATGATGAAGCAGCTAGTAATGTGTGTGTGGTGTGGGTGTAGACCAACGGATCAGTCCCCAAGCCCACACAGAGTGCACAGGGGGGTGAACAGTGGAGCTACATGGGGATGCTACGGCCCTCCATGACTGTACCCAAGATGAAGCCAGAACTTTTGGGCAATATTTGCAACCCATCATATTTTGTATACCTTTGGTAAATGGAACCCACTGTTTGTTTCAATACGACATAGTTGTAGATATATACCATAAAACTAATCTGTGAAGTTTCATTTCAAAAGGTGGTAGCGCTTTTGAGATATTGCCGAAAATCTGCAGTGGTTATGTCCACGCAGGAAGGATAATCTGCAATTGGAAATACACAATCTGAGAAACGCTACTGCAGTAACGCTTCTCAGATTCAAATTTTGGGGATAAATAAAGTGATATCTTTTTCCACAACAGCAGTACTTCGAAGTGAAATGTTTCTCAAAATGCATTATACTATCCAAAGCTGCTGTACTTCTTACCAAGTAACTTTTTATTGCCATTAATTTTCAGAGTCATTACCAAACAAACATATTCAGACCCTTTAAAGAAGCTTGCATGTATCGCTCCATGCTTGTACGAGAACATGTTGGAGAAATAACAAGGGGGATCCCACCAAGTGACATATGGGAGTTCAGGGTTCTGTGAGATGACCCAGTTAGCATACAGATTGTTCATTTTTGCCAAGCAAAATAACATCAAGTGTGAAACGAATATGGTGTGGGTGGAGGTGGGGTTGAAATTCCCCAGGATTTTCCAGGGGTTTTATTCCTTGGGAATTGGTTATGCAGTCTGAAAACGGGCTTGTTTTTGTTAAAGGTGGCCATTTTTTTTTAAATAAGGAAACATCTGCCTGTTCTTTCTGTTCTTTTATTGTAAAAATTTGTTGTTTAAAAATGATGAAATGGGTTTGGAATTATGATTCAGAACATCGGTTTTCCATTGAGAATAAAGAAAATTTATCCATTTTATATATTTCAGACAGTAGATTCTTCGGTCGATTCTTTGGTAATTTGTGTTTTAGAAACTTTGGTGAAGCTGCTGGTATTTCTGGTATTGCTTCGCTTGATTGATTGATTATTGATTAATTGACTGATTAATTATTGATTGATTGATTGATTGATTTTAGTTTTTTGTGGCTTTGTGTGGTTAATTAGGTTAAGTAATTCTTTCGAGTACACTGTAAAAATCTCTTAAATAGAGGTGCTGGCTCTGAACAGAGCTGGAGGGTTGATTATTCGCAAAGTGTGTTCCAGATTGAATGATTAATTGATTGATAGATTGATTGATTAACATTGATTTGTTCAGCTATTTAAGAGTGATTGGTTGCTATTGGAAAGTCTTGATGATTGCATTTCGTTTTGATTGGTGAAACCATGTAGGAAGGAAACACAGTGAAACTTTGCATTGTTCAATATTGATTGATGGAATATTTGGCTTGTTCCATTAAAAAAAAACCCAGTTCTATAGCTTAGTATTATAGTGTGATACTATTTATAACGCTTGCTATGTCATGTTAGCCTAGATTATTGATTGATCATCCCAGACTGATTGGTCTTGGGTCTAGGCCTGAGGTCTAACTGGCCAGTGGGTCATTCTCCAGTGTGTTGTTGCGGGTTTCTTTTAGGGGAGTCTACACTGACTACGAGTAGAATGAATATAAAATGCATTTTCTTTTTGTTAGGAGACATTTGACCTTCAGGCATTGTGCCAAGTGAAATGACAAAACACTGTTTAAAAACAAATCCTGTAATTTGATGGTGATTTACCTGTCAGAAACTACCATACAATTTATGATATACCATTAAAACAATCCACATGTGTGCTCTCTATTAAAAAAGAAAAGTTTTTACTCTTTAATATTTAGGGTTAATTCCCATAAAATACGGTTGGCTTCAAGAAAATTAGTACTCCTAAATTTTACGGCAAATTTTTACTGAAATATTTTTCAGTGTTGGGAATGAAAACATAGTATGTATTTGACAGTAATTTGTTACTGAAATTTGTGGCTGTGTAGCGAGTACAAACAGTACACCTAAGTTGTTACTGAAACTTTTTACAGTGATTAGGGAGTGAAAACAGTACCTAATTCTTGATCAAACTTTAGTTCTTCTACACACCTTTAGTCCACTACACTAAAGGTCTCACTTTAAAGGATCTGTATACGTTTGGTAATGACTCTGAAAATGAATGGCAATAAAAACTTACTTGTAAGAAGACAGCAGCTTTGGATAGTGTAATGCATTTTGAGAAACTTTTCACTTCGAAGTGCTGCAGTTATGGAAAAAATATTACTTTTTATCTTCTCAGATTGTGTATTCCAATTGCAGAATATTTTTGTAATATCTCAAAAACGCTAACACTTTTGAAATGAATTTTTCACAGGTTAGTTTTATGGTATATATCTACAACTATATGGGATTGAAACAAACAGTGGGTTCCAATTACCAAACGTATACAATCCCTTTATGTCTAGTACCTCCATAATACCAAAACTGAAGATAATTTGATTGAGGAATGTTTGAATTTTGTTTTACATATTTGGCTTGGCTTCATATCCAAGTTCACAATGTCTGTGCCTGGCTGCAGTACTACATTCAGGTTTTAGGGTAAGATTGCTTTTCATACAATCCTATAACCCCCCCCCCCCCACCCACCCAACGATAAAACCATTCTAGAACTCCATGAGATTGAGAAGTAAATGAACCTGTAAAATGTTCAGCTTCTGTTACACAGTCAATAGTAGGCTAGGTACATCACCGTTTTTAGGATGAGTAAATTAATTCCAATCCTGAAGTTTTCAATAAACAAACCTTACAAACAGCCTGTGGGAAAAGTCTTAAAATCTGGCAGTCACGTTTGAGCGAAAACGACAAAGCAGTGTTCACGTTTTGTCAGGGATTTTATGCACATTTCTACTGGTGTTATTTTCTGTTGTGGCAATCAAAATAAGAAGCGGTGATTGTGAGGTCTTGCAATGTTATCACCTTGGATTTGACTCTATTTTGCTTGAAATATTTCTCTCAAGGATTGGTAGTTTGAAATTTATAGTAAGAGAGCTTTCAGATTGAAATTAATTAATAAAAATAGCACAAAAATAACCAGGGGTTTGTTTGTCTTTAAATTTAAGAGAATATTTGTTATTACACAGGACTGAATTTTATTCGCACATCTCTCAGCCAAAGGGTAATTTTTGTTTTACAGATTAAACAAATTCTTTCAAATGTAGTACAAAATACAAAGCAATCCATTACTATACATTAAATATTTCATCATATGCATTGAATAATTGGGGGATCAGGTTGGTTCAGTGGTTTCTTTCCCTGCCTTTCACCTCTGTGGACCCTGGTTCGAATCTAACCTCAGACTCGAGCCTTGCATGTGGATTGGGTTTTCAGTCCCTACCTGATTGAGTGGGATTTCCCCCCACATCTAAAAACTGAAAATTTGTCTTCACCATCTCCTATCCATCGCGTTCTTTGCGCTTGCGCTGTTGGATGTGCACTAAAGTAACTAAATAAATATATCATCTTAAATTCAATTAAATTTTAATTAACAAGAACAAAATCAAATTGCATTAATCATACCACAACACACAACACATTGGCGTAACAGAGGAACTAAATAACTACAGAGAGGTTCTTTAGGCTAAAATATCAATGCAGATAACAGTTTGTTGAGCTAAGCTGTGGAGTGTTTTTGTGTACTGAGTGGTGCTGTGAAAAGAAGACCGGTGCTAGGAACCTGTAAATCCAATTAAAGAGTGACTGACACACCAACAGTGATGTGGAGGCTCATCAAACCTAGAATAACAAAAATGATGGATTTCACCGGTTTTTTCCTTCTATTCAGTACATAGCTATAGTTGTTTACCAAATGACACTCGGAGATAAATAGAATAACACAACAATCTGTCTCATTCATGAAGAGAGAGGGAAATGAAGGGGGGTGGGGAGCGAGAAAAAAGAAGAAGAAGGGGAGGGTAATAAGAGAGAGAGAGAGCGAGACTGGCTTGGGAATTCCACCGGATCGTTCCGGAAATAATCCAGATTGGCATTGTCAGGATTGAACATTTCAACCCTGCAAATTTGTTTTATCCATAACAAGTATTCACTTTGATTGCATTAACATCCTGGAATAACTTCCGGAGAGCCGAGAAGGGAGAGAGATGATGACTTATTAAATTGATTGGCCGAGGAGACCGTTCAGCCGGGAGGAAATCTCTTCAACTAAAAAAAAGCTTGTTTAAATTCCAGATGGACTGATCAACAGGATCCGACATTGCCGGAATCGTAACACTTACAACTAGGTTTTTTTTTTTTGGGGGGGGGCTTCCTTCTTCTTCTTCTTTTCGTCAGTAATCTTCTGAAATCATTCGACAGGAAACTTGTTTATAATAATCCCGAGTTGGGTTCTTCTCAGGGGGAAAGTTTGGCATTAGAAGAAACTCAATCGAGAGACAGAGCATCTATTCATCGTGTAACAAACACACGAATACACCTGCAATAGTCATCTTTTTTTGTGGCGATGACGACATTGGACTCGTTGGGTCACTAATAAGACGATGTTGTGATTTAATCATTTTCTGATATCGAGCAAGCAAACAGCTCTTCGGTGTTTGGCTTCCTCACACGGTCAACATGTACTGAGGGTGCCACCCCCACAACATTTGCGGATTCAATAATAGCTGGAACGACTTCATAATAACCTAGGGGCAGGGTGTCACACGCAGAGGATACAGCCAGGATCAGTATGGTCGTGCAAGAGTTTTAATCCCTTCTGCAGGCCCACTTTTTAGGTCTGGTTCGTTCGTGGCTGAAAGATCGAAAAATATTTTATTGTGTGGGTTGAAACGGTTCGTGAAATTACCAAAATGAGTGTCAACAGATACAGACCAAGCTTTAAAGAGAAAATTCATCCTTTTTTTTGCTGGGGGGGGGGGGGAGGAAGAGTAAATTCATTTCAGTTCTCCAGTTTTCCATCACACTGTATAACCAACCGGTGAAAGTGTTCATTTGGTTACATTTAAGCAGCGACGAAACTAGGGTAACATTTTTCGGGGGGCACAAGAGGGGTGGCATCATTTTTTTCAGGGCACTTCTGGCCAATTGAAACTGTAGTTTCCATTTGTATTTCTCTTATGCCATTTACCTACGTGAGTGTAAAAAACAAATATATTGTCTGTGTGTAAATGGAAAAAACAGTTTTAAAAACATTGAAATTATTACATTAGAGCTAAAAAAAAATGTAACATTTTACTCTAGTAATTTTCTTTTCTTCTCAAAAGTCCAGATTTCAAACTGGAGGGGGGGGGGGGGTGGGGGCGGCACGGACATCAATTTGGGGCTGTGTCGTGTCCCCCTCCTCCCCCACCCTGCCCCCATCACTTATTGTAGTAGGCCTGGAATTAAGTGGAGGCAACGGAGGCCAAGGCCTGCGTTGCCCCTGGTCTTGGCCCTAGTGCCCCTCTAAAAAAATTCCCATAGACTTTAAGATTTTCCAATGGAAGTGCCCTTTGCAAAATGAAAATGGCCTTGCCCTCTCAAAGATGAAATTCCAGGCCTGTTGTACTGAAATCAGGCTGAAGGAGGCTTCAATAGCAACCTCCAGTGTGCCATACACATTCGTTCAGAATTGTGACATGGTATTAACAGCAGAGTTGGGACAGTAGAACAAAGGAACACAAAAGGAACAATGCTGTCCTCACATTGGAATCCTTTGTATTTTTATGTCCTCACATTTTTGGTGCGCAAAGTCTATGGAGAGTGTTAAGTTAGAGGGACAAAGGAAAGTCCTCACATAGATAGCAATAAATTAATGGATGTATGGATGTTCGCAGTCTCTTACTAATGCAAAACATTGCCCGAATCATGTAACATAGCAACTGTCTCTATAGTCTGAGGAATTCAAATTTAAGCCGTAACTTGTGACAAAACAAGTTATTGTACCAGACATTATTCAAATCTAACTCACAAATGGCTTATTAAAAGCCTGGCTCATTATGTATGCGAGTAAATTTCAGCAGGTCAAAGATGTAATAGCACTCCGCACTAATGTCAGAAATAAAAGCCAAGTACCCAGATCTCAGACAAACATGTCAAACTTCACTAACATACGCGCACGTACATGTCCAAGTTTTAAGTTTACTCGTGATCGTGTGTTTACTGACTGTACTAAGAGCAGTTTAGCGCGTTGATGAAGTGGTGATAACATAAGTGGTGGAAAGAGATCCGGGTATTTTGAGCTACGTCATTAGTACATAAGTACTTTTGTACACTGAGAAACCAGCCTGAGAGCAACTTTAGTTCAAAATTGTATAATAAACTTTTCATTTTATCATTTTTTTGTTGAGGGGGGTGGGGTGGGGGCCAATAATGGAAACTGATTGTTGCCAAGGAATGCTGCAGTAAACAACTTTTGCATAATTTTTTTTCACAACTCTACTGAAAAACATTTGTATTTTTACGACACACAGAGAAGAGCCCACAAAATTTTGTCTGAAATAAATTACCCATAGAGGAATTGCTCCTCAACGAGCAACCAAAGCGTGTGAAAGCAATAATGTGCTGATGCATGACATCTACAAAAAAATATATATATATTAAAAAAGAATAAAAAAAGAATACTCTCTTTCCAGATCTTGCGTGCACGCGACGCATCATAAATTATAATTACTCTACAGTCACGCTGTTGATTTCAATAATGGGGCATTCTCAGAATAGATAGTGGGGTCTTCTGGTGGGTTTCGGGAGTGGAGATAGATGGAACTAATTCAGGAGTTACAAATGTATACGATCACTGAACTGTGTCTCTTTTTTCTTTTCTTTTTTCTTACTGCCGTAGCGGGGAAAGATTAAGAATAACTCAGCCATATTAATTGAATAGGAATTATTATTATGTTTTTAATAGTATCAGTTTTTTTTTTCTTTTCTTTTTTCTTTTCTTAAAAGAGGAAATGGGTTCCTGTTGGTTTCACGCAAGGTAATTGGGTAAATTACAAAACAATTTTACTTGAATTTACCACCCAAAGTTTATCATGCTGGGAACAGTATAAATTAACTTTCAACATTGTACTTGGTTCAGTGTGTTTTAAAGGTATTGTACACGTTTGGTAATGACTCAAAACAAATATTAGCATAAAAACTTACTTGGTAACAAGCAACGGAGAGCTGTTGATAGTATAAAACATTGTAGGAAACGACTCCCTCTGAAGTAACGTAGTTTTTGAGAAAGAGGTAATTTCTCACCAAAATAATAAAAACTTCTTGCAAGAAGTTTTTATTCCTATCTGAAAGCACACAAATTTGTTTCATCATTTTCTTGCAACTTCGATGACCAATTGAGCCCAAATTTTCACAGGCTTGTTATTTTATGCATATGTTGGGATACACCAAGTGAGAACACTGGTATTTGACAACTTCCAAACGTGTTCAGTGCCTTTAATCTGTGCAGTTTTTATATTAATATGGCCTATACATGAACCAGGGTCCATAGAGTTGCTTCAGCACAAAAACTAGCTAAGCACAACAAAATTATGCTTACCAGAATAAGGTTACCGGCCAAACTACCATGTCACATGTACAATTTGTGACTGGTGTCCGGCTCATTTCTGCTTAGCAGAAAATTGTTAACCAATATTTTTTTGCTTTTAAAAAGCAGTTCTATGAAATTGGTCCCTGGATTATATTTTGGTGTCTGCAGATAATAACTTTTGTTAATTATTTATTAGTTTTTTACAATTTTGTGACTATTTTGGAGAATCCCTTTTTTATGATTGATTTATCTGTCTGTCAATCTTCTCTAACTTAAGCACTTATTGAAAAAATATATTCAAGTTAAAGGACCAAGCAAACGTGAGATTTCGTTGGGAAAAATTTCAGCGGTATGGTTTTTATGTTTGGTTCATTTCTGTGTCTTCAGGAATTTGGTATCTTGAAATTTTTGAATTGAAATACGGTTCCCAGAGAGAAAGATTTGAGGAAACAAAATCTTGGTTGTGTGATCCCTGGTTATTCGGCAGTTACAGGTTGAATGGCTTCTGACTCACTCCTGAACAAAGATATTGACTAAATAGGGAGACCGCCAACATTAGGGCTAGATAGCTCAGTTGGTAGAGCGCTGGCACATTAATCCGTAGGTCGCAGGTTCAAGTCCCGCTCTAGTTAATTTTTCTTTGTTCAACCCAAAATTATTTAACATTTACCCGATCAGTTTCCCTTGTGGTTTATTTTTTGATAAAATCAAATCTTAAAGGCATCGTACACGTTTGGTAATTGTCAAAGACCAGTGTTCTCATTTGGTGTATCCCAACATATGCATAAAACAACAAGCCTGTGAAAATTTGGGCTCAATTGGTCATCGAAGTTGCAAGAAAATGATGAAAGAAAAAACACCCTTGTTGTACAAATTTGTGTGCTTTCAGATAGGAATAAAAGGCTTCTAGCTAGAAGTCTTTTATTATTTTAGTGAGAAATTACCTCTTTCTCAAAAACTAAGTTACTTCAGAGGGAGTCGTTTCTCACAATGTTTTATACTATCAACAGCTCTCTGTTGCTCGTTACCAAGTCAGTTTTTATGCTAATATATATTTTGAGTAAGTACCAAACGTGTACGATACCTTTAAAGACGAAAAAGAAAAAGAAAAAAAGGATGAACTTATTTATATTGTTTTTGCCTCACATCGATGCTACAGGATTTGAACTGCCCTCTTGTCACCCGGCACTCACAGTGGTCTAATGGTAAGACATCTGCTCTAGAATGGTGGGGGGTAGTGGGTACGAATCCCACCCGAGTGAAATTCTTCTTTTTTTTTTCCACAAGACTTGGGGGAAAGCACTGAGCAGGGATAAGATTGTATGAAAATAACAAAACCTGGAAAATTGAATAACAATTTCCTCTTGGTGTGGAAACGAAGATGCCTGAATGTACAGAATTTAACATTATAGAGGTTTACAGACACTCTACACACTGCACAAACTGGGTTGTTAAAGTTGACACCATGAGTGTCACATATAGATACAAACAAAAAAGAATCAACCTTTACACCATATAGGGTGTTAAAATAACACAAATTTCTGCCAAAACAATAACATTGGTGTTATTTTAACACCCTATGATGTTAATTTTGATTCTCTCTTCAGTACCCATATGTGACAACTGACAACGCCCATGGTGTCAATTTGAAAACCCCAGTTTTTGCAGAGCATCATTTCAAATAGATATCTGAAGGTCTGGTCATTTTACAAAGGCAAGTCTTTTCATCTCTGTGATGGCAAGTCTGCCTCTTTCAAGAAAATCTGAAGGCGCAGGGAGATCAAAGAAAAATCCTGAAATCAGGAAAAATATTAATATCGCATACCAGACATTGGTGTGTAGGGTAAAACAAAAATAAGAATCTTGATCTCTGATGCAATACTTATACCAATTAGATTAAGAAGCTCATACCAGTACCAATCCTCTAGAGAAATATTTCCATCTGGAATACTGCCCAAGTTCACAAAATAGCATTAAAGACCCCCCCCAACATAAAATGAAGAAATATAACGTGCACAAAATCACTAACAGGTATAGATACCAGTTTGGGGTGAAAATAACAAATTTGATGAAACTTTCAGAGTTTTGTTGTATGGTGATGAGTTAATTAAAATTAAGAGTGTTATTTGGTTTTTGCCCTAAACACAGATGTGTATTAAGCACTGTATACTCAGTACCTCCACCCCCCCAAAAAAAAAATCACTCGAGTGGGATTCGAACCCACGACATTGCTAGAGCAGATGTTTTACCACTAGACCACCAAGCCAGCCTAATGGCTAGAGGTAGTTTGATTCCTACATTTTTAGCAGCAGGTACCGCAACGATTTTAATAGATGTTGATTAGAAGTTAAAAATCAAATTTTCTTTTTAAAAAACCCATATTGTATTATTCCTTTCAATTAATTGTCAGTCTGGATATCGAAATAGTGAGAACTCAACATTTAAAAAAAGAGAGTGTTGTAATTTTTTCAGGGATTTTTTTTGTTGATTAGATAAGAATTATTCTTATGACAGAATGTGTGTTTATAGCTTCAACAAGTATAGGGGGTGCAGTAGTACATTCCAGCAACCCCATCCAAAAGGTTGGGGGTGTTACAGCAGCCGCAACACTCCCCCCCTCCAATTCCTGTGGACCTGATGCACATGTAGGTCAAAAGTACAAAAAAAGATAAACACAAAGTAGCCACTTATGCAAGTTTCAATAGAGATGCTTTATTCGTTTAATCCTTTGTTTGTTTAAATTCTGAGCTAGCAAAATTGACTTTATAACAAATAATAAGAAAACCTTTCATAAACTCCCTTTTCCCTTTTTTTCTTTCCTCAAAGAGATGCTGTTAAATTGATGTATATTCCAAGAAAAAATATATAAATAAAAATATTTTGGATTATTTAGTGTCGTAAAATTACAAACAATTGTTGTCTGTACCTGTTGGCACAAGCTCTTAATGTGCTAAGATAGTTAATAAGCAAACCAATCCGTCTTAAAGTGTCTTGCTTTAAGGACACAAGAGTCAAGACTGGGACTTGAACCCACACTCTGCTGCTGGTCAGAAACAACAGAGCTTGAGTCCAGTTCACTAGACCGCTCGGCCACAGCACGCTATTTTGAATAAATACCTGCTAGTAAAGTTTTAGCCAACATTTAGACGACTGTTCAAAAGTTGCTGTGAAATGAAAAACGGTAGTTCTCACAAATAACCCACTAACCTACACCCCCAACCCCAACTATTATTTATACTACACACTTGTAGTTTCACTATTTCAGAAACAACATTGATATAAAATTGCTATAATATGTATGGCTCCAGTGCCCAATTTCATAGAGCTGCTTAAGCAAAACAAATTGCTTAACAATTTTCTACTAAGCAAAAATGAGCAGGATACCAGTCACAACTTGTACTTGTGACATGGTAGTTTGGCTGGTAACCTTATTCTGGTTAGCGTAATTTAGTTATGCTTAGCTACTTTTTGTGCTTAAGCAGCTCTACGAAATTGGGCACAGGTCTTATAGTAGTGTCCCAATGTATGAAGGAAAAAGAAACCCAGATTGAAAAACAATGATTTCATTTTATTTCTAAACTGGTAATAGAGATTTTGTCTGCAAAGAATGAAAGAGCCTTGCCTGACCAATTGGGCAAAATTTTATGGTGCTACCCACTGCAGAATTCAAGACAAGAACCCAAGACAAGCTTCTTTAACCACTCTGGGTATATCACCACTTAAAATCACATTCGTAGAACAAATAAAGGAAACAAATCCACCCAAGTTTAAAATAAAATAAAATAATAACTTCCCTCTATTATGAGATTCATACATGGTTGACCAGTAATATCAAATCTTCCCTAATACCCTTTAAAAGTTACCAATCTGTTCTAAAACACATACAGTAAGTGAACAAAACACGATTAACAGATTGGTGTACACTGTACAGCAACAACAAAAATATAGCCTATATCTTGAAATCGCTCAAAGAAATTTCTCAAGTTAATTCATTCCCTGTGTACACCTTACATTCTACAAATAGCAGCCGGGAACATCTACGTAAATACACTGTACACAATTCGGTTGTCCTACGTTTAATACTTTTCTCACCAGCCCTCAACAAACGGATCATTGTGCAAAAAATCAAACAGACCATCAATTGTGACTTTTCCTATACAGCAAAGCGAGCCAGCGCCGCAGTTTTGGGAGTGACATTGTTGAGTCTAGTTCGCCAAAAAAAAAAAAAAAAAAAAAGACTCTCAAATATTTATCTTATCCAACAGAGAAACACCTTCCCCTTTTACCCAAACCAGCCCCAATTTAATCACTGCAAAACTATTGTTTACAGCTCCCAGCAGAATAATTATTCGAACTGTCTGGTGGCCCATCTAAGTTTGTAAAATGCAAGCAGTCAAAACAAGAGCTCCCTTCTTTTTTTTTTTTGACGGGCAGTTGGGGGTCAAGTTGAGACCCAGACACTACTCAGAAAATGTCGCAGACAAGTAAATATATCCTGTAGACAGATCTGTGTACTGTATGTTTTGAAATAAAATAATAGTCATCACGTATTGTACTACACGGAAAGAGAAATTGTATCAATGGTTTATAATTACTTGTACTGAAGGCTACGCAAATGTCTACATTAAAGGGAAGGTATAACTTTGGTAATTACTCCAAAAGTTTCATAAAGCCTGCAAGCACAAAACTTGCTAAGCACAGAAAAATCCTGCTTAGCAGAAACAGGTTACCAGCCAACATTCCATAAAGTTTATACTGTTGCCACTGGTGCCGCACTCATTTTTTTGCTTAGCAAAGAAATTTGCTTGGCAGCTTTTTCTGCTAAACAGCTTTATGAAATTGGGCCCTGTACATTTTGAGAAACAATTCCCTTCCAAGGAATGTGGTTTAAGATAAAGGGATTTTTGAAAAAAATCAATCTAAGAAACGTTTCATTTCTCAGATTGTGTATTCCAATAATCGATTATTCTTCCTGTGTGGACATAACCGCTCCAGATTTTGAAATGAAATTTTCACAGGTTAGTTTTATTGTGTATATTTACATTCAAACAGTTCCAAAAACCAAAGGTACACTTTGCCTTTAAATAGACACAGGGTTTTCAAGTTGGAGATTTTTTTTCTTCAGAATTTACTCAACAGTTTGACAGAAGTTAATTTCTGCAATTTATTTAGATTAACAACTGTTTTGTATACAAAAGTGTTGAATAAAACAGTACAGGAAAAACAGAAAGATATTCAAAATCAAAATAATTATTTGTTTTTTGTTTTTTAAGATGGTATCAAAGAACAGTTTGTGGTAGTATTATTATTTTAAAAAAAAATCCATAATATTATGTAACTTCAGGTTAGGGTTAATCAGCAATACAGTTTTATTTTTACATAAACATTGACTTTATATTGAAATGCTTTGGGGGTTTTGTTTTACAAATTAAAGGATCACACTACAAAACCTATTTTTCAACTAAGTAAACAAAATGAAAAGAAATATCTTTTCTATCCACTCCTAATTTCACCTTATTCATTGCCATCTTAGATCTGATTCCACGTATTCAAAGGTCTTGTAAGTATTTCATGGTTACCAGACTATTAATTCGCCTTATTCATTCCCATGCTATAGTTTTTGAGAAATGGGTAAAACAATTAATTTTGATCCTGCATCATCCAAAATCCAGTGAGAACAGTGAATGTGATTTGTCACTATTTTCTCGTGACACTGATGACAGGTTTGTTAATAATGTATATGATGGGCGACAAACTATACAATGTTGGCTGTGTTCTTTAACGCAATCATTATTTTTTAATTTTTTTTATTTTTTATTTAATGACTCCAAATTATTTGCTAAGCACATGCAGACAACTTTCAACACTAACACGCATCTTGCAATCCATCACTTTGGATTATAAATCTATGCTTTAATATGAAAATAAAGTCTTCCAAGAAAGCTTTAGATAGACAAAAAAAAGAGAAAGAAAACAAACCGCCACAAGCAATAAATATTTCATGCAGGACATGCGGACATTTGTCTAACTTGATAAATACATTGGTCCCTGGAGGGAGACACCGAGGACACTTCATAAAATGTATGTTGCTGTGTGTAGCTCTGTGGTGTAAGCATGCAATCTGCCATTGAAAAAGGGCTCTTTATAGAGTTCTAAGAATCTGAACAAACTAAATGTAATACAAATCTGGGTATCTTTTTTCTTTCTTTTTTCCTTTGCCTTTGAAAAAGGGGTCTTTATAGAGTTCTAAGAATCTGAACAAACTAAATGTAATACAAATCTGGGTATCTTTTTTCTTTCTTTTTTCCTTTGCCTTTGAAAAAGGGGTCTTTATAGAGTTCTAAGAATCTGAACAAACTAAATGTAATACAAATCTGGGTATCTTTTTTTTTCTTTTTTTCTTTGCCTTTGAAAAAGGGGTCTTTATAGAAGTCTAAGAATCTGAAAACCCCCAAAATGTAAATAAGGGTTTCTGTTTTTCCTTTCCTTAGCTTATCTGTTTTTTCCTTGCCAAAACTTCTTTTATCCACAAAGAAACCCTTTTACAACTGAAATGTTTAAGATCTTTAAAATCTTTAATAATTAAGATAGGGTTCAGTAGTCAAGGTTCCACTGACCCCCCCCCTCCCCCCTCCCCCCTCCGCCCAAACACACAACCCTTTCTTCAAGTAAACCAATGCTGACAACTTAATCATACAGGATTTGTATAAGTTACATCCAAACTAAAAGTGTCTACAAACAATTGTCTGAACACTACACAAAAATTGACGCAAAATGCGCGTCTCGCATTCCATTACATCAAACCAAACTTGATTAACTTTGATAATACTACTTGACAGATTATGACAAAGTTTCAAGGTGCTTAAAAAAGTTTCCATACACACATTGATTTAAGTAAGTTACCATTAAAACTGTGCAGTATGGCAGGACAAGCAGATTGTACATATCATTGTGGTTACAGCTCGATAGTCCGAAGGTTCGATGGTCCGAAGGTTTGTTAGTCCCAAGGTTCGATAGTCTGAATTGACAATAAGGTTCGATAGTCCGAATTGACAATAAGGTTCGATCGTCGATTCGGACTATCGGACCTTATCGTCGATTCGGACTACCGAACCTTCAGACCAGTGAACCTTCGGATCAATGAACCTTCGGACTAAAGAACCTTCGGACTATCGCATCAAATGTTCGGATTAACGAACCCTTTTTCATTTTCGGACTAATGAACCCCCTGTTATGGGAAATTTGTGCGTTCGGACTATCGAACCTTCGGACTATTGAACCTTCGGACTATTGAACCTTTGGACTAATGAGCTTTGGACTATCGGGCGGACACCATCATTGTGTGTGTACTGGATGTAGCTCAGAATCATTGCTTTTAAACATCACTTATAGCAACTTTAGCTGCTTTAGAAGAGGACCAGTCACAAGTAATGTAAATGCCATGTCAATTTGGATGGTGACCAGTTGTTTGTAAACAAGATTATTCTGTGCTTAAAGTCAAAACTCTTTCATGGAGTATTTTGGAGGAAAAACAACCAAGAACCAAGAACACATTTGTACATGCTTTGCAAGTTTCTTAAAATTGAGCCAAGTTCCGTTACAACAAAATAATATATTAATTTGCGAAGTATATGGCTCTTTTCGACAAACAAGGGCTCCGGCTGCGTGTTCAAGACCCCATATCAAAAACGCGCATTTTCAAAATAACTTATGGAGCCATAGCTGAAGCCAAAGCCGTGATTTCAAAAAGCTGTTGCGCACAAGCAAGTTGTTCCTTTGCAAAGAAAAAGGTTACCGGCCAAAACACCATTTACATGTAATGTATATTGTTTGTGCCTGGTTTCCTGCTAATTTTGTTTTGCACAACAATTTACTAAGCACCATTATCTTAGCACCAACAGCTTTATGTACTTTGGCCCCAGTCTTTGCTTGGGTGCCTCATGATAGTAAGTTGATAATTTTTACATTTCCCTCAAACAACATTTTGCAGTTGTACTGAGTAAAACAATGCCTATATCTGCTACAATGAAGTTATGGCCTTTGAGGCACGAGATTCTTCAACATACCATGCTTTTTTCTGTATAATCTACGCATCAATCAGTCTTGTCATGATTTTGTCAATTTGTTAACATTATATCCATTTACAATAAAAGAGTGGGGGGATACAAAACATAATTGTGTGTTGTTTGGGAAATAAGAAGTATGTTACATGAGAAACTCTCATTTCAGTACATGACCTTTACTATGACCTTAATTGGTTGAATTGAAACGAGGGTTTCTTTTCTTCAAATTTTGAGTTCAAGTTTCGTGTTTCGAGTTGGCTTTTCGAGTTTCGAGTTGACTTCTGAGTTACAGTTTCCGAGTTTCGAGTTGACTTTTTTTCAAGCTTTGAGTTGAGTTTCAAGTTGATTTTTTAGAGTTTCAAATTGACGATTTGGAGTTTCGAGTTGACAAGGGTGTTAAAATAACAGTTATTTCTGCCAACACCCTTGATGTTAATTTTGATTCTCTCCCGGGTGTCTATATGTGACAACACCCATGTTGTCAATTTTAACACCCCAATTTTTGCAGTGTATAAAGGGGGTTGTTTGCCTCTTTTAGCTGCATCAGTGATACTCGTAATAAACTTTTCTAATTGCTGGGGAAAACCTTGATAAATCTAGAATCAAATTGTTACAAAATGCTTCGTGAAAAAGTATTAACTTTTTAACAGTTTAAATTTCTCATAAATTAATGTAAAGACGTAAGATTCAGAAGAGCAGAGATGTTTCCTTTAGTTAATATTCTGAGTTGTTTTCCGTAGAGAGACTTATGTAAAGGATTCCTCATCTACATGTTCTGCCAGTAGACATACTGTATGTGTTTTCCACCTTGTAGTTGGCGTTTGATTTTTAGGTACATGTAGATCCCACGTCCACAAACGAGCACACCTGTGGGTTGAATTACAGTATTATATTGGAACAACACCTTTACATGCAAGAACAAATTTCAGAGGAAATTGAGTTCATCCATCCATATTTAATTTATATCAATCGTGAAACACATAAAAGAGTAATTGATTAATTCTTGCTGGAAAATGGAAGTATGTCATCTTTGAAGAGCTTTGGGAATGAAGGCTAACAAATGAGGTTATCAAATATCAATAAAACCAGCACAATTTTCCCACAAAATTCACACATTCACAGGAAAAGTACGTAGGGTTAGTACGTAAAAATTGATCAGTTAATTTCCAATCTGAAAACTCACTAACGACAAAATTCAGACTAGTAGCACTCAATCCTCTGGATTAATCTTTCCACCAGAAATACTGTCAAAGTAAAGGAAGACCTTAAAGGGAAAGTATACCTTTGGTTTTTGGAACCGCTCGACTGTTTTAATCCTATATATAAATGTAGATATACAATCAAACTAACTTGAAACAATTTCATTTCAAAAGGTTGTCGCGTTTTTAAGATATCAACGAAATTCCGGAGAGGTTTTGTCCACGCAGGAAGAATAATCCGTTATTGGAATACACAATCTGAGAAGCGTATCTGACAGTAACGTTTCTCAGATTCAAACTTTGGGGGATAAAAACTGATAAAAACGTAACCACTTCGAAGTGAAATGATTCTCAAAATGCTTTATACTATCGAAAGCTGCTGTACTTCTAACCATACCAAGTAGGTTTTTATTGCCATTAATTTTGAGAGTGATTACCAAACGTATACCATCCCTTTAAAAGTCCGTAATGCCCTTTTTTAAAAGTGCTACAATCAAACGATGGCTGTATTAGGGTCGGAATAAATCTACTCTCTCAAGAAGCAATGATGTAAATGTTTTTTGTTTGTTTTCAGTAATACATGTGGCGTGTCGTGGCCGAGTGGTCTTGTTCACCGGACCCAAGCTCTGGTGTTGTCAGCAGCAGAGTGTGGGTTTGAATCCCTGTCGTGACACTTGTGCCCTTGAGCAAGGCACTTAACCATAATTGCTTTGTAAAAGTTGGGAAGGTAGTGCATTCTGCTCTACCAGCAAGGCTCCTAGTTGATGATACCCATGCCTACATCCTTACGGACTGTAAAGGGGGCAACCCTGTTTCAGCCCCAGGAGTAGGTGGCAACGTGCCCCTGGTGGCAGTTGATTTGGGTCAACAGCCCAAATCAGTTAAGTGTAGCCCTCACCTTGAAGTGGCCGTCCGGCCTTGTGAGTTGGGCGATATCTCATAAAAAAAATAAAAATACATGAACACCCAAATTGATGAAAATTTCACAGGTTGGTTGAACGATGACTGTATTTAGGGTCAGAATAAATCCGCTCTCTCAAGAAGCAATGATGTAACTCTCCTTCATATACATGTAAGGCCCTTTCACATGAGCACCAGTGACAAAGGCCCTCGGTTAATGGGTGCGGGTTGTCTGTCACTTCATTCGATTGCGATTGTTCATTCACTGAACACTTTCTTCTTGTAAGTGACACATTCTGTGCATGAGACTAATGATATCGCCATAGCAAGGGTCCTTGAAATATGACGCAGTAAATATGACACATCCATGTGATTTTAGTCAAGGTCTCGTGTGAAAAATTGTCTGTGTGTCTGTGAAAGGGCCTTAAGTTTCCAACAACAAAGATTACCCCCCCCCCTAAAAAAAATGGAAACCCCCCCCCCCCAAAAAAAAACACCAAAAACCCCAAAACCCCAAACCACTTCCATCTGGTCCGCATCTCTATAAATGACAGTGTTTTGATCATCCCAAATATTTATGGAGCATTAAAATCCACACTTGATTGCTGTTTTAAGACAACCCCCCCCATCCTATCCCACCCCCATCTAGGCCCCTCTTGATTTGGTAATTATCATTCCACACCTGTCTTCATCAACTGTGAGCTAGAAGCACCTGCTGCATGGGATATGGCTTGGAATATATAACAGGTGCATCGCAACGATGCTTCCGGTAGGCTTTCCAAGCTCTCCAACCCCTTAAGATCATGTTTACACACCAATTTCTTTTAAAGAGGTTTTTTATGGATGCTTCAGCGGAAACTGTCGGTCGGCATTCATTGATAAGGTAATTAATAAAGCGCTGCAGAGCCGGTTAATCAAGTAATTATGTTTTCGTATCTAGTGTAATTAATCACACGGTGGCGACACACGTATCAAAAGTTGAAAAAATTAGAATGCGGCGCAACTTTGCATGGGTTGGCTCTACAGTTCTTTTTTAACAAACCACGACACTTGTGTTTGATGTGCCCTCACTTGAAAATAAATTTATTCTAAATGAATTTGACTTACTGTACAAATAAGAAATGACTGAGCTTCAAAAAGTATCTATCATCCCTTTTTTCAAATTTTACAGGGGAAAAAAAGTATTAACAAAAATATGAAAATCTAAAATTTGAGGATATTCTTATAGTTTTTTCAATCTTAATTTTGTTACACTAAAATTTATATAAATATTTTGGTCACTTCTCTTTAAAGGAAGTACTGCCTCACCCTAGCTTTAAAAAAATGGAGGATATTCTCAAAATTTCTTCTAAGGCTTATTTGTATATTTTTTAACTGGAATTTTATACGTATATTATGATTGATCACCTCTCTCAGGAAGTGGCATGCCTAGCTCTGCAGCCATGGATAGCCCATAATTTACACATCTACTTCGTTGGGAAAGCATAAACCAATGAAACAAGAATGCATCCAATAATTAAGAGCAATTCTCTGGGGAGGATATCCGTTCAAGAAAAAGAAAAAAACTCCAGCTAGAAATACATTAGCCTGGATATCTGAAGAGTATCTGGCCATCTTACCAGGCAGAGTAAACAACCAGCGATGGATTAGGATCGTACGCAGTGCATCATGAGAAATGATTAATACTGGGGGGGGGGGGGGTGGTAGTCCCATGATGTTATGACAAGAGATAAAAGCATGTGCAGTCTAACCATGGTCTAAATGTCTCACTGTACACTCAATTAGACCATGAAGCTAGGATTATTAGACATTGGTATATAACCGTGATACACGGTGGTGTGTTTCACTCCAAATATTAATAATTTTTTTAAATTCTTGTTATCTTCGCAGGGCTCAAATTTTACACTGGACCACAGGCCCGAGGCCAGTAGTTTTGGTGTCGGGCCCAGTTAACTATTGACCAGAAAAGTCCGGCGGTCTTGTGTTTTTTAATTGAATATTAATGAGGAATAACACATCACTTTGTAAACATCTTGAATACAAAATAATATGTTCAAATGTTAACTTTGAGTCGGATAAAATACCTTTCAATTCTAATGAGTAATGACATAATGATGTATACTTAGTACCCATAAAGACAAATAAAATCAATCTTATCTTACATGTCTTACCGCTTGTTCCAATAAAAACAGTCAACTTAAATGCATGTTAAACTGTGTCAGGAAGCTTTTTTCTCATTTTGATTCTGGTCTTGTAAAAAGAATTCTGGTTTTGTGGATTTTCCCTCCAAATTCAAGCCGTGCTATGGATGCACAAACAATGTTTGAAACAATTTTATGGTCAACGACCCATTGCAAAGATTCAAAAATGCAAATCTTTAGAACTACAATTAACTTACGTATATCAATATTTCCTACAAGGACATGTTTACAAAATTTTCTCTTTACTATTCACTAGCTCTGCTAATCTGGACATGTCTGCACCAAACACCTTATTTTTGTGTTGTCACAAAAAACTGGATGTCTATTAATTGTTTTTTTCTTTTTATCTGTGGATGCACAAATAATGTTTTTAATAATTTTATGGAACTTGACTGTCCTCTTGCCATATACAGCCCCAAAATCTAATCAGCTTTTTGCTGTATTTTAAATATATTCCTGTCTTGAAAAAGCCCAACTATAAATATTAAATCAGAATTGAGTTCACTGTGAAAAGAAATTCTGAAAACGTATCACTATAACAGGCTAATTTTGTGACTATAAAATTTAAATCATTTAGATACAAACGCGACAATGATTCATTAACCCTAACCCTCCCAAAATGAAGGATTCAGAAGGACTGAGGGCTGTAGGCCCAAACAACAATTGCTTATCACTGGGTCAGGCATTCCAATATTATTCAAGTCTGAACATGTTGGTATGTTTCCATTGAATTTAAAGGCTATTAACAGATTATCAAGTTCCTACAAGTACAAATCTTCCAGAGAAATATTTATATCTTATAATTTATACGGTCAAAGTTAAGAATAAGACCCAACGAATCAGTGTCACCATTGCCTGTTTCAATTGCCGCAATTGAAATAAGCATGATATGGGCATGCACAAAATCTCTGGAGGGGAAAAAAACAAACCGTTAACTGTTTTACGTTTCATTTTAGAGTGAACATCGTAAAATTTTCAAGAACCTTTGACCTCTATGGGTTTATGTGCTGGTGCTCTACCAAGTAAGCTAAGCTATGTTTGTCCCGAAAATATGATCCAAGCTTTGATGAAGTTTTCACAGGTTTGGTTGTGTGGTGTGGTTATTACAAACTAGAGGATGGGGGTTTGGTTTTACTCTTTCAAAAACCAATGCTGTACATTCCCTTTAATGTTGATCTAGCCGTACTCGACAGAGAGGGCAGTATTCACATTACACAGTGTCCACTTCTCATCATTACCAAGTGTACCAATATTGAACAACAGAGGGCGGTATTCAATCTGAACAATAGCAATAAGTTTTTTTTGGGGGGGGGGGGGATAAGGCATTTTTATGTAGATGGCCATGGTAGAATTACGCATGTTTGCAAGAATTCCATTGAAATGGTTTTGGTTTTGGTTTAAAATAGATCATATGGTTAATCACAGTGTGTGATTTTGTCGGGTGTTGTTTTTCTAAGAACCATGTACGGTCTTTATATTTTGACAAGGATGATGTCTTCATCAGAAGGTTGTTGCACAAAATGTACTTACCACTGAGTGTAAGAGCAATGAGCAGGCATGTAGCACCTCTTAAATATAAGCTGCAACAATCAGAGTACTGTCAAAACAAAAACAATTAAACAACAATTAAAAGCCATGTTACAATAATCGTAATACTCAGAATAGGAATAGTCCAGGGTAACTGGTTCTCCCCAGGATTCTTCCAAACTTTGGGTCATTCTGGACTAGGCCTGGGCGGATAGTGAAATTCACCACCTGACTAGTCGCGCTTCAATTAGTCGCGACTTAAAACCAAAGATCGTGGATCACCGCAGGCGCAAGATGGTAAAATTCAGGCTGCAATGTGAAGTATGCATTGCAATGGACTCAATTGCAGTAAGCAACTCTTTTGATGCAACAATATATATAAGGGCAGGCAATGACGATAAGGACTGGGCGTCTTGTGAAATTCAATACCCGGCTAGTCGCGCTTCAATTAGTGGTGACTTTGACACTAGTCGCAACTATTTTTTCAGTGGTCGTGGCGACGCGGTTAACTACTTGAAAAAGCGACAGTCACGACTAGACAAAGCAATCAATAGTCGTGACTGCGACACTAGTCGCACTAATCACCCAGGCCTATTCTGGACCCAAATTTTGGAAGTTTCGCCTGAGCAAACTGAATTGAAACGAGGTCTTCAGAAAGTTTTCTACTTGGTGTTTATCTTTGGTTTTAAAAGCCCTGCTGTGCAATCTAGGATTCTAAATTGTTTTATCTTAATGATTTTTGTGAATTTGATCTGAAGGTCCCCTCAAATTGTTTTATTTTATTTATTTATAATAATACATTTTCTGTGCGTATTGGTTGCAATTTGGGTGTATCGGCACGCAATTCGTGCGTATCGCCCTATTACGCTAGCTTGTGCATGGGGAGAACCCTGATAATATTGCCCAGTGTTTTTGATGATTGCCCATTCAATTTCACCCACTGTAGATTTGAATAAGGGAATAAAAGCGTGGCGACGAGGTCTTAAACTGCCGTCTTATGGCCATGACCCTGCAAGGTTGAAAACATCAAAAAACCTTTACAAGTCGAGTTCAAATCTGACAGTTTTGCCTTACCTCACCTTGACATTGAATTTTATCCATGTTGAGCACCAAGTAGCTCCCCTCGCGCATATTACAAAGTTGTGCGGTTAAGTTTGAAACTATCGCATGCAAAGTTTAAAATTGGGCTGTGAAATTTGCGTGCTCTGCGCTATCATCTGATAGCTCCCTCTTTTGACTAATCTCCTCAGGCCATGTTTAAGCACTCCTCGCTGTGTTTATATCGCACGTTTAAACATGGTCGCGTGATATCCTGTCCTGACCAATCAGATTGGATAAACTGTCCCAGTTATTTATGAATGACACTATGCCAGCCTGCAATATGATATCATGTGGTGAATGCATCTACACAGTAAACCCTCCTACTGTGTGACCATTTGTTATCACCCACTGAGATTCTGAATGATAGATATACTATGCCAGCCTGCAATATGATATCATGCGGTAAATGCATCTACACATTAAACCCTTTCACTCTGTGACCATTTAGTATCATCCACTGTGATTTTGAATGATAGACTATGCCAGCCTGCAATATGATATCATGCGGTGAATGCATCTACACATTACACAGTAAACCCTTCCACTGTGTGACCATTTAGTATCATCCACTGTGATTCTGAATGATAGACTGATAGACTATGCCAGCCTGCAATATGATATCATGCGGTGAATGCATCTACACAGTCAACCCTCCTACTGTGTGACCATTTCGTATCATCCACTGTGATTCTTAATGATAGATATACTATGCCAGCCTGCAACACATGTACACAGTTGGTTCTGTGCACAGTTGTGCCATCCCATCATACACAACCCGAGCAGATCAATGGTTTCAAATTAATGGTCAACTCACCGGAAAATTTTACAAAAAGTGGGGGAGAGTTGAGACACCATTTTTATCAATCTGAAGCTATGCAGTTCCTATGTATCAGTTGGTTACTTTTTGTTGGTTACAAATTTGAACATGTGAGCCCTGCACGCTAACTTGAATGCATGGAGGAGCCCTATCACAATCTTTCTTTTAAGAAAAAGTTTGTACAATACGTTCCAGATTTTTTTTTTTTTGAAAGACCAGAACTTTGAGAGCAATCTTACCACAGCAATGAGCGTCCATTTGACCATGGATGCCCCAAATCCTGACAGAGCACCGTATCGTCCAGCCACACTGACGCTAAGACAGTAGGCAAAGAAGAATCCTATCCAGTTGAACAGGAAGGCAACTGCACAAAAAAAGAAGAGATTAAAACCATGGTGAAGGGTTCTTCTTCTTCTCCGAGTTGCTGCTCATACATCAGGGCAGCCATTTGTCAGCCATCTTCGAATCTCGGCCATGACACTTGTGTTCTTGAGCAAGAAACTCGACTATAATTGCTTCTCATCACCCAGGGGGTAAACGGGGTACCTGTGAGGGCAGAGATGGTTCTTGTGATGGATTTAGCGTGGTGCGCTACATACTTGGCAGCACAGGCTGTATACTCCCCATGGAGCTGAGATGGTCTTAGGAATTAAATATATAGCCCAGTTATCATGGTCAACTAAAATCGCTGTTTGGGCTGAAAGGGTTAAGGGTTGTTGTACTGTAACAACTCTCCCATTGGGAATGTAAACAAGTCACTTTAGTGTTGCCTTCATCATGCTGACACCATCTTTGTCAAGACTAATTATTGAATACTTGAATACAGAAAATCCAAAACAATAGTAAACTTGTTCATAAAAACAAGATCAGAGGGAACAACACTACCTTGGAATTTGAAAACGGATCTTTACATTATCACGAACTTACTGAAAAATGCTACAGTAAACATCAAGTCCCCTCCAAGCATTGAGCCAGAATCTTCTTTCAGGTCATCTCTCTGTAAAAAAAAGAAAAAAAGAAAATTACTTGAAGAAAAAGGAATAGATAAGATGTGATGTTGACAAGAATGGTGTAGGGTAAAACCCAAGAAGTATTCTTTATCCCTGATGCAAATTATCACATCATTTAGGAATAACAACGTTTCTAAAGTGATGTTGAGCAGACACTCATTACACTGATAATGGTCTCCTCACCCCTCACCCCCACCCCTGCCCACACATCCACCTCCTCCATAGGCCAGACTTGAAGATTAGTACATTTACAATTTCAAGTCACACACACCTAGGACCCAAACTTCGTGCGAAATCACTATATCTCTAGGCAGCGACAAAGACATTTTTTACAAGCCGTGGCCATTTGGTTTCATTTTTCCCAGATCAGACCTTGGATGCGGATACAGTTTCTGTGGACCCTAGAAGCAGTTACTTGATTGACTTTTCAAAGCATTTTTTTGGGGGGGGGGGGGAAGGGCCCCCATTGCAAGGTTCTGAAAAGGCCACTCAAGCAGAGCTGCCAACATTTGCATCTTGCAATCAGGAAGATTTTGTACAACAATCGCTGAGATATTAAGAATTAAATTCAACATAATTGGGAATTTTTTTTTATAATCAGGAAGATTTTCAATTTTTTTCATCAGAACACAGAAAAGATTTTACAGGGAACTTTCTGCAGAATGAGGGAGAGTTGGAAGCTCTGCTCAAGGTATGGGCTTACCTAAAATTGTGGAGGCATTGTAGATAGTGAAGTGACTAGCAAGGAGTTCATATGTATGAAGAAATAGTTCACCAGGAATGATTTTACTTCAATTTTCTTTGAGCCATATGTACTACAATCCTTCCTCACTTTTACGAAATCCGACATCATGAGGAAACCAAAGATTATAGAGCGCTGAAGGCGCAAGATGGGGAACACGGGCTGTAATGTACACTGGACGCCATTTTAGTGAGCAACTCTTTTGATGCAATAATAGATCAAGGCCTAATTTTATGGCTCTGCTTACCTGCCGAGTTCTGCGCTTGCCATCACTATTCTTCGCTTACAGGACAAGTGCCAAATTTCTGCAATAGCAGAAATTCCCTGCAAACCAGTGAAATACGCTTGATGTAAGCGCGGAAATCCCCGCTTCCATAAGAGTGATTCTTTGCTTACGGTAAGCAGAACCATGATATTGGGCCCTGTGCAGACAATGACCATTGCTATCATCTAATTTAACAAAACATTTGCTCACTGAAATGGCGCCCATGAGTATTTTGCGTTCCAACAATAGATAGACCTCTAGAGTTTCCCATTTGCGCCTTCAGCACTCTATAATCTCTGGTGGAAACTCAACACCAAAACTGTTGGCCTCTGATTACAGTGATTTGGTGGTATGACTTATCCCATGTTCATATTCATAATCAGTTTACTAGTGCAGTCCTCATTCCACTCAGACTCAAACAAAACATGCCGTTGGATTTTGAAGCTTGAGAATGGTTAGGGTTTACAGTTCTTCAACTTCACACCAATGAGGTTCATGGCCATTATTAACAAACATCAAACAAACCAAATCCTAGGAAATTATCTTACGCTCAGCAGGCCAGCTTGGACGAGTTTCTCTTCCAGTGTAGGTTGAGTCCAGCCTTGCTCGGAAGGTATCAGAGGTTTCTTATCATCATCGTGTTGATCATCGTAAGCTGGAGGAGGTTCATCTGGAATACTCAGCTCTTCCTCATCTAAAGTTCAAATTAAAAAATATAAAAACATTCAAAAAATTTGTTCTTTCTGAAAAATTATGCCATGTTTTCTTGAGAAGTTAAAACCCTTACCCTCCCAAATCATTCAATATCCTCTTTGTCAAAATAAAGGATTCAGAAGGACCGAGGGCTGTAGGCCCAAACAACATTTGCCTATCACTGGGTCAGGCATTTAAATCTTATCCAAGTCTGAACAATTTGGTTTGGAGTGACATAGGAGAACAGGATGTTGGAGGACCGAGGTCACCAGGCAAAGAAAAGGGTTAAACCCTCAATGAAGAGGTACGTTGTCAGCACATGCCGATATATTTTATTATTTGCATTGTCTTAACCACATCGTACACACTGGTCAGCTCATATGCCGTGATATCCTAAGCTGTATCATACCACACGTCCTAGAGGGGGTGTCAATCAACATGGGACAGTGACTTGGTTAGAATCGGCAGGACAAAACTTTGCCAGCATCCTTTGTGTACAAAATCGGTCTGTCAATTGTCAATGGTAGATGAAACCAAGTTGTAAAACTTAATTAATAAAACAAACAAACTTAAATTTAACCAGGCAATACCTGGACATGTTAACAACACACCTTATATAAAAATATCATTGAAAAAATGCAAAACAAATCCGTTTAAACCTCCAGAAAAAACATGTCAGCATGTGCTGACAACGTAACGGAGGGACGTTGCAACCAAACAGGGCACAATTTAATGGCTCTGCTTACCGTGGAATTCTGTGCTTACGGTTCATGGAATCATTCACTTACAGGGCTCCGTAAGCGTAGAATACTTTGCTAAGCAGAGCCATGAAATTGGACCCAAGTGCCTTGCTGCAAGGTTACCTTTATGGATGGGTGTACCTGGCTGAGTGTCGGCTGGAGATGGAGGAGGTACGACCAACGCCAAAGTCACACGCTGGATGGGATTCTCTTCATCCTTACAGGCCTGGTGTGGAAAAGAGCATTAAAGGTTTATCATTTCACACAACAGAAAGAAACCAACATTTATTATCGAGGTTATATTGCAATAAAGACAAAAAGTGCTAGTTTTTGAGAGGGTGAGGGATAGAGGTATGAAAGGGATTTAAGTATGACCAGGGGCTATTTACACCAGAAAACAAACAAAAACAAAACAGAAACTAAACAAACGTCTGCAAACTTTTTTCATTTTTTTGCTTGCAGATTTTCTTTAAATTTCAGAAATTTCCATTTCATAACACTACTTATCATAATAATGGAGGTTGAAAAAATGTCTCTTCGTCCCCCCCAAAAAGCTAGGTAAAAAGCATGCAGTCAATAATTTATAGTTTGAAAAATTGTTATTTAATATCATAAACTGTTTACAAAACGTGGTTGCGGTCGAAGCAGATAATTTTGTACCCAACAAATTGGACCCCAGTCATTTCGTACCAAAGTCGTTTCAAGCCAGTCATATGAAAGGCAATACCCATATATAGTGTACTGTTAGCCAGAGGGGTGTCTGGGTGTCTTTTTGACACCCTGTTTTATCTGTATTTACAATTACATTTAAAAATATTGTAAATGAACCATTTGGACACCCAGTTTTTAAATTTCCAGCAAATTTGGACACCCTTTTACCAAATCCTGGCTAAAAACTTTGGCAGTACCCCCTCCTTTGATGACAATCATGACTACGATGATGGGATGGTAGCATACAAATTTCCCTACCTATTGGGGCACAGCTGCAGATTCTCAATAAGTTAACATGAAAACAAGTCATTGGAGCAACCTTATTTATTCCTCACCACAATTATGAAATTTTAAAAGCATTATTTATTAACAAAGCCTGTTTTTAGTTGAAAACACATCGATGACCCGGAGCCATTGTAATGTTGTAGAGGCAATAATCAGATGAGTTGGCACTCATTTTTTCCAATCATTTTAAACCCAATAGGGCCTACTTTCAATTTATGTGGGCTAATTTCCTCTGTGCTGGGCCCAATTTCATGGCTCTGCTTATCGCGGAATTGTGCGCTTACGCCCAGCTGCGTCCCATAGAAATACACACGTTACAATGCGCGTAAGCGCAGAATTATGTGGTAAGCAGTGCCATGAAATTAGGCCCTGTTCGTGCAGAGCATGCAGAGAAGAGTTCCTACATCATACATGATGTAGTTATTTCTTGAGGGGAATTTGTTGAATATACTTGCTCCCGATGTTTTCAATTTTGTAAACATTCCCTTTGTTTACGCTTTCTAAGGAAGTTATTTGTCATATCTACGTGCTCATTCGTGATTGATTCAAGTTATATGCATTCTGACAATGACATTCCCACGTTACTTCTGTCTGTCCTGAAGTTCCTGTTTGAACAATTGGCCTACAGAATAAAAGTCAATAAATAAAAATCAATAAAATTAAAAACTTACATCTGCATACGTAGGTGGCTGATCCATATCGTCAGAATCAGAGTATGAAATCAACACAAAATGGCATGTATGAATCTGAAAGACGATTAGAACTTCTAAGATTGAATATGAATTCTTTTAAAAGGCGAACAAACTATTGGAGAACTTTACATGATTTTTTTTCGCCACAGATTTATTCACACAACTACGACTTTCGGGGAGTCCGTGTGTTATTTTGTGCAGTCTCGCAGTTCCACTCTGCACTAAATCGAGTCATCAAAATAAATCGCTGGTTCGCGCTACCATTAAGCGAAGGTGTTTGCCAGCGAAGAAGGTCTTCTCGTGAAATATCGCAATATCGGGAGTAAAACCCCGCGAAATCTCATCAATATGGCGGCGCCCATGGTCAACAAGGGTCGATGACAATACCGTTAGTCATATAAAAAAGCAAAGAAGTAGGTATCTCTTGTATAAATAAATGATGGCATTGTTTTATGTACAAACATATACTAACTTAAGTCAAGTAGTTCCAGATATATTATAAAAGTTAAAGATTATCCAGTACACTGCCGCCGATCGAAATTTGATGATGCGGCTGCTGAAAAGCAATCACATCTCGGTGACTCGCAGTCGGCTCGCTCGCACACAGCGTTCGGTACACCGTCGGGAGGGGGGATGGGGGGTTACGATTATCGCAACTATCCCGGTGCCGCTGCATCACCACTCGGATAGACAACTTCAGTAAGTGGCTGTCCATAATACACCAATGATGCCAATGGAAAATTGGAAGTCAAAGAACATAGGCCTACACCTTGACCATGTTGACCATTTCTCTGACCATTTTCTTTGGGTCACAAATTTGTCTGTAGTGTTATAGTTGCGATAACATAACCCTCCTCCCGACGGCGAGGAGGGTTACGTTATCGCAACTAGTAGTGTTAGTGTTTTAAAAAACCATTTGCTGTAATTTTTTTCATCCCAAAATTACAAATGTTAAATGAAAAAATATGGTAGTTGAATATTTTGCCGGCTGCAGCACCAGTTAACTTGATCACATTTTAATTCAGAAATTTTGACCACTGCTACGAAGCCCAGTTGTGGGTTACGCTCTCGCCTTTCAATCAACGCGTTCCGAGATGGAGCCTCGCATTGATTGACTTTTTTTCCATCACCCAAAACTTTTAAATCCCCAAAACAGTCACTGCACATATTCAGAGCTATTCCGACTTTATATCATTTACCGAAAAGGAAAGCCGGTGCCGGCAAAATATCCCGGTCTTAAAATATCAACATATAAGTTAATCATACTCATAACAATAAATGCCAAAAAAGCCAACGGAGCTAATGATGATTAATAATTAGAAGTAATTATCATTGAAAGGTGAAGACTAGTACCATCATTGGTTTTTAGAAGAATACATTCCTCTTGTTTTTAAAGCACTTTACACCCAACCTGTGAACATTTTATCAAACTTTTGGTAATGTTTGAGTAGGAACCCCCCCCCCACCCCAAAAATAAAATAACATAAAAAATAAATAAATAAATAAACCCCCAAAAACTAAAACATAAAACAAACAAACAAAAACAGTTTATGCTTTCAGGGCTTTTGAGTGCATTCATATGTGGTTATTTCAATTGCGGAAATCAAAATAAAGCAAAAATAGCACTTTTACCTCGACCTGGACAGTATTTCAGATTGAAGTGTACCTTGCGGCATAAGGAGGAATAGTACTGGTGTGAACTTTATAATCAGTGAGCTTTCAGATTGAAACTAATCAATTTAGTTTTGGGACAATACTGTACTTTGTCTATTTGTCTATTTGACTGTTATGTTTGTTCTCTACAATAAACCAATAATTATAATGAATTAATCATAATTAAGAGCTAACCAGAAATGACACTATAGTGTGGTAATCTCATCAGGTTCAAATCCCGCGGGGGCACTCTGTCAAGCCTGGAATTACTCAGAGGAAACGGAGGCCATGGCCTCTGTTGCCCCTGGTCTTGGCCTTGGTGCCCTTCAAAAGTTTACCATAGACTTTAAAGATTTTCCAATGGAAGTGCCCTTTGCAAAATGAAAATGGCCTTGCCCTCTCAAAGAAGAAATTCCAGGCCTGCTATGTAGATGGGATTTTCAGTTCCTACCTAGTTGCATAAGCCATTTGAGATATGGCGGACACATTACTGTAACACTGTTTGACTTGGGTAAATTTGTCTGTATACACCCAAATCCTACAGTGCATTCCTATAGTGTCCACCATATCTCAAAAAGGCTAATGGGTTTTCCCTGGAATAGTTATCTGTGGGTTTTTTTCTTCCTAATCTAAAACTGAAACTTCCTTCCTTGTCTTTCTCTCCATGTGGACACTTGGCTAGTATAGTTAATAAAAATGTTTTTTTTTAGAATCGTTGGCTTCACAACCAGAATTTGAATAAATCAGAAAGATGTCTGATTGCGCAGATTTGAGGAGTGTAGGCCCAAATAACATTTGTTGAACACTGGGTCAGGCATACCAGTCTGTAATAAAGGCAAATAAAACAAAACACCAGCTGATCATCCAGGTTTTCAGAAAAGGGGAGGAAGAGGGCCTTTATATTTCATTTTCAGGATTGCTAAGAATTTGGATTGTTTGTGGCCGCCAACTTAAGAATTTGTACAACTTGAAGTTCATGTATATTTGGTTTGCGGTAACACCATGTGTGTATCTACTTGCCAGGTAGAGTTTGTTCTTAGAGAACTGTCTTGCTTAATTCTACTACCGCGGAGTAGATTGTTCGGGTGTTCGGGAGACTTCTCAGTTCTGAAAAGAACTGTCCTGCTTATTAACTATTACCTGGGCGGATGGTATAGAAATAGGTTGAGACTACTACTTTAGCTTATAATGGATCGTATGCCCAAATAACATTTGTTGAACACTGGGTCAGGCATAGGGGCCTACCAATCTTGTCTAAGTCCAAACATTCCGGTGTGGAGTGACATAAGAGTGGTGGATAGTGGCGGGTTGAGGTCACCTGTGGGCAAGTGGGCCGAGGGTTCTAAATATGCTAACAAAGGTATACTTTTTTTTGTCGCTCAAAGGTCCAGGGATTACCAACAATGATCTGCCAGAATGTACTCAGGGTCGTCGCCACTAGGTTATACTGTGGCATCTCTAGAAAATCCTTCCCTTGCAACGTGTTACCTGCAAGAGGATATTGTGTATCGCCGTCTGCGTCGTTGTTGACCGTCGGTAAAGCGGACAGATTCAACTGCATTCTCATCCACACCGTTTGCAAAAAGTGTATTGAATAAGTGTACAGACTGGTACCCTGTGCGAGCTGCGTTGTTCCCTGACGCCATTTGTGAGCCATGCATCGGCCATTTGTGAGCCATGCATCGGCCATTTGTGAGCCATGCATCGGCCATTTGTGAGCCATGCATCGACCATTTGTGAGCCGTGCATGTAGGTAAACATCACTTGGTACAATATGTTTCTTCATAATACTGTAACTGGATTGAAATTGCACCACATTGCAAGATGATGCGAGGTGCTGTTATTAAAGGTAGGGTCATACTTTGGTATTGACCCCCCCAAAAATTGTGTAATTTCTATCCGAAAGCTTAGTTGTTATAAAAATGGTAATGGTAGTAAGTATCCTACGAAATTATTTTGTATGAAATGCCCTTGTTGATTTGAAATCAATAAAAACATTTGAATCTTAGAATAAATTCATGCATGAATCGTTTCTCAGATTTTTGAAGGTTTGCGAGAGTATAGTTTGTCATCGTCTTTGCTATGCGCCCACAAAATGTTGGTACGATCCCTATGTCATCACGGTCCCTAACAGCAGCTTAAAAGTTAGTGTATACCGCTGAACCAATAGAATCAGACAAGTGTCCTCCCAGCCTCGGTTTAAATACGTTACACTGGGCAGAGGGAAAATACAAGTTACATCATAAACCAATGCTCTGCTTGTCGAAGTACTTCTGTTTTTTGGACCTCTATGAGATTAATTGGACCTCTATGAGATTAATGACCATGGCAACCAAACAGATCCATATTGGTATTATATATTTCTCATCATTCACTGTTGGATTCGAATGGTTTGGGAAAGACCATTTAAATGCTAAGTTTAAGCAGCCTTTATTATACCAGAAATCTTTTGCCATGGTCCCCGTGGACGCGGTCCCAAACAACCTGAAAATAGCACAAGACTGATCCTAATAGATTTAGGTAGTTGTCCTAACAACCTCGGTTTGGAAACATTCAATCCAATGGAGAATAAACTATAAATAAATAAAAATAACGTCCTCCGAGATTTCAGGAATCGTTTGAAATATTGATGCTTTTGAGAATTTGTTTATAGCAAGACACGATTTCTGGTATGCGGTTCTTTTAAAAATGATATTTACTAATATTTTCAAGGATTTTCTTCCCTTTTTTATTAACTATAAAGTCTTAGGGTTGACTTCGTTAGTTTGACATTGATGCTAGTCGAAATGAAGCAAGGCATACCACTTGGTTTGCTTGTTGCAGTGCGGATTCAGAATTCTTACAGTATATAACCATGGCTACCCAGACCATCCATTTAAGTATTACATAACTCTTCTGTTTGGTGTCCATAGAACTGTACCATTCATTGAGGTAGGTAGTTGTCCTCACAGCCTCGGTTTGGAAACATTCAATCCAATGGAGAATAAACTATAAATAAATAAAAATAACGTCCTCCGAGATTTCAGGAATCGTTTGAAATATTGATGCTTTTGAGAATTTGTTTATAGCAAGACACGATTTCTGGTATGCGGTTCTTTTAAAAATGATATTTACTAATATTTTCAAGGATTTTCTTCCCTTTTTTATTAACTATAAAGTCTTAGGGTTGACTTCGTTAGTTTGACATTGATGCTAGTCACAATGAAGCAAGGCATACCACTTGGTTTGCTTGTTGCAGTGCGGATTCAGAATTCTTACAGTATATAACCATGGCTACCCAGACCGTCCATTTAAGTATTACATAACTCTTCTGTTTGGTGTCCATAGAACTGTACCATTCATTGAGGGATTCCAATGGCTCGAGAAGGACCAGTGAAATGACAAATTTCAGCAGTCTTTGCTATGCGCCCACAAAATGTTGGTACGATCCCTATGTCATCACGGTCCCTAACAGCAGCTTAAAAGTTAGTGTATACCGCTGAACCAATAGAATCAGACAAGTGTCCTCCCAGCCTCGGTTTAAATACGTTACACTGGGCAGAGGGAAAATACAAGTTACATCATAAACCAATGCTCTGCTTGTCGAAGTACTTCTGTTTTTGGACCTCTATGAGATTAATTGGACCTCTATGAGATTAATGACCATGGCAACCAAACAGATCCATATTGGTATTATATATTTCTCATCATTCATTGTTGGATTCGAATGGTTTGGGAAAGACCATTTAAATGCTAAGTTTAAGCAGCCTTTATTATGCCAGAAATTTTTGTGCCATGGTCCCCGTGGACGCGGTCCCAAACAACCTGAAAATAGCACAAGACTGATCCTAATAGATTTAGGTAGTTGTCCTCACAGCCTCGGTTTGGAAACATTCAATCCAATGGAGAATAAACTATAAATAAATAAAAATAACGTCCTCCGAGATTTCAGGAATCGTTTGAAATATTGATGCTTTTGAGAATTTGTTTATAGCAAGACACGATTTCTGGTATGCGGTTCTTTTAAAATGATATTTACTAATATTTTCAAGGATTTTGTTCCCTTTTTTAGTAACTATAAAGTCTTAGGGTTGACTTCGTTAGTTTGACATTGATGCTAGTCGAAATGAAGCAAGGCATACCACTTGGTTTGCTTGTTGCAGTGCGGATTCAGAATTCTTACAGTATATAACCATGGCTACCCAGACCATCCATCTAAGTATTACATAACTCTTCTGTTTGGTGTCCATAGAACTGTACCATTCATTGAGGTAGGTAGTTGTCCTCACAGCCTCGGTTTGGAAACATTCAATCCAATGGAGAATAAACTATAAATAAATAAAAATAACGTCCTCCGAGATTTCAGGAATCGTTGGAAATATTGATGCTTTTGAGAATTTGTTTATAGCAAGACACGATTTCTGGTATGCGGTTCTTTTTAAAATGATATTTACTAATATTTTCAAGGATTTTCTTCCCTTTTTATTAACTATAAAGTCTTAGGGTTGACTTCGTTAGTTTGACATTGATGCTAGTCGAAATGAAGCAAGGCATACCACTTGGTTTGCTTGTTGCAGTGCGGATTCAGAATTCTTACAGTATATAACCATGGCTACCCAGACCATCCATTTAAGTATTACATAACTCTTCTGTTTGGTGTCCATAGAACTGTACCATTCATTGAGGTAGGTAGTTGTCCTCACAGCCTCGGTTTGGAAACATTCAATCCAATGGAGAATAAACTATAAATAAATAAAAATAACGTCCTCCGAGATTTCAGGAATCGTTGGAAATATTGATGCTTTTGAGAATTTGTTTATAGCAAGACACGATTTCTGGTATGCGGTTCTTTTTAAAATGGTATTTACTAATATTTTCAAGGATTTTCTTCCCTTTTTTATTAACTATAAAGTCTTAGGGTTGACTTCGTTAGTTTGACATTGATGCTAGTCGAAATGAAGCAAGGCATACCACTTGGTTTGCTTGTTGCAGTGCGGATTCAGAATTCTTACAGTATATAACCATGGCTACCCAGACCATCCATTTAAGTATTACATAACTCTTCTGTTTGGTGTCCATAGAACTGTACCATTCATTGAGGTAGGTAGTTGTCCTCACAGCCTCGGTTTGGAAACATTCAATCCAATGGAGAATAAACTATAAATAAATAAAAATAACGTCCTCCGAGATTTCAGGAATCGTTTGAAATATTGATGCTTTTGAGAATTTGTTTATAGCAAGACACGATTTCTGGTATGCGGTTCTTTTTAAAATGGTATTTACTAATATTTTCAAGGATTTTCTTCCCTTTTTTATTAACTATAAAGTCTTAGGGTTGACTTCGTTAGTTTGACATTGATGCTAGTCACAATGAAGCAAGGCATACCACTTGGTTTGCTTGTTGCAGTGCGGATTCAGAATTCTTACAGTATATAACCATGGCTACCCAGACCATCCATTTAAGTACTACATAACTCTTCTGTTTGGTGTCCATAGAACTGTACCATTCATTGAGGGATTCCAATGGCTCGAGAAGGACCAGTGAAATGACAAATTTCAGCAGTCTTTGCTATGCGCCCACAAAATGTTGGTACGATCCCTATGTCATCACGGTCCCTAACAGCAGCTTAAAAGTGTATACCGCTGAACCAATAGAATCAGACAAGTGTCCTCCCAGCCTCGGTTTAAATACGTTACACTGGGCAGAGGGAAAATACAAGTTACATCATAAACCAATGCTCTGCTTGTCGAAGTACTTCTGTTTTTTGGACCTCTATGAGATTAATTGGACCTCTATGAGATTAATGACCATGGCAACCAAACAGATCCATATTGCTATTATATATTTCTCATCATTCATTGTTGAATTCGAATGGTTTGGGAAAGACCAATTAAATGCTAAGTTTAAGCAGCCTTTATTATGCCAGAAATTTTTGTGCCATGGTCCCCGTGGACGCGGTCCCAAACAACCTGAAAATAGCACAAGACTGATCCTAATAGATTTAGGTAGTTGTCCTCACAGCCTCGGTTTGGAAACATTCAATCCAATGGAGAATAAACTATAAATAAATAAAAATAACGTCCTCCGAGATTTCAGGAATCGTTGGAAATATTGATGCTTTTGAAAATTTGTTTATAACAAGACACGATTTCTGGTATGCGGTTCTTTTTAAAATGATATTTACTAATATTTTCAAGGATTTTCTTCCCTTTTTTATTAACTGTAAAGTCTTAGGGTTGACTTCGTTAGTTTGACATTGATGCTAGTCACAATGAAGCAAGGCATACCACTTGGTTTGCTTGTTGCAGTGCGGATTCAGAATTCTTACAGTATATAACCATGGCTACCCAGACCATCCATTTAAGTATTACATAACTCTTCTGTTTGGTGTCCATAGAACTGTACCATTCATTGAGGGATTCCAATGGCTCGAGAAGGACCAGTGAAATGCCAAATTTCAGCAGTCTTTGCTATGCGCCCACAAAATGTTGGTACGATCCCTATGTCATCACGGTCCCTAACAGCAGCTTAAAAGTGTATACCGCTGAACCAATAGAATCAGACAAGTGTCCTCCCAGCCTCGGTTTAAATACGTTACACTGGGCAGAGGGAAAATACAAGTTACATCATAAACCAATGCTCTGCTTGTCGAAGTACTTCTGTTTTTGGACCTCTATGAGATTAATTGGACCTCTATGAGATTAATGACCATGGCAACCAAACAGATCCATATTGCTATTATATATTTCTCATCATTCATTGTTGGATTCGAATGGTTTGGGGAAGACCATTTAAATGCTAAGTTTAAGCAGCCTTTATTATGCCAGAAATTTTTGTGCCATGGTCCCCGTGGACGCGGTCCCAAACAACCTGAAAATAGCACAAGACTGATCCTAATAGATTTAGGTAGTTGTCCTCACAGCCTCGGTTTGGAAACATTCAATCCAATGGAGAATAAACTATAAATAAATAAAAATAACGTCCTCCGAGATTTCAGGAATCGTTGGAAATATTGATGCTTTTGAGAATTTGTTTATAGCAAGACACGATTTCTGGTATGCGGTTCTTTTTAAAATGATATTTACTAATATTTTCAAGGATTTTCTTCCCTTTTTATTAACTATAAAGTCTTAGGGTTGACTTCGTTAGTTTGACATTGATGCTAGTCACAATGAAGCAAGGCATACCACTTGGTTTGCTTGTTGCAGTGCGGATTCAGAATTCTTACAGTATATAACCATGGCTACCCAGACCATCCATTTAAGTATTACATAACTCTTCTGTTTGGTGTCCATAGAACTGTACCATTCATTGAGGGATTCCAATGGCTCGAGAAGGACCAGTGAAATGACAAATTTCAGCAGTCTTTGCTATGCGCCCACAAAATGTTGGTACGATCCCTATGTCATCACGGTCCCTAACAGCAGCTTAAAAGTGTATACCGCTGAACCAATAGAATCAGACAAGTGTCCTCCCAGCCTCGGTTTAAATACGTTACACTGGGCGTTACCCTCACTAACCGTTTTCACGAAGAGCCACTCATGTCCAAACGCTTGATTGAGATTTACATTTTTACACTGTACTTGGCTTAAAAGTGCAAAATCTGCAATACTATTAAAAGCCACGCTTTTCATAGACTTGACTCAAGTCCCAATCCCGTACCATCGCCATAAAACTATTGTTTTGTGATTGACAGCGAGCGCGCACTGTACGGCTTGTTTGCTAGCCTGGCGCGATATGCTTGGAGACCTCTCGCACGAGAACGGGACTTGAATCAAGTCTACGCTTGTCAGTTAAAGACCTCTCAAATGATTCTGTATAAGTTTAACCTCTCCATTGTTTAACTAATTTTTTTAAATATATTGGCTAATTGCGATAGTAATCAGTCAAAAATACGTGTCTCTTCGTGAAACCTAAGAGGGAGTTGACCTACCTAAACACCCAACTGGTTAACGTGTTTTTACATAGGAAAGGGGCGCGTATGTCACGTGATCACGCGCACACTGACATAAGTGGCTCTTCGTGAAACCTGAAAAACGTTTTGACGTACATTTTAGGCTCTTTCTGTTGCAAAGTTACAATGCATTTGGGGCCGGTAGCTCTTCGTGAAAACGCAAAATGCATTTATTGAGATAAAGGCCCCTTCCTGTATTAATTTTTAAGATAAGTGGCTCTTCGTGAAAACGGTGACGAGGGTTTTTAATTCAATCTTAGCTTTAAACTTATATACCTGCAAAGGATCTTTTTTTTTCTCATCAGGTAAATAAGTCCTCCGTGAACTTTATACACGAGAGTAATGCCAATATAACCTTTCCATAAATTTCAGCACATTCACCGGACAACTCCTTTATGGGATTTGTCGTTGAAAACGACAACAACCTTGAGTTGATGGAACCAGAAAACAAGAAAAACAGGGCCCTTGTGTACGCAAAGAAATCATACATGTGGAAGGTATATAATAATTATCTTCAGAACATAGAACGACGTTTTATTTGAGGCTGTAGATCAACATTCTAAAAAAACTCCCGGGGTCAGAATTGATCCAGATTACGGGTCCCAGGGGCCTGACCATTTCCGGGTCAGGCTGACCCGGAGGCAAGAATTTTTTTCCTACGAACTTTGTGTCCCCATACGGGAAATTAACATGGGCTGGAGGAGGAGGGTTCAAAAGAGGGCGCTATCAAAAGAGTATTGTACACAGTTCGCCGTATGGGGGGACAAAAAATTCGTAGAAAAAAAAATCTCACGACCCGGAGAGCGGTTACAAAGTGGGATTATAAGTGGGATTTGGTAATTTTGACCCATTTCTGGGTCATTTTGACACAGATTCCTGTTGATACCGACCCAGAAATGGGTCAGGCCCCACGGGAACCGGATCCGGGTTTAATTCGGACCCGGAAGTTATTAGACTGAATGTATTATGAGAAGGCAGTGAGTATATGGCAATTGTATAAAACGTTTAAACAAGGAGCCAAACACGTCCGGTTGTCTCAAGTACTATTTGTTGATTTTATAGGGTCTGTATACGTTTGGTAATAACTCTGAAAACTAATGGCAATACAAACTTACTTGGTAAGAAGTACAGCAGCTTTGGATAGTGTAATGCATTTTGAGAAACTTTTCACTTGGAAGAACTGCGGTTATGGAAAAAGATATCACTTATTATACCCAAAAATTTAAATCTGAGAAGCGTTACTGACAGTAACGTTTCTCAGATTGTGTATTCCAATTGCAGAGTATTCTTCCTGCGTGGACATAACCGC